>CP129447.1:34647500-37047500 GCA_030445155.1 Quercus variabilis
CTGAAAAACCATGAATTTACCTTACATTTTGAGAAAATATTTTGGTGGAAATTTGCATTTAAAGAGAAAGTTAGTTCAAATTAAATTATCCACATTATGTTTGCTCTATTTGATCAAAGTGTGAAAAGAAAAGAAAGTGAAAGGCAAGAATTGAAAAAGGGTTAAAGTGGTTGAAAATCAGAAAAGGCTATGAGTATTAAGGTGGCTGAAAAAAAAAAAAAAAAAAAAAAAAAAAAGAAAAGAAAAAAAGAGAACTCCACTTATTGAGCATAGCAACAATATTGTCATCAGTATGAGCATACTGTCGAGAAAGAGCTATGGTGTGGATCATGTGGATATCTCTTTTATTGTTTTTTTCTACCAAGTATTTTCCCAGTTTGCTTTGATTTTCCATATCCATTTCTTTCTTAGCCCTCACCCTGTGGCCTGTCATTACAACCTTGATTAAAGACCTTTTGATCTCTGATTTTGGTGTTTGATTACATTAGTGGAGAGGATTTCTGAAAATTGGACTTATGGGGTTAAGTTTTGAGAGAATTTTTCTGATTTCAGTTGTTTTACTTTTATCTGAATTTGCTGGTGGTTTGGAGTTAAATTGCCTATTTCACACACACACACACTCAAGGACTTAGCTTTAGGTTGAAGTAAATGCTTAACTCTTGCTTGACAAATTGCTAAATTTTTGATTGATTTTCCTACTATCCTTGATGTTAAAAGAGTAAGTTACTAGTGATGAAATCTAAATTCAGATTATGGCTTGGTGACTGATGATATTTCTCTATGGGGTCTAGCTGATAGTGTCTATGGTTGTCTTTTATTTTATTTTCTTTTTGTTTGAGGACAAACAAAGTTCTAAGTTTGGGGGTGTTTGATGACTTGCATAATTTGGCATAATTTATCACTTCTCAACTTTAAGTTTTAGTCTAATTTTATTTATTTTTTGTTGATTTTAGACTTCATTATTGTGATTTAAATTTTATTTCAGATTTGAAGGAAATAAAGAATTAACCAAATGAAAGAGAACTGAAACAGAGGGCTGAAGAAAGCAAGGTTTCGGGCTGAAAAAAGTGCAACATGTTTGAGAAAAAAAGAGTGGGCTGATTAAGTGAATGGGCTGAAAAGAAATTCATTTGTGGGCTGAAAAGAGCACCACATCTAAAGCAGAAAAGGGCACCACGTTTGAGAAATAAAAGAAGCGGAACTGAAAGAAAAGAAGGCAGAAAAAAAACGCTGAAACAGAGCAACGTTTTGGGCTGAAACAGAGGCTGAAACAGAGCAACGTTTTGGGCTGAAACAGAGGCTGAAAGGAGCAACGTTTTTGGGTTGAAAGGAGGACGTTTTAGGGCTGAAGAAAGCAAGGTATTGGGCTGAAACAGAGGGCTGAAAAAGACAAACGTTTTGGGCTGAAAAGGGCACCACATCTAAAAGAAAAAAAGGGCAACACGTCTCAAAAGGGCAATGGCTGGAACTGAAAAAAGAGGCGCTGGACTGAGCAGAGAAAACATACTTTCTTTGCTGAAACAGAGAGGCTGAAGCAGAAAGAGAGGAGAAGAAGCTGCGAACGCTAAAGCAGATTTTTTAGCGTTAATTTTCCTTTCAAATCTTCTCAGAAAAATTATGGTGAATTCGTTATTGTTGAATTTAATTTTTAGCATGAACTAAATTTTCTTTATTCTAGGAAAACGATGTAATCTAGTTCCAAACTATGCTTGCTTTTTTATGATAATTTGAATTAATTCTTTTCATGTTTGTCTGACTTATTCTGAGTTTATTGCTTCTAATTAACTGGCCATTAATTAGATGATTTTGATCTTGTGATTTGCTGTCGAAAGAGGGAATTATAGGATAGATCTTGAATATTTCAGCATAGGTAAATATAGAGATCGAAAGACTTGTATGAACCTATGTAGTATCAAAATCATTGGTCTTAATGCTTTCTTGCTTTATTAAATTGTGTACTCTTGTGTAAATTGATGAACAAGAATGTTTCCAATTGACTATCGAAAGAGGCTTTTGGATGTTTATTGGAGATTGCTAACAAACAGAGAGAATTAAATTCAATTAGATAGATGAGTAAAGCATAGTGAGGGATTAGATGAAATCGATTTCCTAGAAGTTTTCTTCCCATTAATTTGATCTTTGAACAACATATTTTTTTTCTCTGCTTATTTTCTTTAATTTGATTTTATTTTAAATTCCAATTACAACAACCTTAGTGATTTTTCTAGATAAAATCGAGATTAGCATAATTTTGGTATTTGTCAAAAGTAAGTTACCAATCCCTGAGGACGATACTCTTCTCATCACTTTACTATAAAACTACGATACTGTGCACTTGCAGTTTTGCACCGATCAACAACCTATCAAATGCTCGTTTATCACATCTTGAAGTGTTGATCACATTCATTACAACATTAATTTTTAAGTTTTTTTTAGTAAAGTTTGTTATACCATTTGCATTTTTCCAATACCAGAACTCAAAAAAATAATAATAAATAAATAAATCATATTAAAAAGTAAGAGTAAGTTGAATTTTTTTAATATATATATATATATATATATCACTACAAGAAAAACGAGCTATTGCAGCGGGTTATTTTCAATGGGTGTAAAAACTGCCGCTATATGTTGCATATTGCGGTGTTGGTTTGGACACTGCTATACATGGGACCTATTGCGGCATTTCATTGGACCGCCGCAATAGTTCTAGTCTTTTGTGGCGTACTACAACGGCAGTACATAAAACCGCTGCAATATACGTGTTTTAGCGGCATTGTATAAACCCGCCGCAATAAATATACCCTTTTGTGGCATGCTATAGCGGCGGTATATAAAACTGCCACAATATATTAGTTTAGCGACGTTTGATTTAGTTATAGCGACGGTTTAAGCAACCGTCGCAATAGACCTGTTAATTGCCCAAAAGGCCAATTTTTCCCCCTATTGTTTTTTTTTTCCTTTCCCTCACATAAACTTATCAATTTAGACCCCAACCTTTTTATTTCTCATCCATTTTTCTCCCTCTAAAAAAAACACTCTCTCTCTCTCTCACTCTCAAATTAAAATCTCACGTCATTGATCTCAAAACCCAACAATTGATCTTCCCACCACTGCCATGCATTCTCACTTTCAAACCCTAGATTGGGTTTTCTCTATTAGCACTCATCGTCGCCACTAGCCGATTGAAGCCCCAAAAACATCCATCAAGCCTTGACTGGGAATATAGGAGTGACTTTCAACAACATGTCCACAACCCACCCCATGACTCATCACCGGACCCAACTAAACACCACTTCCACCACCACCAATCACCACAATCCACCATGGAAGGACGAGGAAGAAAGAGAAAGACCTATCGAGAGAGCAACCCACTAAAAGAGAGACATTGATTTGAGCGAAAGAAAGAGTGAAGCATCGATCTTTGATAGAGAGGCATCGACTTGAGAGAGAGAGAGACCCACCATTTTGAGAGAGAGAAAGAGAAAGTTAGTATGAGAGCGGAGGACTTTGGGACATATTTGGGTCTAATTTTGAGCAAAAGTGAGAGATAAAGAGAGCGGATCGATAAGTGATATGTGTGAAGAGCGAAGAGTAAAGAGCGAAGGATTTAGGGCTGAGAGATGGCAATGTTTAGTCATGGAGTTAGAGAGAGTTCTAATAATTTCGGAAAACAGAGGGAGGGAGAGCAGAAGGATTGCGAATGTCTTAGCTAGAAGAGTTGGAGAATCAGTTTGAGATGGAGGTTTTAGGGCTGAAGTTTTTTTGAGTGTATAATTATGCAAGAAAATGCTTAGTAAAATGTTATTTTAATTAATTGTTATTGATTGAAGAATTTGGGTTATAATTTGTGGTCCTCTATAGTGGTGGTATTAAAAACTGCCACAATATAAATGTTATAACGTCATTTCTGTCAAGGGAGTTAATACCGTACGAAGACCATTTCAGTTTGATAAAAAAAAAAAATGAAATATTTCGGTATCGGTTAATATCGATATACCTGTTCAGAGTTTACAATATATATATATATATATAGGTTTTTTTTTTTTTTATATGTAAATTATAATCTGTATATATTAACATTAGGGGTGTCAAATGGGTGGGTTTAGGGTGGGCATAATTGGGTTGGATATATAAAACCCATTTAACTAATTGCTTCTAATCCAAACCCAACTCAACTCAATTATTATGGGTAAACCCCAACCCACCCAATTACCCAATTATCAAAATTACCAAAATGCCCATAAAATGAAAATGATCAAAGTACTCTAAAATCTTAAAAAATGACCAAAATACCCAAAAACATAAAAATGACCAAAATACCCCCAAAACCCAAAAAATGACTAAAATACCCCTCGAAACTTCAAAATAACCCCAAAACTCATAAAATGACCAAAATACCCCTGAAACCCAAAAAATGACTAAATAGCCCCAAAACAATTTACTTTCTGAAAAATCATCACCCTTTCCACCTTTTCAAAAACAGTATTTAGTTTTAAATTTTGAAGAAAAAAATAGCATTAGATACCAACCATTCAAGAATGAATTAAAGAAAAAAAAAAACTAATGAATTGAAGGAAAAAAAGGTGTAGGAATGAAAGAAAAAGGAAGAAAAGAAAAAGAAAGATAGACACGTAACTTTTGTCATTTCATTTTAGTGGCCTTTCATTTTCCCTCTGTTAGCTCTAAGGAAAAACCCACACACACACACTCTCTCTCTAACAAAATATCTTTCACTCTCAAAATCTCCAAACCTTAGCTCATCGGAGACCTACTGCAACTCACGCCGGAGATCGAATTCGACGAAGACCCACTACTACTCACACCACCACCAATCTCCTGTAAGCATCTCATGAGTTTTTATTTGGCTTTATTTGTCCATGTGCCTCTATTTTCAAGAATCAATGAAGAAACCCATAAGTGTTTTGTAGAAAATTTGGAGAAACATTAATCAGAATGTGGTTTTTTTGTTTTAATTTTTTTGACACATTCTTCAGACAACATTAATCGATGGTGTCATAAATATTTAATTAATAATTTTTAAATTATAAAAATAGTTAATAAAATATATAGTAAGATTATTACTTATAATATTATGTTAAAAAATTTATATAACATATTTAAAAAAAAAAAAATTTATGTGGGTTTTTACATCTTACATGTAGAAAACACTAATAACCAAATGTAAATAAACAATAACCAAAAATTATTTTAGAAAAAATTAAGTGAGTTTTAAGATTGTTTACTTAATTAATTATTAAAACCACTATTTTTTTTAATATCATAATTATCTTAATGAAATAAAAAGGGGGGGGGGGGGGGGGGGGGGAACCATGGTTTTTAAAAACTAGTAGTTGGTCCAAAGAACCGGTTAAAAGGGATTTAGTTACCGGTTTATATGGTCTTGACCCAGGGTCCGAGGGTCGAATCGATGGGTTGAACTAATGTCATAAATAATTTAGTTTAAAATATTTAAATAAATTTTATGTATTTTTCTATAATAAATTACATTAAGAAAATATTTTTTTAAAATGAAAGATTTTCTCTTTATTCTTCATTTTTTTTCCTAATAATTAATTGTTGAAAAAGTATATTTTGCTATTTTATGTTCACCCTACTCCCCCCCCCCCGGCTCCCGCCACCCTCCTCCCCCCCCCCCCCCCCCCCCCCCACACACACACACACATATATATATATATTATAAATAATAGTTTTTTTGCTGAATTATCTAAATAATAATTTGATATTTAACTTTCAACTTTTAACTATTTATTAAAAAAATTAAAAAAATAAAATAAAGTAAAAAACCGAAAACCAAAGTTTTAAATGTCAAAATGACTAGACAAGTCATTCATTACCTTTCTTACTTTCATGGCAATCTTTCATAGCAATTGTCACACTCACTGACTCACACACATTTACTCTTGTTTTCTTTTCTGTTCCCCCCCCCCCCCCCTCCCCTTATATCTATAACCACACATTACCACCTACCCGCGACGCCTCAAATTAGATTCAAACTCCTTTTTAAATTAGATTCCATTTCCCACTTAAAATATTTCATTTCCCACTTAACCTTTTATTTCCCACAACACAAAACTTTCATTTTCCCATTACACAAATATTTCATTTCCCACTACACAAAACTCTCTCTCATTTTCTTTGTATCTCACACGGCCTCTCACAGTCTCACACACACACACGCACACGCACATGCACACATAGCCTCTGGCACATTCACACTCACACACACAACACTCCAAACACACACAGCCCTGCTATTGCCGACGAGCAAACCCTAGCCTAGCGTCGACGAGCGAAGTCGAGCCTGACCTAGCGCCGCCAATCCCAACCCAACCCATACACCGAGCAAAACCCATCCCCTCAACTCCTCTCCTCCTCAATCTCTCCGACACCCTCTGCCACCCCCATACACATTCCTTTTTCCTTGCCATACCCATACCCATACCCATTTTGATTTTTCTTGGTAAGTTATTTATTTGATTTTGATTTTTTATTATTGTGAAATTTAGGTTTGGATTTGGATATTTAACATTTAGGTTATTTAATTTTCAATTTTGATTTTTGTGAAATATGGGGTTTGGATTTTTTGTTGTAACATGTAAATTCTTTATTTAATTTTTTTTTTTTATGATTTTTGTGAAATTAGGGTTTGGATTTGGTGAAGTGAATGGTTGTTGCACTTATTTTCTGTTATTGGCTTTTAAGATTTTGTTTCTTTTTTTGGAAAAAATCAGGGGTAGAAGGATGCTATAGAGAAGGGTCTAGTTAGCATGGAAGATGTTGAAATGGCAACATCTCAAGGTACTTCCCAAAACCCTTTTACTTTTTTTTCCCCCTTTGTAGCATATATATATACACGAGCTTATGAATAGAGTACATCTTTTGACTTGTAGCTGTTTAAGCTTGATGCCTCATTTGGTTTAGGCCATCTGTTTTCTGCCTTGGTATCTTAAATAACTATATTTATGTTGTGTTTTGTTTTTGTTTTTTTTTAATAAACCGTTCTATTAATTGTCTGTCATTTTGGGTATACACGAAGGAGTTATTGGGGTTTGTATGATGAACTTATGCATCATTTGGGTTTAAAGTAGGAGTCTTTGGATACTGAATATATTTGAGTGGCTTTATAGAGTTCAATTGATTTGAGACAATGTTTTTTTCCTTACTTGTGGTTTATTCTTTTATCCCTTTTCTCTTTCATTTTTCCTCCCTTTGATTTTTGCAACAAAAGTGTCAATCAGTTGAATTCATTATGTTCTGATACAATTATATTTCTTAAAAATTGGTTCCTAAGGTTTAGCTCATGAGCATCCTCTATGTTTAAATAGGTCACTTTAGTCCCTTAGATGATGTGGCCAAACTAAAAATTGACACCTCATCACTCAATAAGGACTCGACATGATCACTTTAAGTTTGTCAGGGACTAAAATCGATCATTTTAAGCTTTTTAGGGTTTAAAAGTGATCACTTTAATTTTGTTAGGGACTAAAAGCAATTTCTTTAAACTTCAAGGGCTCAAATTGCCCGTGAGCTAAGGTTTGGGGGACCAACAGTGTATTTTGGCCTTCTTTTTATTATATATGTGTATTGGTTAAATGATTTTATGCTTAATTGAGGGCAGGATATCTAAGGGTCATTATGAACATCACAACCTTTGCTCTGTGCTACTCCAACAAATGGCTTTTTTGTGTTCTATATTTTTTCAGGTGCGAACCAATGTTGTGGGAAGTTTCTTTTGGTTTTGAGTATCATTGTCTTTAAGTTATGTGAAAGTGGGAAATATTACTTAAGATTGGTTTCAGTTTTGTATTTGATGGTATAGATAGTTGGTGTGCTTGCAAATTCAATCAAGGTAAAAAATTGTTTATGGTTTCCAACTATGTTTTAATGAAGTATCTAATGCTGAACATTTTATCCAATGGAGCTGATATGTATGCCCATAGTTGTGTGAATTAAATTAGTCATATATAATTTTTGCCTACACAGATTCTCATGCCCTCTCTTAGCCTTGGGTTCATATGTCACATGTTTTACCTTTCCAGCCTTAAGCTTTTGGCCTTCACCTTTTGATATAGTGATTTTAACTTGAACCTTATTGCATATTTCTTGTTTCTTAAGATGAATAGAGCATAAACTCAAAATGAAGAAGGAACCCGCATATAAAAATCACCTACTACTTACTATCGGCCTTATTTTGAAATTGCAATGAATTACAGATTAAATTTTTTTTCATATATTACTAGATAATACCATTTCTTATGTGAACTTTTATTGAGTATAGTAATGCAATGATGTTTGTTACATTTAAATGATAACATCATTGTATTTACTTTATTAAAATGTACCATTTACATTTTAAGGTTATGACTTTACTATGAAAGATTTGCTCTGATTCTCATAAATAACTATTCTCACATTATTGAGTAATCTTCGTTTGTATGCACTTACTAAATGACCAAGATGAAAGGTCCTAAATCTCTAAGCTTTTCTTGTCATTCTATTTGATCCATTTATATGCACTTATTGAGTAATCTTGGTTTGTATGTAGGACGTTCATCCAGTCCAACAATCTCCAACTCTCCAAAAATCATTAGTTGCATCCCATCAACCAAGCTGCTTATAAGTTTTATGTTGGTGTTCAATGACTTTTTGTGTTCAAAGAACTACATTTGAACAACTGCATTTTCTGGAAGTGTTGAAGGATATTTTTAAACACTTTGGAACTTTGATTGTGGTATTAGCTTGGAACTTTGATGATGGTTATAGACAATGTTATATATTTTATAATTTATTTCTATGTTAATATAATGTTAGTTTGGAGACATTTGTAGTGTTGTTAATTAATTATATTTGTGGTATTGTTTCAGTAGAACTAAAATTATTACAGGTTGTCTGTAATGGGACTATAGTTTTAAACCCAGGGGGAAAAAAAATTAACCTATAGCGAAGGGCAAAAAGTTCCGCTAAAGGTCTAAAATTATGTTATAATTGAAGCCCTATAGCGGCGTTTATAGCCCATCGCTAACGCTTCACACATATAGCGGCAGGCGTAACCATCGCTAAAATGTGCATATGGTCAGTTGTACATAAAGCCCTATAGTGGCATGCATAACCCACGGCTAAAAGTTCAACTGACCCGAATTCTAACCTCATATGGCAGCGATTTTCTGCCACCACAATAGACCAAAACCGCCGCTAAATGATAGATCTATTGCAACCTTTTTTTTTTTACCGTTGCAATTGATCTATAATGGCACCGCAGCAGTGGCAAGAAGAACTGCCGCAATAGCACCCGCCGCTAAAGGTCAAACGTACCTTTAGCGGCAGTTTTGGCCCGCCGCAATAGTACATTTTTCTTGAAGTGTATTTATAAGTATTTAATTTAAATTATTTATTAATATTCAACTATAATATTTTTATTTCGTTAGTATTTAAATTTTAATCAAATTTTTGATTAACCATATATATTTTGTAAATAATTTTTAAAAAAGCCCTAAATAAATAATGGTTTTGTGCACCATAAACATCTTATCAACATTTAAATGGTGAGTTTTAAAACTAATAAATTGACTATTCAATATATGTTATTTCTGCTTAAGTTTATTCGCTTAACAACAATTGAAATAAACACTAACAAAACACACGCACAAAAAATTAATAATACACATATGCAATAACAAATAAAGAGAAAAATGATGTGGTTAAATTAATCAAAATAATTAAATGCTATTAAGGTTTTTTTTTTTTTTTAGAAGAAAATGCTTTTAAGTTCATTCAAAGAAGATAGTTCATATGTATGATATGCATGAATTGTATTTTTTTTTTTTTTTTTTTAGAAACCAGACCAAATAGCCTGGGCACTTTTATTCAAAATAAAATTAATGAACATCTCTAAACACAAAGGGGGCAATGTCTTCAGGTAAGTCTTCAAGCCAAACCTAAAGCCCTGAACTAGAACTAGCTTTCTTAGCCAATGCATCAGCAACAGAGTTACATACACGGCTAGAATATGAAAAAACAACATATTGAAAAAGTGATAATTGAGACCGAATGTCTTCAAGAATGTTCCCATAGCTGGCAAACTGACCCGAGCCATTCTGGAGTGCCTCAATGACAATAACAGAGTCCCCTTCAACCACCACTTGAGTCAAGCCAATCTCCAAAGCAAACTGAACTGCCCTCTGACATGCCAAAGCCTCCAACTCCGCCACAGACTGCCTGAAAGGAACAGGCATGGTTAGCGCCCCAATCGGATCCCCCCTGCTGTCACTCGCAATCACACCCAAACCTGCCTGTTTCGAAGCTCGAAAAACCGCAGCATCAAAATTAATCTTGTAAATATTCGGTGCAGGGGGTCGCCATTTTTGTATCACCTGAGGACGTGGTGGACTCTGCTCATTCTCCCGTGCTTGAAGGAATTCCTGGAGAATGCTACCGGCCTCTCTGCAAATACTATCCACAGGTCGGACAGCTTTATTAAAATGAATGGCATTGCACCTATTCCACACGAGCCACCCAGCAATAGCAAAAATCTCAGCTTTGTAATCATCTTGACTCGGCAAAAACCTGGCCAACAACTCTCTGTAATTCATAGGCTGAACAGGGACATATTGGCGGAACCATTCCAAAGACAACCAAACCGTAGCTATTTCCTTGCATGTCCAAAGAGCATGAACGGTATCCTCAGGAAACTCTCCACACAAATCACAAGTATTAGAGTCCATGACGTGCCGATGGTGCAGATTCATCTTTGTTGGTAAAGCCTCGTTACATGCCCTCCAAACAAAGTTTTTGATTTTGTTTGGCACCTGGAGTTGCCAAAGACTTTTCCAGAATTTCTTTTGGTGTTCTGAACTTGAGCTACCTGCATTAGACATGGAATCACAGGAAACAATTAATTTATAGGCGCTGCTAGTTGTGAACAAACCCGATGGGGTGTGCTTCCAAGCAATACGATCAGGGGGTCGCCGAAAGCTCAACGGTATGGCTAGAATTGATTTAGCCTCATGTGGAAGGAATAAATTTTGCACCACCTCCTCATTCCACCTCACTTGGTCCTGATCAATGAGAGAACTAACCTTTGTCTCTGCTGCCATTTGGGTTAGCAGGGAAGTAATCAATCCAGTTGATTTGTCCGGCAACCATCTATCCTCCTTAATCCTCACCCTCTCCCCCGTCCCCACCCTCCATACCATCCCCCTTCGAATGACATCCCTAGCATTCAAAATGCTCTTCCATGCATAGGATCCCACAATAGATTCCCTTGCTTCAAGAATAGAGCAATCCGAAAAAAATCTTGCCTTGAACACACGATGGCAAAGCAAGTCTGGATTATTAATCATACACCACACCTATTTGGCCAGTAAAGCATCATTAAATTTCTCAATTTCCTTGAACCCCATACCACCTACCTCCTTAGCCTCACAAAGTCTATCCCATTTAACCCAATGAATCTTCCTGTTCCCTCCACTATACCCCCACCAAAATTTACGAATCATGATTTCCAACTCCTTAATCAATCCTTTAGGGAGCTTAAAGCAGCTCATTGTGTACGTGGGAATCGCTTGAATGACTGATTTGATAAGCACTTCCCTACCAGCCTGAGACAAAAGTTTTTCCTTCCACCCTTGGAGTTTCTTCCACACCCTTTCCTTGATGTAACTAAAGCTTTGTTTCTTTGCCCTACCCACAAGAGCCGGCAAACCCAAATATTTTTCATACTGTCGAATGGCAGGAACACCCAAAATAGCCTTTATTCGATCCTTCATATCTGGAGTGGTATTGGAACTAAAGAAAATACTAGTTTTGTCTCGATTAATCTTCTGCCCTGACCCTCTCTCATAAATAGCCAAAACATCCAGTATCTTCTGGCATTCCTCCTCTTTTGCACGACAGAACAAAATACTATCATCAACAAAAGATAAATGAGAGACCCTAGGTCCATTTCGACAGATGGCTACACCCTTAATATGCCCTTCCATCTCTGCTTAATGTAATAAGCTCTGAAGGCCCATTGCACACATGAGAAAAAGATAGGGCGATAAAGGATCACCCTGGCGAAGTCCACGTTCCGGTTTAATAAAACCCACAGGTTAACCATTAAGGAGCACAGAATAAGAAACAAATGATATGCATGACATGATAAGATTCACCATTCTATCTCCAAGGCCCAAATGTCACATGGTTCTCTCCAAAAATTCCCATTCCACCCTATCATACGCTTTACTCATGTCAAGCTTAACCGTCATCTGACCCATCTTTCCTTGGGTTTTCCTTTTAAGATAATGAAGGGTTTCAAAGGCCACAAGCACATTATCAGTTATAAGTCGCCCAAACAAAAAAGCACTCTGGGATTCAGGGATAGCTGTAGCTAAAAATTTTTTCAAACGGTTAACCACAACTTTTGAGATCAATTTATAAACCACATTACACAGACTAATAGGCCTAAAATCAGAAACTTTCTTAGGATGCTTTATCTTAGGAATTAAAGCAATGAAAGTAGAGTTAAGGGATTCTGGAATCACACCTGTGTTGAGGGCTTTAAGCACCACTGCAGTGACATCCTCCCCAACGATATGCTAGAAAGACTTATAAAATACAGGTGACATCCCATCAGGTCCAGGAGCTGTCAGAGAAGCCATCTGTTTAAGCGCCACCCCCACCTCATCAGCTTGAAAGTCACGCCCCAGCAACTCAGCTACTTCCTCAGTAATAGCTGGATGAATGCCTTGCAAGATACTGTCAAAACCCGAAGGGTTTGAGGAAGAGAAAATAGTCCTGAAATAGTCCTCAACAATCCCACCCAATCGGCTTTCCTCTTCTACCCACCCTCCATCATTATCCTCCAAACCTGATATAAAATTTCTTTGATTCCTTTGGTTTACTCGGCAATGGAAGTAGTGAGTGTTACTATCTCCCTCCTTCAGCCAAGCATTGCGAGACCGTTGCTTCCACATACTTTCTTCACGATATTTGAGCTTCTGAATTTCCTCCCTTAACTGATAAATCTTCCCCGGATTTGAAACATAGCAACCTTCCTCTTCAGCCCATTTTAAATCCTTGAGTTTCTTTGCCAAAGTATTGCGCACGTGCCTAAAACAATTCCTATTCCAGACTCTCAAATTCAACTGGCAAGCCATGATCTTCCTGTTAAAACCCCTGTCTATATTAGGAGAGGACTCACCCTCCCAAGATTGCTTTATTACATCTTCACAGGTACTATCTTTTAACCACATAGCTTCAAATCTGAAAGGACGGCCTTTCCTGTAAAAGCGCTTGAATTCCGAGTCTGAGCATAGCAGAAGTGGTTTATGGTCAGAGTGAAAAGCATCCAGGTGGTGAATACGAAATACTGAAAACCGAAGAACCCAATCTACAGTTGCCACACCCCTATCTAGTCGGATCCAAGTATTTTGGTCACCAGGCCTTCTGTTACACCAAGTATATGGGAATCCTGTAAAGCCCAGGTCCTTCAAAGCACAATAATCCAAAGTATCTCGAAATCCCTGCATTTGCCTCTCCAGCCTATCCAACCACCCCAATTTCTCATTAGCAAACAAAATCTCATTAAAATCGCCCGAGCACACCCAAGGCAAACTAAATCGAAGACTTAAAGATCGAAGTAAATCCCAGGAGTTTTCCTGGCTAGCAGTGTCAGGATCTCCATAGAAACTCGTGAACCTTCAGGCATCATCCGCTCCTTGATTAATAACAACATCAATGTATCTCTTAGATGAAGTCTGAACACTAACATCCACATCATGCTTCCAAAACAAAGCAAGCCCCCCACCTAAATTGACACGTGGGACAAAAAAGAAATTAGCAAAATGTATCCTTCTACCAATTCTGTCCAAAATAAATTTTTCATCCTTAGTTTCCATTAAGAAAACTAATTTGGAATCTTTTGTTGTCACTAGGGCAACCAGCTCATCTTCTGTCTGTGGGTTCCCAAGCCCACGACAGTTCCAACTTAGGCAATTCATAATGCCCGGTGGTGCTCCCATGCAGCCACCACCTCAGGAGATTGGTCATCCATCCCCTCACAAACATCCATACATTGTTTTTTACTCTCCACTAAATTCTCTAAGTCAATACTCATACGGCGCTTCCCATTGTCCACTGTGTTCGATACTATCATGAGCATATAGCCTTCCTCATTATCCTTCTGATTCTTGCCCACTTCTCTAGCTAATCTCTTCCATGCCCCGGTCAACAAAGTTGGGCCTGACTTCTCAGCTGAAAAATCTGTCATTGTAGTTGGCTGATCTACTTTGGCCGAAACAATAACATGGCTACCTTGCACTTCCATTGGTCCAACCCGGTCCTTTCCCAACCCAACAAGACCACTCCCATTACCCTCACATTCTTGCTGACATGCATGCACCATCCCTGAAGCACTACCATTTACTACTGAAACATCCCCTCTGTCCTCCTTTTCCCATACTTCGTCATGATCACTTATGCTGGCCGATTGCTTAGACTTCTCACCCATATCATGCTGAACTTTGGTTTTGACATTTGATTGCTTCTGCCATGGTACTTTACTGCGTGCTGCCCCTGGAATAGTTGCCACTGTTTTACGTATAGCCCTTACTGAGTCTGCACGAAGCCATTCGCCGTATTGTTGATCTTCCTTGCGCAGCCTACCCTTGTTATGCAGCCACATCTCACAGTCTCGCTCACCATGACTGACACGGCCACACCAATAGCAAAAGTTTGGTAACCGCTCATACTTCAATCCCACCCAACCCACAAATTTCCCTTCCATAAGTAGCTTGCAACATCTGGGTAATGGTTTTGATATGTCCAAGCTGATTCGGATCCGCAAAAATTCTCCCCCAGGCCCATCGTCTTCTGGATCAACAACTTGAAGCACCCTACCTAAAGTCTTGCCCACGGATTCACCAGTTTCAGTCGTTAATAAATATGCAGGAACGTTGTGAAGTTGAATCCAGAAAGAAGAACTGGAATAGTCGAGTGAAGGAGCCGCCTCAGCAACCAAAGTTCTCTGAAATACCACTAGGTGCTTATCGTATGACCACGATTCCAGTTCTAAAACTCGTTCCATATCAAGACAGTCCTCAGACTCGAACAGCAGTATATTATCTCCCATATCTCGAATTTTTAATTCCCCCCTAGGTCTCCATAGAGGTTTAAATGTGCGAGCCACGGCATCGACATTCAGCACACGTTTTGTGAAGAACTTACCAGCCAAACGATGGGGGATAGTTACCTCTTGTCCATCAACATCAGCGCCCCTCTCTTCCTCTTCTGACAGAGAAAACCTAGCCCACATCTCCTCAAGTCCAGCCATAGTCCCACGTTCAACCAAAACACATCCAACAACCAAACGAGAAACCACTAACTCACACAGTACCACACCGTCCTACCAGCCTCACCGGAGTCTGAAGGGAACGAAAACCTAGACGAGGCTAGGGACAGGATTCTACAGACGCAAAGGAGTAGGAAACCCTAAACCCTAACCGTCAGAGAAACTCGTGATTCTTGACCAAAACTCCTCTGGTAATTAGATATGCATGAATTGTAAAGATAACTTTTTACAATATATATATTTATATGAACTTGAAATATACTGATATCCACTCGGCTAGTATATTAGTAAGAAACAAGTATGGAGCAAGACCTCTAGGGAATATGAAAATGAAAGAAGACTCCTTTTTTGGTGCAGCGAAAATGAATTCTGCGAACAAAAAACATCGATTCTATATCTATATCCATATTTATATATATCTAAAAGTTGAAGCGTAACATTTATTCTTACTACGCTCTAGTTAAGCCACATCAACGTCCATGTCATTATCCTCTCTTTTTTCTCCAATTTTCTTATAATTTTTTTTAACATTTACTTATTTTTTAAATATTTACACTTTCTCCAACTTTTCTCATTCCCTTACCTTTTCATCTCCCCACTACCCTCTACTTTAATATCACTATTCATCTTTCCCTTCATCTTCCTTTATTTGTCTCTTCTTATTCACTCTCTCTTATTATAAATTTGTCATCCTCTCTTCCATTTTTTGCATAGTTTTCCCTCAAAAAAAGGTTATTTCTCTCTCTCTCTCCCTCTCTCTCTCTCTCTCTCTCTCTCTCTCTCTCTCTTGGTGGATTTTGATCTTTCTTGTATGCTTTAGGCTGATAAATTTTTGCACCTTTTAGAATTGTAATTTAGGTTGATACGATTTAGTTTTGTGTTTTAAGTTATTGGTATTATTATTATTATTTTTTGTTCTCTTTGATTGTTAAATGTTATCCGATTACATTATAAAGAATTAAAGATAGTAGATAAGAATATAATATTATTCTATTATATAGCTTGATTTTGATAATTTAGTGTTTATTGTTATATCTTTTAATTTTACTTATTTTTACTTCTCGTCTTATTTTATTCAGCATTTAAATTCAGCCACATCCCCCATATACATATCATTAAATTATTTATATTTCCTCTCCTTTAAAAAAAAAAAATTAAACATATAATATTTTGCTTAAATTCAATAAATAAAATTGTCCTCATAAAGTGGAGTAATGCTAGGGAAGCACTCATTCTCACACCCAATGCATCAAAGAAAAAATGGAATATAAAACAAATGTCAATTTAGAAACACTAAATTAAAAAATTAAAAATAAAAACTAATAATGCATATTTTATGTCATAGAATTATCATCAAATTTTGGAAAACGATAGGTTGCCAATGGAGAGAGAGAGAGAGAGAGAGAGAGAGAGAGAGAGAGAGAGAGAGAGAGAGAGAGAGAGAGAGAGAGAGAGAGAGAGAACAATACAAAGTAATAAAAAGTAGATAAAGAGAAAAAAAAAAAAAAAAAAACATTAGTTAGTAACCGTTAATTGAAAAACAATGAGTTTGTAAGGAGAAGTAAAAAAATAAAATAAAGATGACCATACAGAGAACATTAAAAACTTTACTGTGTAGTAAAATAAATTGTTAAATTCACTTAAAATAAAATCAATAATCAACAATTAAACACAATCATAGTACTAAATTTAAACGTAAAACTAATCAAACTCTAAATATGGAAACCATATTTCTAATCATAACTAAAAAAGAGATGTTCTTAGGTAATAGTAGAAATCACATAAAAAATAAAGTTAGAAAATTTTAAATCCCTTTTTTGACATTTCATTTAACCTTATGTGTGTATATATATATATATATATATATATATAATTTTCATATACTATTACTTTTAAAATTCTAATGAACGATGCTACCTTTCATTTAACATCTCTGTTATGCAAATCATCAATTAGTAAATATATGATAATGATAAAAAGCGTTACAAATGGGATCATTAAAAAATGATAAAATTAATTAGCCACTATAATTATGGAGTAGTAGTCTATAGTTTTACGCATTCAAAGAAGTGGAATATATAAAGTTTACTTAAAGGTATGTGTAAAGATTCACATTATATATACATACATACATACATACATATATATATATATATATATATAAAGGTTAAAAAAAAAGTATATTTATGATTTTTATTAACTTAAATACTAATGAAAAACCAATGGTTAATAACTAAAATTATAGTATTAATAAAATATTTAATGAGATCATCCTAAAAAGTTATCACACGTAGCGTGGGTATGCAACTAGTAATAACTAATAGTCGAAACGTTTGACTTTTTGTTGATCTTTTCTCATTACGCCACATGGCTACATAAATTAATGCTACATTTATATTTAAAAACACTGAAACATTATATCTTTTCGTTTGGAGGAATAAGATAAACGTTTCAGTGATAGTTTCACTTTTCAAAACCGTTGTGTACTCACCTGTAGAAAATTAGAGACACAATATTCTGTCTCTAGGAGTACGAAATATCAATCATTTCCTTCTAGTAGTATACAAATTTTGCCAAACTTGAGTTGCATCCTTTCGTGTTTACATGGGTAGTTACAAAAGTTGCTGTTTCTTTTCATTCTTTTACCTCTTTCTGTAACCCTTTTTTGATAAAAGGTAATCCTCTTTCCGTAACTTACTTTCTGCAAAAAAAAAAAAAAAAAAAAAAAAAAAAAAAAAAAAAAACTTATAGAAACAAGTTTTGGCTTATTTGGAATAAGAATTATTCAAGAAGCAAAGATTACAATTACTACAAGAAAAGTCACCAAAGAAGTTCAAAGGTCAGTTACCCCAAAAGTTTCCCTTTTCTCATGTTTTATTTTTTAATCAAATGTCTTCTTCATTTGCTATTGCTTGATTAATGCATATGATTAACACATAAACAAAACTAATCCTAAAGTATATGAACTTTTTTCCCAAAACAAGCACTACGTTTGAATTGAAGTTGATAATTAATATTATTAGTTTACTAACGAGTTAAGAAGTTATTTAAATTCTTTCCCTAACTCTTTCACATCCCGCAAATTGCTATTGCTACCCCAATTTCCTTTTCAAACCACAAAAGGCACCAAAGTGGAGAAAAAGTGAAGAACACATTCAAAATAACCACTCCAAATTTATCTCAATAATTTAAAACCAAAACCAAAACCAAAAAAAAAATCATCACTCACTAGTACTTTCTAAATCAGACAGTTTGAAAGTGGTTTGATGGAGTCATAGTTGTTAAATCGTGAATCGATCTTTTATTTTTCTGTATCGCGTATCGCATCGAATCGTGTATCGTAAGATACACAAACATCTAATAAAATTATAAAATAATTATATATTACATATATAAAAGGCATATTCTTTATAAATTCAAAATATATTCAACTAATGATCAATGTAATCATTACTTATGCAATAAAATTTAACAAAGCTAACTATGTAAATCAAATTAACTTATGTGTATAACATGCACATTCAAATTGATTAAACTCATAAGTGATAATACATGATATATGAACCAAAATAATAATATTTGTAGGGGTAAAGGCCCAAATCCGATATTGGGCCTTGGGCCTTGGCCAAGAACATGGGTGATCCGAGGACAATTAAATAGTAGTAAATGGTTTAAGCTCAGAACTTCATGAGTATGATATGAATGGAAAGGTGGTCCGAGGAAGAATACCTCCTCGGATAAGCTAAACATGGATCTGATGTAGATCCTAATGATCAAGGCAACCTTCTAGGAAGCTCCAGTGATAGGGATGTGCACTATAAACGTATAAGAAAGATCAGAACCCAAAAATATCCAAGGGAAAGCTGCTACCACCGCATTGAATGCTTTGTAGCTAACTCTTTAGCCGCATTAATAAGGAAGTGATCATTGAACAGTACTTTTTCAGCCTTACAACCACCCCCAAAGACTTCTGAAGGAGGCTAATGGGACAAGTATTATCATAAGCAACCAATTGTATACTTGTAGGGCCAAAATTAGAGAAGAAACATAGTATAAATTAGTGGGGAGGCTTCAAAGGAAAGAGATTGGAAAAATCAAGAAAGAACAATGTAGCAATCAACATTGTACTTGAATGTTCGAATAGTGTATAAACCACTATAAACGTTTAGACCCCCAATATACAAATAACCAATTCAAACTTTATATCAAACAATGTATGTGCGGAAAATGATTAAAAGCTTATACCAGAATTGATAAACAATCTAAACCAAATAAAATCACATCCACAACAAAAATCAAATGGCAAAGATTAAAGGAAGAGAGATACAAACACAAGGACAACGCAATGATGTGTTATCGAAGAGGAAATCGAAGCCCTCGGTGTAAAACCTCTTCGCCAACCTCCAAGCGGTCAATAATCCACTAGAAAATGAAGTTGGGATACATGAACAGCAATAGATCCTCTAAGCCTAATCTACTCAGTGTACCTAAGCCCTCCAAGCTTTTTGCTCTAACGAGGTTACACCGAACCTTTGTCTTTTCTAGCTTACCGGATTCTGCTATAACCCATAGCATCAACCAATAACCATTGGTCCCTTCCTAACTGTTTTCCAAAGCGTCAAATAGCCTTCTTACAAATGTGAGTATGGTGAGAAAAGGATTTGGGTAAGAACCTCTCAAGGATGTAACAATGGAGAGGATAAGAGTAGAAGAATTTGAAGAGTCTCTATGTAAAGTTTATGGATGAATCAATCTTGTTTTTCTCTAGGGTTTCTCTCTTAAAATTCTCTCTGGAAGCTCTCTATATTTCGTGGGTATAAGGGGTATTTATACTAGAGTGAGAGTGGAATGCAAAGAGTCAGATTTTTCAAAATAGAGCTAGCTGGCAGCTTGGCCTCACGACTTGATCGAGTCGCGAGTTCAAGCCATGAGATAACAGAACGGCCAGGCTGAACTTTTTGTCCTGTAGTGCTCCAATTGGCGTGACTGTTCATCTTCTCGCACGCTTCACTCATGTGCTGCAGTTGGCGGCTTGCTAGTCGCGAGTCACCCACTAGTCCTAACTGCAAATCTTTGCATCCTTGCACAATCTTGAGTATTTCTTCACACTCTGTTACTCACTACCCTTATATGATTCCCACCTAAATACGAGGTTACTAATTCCTAAATTACAAGCAAATTTGGCACGGAATAAAGTCAACACAATGGTTGATTAAATTCAACCTTACAATCTCCCCTTTGGCTATTCCGTGACAAAACCCTACAACAAACTCTAGACTTAACGCGTGAGTTGGGAACAGTTGAACAAAACTCACTCACACCTAACTCTAGAATCTGTGAAGCTCTTGAACCATAAGAACAAGTATCTCCTAAAACATAACACAATATGATCATTGTATGCAGAAAACTTGTAATGCATATGGAGAAAGCACAATGCGATCAAGCAAAATGGAAAAAGTAATAAACCAATGCTTGACCAAAAATGGAAAATTGCTATAAAAAGTGATCATAATGCTCATTCACACATGGAATGATCATCCAGACATGCAAGCTAATAAGCTTAATTGCAAAGTATAATTTGCATGTCCAACACTCAACCAATGCAACAACACTAGGAAATTGCATTAAGGATATAAAATCCAACAAATGGCACAAGAGTAATGTACTTAAAGAAAATGCATGACATTTAACAACAAGTACTAAAGCTACAAATCATGGGTACATAAACCTTAAAAGCTTACAAAAGAAACAGGTACAAACCAAAACCTAAACTAGATAACAAAACATAAAGACTGAAATATGGTAATACGAAGCAAAATACTGAACATAGGCCTTCTTGCTAAAATCTCCCCCTATCATTGTACTCCCCCTGCCAACATCATCTCCCCATTTTTGTCATGGAATAGCTAGTCCTCATCTCCTTCTATCTTTCTTTGAATCTGATCCAATTGAGTTTGGATAGAGGTGAACTTCACATCCCACCTGTTAACGTATATAATATTGTAGGCTTTAGGCCCAATTAGGTTACTTGTATAGCACACATATTTACTTGTACTGCACATATATGCCTCCTATATAAAGGCACCCATGTACATTCTTTCATCAAGAAATACAATACCATTACATTCAGTATTTTTAACATGGTATCAGAGCCACTACTCTAATCCTTTAGTGTGTCGCTCTTAAACAGTCTTGTCTTCTTGGGTGTTATTTGCAGCCATTGTTATAAGCAACACCACTACCTCTACCGTGACTTCAGTATATCAAAGACCACTGCCTTGCTGCCACCACCGCTTTCGCTACTTTGATCAGACCACAGATTGCACCATCGAAAAGTAATCTCTCCGATCTGACTTTCTGTGAAATATCATCTTTATCGGACCTTTCACGCGCCTCCACGTGCCACTAGAATTCTTAACATTACTGGCATATGCCTCCACATGCCGCCAATACTCTTCACGTGCCTCTATGCGCCTCCACGCGCTTCCACGCACCAGAACTCGATCCGCTAACGTCATTAGCTTCGCCACAGCAGCCCTAGTGACGTCATCACTACTTGCGTCAGCAACACGTCAGCTTGCTTACATCAGCACTTAGTAGTGATTATGTCATCACCGCTAACCGTTGTCCACGTTGACTTTGACCATTGACTTTTCCCTAGGTTGACTTTTTCAGTCCAGGTTCTCCTTACCCAGTTTTTCACGTAGATTTCATTTTGCAGTCTGTTTTTGCATATTGTGTTTCTAAATGGATAAAAAGGATATTTTTCTTCCTCGCCCCATCAATACTATATTGAAGGGGAATAAGAATTACTTATCTTGATCTCAAGCTATGCGCAGTTTTCTTAAGGGTCACATGCTCTAGCATTATTGTACTGGTGCAATCACTATTCCTGTCAAGGGGGCAAGTGAAGAAAATGCTGCCTTCCTCAATCACATGATTGAATGGGATAGTTATAACCACATGATCCTTACATGGATTCGGAACACTTCCATTCCCTCTATCTCCAATCTGTTGGACACCTTTGATGATGCAAAATCAACATGGGATATGTTGGCCAAAAGATACTCCACTACTCACGGATCCATGAAATATCAATTAGGTTGAATTGCATCAACTTCAGCAAGAACCAGGGCAATCCATCAATGACTACTATGATTAGCTTTGCTTCATCTGAGACCAAATTGACCTTTCTGATCCAACTTGGGCATGCTCAAAGGATGCTCGGCAATATGCTACCATTAGAGATGAATTTCATCTCTATGAATTTTTTATGTCACTTCACAAGCACTTTAAGCCCATCCGAGGTCAACTTCTTAATCGTAGTCCTCCTCCTTCTCTTGATAATGCTGTAAACAAGTTGGTTAGAGAAAAAGCTCGTCTTGCAACCCTTCAAGCCCAGAATAAGCTTAATGTTTTGGCTATTACTCCTTCTGCTCCTCCTGTAGAGCAACCTCAGCAATCAGGTGATTCCTTTGGCTCTAGCAATCATCGCAAGCAGACCAACAAAAAGTTCTGCAACTATTGCAAGCGTCCTGGCCACACCATTACGACTTCTTACCGTTGCAACAAATCTACTGCTAATGTTGGTAATACTAAGCCTACTCCATTGATGCCTTCCATTTCAGTAGAGTCCCAATCTTCTAGATCCACTATAAACCTCTCCCTCACTGAACTATAGGATATCATAGCTCAGCTATTCGTATGGCTGGTAATGCATCTCTTTCCACTACTTTCTCAGTTTTACCTAGTAAGTCTCAAACTTGGCTTTTTTATTCTACCTGTTGCAATCACATGACACCTCAATTATCCTTATTCTCCAAACTTGACTCTGCACCACATCCTCTTAATATTCATATAGTTGATGGTTCCACCATGCATAAGAATAGTCTAGGGATTGTTTCAACCTCCAACCTCTCTGTTCTTAAGGTCTTCCATGTACCTGACTTATCTTATAATTTGTGCTCTGTGGGACAATTAACTGAACCAGAATATCGCCTTATTTTTTACTATTCTAGATGTATAGTGCAGGATTTAAGGACGGGGCAAGAGCTTGGGACCGGTTCTAGGGTTGGGCGTATGTTTCCCGTGGACAATCTTCATCTTCCACCTGTTGCTCCTGTTTCTGTTGCTGCTGCAGCTGCTGCAATTTCTTCCTTACCTTCTCTTGCACTTTGGCATTCTCATCTTGGTCATGCACCATCTTCTCGGGTATAACAGTTAGCTTCTAAGGGTCCGTTGGGTTCTATGCCCAAAAACAATTTTGATTTTACTTCACGCCAGTTAGGAAAACAGCCAGCTTTACCTTTCAATAATAGTGAATCTATCTCTAATAGTATTTTTGAGTTAATTCATTCTGATGTTTGGAGACCTTCTCCTATTATTAGTATTGGTGGATCTTAATATTTTATTATTTTTATTAATGATTATTCTCGCTATAGTTGGATCTTTCCTATGAAATCTCGTTCTGAAATCTTACCAATATACAGTAACTTTGCAAAAATGGTTGAAACACAATTCTCCAAACATATCAAAACTTTTCGATCTGATGATGCTCTTAAATATACTTAATATGCTTTTCAAGCTCTGTTACATTCCTATGGCACTGTACATCATCTAACCTGTCTAGGTACCTCTTAGCAAAATGGTCAAGTCGAAAGAAAACTTCATCATATTCTTGACACTATTCGTGCTCTTCTTCTTTTTGCCAAAGTTCCTGCCCCATTTTAGGGTGAAGCCACTCTTCATGCTATTCAAGCTATTAATCGCATTCCAAGCGTTGTTATCCATAATCAAACTCCGTATGAGCGCCTTTTTGGGTCACCCCCTGACTATCATTACCTTCGCTCCTTCGAATCTACTTGTTTCATTCTTCTTCAACCTCATGAGCACAACAAACTTGAGCCTTGATCTAGACTTTGTTGTTTCCTTGATTATGGCGAAACTCAAAAAGGGTATCGATGCTATGATCCTGTCTCTCATCGTCTTCGTGTTTCCCGTAATGTTGTCTTTTGGGAACACTGCTTGTTTGTTGAACTCTCTCACTTTCGTTCTTTCCTTACTAACTCCTCTGTTTTAGAAATCTTTCCAGATAAGTCTCCTGTTCCTTCTATGGATACTCTTGATCCTCCTTTGGACTTCTCTATCCAATATCTAGATATTTTTTATGATTCTTCAAGACAGATTAAAGATAAACAGGTTGATGACGAGCTACCCCACCTTGAGCTTAGGTCCCCTGCTCCTGCTCTGCCTGAAGATCCTCCACAAGACATTTCACCTCGCCACTCAATCTGGGTAAGATCTATTTCTATACATTTACTTAACTATCATTGTTACACTGCCCTTACTACACTCCATGAGCCTCAAACCTATTGTGAGGCCTCCACTGACCCTTTTTGGTAGATTGCAATGAAAGAGGAAATTGATGCATTAACCAAAAACCATACTTGGGATCTGGTTACTTTCCCTCCTGGATAGTCTGTGGTTGGCTGTAAGTGGATCTATAAGATCAAGACTCACTCTGATGGGTCCATTGAGTGCTACAAGGCTCATCTTGTTGCAAAAGATTTTACACAGGAGTATGGGATTGATTATGAAGACACTTTTGCTTTAGTTGCTCGTATCTCATCTGTTTGTGCCCTCTTAGCTCTGTTACCGCTGCTAGTAAATGGGACCTTTCTCAGATGGATGTTAAAAATGCCTTCCTTAATGGGGATCTGAATGAAGAAGTCTATATGCAACCTCTTTCTGGTCTTTCTGTTGAAACAAACAAGGTTTGTCACCTTCGACGTGCACTTTATGGCCTTAAACAAGCTCCACAAGCTTGGTTTGCCAAGTTCAGCTCCACCATCTTTTGCTTGGGTTACACTGCCAGTCCTTATGATTCTACCTTATTTCTTCGTTGCAATGATAAAGGCACCATTTTGCTTCTCCTATATGTGGATTATATGATCATCACAGGTGATGACCTCAATAGTATTCAAGAACTCAAGGATTTTCTTAGTCAGCAGTTTTAGATGAAATATCTTGGACATCTTAACTATTTCTTGGGTCTTGAGATCACTCATTCCACATATGGTCTTTATATTAATCAAGCCAAGTATGCATCTGACCTTTTGTCTCGAGGTGGACTCACTAACAGCAAGACTGTTGACACTCCAATTGAACTTAATGCACATCGACACCCTCGGAGGGGAAACCATTGTCTAATCCCTCTCTTTACAGACGATTGGTTGGCAGCCTAGTTTATCTCACAGTTACTCGTCCAAACATTTCCTATGCTGTTCATCAGGTGAGCCAGTATCTGTCTGCTCCACGATCGATTCACTATGTTGTTGTTCTGCGTATTCTATGGTACTTGAAAGGCACTCTCTTCCATGGCCTTTTCTACTCAGCTTAGTCTCCTCTTATACTCCGTGCATTCTCTGATGCTAATTGGGCAAGAGATTACACTGATCGCAAGTCCACTACAAGTTATTGCTTTCTTCTTGGTTCTTCTTTGATTTCTTAAAGAAGTAAGAAACAAACTTTTATGGCCCACTCCAGTACTGAAGTAGAATATCGTGCCCTTGCTGATACCACATCTGAGCTCCTTTGGTTACGTTGGCTTCTTAAGAATTTAAGTGTGTCCACATCCTCTGCTACTCCTCTTTATTGTGACAACCAGAGTGACATTCATATTGCTCACAATGATATCTTCCATGAACGGACTAAACACATCGAGATTGATTATCATTTTATCCGTTATCATCTTGTCCATGGTGCTCTTAAGCTCTTCTCAGCCTCCTCCAAAGATCAACTTTCTGATATCTTTACCAAGTCACATCCTAAGGGACGCCTTCATGATTTGGTTGACAACCTCAAGCTGGCCTCACATCCACTTTGAGTTTAAGGGGGGCCATTAACGTATATAATATTGTGGGTTTTAAGCCCAGTTAGGTTACTTGTATAATACACATATTTACTTGTATAGTACACATATTTACTTGTATAGCACACATATTTACTTGTACTACACATATATTTACTTGTACTACACACATACGCCTCCTATATAAAGGCACCCATGTACATTCTTTCATCAAGAAATACAATACTATTACATTCAGTATTTATAACACCACCGAATGTTAAGATGGTGCAAGATAGATGTAAGTCAGAACATCTTGGTGCTCAACTCGTGGACAAATGCCATAATGTTGTCTAGTTTTTCGTCAAATGTGGATGAGCTAGAGCGCGAACCACTGTGAGATGCTGAAGTTTCTGTTCTGATTCCCTTCCGACTATGACCAATGCTAGCATTGTACGTACGCATGTTGATTAAAGCCAATTTTGTGCAGGGGGACTCATCTGTTGATGGATGAATTCCTTTGAGTTTCAATATCCTAGAAATGAGGCAACAAAAAGGAATGCATATCCTTGATTCAATTCGAAGAACCGTTTTGTACAGAACATGAAAGATATGTGCACAAATGTCAATCTCTATATCAGAGATCAGATCATGAAGAAATAGGGCACGTCCGAGGTTCATATACCCAGTGCTAGATAATTGGTACAAGTTGTGAAACATGATGATTGTTAGCACCCTCAATTTCGAAGGAAGAGAGGAAACACTGACTGAGTTCCCATTTGACGAGAATTCCAAGTCTTTTCCAAGAGCATCTCAGAGTAGGTCCTCATTTGGACTAGATCATCATATATCGGTAAGTTTTTAAACATCGGCCGGTTAATGTGAAGAATCTTAGCCAGATATGCGGGAGATATTAAGAAACTTTTTCTTCTAACCGAGCATTTGAGTTCTTCGCCTTCAACAATTGCATTGGCATAAAACTCTTTTACCAAACTCTCATATGCTTCATCAAGGTTTAAGAGAAGGTAATTCCAATCTTTGTGAGCAAACCATTTAGGAATGTCGGTGTCAAAAAGCAAAGGTTGATCAACGACCTTTTCGACCAACGGTGTAGCATCTCTGAAGTAATTCTCATGAGTCTGAAAGGTAGCATAAGTTCTGAACTTGTTGGGATCGAATACTCCTGATGATGAACGGGTCCTCTTTGCTCTAGGTTAGAGTTTGTCAACATCAATGACAGGCTCTTTCCCTTTGCTGCTGCCCCCTTTTACAGCTGCTTTCTTGAATGGAGACATGTTCACTCTACATCATATTTTGTCAAAAGCAAGAGAAACCACACAAGACACCAAGCATTATTAGCATTTGGTTAGATCCAAAACATGGATAAAGACTGAAACCCTAAAACATTGAGATTTAGGTTCCAAATATGAAAATGAGTATATGTGTTACTAACAACACAATGTTTACTCAAGATAGAGTAGATCAGTACATAACCACCAAAAACATACATAGCAATTTCAGCATAAGATCAGATATTCATATTCAATCAAGAGATATACACATATCAGCAAACCACACAATCCAAGAGGTATATGCAGTAAATGTGAAATATAATGTGAAAGAGACAAAGCCCATACCTTTCCTTGAAGATGGAATCAGAAATGATGGACAGTAATGGTGGTTTATGTGAGAAATACGGTGAGGTTGAAAAAGGTTCAAATGGGGAAGACAATGAATAGTCACAAAAGATCGAGGGAAAAACTGAAAAGTTTTAAAACTGATCAATTTGCTTAACACACGCAAATTTCGCAACTGAGTCAAGTCGCGTGCAAGTCGCCAGGACCAGCCGCCAAAACACTTAAAAGCAAGAATTTTGAAAAAAAAAAAAATACTGAGTGTTTTTCGCGACTGGAAGGTCTACCTGCAAGGAAGTCGCGCGGAAAGCCATAAAAATCTCTATGTACCTCTCGCGACTGAACGTTCCACCTGCGAACAAGTCACCACAGTGAGCCGCAAGAAACATAAAAACCCAAATTTTGAAAAATACTCTAAGTATTTTTCGCGACTAGACATTGACCTGCCAGTGAGCCGCAAAAAATCTCTATATAGGTTCGCGATTAAGGCATGCGACTAGACCAACCCGCAACTGAGTCACCAAAACAGGACACCATTGTTTTTGAATTTTTGAAACTTTTTGTAAAAACACACTACTTTCCAAAAACAAACTAAAAGACTCAATAATCTTTTTGTGTTTGATCAACAAAGATTGAGCATGTGAAAACACATTTAATCAAGTACTATCACACAAATGACTATGGCATTCATTGAACATAGACATGTGTGAGGTGTGTGGATATCAGAAATGAGATAGTCCTTAGTCTAATGTGAAACTTCAATGATCAATTCAATCAAGGCATACATAAATAGCACTAGATAATGTGACCCATCTCAATTATAGAAATATGCATATATGACCTCTCACATAAACTTGATTACATTTCTTTAGAGCTTTTCATTTGGCTCCATGAACATCATATCGTTTGATCTTTTTGAATCAATATATCTTATTGTGAGATTAATGACTGAAATTTTTGATATTTCAATTTGATGAGTTAGCCTTTGGCTTTTTGGGCATCATACATTTTCATTTTTGGTCGCTTTCCCTTTTTCCTAGTCAAATACTAGCATATGCGACAAGCTTTTGCAACTCAATATCTCTTTTCATTTGGAGATTTACATATGGTGAGCTCTTTAATTAAAAGCAATAAAATAAAATAGTGAAAAGATATATAGTCACAAATCTATGCATGTCTCAAGATCAACAAAATCATTCACTAATCATTTATGACAAGGTTAAAGATCTATTTACAACAGTCACATAGATTTCAAGATTTCTCCCATAATAATATGAGTGCATAAAAAATAAGCTAAGCTCATAGATGTACAAAGCCATTAGTACAGAGGTACAAGGCAAAACATGTTTTGAGACACAACTCAACAAAGTCGATCAAACTTTTTGAATTTTCTACTTTTTATGTGTTTTTAGATTTTTGACACAAAGCAAGAAAAGATTGATCAAAAGCATCTATGTAAAAACATTTTAATTAAAGAAATGCAAGAACACATGACATAAAAAAAAAATGCATAAATGAACACAAAAAGAACACATGGAAGATAGAGTTCAAGGAATGATACCGACACCAATGGTCTTACACAAAGATTCAAATCTCGGACCATCAAGAGGTTTAGTAAATATGTCTACCTTTTGATTGTCAGTGTTGATGAACTCTAGACACACAATCTTGTCCTCCACCAAGTCCTGAATGAAGTGATACCGGATCTCGATATGCTTGAATTTCGAGTGTTGAATTGGATTCTTTGATAGATTTATGGCACTAGTGTTATCACAGAATACACACATAATGTCTTGAGAGATTCCATAGTCATGTAGTAGTTTTCTCATCCATAGAAGTTGAGCACAACAACTTCCGACTACTATATATTCAGCTTCAACCGTTGAAAGAGAGACTGAATTTTGCTTTTTGCTCATCCATGAAACCAAGTTATTCCCAAGATAAAAGCAACCACTGAAAGTGCTTTTCCTATCATTAATGCACCCGACCTAGTCAGTATCTAAATTTCCAACCAAGCACTCATTTGAATCTTTTGAATACCAAATCCCATAGTCAGATGTGCCATTGATATATCGAATGATTCGCTTGATTGTTGTCAAATGGGACTCTTTATGCGCTGCTTGGAAACGTGCACATACCCCGACACTAAAAGCAATGTTTGGTCTACTTGCAATGAGGTAGAGAAAACTGCCAATCGTGCTTCGATAAAGTGTTGGATCTACATCGACACTGGCTACATCTAAGCTCAGTTTTGCCAAGGAACTCATGGGAGTGGAAGTGTGTTTCTTAGAATCCAAACCAAATCTTTTGACAAGATTTTTGGCATATTTCTCTTAAGAGATAAATATTCCATCCTTTCGTTGTTTTACTTGAAGCCCTAGAAAGTAGTTCAACTCCATCTCAAATTACCTTTTCATTTCTTCCGAAAAGTCATGAGCTAATTGATTAATTGTGGATCCAAAAACAATATCATCCACATAAACTTGGGCAACAAGAAAAGGTTTCTCATCTCTTTTAACAAACAATGTTCGATCGGCTTAGCCTCTCTTGAAACCACGATCCAACAAGTATGTGGTGAGGCGATCATATCACGCTCTTAGTGCTTACTTCAACCCGTACAATGCTTTCTTCAACCTTAACACATGATCCGGAAATTGAGGGTCTTGAAAACCCTTTGGTTGCTTAACAAACACTTCTCCATTTAGAAAACCATTCAAGAAGGCACTCTTCACGTCCACTTGATACAACTTGAAATCCATAATACACGTTATGGAAAGAAGAATTCGGATTGACTCTAGTCTTGCTACCGGAGCAAAAGATTCATCAAAATCTATGCCTTCAACTTGAGTATATCCTTGAGCCACCAGTCTTGACTTATTTCAAACAACTTCACCATCTTCATGTCTTGTTCTTAAAAATCCACTTAGGGCCAATAACATGTGTATCCTTGGGCCTAGGGACCAACTCCCATACATCATTTCTAACAAATCGATGTAGCTCTTGGTGCATAGACTCTATCCAATTCTCATCTTTGAGAGCTTTCTCTACCTTCTTGGGTTCAAATTGAGCAAGATAACAGTTGTACGTCACATGATTCACACTGTATCTTGGTCCTCTTCTCAACCGAAGTCCCTCATTCAAATCACCAATGATATTGCTTGTTGGGTGATTGAGAGTTACTCTTGACGACGATCTCTTGGAAGTTGAAGGTTCCTCATCACGAGAGATTGGAGGTTGGACTGTCGGAGGTGTTGATCTAGTTTCCCTTCTTGATATAGGAGGTGTGGACTCCTTTTCAGGTGATTCTTTATCAGGATCATCACCTAGAGACATATCATCGTCATCCTCATTCTTCATAAGATTTAGCCCCTTGTCATCATCATCAATGTCCTTTTCTGATATGGTATCATCTATGACCACATTGATTGACTCCATCACCGTCTTAGTGCAATTGTTGTACACTTTATATGCTCGGCTATTTGTGGAGTATCCTAGGAATATCCCTTCATCACTCTTAGCATCAAATTTTCCAGGATTTTCTCTATCATTTAGAATTTAACACTTACTTCCAAAAATTTTGAAATATTTCACCTTCAGTTTCTTTTCTCTCCAAATTTCATATGACGTCTTCTTTGTCCCTGCTCGGAAATAAATTTTGTTCCTAATGTGACATGACGTATTCATAGCTTCAGCCCAGAATATTTTTGGAATGTTCTTGTTGAGTAACATGACTCTAGCCATCTCTTGGTTCACCCGGTTCTTTCTTTCAACTGTCCTATTCTAGTGTGGAGTCTTTGGAGCTGAAAATTCCTTCTTAATGTCGTGCTCATCGCAAAAAAACTTCAAATTTAGCATTTTCAAATTCCTTCCCATGATCGTTTCTAATTTTGACTATGAGAACCCCTTTTTCATTCTGTAGTCTTTTGCATAATCTTTCCATTTTATCACATGCTTCCAATTTCTCCCTAAGGAATTCCACCCATGAGTACCTTGAGAAGTCATCAACTACCACCATAATATACCAATTTCCACCCATGCTTTCAATTCTTGTTGAACCCATTAGATCCACATGAAGTAACTCCAAAGGTCTTGAAGTAGCAACTACATTCACCTTAGGATGAGCTGACTTTGTTTGTTTTCCCATTTGACATGGACCACAAACACTTTTCTCAATTTTCCCAAACTTTGGTAAACCCACCACTGCTTCTAGCTTTGAGACTTTAGCCACTTGCTTGTAATTAGCATGCCCAAGTCATTGATGCCATAGCTCCAAGAGATTCACCCAAGCACTTTGACACGCTATGCTTGGTTTGGGAATGATACCATAGCAATTGTCGGTAGTCCTAAGTCCCTTCAACACTTGAACACCCTCATCATTTAGGATTAGACACCCTTTCTTCAAGAATTGGACTAAGAAGTCTTCATCACATATTTTAGTGATGCTCAGCAAATTCACTTCCAATCCTTTGATGTACAGCACATCAGTCAACACGGGCAGTCCCAGAATCTCAACGGTTCCATTTCCGAGAACTTGTGAGTGACTACCATCTCCAAATGTCACATAACCATCTTCCTTCTCTTTGATAGTTTTGAATAAATACTTGTCTCCGGTCATATACCTTAAACACCCACTGTCAAGATACCATAAACATGAATTAAATACTTTCAACGCGGTGTGAACAAAAAGACAAGCATGTGATAGGCATTCTTGACCATCAAAGTAGGACTCATATTTGTTAGGTTCTAAGGTCTTAGGAGTTTTTGTATTTAGAACTCTAATTTGTAATGTTGGCAAACCATGATCAAAACATTGTATTTAGTCTTGTTTAGAATTGCTCAAAGTTGGTTTAATATTGTAAAGTTGGAATCGAGTGGCTGCAGAAGTACTTGGGACTTTCGGCCTGGCTCGATCGATCGAAGAATAGACTCGATCGATCGAAAATTGCACAGGTTGAATTTTCTGCAGATTTTCCAACTCAGCCCTACTTCATTAAACGTTTAGGGTTTTGTGTTTTTACCTTAGGTATATAAACTAAACCCTAGCCACGTTTTTTAGGGTTGTCCATATTGCTTTGTTGCTCATACATTGCTGTTTTGTGTGAATCTCGTGTGAGATCTTTGAGGAGACTTCCTTTACACAAAACTTAGGGTTTTCAAGGTAGAGATGATTTCAACATCTTGAAGATGATTATAGTTGCAACCATTGGAACTTAAAAGAAAAGCAAGCGGGGAGCTTGTAGCTGATTGAAGAATTCAAGAAAGAAGTAGTCCGTGGATTCAGAGCCTGCGCGTGGTCGTGTCAGGAAGTTTTACTGGTGGGTAGCATTAGGAAGTCGAGCAGGGAGCTTGTAGTCCTTCTGTAAGAACTTCAATTCTTTCATAGTGAATTCTGTTATGCCTTGAGGATCGGTGGGTCAAATCCTCCCCAGGTTTTTACCGAGTGGTTTCCTGGGTGATCATATCTTGTGTTATTTATTATTCCGCTGCTTTATATCTTGATATGATTATTTGATTGCTTTAACCTAGAATTGCATAATTTGACTAAGTAACAACTTGGCTAATTAATCTAGGTTACGCAATCTGTGTGTTTAAGGGGTCTAAATTTCCAACAATATTTATTTTCTTCAATCATAGAAGAATATAACTTCCTTTTCAGACCATCAAGTTTATCACATAATCGTCTATTCCTTTTCTTATATTTTTCAACCAAGGAAATCGACTCACACAAGCTATTATAAACATCATGATTTCTATGAACTAATGATTTCAGCCTGTGTATAAAAATTCTAGCATGTTTCTTTGACTTGAATAACTCTAAAAGTTCACTACTAGAACAATCTTCAAACATGCTCAAAGAGTCATTATCACAAACACCTCTAGTCCACTTTACATTGGCCTTTGCCATAGCACTTTCCATAGCAAGCCAAGGGGTCTAGGATTACACTCAGGTTATAAAACCACGGTGAGTATACTTGCTCTGATACCAATTGAATGTTCAAATAGTGTATAAACCACTATGAACGTTTAGACCCCCAATATATAAATAACCAATTCAAGCTTTATATCAAACAATGTATGTGCGGAAAATGATTAAAAGCTTATACCAGAATTGATAAACAATCTAAACCAAATAAAATCATATCTACAGCAGAAATTAAATGGCAAAGATTAAGGGAAGAGAGACGCAAACACAAGGACAACACAACGATATGTTATCGAAAAGAAAACCGAAGCCCTCAGCGTAAAACCTCTCCGCCACCCTCCAAGCGGTCAATAATCTACTAGAAAATGAAGTTGGGATACATGAACAGCAATAGACCCTCTAAGATTAATTTACCCAGTGTAACTAAGCCCTCCAAGCTTCTTACTCCAACGAGGTTACGTTGAAACTTTATCTTTTCTAGCTTACCGGATTCCACTATAACCCATAACATCAACTAATAAACATGGTCCCTTCCTAACTGCTTCCCAAAGCACCAAATAACCTACTTACAGATATGGGTATGGTGAAAAAAGGATTTAGGTAAGACCCTCTCAAGGATGTAACAATAAAGAGGATGAGAGTAGAGGAATTTGAAGAGTCTCTATGTAAAGATTGTGAATGAATCAATCTTATTTTTCTCTAATGTTTCTCTCTCAAAATTCTCTCTGGAAGCTCTCTACATTTCGTGGGTATAAGAGGTATTTATACTGGGGTGAAAGTGAAATGCGAAGAGTCAGATTTTTCAAAATAAGGCTGGCTAGTGGCTTGGCCTCGCGACTTGACTAAGTCGCAAGTTCAAGCCATGAGATAACAAAAAGGCCAGGCTGGACCTTTTGTCCATTAGTGCTCCAGCTGGCGTGACTATTCATCTTCTCGCACGCTTCACTCATGTGTTGCAATTGGCGGCTTGCCAGTCGCGAATCTCTGCATCCTTGCACAATCTTGAGTATTTCTTCACACTCTCTCACTAACTACACTTACATGATTCCCACCTAAATACAGGATTACTAATTGCTAAATTACAAGTAAATTTGGCACGGAGTAAAGCCAACACAATGGTTGATTAAATTCAATCTTACAGTACTTGTAATCTATTTAATTGATTTATATGAAAACTTACCTCCTCAGACAAGGAATTCATTCAGTTTAGTGCTTCTTGTTTTTGCTTAATCATCCTCCAAATCCATACTAGCCGTTGTCCAACTCATTAGGGCCTAATTCTTTGACTCATTCTCTACAAATTTATTGTACTGGCCTCACTAGGCCGATATCCCATACATTTTGGGCTTGGGCTGTAAAACGTGACCCTACAATATCTTTTCATCATCTTGGCTAATCAATTCCATCTAAATCAATGTTATCATCATGTTCAGTATCTTGCCAAATTATTTTTTCATAGACATTTTCTTTATTATTACTATTTTTTTAATTCTAATAATTTATTCTTTGTATTTTTTTCCTTTTTTTTTTTTTTTTTTGAAATTCTTTGTATTTTTTTCTTGGCATTCTAGCTTTTTAGACTCATAATAATAATAACAAAATAAAAAATAATTATATTTTCATTAATACATTATTAACAGCATATATAATAAATTTGTCAAAATGAAAGTGAGTGTTATGAATATAGTCTAAATTTTGTAAGAGAAAGAGAAGGGAGGAATAAAAACTCATGGACTTGCTATTTTATTAGACTCAATTAAGTTTCCCAATAATTTTGTGTTAAAAATTCTAACAACTTATTTAAATCAAATAAAACCACAAATTTTAACAAAAAAAACTCATTTTAAACCCACATGTCTATGTATCGTATGATACATACGATTCACCGATACGATACGATTCCTATGATACACACCTATGTATCAGATAATTCATGAGCACTTATGATACACTTTTATTATAAAAAACTTTTTGTACACGATACGATATGTATCATACGATACGTATCGCGTATCGTACGATACTGACAATTATGGATGGAGTAGATTAGGAACTTCTTAGCCCCTCTCTTTCTTCTAAGCCCTAGAACTACTCATCTTTTAAAAATCTATCACTACTTATTACTTGCTTTCTCCCAACAGCCCCACGTGAGTCTATTTGTCGAAGTCTATTCCCTACTTAACTCACTTTAGGCAACACGTTAGCCTACATAACTACACATGCTTTTGTCATTTTATTAGTTATTTTTTCTCAGCGACATTTCACATTTCATTAGTTCGTCATTGATTCTTTAGCAGTTGGTTATGAAGTTGAACATTTAATATAATTTAGTATAAACAGTAATATTATGACTTACAAATTTTACTGCATTGCTTATGTATTATTTATCACAAAAAAATAAATTAATCTTCAATTAAACAAGTAAATATATTCATTGTCACTTTTTTTTTTTAGTAATTATATTCACTGTTACATTAGTTTGTAAAACTTACTTAAAAATTTTTGCAGCATTACAATCATAAGCTTATGGTGCAAAATCATTAGAAAGTGAATACCATGTCATGAATCCATAATGTAGAAACTACAACTAGACATTAGTAAAAATTTATACCGTACATAACAAATAGATCATTATTAATTGAAAATTTTTATGAGTATTAGATGTTTATTGCATTTTATTTTTGTTTTAATACATAGAGAAACTGAAATTTAGTGGGAAAATTATAGTACAATAAATGTACAAAAATGTTTTGACACAAAGAAGATACAAAAATGTATTGGCAATTTTACAAATTCTACGTTTAGACGGAATCTTTTTTTTTTTTTTTTTGAAATGGTTCTCAATATCATATATCAACTCAAATTAGAATCCAAATACAAAGCTTCAACAGCTGGAGGAGGATCTTCCTCCATCCATACAAGCTCATTCTCTACTAATTTAGCATACTTGGCCAATTCATGAGCCACATTATTTGCACTACGTCTCACACAACTCACCCTTACTGAATTAAAACCAGCCAACAGACACCAAATATCCTCATAGATCAGACCAAGCCGAGAAAAAGACTCCTGCTGAACCTGACCGATAGTCTTCATCACAGCAACGTTATCTCCCTCAATGATCAGGTCTGTGAATCCAGTATCTATTGCAACCTCCAGAGCCTTACGACATGCTAATGCCTCCACCTCTTCACTGTCACTAACAGCCCCTCCCCTTGCCGAAATAGCCACCATAACTTCTCCTTTTTCATTCCGAATAACGGCTCCATAACCCGAACCATCGCCACCATCAAACACAGCCCCATCAAAGTTCAGTTTGTACTGTAAACACGGTGGAGGCTGCCATGCCTGAGTAACTTCACCCGGATTGGACCCAGTCACTACAAAATGGTCCATGGCATCACAATACTCTTTAAGATAGTCCATCGCACGCTGGTTTAACCAAGAAGGATGATAAAGGACACCACCCCGTGATACTACATTTCTTTGTTGCCAAATCTGCCAGCATGTAACCCAGAAAAGATCAAATTCATCTGCTGTGTTCTTCGCCATTAACTCCTCTACCAGTTGCCTGAAATCATGAAACACCGTCCCACATTTTTGGAAATAACCAGCACTCCCAACCAAGACATCTTGAGCAACCCCGCAACCCCACAAAGCATGTAATACGGTCTCCTCATCTTTCTGACAAAAGATACAAGTTGCATTCTCAATTACTCGCCTACGAAACAGATTATCCAATGTTGGCAATGCATTCTGACCAGCCCTCCATGCGAACACTTTAATTTTGTTTGGAATATTGGCTTTCCATATCTTAGTCCAAATTGGGTTTGGCACTCTCTGTGATGAACACTCCCCATCATTGCAATCATCCAACTTCATTTGCTTAGCCTTATAATAGCCCGACTTCACTGAATATTTACCGTTTTTTGTATGGACCCATACGATCAAATCTTGCACCAATCTCCTACTCAACGGGATTTTTAGAATGACCTCCGCATCAAATTTGTGGAAACTTGCCTCAATTCTGTCCCTGTCCCACTTATGTTCCTACCAGTCAATTAAATCCGATACCCTCCACTCCCATTCCACTTCAGCTGGCTGAATAAGCACTTTATGTGTTGGCTGAGAAGACAGCCAGCAATCCTCCAACACCCGAATTGAGGCACCATTACCTACCCTCCAGCAGCACCCTTTCTTCAGAATTGGTTAAGCTGTCAACAAGCTTTTCCATTCATAGGAGCTGTTTGGACAGTCAACCGCTTCCAAAAAGCTGCACCGAGGGAAATATTTGGCCTTGAAACAACCATACAGCAGCGATCCATGGTCTTGGAGCATCCGCCATCCTTGTTTAGCTAGCATTGCTAAGTTGAAAGATCTCAAATCCCGAAAACCCATACCTCCCATTGACTTTGATTGAGTTAAGTGATTCCAACTCTTCCAATGTATTTTCCGTTCGTCTCCTACTTGGCCCCTCCAAAACCTTGCACACATCGCATCCAATTCATCACATAGTTTCCCTGGAATTTGGAAAACCCCCATGGTATAAGTGGGGATAGATTGAGCCACAGCTTTTATTAGTACTTCCTTCCCCGCTCTAGATAACAACCTCCCTTTCCAACCTTGAATCTTTTTCCATACCCTCTCTTTTAGAAAAGAGAAGATATCATATTTTTTCCTCCCAATCAAAGTAAGCAACCCCAGGTAAGAGTCAAACCTCTCCACCTCCTGCACCTTCAGTTTGTCCATAATCCACACCTTTTTCTCAATTGAAACATTGCTACTGAAGTAGACAGAAGACTTTTCAAAATTAATGCACTGTCCAGACGCATCAGCATACAACTGAAGAGTATCAAAGACAACTTGCACTTCATTCTCATTAGCTTGGCAAAAAATTAATGAATCATCTGCAAAAAGAAGATTAGTAATTTTAGGTGCAGTCCGACAAATAGCCATCCCATTTAGCTTTCCACCTATCTCTGCTTTTGCCAATAGAGATGTGAAGCCCTCTGCACATAATAAAAACAAATAAGGTGATAATGGATCTCCTTGACGAAGACCCCTAGATGGGGTAATATTACCATATGCTTTACCATTGATCTTGACTGAAAAGGAAGGTGTAGAAACACAACACATGACTCTATCCACCCAAACTGTCGAAAACCCCATTTTTATCATCATCCCAGACAAGAAGGACCATTCCACACGGTCATAGGCTTTACTAACATCCAATTTTAATGCCAAAGTCCCTTTTTTACTCTTCTTTTTGAGATGCATAGCATGTAAAATCTCATATGCAACCAGCACATTATCAGTGATTAGACGACCTGGCACAAAGGCACTTTGAGTTGGGGAAATCAACTGAGGCAGAATCAGTTTTAACCTATTTGCCATAACCTTAGATATGATCTTGTAAATCACATTACAAAGGCTAATAGGCCTAAAGTCTGACATTTTATCCAGTTTTTTAACCTTTGGAATCAGAACAATATGCGTATAATTCATTTCAGACACCATATTACCAGAATGTAAAAATTCTAGCACCGCATCCGCGTTTAGACGGAATCTTTCAAATGTTTTATTAAATGGAAAAATGATTTTGTTAGTTTATTATTTGTTAACTCCTATATTTACAAGCATTTATGCACGCATGCTAACCATTTAAGCTCAAATATAATATTATTTTCTTCAAAATGCTTTCAATAGCTTTTTTCGTGCATTGCACAGGTTAGCGATTTGTCTATATTTATATAATATAATAACTAATAGCTGAAACGTTTGACTTTTTATTGACCACTCTTTACTGCACCACATGGCTACATAAATTAATACCACGTATATATCTAGAAACGCCGAACAATTATGCATTTTGAACGAAAAGGTGCATGTTAACCGAAAATGTGCCGGTTAAATAAAAATGTGTCTATTAACCAAAAATATGCATATTAAATGAAAAGGTGTCTGTTGAAGAGTGATAATCATTTGGGTATAAATAATGGTTTATATTCATTTGGTAACTTCTTCTCAACTTCTTATCTTTTATCTTTCTTAGAAACACTAGAAACTTGTGGGTATTCTCCAAAATTGCTATTTGTAATTCTGTTTTTTTTGTTAAATAGTGAAAAGATCTAGAAATCATGCCACACCAATACTAGCAACAATAATACTGAACGATTTCTTTACACGTTTTGTGATTATTGCATGATAGCATTAGGTTCTGTGGCTGTCACAATTGCTGACTATTTATGTCACATAAAAAATAAAAATAAAACTAAACAAACAAACAAACAAACACAAAATCAACAAGCAATCATAGAGTTTTCTAAATGAAAGTTAGACCAATCAACGAGTAAAGTATTGAATTCATTCCAACAACATCACAGAAGCCAAACCAAATTAGAAAAACAAATACCTTCGGACTCAAAGCGTAAACGATTTTATGTTATAACTACTAACATTATCTGAAAATCAAGTATGTTACTGAACCAAACAGAATCACAGAAATACAAAGTAAAAAAACAAGAACATAAACACAAGCCATCCATACGTAAATGTATGAGACATAGTGTGATAACTGTTTAAGAGTCTTCCCGGCCCTAACATCACAACCCTATATTAAAGAAAAAAAGCAAGTATTCACAAAGTTTCAAACGTGGGTTTATTCAAAATCAAACTATCGTATTCATATCACCCCCTCAAAGTCACATATCAAACCCTAACTTTGCAAACACGTGAAAATAATTAATAACAGCCCTAAATCAATAAATTGATTACAAACTTAAAAAACAATTTTCTTTTAAAAAATATATTTGAAAAATATAAAAATATAAATAAATAAGCTCACCTTCATTTTGTCACCGTCTCTCTTTTTTTTATCTATGCTACGGCGTTGCAGTTTTCAAAGGTAAAAAAAAAAAAAAAAAAAAAAAAAAAAAAAAGAGGGAGGTTGATCTATCTATATATAATCATTTGATATGCACATTTTGGTATATCCAATATAAAAGATTATGACATTTCAATAGACACTTTTTAGTATATCAAAATTGAAGGGTTATACCCTTTCAAAAGGCACCTTTTAGCATATATATTACAACCTATCTTATATAAATATAAATATAAATATATATATTCAACACAAACTAAACTAGAGGCACAACATTCTATCTCTTATTTCTTCCCACAAAAAACTAATAAATAAAACAACATTGCTTTATTCTACCTAACTAATAAAACTATGTTATTTCCTTCAATATCATTTTTTTTTTATGCATTTTTGCTTACTACCACAACTTAAAAATAATGACTTTTTTTTTTTTTTTGGAAACACATTCAGTAGCTATTCCTATGCATCACACGAGTTAATGACTAATAAAAGTATAAAATCAAAAAGGCCTAATCCCTCATTAACTAGATATGTGACTATCGTTTCTCAAATGATAAAATACATAAATAAATAAAAAGTGACTGTGAGTCTATATGAGTGAAATGAGAGATGTTAGTCTATCACATTTTTATAACAAATCACATGTGGTTAGTTGTTGTTGGTTCAAATTTGAACCTAACATTAAAATTACTTTTTTACCTCAACAATAACAACTAGTAACAGAGTGTCATTTAGAATTTATTGTAAAAATGTTGTGGACATATCATTTCTTTGAGTGAAAGAGAGATGCTACATCCACAACATTTTTACAATAATACATAACAACCAAAGCGTGAATTGCTCTTTCTCTATAATTACTCCTAATTTCCAGCTTATTTCTGATCTCTTAATTATATAACAAACATAGGAATAACGAATAATAGGAACAAACTAAGAACGAATGGGGTACAAAAATTTCAAGACCTTATAGCATAGTTTATAAATTTCTCTCACAGAGCTGTATTGCATGTGAGAGTACCATTTAGCATATCAAAACCTTTTGCAAACTCATGTCCTACGACTCTATATTCATGGTTTTTTCCATTTTCTTCATTATCTGGCTAGGAGTTGCATTTCGAGTCCTTCCCTCTACATTGAACACTGAGATGTGGTTGAGGAAGAAGAAGACTAATATATCAATAGACTCAATACCAGAACTGCCTTGTATAATACTTACCGATATTTTATCCAGACTTCCCATTACGAGCATCCTTCAATATAAGTGCGTTTGTAAGACCTGGTTCAATATAATCTCAGACCCTTATTTCGCTAAGCTGCACTTCGCAAGAGCACCTGTCAGCCTTCTTTTCAGCAACACAGCTGATTTAAGTATCTTAGATAAGAGATTGTATGTGCTTGAGCTTGAAGGTTGGGACACACATGATTCTTTTGCTCCGTTGAAACAATTGCCAAGAGAGATTAACCATCTAGGTGGGGTACTGCAATTTCAATCTTCCTGCAATGGCTTGTTGTGCATCACTGCAGTTTGTCGCAGGAAACCAGTTACGTACGTGTGTAATGTAATTACAGGAGAGTACATGGCCCTTCCACAACCCAAGAATGATGGATTCAAAAGAAGAATACTGGGGTTTTGTTTCAGCCAAACCACAAAACGATACAAGCTGATTCAAGAAATTTGTGATAATAGGTGGTCTTCTGCTACACAGGAGCATCAATCACATCAGATTGAGGTATACACACTTGGTACAGAGGAATGGAGAAATATTGGAGATTTTCCATATTCATTTCCTAAATCAGAATACCAAAGTTTTTGTGACTCCTTGAATGATGCTCTGCATTGGTTGGTTCGGCCCCATAACAATACCACATTCATATGTCATTTTGACATTGAGAATGAGCAATTTAAACCATTTCCCGGACCCCCTGTTCAAGACCTTTCGAGGATCAGGCATATGCATTTGGGAGTGTCAGGAGGTTTCCTCTATTTATGTGAGAAATTTTTTACTTCTTACTCTGTTGAAATTTGGGTTATGAAGGATTATGGTGTCGAACAGTCTTGGACGAAAGAGTTTGTTATCTCTAATGCGGAATGGACTAATTCAATATGGAATCGTGGACCTGTACAGATTTTGAACTATGGTCTATACACAAAAATGGAAACAATGGAAGGTGCTGAATTATTCATTTTGCATAATTCTGAGTTGTCTGCCTATAATGCCAAAAGACATGAGCGGAAAATTCAGGTTTGTGGTATTGATCCATTCCACTTTGTGATTCCTTACGTACCAAGCCTTGTTTCACTCAAGGAAGCTGTGATTGGGGAAAGTTCACAGGTAATTTGTATCAAATCAGAATTGTCTTAATTTTTTTTCCATTTAATTGTTCATCCTCTTCAGTTAGTAATCATAGGTTTAAAATTTCAAAGAAAAATATCTTCTTAGGCTGTATAGCGCACATACATGACATAATTTTCTTTATATGGTAAATAGCAACAGCATGTAAACGTTGACATGTCATGTTTGATAATATAATTCTTGTTGCGTGCATCTAATATTGTCAAAAAATTCATGTTTGATAATAATGTCATAATACTAATGGTTATGCTTTGCTCACTAATCAGAATACCTCTATAAAAATTTTCTTTAGAGTGATAAAAATATGAATGTCGTGTTGAAAATCAATACTGCTCCAACTTTTTATTCAACTTACACTTAGACTATTTTGCGAAATTACACATCTTTTTTATGGTAAGCAATATAACAAAGTTGGATGTACTTTCAGCCATTTTCATTAAAATTGACATAGTTGTTTTTTCACCCGCAGCTCATCAAGACCATCCAATCTCTTAAAGTGAGTAGACTATATTCCTTGTTGATTTCAGTGACTGACAAACTTGATTCAGCGTTGTGTAAGCTGGCTTATCTGCTTTTTTTTATGGGTGCTACGCCGGGAATTAAACTGAAGCCTAATCCTTGGTTCATAAAAAATTACATTCGCCGTTTAAAACAAAGATGACAAGAAAATATGCAAACCGGAAGTACAGCCAACCAGTGAAATGTGGAAATGCACTGCTTGAGAACTTCTGGGTTTCTCTAATTGGCAAAGTTTCACTCAATCATTCGCATTGTGCCCAGTTACCATTTCTCATTGGTGCTGATCCAGTGTATATGGCAACATCAAGAATAGATTATAGATCCATGGCAACACCAATTAAGAGACTACTTCTTCGTTCAATTGAATCTAGAAAACACTACTATACTTATTGCTTTTTTTCTTCCACTTATTCCGCAATTTGTTTTACTTTTTTGGCTAGGTACAATTTTTAAAGTTTTATTTTTATTTTTAGGGACTGCTGTATTAACCTTTCTTTTTTACTAATTAAGTAATCATAAAAGCATACTTAGTCTATGGAGTTACCAGGATGAAGACATCAAATTTGAGGAGCGCATAGATCACAGAAATCATTAAATTGCAGAAGCGAGCGAGTGAGATAAAGAGTGGCATTTACTTTAAACTCTTAGTTCTAATTACCCTACCCTTCCAAAATACTAACGGTTATGCTAGAAAGAGTGCAATTAGAATGTGATCATGAACTCTTTCCTTGCTCCCAACAATCTGCCACAATTTAACGTCTAGTGCTTAACAATTTACCTACTTAGCGACAGATTTTGAGGGATTATTCCCCATTCATTGTATGTGTGATCATAAATGTCTAATGGCTATGGCCATTAAACAAATAAAAAAATGGAAATGGTATAAGAACAAAACCTCAGTATACTTGGATGAAATTAAATGACACAAGATGAAAAGTTCCCCAATAAAAGTGAAATAAAAATAAAATAAAAATAAAAAAGTTCTTGAGAACAGGAACATTAAATTCGTGTAATATATATGGTGAAGTTTTAACTTTTAAGGTACTAACCAATGATGCCCACAATGGTTCTACTTGTGTCAGTGTTAATCATAGTTGCAATGTCCAAACATGAGATAAGGATTAAAAGAAGAAGAAGATGATGAAGAAAAGAGAAATAAAAATATGGAGTACCACAAATATTTCTATTTAATACATTTTGTTTTGTTTGTTTCAGTGGAAAACCTTCTGTAAATATAGTTTTTCACATTTTTCAGTATTTGGTAGCATAAAAGAACTAGTCAATAGAAAACTATCTTTAATCAACAGAAAACCCAAATAAAAATAAAGTCTATTTTCTATAGGTTGTTTGACCAAAAAAAAAATGGAAAACAATCTCTCTCTCACGATGAGTTCTCTCACTTTTTCTCTCTTCCTTTTGCTTTTTCTCTCCTCACAACTTTATTGTCACTAACTCTCTCTCTCTCTCTCTCCATGTTTCTCTTCCCTTTATAACACAGTTCTCTAATTAGATTTTTTCCCCCTCATTGATCAATCAATAGCTTCGACATGCAAAGGAGAACAGATTTGTAACGGTAATTATTTCATTCCTCTCTACCAAAATCTCAATTCTTTGCTTTGAATTAAAAGTTATTGTAATTTGTACTTATTGAAAATTTATTTCCTTGTCAATTTTATATATATAGACAAATGGTTGATATATATATGTATGTATGTATGTATGTATGTACATACATGCATACGTTACTATCCATATATATGAGCAAGATGAGCGGTAGAGATCATGAAAAATTGACAAATAATTTTGATTGTATCTATTGTCAAAATTTTAGTATGAAAACCAAATTCATTATTGGTTTTTTTTTTTTTAATATATTGATTACATTAGTTGGTTTACGTAATACACATGTTTTAAATTATACAATAAATATTAAAAAAAAAATTGCATACCAAACACCAGAATACTTTCTCAAGCTTATTTTCAAAGTCGTTACCAAACACCGAAAAATTAGATAGTTTTCTAAAAAATGCTCTTTGAAAAATGAACCATTTTACAGAAATCGTTAATGCTGAAACAATGGGTATTTACTTGTGTTTGTTACCTAACTAATCAAATTTCTACTTGTGTTTGTTATTTTAAATGCCCAATGGGTATTGACTTTTTTGGAGGTTAAAACGTATTTCTAATAACGGAGTACGGTTGTTAAAAATTTGAGATATTACATACAATGGATAAGAGGATCTTCTAGATCAAATTATAGGATCAGAAAAAGAATCATAAAATTTTACCTACAATCCCATCTTTGTGGGATTGTTCTATTCGAATTTCGAACCAAACCATTATTGAAGCCAAAAGTCGGTCCAAATTTATTACGTCACTGGCTGCCATTGTCAAAGAACGCTGAAAAGAGCCGCAACCCCAACATTTACCACTCCATCATCTCTTTCATAAACAGGGACCTATTACCTTGCCTTATTGCCCCATACTTACTAGTTGTCATCTGATTTAAGGTTTCTGTGTGTGTTCTGTAAATGTTTGTTAAAATTCCTATGAAAATGAGCCCTATCCTATTAGTTTTGAATATAAGAACACCCAAGGCCAATCAAAAAATCTGGAATGCTTCAAATTTAACAATGAGCCCAGCCCAATGACCTTTTCCCATTGCAATCATCTTCTAGTTTCATGTCTTGCTAAAGTAATAGGATTAGTAGTGACACTGAGGATGACTTGGGTTGCATATTCTGCTTCCAAGACCTGCCTTAGGCTTAGCCCATTTAGGTCATTGCTTGGGGCACCCTACTAGAGGAAGGACCCAAATGTGGTGCCAAATATGATTTTTTTTTTTTTTTTTTTTCAAAAAATGTATTTTGCAGATATAAAAAAAATTTAGTTTCACATTTTTTTTTTGCCACTTTTTTTTTTTTTGATAAGTAAAGTAAGAATTATTAATAATAGAAAAAGTGTCAAACTGAGTAAATTGGGGATGTACTATGGGGGCACAAATCATGAAACAAAAGTACAACGGTCAAGAAAAATAGGAAAAGAAGAACAAGAAAAATGAGAAAAGACCACACTCCATTCAAAGAGAGTGTGCAAGAAAAAAGACTTAATCTCTAGCAAAGAACGTTCTCAACCCTCAAAGCTTCTAGCATTCTTTTGACGCCAAATGCACCAAATCAAGCAATGAGGCACTAATCTCCAAACATCAATGTGATGATGTTGCGCAAACTTTCCTTGCCTAGCCTTAAACAACTCAAAAACATTATGAGGCATAACCCATCTACAGGGCAATGAAGTAGAAGATGATCTACTGACTCCCCACATCTCTTACACATATAGCACCAGTCAAGCACTATCACACGTCTTTTACGAAGGTTGTCTGTTGTTAAAATCTTACCTAAGAAAGCAGACCAAGAAAAGAAAGCCACCCTTGGATGAACCTTCGATTGCCATATCATTCTTCATGGGAATGAAACAAGAGTAGGAGGGTAGAAGGAGCTATAATATCCTCTAACCTCAAAACCTTTGTTCCTTGTAAGCTTCCAACAAACCTTATCTAGGCCAAACCCCCGCACTGTCGAAGAATAAACCAACCCCATAAACCGATCAAAGGCTTTTTCTTCCCAATCTTGTGGTGGGCAACAAAAGTGCACATTCCAGTAAACTCTCCCAGCAAACCAACCTATAACTTCAGCCACCAAGAAATCCTTTGACCTACTAAGACAATAAAGTTCCGGAAAAGCCTCTTGGAAAGTACAATCCCCACACCAATTTCACTCTAGTACTATCCCCCACATCATATACAAGGAGTTTAGAGAAGTTCAACCAGCCACTTCTAATGTATCTCCACAGGCTAACCCCATAAGGACTTGTTACCTTTTTCGTACACCAACCACCCTAAATATTCCCATACTTTGCCTCTATAACCTTCCTCCATAAAGCATCAGTCTCCATGCCATATCTCCACAACCATTTTCCTAACAAGGCAAAATTAAAGCTTTCCAAATGTCTTATACCCAACCCCCCAACCTGCAACGGCTTACAAACCTTGGCCCATTTAACTAAATGAATTTTAGGTTCACCACCAATCCCATTCCACAAGAAATCTCTCTGTAATTTCTCTATACGCTTAGCCACCTTACCCGATAAAGGAAGAAGGGAAAGGAAGTATGTAGGTAAAGCCGAGAGTGAGCTTTTAATGAGTGTCACATTACCCTTTTAGATAAATACAGTCTCTTCCAACCGGCTAATCTCCTCTCCATTTTCTCTAAGATAGGATTCCAAACAGTTAAATCCTTAAACTTAGCACCTAATGGAATGCCCAAATATTTCAAGTGCAGAGAAGACTGCCCACACCCCAACAGACCCACCAAAACCTCCAAATTGTGCACCCCACCAACAGGTACCAACTCAGATTTCCCTAAATTAATATGAAGCCCTGACACCCCCATAAATCTAGCAAGAATCGCCCTCAAATTAGCAATCTGAGAAGGATTAGCATCACAAAAAATCAGAGTGTCATCCACAAATAAAAGACAAGACACCATCACTGATGGGCTAGCCGTATTACCCACAAAAAAGCCTGAGAATTGCCCAGCGAAGGCAACCACATCCAACATACAACTTAATGCCTCCATCACAATATCAAACAATAAAGGAGATAATGGGTCTCCTTGCCGAAGGCCCTAAAACTTCCAAAGAAATCAGATGGACTACCATTGATCAGAATGGAAAACTTTACAGTTGAAATGCAATACCTTATCCATTTTCTCCATTTCTCTGAGAAACCACAATGCTGAAGCATATACATTAAAAAATCCCAGCTCACATGATCATACGCCTTTTCCACATCCAATTTACGCAACACACCTGGAACTCCTGACTTCAATCTACTATCAATACATTTAGAAGCAATCAATGTGGAGTCCAAAATTTGTCTACCCTTCACAAAGGCATTTTGTGAATCCGAAATAAGTCCATGTGCCTCCCTACAAAGCCGATTAGCCAACACCTTAGAGATAATCTTATAAATCCCACCAACTAAGCTAATAGGCTGAAAGTCCTTTACCTCCACAGCATTCACTTTCTTGGGAATAAGGGCAAGGAATGAAACATTAAGACTCTTCTCAAACATCGCCTGAGTATGAAAATTGTGGAATACGACTATAATTTCTATTTTCAAAACATACCAGCAAAACTGGAAGAATGCCATAGAAAAGCCATCCGGGCCAGGTGCCTTATCACCATTAAAATCATTGATCACCCAAAACACCTCTTCCTCCTCAAAAGGCCTATCTAGCCAACTTGCATCTTCCATCGAAATACAAGAGAAGTACACATCATCTAAGACAGGTCTACGAGCCGCATCCTCAAAATAAAGCTACCTATAAAACTGAGAGATACAATCTGTTGTAGCTACCGGATCCAAAGACAACTCCCCGTCCACCATAAGCCTATCAACAATAGAATTAACCTTCCTATGAGGATTAGCTATACGGTGGAAAATTTTAGTATTCCTGTTTCCTTCCCTAACACTAAGAACTCTAGATTTCTGCTTCCAACAAATTTCTTCCAACAGAGTAGATTTTTCTAACTTAGCTTGAATTCTTCCCACTTCTACCGTTTCCTCCGCTAATAAACCCCGACTATCCTCCAAATTCTCAAGAACACTCAATTCCTTCCACAATTTTTTAACCCGATCTTCTACATGACCAAACACCTCCACATTCTATCTTTTCAAATCATCTTTTAAGAGCTTTAATTTATTGGCTAAAACAAAACTCAGTGCACCTTGAAATTGATAGGATTCCCACCAAGACTGAACCCTATCCACAAAACCCTCATCCTTAAGCCACATATTCTCAAATCTAAATGATTGAGTAATGCCAAAGATAATACAAATTTGAATATATAGATTTTATAAATAAATGTGTCACCAATCAAAAGAAATAATTCAAATAAAAAATTCTATAAATACTATAAATTTTATAGCATAGTATTTATAAATTTATGTGAGTCATGTGACATTAAATATGATTAGTGGACTTCAACAACTTTATATATGTATATACACACACACACATATATAAGACTTCAACAACCATTTAAATGCATATTGAAATTATTTTTTTGATTGGTGATATATTTTTGAAAACCTCAAGTTATAAATTTATAGTATCCCTATCCTAGTTGATTCAAATAGTCGTTTTCTTTTCCTCAAAAAAAAAAAAAAAAAAAAAAAAAAAAAAAAAGTACTCGTTTATTACCTTCTTAAAGTGTCGGTCACATTCATTACAACATCAATTTTTAAGTTTTTCGAAGTAAAGTTTGTTACACACTTAGTATTTTCCCAAAATCAAAACCCAAAAAAATAATAATAAATAGATAAATAAATCATATTATAAAGTCAGAATAAGGGGAATTTTTTAATATAAATTTATATTAAAAAGTTTTTAATTTTTATTATTTATTAATATTCAACAATAATATTTTTATTTCCTTTGTATTTAAATTTTAATCAAATTATTGAGCAACCATATATCTTTTGTAAATAATTTTTTTAAATCCCTAAATAAATAATGGTTTTGTGCACGATAAATAGCTTGTCAACATATAAATGTTGAGTTTGTAAACTAATATATTGACTGTTCAAAACATGTTATTTTTGCTTAAGTTTATTTGCTTAACAACAATTAAAATAAAAACTAACAAAACACACACAAACAGAAAATTAATAATACACACGCAATAACAAATAAATAAATAAAATTTATGTGATTAAATTAATCAAAATAATTAAATGCTTTTAAGTTCATTCAAAGAAGATAGTTCATATCCATGAATTATAAAAATAATTTTTTACAATATATATTTATATGAACTTAAAATATACTTGCATTTCACGCGGGACATCCACTCGACAGTATATTAATAAAAAAACAAGTATGGAGCAAAACCTCTAGGGAATAAGATAATGAAGAAGACTCCTTCTTTTGGTGCAACGAAAATGAATTCGACAAAAAAACATTGAATAAAGTATAAAACCAAAAAGGCCTAATCCCTCATTAACTAGACATGTGGCTGTGGTTTCCTCAAAAAATAAAGATATGTGACTATGTTGTCTCAAAAAGAAAAAAAATATATATATATATATATATATATATAAATCATCTGTGAGTTAATCGTCTACACATGCATCAATTGAAGTACTTGAAGAACAAAGAAACAAAGAACCTATAGAGAGCACCGATAGAGTGCTAGCCAAAGACCTTACGAAAGTTAAGTCAGTGATAGAAGAATCTTCAATAACTCAAAAGTGTGAGAGTTAGGAAATTTCATGTACCTTAACCAAGTGAGGGCTCGAGGTTTATATAATGGTGTAGAGCTAATTGAGATCCCTTGAATATAGGGGCTTTTCTTGTAAAGAATATTTTGAAGTTAAGGCCCTAAGATCCTAGGGCTTTCCTTCCCATACTGGGAAGATATAAGCGTGTAGTAGAGTCTTTGAGCGCAGCGTGTAAGTTATTTCCATGTAGGGGTTTATGAATGGAGAACACGTAAAGGCTTGTGGAACCCAGCATATTCAACCGTTGGGTTCACACATATTCAACCATCAGGTTCATAAGTTCATCCGTCGGGCGCATGAATGGTCATTTGTCGAGTTCACCTTCTACCTATATGTAGGGCCTGTGTGCAAGTCACCTGTTGGGGCTGAACGTGGGGCACCCGACGGGTCTTTCGGAAGTTGACAAGCATGTTGAGGAGTTCAACCTAATGAAACTTGAGTGAGGCTCTTTCGTCTTGACAAGTCAAAGATAACTTTTTACAAGCCAAAAATACCCTTGTCAACGGCCCCTTACTTTGTTGTCTGTCGAGATGGCTGACAGATTATGGAGTACATCGAGACATTTATGATCATTAATTGCCTTGTCTTGGGTTCATGCCATTCATGGGGGTATGAATGTCTTTAACTGATGCTAGGTGACATGTTGCACCTTCAGATTGGACGTTTTGATCAGTTGTGTCACTTCGTTTCTCGGGTCTCTTCGCTCTATAAATAGCCCAATACCCTTACTAACCCTTTTTTTTGTTTAATTTTACTTTCATGTGCCCCACGCTGCTCTAGCTTCATTCGTCGCCTCTCCTAACCTGTTCACCGCATTTAAGGACCATTTGTCGCTTTTTTCTTTTGTTGTCAATCACCATCAAGTAAGTCCACTTTTACACTTTTTATTTCTACTTGTACACTTTAAACTTAAATAATCATCAGTCTAGCGTCCCATCCTCGTGTGAGTAGATACTTAGCATTCATTCATCCCTTGTAAGTGAAAGAATGTCAGGAGGTAGTGAAGCGATGAATGAACAATCGTTGTCAACCAATCTGGTTACGGCCGTTGAAGACGTCTACCCATTGGGATACGAACCCATGGTGGAGGATTCGACTAGCTCCCAAGAGAGGGAATCGTTAGCCCATTCTTCTAAGAAAAAGGAAGGAGAAGAGGAAGAGAAGGAAGGAGAGGATGAGGCTGTTAGCCCGTCAGACCAAGATTATAGGTCGTTTATCCTTCCACGTATTTGGTCTATGAATGACTTTGTTCCAAAAATGTTGAAGGATGTTTTTGGCAGACTCTGTCCCCGCTTCCGAATTCCTGATGACATACCTATTAGGATGGCGAGGAAGGTGCAAAAATGTTATATGGGGAGAACCGTTGACATCGGCTTCTATGAAGCTTATTCAATGTAGGGTTGAGGCAGCCCCTTACTAAGCTGCATCATCGGCTTGCAAATCGCCTAGGTGTATCCATCTGTTAGATTACCCCAAACGCGTGGAGGATATTCCTTAGGGTTGAAGTATTATGGGGTCAAATGAGTGGGGGTTGTCATAGCCTTACCCTCGACAAATTCTTCTATTGCTACAAATCCCAACAGATCACAACGTTGAAGGGTTTCTATAAATTTGTTCTTTGTAAAGCAATGTTGAAGTTAGTGTCAGATATACCTGACTCCAATCGTGATTGGAAGAGTAGGTATTTCTTCTTCCAAGGTTCAAACTGGGTCTATAGACCTGACGAATGGGACAACATAGGTGACAAGTATGAAAATACTCGGGGCATTTTGAATTAGTCTGGTGAGTCATCCGTGCTTATTTTGTTCGTCAATTTGTCTTTCTACTTGCCACTAACCCACATGTTTGTAAACATTTCAGGTCAGGCTTGCCCGACAATTAGCGAGGAGCAGGAAGACTTCCTCCAGCACATTCTTACGATCCCTCTTGAAGAGGGAAGCTGGAAGAATTTGGTCACACTTGATAGCCTTCACGCTTTTTGTGGTGGGCTAATCACAACATACAAGGCCAGACATTTGGATGGCCAATCTCGTCTTCGTAAGTTTTTCTTCCCTTTTCAACTTATTTTATTTGCTTGTATTGGTATCTGATTTGTCATTTTGTTGACATGTGGTGCTTCAAAGATGGATCCTGGAAAAAAGAGGGCTTTGGAGGTGAAGAAGGCTGCAGCAATCCGAGCCTAGTCTGGTAGGTCTTCCGTCCCCCCAACTAAGGTAGGACAAAAAGAAAAAACCTAGGCGATGGTGAATGCTCATTGAAGAAGGTGCCAGACCCTCCTCTCCATCCAGATCATGAAGGCACTTTTCAGAAAACCCCCTAAACTCCCTCACCATGGTGTGGGCAAAGGCCTTATGGCTTCCCAAGGCCTCGTTGCCCTTGCATCTATCACCCTGTTGGTGACGAACAAGCAGCTTGCCGTCAAGATAGTTTAATCCATCATCAAGGACACAAACCTCAATGAATGCTTTAAGCATAAGACAGATTCCCTAAGGGAAGTCTATTCTCTTTGTCCTAACGAGGGTGAGCTTTTATTTCAATTTATTTTCTTATTGTTGTATGTATCCTAAGTATAACCAATCATCCCTTTCCTTATAGGCCATGGTAAGGATACGGGCCCTTTAGATTAAGTATACTACTCTGGAGGTGATCGTCAAGCATTTAAGGACCCGTCTAGCTGCCAAGGGGATCAGATGAAGGTGTATAAAGAGGTCATCTGTACCCTTAATGGGGAAGTTAACACCTAGAAGACCAAGGTGAGCCAGCTTAAAGGAACTGCCCGTCAGTTCGAGGAGTTGACCAAAGCCAATTCTAACCTGACGACTGAGTTAACTGCTCTTCACGAGTATGTTGACAAAGCCAAGGTTGACACCATGGAAGAATTCAAAGACTCTTAACCTTCCTTTAATGAGTTAAGGGTCCAATATGGTGAGTTGACTGCTCTTCGCGAGCATGTTGACAAAGCCAAGGCCAATGCCATGGAAGAATTCAAAGACTCTCAACCTTCCTTTAATGAGTTAAGGGTCCAGTATGGTGAAGGTTTTGAAGGCATCCGTAAGCAGATTGTCCTCCTCTTCCCTGTCTTGGACTTCTCTTCTATTCAGATTGACATGACAATACCAATGACTCCTAGTGGAGGTGATGAACATATCGATGTTGAAGATGAGAAGGCTGACAATGCAGTCAAAGGAGAGACTGTCACCCTAATGGAAAAGGAGGCCGATAGGCAAACCACGCACGATAGCCAACCTACACTCAACGCCCCTGCTACTTAAGTTTTTTATAGTCCAAGCCCTTTCTTTTGTAAAAATTTTTACTTCAATTTATTCAAATTTCAGAACAATTTGGGTGCCTTGTTATGGCACATGTGGAATTTTTATGTTAAGTTTTATGTCAATCTTAAACAATCATCAGGCCTAAATATTTATATATTGACTTTTTTTCTTCACATAGTTGCTTATAATTGTTGAATATATATCATTGCCCCCTTGTCCTTTGTAATTTCATCCTAGGCAATGGCCAACTTTGGACATTCGTTGGGCTTACATGCAACCAAGGTGCTTTGTGAAAAAGGTACTATCCTTGTTCTTCGATTCAGGCAGTAGCCTAACTAGATGATCCGTAGGCTAACGTCAAAAAAATTTCAATCAACAGCTCACTAATTTTTTGTTGGTATGCTAATTCATTAGCCTAAGTCGTAGCCTATGAACAAAGCTTCTTTATGTTTAAGCACCCATCGATGTCCTCAACTGTTGGTCCATCCCCTAGGCAAGATTAAGGATTTTTCAACGACTATGCACCCATTGGCATTCTTAATCGTCGGTCCACCCCGTAGGACTTAAAAATTTATAAAGGACCAGGAACCCGTCAGTTTACTCAGTTGTTGGTCCATCCCATAAGTAGGACTTTAAATTTTTATAAGTGACCAGGCACCATCGTTGTCTTTGGTCGTCGGTCTATTCTATAGATAGGACCTAGAAATTTATGAAGGACCAAGCACCCGTCGATGTCCTTGGTCATCGGTCCATCCCATAGGTAGGACTTAGAATTTTTATAAGTGACCAAGCACCTGTCAGTGTCCTTGGTTGTCGGTTTATCCCATAGGTAGGACTTAGAATTTTATAAGTGGCCAAGCACCTATCGGTGTCCTTGGTCTTCGATTCATCCCATAGGTAGGACTTAGAATTTTTATAAGTGACCAAGCACCCGTTGATGTCCTTGGTCATTGATTCATTTTATAGGTAGGACCTAGAAATTTATGAAGCACCAAGCACCCGTCGGTATCCTTGATCGTCGATCCACCCCATGGGTAGGACTTAGAGTTTACTTAACCTTTTCATGTTTGTAGACAAATAATTCCTCGAGAATAATTTATTAAAGTAAGCCAAATACATGAAAAGTATAGATGACTACCCAACAAGCCTTCATAGTTTGCAAAAATAAAACAACTAGAAAACTTAATAAGTCTTCTTAACAAAATTTAAAAGAAAAGCGATAACATAGTTTGCAATAGGTGCAATACTGGTAGTATTTCCTTAGGTGCTCAGCATTCCAAGGGTAATGTAGCCTTTGTCCATCAAGTGTCTCCAGGTAGTAGGTGCCCTTTCAGTAGCAGTCGATGATCCTGTAGGGGTCTTCCTAATTGGGTCCTAACTTGTCCTATGTAGGGTCTCTAGTAGCCATCATCACCTTCTTTAAGACGAGGTCCCCAATATTAAAGTGCTGAGGCTTGGCCTTGGTATTGTAGTGTTTGGCCATAAGGTCCTGGTGACGAGTCATCCGCTGTTCAGCCATCACCTTGACCTCATCCAGGAGGTCCAACTGTATGCGTATTCCTTCTTCATTCTTCCTTTCATCATGATGGGCTATCTTGTAGCTCATTAACCCTACTTCGGCTGGAATAATAGCTTCACTTCCAAACGCAAGGTGGAAGGGTGTCTCACTTGTGGGTGTTCAAGCTGTCATCTTGTATGCCCATAAAACACTTGGTGGCTCATCTGGTCATATCTCCTTTACTCCCTCAAGCCGAGTCTTGATTATCTCGAGTCTTGATTATCTTAAGCAAGGATCAGTTTGTAACCTCAACCTATCCATTGGCTTGTGGGTAGGCAAGTGAAGAATCATGGTTCTTGATCCACAGCTACTGGCAAAAGTCCCTAAATGTATCATTGTCGAGTTGTTTTCCATTGTTAGAGACTAAGACTCTAGAGATCCCAAAGTAGGAAATAATGCTTTACCAGATAAAGCTTGGTATATTCTTCTTTGTGATGGTTGCTAGCGGTTCTGCTTCAACCCACTTGGTGAATTAGTCAATTCCTACAACAAGGAACTTGAGCTGTTGTATCGCCATAAGGAAGGGTCCCATTATGTCAGGCCCTTACTAAGAGAAAGGTCATAGGTCTTTCATCGAAATGAGCTGTTCCAATAGTTTTCTAATGATGTTACTAAAGCGTTGGCATTTATCGGATGCCTTCACGTAGGACTGGGTGTCCTTCTGCATGGTAGGCCAATAATACCCTGCTCGTATGAGCTTATGAACTAGTGATCGCGCCCCTAAATGGTTTTCATATACTCCCCCATGGACTTCCCTCATGACGTAGTCTATTTCGTCGAGAACTATATACCTTAGATACGGACGGGAGAAACCTCTTTTATACAGAACGTCTACAATCAACACAAAATGCGACACCTGCACCTTTAGCCTTCCAAAAGCGCTATGATCTTCAGGAAACGTTCCACTTTTTAGGTAGGAGACGATTGGAGTCATCTACTTAATTCCTGTTGGGATTGCATGTACTTCTACTTCATTAATGGCAGGCAAATATTGGGTGAAAGATAGTGAAAGTTCAATATGTGTCTAAAACACCCTTGAACGTTTAGACCCCAAATTATAAAATATCAATTCAAGCTTATAATTAAACAATTAATGTGCGGAACATGAACATAAGCCAATCACAGAATTGATAACTAATCTATGCTAAATATAAACACATCCACAGCAGTAAATATAAGACAAAAATAAAGGGAATGCAAATGTAAACACATGAACAATACACGATGTGTTATCGAAGAGGAAACCGAAGTCCTCGGCGTAAAACCTTTCCGCCGCCCTCCAAGCGGTCAAATAATTCACTAAAGAATGTAGTTAGGATACATGAACAGCAAAAGATCCTCCAAGCCTAATCTACCCAAGTACCTAAGCCCTCTAAGATTCTTGCTCCAACGAGGTTACGCCGAAACTATTTCTTCTTTAACTTCCCAGATTCTGCTACTAGACCATAGCATTAACCAATGTATATTGGTTCCTTCCAAACTGCTTCCCTTAGCACCAAATGAACCTTCTCACAGAAGTGGGTGTGGTGAGAAAAGGATTTGGTCAATAACCTCTCAAGGGTATGACAATGGAGAGGGAAAGAGTAGAGAAATTTGTTGAGACTCTAAGATAAAGATTGGGGATGAGGCAATCTTATTTTTCTCTAGGGTTTCTCTCACAAAATTCTCTCTGGAAGCTCCTAACAATTTAGTGGGTATAAGGGTCTATATATAATGGTATGTGTTTGAAATACGAAAAGTCAGTTTTTGCCAAACAGGGCTGATTGGCGGCTTGACCTCGTGGCTTGTCCAAGTCGCAAGTTCAAGTCGCAACGTAATAGCCTGGCCAGCCTGAGACTTTTGTCCTATAGTGCGATAGCTGACGCAACCCTTCAGCTTCCTTGTGTACTTCTCACGTGCCTACATCTGGCGGCTTGCCAATCGCGAGTAAGCCGCGAGTCCTAGCTATAAAACTCTGCTTCTTGCATATACTTAAGCTTTTTTCACACTCTTTTTACACACTAACCTTACATGAATCCCACCTAAATACAAGGTTACTAAGTACTTAAATTGCAAGCAAATTGGCATGGAATAAAGCTAACAAGATGGTTGATAAATTTCAACTTTACAATCTTCCCCTTTGGCTATTCCATGACAAAACTCTAAAACAAACTCTAGACTTAACGCGTGAGTTGGGAACAGTTGGAAAACTCACTCACACCTAACTCTAGAATCTGTGAAACTTTAGAACCATAACGACAAGTAACTCCTAAAACACAACAACAAAATAAGTTCATTGTATGCAAAAAACTTATAATGTAAATGGAGCAAGCATAATGCGATCAAGCACAATAGAGTAAAGCAATAAATCATGGCAAGACCAAAACATGCAATCACTATAACCAAGTGATCACAATGCTCATTCACACTTGGAATGAACATCCGAACATTCAAGTTGACAAACACAAGACAAATCACTTGAATGACCAACACTCAACCAATGCATAGTACATAAAGTATGTGCATCTAGGAAAAATCCTACACGGGCACAAGAGTGACAGTACTTAAAAAAGAATGCATAGCATTAGGTTAGGAGTACTGATTTAACAAAGTACAAAGGCTGCATAAAGTATGGCACAAACCACAAATGCCTACAAGTGCACAGAAACAACCCTAAAAGCTTACAAAAGCAACATAGGCACAAACCATAAACTTAAACCTTAAAAACCTACAAAGGTACCAGGTAAAAATTATAAAGTACTTCTCTTATCATATCACTCCCCTTATCATATCACTCCCCCTATCATGAATCATAGGAGCTGTGATAAACTTGAAACATATATACCTATAATCTGAAACACTTGCACAAAACACATTAAATCCTCAAGGTAAAACAAGTAATAAACGAACAAGTATAATGTAACAGGTAAAATGAGATCAAGTAAACAAGATGTGAAACATGTGAGCAACTTGACCAAACAATGTCTTCTCTCCCTTGGTATATGCATCTCCCCTATGGAATATCTTTCCCCCTACGAATGTGCAAGAGAAATGGAATTTCTCCCCCTAAGAATGTGCACAAGAGTCATATAGAAATGACAAAACTTTCCAGTATACTACTATAGAGTATACTCTCCCCCTTTTTGACACGAATAGACAAATGGGTCAAGGAGAAAAGAGGGCAAAAGATGAAGGTATGAAAAATGATAATTATGCTTGAGGGGTGCGAAATGAATGAGAAAATGAAGCTCAATCCTAAGACATGACATGCTAGGATGAAGAAACAATGTATGAACCAATGCATGACAAGGGTAGCAAGGTGTGTGCAAGAAGTGGCTATATGCAATGCATGACCAATGCATGAAAAATGCACATGTGGGGCAAGGTGTGTTAAGTACACAACCAATGAACCAAACATGTTACTAATGAGGAAACATGAGAGACCCCAAAGTTTGAAACTCATTGAAGTCCAAACAAGCGAGAAAATGCCTAAGAGGCATTTTATCAAACACCTAGCATTGCACACTATGAATAACAATGTAAAACAATGCATAAACATTATGAAATCCACCCTAAATACATGCTTTTTTTACCACAAGGGACCAACATCCAAAGCAAATCATTAAAAGAAACCAATCCCATACAAAAATTTGACCAAAAAGTAAGTTTTCCTAACCCCTATGATGAAAAACTCAACCAAGAGTACAAAACTCTCTAAAACATAGTCTAAAGATCAAAAACAATGAAAAAAGTTCATAATTACCTTAGAGATGTTAATAGAATGAAAAACCATTCAAATTGATTGAGTTTTGATGTAAAAATTGAAAGAAGGGTTTAACAGAGGATGTGAGAGGTCTAAAACAGGTTTCTTACGAAAAACTCTTTAAAAAGTTGTTTTTGGGCGTTTCGCGACTAAGCGAGTCGTGAAATTCAAACGTGAAAATTTCGCAAGTTGCGAGTGAGTCACCAAAGCTTTTGTATGAAACTCGCGACTGGGGTTGGCGACTTGCGAGTTATGAGCAAGTCGCGAGCAAGCCGCGAGTGAGTCACGAAAAACTCTGACACCAGTTTTTGAACACAAAACATGTTTAAACATTGAAAAACAATGTAAGCACTAAACATAAACACAAAGAGTGATAAAAATCACTTCCAAAAACATATAAAATGATCAAAAATCTTTTTGGCTTAATCCATATATGATTGAGCACACACACATCACATTTAAACAAGTACAATCGAACAAATGAATAAAGTATTTATTGAACATTAGGCATGTGTTGTGTGTGTGTGTGTATCAAGTGTGGAATAGTCCTTAGTCTAGAATGAAACTTCAATAATTAATTCAATCAAGTCATACACAACTAGTACTAAGTCAAATGGTCTATCTCAATTATAGAAATGAACATATATGACCTCCCACAAGAAAATGATTACATATCTTTGAAGCTTTTCGTTTGGCTTCTTTACAATTCATATCATTTGATCTTTTTGAGTCAATATATCTCATTTTAAAGATCGATTCCTGAAATTTTTGATATTTCAATTTGATGAACAAGTCTTTGGCTTTTTGGGGCATCATACATTTTATTTTGGTCGCTTTCCCTTTTTCCTAGTCAAATACTAGTATGTGCGACAGGCTTTTGCAGCTTAATATCTCTTTTCATTTGGAGATTTACATTTGGTGAGCTCTTTAAGTAAAAATAACAAAATAAAGAGTAGGAAGATATATAGGTACAAGTCTATACATATCTCAAAACCAACAAGATTATTGACTAATCATTCATGACAATTTTGAAGATCGATTTACAACAATCACACAAAGATGTCAAGATTTTTCCCACAAATATATAAGTGCATAAAGAACAAGCTAAACTCGTAAATGCATAAAGTCATTTGTACGGAGGTACAAGGCAAAACTCACATATGATATGTGCTTAAACATATACGATCAAACTTTTTGAATTTTTCACTTTGTATTTGGTTTTGGATTTTTACTCACACAAAACAAAGACATAAAAGTAAGATCAAAAACAAAAACAAACCAATGCAGAAAAAAAAAATGCATGATGCACAAATGCATGACAATGAAGCATCTAATGCATGAAGGGTCCTACAAAGATCGAAAGAATTAAATCAAGGACCAAAAGAGCAAAAGCTCAACCATAGGAATCCTTCCTTTATCCAAACTGAATGATTTTTTGGAATGAGTGTCTCATGAAAAGTGAGACGAGGGTTGGAAGAATGAGAACCGGAGATGCACATAGTCAAGGAGTTAAGAGCATTAAACACTTTTTTTAACAACATGCTATTTTCACTCAAATTCGGTTTACTCTTTTTAGCACAACTTCCAAGAAACTCAAGTTTCTCTTTTCTTTTGATTCTTTTAAAAACATGAAACTTAGAGCATTGAGGTCTTAGATGACCAAAGGCACCACAATGGTGACAAACAATGTGTTTAGATCCACTAGACTTTTTGGGAAGGGATCTAGCAACATGGTTTTGTTCTCTCTTCAACTTATAACATTGAGGTCTTAAATGACCAATCACACCATAATGGTGGCAAGTTGGAACAAATTTAGATCTATCCAAAGCCTTAGGTTGAGACCTAAATAGAGACTTTGACTTAACAGTCTTTCTCTCCACCTTTTGATTTCTTTTATGTGGAAGAATGTACAACGATTTTTCCTTTGGGGTAGAACACACAATAGGCACAAAATCGAGTACCACAACATGATTGCAACAAATAATTTCATCCCTTTTAACAATAGGTTCAGCAATCAAACACTTGGCATGCATCTTAAGAAATTCATTTTCACATTTTAGCTCATCAACAAGTTTGTTAGACAAAACAAGTTTAGCATCCAAGTCCATATTCAAACATTCAAACTCTTTCAGCTTTTCAACAGAATTTTCAGCAAGTTTCTTATATTTTTCAACCAATTTGTTGGATTCATTGAGCTTAGCAATCAAATCATCCTTTTCACAAAATAACTTGTTCAAATCCTTATTAAACTTCTTAGCCTTTCTCTTCAAGAGTTTGATGTTAGGAATATCAACAACATCCAAAGATTCATGTAACATAGCATCACAATTATGAGGATTATTACTCATGGAGGCATTTTCACAAACATGTGACATGCTACATCTATCATCAACCAAATCATACAGAGAGGCATACAATGCAACATCCATGGTAAATAACACAAGGGGTCAAGGATCACACTTAGGTATTTAAACCACAACAAGTGTTCCCACTCTGATACCAATTGAAAGTTCAATATGTGTCTAAAACACCTTTGAACATTTAGACCCCAAATTATAAAATATCAATTCAAGCTTATAATCAAACAATTAATGTGCGGAACATAAACATAAGCCAATCACAGAATTGATGACTAATCTATGCCAAATATAAACACATCCACAGCAGTAAATATAAGACAAAGATAAAGGGAATGAAGATGCAAACACACGATGTGTTATCGAAGAGGGAACCGAAGTCCTCGGTGTAAAACCTTTCCACCGACTTCCAAGCGGTCAAATAATCCACTAAAGAATGTAGTTGGGATACATGAACAGCAGAAGATCCTCTAAGCCTAATCTACCCAAATACCTAAGCCCTCCAAGTTTCTTGCTCCAACAAGATTACGCCGAACCTATTTCTTTTTTAGCTTCCCGGATTCCGCTACTAGACCATAGCATCAACCAATGTATATTGGTTCCTTCCAAACTACTTTCCTTAGCACCAAATGAACCTTCTCACAAACGTGGGTGTGGTGAGAAAAGGATTTGGTCAATAACCTCTCAATAGTATGACAATGGAGACAAAGAGAGTAGAGGAATTTGTAGAGACTCTAAGGTAAAGATTGAGGACAAAATAATCTTATTTTTCTCTAAGGTTTCTCTCACAAAATTTTCTCTGGAAGCTCCTAATAATTTAGTGGGTATAAAGGTCTATATATAGTGGTATGTGTTTGGAATACGAAGAGTTAGTTTTTGCCAAACAGGGCTGATTGGCGGCTTGACCTCGCGGCTTGTCCAAGTCGGAAGTTCAAGTTGTGACGTAATGACCTGGCCAGCCTGGGACTTTTGTCCTGTAGTGTGACAGCTGGCGCAACCCTTCAGCTTCTCTATGTGCTTCTCACGTGCCTGCATTTGGCAGCTTGCCAGTCGTGAGTAGGCCGCGAGTTCTAGCCGCGAAACTCTACTTCTTGCACATACTTAAGCTTTTCTTCACACTCTCTTCACACACTACCCTTACATAAATCTCACCTAAATACAGGGTTACTAAGTGTTTAACTGACAAACAAATTGGCACGGAATAAAGCCAATAAGATGGTTGATAAATTTCAACCTTACCGATAGTACCTGACTACAGACGATCATGCGCTCTACAGATGCTGCTTTGGTTAGGCAATCAACATACTTATTTTCTTCTCTTAGGATTTGTACAAATTTCACCTTGAAATTCTAATTCATCTATTTCTTGACTAGATGCAGGTACTTCTTCATCTGCTCCCCTTTGGCCTCGTAGTCTCCATTAACATACTCGACGATAACTTAGGAGTCACTATGTATGACCACTGATAAGGCCCTTGCAGCTTTAGCCAAGTCGAGGCCCATTGGTAAAGTTTCATACTCAGTCTCATTATTGGTCGTTGGGAACTAGAGTTGAACTACACACTCTACCAAATCCCTTTCTAAAGATTGCACGATAACTCTAATCCCTCCGGCATGTCAATTGCATAATCTGTCCGTCTGTACCATACATGAAGCTGCCCCCAGCCTTTTCTACATTTACGGTGAACTCAACAACGAAGTTAGCCAAAGCCTAAGCTTTAATTGCAGTCCTCGGACGATACTATACGTCGAATTCACTCAACTCTATGGCCCATAGAACCAATCGTCCGGCTACATCCGAATTGTTCATTGTCTTTCATAAGTGTTTGTCCATCTAGACTACTATTATGTGTGCTTGAAAATAAGGTCAGAGCTTACGAGCAGCTATAATTAGAGAAAAAGCTAGCTTTTCCATAGGAGGATACCTTTCTTTAGCCCTTTTAAGTGCTCAGCTGGTGTAGTACATGAGCAACTGTACATTATCCTCTTCTCGGATAAGAGTTGAGCTAACGATTGTAGGGGTTGGCCAAGTAGAGGGAGAGCTCTTCATCGAGCTTGGACAGACTAAGTAGCGGTAGAGATGCAAGCTATGCCTTCAACTCCTCAAAAGCTTTTTGGCACTCGTCGGCCCATTCAAAGGACTTCTTCAATGTCTTGAGGAATGGTAAACACTTGTCTGTTGCTCGAGAGACAAACTTGTTGAGGGTTGCCACCCTTCCATTTAAACTCAACACCTCCTTGATGTTCTTCGGATGTGCCATCTCTAGTATGACTTAAATTTTGTCACGGCTGGCTTCGATGCCCTGTTAGGACACCCTGAAGCAAAGAAACTTTCCTAACGACACCCCAAATACACACTTGCTAAGATTAAGCTTCATATTGTAGAGTTGAAGGGTTTTAAACGTCTCCCGAAGGTCATCCAGGTGGTGTTCTTGCCTCCTACTTTTCACCAACATGTCATCCACGAACATTTCACATTCTGCCTGATCTACTAGATGAACATCTTATCCACAAGTCTTTGATACATCGCTCCAATGTTCTTTAGGCCAAATAGCATGACCTTCTAGCAAAAAGCCTCTGGCTTGTAACAAATGAAGTCTTCCCTTGATCAAATTCATCCAACTTGATTTGATTGTAACCAAAGAAAGCGTCCATAAAGCACAACAACTGGTTCCCAGCCTTCGAGTCTATGAGGAGATCGATTTGTGGGGGTGGGTAGCTATCCTTTAAGTATGCCTTATGCAAGTCTGTGAAGTCTACATGCATCCTCCATTTGCCATTCGCTTTTTTTTACCATTACCACATTGGCCAACCAATTAAGGTAGTAGACCTCCCTAATGAATCCTACCTATAGTAGTTTGTGAGCTTCCTCTGCTATGGCTTTGTCTTTTTCTTTGGCGAAAACTCTCTTCTTTTGTCAGATAGGAAGGAATGATAAAGAGACGTTAAGCTGATGAACCATAACACTCAAATCAATCCCTATCATGTCCTCTTGGCTCCAAGCAAAAACGTCTAGGTTATTCTTCAGGAAGAGTGCGAGCTCCTTGCAGACTAAAGGGCTAGCTTGTGAACCGATACAGATAATCCAGTCCGGGTGGTCGTTATCTAAAGAGATATCTTCTAAGGCTTCCTATGGACACAAGAGGTCTTAGGAGTTGCCACCTAGTTATATGGTCTAAGAACCATAAATATAGCATTCTTTTGAGGAGGGACCTTTGATCTTACTACTAGAGTATGGGTTCAAAGTTTAGGTATGCTCTTAGGAAGGTGTTAGGCACCCAAGATCGCCTAACCCTAATGTTGGTCTCTCATCATTGTGTCTTATGTCTTAACCTTATTAAAAGAATATTCAACACTTGTATCTATACTCACACACACACTAGCATACATCTAAGCATACAATATGACACCTTTATCCCAAAACAACATACTTATCCATCTACCTAAACAAAAGAGAACCAAACATATCAAAGAAACCCTAGCATTCATCTATCATGTGAAAACCTATCATACATCTAATATATCTCATAAACCAAGCGTCAACATACTAGAAACCCTAATCATGGATTTAAGCATATTTCATCACATCCTAAGGCCAAAGCACAAATGCATAGACATTGCTAATGCATGACTTACCTTCTACTTACCTTTTAGCAATACAGCACCTATGGCATCATGAATGGGCATGTGAATGCATGTTTATGGTATCAATGCAAGAAACAAACATAAAACCCTAATCTAAGCATGTTAAAGACAAACAAGCATGTTAAAAGGTGAACAAGAACTCATGGGGCTTAAAACATATAAAGAAGAGGCTACACAGAACAAACATGTGAATACAAAAACAAAACAAACAAAAATTAGGATTTTTGGGCAATGGCATCACGCATGCTAGAACAGGTTTGTGTACTCAAAGTCAAACCTGAGTGCGCAGGCTAGATCATGTGTACGCAGATCCTTACCTAGGAAACCTAAAAACACATAAACAGAACAGAACTTTAAAACAACAAACTAGCAACCTCACGTACACAAAAATGAAAAGAACTAAAGGGCTAATCTAAGCAAACATGTACAAAATAAACTAAGCAAAAAACAAGATTAAATACAAAAGAAAAACATAAAAGGAAGAAAAAAAAAGGGGGGGGGGGGGTTAGACTCAATACCTTAAACAAAAGCTTTCCAAACTTAATTTTGACCGTTCCCCTCAGTCAAATCTATTCACAAACTAATAAGAGAGTGATTAGCAACATTGAACTAAAAGGATTGGGGCCAGATAAGGTCTCAATCAAATAAAATTGACTTGAGGGTGTTTTGTGAAAAAACCCTCTTTTGATTTACTATTTTCTAGTGAATCTCAGGTTTTTCCCATGGGATTTCTATGTGTTTTGAAAATGTATCATGAAAGACTTTTTATAGTGGAAAAAATAGGGTTTGGAAGTTGGAATGGCTCCCAGACGATGTGGGACTCATTCCAAACATCAGCCATTATTGCAAAAAACTTGTCTTTCTTATGCTTCTAAAACCCTAGCTGCATACGCAGAAATGTGCTTGCATTCACATGCTTTGTCCTACGTACGCAGCCCATATACACAGGTTAAGGGTCATTTTGGTTATTTTATTTCCAAAAATAAATTTTTGCTAATTTAAAATATCATATTTTCTATTTTAACACTCCTCAAGTCAATTTAATATCTGATTGGGCTCTAAACGGGCCTTAGGCCTTAAATTTTGAGCATCATTGGGGAATGGGCACGAGTTATAAGAGGTACAAAATGCGGTGTCCACACTTTCGTCGGTTCTACCATCACCCGTCGTTCTCCCATTTTCAAGGCCTTCAAATGATCATCCATCTCTAACATGGCTACGTAGCACTCGTGAGCCTTCATCTGGTCCTCGCATGTCTCTCCTACCCCATATTCCATTGGGAATTTTACTAGCAAGTGGTAAGTGGAGGTGGCTGCTCTCCATACATTGAGAATGGGTCACCCAATAATGGCATTGTAGGCAGAGGAACAATCGATAACTAGGAAGCTAATCTCCTTGGTAAGCTATTCAGGATATGTGCCAATGGTCACCGGTAGGGTGATGGTCCCGACGGGGAAGACTTTGGTACCCCCAAATCCTACAAGTGGTGTGTCCGACAGTAGAAGCCACTCCTTGTCAATCCTCATTTGCTGGAAGGTAGGATAGTAAAAAATGTCAACCAAGCTCCCATTGTTTATTAGGACTTGTTGAGTATTGAAGTCAATTATCAACAGGTTGATGACTAGGGCATCGTCATGAGGGTGGTGGAGTCGTCAAGCATCTTCTTCCATTAAGCTGATGGTTGGGTCGTCGACCCTCATTAGTTTTGGACAGACGGCCGGTAATCTGGACACTCTACACCATCCACAAGTAGGTCTTTCTTTCTTTTCTAGAGAATCCAGCCATTGTACTTCCTCCAACAATTATCCTTATCTCTCTGAGTGGAGCCGTCAGTCACTTTTTAGCCCATCGGTTAGGCTCTGGATCCTTCAACGGGTTCTTTCTAATCCTTTCTTTCCTGACAAATCGATGTAGTTTCACTTGCTTAATAAGGGCTTCTATTTGTTGCTTTAAGTATAGCACTTAGAGGTGTCATGCCTATGGTCTCGATGGAAACGATAATACTTGTTCCTCGCCTTTTGCTTGGATCACCGTTCAGCTTGTCCGGCCAAGTTAGCATTGTGTCATCCTTTATCTGCATGAGGACTTGGCCAAGTAGAGTGTTCAGCGAGGTGATATTGGCAATCCTACTAGGTGGAGGTCTTAGCCTTCTGTCGTCACTTTGGTCGTTCATTTAGGCAGACTTCCTTCCTTTGTCTTTACGCGGGTCATCTTGCCTCTCCCTCTTTTTTAGTCTGCCCCCTTGAGCTATCATGGCGTCCTTAGTGTTCATGTACTTCATGGCCCTATACAGCATGTCAGCCATTGTCTTTAGGTCATTTTTGTAAACGAGAAAAGAAACTCTCTAGACTTTAGTCCATTGGTAAAAGTGGTGACCAAGACCTTGTCATCGGTCTCATCAATCAAAAGAGCTTCTTTGTTGAACTGAGTCACATATGACCTCAAGCTCACGTCCTTTCGTTGCTTGATGTTCAGCAAGATTGCCAAGGACCTCTTATTCCTCTATCTACCAATAAAGTGGGTGATAAAATGTCTGTTTAACTCTTTGAAAGTTGAGATGGTATTAGAGGCTATCTTACTGAACCACACTCTAGCTGGTCCCTTGAGCATGGTGAAGAATGCTCTGCACATGATTTCATATTCATGAGGGTTTTGAACAACTCCAGATGGTCAAATGGGTCCTTTGATGGGTAGTACGCCTCCACTTATGGCATTCAAAACTTAGCCAGAAGGGGGAAGGAGGTGACCTACAGTGGTAAGTCAGTCCGATGGACTAGTTCATCCAGGTTGGTGGACACTTGTCCTCTCATGGTGTTCATCATCATATCCATCCTTTCTTTCATCATTTGCAAGTCTTATGCCATGCATAGTGTGCTACCTTCCAATTCATATGGACAATCAGTGTCCTGTTGATCCTACCTGTCGGTGACATTGCTCTCTTCCTAATCTTCCCTTTCCAACTCCTGATTGCACTGAGTGAGCTACTCGACTACTGCAATGAGGGTTTGTACTTGTCTTTCCAAGTTGTTAATGGGGTTTCCAGTTTTTCTATGCACCTTTTTGTCTTAAAAGCGGTGATATGGCTAATCCCTCGTTCCCCACAAACGGCGCCAATTGATGATCCACAAAATCGCCAGTGAGTTAGTCTTACATACACATGCCAATTGAAGTATCTAAAGTACAAAGAAACAAAGAACTTACAGAGAGCATGGGTAGGTAGCCAGCTAAAGACCCTCCGAAGGTTAAGTCAATGATAGAAGAATCTCCAATAACTCAAAAGTATGAGAGCTAGGAAATTTCACGTACCTTAAAGGAGTAAGGGCTCGGTGTTTATATAGTGGTGTAGAGCTAATTGAGATCTCTTGAATTTAGTGGCTTTCCTTATAGAGAAGATTTTGGAGTTAAGGCCCCGAGATCCTAGGGTTTTCCTTCATATACTGGGAAGATATGAGCATGTAGTAAGGTTAATGGGCATGGCATGCAAGTTATTTCTATGTAGGGATTTGAAATGGAGAACACATAAAGGCTTGTGGGACCCTACATATACAACCGTCAAGTTCACATGTATTCAACCGTCGGGTGCATACATTCATCTGTTGGGTGCATGCATGGTCATCCATTGAGTTCACCTTCTACCCATACATTTTTCCCATGCGCGAGTCGCCCATTGGGGCCAAACGTGGGGCATCCGATAGGTCTTCTAGAATTCGACAAGCATGTTGAGTAGTTCATCCTCACGAATCTTGAGTGAGGCTCTTTCATCCCGACAGGTTAAAGATAACTTTTTACAAGCCAAATATACCCTCTGTGTGTGTGTGTGTGTGTGTGTGTGTGTGTGTGTGTGAAATAGTTGTGTCAGTTTAATGTTGGGGTTTATGCCCTAAAATCCAATTTATTGACATGTCATAAATAATTAAATAGATTAATTTTATGAGACTATCTATAAATAAACTAATGGGACATTATCTTAGTCCATAAGATGCATAGTATGTGATTTATGTAAAAAGTCACAAAAGATATAAATCACAAGTTCTCTGTAAATTCAGAATTTTTAGTTCGTAGTCGGTGATGAAATTGGACATTTCATCTACAAAGACAATAACATATTAACTAAAATGATTTGTCTTAATCATGGAAATGGAGACTTTTAATTGATATATTGATATGTTTTAAGAGTTAAGATATATTGAACTGGACTGCTGTAAAATTTATTATTCTCCTAACGACTGTCAAATGAATAATAAATCTCACGACTTCTATTTACATCAACTCTAAATCCTGAGAGAATAATGGACCTAATCATGAAGTGTAGGTTAATTTGATATATCAAGAATAAGATATATAAGTCACAATCAAAATCTCTGTATGTTAGGCAACCGCATTTAGTGTTGATGGAATATATATTCTCAAGATTGAATTCATAATCTCTTAACGGAGATATAAAATATTCTCTTTAAATAAGCTTAATAAGTTTGGTTATTCAGAGTGTTGGGCCCAACCACTTTAGTAAGGAGTCGTTAAAGTATATATTTATAAAATTGAATTTCATAAATATATGATGAATAACATAAAAGATTAAACCAGGTACTCAAGAATTAAGATATAATAATCTTTAAAGTGGCAATCTACATTTATGACTTTGTATTACTACAAATATTTTAATGAAATGGTTGCATGTATAATAAAGTCTTAGGATATAATTTGTTAATAAGGCTTAGAGTGCAATTATATTCATATAGTGGTATTGAATATAATTAATGGTAATTTTGGACTTGTCAAGAGTTGACAGAAAAGTCGAAGACCCATTGGAACTAGAATTTTATTTGTTCCCTTTTGGTCTCACTCCAATCCACATACTAGAGCCTAATCAGTTATATATAAAGAGAGAAACATACAGAATTTAATAAGGCTTTTCATTAAGATCATATAAGGAATAAAATGGTGTATGTGAGTGTTGGACATTCTCTTATTCTCTCCTTGGAAACTAAATGAGAGACCACACTTCTTGGGCATTAAGTGGAATTGGAGTGAAGATTAAAAGTGTTCCCAAGTACTTATAATCTTTTGTTTTGAATTTCACTGCATCAAGGTACGCTTTCTATTCTTTGTTCTAGAATTCAAAATTACATGTTATCTCTCATGAATGAAGTGGATCCGTGTTTGTTACTTTCACTGTGTGTTTTGTATGAGATGCAAAACCAAATTTTCCAACATTTTATACATAACCGACAAAGCATGAATTGCTCTTTGTCTATTAATTACTCCTAATTTCCAACTTATTTATAATCTCTTAAAAGAGAAATTATTAAGTCCACCAAAAGGATTACTAATATGGTCCTCCCAATCAATGAGATAATGTTATTTATGCAAATATGTGAGTGAACTCTCAATCAGCACAACGAATAAAAAATGAAAATTACTAAGCAATGTCACATTTGCATAAATAAGAGCATTTTATTAGTTGAGAGGTTAGGAAATACCACATCAGCAATCCTTCTTGTGGACCTAATAATTTCTCCTCTTAAAGAACAAACTCACGTAGGATGCTCCTTCTCTCTAGCAATTTGGTTATTCAGACGATTACAGCTCATAATATAACAAAAATAGGAATAACGAATAGTTGGAACTGACAAAGAACGAATGAGGTATAAAAATTTCAAGACCTTTTAGCGTAGTTTATAAATTTCTCTCACAGTGCTGTATTGCATGTGAGAGTATCATTTAGCATATCAAAACCTTTTGCAAAGTCATGTCCTTCGACTCTATACTCATGGTTTTTTCCATTTTCTTCATATTCTGGCTAGGAGTTTCATTTCGAGTCCTTTGCCTTCCCTCTACATTGAACACTGAGATGTGGTCGAGAAAGAAGACTAATATGTCAATAAACTCAATACCAGAACTGCCTTGTACAATACTTACGGATATTTTATCCAGACTTCCCATTACAACCATCCTTCAATATAAGTGCGTTTGTAAGACCTGGTTCAATATAATCTCGGACCCTTATTTCGCTAAGCTGCACCTTGCAAGAGCACCCGTCAGCCTTCTTTATACCAACACAACTGATTTAAGTATCTTAGATAAGAGATTGTATGTGCTTGAGCTTGAAGGTTGGGACACACATGATTCTTTTGCCCCGTTGAAACAATTGCCAAGAGAGATTAACCATCTAGGTGGGGTACTGCAATTTGATTCTTCCTGCAATGGCTTGTTGTGCATCACTGCAGTTCGTCACAGGAAACCTGTTACGTATGTGGGTAATGTAATTACAGGAGAGTACATGGCCCTTCCACAACCCAAGAATGATGGATTCAGAAGAAGAATACTGGGGCTTTGTTTCAGCCAAACCACTAAACGATACAAGGTGATTCGAGAAATTTGTGATAATAGGTGGTCTTATGCTACACAGGAGCATCAATCACATCAGGTTGAGGTATACACTCTTGGTACAGAGAAATGGAGAAATATTGGAGATCTCCCATATTCATTTCCTAAATCAGAATACGTTAAGTATTTGTGACTCCTTGAATGGTGCTCTGCATTGGTTGGTTCAGCCTCATAACAATACCACATTCATTTGTCATTTTGACATTGAGAATGAGCGATTTAAACCATTTCCCGGGCCCCCTGTTCAAGACCTTTCGAGCGTCAGGCATATGCATTTGGGAGTGTCAGGAGGTTTCCTCTATTTATGTGAGAAATTTTTGACTTCTTATTCTGTTGAAATTTGGGTTATGAAGGATTATGGTGTCGAACAGTCTTGGACGAAAGAGTTTGTTATATCTAATGCGGAATGGATTAATTCAATATGGAATCGTGGACCTGTACAGATTTTGAACTATGGTCTATACACAAAAATGGAAGCAATGGAAGGTGCTGAATTATATATTTTGCATAATTCTGAGTTGTCTGCCTATAATGCCAAAAGTCATGAGCGGAAAATTCGGGTTCGTGGTATTAATCCATCCTACTTTGTGATTCCTTACGTACCAAGCCTTGTTTCACTCAAGGAAGCTGTGATTGGGGAAAGTTCACAGGTAATTTATACCTGATCGGAATTGTCTTATTTTTTTCCCTATTAATTGTTCATCCTCTTCAGTTAGTAATCACAGGTTTAAAATTAAAAAGAAAAATATATTCTTAGGCTATATAGCGCACATCACATGACATAATTTTCTTTGTATGGTAAGTAGCAACAGCATGTAAACGTTGACATGTCATGTTTGACAGTAAAATTCTTGTTGCGTGCATTCTGTTGATCTCATAAAATTCATGTTTGATAATAACGTCATAATAATGCTAACGGTTATGCTTTGCTCAATAATCAGCAAACCTCTATAAACATTTAGTTCTTTAGAATGATAAAAATATGAATTTCGTGTTGAAAATCAATACTGCCCTAACTTTTTATTCAACTTACACATTGACTATTTTGCAAAATTGCACATCTTTTTATGCTAAGTAATATAACAAAGTTGGATGTACTTAAAGCCATTTTCATATTAAAATTGACATTGTTGTTTTTCCACCAGGAGCTCATCAAGACCATCCAATCTCTTGAAGTGAGTAGACTATATTCCTCGTTAATTTCAGTGACTGATACATTTGATTCAGCGTTGTGTAAGCTGGCTTGGATGGGTGCTACGCCTGGAGTTAAACTGAAGCCTAATCCTTGGTTCATAGTAAATTATATTTGCCGTTTAAAACAAATATGACAAGAAAATATGCAAACCGGAAGAACAGCTAACCAGTGAAATGTAGAAATGCTCTACTTGAGAACTTCTGGGTTTCTCTAATTGGCAAAGTTTCACTCAATCATTCGCATTGTGCCCAGTTACCATTTCTCATTGGTGCTGATCCAGTGTATATGGCAACATCAAGAATAGATTATAGATCCATGGCAACAACAATTAAGAGACTACTTCTTCGTTCAGTTGAATCTAGAAAACACTACCATACTTGTTGCTTATTTGCTTCCACTTATTCCGAAATTTATTTTATTTATTTGGCTAGGTACAATTTTTAAAGCTTTATTTTTATTTTTAGGTACTGTTGCAGTAATCTTTCTTTTTTACAAAATAAGTAATCTTAAACGCATACTTAGTCTATGGAGTTACCAAGATGAAGGCATCAAATTTGAGTAGTGCAAGATCACCCAAATCATTCCATTGCAGAAGCAGGCGAGTGAGATAAAGAATGGCATGTACGTCACACTCTTAGTTCTAATTACCCTACCCTTCCAAAATACTAACAGTTATGCTAGTAAGAGTGCAATTAGAATGTGATCAAGCACTCTTTCCTTGCTCCAAACAATCTGCCACAATTTAACTTCTAGAGCTTTACAATTTACCTACTCAGTGATAGTTTTTGAGGATTATTCCGCATTCATTGTATGTGTGATCATAAATGTCTAATGGCCATGGCCATGAAACAAATTAAAAAAAAAAAAAAAATGGAAATAGTATAAGAACAAATCCTCAGTATACTTGGATGAAATTAAATGACACAAGATGAAAGTTCCCAAAATAGAAGTGAAATAAAAAAAGTTCTTGAGAACGTGAACATTAAATTTTTGTAATATATATAGTGAAGTTTTAAGGTACTAATTATGATGCCCACAATGGTTTTACTTGTGTCAGTGTTAACCATAGTTGCAATGTCCAGACAAGAGATAAGGATGAAAAGAAGGAGATGAAGAAAAGAGAAATACAAATGTGGATACCAAAAATTTTTCTATTTAATACATTCTCTTATTTAGGGGAAAAAAAATGGGGGGTGGGGGGGTGTGGATTGGGGAGGAAGAAAGATATGCCTAACTAATCAAATTTCTACTTGTGTTTGTTATTTTAAGTACCCAATGGGTACTGACTTTTTTGGAGGTTAAAAAGTATTTCTAAGGGGTACGGTTGTTAAAAAATTGAGATATTACATACAATTGGAGGATCTTGCAAATCGAATTATAGGATCAGATTAGAATTTTAAGATTTTACTTCATTTATATATAAAAATTAAAATTAAAATTAAAAATATCTAATAATTTTGATGTTTCAAGAATCTAACATAGTTGATTAAACATTTTTCAATAGAAATTAAGAATAATAACATATAACAAATCAAATCAATTTTAAAGAGATAAAAGTGTATATCATAAAATATGACTATCAAACTTTATTACAACAATATTGACATGAGTATTTATTTTGAAAACTAGAATTTCAATTTAATAAGAGTTGCTAAAGACCTTGTAGCTGAATTGCCACTTTTTCATGCACAAAGTACATAGGGGTCTAAGAGAAAAAGAGTTTGAACTGAAAGGCTAATAACATATTGAAACTATCTCATCAAAAAAAAAAAAATTTAAATAAGAGTTAATAATTAACTTGTAGAAAAATAATTAATTTGTATTGTCTTCATTTCTCTTATATTATATTGATATTTCCATTAGAGAGGGAAAGAGAGTTTCTAGTTGCTAGGAAAAATTCTATATAACTGTTAATAAATTTCATCAAGCACAACAGAAACACTATCACACAATAACACAAAGATTTACATGGAAACTTTTTCTCCTTAAAGGGGAAAATCACAGGACAAATTTTGAACAATTTCACCATATTAAATAGAAATTAAAACACTTAGATATACAACTTGAGCAAAAAAAAACTCTTTTTCTTTTCACTCACTACTCTTTTCTTCACCGTGTATCTCTCACAATTATGCTCCCACTCACGGAGTTCTCCAAGACTACACTGTCCTTAATCTCACTCACCGGGACTTCTCTGTACTCTTCTCTTCTGCACTAAATTGCCGAATGGCCTTTCCTTTCCTTTCTTCACCTTTTTCTTCTTTTCTTCCTTTTACATTCTTCACATTAAGGGTTGTAACGTTGTTCTCATAATGTTATTTGTATTTTTTTTTGTAATACATGTGTGTGAAAATTTGTGTAAAAATACGTATAATATTATTTAAAAACTGAAAACTGTCATACCAAATGACCCCAAGTCACAATAAATGCAAGTCAGTTACCTTGACTTTTGTACATAACAAAGATGACTTCAACTCCTCTTTTTGGCAAGCTTCTCAAGCAAGTTCCCTTAAACTTTCTGACTTTTGTACATGATGAAGAAATTTTTGAAGCGTATAAGTAATTTTTGAAGGTGGAAATACGATTTACCCACCTGATCTAGCGTATAAGTAATTTTTGAAGGTGTGGAGTATTGTCAAATTTCATGTCGTGCTCCAAATGATAAATATTTGTAAAACTAGCTGCTGTTTGTTAGTCAATGAGTCTTTCCAACCCAGCTCCAAAAAGTCTTTTATAAAAATAAAAAATAAATAAAAACACGGGAGTAACCTTAACATTTCCTTTTTGGGTGAGGTTTATATATACTGGTCTATTTTACATGAGGTTGGTTCAACTTTTTAAAATTGGGCTTTTTAAAAAAGTGAGGATTTCAAAAAGTACTATATAAATTTAAGCTCTTTTAAAATGCTGTTTAACTAGTATTTATAAAAGTGGGAGTTTGAGTTGTAAATTACTAAAAACAATGTATATATAAGGGAGTTTATTTCATTCTTAAATCAACTATTTAATAATACTTAATAAAAAAAAACTACTTAATAATAATAAATAATTTATTGTTAACTAAAATTTGTTGTAAAAATACTTTAGAGATAACATTACTCTAATATAATTTTTTTTTTTCAATAAGCTCACATTAAAAAAAAAAAAAAAAAATTGCTCATGCCCTTGCCCCACACTACACGTGTAACCAAAACAACACTTTTTTTTTCCATTTTTTTCTCAGCCACATTTTCTTCACCTTTTATCTTCTTTATTTCTACCTTATCTCTATTTTCCTTCAAACACACACTTCTTTACATTTTGTCTTCTTTCAAGTTTCAACACCTCTCTCTCTCTCTCTAACTCTTTGTTTCACATTTTACTGGTAGTTACCAGTACCCACACTTCTACAAAGTGATTTTTGTGAGTCACAGTTTCCTTCTAGCAGTGAGGCTTCGCCTCATGGCTCATCAAGATTCAAGACCCACTTCGGCACCACCATTTGAGACAACTTTTTCATCGTTGTGTTGATCAGTGATTCCATAATTTTCATCAAGAATCAAGACGCAATTCATTTTGGCAGTATCCACTATAGCAGAGAGATGAGATCTAGTTCTAAAGCTAAGAACTGCAGATAGCTTAATCTACCTTTTAAAACACAGTGGGCAATTTGAGAAATTCACAGTAGCTTCCAACAGTAATATTAATAACTCGATGTGGCTTTTTTGCAAACGCTCGTGCCCAGCTACCACACAAAAAAGTGCAAGTCTTTTGTATTTAGAAAACAGGTTTTTCTAAAACGCGCGTTTATATTTCATTACCAAACATGCTTTTTGAATTTTCAGCTTAAAAACGTGTATTTTGGCTCCTAAAAATGGAATCAAATGCACACTAAATATGTTGAGATATGAATATATATTCAATTTAAACACATATTCATACCCTAATGTATGTCGTAGAACTAACCCTAAATACAAGTCCAACCCTCTATTTTTTTTTAAGGAAACCTCGACCTTAACGTTTAACGGCTAAAGTCGTTGAAGGTGAATTGTGAGTCTGATCACCACAAAAACATATTTAATATATATATATATAGAGAGAGAGAGAGAGAGAGAGTCTTTGAAGTCAAACCCTTCCTCTTTCCACAAACCACAATCCACATGGACTTCACCTCAAAATAGACCCCACCATTTCCGCCATCATCGATCAAACAAAGGAAAGGATGCTTGATTTTCAACAAGTTGCAATAAACAAACAAGAAGGACACACCGAACCACACGTCTTCTTTCATCGTCCTCAACACTCACACACTGACACACACACACACGCACCTGGTCCTCTCCCCTTTCAAACCCACAAAGAAAACTTTCTCTAAAGTCTTTCTTTTCCCATTGAATAATTCTTAATAACCTTTTTCCTTTCCATCAATGAAAAGATAGAAACTTCTTACAGTTATTGATCACTCAGTACTGTTACTACTTACTATTTGCCTTCAACTCTTCAACACGATGGAAGTCTCAAACTCATCAAAGGCTCTAAGATTCATCACCTACCAGCCCTTCTTCTCCACCGTCCAATCAGGCGACCTTGACTCCCTCAAGCAGCTCTTGGATAAGCTGTCCGGAGATGACCCATCAATTACTTCCGCCATCTCCGATCTAATGGCTATGCAGAACGATGCAGGGGAGACTGCCCTGTTCTTGGCCGCAGCCAATAATCTGCATGAAATTTTCAGTTACTTGCTTTGCTTCTCTGATATTCAGACCCTCAAGATCAGGTCTAACTCTGATATGGATGCCTTTCACATCGCCGCTAAGCTTGGCCACCTGGGTATGTTACTCTCAACTCTCAACTCTTAATTTAGGTCTGTGTATCTGTTTTTTTCCTTTTTCTTTTGATGGGGTTGTTGGGAATTGGCTAAATTTTTCGTTTTTGTGTTTTTTAATGAATGATTAGCTAAATTTTTCATTTTCTGCATGGTTGTATTTGATTTATGGATCAATAGTTATAGAAATATTAGATGCTTTGGCTGAAAGAATGGTCAGTTTGTTTAGTACTTCTCTTGCTTTTAACAGCAAATATGAGTGTATTTTTTTGCTCTGCAAAGCAATTGAAGTGCTTGGAGAATTATGACTTAAGTGATGCCTAATCGTTGCTAATTTCTTGTGCATATATATTATGGCTTACAAGTGGTGCTCATGATCTAATCAAATTTTGTATTGGTATGATTGGATTTGTAGGAGATTGAAATCTAATTGATTGGATGCATAGCTCTGTTCTGGACTTGGGTGTGAGGAAGTAGTTCATGTAGTACTGGGCTTTTGTGTTTCAGGGAAGAGCTTGTTTCATACAAGTGAATTTGTTGAACCTTGTAATCGTTGAACTGCGAATGATTTTATTGATCTAGCGTCAGACTCAAACTGTGAAATGAGATTATTTACTTGTGGAGGAATGTTTTATCTTTGTCATTTTGGCAAAGCTTTTTACCCCTTTAATGGGGTGTATATAATGATGTAATAGAAAGAAAAATCTGACTTACGATGGTTTCTAGATTCTAAGCATCCCTTGCTTTGAGCATTTTTTTGTAGATTTAAGGTTGAGATTAGAGAGTAGAAAATAACCTTCGTGGTAAATTTGAGAGTGATGGCCTGTGGTCCTCCTCAAAATCATGCATGGAAACAACTGATGTGAATTGCATGCATTCAACAAGCCATGATGGTGCTTTATCTGAAAATAAGTGTCTTAGCCTACTATCAAAATACTGAAGCGATTATAACAATCCTAGCAGTGTATATAATTTGGCCACTAAAACTGAGCATCATTCATCCAGGAGTTTACCATAAGTACCATTTGCTTAAATTATTTTACAGTTATTATGTAGCGTTGAAAGGATATATTTCACTTACCCAAATACAGGGAGGATATCTTTTTGAGTAGTGTTTGACTGTTATTTTCTTCAGGTATTGTGAAGGAACTTTTGGGCATTAGGCCTGAGCTTTGTAAGTCGTGTGACTCCACAAACACCAGCCCGCTTTATTCAGCTGCTGTGAAGGATCATTTGGATGTAGTGAATGCCATCTTGGATGCTGATGCCAGCTTAATTCACATAGTAAGGAAAAATGGGAAAACTGCATTGCACACAGCTGCCAGGTATGGCCTCCTTCGAATTGTAAAAGCACTTATAGACCGTGATCCAGGAATAGTCAGCATCAAAGATAAAAAGGGTCAAACAGCACTCCATATGGCAGTGAAAGGTCAGTGTCCTTCAGTAGTTGAGGGGATATTGCAAGCTGATTGCTCTATTCTGAATGAACGTGATAAGAAGGGTAGTACAGCTTTGCATATGGCCACAAGGAAAGGCTGTTCACAGGAATTTTTGTCGCGACGTAATGGCTTGGCCAGCCTGAGACTTTTGTCCTGTAGTGCGACAGCTGACGCAACACTTTAGCTTCCTTGTATACTTCTCACGTGCCTACATCTGGTGGCTTGCCAGTCGCGAGTAAGCCGCAAGTCCTAACCGCAAAACTCTGCGTCTTGCATATACTTAAGTTTTCTTCACACTCTCTTCACACACTACCCTTACATGAATTCCACCTAAATACAGAGTTACTAAGTACTCAAATTGCAAGCAAATTGATACGGAATAAAGCTAACAAGATAGTTATAAATTTCAACCTTACAATCTTTCCCTTTGGCTATTCCATGACTAAATCCTAAAACAAACTCTAGACTTGACGTGTGAGTTGGGAACAGTTGGAAAACTCACTCACACCTAACTCTAGAATCTGTGAAGCTTTAGAACCATAACGACAAGTAACTCTTGAGACACAACAACACAATAAGTTCATAGTATGCAAAAAACTTATAATGTAAATGGAACAAGTATAATGCGATCAAGCACAATGGAGTAAAGCAATAAACCATGGCAAGACCAAAACATGCAGTCACTATAACCAAGTGATCACAATGCTCATTCACACTTGGAATGAATATCCAAACATTCAAGTTGACAAACACAAGACAAATCACTTGAATGACCAACACTCAACCAATGCATAATACATAAAGTATGTGCATCTAGGAAAAATCCTACACGGGCACAAGAGTGACAGTACTTAAAAAAGAATGCATAGCATTAGGTTAGGAGTACTGATTTAACAAAGTACAAAGGCTGCATAAAGCATGGCATAAACCACAAATGCCTACAAGTGCACAAAAACAACCCAAAAAGCTTACAAAAGCAACATAGGCACAAACCATAAACTTAAACCTTAAAAACCTACAAAGATACCAGGTACAAATTATAAAGTACTTCTCTTATCATATCACTCCCCCTATCATGAATCATAGAAGTTGTGATGAACTTGGAACATATATACATGTAATCTAAAACACTTGCACAAAGCACATTAGATCCTCAAGGTAAAGCAAGTAATAAACGAACAAGTATAATGTAACAAATAAAATGCGATCAAGTAAACAAGATGTGAAACATATGAGCAACTTAACCAAACAGTGTCTTATCTCCCTTGGTATATGCATCTCCCCTATAGAATATCTCTCCCCCTACGAATGTGCAAGAGAAATGGAATTTCTCCCCCTAAAGAATGTGCACAAGAATCATATAGAAATGACAAAACTTTCCGGTATACTACTCTAGAATATACTCTCCCCCTTTTTGACATGAATAGACAAAGGGGTCAAAGAGAAAAAAGGGCAAGATATGAAGGTATGAAAAATGATAATTACGCTTGAGGGGTGTGAGATGAATGAGAAAATAAAGCTTAATCCTAAGACATGACATGCTAGGATGAAAAAACAATGTATGAACCAATGCATGACAAGGGTAGCAAAGTGTGTGCAAGAGGTGGCTATGTGCAATGTATGACCAATGCATGAAAAATGCACATGTGGGGCAAGGTGTGTTAAGTACACAACCAATGAACCAAACATGTTCCTAATGAGGAAACATGAGAGACCCCAAAGTTTGAAACTCATTGGAGTCCAAATAAGCGAGAAAATGCCTAAGAGGCATTTTATCAAACACCTAGCGTGCACACTATGAATAACAATGTAAAACAATGCATGAACATTATGAAATCTACCCTAAATACATGCTCTTTTTGCCACAAGGGACCAACATCCAAAGCAAATCATTAAAAGAAACCAATCCCATACAAAAATTTGACCAAAAAGTAAGTTTTCTTAACCCCTATGATTAAAAACTCAACCAAGAATACAAAATTCTCCAAAACATAGTCTATGGATCAAAAACAATGAAAAAAGTTCATTACCTTAGCGATGTTAATAGAATGAAAAATCATTCAAATTGATTGAGTTTTGATGTAAAAATTGAAAGAAGGGTTTAACAAAGGATGGGAGAGGTTTAAAACAGATTTCCCACGAAAAACCCTTTAAAAAGCTATTTTTGGGCGTTTCGCGACTAGGCGAGTCGTGAAATTCAAACGTGAAAATTTCGCGAGTTGCAAGTGAGTCACCAAAGCTTTTGTATGAAACTCACGACTGGGGTTGGCCACTTGCGAGTTATGAGTAAGTCGCGAGTAAGTCGCAAGCAAGCCACGAGTGAGTCACGAAAAACTCTAATACCAGTTTTTGAACACAAAACATATTTAAACACTGAAAAACATTGTAAGCACTAAACATAAACACAAAGAGTGATAAAAATCACTTCCAAAAACATATAAAATGATCAAAAATCTTTTTGGATTGATCCATATATGACTGAGCACACACACATCACATTTAAACAAGTACAATCGAACAAATAAATAAAGCATTTATTGAACATTAGGCATGTGTGTTGTGTGCTTGTATCAAATGTGAAATAGTCCTTAGTCTAGAATGAAACTTCAATGATTAATTCAATCAAGTCATACACAACTAGTACTAAGTCAAATGATCTATCTCAATTATAGAAATGAACATATATGACCTCCCACAAGAAAATGATTACATATCTTTGAAGTTTTTCATTTGACTTCTTTACAATTCATATCATTTGATTTTTTTGAATCAATATATCTCATTTTAGAGATCGATGCCTGAAATATTTTATATTTCAATTTGATGAACAAGCCTTTGGCTTTTTGGGGCATCATACATTTTATTTTGATCGCTTTCCCTTTTTTCTAGTCAAATACTAGTATGTGCAACAGGCTTTTGCGGCTTAATATCTCTTTTCATTTGGAAATTTACATTTGGTAAACTCTTTAAGCAAAAACAACAAAATAAAGAGTGAGAAGATATATAGGTACAAGTCTATAAATATCTCAAAACCAACAAGATTATTGACTAATCATTCATGACAAGTTTGAAAATCGATTTACAACAATCACACAAAGATGTCAAGATTTTTCCCACACATATATAAGTGCATAAAGAACAAGCTAAGCTCATAAATGCATAAAGCCATTTGTACGGAGGTACAAGGCAAAACTCATATGTGATATGTGCTTAAACATATACGATCAAACTTTTTGAATTTTTCACTTTTTATGTGGTTTTGGATTTTTACTCACACAAAACAAAGACATAAAAGTAAGATCAAAAACAAAAACAAACCAATGTAGAAAAAAAATGCATGATGCACAAATGCATGACAATGAAGCATCTAATGCATGAAGGGTTCTACAAAGATCAAAAAAATTAAATCAAGGACCAAAAGAGTAAAAGCTCAACCATAGAAACCCTTTCTTATCCAAACGGAATGATTTTTTGAAATGAGTGTCTCATGAAAAGTGAGACAAGGGTTGGAAGAAAGAGAACCAGAGATGCACATAGTCAAGAAGTTAAGAGAATTAAACACTTTTTTTAACAACATGTTATTTTCACTCAAATTCGGTTTACTCTTTTTAGCACAACTTCTAAGAAGCTCAAGTTTCTCTTTTCTTTTGATTCTTTTAAAAGCATGAAACTTAGAGCATTGAGGTCTTAGATGACCAAACGCACCACAATGGTGACAAACAATGTGTTTAGGCCCACTAGACTTTTTGAGAAGGGATCTAGCAACATGGTTTTGTTCTCTCTTCAACTTATAACATTGAGGTCTTAAATGACCAATCACACCACAATGGTGGCAAATTGAAACAAACTTAGATCTATCCAAAACTTTAGGTTGAGACCTAAATAGAGGCTTTGACTTAACAGTCTTTCTCTCCACCTTTTGTTTTCTTTTATGTGGAGGAATGTACACCGATTTTTCCTTTGGGGTAGAACACACAATAGGCACAAAATCGGGTACCACAACATGATTGCAACAAATAATTTCATCCCTTTTAACAATAGGTTCAGCAATCAAACACTTGGCATGCATCTTAAGAGATTCATTTTCACATTTTAGCTCATCAACAAGTTTGTTAGACAAAACAAGTTTAGCATCCAAGTCCATATTCAAACATTCAAACTCTTTCAGCTTTTCAACAGAATTTTCAGCAAGTTTCTTATATTTTTCAACCAATTTGTTGGATTCATTGAGCTTAACAATCAAATCATCATTTTCACAAAATAACTTATTCAAATCCTTATTAAACTTCTTAGCCTTTTTCTTCAAGAGTTTGATGTTAGGAATATCAACAGCATCCAAAGATTCATGTAACATAACATCACAATTATGAGGATTATCACTCATGGAGGCATTTTCATAAACTTGTAACATGCTACATTTATCATCAACCAAATCATATAGAGAGGCATACAATGCAACATCCATGGTAAATAACACAATCGGTCAAGGATCACACTTAGGTATTTAAAACACAACAAGTGTTCCCACTCTGATACCAATTGAAAGTTCAATATGTGTCTAAAACACCTTTGAACGTTTAGACTCCAAATTATAAAATATCAATTCAAGCTTATAATCAAACAATTAATGTGCGGAACATGAACATAAGCCAATCACAAAATTGATAACTAATCTATGCCAAATATAAACACATCCACAGCAGTAAATATAAGGCAAAGATAAAGGGAAGGAAGATGCAAACACACGATGTGTTATCGAAGAGGAAACCAAAGTCCTCGGCGTAAAACCTTTCCACCGCCCTCCAAGCGATCAAATAATCCACTAAAGAATGTAGCTAGGATACATGAACAGCAGAAGACCCTCAAAGCCTAATCTACCCAAGTACCTAAGCCCTCCAAGTTTCTTGCTCCAACAAGGTTACGCCGAATCTATTTCTTTTTTAACTTCTCGGATTCCACTACTAGACCATAGCATCAACCAATGTATATTGGTTCCTTCCAAACTACTTTCCTTAGCACCAAATGAACCTTCTCACAAACGTGGGTGTGGTGAGAAAAGGATTTGGTCAATAACCTCTCAATAGTATGACAATGAAGACAAAGAGAGTAAAGGAATTTGTAGAGACTCTAAGGTAAAGATTGGGGATGAGGCAATCTTATTTTTCTCTAGGGTTTCTCTCACAAAATTCTCTATAGAAGCTCCTAACAATTTAGTGGGTATAAGGGTCTATATATAGTGGTATGTTTGGAATATGAAGAGTTGATTTTTGCCAAACAGGGCTGATTGGCAGCTTGATCTCACGGCTTGTCCAAGTCGCAAGTTCAAGTTGTAACGTAACAACCTGGCTAGCCTAGGACTTTTGTCCTGTAGTGCGACAGCTGGCACGACCCTTCAGCTTCCCTGTGTACTTCTCACGTGCCTGCATTTGGCAGCTTGCCAGTCGTGAGTAGGCTGCGAGTCCTAGCCGCGAAACTCTACTTCTTGCACATACTTAAGCTTTTCTTCACTCTCTTCACACACTACCTTACATGAATCCCACCTAAATACAGGGTTACTAAGTGCTTAACTGACAAGCAAATTGACACGGAATAAAGCCAATAAGATGGTTGATAAATTTCAACCTTACAGATAGTACCTGACTACAGACAACCATACGTTCTATAGATGCTGCTTTGGCTAGGCAATCAACATACTTATTTTCTTCCCTTAGGATTTGTACAAATTTCACCTTGAAATTCTAATTCATCTATTTCTTGACTAGATGCAGGTACTTCTTCATCTGCTCCCCTTTGGCCTCGTAGTCTCCATCAACATACTCGACGATGACTTAGGAGTCACTGTGTATGACTACTGATAAGGCCCTTGCAGCTTTAGCCAAGTCGAGGCCCATTAGTAAAGTTTCATACTTAGTCTCATTATTGGTCGTTGGGAACTAGTGTTGAACTACACACTCTACCAAATCCCTTTCTAAAGATTGCACAATAACTCCAATCCCTTCGACATGTCAATTGCATAATCTGTCCGTCTGTACCATACATAAAGTTGCCCCCAGCCCTTATCTACGTTTGCGGTGAACTCAACGACGAAGTTAACCAAAGCCTAAGCTTTGATTGTAGTCCTCGGACGATACTATACGTTGAATTCACTCAGCTCTATGGCCTATAGAACCAATCATTCGGCTACATCTGAATTGTTCATTGTCTTTCATAGAGGTTTGTCCATCTAGACTACTATTGTGTGTGCTTGAAAATAAGGTCAAAGCTTACGAGCAGCTATAATTAGAGAAAAAACTAGCTTTTCCATGGGAGGATACCTTTCTTTAGCCCTTTTAAGTGCTCGGCTGGTGTAGTACACGAGCAACTATACATGATCCTCTTCTCGGATAAGAGTTGAGCTGACGATTGTAGAAGATTGGCCAAGTAGAGGGAGAGCTCTTGGATAGACTAAGCAGCGGCAGAGATGCAAGCTATGCCTTCAACTCCTCAAAAGCTTTTTGGCATTCGTCGGTCCATTCAAAGGACTTCTTCAATGTCTTGAAGAATGGTAAACACTTGTCTGTTGCTCGAGAGACAAACTTGTTGAGGGTTGCCACCCTTCAGTTTAAACTCTACACCTCCTTGATGTTCTTCGAATGCGCCATCTCTAGTATGACTTGAATTTTGTCGCGGCTGGCTTTGATGCCCTATTAGGACACTCTGAAGCAAAGGAACTTTCCTAACGACACCCCAAATACACGCTTGCTAAGATTGAGCTTCATATTGTAGAGTTGGAGGGTTTCAAATGTCTCCCGAAGGTCATCCAGGTGGTGTTCTTGCCTCCTACATTTCACCAACATATCATCCACGAACATTTCCACGTTCTACCCAATCTACTAGATGAACATCTTATCCATAAGCCTTTGATACATCGCTCCAATGTTCTTTAGGCCAAATAGCATGACCTTATAGCAAAAAGCCTCTGGCTTGTAACAAATAAAGTCTTCCCTTGATCAAATTCATCCAACTTGATTTGATTGTAACCAAAGAAATCATCCATAAAGCTCAACAACTGGTGCCCAGCCATCGAGTCTACGAGGAGATCGATTTGTGGGGGTGGATAGCTATCCTTCAAGTATGCCTTATGCAAGTCTGTGAAGTCTACATGCATCCTCCATTTGCCATTGGCTTTTTTTTACCATCACCATATTAATCAACCAGTTAGGGTAGTAGACCTCCCTAATGAATCCTACCTATAGTAGTTTGTGAGCTTCCTCTGCAATGGCTTTGTCTTTTTCTTTGGCGAAAACTCTCTTCTTTTGTCAAACAAGAAGGAATGATGAAGAGACGTTAAGCTGATGAACCACAACACTCAAATCAATCCCTATCATGTCCTCTTGGCTCCAAGCAAAAACGTCTAGGTTATTCTTCAGGAAGAGTGCGAGCTCCTTGTAGACTAAAGGGCTGGCCTGTGAACCGATACAGATAATCCAATCCGGGTGGTCGTTATCTAAAAAGATATCTTCTAAGGCTTCCTATGGACACAAGAGGTCTTAGGAGTTGCCACCTAGTTATATGGTCTAAGAACCATAAATATAGCATTCTTTTGAGGAGGGACCTTTGATCTTACTACTAGAGTATGGGTTCAAAGTTTAAGTATGCTCTTAGGAAGGTGTTAGGCACCCAAGATCGCCTAACCCTAATGTTGGTCTCCCATCATTGTGTCTTATGTCTTAACCTTATTAAAAGAATATTCAACACTTGTGTCTATACTCACACACACACTAGCATACATTTAAGCATACAATATGACACATTTATCTCAAAACAACATACTTATCCATCTACCCAAACAAAAGAGAACCAAACATATCAAAGAAACCCTAGCATTCATCTATCATGTGAAAACCTATCATACATCTAATATATCTCATAAACCAAGCGTCAACACACTAGAAACCCTAATCATGGATTTAAGCATATTTCATCACATCCTAAGGCCAAAGCACAAATGCATAGACATTGCTAATGCATAACTTACCTTCTACTTACCTTTTAGCAATACAGCACCTATGGCATCATGAATAGGCATGTGAATGCATGTTTATGGTATCAATGCAAGAAACAAACATAAAACCCTAATCTAAGCATGTTAAAGACAAACAAGCATGTTAAAAGGTGAACAAGAACTCATGGGGCTTAAAACATATTTTCAAAACTGAATTCATAATCTCTTAATGGAAATATAAAATATTCTCTTTAGATAAGTTTAATGAATTTGGTTATTCAGAGTGTTGGGCCCAACCACTTTAGTAAGGAGTCGTTAAAGTATATATTTATAAAATTGAATTTCATAAATATACGATGAATAACATAAAAGATTAAACCAGGTACTCAAGAATTAAGATGTAATAATCTTTAAAGTGGCAATCTACATTTATGATTTTGTATTACTACAAATATTTTAATGAAATGGTTGCATGTGTAATAAAGTCTTAGGATATAATTTGTTAATAAGGCTTAGAGTGCAATTATATTCATATAGTGGTATTGAATATAATTAATAGTAACTTTGGACTTATCAAGAGTTGATAGAAAAGTCGAAGACCCATTGGAGTTAGAATCTTATTTGTTCCCTTTTGGTCTCACTCTAATCCACATACTAGAGCCTAATTTGAATAGCCCAAAAGACTAGCCCAATTAGATAATCAGTTATATATAAGGAAAGAAATATACAGAATTTAATAAGACTTTTCATTAAGATCATATAAGGAATAAAATGGCATATGTGAGTGTTGGACATTCTCTCATTCTCTTCTTGGAAACTGAATGAGAGACTACACTTCTTGGGCATTAAGTGAAATTGGAGTGAAGATTAAAAGTGTTCCCAAGTACTTATAATATTTTGTTTTGAATTTCACTGCACCAAGGTACGCTTTCTATTCTTTGTTCTAGAATTCAAAATTACATGTTATCTCTCATGAATGAAGTAGATCCGTGTTTGTTACTTTCACTGTGTGTTTTGTATAAGATGCAAAACCAAATTTTCCAACATTTTATACATAACCGCCAAAGCATGAATTGCTCTTTGTCTATTAATTACTCCTAATTTCCAGTTTATTTATAATCTCTTAAAAGAGAAATGATTAAGTCCACCAGGAGGATTACTAATGTGATCCTCCCAATCAATGAGATAATGTTATTTATGCAAATATGTGAGTGAACTCCCAATCAGCACAACGAATAAAAAATTAAAATTACTAGGCAATGTCACATTTGCATAAATAAGAGCATTTTGTTAGTTGGGAGGTTAAGAAATACCACATCAGCAGTCCTTCTTGTGGACCTAATAATTTCTCCTCTTAAAGAACAAACTCACGTTCACGTAGGATGCTCCTTCTCTCTAGCAATTTGGTTATTCAGACGATTACAGCTCATAATATAACAAAAATAGGAATAACGAATAATTGGAACAGACAAAGAACGAATGAGGTATAAAAATTTCAAGACCTTTTAGCATAGTTTATAAATTTCTCTCACAGTGCTGTATTGCATGTGAGAGTATCATTTAGCATATCAAAACCTTTTGCAAAGTCATGTCCTTCGACTCTATACTCATGGTTTTTTCCATTTTCTTCATTTTCTGGCTAGGAGTTTCATTTCGAGTCCTTCGCCTTCCCTCTACATTGAACACTGAGATGTGGTCGAGAAAGAAGAAGACTAATATGTCAATAAACTCAATACCAGAGCTGCCTTGTACAATACTTATGGATATTTTATCCAGACTTCACATTACAACCATCCTTCAATATAAGTGCGTTTGTAAGACCTGGTTCAATATAATCTCGGACCCTTATTTCGCTAAGCTGCACCTTGCAAGAGCACCCGTCAGCCTTCTTTATACCAACACAACTGATTTAAGTATCTTAGATAAGAGATTGTATGTGCTTGAGCTTGAAGGTTGGGACACACATGATTCTTTTGCCCCGTTGAAACAATTGCCAAGAGAGATTAACCATCTAGGTGGGGTACTGCAATTTGATTCTTCCTGCAATGGCTTGTTGTGCATCACTGCAGTTCGTCACAGGAAACCTGTTACGTATGTGGGTAATGTAATTACAGGAGAGTACATGGCCCTTCCACAACCCAAGAATGATGGATTCAGAAGAAGAATACTGGGGCTTTGTTTCAGCCAAACCACTAAACGATACAAGGTGATTCGAGAAATTTGTGATAATAGGTGGTCTTATGCTACACAGGAGCATCAATCACATCAGGTTGAGGTATACACTCTTGGTACAGAGAAATGGAGAAATATTGGAGATCTCCCATATTCATTTCCTAAAGCAGAATACATAAGTATTTGTGACTCCTTGAATGGTGCTCTGCATTGGTTGGTTCAGCCTCATAACAATACCACATTCATTTGTCATTTTGACATTGAGAATGAGCGATTTAAACCATTTCCCGGGCCCCCTGTTCAAGACCTTTCGAGCGTCAGGCATATGCATTTGGGAGTGTCAGGAGGTTTCCTCTATTTATGTGAGAAATTTTTGACTTCTTATTCTGTTGAAATTTGGGTTATGAAGGATTATGGTGTCGAACAGTCTTGGACGAAAGAGTTTGTTATATCTAATGCGGAATGGATTAATTCAATATGGAATCGTGGACCTGTACAGATTTTGAACTATGGTCTATACACAAAAATGGAAGCAATGGAAGGTGCTGAATTATATATTTTGCATAATTCTGAGTTGTCTGCCTATAATGCCAAAAGTCATGAGCGGAAAATTCGGGTTCGTGGTATTAATCCATCCTACTTTGTGATTCCTTACGTACCAAGCCTTGTTTCACTCAAGGAAGCTGTGATTGGGGAAAGTTCACAGGTAATTTATACCTGATCGGAATTGTCTTATTTTTTTCCCTTTTAATTGTTCATCCTCTTCAGTTAGTAATCACAGGTTTAAAATTAAAAAGAAAAATATATTCTTAGGCTATATAGCGCACATCACATGACATAATTTTCTTTGTATGGTAAGTAGCAACAGCATGTAAACGTTGACATGTCATGTTTGACAGTAAAATTCTTGTTGCGTGCATTCTGTTGATCTCATAAAATTCATGTTTGATAATAACGTCATAATAATGCTAACGGTTATGCTTTGCTCAATAATCAGCAAACCTCTATAAACATTTAGTTCTTTAGAATGATAAAAATATGAATTTCGTGTTGAAAATCAATACTGCCCTAACTTTTTATTCAACTTACACATTGACTATTTTGCAAAATTGCACATCTTTTTATGCTAAGTAATATAACAAAGTTGGATGTACTTAAAGCCATTTTCATATTAAAATTGACATTGTTGTTTTTCCACCAGGAGCTCATCAAGACCATCCAATCTCTTGAAGTGAGTAGACTATATTCCTCGTTAATTTCAGTGACTGATACATTTGATTCAGCGTTGTGTAAGCTGGCTTGGATGGGTGCTACGCCTGGAGTTAAACTGAAGCCTAATCCTTGGTTCATAGTAAATTATATTTGCCGTTTAAAACAAAGATGACAAGAAAATATGCAAACCGGAAGAACAGCTAACCAGTGAAATGTAGAAATGCTCTACTTGAGAACTTCTGGGTTTCTCTAATTGGCAAAGTTTCACTCAATCATTCGCATTGTGCCCAGTTACCATTTCTCATTGGTGCTGATCCAGTGTATATGGCAACATCAAGAATAGATTATAGATCCATGGCAACACCAATTAAGAGACTACTTCTTCGTTCAGTTGAATCTAGAAAACACTACTATACTTGTTGCTTATTTGCTTCCACTTATTCCGAAATTTATTTTATTTATTTGGCTAGGTACAATTTTTAAAGTTTTATTTTTATTTTTAGGTACTGTTGCAGTAATCTTTCTTTTTTACAAAATAAGTAATCTTAAACGCATACTTAGTCTATGGAGTTACCAAGATAAAGGCATCAAATTTGAGTAGTGCAAGATCACCCAAATCATTCCATTGCAGAAGCAGGCGAGTGAGATAAAGAATGGCATGTACGTCACACTCTTAGTTCTAATTACCCTACCCTTCCAAAATACTAACAGTTATGCTAGTAAGAGTGCAATTAGAATGTGATCAAGCACTCTTTCCTTGCTCCAAACAATCAGCCACAATTTAACTTCTAGAGCTTTACAATTTACCTACTCAGTGATAGTTTTTGAGGATTATTCCGCATTCATTGTATGTGTGATCATAAATGTCTAATGGCCATGGCCGTGAAACAAATTAAAAAAAAAAATGGAAATAGTATAAGAACAAATTCTCAGTATACTTGGATGAAATTAAATGACACAAGATGAAAGTTCCCAAAATAGAAGTGAAATAAAAAAAGTTCTTGAGAACGTGAACATTAAATTTTTGTAATATATATAGTGAAGTTTTAAGGTAATAACTATGATGCCCACAATGGTTTTACTTGTGTCAGTGTTAACCATAGTTGCAATGTCCAGACAAGAGATAAGGATGAAAAGAAGGAGATGAAGAAAAGAGAAATACAAATATGGATACCAAAAAATTTTCTATTTAATACATTCTCTTATTTAGGGGAAAAAAAATGGGGGGTGGGGGGGTGTGGATTGGGGAGGAAGAAAGATATGCCTAACTAATCAAATTTCTACTTGAGTTTGTTATTTTAAGTACCCAATGGGTACTGACTTTTTTGGAGGTTAAAAAGTATTTCTAAGGGGTATGGTTGTTAAAAAATTGAGATATTACATACAATTGGAGGATCTTGCAAATCGAATTATAGGATCAGATTAGAATTATAAGATTTTACTTCATTTATATATAAAAATTAAAATTAAAATTAAAAATATCCAATAATTTTGATGTTTCAAGAATCTAACATAGTTGATTAAACATTTTTCAATAGAAATTAAGAATAATAACATATAACAAATCAAATCAATTTTAAGAGATAAAAGTGTATATCATAAAATATGACTATCAAACTTTATTACAACAATATTGACATGAGTATTTATTTTGAAAACTTGAATTTCAATTTAATAAGAGTTGCTAAGGACCTTGTAGTTGAATTGCCACTTTTTCATGCACAAAGTACATAGGGGTCTAAGAGAAAAAGAGTTTGAACTGAAAGGCTAATAACATATTGAAACTATCTCATCAAAAAAAAAATTAAATAAGAGTTAATAATTAACTTGTAGAAAAATAATTAATTTGTATTGTCTTCATTTCTCTTATATTATATTGATATTTCCATTAGAGAGGGAAAGAGAGTTTCTTGTTGCTGGGAAAAATTCTATATAACTGTGAATAAATTTCATCAAGCACAACAGAAACACAACCACACAATAACACAAAGATTTACGTGGAAACTCTTTCTCCTTAAAGGGGAAAATCACAGGACAAATTTTGAACAATTTCACCATATTAAATAGAGATTAAAACACTTAGAGATACAACTTGAGCAAAAAAAAACACTCTTTTTCTTTTCACTCACTACTCTTTTCTTCACCATGTATCTCTCACAATTATCTCTTGTTCTCTATATTTTTCTCTCTTTTGCTTGCTCCCACTCACGGAGTTCTCCAAGACTACACTGTCCTTAATCTCACTCACCAGGACTTCTCTGTACTCTTCTCTTCTGCACTAAATTGCCGAATGGCCTTTTCCTTTCTTTCTTCACCTTTTTCTTCTTTTCTTCCTTTTACATTCTTCACATTAAGGGTGGTAACGTTGTTCTCATAATGTTATTTGTATTTTTTTTTGTAATATATGTGTGTGAAAATTTGTGTAAAAATACGTATAATATTATTTAAAAATTGAAAACTGTCATACCAAATGATCCCAAGTCACAATAAATGCAAGTCAGTTACCTTGACTTTTGTACATAACAAAGATGACTTCAACTCCTCTTTTTGGCAAGCTTCTCAAGCAAGTTCCCTTAAACTTTCTGACTTTTGTACATGATGAAGAAATTTTTGAAGCGTATAAGTAATTTTTGAAGGTGGAAATACGATTTACCCACCTGATCTAGCGTATAAGTAATTTTTGAAGGTGTGGAGTATTGTCAAATTTCATGTCGTGCTCCAAATGATAAATATTTGTAAAACTAGCTGCTGTTTGTTAGTCAATGAGTCTTTCCAACCCAGCTCCAAAAAGTCTTTTATAAAAATAAAAAATAAATAAAAACACGGGAAAAAAGGTAACCTTAACCTTAATCTTTCCTTTTTGGGTGAGGTTTATATATAGTGGTCTATTTTACATGAGGTTGGTTCAACTTTTTGAAATTGGACTTTTTGAAAAAGTGAGAATTTCAAAAAGTACTGTATAAATTTAAGCTCTTTTAAAATGCTGTTTGACTAGTATTTATAAAAGTGGGAGTTTGAATTGTAAATTACTAAAAACAATGTATATATAAGGGAGTTTATTTCATACTTAAATCAACTATTTAATAATACTTAATAAAAAAAACTACTTAATAATAATAATAAATAATTTATTGTTAACTAAAATTTGTTGTAAAAATACTTTAGAGATAACATTACTCTAATATAATTTTTTTTTTCAATAAGCTTACATTAAAAAAAAAAAAAAAAAAAAAAAATTGCTCATGCCCTTGCCCCACACTACACGTGTAACCAAAACAACACTTTTTTTTTTCCTTTTTTTTCTCAGCCACATTTTCTTCACCTTTTATCTTCTTTATTTCTACCTTATCTCTATTTTCCTTCAAACACACACTTCTTTACATTTTGTCTTCTTTCAAGTTTCAACACCTCTCTCTCTCTCTCTCTAACTCTTTGTTTCACATTTTACTGGTAGTTACCAGTACCCACACTTCTACAAAGTGATTTTTGTGAGTCACAGTTTCCTTCTAGCAGTGAGGCTTCGCCTCATGGCTCATCAAGATTCAAGACCCACTTCGGCACCACCATTTGAGGCAACTTTTTCATCGTTGTGTTGATCAGTGATTCCATAATTCTCATCAAGAATCAAGACGCAATTCATTTTGGCAGTATCCACTGTAGCAGAGAGATGAGATCTAGTTCTAGAGCTAAGAACTGCAGATAGCTTGATCTACCTTTTAAAACACAGTGGGCAATTTGAAAAATTCACAGTAGCTTCCAACAGTAATATTGATAACTCGCTGTGGCTTTTTTGCAAAAGCTCGTGCCCAACTACCACACAAAAAAGTGTCGAGTCTTTTGTATTTGGAAAACAGGCTTTTCTAAAACGCGCGTTTACATTTCATTACCAAACATGCTTTTTGAATTTTCAGCTTGAAAACGCGTATTTTGGCTCCTAAAAGTGGAATCAAATGCACACTAAATATGTTGAAATATGAATATATATTCAATTTAAACACATATTCATATCCTAATGTATGTAGTAGAACTAACCCTAAATACAAGTCCAACCCTCTATTTTTTTTTAAGGAAACCTTGACCTTAACGTTTAACGGTAAAGAGTCGTTGAAGGTGAATTGTGAGTCTGATCACCACAAAAACATATTTAATATATATATGTATATATATAGAGAGAGAGAGAGAGAGAGAGAGAGAGAGAGAGAGAGTTTTTGAAGTCAAGCCCTTCCTCTTTCCACAAACCACAATCCACATGGACTTCACCTCAAAATAGACCCCACCATTTCCGCCATCATCGATCAAACAAAGGAAAGGATGCTTGATTTTCAACAAGTTGCAATAAACAAACAAGAAGGACACACCGAACCACACGTCTTCTTTCATCGTCCTCAACACTCACACACTGACACACACACACACGCACCTGGTCCTCTCCCCTTTCAAACCCACAAAGAAAACTTTCTCTAAAGTCTTTCTTTTCCCATTGAATAATTCTCAATAACCTTTTTCCTTTCCATCGATGAAAAGATAGAAACTTCTTACAGTTATTGATCACTCAGTACTGTTACTACTTACTATTTGCCTTCAACTCTTCAACACGATGGAAGTCTCAAACTCATCAAAGGCTCTACGATTCGTCACCTACCAGCCCTTCTTCTCCACCGTCCAATCAGGCGACCTTGACTCCCTCAAGCAGCTCTTGGATATGCTGTCCGGAGATGACCCATCAGATACTTCCGCCATCTCCGATCTAATGGCTATGCAGAACGATGCAGGGGAGACTGCCCTGTTCTTGGCCGCAGCCAATAATCTGCATGAAATTTTCAGTTACTTGCGTAGCTTCTCTGATATTCAGACCCTCAAGATCAGGTCCAACTCTGATATGGATGCCTTTCACATCGCCGCTAAGCTTGGCCACCTGGGTATGTTACTCTCAACTCTCAACTCTTAATTTAGGTCTGTGTATCTGTTTTTTTCCTTTTTCTTTTGATGGGGTTGTTGGGAATTGGCTAAATTTTTCGTTTTTGTGTTTTTTAATGAATGATTAGCTAAATTTTTCATTTTCTGCATGATTGTATTTGATTTATGGATCAATATTTATAGAAATATTAGATGCTTTGGCTGAAAGAATGGTCAGTTTGTTTAGTACTTCTGTTGCTTTTAACAGCAAATATGAGTGTATTTTTTTGCTCTGCAAAGCAATTGAAGTGCTTTGAGAATTATGACTTAAGTGATGCCTAATCGTTGCTAATTTCTTGTGCATATATATTATGGCTTACAAGTGGTGCTCATGATCTAATCAAATTTTGTATTGGTATGATTGGATTTGTAGGAGATTGAAATCTAATTGATTGGATGCATAGCTCTGTTCTGGACTTGGGTGTGAGGAAGTAGTTCATGTAGTACTGGGCTTTTGTGTTTCAGGGAAGAGCTTGTTTCATACGAGTGAATTTGTTGAACCTTGTAATCGTTGAACTGCGAATGATTTTATTGATCTAGCGTCAGACTCAAACTGTGAAATGAGATTATTTACTTGTGGAGGAATGTTTTATCTTTGTCATTTTGGCAAAGCTTTTTACCCCTTTAATGGGGTGTATATAATGATGTATTAGAAAGAAAAATCTGACTTACGATGGTTTCTAGATTCTAAGCATCCCTTGCTTTGAGCATTTTTTTGTAGATTTAAGGTTGAGATTAGAGAGTAGAAAATAACCTTCGTGGTAAATTTGAGAGTGATGGCCTGTGGTCCTCCTCAAAATCATGCATGGAAACAACTGATGTGAATTGCATGCATTCAACAAGCCATGATGGTGCTTTATCTGAAAATAAGTGTCTTAGCCTACTATCAAAATACTGAAGCGATTATAACAATCCTAGCAGTGTATATAATTTGGCCACTAAAACTGAGCATCATTCATCCAGGAGTTTACCATAAGTACCATTTGCTTAAATTATTTTACAGTTATTATGTAGCGTTGAAAGGATATATTTCACTTACCCAAATACAGGGAGGATATCTTTTTGAGTAGTGTTTGACTGTTATTTTCTTCAGGTATTGTGAAGGAACTTTTGGGCATTTGGCCTGAGCTTTGTAAGTCGTGTGACTCCACAAACACCAGCCCGCTTTATTCAGCTGCTGTGAAGGATCATTTGGATGTAGTGAATGCCATCTTGGATGCTGATGCCAGCTTAATTCACATAGTAAGGAAAAATGGGAAAACTGCATTGCACACAGCTGCCAGGTATGGCCTCCTTCGAATTGTAAAAGCACTTATAGACCGTGATCCAGGAATAGTCAGCATCAAAGATAAAAAGGGTCAAACAGCAATCCATATGGCAGTGAAAGGTCAGTGTCCTTCAGTAGTTGAGGAGATATTGCAAGCTGATTGCTCTATTCTGAATGAACGTGATAAGAAGGGTAATACAGCTTTGCATATGGCCACAAGGAAAGGCTGTTCACAGGTATTTTTGTCGGGACGTAATGGCCTGGCCAGCCTGAGACTTTTGTCCTGTAGTGCGACAGCTGACGCAACACTTCAGCTTCCTTGTATACTTCTCACGTGCCTACATCTGGTGGCTTGCCAGTCGCGAGTAAGCCGCAAGTCCTAACCGCGAAACTCTGCTTCTTGCACATACTTAAGTTTTCTTCACACTCTCTTCACACACTATCCTTACATGAATCCCACCTAAATAGAAGGTTACTAAATACTTAAATTGCAAGCAAATTGATACGGAATAAAGCCAACAAGATAGTTGATAAATTTCAACCTTACAATCTTTCCCTTTGGCTGTTCCATGACAAAACCCTAAAACAAACTCTAGACTTAACGCGTGAGTTGGGAACAGTTGGAAAACTCACTCACACCTAACTCTAGAATCTGTGAAACTTTAGAACCATAAAGACAAGTAACTCTTGAGACACAACAACACAATAAGTTCATTGTATGCAAAAAACTTATAATGTAAATGGAACAAGCATAATGCGATCAAGCACAATGGAGTAAAGCAATAAACCATGGCAAGACCAAAACATGCAGTCACTATAACCAAGTGATCACAATGCTCATTCACACTTGGAATGAACATCCGAACATTCAAGTTGACAAACACAAGACAAATCACTTGAATGACCAACACTCAACCAATGCATAATACATAAAGTATGTGCATCTAGGAAAAATCCTACACGGGCACAAGAGTGACAGTACTTAAAAAAGAATGCATAGCATTAGGTTAGGAGTACTGATTTAACAAAGTACAAAGGCTGCATAAAGCATGATACAAACCACAAATGCCTACAAGTGCACAAAAACAACCCAAAAAGCTTACAAAAGCAACATAGACACAAACCATAAACTTAAACCTTAAAAACCTACAAAGGTACCAGGTACAAATTATAAAGTATTTCTCTTATCATATCACTCCCCCTATCATGAATCATAGAAGTTGTGATGAACTTGGAACATATATACATGTAATCTGAAACACTTGTACAAAGCACATTAGATCCTCAAGGCAAAGCAAGTAATAAACGAACAATTATAATGTAACAGGTAAAATGCGATCAAGTAAACAAGATGTGAAACATATGAGCAACTTAACCAAACAGTGTCTTATCTCCCTTGGTATATGCATCTCCCCTATAGAATATCTCTCCCCCTACGAATGTGCAAGAGAAATGGAATTTCTCCCCCTAAAGAATGTGTACAAGAGTCATATAGAAATGACAAAACTTTCCGGTATACTACTCTAGAGTATACTCTCTCCCTTTTTGACATGAATAGGCAAAGGGGTCAAAGAGAAAAGAGAGCAAGAGATGAAGGTATGAAAAATGATAATTATGCTTGAGGGGTGTGAGATGAATGAGAAAATAAAGTTTAATCCTAAGACATGACATGCTAGGATGAAAAAACAATGTATGAACCAATGCATGACAAGGGTAGCAAAGTGTGTGCAAGAGGTGGTTATGTGCAATGCATGACCAATGCATGAAAAATGCACATGTGGGGCAAGGTGTGTTAAGTACACAACCAATGAACCAAACATGTTCCTAATGAGGAAATATGAGAGACCCCAAAGTTTGAAACTCATTGGAGTCCAAATAAGCGAGAAAATGCCTAAGAGGCATTTTATCAAACACCTAGCGTGCACACTATGAATAACAATGTAAAACAATGCATGAACATTATGAAATCACCCTAAATACATGCTCTTTTTGCCACAAGGGACCAACATCCAAAGCAAATCATTAAAAGAAACCAATCCCATACAAAAATTTGACCAAAAAGTAAGTTTTCTTAACCCCTATGATTAAAAACTCAACCAAGAGTACAAAACTCTCCAAAACATAGTCTATGGATCAAAAACAATGAAAAAAGTTCATAATTACCTTAGCGATGTTAATAGAATGAAAAACCATTCAAATTGATTGAGTTTTGATGTAAAAATTGAAAGAAGGGTTTAACAGAGGATGGGAGAGGTTTAAAACAGATTTCCCACGAAAAACCCTTTAAAAAGCTATTTTTAGGCGTTTCGCGACTAGGCGAGTCGTGAAATTCAAACGGGAAAATTTCGCGAGTTGCGAGTGAGTCACCAAAGCTTTTGTATGAAACTCACGACTGGGGTTGGCGACTTGCGAGTTATGAGTAAGTCGCGAGTAAGTCGCAAGCAAGCCGCGAGTGAGTCACGAAAAACTCTAACACCAGTTTTTGAACACAAAACATATTTAAACACTGAAAAACAATGTAAGCACTAAACATAAACACAAAGAGTGATAAAAATCACTTCCAAAAACATATAAATGATCAAAAATCTTTTTGGATTGATCCATATATGATTGAGCACACACACATCACATTTAAACAAGTACAATCGAACATGTGTGTTGTGTGCTTGTATCAAGTGTGGAATAGTCCTTAGTCTAGAATGAAACTTCAATAATTAATTCAATTAAGTCATACACAACTAGTACTAAGTCAAATGGTCTATCTCAATTATAGAAATGAACATATATGACCTCCCACAAGAAAATGATTACATATCTTTGAAGCTTTTCATTTGACTTCTTTACAATTCATATCATTTGATCTTTTTGAATCAATATATCTCATTTTAGAGATCGATGCCTGAAATTTTTTATATTTCAATTTGATGAACAAGCCTTTGGCTTTTTGGGGCATCATACATTTTATTTTGGTCGCTTTCCCTTTTTTCTAGTCAAATACTAGTATGTGCAACAGGCTTTTGCGGCTTAATATCTCTTTTCATTTGGAGATTTACATTTGGTAAACTCTTTAAGCAAAAACAACAAAATAAAGAGTGGGAAAATATATAGGTACAAGTCTATAAATATCTCAAAACCAACAAGATTATTGACTAATCATTCATGACAAGTTTGAAGATCGATTTACAACAATCACACAAAGATGTCAAGATTTTTCCCACACATATATAAGTGCATAAAGAACAAGCTAAGCTCATAAATGCATAAAGCCATTTGTACGGAGGTACAAGGCAAAACTCATATGTGATATGTGCTAAAACATATACGATCAAACTTTTTGAATTTTTCACTTTTTATGTGGTTTTAGATTTTTACTCACCCAAAACAAAGACATAAAAGTAAGATCAAAAACAAAAACAAACCAATGCAGAAAAAAAAAATGCATGATGCACAAATGTATGACAATGAAGCATCTAATGCATGAAGGGTCCTACAAAGATCAAAAAAATTAAATCAAGGACCAAAAGAGTAAAAGCTCTACCATAGAAACCCTTCCTTATCCAAACGGAATGATTTTTTGAAATGAGTGCCTCATGAAAAGTGAAACAAGGGTTGGAAGAATGAGAACCAGAGATGCACATAGTCAAGGAGTTAAGAGCATTAAACACTTTTTTTAACAACGTGTTATTTTCACTCAAATTCGGTTTACTCTTTTTAGCACAACTTCTAAGAAGCTCAAGTTTCTCTTTCCTTTTGATTCTTTTAAAAGCATGAAACTTAAAGCATTAAGGTCTTAGATGACCAAAGGCACCACAATGGTGACAAACAATATGTTTAGGCCCACTAGACTTTTTGGGAAGGGATCTAGCAACATGGTTTTGTTCTCTCTTCAACTTATAACATTGAGGTCTTAAATGACCAATCACACCACAATGGTGGCAAATTGAAACAAACTTAAATCTATCCAAAACCTTAGATTGAGACCTAAATAGAGGCTTTGACTTAACAGCGTTTCTCTCCACCTTTTGTTTTCTTTTATGTGGAGGAATGTACACCGATTTTTCCTTTGGGGTAGAATACACAATAGGCACAAAATCGGGTACCACAACATGATTGCAACAAATAATTTCATCCCTTTTAACAATAGGTTCAGCAATCAAACACTTGGCATGCATCTTAAGAGATTCATTTTCACATTTTAGCTCATCAACAAGTTTGTTAGACAAAACAAGTTTAGCATCCAAGTCCATATTCAAACATTCAAACTCTTTCAGCTTTTCAACAGAATTTTCAGCAAGTTTCTTATATTTATCAACCAATTTGTTGGATTCATTGAGCTTAACAATCAAATCACCATTTTCACAAAATAACTTGTTCAAATTCTTGTTAAACTTCTTAGCCTTTTTCTTCAAGAGTTTGATGTTAGGAATATCAATAGCATCCAAAGATTCATGTAACATAACATCACAATTATGATGATTATCACTCATGGAGGCATTTTCATAAACTTGTGACATGCTACATTTATCATCAACCAAATCATATAGAGAGGCATACAATGCAACATCCATGGTAAATAACACAAGGGGTCAAGGATCACACTTAAGTATTTAAAACACAACAAGTGTTCCCATTCTGATACCAATTGAAAGTTCAATATGTGTCTAAAACACTTTTGAACATTTAGACCCCAAATTATAAAATATCAATTCAAGCTTATAATCAAACAATTAATGTGCGGAACATGAACATAAGCCAATCACAGAATTGATAACTAATCTATGCCAAATATAAACACATCCACAGCAGTAAATATAAGGCAAAGATAAAGGGAAGGAAGATGCAAACACACGATGTGTTATCGAAGAGGAAACCAAAGTTCTCGGCGTAAAACCTTTCCACCGCCCTCCAAGCGGTCAAATAATCCACTAAAGAATGTAGCTAGGATACATGAATAGCAGAAGACCCTCAAAGCCTAATCTACCCAAGTACCTAAGCCCTCCAAGTTTCTTGCTCCAACATGGTTACGCCGAATCTATTTCTTTTTTAACTTCTCGGATTCCGCTACTAGACCATAGCATTAACCAATGTATATTGGTTCCTTCCAAACTACTTTCCTTAGCACCAAATGAACCTTCTCACAAACGTGGGTGTGGTGAGAAATGGATTTGGTCAATAACCTCTCAATAGTATGACAATGAAGACAAAGAGAGTAAAGGAATTTGTAGAGACTCTAAGGTAAAGATTGGGGATGAGACAATCTTATTTTTCTCTAGGGTTTCTCTCACAAAATTCTCTCTGGAAGCTCCTAACAATTTAGTGGGTGTAAGAGTCTATATATAGTGGTATATTTGGAATATGAAGAGTCGATTTTTGCCAAACAGGGCTGATTGGCAGCTTGATCTCACGGCTTGTCCAAGTCACAAGTTCAAGTTGTGACGTAACAACCTGGCTAGCCTAGGACTTTTGTCCTGTAGTGCGACAGCTGGCACGACCCTTCAGCTTCCCTGTGTACTTCTCACGTGCCTGCATTTGGCAGCTTGCCAGTCGTGAGTAGGCTGCGAGTCCTAGCCGCGAAACTCTACTTCTTGCACATACTTAAGCTTTTCTTCACACTCTCTTCACACACTACCCTTACATGAATCTCACCTAAATACAGGGTTACTAAGTGCTTAACTGACAAGCAAATTGACACGGAATAAAGCCAATAAGATGGTTGATAAATTTCAACCTTACAGATAGTACCTGACTACAGACAATCATACGTTCTATAGATGCTGCTTTGGCTAGGCAATCAACATACTTATTTTCTTCCCTTGGGATTTGTACAAATTTCACCTTGAAATTCTAATTCATCTATTTCTTGACTAGATGCAGGTACTTCTTCATCTGCTCTCCTTTGGCTTTGTAGTCTCCATTAACATACTCGACGATAACTTAGGAGTCACTGTGTATGACTACTGATAAGGCCCTTGCAGCTTTAGCCAAGTCGAGGCCCATTAGTAAAGTTTCATACTTAGTTTCATTATTGGTCGTTGGGAACTAGCGTTGAACTACACACTCTACCAAATCCCTTTCTAAAGATTGCACGATAACTCCAATCCCTTTGACATGTCAATTGCATAATCTGTCCGTCTGTACCATACATAAAGCTGCCCCCAGCCCTTATCTACGTTTGCGATGAACTCAACGACGAAGTTAGCCAAAGCCTAAGCTTTGATTGCAGTCTTCGGACGATACTATACGTCGAATTCACTCAGCTCTATGGCCTATAAAACCAATCGTTCGGCTACATCTGAATTGTTCATTGTCTTTCATAGGGGTTTGTCCATCTAGACTACTATTGTGTGTGCTTGAAAATAAGGTCAAAGCTTACGAGCAGCTATAATTAGAGAAAAAGCTAGCTTTTCCATGGGAGGATACCTTTCTTTAGCCATTTTAAGTGCTCGGCTGGTGTAGTACACGAGCAACTATACATGATCCTCTTCTCGGATAAGAGTTAAGCTGACGATTGTAGAGGATTGGCCAAGTAGAGGGAGAGCTCTTGGATAGACTAAGCAGCGGTAGAGATGCAAGCTATGCCTTCAACTCCTCAAAAGCTTTTTGGCATTCGTCGGTCCATTCAAAGGACTTCTTCAATGTCTTGAAGAATGGTAAACACTTGTCTGTTGCTCGAGAGACAAACTTGTTGAGGGTTGCCACCCTTCAGTTTAAACTCTACACCTCCTTGATGTTCTTCAAATGCGTCATCTCTAGTAAGACTTGAATTTTGTCACAGCTGGCTTCGATGCCCTGTTAGGACACTCTGAAGCAAAGGAACTTTCCTAACGACACCCCAAATACACGCTTGCTAAGATTGAGCTTCATATTGTAGAGTTGGAAGGTTTCAAATGTCTCCCGAAGGTCATCCAGGTGGTGTTCTTGCCTCCTACTTTTCACCAACATATCATCCACGAACATTTCCACGTTCTACCCGATCTACTAGATGAACATCTTATCCATAAGCCTTTGATACATCGCTCCAATGTTCTTTAGGCCAAATAGCATGACCTTATAGCAAAAAGCCTCTGGCTTGTAACAAATAAAGTCTTCCCTTGATCAAATTCATCCAACTTGATTTGATTGTAACCAAAGAAAGCATCCATAAAGCTCAACAACTAGTGCCCAGCCATCGAGTCTACGAGGAGATCGATTTGTGAGGGTGGGTAGCTATCCTTCAAGTATGCCTTATGCAAGTCTGTGAAGTCTACATGCATCCTCCATTTGCCATTGGCTTTTTTTTACCATCACCATATTAGCCAACCAGTTAGGGTAGTAGACCTCCCTAATGAATCCTACCTATAGTAGTTTGTGAGCTTCCTCTGCTATGGCTTTGTATTTTTCTTTGGCGAAAACTCTCTTCTTTTGTCAGACAAGAAGGAATGATGAAGAGACGTTAAGCTGATGAACCACAACACTCAAATCAATCCCTATCATGTCCTCTTGGCTCCAAGCAAAAATGTCTAGGTTATTCTTTAGGAAGAGTGCGAGCTCCTTGTAGACTAAAGGGCTGGCCTGTGAACCGATACAGATAATCCAGTCCGGGTGGTCGTTATCTAAAAAGATATCTTCTAAGGCTTCCTATGGACACAAGAGGTCTTAGGAGTTGCCACCTAGTTATATGGTCTAAGAACCATAAATATAGCATTCTTTTGAGGAGGGACCTTTGATCTTACTACTAGAGTATGGGTTCAAAGTTTAAGTATGCTCTTAGGAAGGTGTTAGGCACCCAAGATCGCCTAACCCTAATGTTGGTCTCCCATCATTGTGTCTTATGTCTTAACCTTATTAAAAGAATATTCAACACTTGTGTCTATACTCACACACACACTAGCATACATTTAAGCATACAATATGACACATTTATCTCAAAACAACATACTTATCCATCTACCCAAACAAAAGAGAACCAAACATATCAAAGAAACCCTAGCATTCATCTATCATGTGAAAACCTATCATACATCTAATATATCTCATAAACCAAGCGTCAACATACTAGAAACCCTAATCATGGATTTAAGCATATTTCATCACATCCTAAGGCCAAAGCACAAGTGCATAGACATTGCTAATGCATAACTTACCTTCTACTTACCTTTTAGCAATACAGCACCTATGGCATCATGAATAGGCATGTGAATGCATGTTTATGGTATCAATGCAAGAAACAAACATAAAACCCTATCTAAGCATGTTAAAAGGTGAACAAGAACTCATGGGGCTTAAAACATATAAAGAAGAGGCTACACAGAACAAACATATGAATATAAAAAAAAAACAAACAAAAATTATGATTTTTAGGCAACGGCATCACGCATGCTAGAACAGGTTTGTGTATGCAAAATCAAACCTGCGTGCGCAGGCTAGATCATGTGTACACAGATTCTTACCTAAGAAACCTAAAAACACATAAACAAAATAGAACTTTAAAACAACAAACTAGCAACCTCACGTACACAAAAATGAAAAGAACTAAAGGGCTAATTTAAGCAAACATGTACAAAATAAACTAAGCAAAAAACAAGATTAAAATACAAAAGAAAAACATAAAAGGAAAAAAAAAAAAAAAGGGTTAGACTCAATACCTTAAACAAAAGCTTTCCAAGCTTAATTTTGACCGTTCCCCTCAGTCAAATCTATTCACAAACTAATAAGAGAGTGATTAGCAACATTGAACTAAAAGGATTGGGGCCAGATAAGGTCTCAATCAAATAAAATTGACTTGAGGGTGTTTTGTGAAAAAACCCTCTTTTGATTTACTATTTTCTAGTGAATCTTAGGTTTTTCCCATAGGATTTCTGTGTGTTTTGAAAATGTATCATGAAAGACTTTTTATAGTGGAAAAAATAGGGTTTGGAAGTTGGAATAGCTCTCAGACGATGTGGGATTCATTCCAAACATCAGCCATTATTGCAAAAAACTTGTCTTTCTTTTGCTTCTAAAACCCTAGCTGCATACGAAGAAATGTGCTTGCATTCGCATGCTTTGTCCTACGTATGCAGCCTATGTACACAAGCTGAGGGCCTTTTTGGTTATTTTATTTCCAAAAATAAATTTTTGCTAATTTAAAAGGTCATATTTTCTATTTTAACAGTCCTCAAGTCAATTTAACATCTGACTGGGCTCTAAACAGGCCTTAGGCCTTAAAGTTTAAGCATCATTGGGGAATGGGCACGAGTCATAAGAGGTACAAAATGCGGTGTCTACACTTTCGCAGGTTCTACCGTCACCCGTCGTTCTCCAATTTTCATGGCCTACAAATGATCGACCATCTCTAACATGGCTACGTAGCACTCATGAGACTTCATCTGGTCCTCGCATGTCTCTCCTACCCTGTATTCCACTGGGAATTTTACTAGCAAGTGATAAGTGGAGGTGGCTGCTCTCCATACACTGAGAATGGGTCACCCAAAAATGGCGTTGTAGGCAGAGGAACAATTGATGACTAGGAAGCTAATCTCCTTGGTACGCTATTCAAGATATGTGCCAATGGTCACCAGTAGGGTGATGGTCCCGACGGGGAAGACTTTGGTACCCCCAAATCCTACGAGTGGTGTGTCCAACAATAGAAGCCACTCCTTGTCAATCCTCATTTGCTGGAAGGTAGGATAGTAAAAAATGTCAGCCAAGCACCCATTGTTTATTAGGACTTTTTTAGTATTGAAGTCAATTATCAACAGGTTGATGACTAGGGCATCGTCATGAGGGTGGTGGAGTCGTCAAGCATCTTCTTCCATGAAGCTGATGGTTAGGACGTCGACCCTCATTAGTTTTGGACAAACAGCCAGTAATCTGGACACTCTACACCATCCGCAAGTAGGTCTTTCTTTCTTTTCTAGAGAATCCAGCCATTGTACTTCCTCCAACAATTATCCTTATCTCTCCGAGTGGAGCCGTCAGTCACTTTTTAGCCCATCGGTTAGGCTTTGGATCCCTCGGCAGGTTCTCTCTAATCCTTTCTTTCTTGACAAATCGATGTAGTTTCACTTGCTTGATAAGGGCTTCTATTTGTTGCTTTAAGTCATAGCACTTAGAGGTGTCATGCCTATGGTCTCGATGGAAATGACAATACTTGTTCCTCGCCTTTTGCTTGAATCACCTTGCAGCTTGTCCGGCCAAGTTAGCGTTGTGTCATCCTTTATCTGCATGAGGACTTGGCCAAGTGGAGTGTTCAGCGAGGTGATATTGGCAATCCTACTAGGTGGAGGTCTTGGCCTTCTATCGTCACTTTGGTCATTCGTTTGGGCAGACTTCCTTCCTTTGTCTTTACGCGGGTCATCTTGCCTCTCCCTCTTTTTTAGTCAGCCCCCTTGAGCTATCATGGCGTCCTTAGTGTTCATGTACTTCATGGCCCTATACAGCATGTCAACTATTGTCTTTAGGTCATTTTGTAGACGAGAAAAGAAACTCTCTAGACTTTAGTCCATTGGTAAAAGTGGTGACCAAGACCTTGTCGTCGGTCTCATCAATCAAAAGAGCTTCTTTGTTGAATTGAGTCACATATGACCTCAAGCTCACGTCCTCTCGTTGCTTGATGTTCAGCAAGATTGTCGAGGACCTCTTATTCCTCTGTCTGCCAATAAAGTGGGTGACAAAGTGTCTGTTTAACTCTTTGAAAGTTGAGATGGTATTAAAGGCTATCTTACTGAACCACACTCTAGTTGATCCCTTGTGCATGGTGAAAAATGCTCTGCACATGATTTCATATTCATGAGGGTTTTAAATAACTCCAGATGGTCAAATGGGTCCTTTGATGGGTCATATGCCTCCACTTATGGCATTCAAAACTTAGCCAGAAGGGGAAAGGAGGTGACCTACAGTGTGAAGGGTAAGTCAGTCCGATGGACTAGTTCATCCAGGTTGGTGGACACTCGTCCTCTCATGGCATTCATCATCATATCCATCCTTTCTTTCATCATTTGCAAGTCTTATGCCATGCACAGTGTGCTACCTTCCAATTCATATGGACGATCAGTGTCCTCCTGTCGATCCTACCTGTTGGTGACATTGCTCTCTTCCTGATCTTCCCTTTCCAACTCCTGATTGCACTGAGTGAGCTACTCGACTACTGCAACGAGGGTTTGTACTTGTCTTTCCAAGTTGTTTGTGGGGTTTCCAATCTTTCTATGCTCCTTTTTGTCTTAAAAGCGGTGATATGGCTAATCCTTCGTTCCCCACAAACGGGGCCGACTGATGATCCACAAAATTGCTAGTGAGTTAGTCTTACATACATATGCCAATTGAAGTATCTAAAGTACAAAGAAACAAAGAACCTACAGAGAGCATGGGTAGAGTGCCAGCTAAAGATCCTCCGAAGGTTAAGTCAATAATAGAAGAATCTCCAATAACTCAAAAGTATGAGAGCTAGGAAATTTCACGTACCTTAAAGGAGTGAGGGCTCGATGTTTATATAGTGGTGTAGTGCTAATTGAGATCTCTTGAATTTAGTGGCTTTCCTTATAGAGAAGATTTTGGAGTTAAAGCCCCGAGATCCTAGGGTTTTCCTTCATATACTGGGAAGATATGAGCATGTAGTAAGGTTAATAGGCATGGCATGCAAGTAATTTCTATGTAGGGATTTAAAATGGAGAACACGTAAAGGCTTGTGGGACCCTACATATAAAACCGTCGAGTTCACATGTATTCAACCGTTGGGTGCATACATTCATCTGTCGGGTGCATGCATGGTCATCCATTGAGTTCACCTTCTACCCATACATTTTGCCCATGCGCGAGTCGCCCGTTGGGGCCAAACATGGGGCATCCAATAGGTCTTCTAGAAGTCGACAGGCATGTTGAGTAGTTCATCCTCACGAATCTTGACTAAGGCTCTTTCATCCCGACAGGTTAAAATAACTTTTTACAAGCCAAATATACCCTGTGTCTCACGAATCTTGACTAAGGCTCTTTCATCCCGACAGGTTAAAATAACTTTTTACAAGCCAGTGTGTGTGTGTGTGTGTGTGTGTGTGTGTGTGTGTGTGTGTGTGTGTGTGTGTGTGTGTGTGTAGTTCATCCTCACGAATCTTGACTAAGGCTCTTTCATCCCAACAGGTTAAAATAACTTTTTACAAGCCAAATATACTAAGGCTCTTTCATCCCGACAGGTTAAAATAACTTTTTACAAGCCAAATATACCCTGTGTGTGTGTCATAAATAATTAAATAGATTAATTTTATGAGACTATCTATAAATGAACTAATGGGACATTATCTTAGTCCATAAGATGCATAGTATGTGATTTATGTGAAAAGACACAAAAGATATAAATCACAAGTTCTCTGTAAATTCAGAATTTTAATTCGTAGTCAGTGATGAAATTGGACATTTCATCTGCAAAGACAATAACATATCAACTAAAATGATTTGTCTTAATCATGGAACTGGAGGCTTTTAATTGATATGTTGATATGTTTTAAGAGTTAAGATATATTGAACTGGACTGTTCTGAAATTTATTATTCTCCTAACAACTATCAAATGAATAATAAATCTCACGACTTCTATTTACATCAACTCTAAATCCTGAGAGAATAATGGACCTAATCATGAAGTGTAGATTGCTTTGATATATCAAGAATGAGATATATAAGTCACAATCAAAATCTCTGTATGTTAGGCAGCCGCATTTAGTGTTGATGGAATATATATTCTCAAGACTGAATTCATAATCTCTTAACGGAAATATAAAATATTCTCTTTAGATAAGTTTAATGAGTTTGGTTATTCAGAGTGTTGGGCCCAACTACTTTAGTAAGGAGTCGTTAAAGTATATATTTATAAAATTGAATTTCATAAATATATGATGAATAACATAAAAGATTAAACCAGGTACTCAAGAATTAAGATGTAATAATCTATAAAGTGGCAATCTACATTTATGACTTTGTATTACTACAAATATTTTAATGAAATGGTTGCATGTATAATAAAGTCTTAGGATATAATTTGTTAATAAGGCTTAGAGTGCAATTATATTCATATAGTGGTATTGAATATAATTAATAGTAACTTTGGACTTATCAAGAGTTGATAGAAAAGTCGAAGACCCATTGGAGCTAGAATCTTATTTATTCCCTTTTGGTCTCACTCCAATCCACATACTAGAGCCTAATTTGAATAGCCCAAAAGGCTAGTCCAATTAGATAATCAGTTATATATAAGGAAAGAAATATACAGAATTTAATAAGACTTTTCATTAAGATCATATAAGGAATAAAATGGCATATGTGAGTGTTGGACATTCTCTCATTCTCTTCTTGGAAACTGAATGAGAGACCACACTTCTTGGGCATTAAGTGAAATTGGAGTGAAGATTAAAAGTGTTCCCAAGTACTTATAATATTTTGTTTTGAATTTCACTGCATCAAGGTACGCTTTCTATTCTTTGTTCTAGAATTCAAAATTACATGTTATCTCTCATGAATGAAGTGGATCCGTGTTTGTTACTTTCACTGTGTGTTTTGTATAAGATGCAAAACCAAATTTTCCAACATTTTATACATAACCGCCAAAGCATGAATTGCTCTGTCTATTAATTACTCCTAATTTCCAGTTTATTTATAATCTCTTAAAAGAGAAATTATTAAGTCCACCAGGAGGATTACTAATGTGATCCTCCCAATCAATGAGATAATGTTATTTATGCAAATATGTGAGTGAACTCCCAATCAGCACAACGAATAAAAAATTAAAATTACTAGGCAATGTCACATTTGCATAAATAAGAGCATTTTGTTAGTTGGGAGGTTAAGAAATACCACATCAGCAGTCCTTCTTGTGGACCTAATAATTTCTCCTCTTAAAGAACAAACTCACGTTCACGTAGGATGCTCCTTCTCTCTAGCAATTTGGTTATTCAGACGATTACAGCTCATAATATAACAAAAATAGGAATAACGAATAATTGGAACAGACAAAGAACGAATGAGGTATAAAAATTTCAAGACCTTTTAGCATAGTTTATAAATTTCTCTCACAGTGCTGTATTGCATGTGAGAGTATCATTTAGCATATCAAAACCTTTTGCAAAGTCATGTCCTTCGACTCTATACTCATGGTTTTTTCCGTTTTCTTCATTTTCTGGCTAGGAGTTTCATTTCGAGTCCTTCGCCTTCCCTCTACATTGAACACTGAGATGTGGTCGAGAAAGAAGAAGACTAATATGTCAATAAACTCAATACCAGAACTGCCTTGTACAATACTTATGGATATTTTATCCAGACTTCCCATTACAACCATCCTTCAATATAAGTGCGTTTGTAAGACCTGGTTCAATATAATCTCGGACCCTTATTTCGCTAAGCTGCACCTTGCAAGAGCACCCGTCAGCCTTCTTTATACCAACACAACTGATTTAAGTATCTTAGATAAGAGATTGTATGTGCTTGAGCTTGAAGGTTGGGACACACATGATTCTTTTGCCCCGTTGAAACAATTGCCAATAGATTAACCATCTAGGTGGTGTACTGCAATTTGAATCTTCCTGCAATGGCTTGTTGTGCATCACTGCAGTTCGTCACAGGAAACCTGTTACGTATGTGGGTAATGTAATTACAGGAGAGTACATGGCCCTTCCACAACCCAAGAATGATGGATTCAAAAGAAGAATACTGGGGCTTTGCTTCAGCCAAACCACTAAACGATACAAGGTGATTCGAGAAATTTGTGATAATAGGTTGTCTTTTGCTACACAGGAGCATCAATCACATCAGGTTGAGGTATACACTATTGGTACAGAGAAATGGAGAAATATTGGAGATCTCCCATATTCATTTCCTAAATCAGAATACATAAGTATTTGCGACTCCTTGAATGGTGCTCTGCATTGGTTGGTTCAGCCTCATAACAATACCACATTCATTTGTCATTTTGACATTGAGAATGAGCGATTTAAACCATTTCCCGGGCCCCCTGTTCAAGACCTTTCGAGCGTCAGGCATATGCATTTGGGAGTGTCAGGAGGTTTCCTCTATTTATGTGAGAAATTTTTGACTTCTTATTCTGTTGAAATTTGGGTTATGAAGGATTATGGTGTCGAACAGTCTTGGACGAAAGAGTTTGTTATCTCTAATGCGGAATGGATTAATTCAATATGGAATCGTGGATCTGTACAGATTTTGAACTATGGTCTATACACAAAAATGGAAGCAATGGAAGGTGCTGAATTATATATTTTGCATAATTCTGAGTTGTCTGCCTATAATGCCAAAAGTCATGAGCGGAAAATTCGGGTTCGTGGTATTAATCCATCCTACTTTGTGATTCCTTACGTACCAAGCCTTGTTTCACTCAAGGAAGCTGTGATTGGGGAAAGTTCACAGGTAATTTATACCTGATCGGAATTGTCTTATTTTTTTTCCCTTTTAATTGTTCATCCTCTTCAGTTAGTAATCACAGGTTCAAAAATTAAAAAGAAAAATATATTCTTAGGCTATATAGCGCACATCACATGACATAATTTTCTTTGTATGGTAAGTAGCAACAGCATGTAAACGTTGACATGTCATGTTTGACAGTAAAATTCTTGTTGCGTGCATTCTGTTGATCTCATAAAATTCATGTTTGATAATAACGTCATAATAATGCTAATGGTTATGCTTTGCTCAATAATCAGCAAACCTCTATAAACATTTAGTTCTTTAGAATGATAAAAATATGAATTTCGTGTTGAAAATCAATACTGCCCTAACTTTTTATTCAACTTACACATTGACTATTTTGCAAAATTGCACATCTTTTTATGCTAAGTAATATAACAAAGTTGGATGTACTTACAGCCATTTTCATATTAAAATTGACACAGTTGTTTTTCCACCAGGAGCTCATCAAGACCATCCAATCTCTTGAAGTGAGTAGACTATATTCCTCGTTAATTTCAGTGACTGATACAGTTGATTCATCGTTGTGTAAGCTGGCTTGGATGGGTGCTACGCCTGGAGTTAAACTGAAGCCTAATCCTTGGTTCATAGTAAATTATATTTGCCGTTTAAAACAAAGATGACAAGAAAATATGCAATTAAATGAGAACAAATCCTCAGTATACTTGGATGAAATTAAATGACACAAGATGAAAGTTCCCAAAATAGAAATGAAATAAAAAAAAGGTTCTTGAGAACGTGAACATTAAATTTTTGTAATATATATAGTGAAGTTTTAAGGTACTAATTGATGATGCCCACAATGGTTTTACTTGTGTCAGTGTTAACCATAGTTGCAATGTCCAGACAAGAGATAAGGATGAAAAGGAGATGAAGAAAAGAGAAATACAAATATGGATACCAAAAAATTTTCGATTTAATACATTCTCTTATTTAGGGAAAAAAAAATGTGGTTTTGGGGGGGGGGGGGGGGTGTTTGGCGTGGGGTGGGGGTGTGGGGTGGATTGGGGAGGAAGAAAGATATGCCTAACTAATCAAATTTCTACTTGTGTTTGTTATTTTAAGTACCCAATGGGTACTGACTTTTTTGGAGGTTAAAAAGTATTTCTAAGGGGCATGGTTGTTAAAAAATTGAGATATTACATACAATTGGAGGATCTTGCAAATCGAATTATAGGATCAAATTAGAATTATAAGATTTTACTTCATTTATATATAAAAATAAAAATAAAATTTAAAAATATCCAATAATTTTGGTGTTTCAAGAATCTAATATAGTTGATTAAACATTTTTCAATAGAAATTAAGAATAATAACATATAACAAATCAAATCAATTTCAAAGAGATAAAAGTGTATATCATAAAATATGACTATCAAACTTTATTACAACAATATTGACATGAGTATTTATTTTGAAAACTTGAATTTCAATTTAATAAGAGTTGCTAAGGACCTTGTAGCTGAATTGCCACTTTTTCATGCACAAAGTACATAGGGGTCTAAGGGAAAAAAGAGTTTGAACTGAAAGGCTAATAACATATTGAAACTATCTCATCAAAAAAATAAATAAATAAATAAATAAGAGTTAATAATTAACTTGTAGAAAAATAATTAATTTGTATTGTCTTCATTTCTCTTATATTATATTGATATTTCCATTAGAGAGGGAAAGAGAGTTTCTTGTTGCTAGGAAAAATTTTATATAACTGTGAATAAATTTCATCAAGCACAGCAGAAGCACAACCACACAATAACACAAAGATTTACGTGAAAACTCTTTCTCCTTGAAGGGAAAAATCACGGGACAAACTCTGAACAATTTCACCATATTAAATAGAGATTAAAACACTTAAAAAAAAAAAAAAAAAAAAAAAAAAAAAAAAACACTCTTTTTCTTTTCACTCACTATTCTTTTCTTCACCGTGTATCTCTCATAATTATCTCTTGTTCTCTATATTTTTCTCTCTTTTGCTTGCTCCCACTCACGTAGTTCTCCAAGACTGCACTGTCCTTAGTCTCACTCACTGGGACTTCTCTTTACTTTTCTCTTCTGCACCAAATGGCCAAATGGCGTTTCCTTTTCTTTCTTCACCTTTTTCTTTTTTTCTTCCTTTCACATTCTTCGCATTAAGGGCGGTAACGTTGTTCTAATAATATTATTTGTATTTTTTTTGTAATTCATATGTGTGAAAAATTATATAAAAACACGTATAATATTGTTTAAAAACTGAAAACTGTTATACCAAATGACCCCAAGTCACAATAAATGCAACTTTAGTACGTAACAAAGATGACTTCAACTCCTCTTTTTGGCAAGCTTCTCAAGCAAGTTCCCTTAAACTTTTTGACTTTTGTACATGATGAAGAAAATTTTGAAGCGTATAAGTAATTTTTGAAGGTGGAAATACGATTTACCCACCTGATCTAGCGTATAAGTAATTTTTGAAGGTGTGGAGTATTGTCAAATTTCATGTCGTGCTCTAAATGATAAATATTTGTAAAACTAGCTGCTGTTTGTTAGTCAATGAGTCTTTCCAACCCAACCCCGAAAAGTCTTTTATAAAAATTATAAAAAATAAAAACACGGGAGAAAAAGTAACCTTAACCTTAACCTTTCCTTTTTGGGTGAGGTTTATATATGGTGGTCTATTTTACATGAGGATAGTTCAACTTTTTGAAATTGGGCTTTTTGAAAAAATGAGGATTTCAAAAAGTATTATATAAATCTAGGCTCTTTTAAAATGCTGTTTGACTAATACTTATAAAAGTGGAGATTTGTCCCATCAAAAAAAAAAAAAAAAGTGGAGATTTGAATTGTAAATTTCTAAAAACAATGTATATATAAGAGAGTTTATTTCATACTTAAATCGACTACTTAATAATACTTAATAAAAAAACTACTTATTAATAATAATAATAATAAATAATTTATTGTTAACTAAAATTTGTTGTAAAAATACTTTAGAGATAACATTACTCTAATATAATTTTTTTTTTTTTCAATAAGCTTACATTAAAAAAAAAAAAAAAAAAATTGCTCATGCCCTTGCCCCACACCACACGTGTAACCAAAACAACACTTTTTTTTTTTCATTTTTTTCTCAGCCACATTTTCTTCACCTTTTATCTTCTTTATTTCTCCCTTATCTCTATTTTTCTTCAAACACACACTTCTTTACATTTTGTCTTCTTTCAAGTTTCAACACCTCTCTCTCTCTTTCTCTCTCTAACTCTTTGTTTCACATATTACTGGTAGTTACCAGTACCCACACTTCAACAAAGTGATTTTTGTGAGTCACAGTTTCTTTCTAGCAATGAGGCTTCACCTCATGGCTTATCAAGATTCAAGACCCACTTCGGCACCACCATTTGAGGCAACTTTTTCATCATTATGTTGATCAATGACTCCATGATTCTCATCAAGAATCAAGATGCAATTCACTTTGGCAGTATCCACTGTAGCAAAGAGATGAGATCTAGTTCTAGAGCTAAGAATTGCAGATAGCTTGATCTACCTTTTAAAACACAATGGGCAATTTGGAAAATTCACAGTAGCTTCCAACAGTAATATTGATAACTCGTTGTGGCTTTTTTGCAAAAGCTCGTGCCCAGCTACCACACAAAAAAGTGCAAGTCTTTTGTATTTGGAAAACAGGCTTTTCTAAAACGCGCGTTTACATTTCATTACCAAACATGCTTTTTGAATTTTCAGCTTGAAAACGCGCATTTTGGCTCTTAAAAGTGGAATCAAATGCACACTAAATATGTTGAGATATGAATATATATTCAATTTAAACACATATTTCGTATCCTAATGTATGTAGTAGAACTAACCCTAAATACAAGTCCAACCCTCTATTTTTTTTAAGGAAACCTTGACCTTAACGTTTAACGGTTAAAAGTCGTTGAAGGTGAATTGTGAGTCTGATCACAACAAAAACATATTTAATATATATATATATATATATATATATGTATATATATAGAGAGAGAGAGAGAGAGAGAGAGAGAGAGTCCTTGAAGTCAAACCCTTCCTCTTTCCACAAACCACAATCCACATGGACTTCACCTCAAAATAGACCCCACCATTTCCGCCATCATCGATCAAACAAAGGAAAGGATGCTTGATTTTCAACAAGTTGCAATAAACAAACAAGGACACACCGAACCCCACGTCTTCTTTCATCGTCCTCAGCACTCACACACTGACACACACACACACGCACCTGGTCCTCTCCCCTTTCAAACCCACAAAGAAAACTTTCTCTAAAGTCTTTCTTTTCCCATTGAATAATTCTTAATAACCTTTTTCCTTTCCATCAATGAAGATAGAAACTTCTGACAGTTATTGATCACTCAGTACTGTTACTACTTACTATTTGCCTTCAACTCTTCAACACGATGGAAGTCTCAAACTCATCAAAGGCTCTAAGATTCATCACCTACCAGCCCTTCTTCTCCACCGTCCAATCAGGCGACCTTGACTCCCTCAAGCAGCTCTTGGATAAGCTGTCCGGAGATGACCCATCAGATACTTCCGCCATCTCCGATCTAATGGCTATGCAGAACGATGCAGGGGAGACTGCCCTGTTCTTGGCCGCAGCCAATAATCTGCATGAAATTTTCAGTTACTTGCTTAGCTTCGCTGATATTCAGACCCTCAAGATCAGGTCCAACTCTGATATGGATGCCTTTCACATCGCCGCTAAGCTTGGCCACCTGGGTATGTTACTCTCAACTCTCAACTCTTAATTTAGGTCTGTGTATCTGTTTTTTTCCTTTTTCTTTTGATGGGGTTGTTGGGAATTGGGTAAATTTTTCGTTTTTGTGTTTTTTAATGAATGATTAGCTAAATTTTTCATTTTCTGCATGGTTGTATTTGATTTATGGATCAATAGTTATAGAAATATTAGATGCTTTGGCTGAAAGAATGGTCAGTTTGTTTAGTACTTCTCTTGCTTTTAACAGCAAATATGAGTGTATTTTTTTGCTCTGCAAAGCAATTGAAGTGCTTTGAGAATTATGACTTAAGTGATGCCTAATCGTTGCTAATTTCTTGTGCATATATATTATGGCTTACAAGTGGTGCTCATGATCTAATCAAATTTTGTATTGGTATGATTGGATTTGTAGGAGATTGAAATCTAATTGATTGGATGCATAGCTCTGTTCTGGACTTGGGTGTGAGGAAGTAGTTCATGTAGTACTGGGCTTTTGTGTTTCAGGGAAGAGCTTGTTTCATACGAGTGAATTTGTTGAACCTTGTAATCGTTGAACTGCGAATGATTTTATTGATCTAGCGTCAGACTCAAACTGTGAAATGAGATTATTTACTTGTGGAGGAATGTTTTATCTTTGTCATTTTGGCAAAGCTTTTTACCCCTTTAATGGGGTGTATATAATGATGTATTAGAAAGAAAAATCTGACTTACGATGGTTTCTAGATTCTAAGCATCCCTTGCTTTGAGCATTTTTTTGTAGATTTAAGGTTGAGATTAGAGAGTAGAAAATAATGCATGGAAACAACTGATGTGAATTGCATGCATTCAACAAGCCATGATGGTGCTTTATCTGAAAATAAGTGTCTTAGCCTACTATCAAAATACTGAAGTGATTATAACAATCCTAGCAGTGTATATAATTTGGCCACTAAAACTGAGCATCATTCATCCAGGAGTTTACTATAAGTACCATTTGCTTAAATTATTTTACAGTTATTATGTAGCGTTGAAAGGATATATTTCACTTACCCAAATACAGGGAGGATATCTTTTTGAGTAGTGTTTGACTGTTATTTTCTTCAGGTATTGTGAAGGAACTTTTGGGCATTTGGCCTGAGCTTTGTAAGTCGTGTGACTCCACAAACACCAGCCCGCTTTATTCAGCTGCCGTGAAGGACCATTTGGATGTAGTGAATGCCATCTTGGATGCTGATGCCAGCTTAATTCACATAGTAAGGAAAAATGGGAAAACTGCATTGCACACAGCTGCCAGGTATGGCCTCCTTCAAATTGTAAAAGCACTTATAGACCGTGATCCAGGAATAGTCAGCATCAAAGATAAAAAGGGTCAAACAGCACTCCATATGGCAGTGAAAGGTCAGTGTCCTTCGGTAGTTGAGGAGATATTGCAAGCTGATTGCTCTATTCTGAATGAACGTGATAAGAAGGGTAATACAGCTGTGCATATGGCCACAAGGAAAGGCCGTTCACAGGTATTTTTGTTCTGACTTTAAAGATGAAAACATGTTGGCACATTTGTTTCCTCTAGAATTTCTTTTTCTTTTTTACATTTTTGTTGTTAGTATTGATTTTAATTACAGTAGTAACTAGTAAGATTAGGAGCTATCCATTTCATTGTTGTGAGAATTCATCTTGCAGCTTCAGTACCACTTGCCAAGGACCCTTCTCCTGGACTCTTTCATGGTTCATACTATCTACCTGAAATATCTCTATCACCTCTTAGCTATCCCATTATCTATACCACCTCTTTAAACAGAAGCATATAACCGTGTCCATGGTAGCAATCTAAGATGAGGAAGAGGATTAGGAAAAGCATAAAGCAATCACTTCCTTAAAGAGGCCTTAAAGTTATAAATGAAAAGACTACCTGTTTTATGAGTCAGCATTTACTGATGACTATGAAAGTGGATCTATAAAGTAGATGCATCAAGTTAACCTTATTGGGTGCCTCTTACCAGCTATTAGTCATTGCCTATTCACCTTTTGGCTGTTGGAAACCTTACCAGTTCTTCAGCTACTGATGTTGGAAGCTTGATTTTCCTGTTATTTGAGTGAGATAAGTTGAAAAGGCAAACATCAATATTAAAAATTAATGTTGGTTAACTTAGAGGATGAGGAAGTAGAAACTTTCAATATCAGTCATCATTAGAAAGACTATAGCAACTTAAAGGGTTTTCATCCTATCAAATTGCCTGTCTGATTCCACTACCACATTTATATGTACAACTTTTATCCTAGAAGAAACTAGAAGTATGATATCACATCCTCTTAAGTTCATTCTTGATCATAAATATTTGAAGGCTTTTTGCACTTTAAATGTGTTTGTTATTCCCTCTGTAGTTGTGTTGGTTGTTTTCCTGTACTGAATATTGTTCTCAATTTTTCAGATAGTAAGCCTGTTGCTGACCTATACATCTGTTGATGTCAACGTGATTAACAATCAGCATGAAACTGCAATGGATTTGGCAGATAAACTGCAATATGGAGTATCTGCGTTGGAAATTAAGGATTCTCTAACTGAAGCTGGTGCTAAGTATGCTAGGCATGTTGGCAAAATGGATGAAGCAATGGAACTCAAAAGGACTGTCAGTGATATAAAGCACGAGGTGCACTCACAATTCAAAGAACATGAACAGACCCGTCGACGAGTTTCTGGTATTGCGAAAGAATTAAAGAAACTCCACAGAGAAGCTGTTCAGAACACCACAAACTCTGTCACAGTCGTTGCTGTTCTTTTTGCCTCAATAGCTTTCTTGGCCATATTCAACTTGCCTGGCCAATATTTTACAGATAAATCAAAAGCAGGGAAGGCTAGGATAGCTGATACTATTGCTTTCAGAGTATTCTGCCTTTTAAATGCTACCTCACTCTTCATTTCTCTAGCTGTTGTTGTGGTTCAGATCACTTTGGTGGCCTGGGACACAAGGGCTCAGAGGCAGGTTGTGTCTGTTGTTAACAAGCTAATGTGGGTTGCCTGCACTTGCACTTGTGGAGCGTTCCTGTCAATAGCTTTTCTTGTTGTTGGAAAGCCAAATTCATGGATGGCTATTACTATAACCATTATGGGAGCTCCAATTCTTGTAGGGACTCTTGCAAGCATGTGCTACTTTGTTTTCCGGCAACACTTTGGGATTTTCCGCAGTGACTCCCAAAGACGCATCAAAAGGACTAGTGGGAGCAAGTCTTTCTCATGGACCCACTCTGCAAATATATCAGACCTTGATGACTATAACTCTGACCTTGAGAAGATCTATGCTTTGTAGACACCAGATTTAGAACAATGAGTTAGTTGCTCAAGATCTTCTATTGTTCATGCAATGTTAGGCCACAATTTCAAACTATGATGAGGTGCACAGAAAAGTTGATGGGTTTGGCTCTGTATGATGGTTGACCAACAAAAAATTATGTATATTTAGGCGCAATGAGGCGTACTATGATAGTTCAGTCTGTACGAGCTTATATAAGTTTCCAACAAATTGCTTGTTGATTGTGATAGCATGTTGCTGTGGTTGTAAATTTGCAGTTTTGTATGGTTCCAATCATACTAACATAGCAACTTGAATTTGTGAACTTTCTGAATTCCTGTATATCTATTCAAGGCAAGAGAATTGTTTAATGTATAAATTTAGTCAATATAAGATGGCCGAAGGATCTGAGCAGGCTGATGCTCATAGACTACAAACTAATGCAAAATAATCAATAAATAACAAAAAATATATTAGAATGTACCTTAGGATTTCATGCTAGATGTCTCCCTTCTTTTACATTAGATTTTTTTTCTTTTACATTTTTTCCTTAGATACCATGGTGGGGGTTACAGAGATGAGATCAATTGCTTTTACAGAACTAGAATAAGAAAAGAATCGTTTGGTGCAGAAAGAAAGGAAGATGGGTTCGTCTGCCTGGTGGGGGTGTCTCAGCTCTGACATCCTTACAGGAGCATGGATGTGGTACAGGACAATTAGACTTTTTTTTCTTTTTTTTTTTGGGGAGAAACAGGACAATAAGAACTTAATGTCATATAATAAAAGTTTGGTCTTAGAAGTAGATATCTCACGTGACTTTTAACAATAGTTTTACAATTAAATTATATCTAACAGTTCTTTAATACACAACTACATAATTTTAATGGTTGCCAAATGGAGTCTACATGACCCAATGAATCACTACCATTTCAAAATGGCATTAACCATAGTTAGTATTTACACCATGTTCCATAATTGGCCAACAGTAGTAAGTTGGCTCTTTTGTAGCCAACGCGGCTAGCGACCATACATGATCAAGGATAACCTTAGAAACAAAAATCAGCCTAACAGCTAATCCCATCTGCTGTAGAGAGGAAAGGTCCGCCATCATAGTTCTTTCCTTCCAATCTGGAGCTCTCTTCCTGTCGAAAACATGAACAAGCTTTTTGCAATTACATAACAAAAAAATTTGCTGAATCACTGCCTTCAATTCCACCATTAACTGCATCCCACAATCATTAGTGAAAGTTTTTGGTCATTTCCATTTTAATTGTTCTTTTTTATTTTTCTAACTACCACCATGAAGTTGTTCCCCGTTTTGTAGAACAGCCTTGCTACTCTTTCATGGATCATGGAAAATTGAAAATGCCTTGATTTCGGGTTTCACACTCCATTTGTTCATTGTGGCTTTCTCAGTTCTCACACCTTTATTTTGTCCATGATGTCCAGTTTTTTTTTTTTTTTTTTTTTGGCTGAATAAATTAATTTATTAAACACAAAAAGCAACGGAAGGGCACGGCCCATCTCTCTCTTGGGATAAAAGGCCAGTCATCAAAAGTCCATTTTACAACATTGCAAGCAACAAAATTAATAGATTTATACGTGAACCAAATCCCAAGCTTTTTTTTTTTTTTGGGAACAAATCCCAAGCCACACAGTTCTTTTAACGAAAGTTTCATATCAGCTACAATACCATTGATTAACCATGGAACATCAAAGAGATTGTCATTAATTACAGTTAATACCGATGTCGAATAACTATCAAAGATCATAAAATCAAATTTCGTTTGGATTGCTTAACTGCAAGTAGAGCTGCTGTTGCTCCACCACACAAAGGAATCCTCATGTGAATTTTCCTCCTTGTGTAGATTTTCCCCAATGTTGACTTTCCTCCTCAAGTTGACTTGCCAAGTTAGCAGACTCTTTAAGCTTAGCTAGCTCACTTAGTACACCTTTGAGGGGTTCACTAAGCTTGCTTCTCTTAGCCTGTGAGAAAATATGTAGTGTAGCATGTTCAAATGATTTAAATAAAAAATAGTTACAGCAAGTTGTCACCCCAAATAGTAGCTTTAAAACCACAACACAAAAGAACATAACCATAAATAATTCTTCCAGTAGACTGGCACTCAGTGAGCTGAACAAAGTCTCTTGAATTGTTGAATGTAGCACTAAAACTTGGGTCTCCTTCAACATTGGCCTATTAAACTACAGCTCAATATATATATAGAGAGAGAATCCACGGTAGAGCTGTAGAAACTAATAAGTGTTTTAATTGCAATACCAGATGCTTTCCTAGGGATTTGCTGAATGGCAGAACACATTTAGATTATGACAACATTATCAAGAACTGAAAATTTTTCACTCATATAGTCATTCAAAATAAATTAAGAGAATGGCATGAATATTAAGCCCCAAAGTCAGGAAATATTAACATTCACATTTAAAATAATTGGTGGCGCAACAAATGTCAGTTCTGCAACCATAGTCATTAACACACTAAGCACCAGTTTGGCTTGTTTCTACTAATTTACAAAAAAAATCCAGTTGCTCAACAGATATCAGCTCTACCTTTGCAGTTATTGATATAGCAAGCATAAGGTTTGCAGATTTTCTACTTGTTTACTTATTAAACATAAACAACCTTTCTCAAGCATAGAACTAGAAATGAACAGTAAGCAAACACTAGCGCAGTAAGCAATCTCACATATCATTATCTAAAAACTACAAACCCAGACATCATACCTTCAAGGATGGAACCAGAGAAAAAACTTCATCAACAGACTCTGGACCAACATTGGCAATCTCACATAACTGCAGTCAAAAAACTGAAAATAAGAGTGCTGCATGACTTTTAAGATTTAAGTGACTCAAGTTGAGATTGAAACCTCGCTATTGGAGACGCCATGTTTTGTGAGAGTCCTTATTCCAGTTAAGAATTCAACAGCATATGGGTGATTTAAATGGATGACGCATCAGAAGAAGTGATGGGTCAACACACACTCAAAGCAAATCTAAAGAATGAGTATAATTAAAAATAAAAATAAAAGTAAATGCTCTGAAAAGTGAAGTTCAAGGATACTCAAGAACTTTTCTAACAGACTGGGGATTTGTATAATGGACACCCCTTTTGGCATACTGCAGTCCCTTGTCAAATGGCCTGTAAACAAACGACAGATTATATCACTAATTAAATGTACTAATTTATATTCAATAGCAAAATCTGAAAATGTGTTCCTCACACAGGGAGTTTCAATTCTGGATCTTTTGATAATGTGACCATCTGATCCTGGATTCCTTGTAAAATACTTGCAGCCTCACAATCCATCATGCTCGTGCATTTGACATTTTCTGGTAGCTCTGCATATGCCACCATAAACATGCAACAACATGGTGTTAACCTATCAAAATACATCCCCAGCTTAAGAAATTGATCTAGAACTAAGTTTTCCAAAACCAAGAAAAAATTCACTGTATACAACCATAAAATCTACAGTATTAACAAGTGAAACATTCAAACACATAAAGAGGCCAAATTTTCATTATCTACAAAATAATGAATATATGCCTGTACACCAAAAACATACATCCAAGTACCCACCTAGCTCAATGTTAAGCTCCAGTGGTTGTGGTTCTTTAGCTGGGGTCTTTCCACCATTAGCAATTTTGTCTCCTTTTCCCCCTTTGCTTGAATAGCCTTTAAAACATTTAAAAATAAAAAAGAGAAGCTCTTTCAAGGGAAATCGACACAGGAGGTAATCCATCATTGATTGTGCATGGAAAGGTAAAATCAACATAAACAGGCAACAACCAAACAAAACAATCAACAAAATTGGACCTTTTGGAAATGGAGTGGCATCCTTCCCTACATATTTTGGTGAAGAAAGAGTTTTAGGTTCAGGGGAACCTATAAAAAGCAAGACCACCAATTAGAGAAAATTAATGAGTATGATTAAGTTTCCTTCAAATGATTGTTCAAGATTAAGAAGATAAGCATATTTATGACTAGCATATTCCAGTAAAAAACTTAATATACACTAAAGGAAAAGAAGAAAACATTAACCTTCAAAATTGATATGAACTTTCCTTCCATACTTAGACTTCATTGAGCTGTCATCCTTCCCTTTAAAACTATCTTCCTTTCCCTTTGATTTCAAGGTTGCTACACCCAAGAATTTACACAAAGAAACAAGTGTATTCAAAACATTGTGTGTTCTAAACAAAGCTTCAGTGCAGGTTAGAAAGAAAGTAACAGGAATGTGGATACTGTACAAGTACTATTGCACATATTTCACCACTGATTGGTCTGACTGGTACATGAAGTGAAACAGGGTCCCAAATCCAACCAATACCCAAACAAACCCCAAACAAGACGTTATTTAGATTAATAAAAAAAAAAAATTGGAATCTGGGTATATAACATGTACACAGTATACTTAAACTGCTACCTGAATCATTATACAAATATTGGTTTTTATTAATACAATTACTCTTACTCATCCAAAAAGAAAATTTTCCCAACATGGACCACCAACATTTTCCTTAAGAGATTATGTAGGCCCAAAATTTTTTTTTTTTTTTTTTTCTAAGCCTTACTTTTTTTGCTAAACATTTTCTAATGACTTTGAGTTAGGTAAAAACAAAATTAAGTACACACCCTCTAAGTTTACACTATCACCACATCACCACATTATTGTAACTATTAGAGTTTAAAAAATTAAAAATAAATAAATAAAAACCCAAAGGCAAGGGACAGACTCAAAAGCAACCAAAACTTAAACAGCGTAAAAGATATTGTAGCCAAAAGTAAAAAAGACAACATTTTTTCAGATACTCTTCTTATAAAGAAAAATAAATAAATAAATAAATAGTGGGTGTTTCGGGAAATGGGTTAAATTAAATGAATAAATAGCTCACGAAATGTTTAGGAAGAAAACAGAAGGAAAATACAAAAGAAAAAGAGATATATTTGAAATCAGGCTTTCCATGTGCGTTAGTGGAGATAGATAGAGGCAGAAAACACTTAACCTCCTTTCTCCATCGCCACCTGTATTTCTGCGATCACAATTCACAACACTTCGTATTTTAGAACAGTGTATTCACAACAGCTTTGACTTGGCTTGGATCTAGTGCTTTCACAGAGACCCTTTTCCTCCCATATAATAGATTTTGCTTTTTTTTAAAGAAAACCCAGAAATGGCCTCCAAAAAAAAAAAATTAATTAAATTAAGATGGGAATACACTATTGGTTACTGAAGTTAGTCTCTCAAGTTTGTTTTTATTTTTATTTTTATTTTTTTTGAGAAACTTTCTCGATGCCTACATGGTTAACATAACAACCAATGTCGTGTAATTTATTAAGTGACGTGATAACATTTTTAATATTAAAAATCAAAATTCATTGTATATGCATGGGAAAACTCATCACTTGTTTCAAAATTGAAAGACTTTAACTATGACACTGATCATTAATCTCTCAAATTTCAAGTAAAAGCTATCGACTAACAAAATAATGTCATGGCATTTAGTGACATGACAACATTTTTAATTTGAAAGAATTAAAACCCATTTGTGCAGGCCAAAAATGAGAGTAATGGGCTAGTCCCCACTTGGGTTCACAATCTATTTGTGATGTGGGTTTTGGATTTCCTAACTTAGGTAGTTCTGAGTTCAGAGACTATAGAGAACACTCTATTCCCATAGATTCCCCCTTTTCTCTCTTGTTGCTCTCCTTGTGCTCTCTGTTCTCTATCCTCTCCAAAATCCTCCTCCATTCCTCATTCTCACTTCTTATTTTTAGCCCAAGATTAGTAGAGTGGTTATGATTACTCTAAGTCATTAGTGCATATAGGGGTCCAATTCCATTGTTTCAAAGTGGGTGTTTAGGTGGGAGTAGGAGGAGTGGCATTGGAATTGCTTCCTACCTTAGAAAAGCCGCTCGGCGGCGATACTCCCCAAGGTACTGTTCGGCAGCCGAGAGACAATGCCCCGAGCAATCGCTGCTTCATTCAAGATATAATTGATTGGGCAAGGCTTAGATGATGAAACATGATGTGTACAAATTAAGAGTATTCGCCCAATTGGCCCTGGGCTAGCATGAGGCCGGGCCTAGGCCTTAGAAGGCTTAAGGCCCAGAGTTAGACAAAGGGGTTGGGGTCATGGGCCATACCGTTGGGTCGAAGTTCGAGGCCCAAGTGGAAATGGGGACCCTTATGTCGTACACCATTATTTATACATGATAAAACTATCACCAGTTTCAAAATTAGAAGACTTTGACCCATTATGAAATAGGTTTTTCCCAAATTAAATGACAATTTGAAAACATTCCTAATCACAAAGAGAGAGTTGACACTAAGATCATTGTCCACTTTGGATGCCTCACAAACTCCTTATGCTAATGAGCTGCTTGAGAGCAAATTTTGCCTCAATTTTAAAGTCTTTAAAGTTAAAACATCTCATATTGCAAATCCACTATATCATAGTTGTGTGTTCCTATGATCATTTTATGAGAAGATCCACTATATCATAGTTGTGTTCCTATGATCATTTTTTGAGAATCTTTTTATGTTAAAGTTTGTCTTCCACCTCATTAAAGTTTTGAATCTAACATATTAATTAATTTATTTATTCGATGTATTAGTATGGTTCAAAGACGTGTAACATAAGTGAAATTTATTCTCAAAATATTATAATGCATAATGAGTCAATTTAATGAAGTAGTCAATTGTAAGTAATGGACATTCACTTTCATACTAGCACGAAACTTTTCTCTTACTCAGTGTTGGTCATTTTATACAAATGTTGTGGTACAAACATTGTGCCACAGACTCTCATATTCGAAAGACTCCAATGCACTCTATCTGAAAAAGTTTTGCATTATTTTTGAGCAACTTCTTCCAAGAACAGATTTGTTGCAATTTGCAAGGTGAATCAACTGAGAACAACATGAATATCAATTGACAATTATAAGACAACGAAGTGAGAAACTGATAGGATTAATTGTATACTTTTCTTGGACTGAATATGGCAAGGGAGGGTGGTGCTATTAACAAACAAAAATTGTTTATCGGATTACATTTCAAAATGAACCTTTGTTGTCGCACATGCTTCCGTTTGTCGACGCATTTCCCGGCATTTGGTGTCTATTAATTTTATCACCGTTGCAATTTGTTGGCTCAAACATGTCTTACACACTTCTGTTTCGACACATTATATAAGACCTTACAAACTTAATGTTCACCTTTAATTTGAGATGGTATTAAAGATATAGTTCAAAAGGCCAAACCTATTGTAAGCAAATTAACCCTAAAGTTAACCTAAGGTTCTCATTCCTCTCATATAAAGGATAAATCTTACTGAACATTTAATTAGTAGAATCTAATATTATGTAAGAGTAGATAGTATTGAATAATTACTCTCTATTGAATGATTGGAGCTGAATCTTGATGTTGTGCAAGAAATTAATGAGACTTCTAGTCTAGTAGCCACGTTGTGTAAAAATCACACGGGAGAGCTAACTTAAGTTTGGACAGCAAAGGAGACCCCTAGGAAATCTGCTATTCTTGACTGGTCCTATTAGCTTCCATCATTGAAGATATCTACGTTGGTTACCTCTTTGCTATTTGGACATTTTTTTTTCATATAAAATGGGAGGCTGCATGCCTTCTTCTTCTTCTTCTTCATCATCATCATCTTCTTCTTCTTCTTCTTCTTCTTCTTCTTCTCTCTCTCTCTCTCTCTCTCTCTCTCTCTCTCTCTCTCTATATATATATATATATATATGTGTGTTTGTGTGTATAGCCCCCCCATTCTCTAGCTTTAGCTTTTGATTGTAACTGCTAGAATCCCATCTCGATTCCTTCCTTACATGCTTCAATTTTGAGTACCGGAGCGAGAGAGAGGGGGGGGAGAATCTCTGTAACACAATTTATTCGCTAGCATTATTCAAAAAATGGACGACACACATGCACACAATATACTAGTGGGTGAAAATCGAAAAACAAATAATAACACATACATAATTTTTCTGTAGGATTTGTATACATGAATTAGCTAATTTCTTATTTTATAAGATTTCTGTAACAGATGAACATAACAAAAACAGACTGTATCTTCTAAAATAATTATCTCCCTCTAGCCCGCGTGGTTTTCAATAAAAAACAACAGAACCACATGGGTATATCTTGCTGCTTACAATGGAAAAAGAATAGCTCAGGAAATCCAAGCTCATCTTGATTCAAAACCCTTTTAACCGTCCCAACCTCCATACAGATTAAAAAACAAACTACTACGATATACAATTTACAGATTACACTAGATCTCATCCATAGGTCAGACATCCTCCCAGACCAGTGTACAATTAGCCTTGACTATGGGCAGGAACCAGGAAGCAGCAACAACAATCATAGTTGTAACTGCCCTGGGCCTCTCTTTGATGATCTTGAAGGAGGCCCACTTGTGTCTGATGAAGAAGGGCGCCGAGGTTCTTCATTTCTTCGCACCTCCTGCATATCGACACACAACAATGTGATTGCAAGAATAGAAATAGCAGCCTTAAACACAAAACTGAGTAAAAGTTGAGACAGAAAACTAAAAGTATAAGATGATAAATAATTTTTTTTGAAACAGTGCCTTATCACAAATTCTTGAGGCAGGCAACATAAACTTTGATCCAAAGTCGTCACTGTAGCCCCACACAACCCTTGACCCCAGTTAAAAGAAAGAAAAAAAGTATCCTTATCACAAATAGCAATAGCAGCCTTAAAACACAAAACTGAGTAAAAGTTGAGACAGAAAACTTAAGTATAAGATGATAAATAATTTTTTTTTAAACAGTGCCTTATCACAAATACTTGAGGCAGGCAACATAAACTTTGATCCAAAGTCGTCACTGTAGCCCCACACAACCCTTGACCCCAGTTAAAAGAAAGAAAAAAAGTATCCAGCCCTACTGACGATGTTTTGTCTTCTGCCTCGAGTCTAACCCCTAATGCTTTGAGCTAAAGCTCTATCTTTTTCCTTTTCCTTTAGTTGTGAGCATGAGAACATGACAAAAGAGCACCAAATCCCATTTGTTAAATGAACTCACTTCATCACATTTATAGAAAACACTCATTCAGATCTTTATAAAGCTCAATGACAGTAAGAATATCAAGAAAAAAAAATCATGAAACCTTTGATAATGAAGTGGCAGAACTGCTCCAGGATTGTGCTTGCGCTTGTGCATGCATACGGTGCTGGTACTGCATTTGCTCAAACTGCTGTAGCCTTAAAGCAAAGTTAATTCCATTATGTGAATTTCCACCATCCTGCATTCCGTCACCATCCTCAGTGATTTGTGATCCACTTGGCATGTGATGTAGAATTTGATAGGGGTTCCCTGAAGTTTGCCTGAATTGATCACCATTGAAGGAATACGACGGTACAGTTTTTAAACGTGTTCGTAGTATCTTGAAGGCGGCACTTTGCTGTGATCAAGAGTCAAATGCAAGGTAAACATAAATTACTAACTACACAATTAAAGCACTTTACACACACACACACACACACACACACACACACACACACACATATATTGCATTTTGGAATAAACACCACCAAGCAGCTAGTGTTAGGAGCAAGATTAATCTGTTTGGGCCGAGACGCATTGAGATTTTAGTATGAACAAGCCCAATAGCTGGGGTAACAATCAGATGAAAATCACCCTGACGTGAACCTTACTCTTTTACTTGGGTCTCAAGATCCAAATACCAAAATGATTTCCCAGGAAAAAGAGGATCTTAAAAACCATTTTCATATGGAAAATAATCTGTATTCTAGTTCTACACCTAAACAGTGCAACATACTGATTAAAGTTAGATGAATTCTATATGTTTTGTGAAACTTTGTTTTCAGGCTCTTTAATTTGCAGCTCCAGCTTAAATTACCAGATCCCTATCCACCTCACTAACTGCAACTTGATCATGCATCCTGATTTGTGGTCACTTTTACGTTCCAGTTCCTCAAAACTGGGAATCCCAATGTATCATGTTTGTGATTGTTCATCATTACAAGGCATTTGGCTAAAAATTTATTTAAAAAATTGTAAAGTATGACAAAGATAAAGAGAATACATAAATAAATAAATATTTTTCATGGATTAATTGTGTTTATATACACGTGAGGACATAACTATCTTCTCAAAAAAAAAAACCAAAAAAGGTGTGTACAAAACTACTTACATTACATGATAGTGTATAAGTCGGTTTTTAATGCAAGCAAACATATTTGTCATCAACAAAGGGGAAGAAATGAAAGTAAAACTCTTCCAGAACCATACCTGGGGAAGCAACATCAGAAGGCCATTTAAGGCTTTTAACAACCATATATATCTTCCAGGTTCAAGAAGCTGCAAGAACCACAAAAGGGGTCACGCACCAGAACATATCAACTGTAAATTGGGAAGACAAAAGCAGGAACATTAACTAAAAAAATCCATTTAGTTGCAAGAAAAACTGCACCACCATTAAACACTCTGTACAAGAATAACATAAGATACTGAGGATGCTGGGACGAAGGCTTTGTTGCTGTACTGAGCGAAAAAACTCACTTTCATGCTCCAAATACAGACAGTACAAGAAAAAAGCTCATACATCACACCACTGTACAAACACACTAAGAGGTATTAAATTATCTTTGCAGTGTACAAGGGTTTTATTGCAAGACAAATAAAATAAAATAAAATAATAATAAATAAATAAAATTATTAATTGATTGGACATCCATCACATATTCGCAATGCTTTAACATTTTTTTTTTTTTTTGGATAAGTAAAAAACTTCATTGAAAAAGAAATGAGAAAATACAATGAAAACAAAGCACACGGCAGTGTGCTGTGGAAACAGCAGAATATCCAAACTAACTAGCAGTGAGTACAAAAGTCAAGTGAATCATGCAAAGAATTAAAGGTAGAAACACCCGAAGCATTACCCACTCAAACAGAGTCTGAAAGAATGAAAGCTTCAAATTGTGAATCAATCTTTCACTCCCTTCAAAAGTACACAAATACCTCTCTCTCCAAATACCCACATAAGGTGAGGGATCACATTCCAAATATGCTTAAACAGTATATTTTCAAGTCAACTTTTCTTGGAGGTAGAGAAAGTGGTTGCTTATGCTATAGTTTCTATTTTCTTTTCTTTTTTTCCCCCTTCTTTTAAATTTTCAAACCAGGAACTAACATTAGAAATTTAATGAGCAAAACCATTCATTACTTCATTAGACCCCAAAAGGTAAGTACAATAATAACACCCTTCTCCCAGAGGGGGGAAAAATACTTTCTTTTTTTTTTTATAGGTAATAAGAATTTTATTGATAGCAAAAGTGCAATGTGTTTACAATTGTAAACTCACTGCAATATGAGGGGGAAAAAATACAAGAGATACTAAAGTTCAAATGATCAATAAACTCCAAAAGATCAAAAATGGTCCACTGTTTGCACATGTAACAGAAATTGAAAGCAAAGTTCTTCCACTTCCACAAGGGCTACCACTTTGGTAGAGCCCTTACTAGCCAAGTTCTCTTCCAAGAAAACCCCATCTCCCATTCCCCCTAATTCCACACAGCACCAAAGAGAAAACTTCTCACCTCAATCTTGTGATTGCTACTTGGTCTCCCACACATCACATTTTCTCCTATCTCACAACCTTGAACATCATACGAGAGACAAAGGGCATCAATTGACTATATTTTCCAATCCTAAACAGGCCAAACAATCCTCAAAATTCAAATGCAACACTCTGCCTGACCAACATATATAGATAGCCAAAATTAACATTAATGGAAAACAAATCAGGAGAAAATCCCCTTCAAAGCACACTTCTCCACACCATGCATCCTACAAAAAGAATATTGGTCCCCTCAACCTCCTTAAAAGGAAATATACTCCAACTCAAGCCAGCCTATTCCTAATTGCTTTTCACTCACTCTCAATTTGACATTTTCATAGGTAAAACAAATTAATATTTGTTAAGGACTGGGCCAGAAATAACTATAATAGGCATTATTTTGATGTTGCAAAGGGAAAAGACCCAATAAGGTATGAATGTATGTCATTACAATTGTTTCTTAGTTATGCACCTGCAGTCTAAGATAAGCAAAGATTGGAGTTTCCAACAAGCGAATCAATTTATCCAGCTGGACCAAAAATTTGACATTAATATCTTCCCCCACCAGAGACTGAATCACAGCACTTGCATGCTCGTATGTCTGCCAAGCAAGATAAAAGATGATCAATAAATGCAACAAGAACTTAGAGGTGGGACAATCAAGATCACTAAATGCTACATTTTTTGTGGTGGTGGTGGTGGTGTGTTTGTTTTTGTTTTTTTTTTGGGGGGGTGTGTTGTTGGGGAGAAGAGATTGAAAATGAAACAAGATGCCATGAATAACTCAAAACGCTCACCTGAGCTAGTAAGCATAGGCTTATAATTGCCATGGGTGAATGGCACCATGAAGCATACAATGAAACAAACAAGTCTTTCCCAGAGGGATTCACCAGTGAATGTTTTAAAAGATTCCGAAGCCCATACAATTCAGAGGATGTAAGTAAAATCAAATTCAAAGCCTGAAAAAAAAAAAAAGAATCAAATGGATAAACAATAATTCACCTACATTAAGTGGCTAAAGAATCAACACAGGCATAAGAAAATAAATTATAAAAAAAAAAAAAAAAAAAAAAACCTAAAAGAGAGAAATGAAAAGCATTCTAAAAAAATATGTACTGTTCGATGTCCCAGTTATGCCACACCATCTTGACTCAACGTACAATCTTATGATGTTGCTTCATGTTGTTCAAAAAATTATAACCAAGCAAAGCACTACAGGTTTATACAAGTTCTCAGACAATCAACAGAACCTGAACCATAATAGATGCAAAATCCAGATCCGATTCTCCTTCTAGTATGGTTGAGAGTTCACGGTAGACCCTTTCAGCATCTAAAAGTACACATAGCCGGCGGATAATCAGAGCACCACGCCTAAGGAATAAAATCAAGAATGAAACAAGAGATTTAATCTCAGAAGAAATAATACAATTAACTTAATATTGATAAAGAATCAGTACAAGACTAGCAACAAGAAAGCAAGAAAAGATAAGGAATGAAACTCACTTCTCAAGAAGAGAATTATCTATCCGGAAAGTATGTACTAGGAAAACAACAAGGTGGCGGAAGTGCTGAGGATCTTTTGCTATGCCGGCATGAACCTCCAGAACAAGGAGCACAACCTGGGAAGATCCATAATAGCCAAGCAATTAAGAAAAAATTGAAGCCACTAAATGATTCTTTTTGGTACTAACTACAAACACAACCAAAATGCAGTCTCAGATAAGTAGCACACGTTCTAAGGATTAACCTAAGGCTACAAATAGTAGAAGTGCCAGCATTTGATTCAGTTTCACAAGACCACTTTCAAACCTGAAATTTATAAATTGCTCTTTGTAAAAATATAAAGCATATATCTCAGATAAATAGACCAACAATATGATCTCATAGACCATCCATATTTTGACAATTATAACATACTACCAAATCCCAAAAGAAGTGCAAAGAAATGCAATACATAAATCTTGAACTTTGAAATATTATAACACAATACCTGAAACATATGCAAAACATGTTACATTCAATATATAAGGTTTGTGAGCGTGTGTGAAAGCCTGCAGAGAGGCTACTTCTCATATGAATAGCTGAATTATTTCATTGGCAACTGTAAATTATCTAGCCACACCCCCCAAGGACAACGGTCAAATTTCAGACTATTGCTCATTTTTTACAAAATTTTAGCTGGGAGATTTGCAAACTTTTAACATTCTCAAACCTGACCAGCAAAAGGGAAAAAGAAAAGCAAAAGGCCAAGGACTCTCAATGACTTCAGTTTTTTAATAGCCCTAAATATGGTATTTCTCACTTACAAAACATACAGTTTTAGCCTCCTGTTTTCCTCATCAACGACATCATTTTCTAACTATCCTCTTTGCTGAGTTATCTCACTATGAACTAAAAGCTGATCCCCAAAGATCCAAGAAAAGAAAAGGTGAGAGACTACATATATGGAGATCACAACAATGCCACAAATAAAAATAACTCCAACTACATTACTGATGATGGTGAAATTCAACAGAAAATGCAACTTCATTACACAATCAGAAATGAAAAGTACAATCAGGATAAAAGAATTACCTCATCAGAAGGATCTGACAGCGCTTTCAGAAGGGAGTCAAATATGTCATTGAGGGAACTTAAGACCTGTTTCAGGAAGAAAATTGAATTTAAACATAATTGACATTAACAAAGAAAGGTCCACCAAACAAAACTACAAAAATAAATTCAGAGCAAAACAACCAATCAAAGAGAAATTTCCCAGTAGTTAATTAGTAAAACCAAGCCGACTACGCTTTTCACCCGTTCCTTTGATTTAGTACTTCTTCACTTGTTCCGCTCACTTTTACCCAGCAACATAGACATAGATGTGGATTAATGAATATTATATAACCAAATCAGGTTACATTTCTTTTCTTTGTAGTATAACTTAGCCATAGGACACATATTCTGCGTCACTTATTCACATATTCAAGAGCTGGAAATGAGCTAAGCCAAATACGATGAGCTGAAAAAAACCTAAACCCGAGCTCACCTCAACCAGAAAGAAGAAGCTTTAGTCCAGCACAAGCCATAAAATATAAGCTCAAGCTCAGCTTAGTGAAAACAAGCTCACAAGCCACTTGATGAGCCCAGGCAAGTTGCCCCTAGAAGCTCCTGGCAACAACAATTTTAAGCCAACATCTAATTTGGGTTGGATAAGAAATGCACCTTAAAGCCCAACCCTTTCAAAAATTAAAAATTTAAAAGCTAAAGTTCAATATATTAACAGCTGATCACTGACAACTCCATGCAATGGGCCTCATTCCCATGAAAGTCAAAGCAAGTTGCAAAGCTGGAGAAAGCAAATTATAGACAGTATATATCACCTCAATGACTCAATTGCACTCTTTCCAATGTGGGATTTACTGTCATTTAGTCCCTCATTTGACAAAGCCTATCATTGACTTATTAAATCTAGCTCACAAGCTTCTGAGCCAAAGTGTGTTGTGTTCAGGATTGGCTCCTATTCCATAACGAGCCTTTTAGTAAGGCCAGCTAGCACGCCAAGCCCAAGCTAATTGAAAGCCACTCATTTGGGGAGAATTCATACTGAATTTTTTACTAAGTCTTTATGATATTTTCTAGTGTAGCCTCCCCACTCTCCTAATGTAAACATATAGTGAAGAATTAGGGATGTGGATATGATCATTTGGGAGTCCTATGTATAAAACCAACATACTTCCAATGGAAAATACGAATAAGCATTTAAAAGTAGACTCTCTCTTCAATCCCATCTTTTTTGATAAGTGACTCTTCAATCCTATAATGAGATAATATCAAAGAGGAAAATGTAGATGAGCAGTTAGACATACTAAAAGGCACAGAGATAATGGATCTTTTTTTGATAACTCGATAGTGGGGGGAGGGAGGATTGAACCCTGGACATCTTTGTTCGAAACACTAAGAGGTGCCAATTGAGCTTCAAGGCTCTTGGCCAAAGAGATAATAGATCTAGATCACTTCAAATCCTAAGGGACCTTTTAGGAAGTCAATTGTTATTAAACTCCCACCTTAGAAATAGGTTCGCTTAGCAAATTCCTTGAACCAAGTACAACCATCATGGTGTAAGTCAAAAGGCAGGAAACATGCATCTAACCCGATATAGATATGATTCATAGACAGGCGGTTACCTCAGAGCGATGTCTGTTAAGAAGGCTTGAGATCCAGTGCAATGCTTCAATTCGAGTAGCCTCCCATTCACTATTTAATTGCCTGATCAGTAAAAATAGCCAGTAATCACCATTAAATCATACTGCACAATAAGTCTTAGAATAACCATTGTAACCAAGATAAACAAGGGACTCTTGTAAGCACCTCTCTTATAGCTCCTTAGACAGAGACATGCTACATCTACCCATAAAAGTACAAATTACAAGTTACATTTCCATACCACTTTTTTTCCCAGGTTTCAAAAACTATACCTCCTTGCAATACCGAGGATTGCTCCTACATCAAATCCTTCAGCTGGATCAGCATGGATTGAACGAAGCTCTTCGTTTGTTTCACGAGCAACCTTATAGAAATATTAATGTATTTAGATGACCAGGAGAATCAAAGATTTCATTGCATAAACTAGTTAGAAACCCCACCCCCCCTTCAAAAAAAAAAAGGGGGGAGCACTAAGTGGGGAAGCGTGAAACAACCTACCACTCTAATTTTCTCCTCTTTATCAGATATGCAAGGCAAAATGGCCCCAAGAATATCAGCATAATAAGGCACAAGCTGGTCCCCACCAAGTTTTACAAACTCATTTATCTGTACAAAACCCCCAAAAACAAAAAAGCTATAACAAAATAAAATAAAATTTACAATGAAGCAACAAATTCTCTGTAAATCAAGAAAATATGCCAAAATACTCGCTCCAAAATCAGATAGAAAAACCATATCAGAGAGTGATACTGGTTAAAAATAGTAGAAATACTCTCTGAATTGCAGTTCTACTTACCCATGTGATAGCCGTTAACCGAGTAAATTCATCTGTAGAACCTGCCCTCTGCACCAGTATTTCAGCCATGCGACCATAATCTACAGACTTCAAGAGTAGCACTGCTCGAGTCAGAAAATTACAAATGAACAAAATATTTTGTTTTTGTCAAAATAATTGGGACTGATGATAAAGTCATTCTTTGTTTGAAGCTAGAGTCAAAGTGCAACAATCTTATGATTCCAACAGTATCAGAAGAAAAGAAAAGAGGATAATGCATTGCACAAGATTTCAAATAGCTTGGTAACAGCACAAGGAATACTAAACAACAAAACTGGGATTTGGGCATTCATTGTTAACAGAAGTCTTACTGGGGAGTTCTTGATCTCTTGTAGAAACTCCGAAAGAGCTGAATCAGCTTGTTGCCTTATTTCATGGCTAGAATCGCTTAACATATTAAACAAACCTGAGATTTATCAAGGACGTGTAAGTTCAAATGCATTCAAAGAAGAGAGCAGCAATCAAAGAAGCTTATTAGTTTTGAATAATGACCAATTACCATCAAGAAAATCAGGAAGAAAGCCCAGCATATCAATATCTGGAACACTGTCCAAAACAGTTATCCAGCCTACCAAAAACTGCCGGACATAGGGATTTAGGACATTCATACGCTCCCTCAGCAATGGTATAAATTCTTCGATGCTGAAGAAAAAAGAACTTTAAAAGCCGCATAAGTTACACTGTTAAAGCAGTTCACAAACTCATCCGATGATCTTTGATTCTTAAAAATACAAAAGGTCTAAAACAAGAGCAAGCAGATGGCGCACCTGAATTGATCGCTTTCAGTAACAATGTCCTGTTTCATTATAGTAAAATCTGAGAATTGATATAAAGAAAAGGAAAGCCTATTTTCAGACAACTAAGGGAACAACCCAACATTCTATTTGGTGCTTTAGTCTGTACATGAGTTCAAGGAATAATTTTTTACCTTCACAAGCCGATCTAAAAGATGCGCAGCACTTTGTACATTGGCATCTGAGTCTGCCGATAGTTTACATAAGGCATCAAAAATCTGATTAAAGAATATGATGAAATCCCCTCTTACAACCTGCGCATCAGGCCACCACCAAAAGATAATGTATAAAGCCCGCTACCAATCCCAAAGAAACACCATTATATATAATCCTGCTAATCCAATCTCACCTTTGCAATATTATATAGAGCTTCACAAGCATAATACCGAACTCTGCTATCTTGGTCAGCAAAAGAATTAAGCACAGGAGGCACAATTTGCTGGTAGGTGGATCAGAAGCAAAAACAAATTATCAATACTATAGCGACGGGAAGGTGGGAAACACAAATGGAAAAATAAAATGTTCAACAATGTTTATGATGCGATACAACCAACAGGTATATCCTTTTTGAGTACTCCAGCAACACTACAACTCACTCCATAATAATGATTAACAGTAAAATGGTCTTCTTCAGTGTTTAAAATGTATTTTTGTGTCTAATATGCACAGCTGAAAACTTCAAAAGAGCAACTTAAAAACAGTGGATGAAAAAAGATCATCTCATCCTGAGTACTAAAATACACAAACACATTATCTAGTTGATATATATGCCACATGTTGGTCACTACTCAGTACCAAATTAAGTTAGTAAAATGCAATGTAAGCTCTTATCACTGGCACACAACATTCCATTGAGTATCGATATCTATAGATTTCTAAGCAGTGCACACACTACTAGAAAGCATGATTTGAAGAACCGCTAATAAAAAGAAGCAACTTCCCATTATATTATATGGCACTATAGAACATATTGAGTTATCATTTCTTTAATGAAAATTGAGATAGAAATCCAATTTTAGAAAATCCACTGTTACTTCAAAACAATCGATCTCACAAACCCCAATATCACTCCAAGTATATTATTCCATCCAACTACAAAATGCTAAAGATTTACTTGTCTTGCCTAAACACATTAAACATCCCAAGTATTATCAAACATGAATGATGAATCTAAATAAAACACAATGTCATGGTATGATGTTTTTAAGTAGAAGATATCGTCTTAGAATATGGGAGAAGAGGATTGGCCCTAAGTGGTACAAATTCAAAATTCGACAAGTTAAGTTGAAATGTAAGAGTAAGCTGCAAGCAATGGACAGCAGAAAATAATAAAGCAAGCCCACACCCATATAAAACTGACAACCTTTCAGAGGTAAGTCATAACATGAGGGGTTTCTACACCCATTAAAACTTAACAATACTAAATCCAAGCCAATTTTCTCTTCTTATTCTTTTCTTTTTTTAATAAATAAATCCATCTCCCTCAAGATTGCTTGGCCTGCCATACACAACTAAGGCTAAATCATGTAACCTATGTCAAGCAATAACCATTCTGCAGTCTTATAACAAATATCAGTAACAGTAAGTAGCAACAACACTTCAAATTCAAAATACAAAACATAAGACAAGGCACCATTGCCACCAGAACACATTGAGTTATAAGTCTAACTTCACTTCAAGTCAAAAGGTTAGTCTCCTAGTCCATCCAGAATCTGTACTTAGCAAATCACTAAATTAGATTAGCAACATTTCAATTTACAGCCAGTTCATACTCTTAGAGCACACTGCCATGGTCTGCTAATATATTTAAACTAAGATTTGACTCATTTCAATTCAGCACCTATAGCATATCCAGGTTCAAATCGCCCCACCCCAATTGTTAAAAGCCAGCAAAACAAAAAAAAACCTTGGAACAAATTATTAATTGGTAAAAGTAAAACTTGACCCAGAATCAATATTATAAAGTAATGATGCATAATTGTTGTTACCTCGAGATGTTGAGCCGCCTCACTAGTCAACCCGACTGTGGCAGCAGCTAATCCTATCAATCCCCCCTACATAATGTTACCAAAATTCAAACCAAACAATCATGTTTACAGTCACAAATTCGAAACAAGTTGACGAAATTCGATAAATTGAAAATACCTTCCGATGATTCGCTTGCGCAGAGAACGTGAACTCCGTAGTCAACAAATTGATCACCGCCGTTATCTTATCGTGATCTCCGGCCACCGCGAGTTGCTTCACAATTCCTTCAACCTATACATACACACACATACATGTAGATATAATTATATACACAACTCCACCAAGATCCAATAAAACCATCAAAAACCCTAGAAACCAAAACCGATCAAAACTGTTAAAATTCTAGGGCATAGGAAAGAGAAAGAGACCTCAAGAGCAGCATTCTTGCGCTTCTCGTAGAGCTTATCGGAGAGATTTCGAAGCACGGAAGCGGGAATCACTGAGAAACCGTCGGCCATGGCAAAAAACCCTTCCTTCGAACTCTCTCTATCTCTCTTTCTCTTTCTCTTTCTCTCTCTTTCTCTCTCAATCTCTCTCTCTCTCTCTGAAAATTCAAATTCGTTTTCGGATCTTCTCCTCTTGATATCGGAACATTGCACTCTACGCTTCCTTCTTTTTTCTCTTCGCTTACTTGATAGTTTTCTTTCTTTATTTTTTTTTTTTCCCCAAAGATCGCGGAATCGAGGAAAATGAAATCCGGGAATTTGAATTATTTTAAGAAGAAAGAGGAAAATCAGATCTACGAAAATCAGGAATTACTTTTACGCACTAAATTTTTCTGCCAAGCTTTGCTTTCTTTTTCCTTTTTATGTGTTTGGGTTTTCTTTTTTCTTTGCTTTTCTCTCTTTCTCTCTCTGAAGCCTCTTCTCGCCGTGACAGAGTCTCTCTCTATATGTGAAAGGTGACTGAGGTTTGGAGCTTGGAAAAAAACGGTGGTGTATGTTATTGTAATGACCAAAATGTCCTTGTCTTCTATGTTTTTTGTTTTTTTTCTTTTAATGTATGGTCATATTGGGTATTTTACTTTTTAGTCGGTTCAAACAAACATGAAACACGTATGTCAATACTTTTTTGTGTATGTACTGTATGTGCATATTTGGTGAGATGGATGAGAGTGTAATTTCGAAAAAAATAAAATAAAAAATTAGTTGCAGCAGCCAGCCAACCACATATGGTACATTAGTCAAATGGTATTTTATAAAGTTTGAGATCAAATTCTTCTATCACTTAAGCCCAATTTCGGGAGGTAATAATTAATTTATAACAATTACTTAAAAAAAAGTAATAATTAATGATAAATAATCGCAATCTAAATTGAATCTAACCTTCTTCTTTTTTTAGAATCAATTGAATCTAACTTAGATTCTAGTCATAGTCTAATTTTGTGTCATCCATTTTAATTTTCTTAATTTTAGAGTCCAACAACTTATTCATAATATTTAGCGTGAAAGTCAAGATGATCATCCCTCTCAATGTTAATTTCTTTGAAACATTTTTCCCTCACTCAATGTGTGTGTTAAAAATACATAGTATTTAAAAAAAAAATGTAATATATATATATATATCAAATTATAATTGAGATCATTCTCAAAAAAAAAAAAAAAATTTATAGTTGGGATACTTTTAAGTAATACTAGTCGATGTCTCATGCGATGCATGGATACTTTATACTTTTATTATGAATTAATTTCTAATTATTCTTTATGACCCAATAACATTCATCTTATGTTCAATTATATTATACATATCATTAAGGGCAAGAAATTAAAAAGAAGCAAAATTATTATGAATATACATAATTAAGAATATGAATATTATATAGCCTAAATGAATTCAAAATTATTTAATTATTTTGGCTAATTAAAGTGTACAAGTATCTTTTACTTTCCTTGAAAGAGAGTGGACAACTGGGCATATAATTTGTTAGCTTCAAGAGTCTTCTACATTAGAAATTAAAACAAAAAACAAATTGAAGGAATTATTGTTTCTATCATATAAATTGTTTATGTATTTATTTTTAATAGATTCCACTATATAAAAGAAGATCGTATAGAAATAATCCATTTTTGTGCAAAAATACTATCAGCAATAGGAAGAGGAAAGAGCAAATTGATGTGGCACTTAATAATAAGAGTCTTATTAGGAAGATTGTAGAGAGCCTTTCAACGTGTATATCCTATTTTATGATCCCAGCCCATATTTTGGAGAATATGGGAAAAAAATTAATGTGAAAGGGTCACACTTGGGTCATAATATGTAAGATAATAAGTGAGCTTGGGCTTTTTATAAGATTTGGTTTGATTTTAATTTAATTTTGAACTACAGCTTAGAGTCGTCAATGGGTCGAGTCGGGCCGGCCCGGCCCTTTTTTACTTGGCTCATGGGCACAATGGGCTGTGCATAATGGGCTATTAACTAGCTAATGGGCTGGGTCGGGCTGGTCCGAAAGAGGAAACCTTAGCCCATGACCCTGCCCATGGGCAATGCCCATTTTGTCTTTAGCGAGTTGGGCTATCAGGTTGGGTCTAATGGGTCACCCATAAGCTTGTGTTAGCATATTATTTTATTATTTTGTTAAAAAAAGAATCAAATTTTTATAAGGAAATAATCAATCTATTTTTTTAAAGGAAAGAATTAAAGAATTTAATACTTAATTACAAATTTTTTTACAGTCAAATCTATTTAATTTTTGTTTTGTTGATGGAAACCTATTTAATTTTTTATTTATTAAGTCTTTAAATAGTTTTTTTTAAAAATTTTATCTTTAATAAAAAAATGTCAAATGGTTAATTCAAATTTGATAGACTACTAGAAAAATATATATTTAGCAAACTAAGTTTAGCATAATTACTTTGAATATCTTAATGGTTGAGGGAGTTCTCTTAAGAAATTCCTCTATGATATCTCAAGATCAATCCTTCATACATTTCTTATATATTTTTATTATGAATTATAAGTTATTAGGCTTAACCAATGGGTTAGGCCAACGGGCTGGGCAACAGGTTGGGTTATTGGGCTAGCCCACCGGGTACCAATGGGTATAAAAACTAGCCCATGGCCTGACCCACTAGGCTAGTGGGCTACCCATGGGCCTCAATAACAACGGGCCGGGCCACCCATTAGCCCGATGGGCTGTCAGGTTTCTGGGTCAGGCTGTGGGCCATGGGCTATTTGATGACCCTTAACTACAGCTCATCTTTTAAATAAAAATTTAAAAAAATAAAAAGTTTATGTGTTCTTTAACAGTAAAAAAAATAAATAAATAAATAAAATAAAATAAAACCTTGATGAAAATAGGTTAAAAATGCTAAATGAAACATTAGAACGCCACATGGCAAAAGCTAATGCACTCACGCATGAAGTCTCTACTTTTATATATATTAAATATTGAAGATGATTACACCACTTAATAAATTTTATTTGAATTAATATTTTAAAATTTTAACAATTGAATTACCAGTTTTCTAAGTTATTAACAAAATGCCAAATTTTATGTCAATTGAATTTTATTTACTATTAAAAATACAAAAACTTGAAATTTAAATGGATGACATGGGTATTGATTTATGATCATCTTAAAATTTGGCAAGCATGGAGTGACATTACTAAATATTACAATTTAATCAAATGGTAAATTTATTATTATTCACATCTATACAGTGTACAAGCCGGTGTAAATAAGCATGCCGATTTGGTTACATCTTGGCCCTCCACGTAGACAACCTCGAGTTACAAAAGCAGGGACTTTATGAGGGGAGCCACACCTTTGGCTCATGCTAATAGCATGGATACCATTGAAGAAAGAGAAATGTGCAATCTGGCATGGACACAAAGCACTACTAGGAGAGAGAATTCAACCCCTGTTGGTCAAAGGTTATAGAACACCTCTCATTGGTTAGTGCAAGGTTGGACCACTGCCAAAGACACGTGTAATGCCCTTAGGACTCACACTTTCCCTCTCCTCCTCTCTGTTTACCCTTCATAATGGTACAGAGCTTCCCTTCAACCCACCACCTTGACAGAAACAATTTTCCTCTCTCATCCAGCTGCAAAATAGTACTAATGATTGTTGTATTAGGGTTTGTAAAAGGGAATGAGAGTAAGACATCTGTCCTTGTACAGCCAGCAACATTCCTTGTACTATAAGAGGAGAATATTGCTAAGCAAAGAGGGAGGACAAAAAGGGAGAAATCTGGGTAAGGATGAAAGGCAAAAAAGTGTAAGGTCCTGGGAAGAGAAACACTGTGTGATCCTTAAACTTTCTCAATATTGCATAGTCTTTAAGGGATAAGGACACTCCATCCTTCATCCTACCATGGTTTTCATCCCTTCCATAGGGTTTTCCACATACATTGTGATTCTTTACTTTCCTATTTTTTTTTCCCTTTTATTCTTTGATGTTAAAAGTGATATTTTTTTATACTTAACAAGCATGAAACTCAAATGTACCATTAGGATTTAGGTCACACATCATCTGAGTCATCCTAAAGTCTAACTTGCACATACAACATCCAATAAAAATATATTAAATGGTGTGATATTACTAGAAGTACACCATATATAACTCTACATATATATATATACACACACATGGCTAACTTCAATTAATTATTTCTTATTATTACATCACTCAAATAATTTCACCATTAGATTACATATTCTTAGAGTTGTACACACCTTCCGCATAATTTTGAAATTTGAACATTTTATAGATAAAATTGTTATTTATTTTTTATCATCTTCAAATTTTCTAGGCATAATTTTTTTTTTTTTTTTTTAGATACAGTAGGATTTGAACATGAACAAATTTTGGCTCCAAGCATGTTTAGCAATTTCAAGGTTATTTTGGTGATTTTTTTAGGTTTATTGGTATTTTTGGTCATTTTAAAAGTTTCAAGAGTATTTTAGTTATTTTTTAGGTTTTGGGTTTTTTTTTTTTTTTTTTGTCATTTTAGAGGTTTTGGGGTATTTTGGAGGTTTTAGGGGCATTTTGTAAATTTAAAGTGTATTTTAGTCATTTTAGAGATTCCAAGGTTATTTTGGTCTTTTTAGAGGTTTATTGGTATTTTTTTAGTCATTCTCATGAGAAAATTAATTTTATTATCATGAACAATTTTGTTATTTGTATAAACTATCCCACCAATAAGTAATGTAAGATTACCTTCATTTAACAAGGTAATGAACTAAGCATCGTAATGTTCACATTATCTAGGTTATTGATTAGGGTTTACGATTACAATAATGTGAACTTGATGGAATGCATATCATGGAAAACCACACAACCCCTAGACATTCATATCAAAGAAGCTCCAGCAATTGCAAAAAGGTTCATACAAAAGAATAGACAAGCCTATCATCTTTCCTAGTCCAAATCTTTTACTCCACTTTTCGTGCTTAGTCTATACTCCACAAATAAAAACTTGATATGTGTAACCTAATTAATTAAATTATAATTTTATTCCTTTAACATTTCATACTCCAAATAAATAAATAAATAAATCTAGCACACTTCATGACCATCACCTACATTCACTAGCTAGAGGCCATCATACCATCAACATTGCAATTCACGGCCAACCACCGCCTTCGACAAAATCATCTCATTTTCATTTCATCCTTCTCAAGCCCACCCACCACCATTGTTATCTTTATATTGAAGGATTATTAAGGATTTGTTGTGACTATTCATATCAACCTACAATAATCTCATTTATTTTCAAAATGGTGTTAATGGTTTTGCTTTAGATTGATGGGATTGTTGTTTAACCAAAATTTTGATTTAGGTATTTGTTCTTTGGTTGAAATTGGTGGTAGGTAGAAGAGAGATGGGTTCATCAAGGAGGGTGGCTAGCCATGACTGCGTTGAAGGCATCAGCAACCTCTTGCTAGTGGCACCAGTGTAGGTTGGTGGTGGGTGGAAAGGGTGGTAGAGTGGTGGGGGTGGGGTTTAAGATGAATGAAGTGGAAGAGAGAAGGCTTCATTGGAGGCGGTGGTTGGCCATGAATGGTACCGTGTTGATGGTGTCGACCACCTCTTGCTAGTAGTGTCAATAATGGTAGGTCATTAGTGGTGAACCAATGGTGGTGATGAGGTGTATTGGGTTTTTTTTTTTTTTTTTTTTAGGTAACTATAATATTAAAGGAATACAATTAGAATTTAATTAATTAGGTTACATATATCAAGTTTTAAGATTTGTAAAGTATAGAGTATAGAGTGAGGGGGAAAATGAAACAAAAAAATTGGACTCCATTTTTCCTCTACACAAATGCTTATGGGGTTGTCCAAATTATGTGAATGTTACCCCCACACTCTTAGTTTTTGTCTTTTTCCTTTTATAGCTACCATGCACAAACCACAATCAAAGGAAGATAGTAATCCACAACTACACGTAGAAGCATTTGTTCTCCTCCTTGAAGCCTCAATCCAGTAACTTGACTCCAAGCAGCATAACCCATGATTCGTGCCATAAGTTCTTGACAAAAGAAAGGAAGAGAAGGTTGAATATGGTTTACAAGGATGAGGAGTATAGCTATGCAGGATACGTGGTAATCACACATTAGAGCCTTGAAAGCTTGGATAAGTATAGTTGGGTTGAAATCTATAGTGTAGGTGTGTATGATGTCCATTGTCAATGCCTAAAGACTAGTTTGCACATTGCCTCTAGTTGGACGAGGAGGTCAAGGTTCCAATCTCCAACACTTGGATAGAGAGAATAAAGACTCCAACCAATCAACATCAAAAGCTTATTTGGTGTAAAAATGCTTGGTTAGGGAAGAACAATGGAGAAAAGTGAGATACGGCACTTCCATATTCCAAAGATAACAAGCAATAGAGAAGTAGAAATTGATGAAAAAGAAAAGATAAAATGATAATAAATATTTTAACTGAGAAATTTTCTAACTCTTTTTTCCCTTCGAGTTTGGATTGCCCTTCATGTCCATTACCCTTCAGGTTAGAAAGTACCTGTCGGGTCTATTTACCCTTTAGGTTAGAAAGTACCTGTCGGGTCTATTTACCCTTTAGGTTAGAAATGCCCTTCGAGACCATTTACCCTTCGGGATGGAAATGACCCTCAGGTCCATTTGCCCTTTGAGTTAGAAAGTACTCGTCAGGTCCATTTACCCTTCGAGTTGGAAATTCCCTTTCAGATCCATAACCCTTCAGGTCAAAAAATACTTGTTGGGTCCATTTACCCTTTGGGTTGGAAATGCCCTTCGAGTTCATTTACCCTTTAGGATCCATTTACCCTTCGGGATGGAAATGCCCATCAGGTCCATTTACCCCTCGGGTTAGAAAGTACCCATTGGGTCCATTTACCCTTCAGGTTAAAAATGCCCTTTGGGTTCATTTATCCTTCAGGTTGGAAAGTACCCATTAGGTCCATTTACCCTTCGAGTTGGAAATGCCCTTCGTGTCCATTACCTTTCGGGTTGGAAACTACTTGTCAAGTCTATTTACCCTTCGAGTTAGAAATGCCCTTCGAGTTCCATTTACCCTTCGAGATAGAATTGCCCCTCATGTCCATTTACCCTTCAGGTTGGAAAGTACCTATCGGGTCCATTTATCCTTCGAGTTGGAAATGCCCTTCAGGTCCATTTACCCTTTAGGATGGAAATGCTCTTCAGGTCCATTTACCCTTCGAGTTGGAAAGTACCCATTAGGTCAATTTACCCTTCGAGTTCCATTTACCTTTCGAGATGGAAAACCCTTCGGGTTGGAAAGTACCCGTCGGGTCCATTTATCCTTTGGGTTGAAAATGTCATTCAAGTTCATTTATCCTTTAGGTTAGAAAGTACCTATTGGGTCCATTTACCCTTCGGGTTGGAAATACCATTCGGGTTGGAAAGTACCCGTCAGTCCATTTACCCTTCGGGTTCCATTTACCCTTTGGGTTGGAAATGCCATTCAGGTTCCATTTACCATTTAGGTTTGAAAGGTCCGTTAGTCTCTTTTTACCCTTCGAGTACTAGGTCCCCTTCGGGATGATTATGAAGTGACATCAGTCATACTCTCCACTCACATTCACCATCGGGTAGGAAAGTATCCATCGAGTTACCCCATACCAATGATGGATTACACTAAGTCCCACACTGTTTTAGTGTTCCCTACTCATGCATTCCTATATGGAAAGAACTTGCAAACCACGTCCAAAGATCCTTCTACATATTTGTATCCTCCCAATATGAGAAGTAAAGTCCTAAGATCTTGGAACATTAACTCTATATCTTCCATACAAGGAAAGATCCTATGTTCATGAGATCTTAGTCAGCCCTACACCATTATATAAGCACCAAGTCTCCTCTTCTCCAAAGTAGATAAAAAATTTCCCAGCTCTCACACTTTTGAGTTATTAGAGATTCTTCTATCACTGACTTAACCTTTGGAAGGTCTTTGGCCAGCACCTCCCCAGTGCTCTCTGTAGGTTCTTCATCCTTTTTTTTTTCAAGTACCCGATTGGCATGCGTCTAGATGATCAACTCACTGACGATTTTTGTGCATCATCATTAAAAAAACAAGGGAAAGTTTACTAGCTGCAAGAAATTATTTCTCAACTTCCGATAGCATTTTTACAGTCAGTAAGGGATCAAAACACACACCACCTCAAGACTATCACTCTCCCCCTATCACCGCTCCCATTTCTCTCTTTTAAGTTCAGAGTCAACAATAATTTATTTTACTGGGTGAATAGGTTCGAATCTTATGGAATCATCTACTGTTATCTATATGGTACTAATTTTTACTAAGGATGGCTATCTAAGGCAGGGCTTGCTTTTGTTCTCTGTGTGGACTTGATTTTTAGGACTAGATTGTGCTACTTCACTAGCAATTAAGATTTGTCTTAATTAGCGTGGTGGGTTCAACTCCCCATAACAAACCTAGGATTATGCTGCCAAATTTTCAAAACCATATTTGCACCTCTTCAAAAGTATTTGAACATATAACAATGTCTATATATATGTAACCCAATGCATTTTTGATGGGTGAAACCTTGCAACAATTGCATCCACAGTCAAAGATATGTTTGTTTCTTTCCAATTGGGTAACTTCCTTCTGTATGGATTGAAGTTGTGTCAGCAGTTGTTTTCTTTCCCCTCTTATAGGCAGAGATCTTCTTATAGGGTTTGGGTTTGAGGCATCATCACTATCTGAGTCTAAATCTTCTTTTGATGTGGAATAAGCCATGGCCCTTATCTTGTTACATGTTTGACCATGCTTATATATATATATATATATATATAGGTAAAGATGTTAGAAAATTCAATTAGATTTCAAATTGAAATTTAATTAGAGTCTAATTTTGCCCCATGTGTCCCATCTAATCTAAGTTTTTAAATTTTTTTGCCTTAAAATTCAATTAGAGTTTAATTTTGCATCATGTGTCTCATCTAATGTAAGTTTTTTAATTTTTGTGTCAAGTAAGTTAATTTAATGTAATGTAAAAAATAAGGAGTTCAATATAAATAAACCAAAAAAAAGGTAATGGACCGTATATAGTCATGACATATATAACCAATGATTAGAGAAAATTTTATTAGATTCAAAATTGAATTTTGCTTTTGTCAACTTTCCATACAAATTAAATTGTTTAATTTTTTGCATTTATTTTTTCTCTAAGCTAATGAGCATAATTTTTTATGCTATTTCTATTCAGATATTTTGTATGTCAAGATTTTGAATGTAATAAATTGTAATTGAGTTGAACGATCCCATCACCTATCCCCATTCAATTTAGGAGATACTATTGGACCAATTTATTCTTTTATTTTTGTGTTGTATTTATTATAATTTCATGGACAATGATTGTGAATAAATATTGTATATATAGTATCCAATAGTAATTTTCAAAATTATATACATAATAACAGTGTAATGAGAAATTTGATGTAACCAATATCATGAAAATTGCAAGAAAAAACTATCTTAGTACCTCAAAATGTCCAAGTCGAACTAATATCCTATTTTAGTAACCCAAACTAACATCAATAACACCGCTAAAAATTATCATTCCCGTGCGTAAGCACAGGTTCCATACTAGTTTTTATATTTTTTTCAATTTTATTTATTTTCTTCCATTTTTTTTGGGGGGCGGGGGGGGGGGGGGGGATATAGTTCTCTTTTCATACAAGTCAAGGGTGGCAATTCATGTTCACATGTCAGGTTTGTGTCATTTCAATTCATGAGTATTTGACTATATTAGCGACACTAACCCAGCATATTTATTAAACCGGTCAAGATTTCCAAACTCTAACATGATCTGTTTACTAAAGCATCCACGGGAAGAAGTAGAAGTTCCTACTGAAGAGGCCCCCCAACTCGATATGGATGTGCACGGGGAAAAAGATCAAGACCGAATTAAGGAAATTTTAGATTTCCAACTTCAGGACAAGATCTCGAAGAAGGAGAATGAAAGAAGAAAGGTCCTTGAAGGGCTGACCGAGGGTGAGATCCTCAAACGAAGATTATCTAGCTTGGATTTTTATTTCCGCAACTTAGACCAGTTTGTGGTGCAGAAAAAATAAAAATTAAAAGTATACCAATTTCATGTCCTAAATGAAACAAGCGGACTAGAATTATTAGTATGGTAGAAAGATTCATATATTTCTTTCTACCATACTTATTATATTATTGTAGTATATAAAGTTTTACTGTATAAAGATAGAGGTTTAATATAGATCAATCCACAATATCTATCTTCATAGATATCAACTATATATAGATATAAATTCCATAGATGGATCAGTCGTATTGACTTGTTTATCATATTTTATCAAAGTAAAGAAAAAAAATACAAATTTTAGTATTAATTTAATTGATCAAAACTATGAAAAATCAAGAATTGCCAACCAATTGAGTTACAAGGTTCTAAGTTTTGATATTCATTCTAAAAGGAAGAAAAATACCACTAAAAAAAGGTTTTAAAAAAGTACTACTTTTTTTTAGAGAAAAAAAAATACTAATAATCATTGATAAGGGCAAAAATAGTGCTTACTCGTATTAAGGCACAAGCTGACGGTTACAGGTAAAGCCGTCAGTTTCCATTAGTAAAAGTTGGCGAACAGAGATTTGATTGGGGTGTGGAAGGGAGTCCGCAAAGTATACCTAAGGGTTGACATCACCAATAAGCTGACGACGATAGGGCTAAAGGGATTAGGATAAAGCTGACGAACCTAAAGCTGACGGCTATAATGTAACCTTGGCTTGGCCACCACGCATGAGTATATAAGGAACTGTCTTATATCCCACGTTTAGTGTTAGTCTCCTACAAGGAAATGATTCCGCAATATACGCTCATGAGGATTCCTATAAGGAAAAGACTTCTAGCCCAAGGAAGAGGGGTCAACTCTCTACTACTATAAAAGCCCTTATACCCTTACAAACCAAGGTACGCATAATTGACCCCTTTCTAGCACTCTAGAGTTGTAAAAAATTCTAACCTGACCTTCAAAGGGTATTTGGCTGGCACCACACCGGTGCTCTCTATTAGGTCTTCTCTTTTTGTTGTGCAGGTGTCATTTCAGGTGCACGAGTATCGTGTGGCTCACTGGTGATATTTCCGGCATCATCAATCATGTTGCAAATTTTTCTTGATTTAAGTGGCCCTAGGAATCCATTTCATAAAGCAATGAAAAAAAAATACATGAACATATACTGACTTCAAAATTCATTCCATGTTCAGATTTCCCATCCAATAAGAGAAAAATAACCAATTTTGCTTTTGTTAATATACATATTCATCTTTTATCAACAAGTTTATGTTGAAAATTGGTTATCTACATATTTGGCGGTTAAAGTTTGAATATTTTAAGATATTCTATAATTAATTGTGAATAATGGCTCCAATTTGCACATTGAGCCCATCTTGGTTTTTATGGCTACCTTGAAATGGAAAGTGAAACTAATGTTATCAAAAAATTCCCGTAATCAACAATGACAAGCATAGTGTACAAACCCTTTTGTTTTTGTTCATTGGCACCTATAAAGTATAAACTTACTGTTAAAGCACAATCATTGTCCAATCCAGATTACAAACGCCCGCTCGTGGTAAGCCTAGAGAGGCTCAAGTCTCTCGAAAACCCTAATAAGAAAAAGGTGATTAACTTTTTGTAAATTGATTAAAAAAATTTTACTTTAGTTACAAAATTGGTTACAACCTAATGCTGCAATCTCCTTTTAAAAAAATTAACATTACTACAAATTTTAAAAATCTAACTATTGTATCGCATGTTTTTTATACTTTTAATACAAATGTCAAATTTTGTGACAACAGAATATTATTTACTATATGATCTATAAATTTATATTTTATGCATAATTTTAAATTACAAAAACTTGCAATTTAAACAATTTATTGATGACATAGCCATTGATTTTTAATTTTCTAGAAATTTTGCAAGTATAGAGGATATAAGAAGAAATTGTAATTTAATGGTTGATTTATCAAGATTCACCTCCAATAAAAAGATATTGAGTAAAGTTGTAGCCGTAGACTATAACTAATTTTGTAACTAAACTTTATCCTTAAGATAATGTTTAATAAATGTGAGCATATAGGTTTTCGGTGTATGCAAGGTTTGAACTATGAATCTTTTATTTTACAACAAGAGAATTTAATTAAAACTTACAATAAAACCTCTATTTGGGTTTAATTAAGACCTTTATTTAGCACCACCAATGCTAATGCTTTAAGAGAGCTTTTTGATGGACTATACAAACAGGAGAAGAAAAGGAAGGTGAACAACGTACTAAACAAAATCCCATCTCCAAAGTTAAATGACCAACAAATAATAGGATTGGATACCCCAATTACGCAAAAGGAGATAGTTAAGAACTTTGAAAGCACTAAACCTGATGATATTCCATCTTATTTTACCATAATTTTGAAGAGTGTAAAAGGCTCCGTCATTGACATAGTGCAAGCATTTTTCCACATGTTCTCCATGAATGCTCAAATCACCTCTTTATTTACCCATCCTCAAATTCCTAATTTCCTATACCCTATCACATTTTAGACCTATCAATTTATGCAATGTTATTTATAAGTTAATTTTTTTTAAAAAAAATAGTTAATGTACTTAAACCCAATGGACCAACTCATTTTCTAAATGCTTTTATTTAATGTAGGCTTATCACCAATAACTTAATTCTAGCCCATGAAATCTATTAAAGTCTAAATAAATAAAAAAATTAAAAAAAAAAAAAAAAAAAAACACAGGAAAACAGAGTTTGGAGCATTGAAACCAAATATGAATATAGTCCATGATAGGCTAAGCTAGGGCTTTCATTTAAGCTATAATCAAAGTTGTGAATTTCAGTCCTAAATGGCAGGGTGGATAATGGAATGCGTATCCACAATTTCCATTACTATCTTGGTAAATGGAAGCCACATCACAACTTAATTTTTTCCAATATCCCAATAGTGATATTTGTTAAAAATTTCTTTGCAAAAAGAAAAAAAAAACATTAATTTGATTTTTTTTTTTTTAAAGATAACTTTAGCCTTGATTGAATTGGTTTCTTTGTAATAATACCAATTATCCATGAATTAGCTTCGATTGAATTGGTTGTCTTAATGCCAAAATCATGAAATATTGACCATGTTATTGGTAGGTTAAATGTCTTTCATGCAAATTATGGTCATGTTTGTATGAAGATTTTTCACATGTAAAGTATTTTAAATACAAAATATAATTAAAAAAAAAAAAAACTCATAAATTTTAACGATGTCAATACTTTTTGGGCCGAACACAAATGTAAAATATATTGTTACTCTATATTTTATAAGCGATATATGAATTAGGAAAAAGAATTCAACATCTTTATATAATTTAATACAAAACAATTGGTATTAAAATAAATAAATAAAATTACACTTTACCACCCTAAAACTATGCCCCAGATTACGCTTTGCACCCTAAACCATTTGAATGCAAAGTTTGCACCCTAAATTATGACTATTGTTACACTTTATACTCCGACATTAGTTTTACCATTAAGTTAGACGAAAATATAAAGCATGTGACTTGCATATGCACATTGCTTAAGTGGTACAAACTTAAAAGACTAAAACAACCCTCTTCCAAATCAATTAAAAAAAAAAATTCAACTCCCTCTTATGCGTATCAGCCCCTCTCCCCAAATCAAAATCTCTGCAACCCTAAATCCCCAAATCAAAATCATATTCGGTAGTTTTGAGTCTGTATACGCTGCTATGAGGTTGTTATAGTTGGTCATGGTCCTCATGGTGGTGGTGTGAATGATACTAGGGAAGAGAATTTGGGGAAGAGAATTGATGAGGCCAACAAAAGGGCGTAGGAAGCAGACTTGCTCTAAAATACACAGAGGAAAAAAACTTAACACAGTGAACCACACTAGTGGCAATCAACAAAAGAAATTAACACAGTTTTTGTTGGGTTAAGGAATTTGGGTAAGCCACGCTAGTTTTTTAGTGGCAATCAGATAAAGAAAGGAAAAAGAAGTATATAATCAATTAACACAGTGATGGTCTGATGGAGCAATGGTGGTGCCAACTGCAAAGGGGCTGATACGCAGCACGAGAGACAGAGAGAAAGAGAGCTGAAAAAAATAATAAAAAACAAAAATAAAAATAAAAACTTTTGTTTTTAATTAATTGGAAAGAGGGGTTTTTGGTCTTATAAGTTTGTGTCACTTAAGCAGTACACATGTGTAAGTCATATGTTTTATATTTCCGTTGTTTAATTTAATTGTAAAACTAACGTCAGGGTGCAAAGTATAACAATAGTCATAGTTTGGGATACAAACTGTGCATTCGAATAATTTAGATGCAAAATGTATTTTGGAATATAATTTAAGGTGGTAAAGTGTAATTTTTCCAAATAAATATCATATTTTACACGGCCACGGTCTATCTTAGCAATATTGGACTTCAATTATTAAACAATGAATTTCAATAATAAATTTATCTCAAAAATTTTAAATTTTAATTATAATTTTTATAGAGAGATAGAGAAAGAGTAAAATTTTTGAAAGATTAAAAATTTTTACACTATTAAGCTCCCTCAAACATAATGAAACATATTAATAAAATGTTAAATATTGGAAAAAATATATAATATTTTAAAAATAATTTTTATTTATTAAATATTTGGGCCTTGATTCAAATTTTTACATCGTAAAATAAATAGATAAGACATTCTATTGTCAATGGAAGATATCTTCTTATTTTTCCCCTTTCATTCTAAGTGAGATCAGAGATACCTTACTTTATTATTATTATTTTTTTGGCATATTTTTTATTATTATTTTGTACAATACTATGAGACAAATAGGTATAAAATGTTCTATTTTAGAGGTCTTCTTTCATTTAAAGGGCCTAAGAGAAGATTATACATGGTTGAAAGAGAGAGCTATGAGCCTGAGAGAGTTGGGAGGAGAGAGAAACAAATATTAAAATAATGGATAAACGAGCTACAGTAATTGTGTAAATTTACACGGTTACTATACCTCGTGGAAATTTTTAGAAGACTTTACATAGTTTCACACGAGCTGATGCGGGAGTTTTTTTGACCAAAATGTGTAAAATGAAGGAGTTTTTGTATTATAAAAGAGTATCCACCAACTGATGTGGATGCTTTAATATATCCACGCCTTCTCATGCTTCAAAGTTCTTAAGGCTATATGTAACAAAATGGACACTATTGTGAGTTCCTTTGGTGGGAACATGAGTAGGCTCTAGAAAACTGCATTTTATAAAGTGTGAGACCTTATGTAGATCAAGAAGAGAAGGGGGCTTGGCTTCAAGAAATTTAGTCTTTTTAACCTTGCCATGCTTGCAAAACAGTATTTGAGAATTACCTTAACAGCCTAATTCACTTTTAGCCACAACCTTCATAGCTAAATACTTCCCAGCAAGATGATTCAGAAGTGCAAACCAAAGCCTCACCATTCTTGGACATGGAGGAATATTATTAATAATAAATATCCTAGCTTTTACATGGAAAGATGCTTGATAGGGCAGGCTAGTAGAATTTATATTAATCATCCATATTGGTTCACTCCGAAACAGGATAATCCCTGGGTAATAAGTTGAAGGATAAGTTAATGGATATCTTGAGAGATGGTTTAACTAGGGAATTGAAGAGTGGCTTACTTAGAAACCTACCTGAGAAGGAATGTGTGGATAAGATTCTGTCTTACCATATTCCTAAATCAAAAGTAGTAGCTGTGTGGCCTTATTCCAATACAAGTGATTACCGAGTTAAAAAAGGGTATCATCTACTTGTCAAGCTCAGTGTAGAATTAAGGAAAAAGTTAAAAAGTTGAGGGAAACCTTAAAATCTGGAGTCCCCTCTGGAAAGTCTCACTACCCATTAAAATTCTGACATTCATTTGAAAGATCTTTCAAGAGGGATTACCTCTGGGTTGGATTCTTAAAAGGAAAAGGATTAATACAAAGCGAAGTGCTCCTCTTGTCAAAAGGAGGAAGAGACAAATGCTCACTTATTTTTGCATTGCTCAATGGCTAGGGTTGTTTGGTTATCCATCTCTTAGAACAGATAAGTCGGGGCGTCGGGCTGTTGGGAACATAGAGTTACATATATCATATATAACTTAACAAGAATTTATAATTTGTTGAATTTAGAAGTATTGCAAGCAAGTTGTCAAAGTTGAGACCCTATATAAGATTATGGGAGGTCAATGGTATAGTGGATTATAAGATCCCGCTTTTTTGGGGAAAAAAACAAAAAACACATTAGTAGTGACTTTATCGTTCTTTACTATGATGTGCTAGCTAGGCTAAATTTAGATTTGCCTCACTAGGTTGTACCCTCTAATTAGTTAAGCCCTATGAACTTGTGAAGGTGAGAACATACTATGAAAGATATGTGTTGATTAAATCCTTTCCCCTTTCACTAAGGGTATGTTTAGTATAGTGTAATAACTCATGTAATGGAATAATTATTCATGTGTAATAGTAATTCGGTCATTTGATTGCATCTTTATTACATGGATTAGTTATTACAAATGAATAATTATTCGTTAAATTGAAGAATGACAATTCCTCTTTAAAATTGATGTAATCCTTTGTGCATATAATAGGTCTTAAAATTAATATATTTTTGTAATCCTTTGTGCATATAATAAGTTTTAAAATTAATATATTTTCAAAAATATAAATTTTCTTTATACATCATCTTTTACGAGCTTTCCATAGGTAACAACCAAATTTATGGATAGTAATAGTTATTCTATTACAATATTTTATATTCTCAGTAATAAAGATTATTATTCCTATTATAATCTTCATTCAGTATACTAAACGTGGACTACGTTTTTTTTTTCTTAAAAGATTCTCCTTTACAAGGTCTTAATGAGGCAGTCCAAATTCTTAAAGTACTCCAAAGTTCAAAGAATACAATTATCAAACACTTCACAAGAATATTGTACTAAAATTTTTCCACTAAGATTTTTCTCACCAAAGTTTAACAAGAGATATTCTTAGTAAGTGGTCATCAAAGGGGAGTGTTATGAATATAAGTGGGTGGCATTTTTCTGTCTGTAGTGCCACTTCTCAAAACCAATCCAGATTGCCACCCTCTATTGCCAATCAAGTTTGCTACTCTCTCTTGCCAATCATATAGCTTAGTCTCACTATCAAAAACTCTTCAAACCACTATAAATATGCAAGTTCAATTGTAATATGGAGATATATTGATATCCAAGAATCTATTATGTGGTGTGGATGACCATTATATTATCTCATTTCTAGATTTTTTTTTTTTTAATCTTATATTGCTATTTCTTTTTCTTTTTCTTTTTTTAGTAAAATCTTGCTATTTCTTTTACTTCACAACATCACCTTCTTTTTTCCCATTTCCAATTGTTATTAAATTGTTTTGTGAAAGAAATTGTAATAAGGAAAATTACAATTTTTTTCCTATTCTATGCCATTTGGTTTGAGAAAAGTCAATTCACACTTTATTAATAGGAAACAGTAATTACCGAAAGATTTGTGTCATGATAATATTAAATTCCATGGTTAGGACTAGGAGTCAAAACTCTCAAATGACAATTATCAATTTGGGACCCATTACATCCATATAAAAGGAAGTGCTTAAAGAATAAAAACTACATTTTGCATCACTTGTCTTGATTCAAAAGTTTGGGATGTCACTAAAGTCTATAGATAAGACATAAAGGGTAAGCGTTAGCAAAGAGCAATGAGCATTGAGAGTACAGGATAAGCCTCCTAATAAAAGCTTTAAAAACATATCCGAAAGGTAATTGGTTAACTCCCCAAATCCCCAACTTTGCTTTTGCCCTTCCATGTCATGCTATATCCCAGACTTTATGCTACCACCCAACACATAGTAACGGGATGCTTGGTACATGCACTTAAAAATATGTGTTTTGTTATTTGAAAACATGTGTGGAAATACGTATGGTAAAAAAATATGTAGAAATACGTGTAATGTTATTTGAAAACTGAAAACATGTGTTTGAAATTATGTACCAAACACTTTTTTTTAAACACCTGATTTTAAATATCTCATCTAATTTTAAACACTTTTTTACAGTAAAAAAAAAAAATCTCATCTGATAAGATTGATCGAGAAACAGCAATAGTAAAAATATAAAAGAATACATTTGAACTTAAGGTTTTAAAAAACTATAAATAATGTATATGTCATGATGTAGAAGAAATACTAATTACATTTACCTATATTTCAAAATGATTAGTCACAATTGAAACTCTTAACTTAATACATATTTACTATAAAATTCAACACAAACTAGGGAAACATAATTTCAATTAAATAAAATCCTTATATCACTTCCCATCAAAACAAATGCACTTAAAAACATATATTTTGTTGTTTGAAAACATGTGTGGAAATACATGTAGGTGAAAAAATGTGTGGAAATACGTGTAATGTTATTTGAAAACTGAAAACATGTGTTTGAAATTATATACCAAACACCTTTTTTTAAACACCTGATTTTAAATATCTCATCTGATTTTAAACACTTTTTTTCAGTTAAAAAAAAAAAAATCTCATCTGATAAGATTGATCGAGAAATAGCAATAGTAAAAATATAAAAGAATATATTTGAACTTAAGGTTTTAAAAAACTATAAATAATGTATATGTCATGATGTAGAAGAATCACTAATTACATTTACCTATATTTCAAAATGATTAGTCACAATTGAAACTCTTAACTTAATACATATTTACTATAAAATTCAACACAAACTAGGGAAACATACTTTCAATTAAATAAAATCCCTAATATCACTTCCCATCAAATATAAAAATTAACAGAATCCATAATATCACAGTACGTACAAACATGATAAAATACTACCGCATATGGTATTTTAAAATCACAATATCCCATAGCAGTATAAATAAATAAATAAAATCATGATCCACGGTATCTCTATTGTTATCCAAGTATTCTAACATTACCTATAAAAATAAAAATAAAAAGTATTCTAACATTCTTTCAAGTTCAGGATGCTAGATTAAAGTCTAACTTGAGTTTGGAAATCAATCGGTGAAGGGAACCCGAGAATTATGCTTTGGTGAAGATATCAACAAATTATTTAAAGGAAGCATGATGATGTAACAAGACCCATTTTTCATTCATAAAAAAAAATAATAATAATAAAAAGGTGCATTGAAGAAGATAATGGTGTAAAAAATCACAATAATTTGCACGACAGTTTTGTTCACTCATAAAATACATGGTTATAACTTAAAAGAGATTTGAATGGTTTTGTGATTAAATCACAATAAATTGGGGTGGTAATTAGAATAAGAAATACTCATATCTTGAAGTAACTCGAATCCAAATTATTCTTATGGTGCTTTTTTTTTTTTTTGGTTGAATTTCTTATGGTGCATTTAAGTGCCAAAAAAAAAAAAATGGCATTTTTCATAATAATAAGACATTTTCTTAAAAGAAAACACTTATTGATAAGGAGAAAAATAGCTCATTCGTCCAAAGTGGGTCATCCACACTTAAAGCTGCTGGTTCAGGTCTTTCTGTTCATATACTCATTCAAATAGGACTCTACCATTTGAATCTCCGAAACATTCACCATCTAATCACGCAAGTTAGATAAAGCTTGAGCATCACTCCTAAAGATCCTCCCACCAACCCACAAACACTAAATATGCAAATGATCTCCGAGTATCCAGCTCCATTAACTTCACATGCCTCACCCATAGGGAAGGTGGTAAAAATCATGAAAACCCAACCTACTCCAAACTCCTATATAAACATCAAACCTCCTTCTTGAAGATCTTTAATGAGATCTTGACTTCATTATTGCAAAGTCTTTGGTCGGCATCACACTGGTGCACTCTAAGAGCATTTTCTTCCTTACTAGACCTTTGGAGCTCCTTGGTTTGGACAACCAGCTCGTTAATTTCTTGCATTATCACTTATCATATGTTACATTAAGCCTATTGCAATACTCTAATTATTATAAAATTATACTATATAAATGAAAATAAGTGAATGGGTTGTGGCATGGATGTGCTGAGCAGATGTAGATTTATTTTGCTCGATCACTAGGATTGACACCTTGTTCAGTAAAGAAAAATCTGTGCAAAGCATGTGGGACCTTCCATTACCTGAAAACTGGCCACAACTACAAGCCAAATAAACAAGCTGGTCTGATCATAAATGCCTAAGTGATGAACATGCCTGTAGCCTGTAATGCACAACATCCGAATTAATTGTTGATGGTTATGAGCCATTAAAAATCATTTATCACTATGATTCCATCTTTGGCAACAAACAATCAAGAAAAGGAAAAGCACTCGAGGGAAAGAGGGAAGCAGTTCTTGAAAAAACTTATAATTTCATTAAAAATTAAAGAGAGAGAAATTTGGCACTGGAACACTGGGGGCACAACATCACACTACTGGTCAAGGCTACAACCAATCACCTATATCATTAGTTGGTGCCGTGTGTGTATAATATGAATATTATATGGTTCTAATTCACTCCTGATGCCACTCCTGCACAAGGCACCCACAACATTCAAAACAAGAATCTACACGTTGTGATGCTTGGGCAAGAAGCACCAAGTGAGAGAATTGACTTATAATATTATATACAACAAATAGTGTAACAAAATTAAGACCTTTATTAGGCAAAAGGCTCCTTCTTCTACAAATGGGCCCTCTTCCTAACTAAGTTCTAACAACCCGGGACCTAACAATCAAAGAGAAGCTTAATAAGTCACCATTAACGAGACAAGAAGATGAAAAGTTGAGAGCCAAATGGATAACATTAATTAAACATAGTCAAAACTCATAAGAGAGAGTCCCACACGAAACTGTACGGACGAGGAATCCAAATCATCCACATTCTAGAGACGGGAAAGCATCGACGGTGGTTGAGAATATTTAGTACAAAAGTCATGGGTTGTCCATTGCCGCAAGATGCCCCACCCCCCCCCCCCCCCCCCCAACTACAAGTCTTCCCGCGTGACTTGACCAAGGATTCCTTACGCCAACTGAAGAGTTACCGTATAGGATTTCTTTTTCTTTTTCTTTTTTTTTTAGCACAAAATACTCCATTTAAATACTGTCTATTTTTCTTCTCAAAAAATATACTGTCAATTTTCCTCTTGTAAAACACTCTTTTCAATTGTCGTTACTCCTAAAACAGGTTTTTGGTACTCGTAACTTTTTTTTTCTTTTTTTTCTTTTTTTTTGAAAACAAGATATAGTTTTTAATTCTTTATCTCAAAATGAGTTTTTTTTTTTTAAACAATTTTTTAAGAAATCCATTCCGACTAGGCATCTACTACACAATAACTTTACTCTCTCTCTCTCTCTCTCTCCAATTGATATATATATATATATATATATATAAGATAAAAGTGTGCCCAAGGCCTTCTTTCTATAACAAACCACTTGGCAAAGGCAAGACCGAGCATATTATCTCTAGCTGCTGCTTCTTCTTCTTCTTCTTCTTCCCTATTTAAATTATCATTTTCAGAATTGCATAATCAAGTGCCAAGTCCAATATAACATGGTCACATCAAATATGAAAAATTTATCACTTTTTTATTAAATTAAAAGGAATATATAACAAGAGAACATTGATACAATAAGGTACAAAGAACAATCAAAGCCGATCAAAAGAAAAAGGACTTATTAGTGATTCTTCTAGTTCTCGAAAACCTCGGTAAACAGCCTCAGTTTGACTCTGCGGAAGGGCCAACCTCCTGACCTCAGTCATATACCTGCCATTCCAAATCCAGTGAGACCAAAACTAAATGTTGAAATGAAACCATAACTATGATTTCCATCTGAACCACATTGCACAATCAAAGTGTACCCAACCTGGTCCACATTCAGAACTCCTAATATCCCTCCCAAGAACAATTAAGAAAAAATATGACTAGATATGACAAATTAGAAAACTTAACATAAATCATCCTCTAAAGTTTTCTACTTTAAAGCCCATACATCTACCTTCATTGCCATAAATTCTCATTCTAAATTGTATAACTATTCTGCTCAGCACAAATAAAACAGCTTAGCCAGTCATAATATCAAAAAACTCAATTCACCAACGTGGAATAAATTTGGGGCTGACATGACAGCAAAATTTAGCTGTAATCATTCTATTAGTTTAATAAATAAACAAACTAAACATATCAAAAAGGGATGCTGCACACCAACACAATTCTGTTGAAAATATACGGCCTTGGCAAAAGAATTAGAATGATATGCATATTTCTTGGAATTACTTTAACAAGTATTTAAAAGATATGAGTCTAATGAACATAAGTAACTGGGAACAGAAAAATGTCATCCACATGCAAAGTCAATGCTTTTCCAGTCATACTATGATTGGAATTTAATAGCTCACCCTCTCCAATTAATCATTCTGGATTAATATATTTTATAGTTTACCCACAGTAATTAAATAGCTCCATCGTATAAGGAATAGAATATCAACACAGTACGAATAAAAGAAATGCCATCAGCAATGGGAAGAATTTTACAATTATCTAATAGGTAATCAGACAAAAAGTGCAAGCTGAACTTAGTTTGAAAATTTTGAGAACATAGAGCAACTTTTTCAATTTCAAATTGTGGCATGAAAATTTAAGGTCAATTGAGGCCTCAACTAGGAATGCAGGCAAGCCAGCTAAATGATTCCCTAGATAATAATAAGGACTCAATCAAAACTCGAAAAGAAAAATCAATATATTCATGAAGAGGAAAAGGAAAACTAACAAGAAGTTTACCTGTTAGCTGCACTTGTGATCTTATCTCTAACTCCTTGGTTAATGATAGCTGTTTGCTCCAGTGAGAATGTTCCACCTAATATTAAAGAAGCTCCAGTGGCGCTTGTACCAATTCTCTGTGCAAATACAGACATTGCCCACTCACGAAGCACCACTAGCACTGATCGGAGAAGGCGTAACTTGAGCTTTGGAGATGGCAAAATAGCCCCATTTGATAACAATTGGTCGTAAGTGTTCAACACAGGTTCTGTTGCACCCTTGCAAGCAGCAAGAAGAGCTCTTGGAACGTCTTCGTCTCCAACAGATTCAACCCCTGATTCTGATCTCTCCTGCCAAAGGATATAAAGTTGATCAAGAGAAGTTAGGATGAGACATAAAGGCAAAAGTTAAATATTTCCACAGCATGCTTCCAAAATAAAGAAAAAATATATATATATACTATTGTTTGAAGTAAGCATTAATTAGATGAAGCTGCCAAAAGATATGTAAAAAAATATACCAGTGCAGCCTTCTCAAGGTGAAGACAGAGAGTGTCCAAAGATAAAACAGCTCCATCTCCGGGATAAATGTGTGAACCAACTCTTTTTAGTACAGAACACGCTTCAGAAATTCCACCCGTTGAGAGAGCTTGATCAATTAATCTAGCCCAGGTTTCTCTTACAATGCTACTATCAGCATCACCTGAGTAGTTTGCAAAGTATAGCATTTCCAGACATATCTGAAAGCAGAAAAGGAAAGCAAGAAAAATATTGTAATGAAATAGAGAATTGTAAAACATAATCAAGATATAGTAACAATGAATTTTGTTATTATACAACAGTGTGCATTTACAATACAATGCCCAGGTTTTTAAAAGTAAGGAGCCTTTCTAAAGAAGAGCCCTTTGGACTTGCCTCCAAACAGTAAAACCTATGGGCAACTGAACCCACCCATCAAAACCAATTGCCAGGTTATCCATGGGTCAGATCATGGTGTCCCATCCCCGACCTGTCTCCTCTTCGGGGCAGGAAAACCCACGTGGGATAGTAGCAGGGCAGGTTGGTGATCTTTTACTAATCCTAATGAGATGGCTCTGATATTGATGAGATAAAGATGAAACATAAAGGAAAAGAGCGATCATGAGAGTACTAGGAGAGAAATAGATGCAATTACTTTGAAGATAGTAGTAAATTATATATTATAACTATGAACTATATGGAAAAAATTGCATTACATGTATAAATAAGTATGAAACGCCTAGCAGAATATCAGAAGAGAGTGCAACTGAGACTGTAAATATAAAAAGGTGAGGGAATTTAAATATGTTATTAGTTAAAAAATATAAATAAAACACACACACACAAACAAAAAGAAGGTTGGTTCATTATTATCTACTTATACAGTACAATACAGCACAGATATGTTTTTAATGGTTATTTTGCAAAACTTAGAACTTGAGAAAACAATATTCCATTATGCTAATTATTGAGGAATATAAAGAGTTTATAGGTTTGGCATAGATAATGTCAATTGATAATTCAATAGCTGATTTAAGCCAAAAAAGAGAGTACCTCCCAGAGCTCAAACGGAACAGCATATTCATTATACAGTTGAGTTATGCTCTTTAATTCTAAAGATAGCTCTTTAGCCTTTTCACGCGCAGCATTAGCAATACTAGCATCAGCAGTCAAATCGTTTTCAGAGGGATCATTTTGCATAGACTCAGATGCACCTGGCGAAGCTTCTAACCTAGAAGCTATAGCCTCCAATTCCTCTTTGATCTTTATCTGAAACCGAAGAACAGCAAGCTTCCCTTCAAGCAGATCTAGCATTCCACTGTCAAGAGAAGCTTGAGTAGAACCTACCAGACCGTTATTATTACTTGCATTCTTTGCCTGTAGAACTGCATTGCTAAGGTACCGACACCTGAGGTTGACAAAATGTAAGAACTTGTCAGATAGCCACTCATGAACTTTTTTGTTTATCTGCATATGTTGGGCTGAGTACAAGTGGACAAAAGCCAACTAAGCTTTAAACAATGTCTGTTGAAGCGGCCCAACCCCAACTAATATAATAAGCAACCGGCAATTATCAACATTGCAGATTATAATTGATCCATTAAACAAACTTTTATGCTATCCAAGTGTCGTTGATGCACAAGGATTCATTATATGGTATGTAGTGTGGGGGACCAAGGGATGAGTTTTGTAGAAAGGATTTACTGTGAGAGTTGGGACAGTTTTGTTTAACTTAGCTATTCTGTCCTAGGAAATGGAAGTTTTGAAAGGATATTTGGCATTGACCAAAGCTTTTATAATTTGTGTTTCTAGATTTATCAAACAAACCAAGGAAGCTACAACACTAGTTACATGGGATTGTGAAGCACAACATGTTTGAAAAATAGGAAATAAAAAGAAGACCAGAAAGAACAGAACAAATCCTAGGCTATACCACCTAGAAGCTGTCTGAAACCCTAGGCTTCACCACCAAAGGGTGCTTGAAAAGTTGAAATCACCATCAAGATCAGAAAAATAGCCCTAATATAAAAAATTATTCAAATTACAATACTCCAAACACTTCCTGAAGCATTTTTTATAGGTCTTCAAACAATACATCAAAGGAAAGTCTCTAACTCTCTATCAAGCCAAAAGAAGAGGTGCATCTACAAGATGCCCTAATCGCCACTATTCAGGAGAGGGCACAAAAAAATATCACAATTAAACCAAAATTCAAAATTCAATTGTGTCCCAACATGGAAAATCTGAAATAATCCCTAGATAGGAAAAACATCCTCGTTTCTGCACCAACTTACTCTGGATGGAAAGCAAGGCCTCCCTCCCCACCTTGGATAGATACAATTTCTTCCACCCCGCTAACCTTCTGCCCACCTTCTCTATAATAGGGTAACAAATACTACTGGATTTGATTGTAGCTCCCAAAGGTAGGACCAACTACAACATAAGAAGTGATGTAACCTTACACCCTAGAATTTCTGCAAGCCCCATAATGTTTGTTTGTTTTTTTTATTTTGATAAGTAATAAGATTTATTGAAATCAAAAAAGAGACACCTAAGTACGCAGGGAGTATACAGGGGTGTACAGATCAAATAAAAAATTACATAAATCAAGTAAATCAAAAATTGAAAAAAAGGAAGCCCCATAATGTTTGTTATTGCACCCACTAGTACCAATTCGCATTTGCTTAGATTAACTCTAAGTCCAGCTACCGCTGCAAAGCAAATCAAAACACCAAAGATAACCAAGCTGTTCAAAGGAAGCATCACAAAAGACTATGATGTCATCTGCAAAGAGGTTTGAAATATCCAGAACCCTTCTATTATCTACCCAAACTATAAAACCTGTAATCAGATCATCATCCATTGTTCTTTGTAACATTCTACTCAAAATCTCCATAATTAATAGAAACAGCAAAGAGGCACTAAAGAGATCAATTTATACACTCACAATCAAACGTATACATCAAAAATCCTTTATATTTATAGCCCTTGGTTTCTTAGGAATCAGAGTTACAAACGTGACCATTTCACCATCATATTTTCATTTGACCTTGCCGCCAACCCCAAAGCGTTAGCTTCATTTTGATGCTAAGTAGGAGCTCTAAGATGATGACAATATTGTTGTCAAGAATAAGTGGTTGCGAGTATGGCTGGACACCTCAGTGTAGGAACAAAGCTGACATTAATGTAGACAAAACCCTAGAAGAGGCTGATAAAAAAATTTATAAAAAAAAAGTGACACCATGATGATGAAGAAGATCATGGTCCCTAACTTGGTTGATAAGGCAGCAACAAGGACAAAGAGGAGGATTTTGGATTGGAGCATCAAGAAAAGGAGTTTGAGAGGAAAATAAACTGTTGGAAAAAATGGTAAAGTTTTATCTGTGTGCATACTGAGAAAGTGTGGGGAAAAATTTTGTTAGTTTTATATTATCATAAATACTAATGTATTAAGTTTGTAGTTATTCTTCATAATAATTACTTTTCCTTAGCCCAAAAAAATTTATATTTCCCTCTTCTTTACATTACTTTTATTTTTTATTATTTAGTATTCCATTGAACAGAGCCTAGATGGTTACTTAGAAATTGCAAGAAAAGAAAAAATACATGACAATCTAAATATTTGGACTTATTAGCATAACAGAGAGTTAAAGAGAACCACCATGATTTTTTCAACCCACCGAGTTGAAAATTGAGGGTGGTTTCCTCTCAACTCGCTCCAAAGTCCAAACTGACCTCTGCACAGTCCTTAGTATTGACCAATGGTAAGAGAGCCATTATGTTGGATATGGAGTGTTTGGAAGGAAAAGAATAGGTGCGTGTCCAATTGGAGAGAGGTCACACAATGACGAGGTTCCATTTTAGCTAGACCTATTGGCACCTGAATATGCTATCTTTAGAATGGTTAAATAGATGCATTCTGTCTCTGGTAAACTAAAGCCAAAGGTCCGTTAAATTATGGGTTGATCCCAAAATGATTTAACCCAAACAAGTTGCAAAATTAAACAAAGCAACATTTTTCTATCAAGCACAAGGTCAAAAGCTTAGTAATAGAAAAGAATGAAGTGAAGTTGCCAACCTCTGTTCTAGAGTAAGAACATCCCCCGAATCAGTTGAGCGCCTCTCAGCCAATCTTCCCAATATATGAGCTGCAAGCACATGCTGCCGCTTCAAGACATAATATCGTGCCAAAAGATCAAAGTACTTGGCTCGGTTAGATGGAATAGGTGCTCCTGATTGACCCATAAAAGAAGTTGCTGACGTCACAGCAGAAACAGCTCGAACCTACAAGACAGATGATAGAAACATGAAAATAGCTCCCCAAAAGATGCTGTTGTACATACTGAAAACTTCAGAGAAAAACTAACCTGATTGCAAAATGCATATGCAATCAAAATTATAAAACATATAAGATAATCAGCAACTACCAATACTTTTAGATCAGATCCAAAACAAACAAAACATGCACGCAAAAAAATAAAAAATTAAGACCTCTTGTATAGGTTCACGACCAGCGCTTTGCAGAAAAGGGACCAAATCAGGACCTCCATACTCCAACAACTCATTTTCAAGGCCCAAATCAATCATAGCTCGATACAAGTACTCGTGAAATATTCTGTCAGGTGATTGAACACCAAGTTGAACGATCTGGCAAATATATTTCTTCCGAGAGGACTGATCAAGGAATGATGTAGCAGTAGCAGGCCTAACAGGAGATCCAAATTCCCTTTGTGAAGTATCACCTTTTAGAGAACGCAAAGCACTGATAATTATCTCATAGCACTGTTCACGCTGAGCAAGCGCATGTTCTCGAGTAGCTGCATCAATTTGCTCATTGTAAGCATCACCTGCAGGGTCAAGAGCCTGTGCCTTCTGCAAAGGTAAGCGGACTACAGCTTCATAAAATCTGCAAAGCCCCCTCTAAATATTAGGTTGTTTACATAATCTAATTAGAACTTACGCAATCAAAGAACTCTGGCTTAGCTCTCAGCTTGAATAATCAACTGACCTTAAATCCTCAAACCGTTTGCAGACAGTTCGTAGATCAGCAGACTCTGGAACTTTACTTAAGTAATTGAAGGCCTCTCTAGCAAGATTCTCTTTTTCCTCAGCATCTGGAGTTATAGCTGCTCTCTCAAGACATTCCACAGCTAAGAAAAACTTATAATCAGGCTCCTTGTAATAGCTCGGACAACCTTCCCTTAATTTTGCACTAATATCATCTACTGTCCCCCTGCCATCAGGACCAGTATAATACTGGAGCAATGAATGGTGTCAAATTAAGAAGGATGATTCAAATTTGAAGATAGAAATGTCACTTAAAAACCAAAATTAGACACTAAACATATCTAAAAAGAAGACGTCAATTAACATTAGAACTTGTTTAAGTAGACCTTCCTCACAGGTTTGATATGAACTTGCATTACCTCCATTAAAGCAGATATAAGCCTCGTGGCAAGGCGGTCACCCTCCTCAGAGCAAACAAATTGATGGAATGTCAATTGAACTAATGCCTGACGTAGATTTGAATCAAATCCCTGAACTAAGCGTGTCACATGATGCTGAGAGAGAAGTTGGAGTAAGAACAGGGCTTCACCAGATCTAAGAAGCAACTGCCTAATACATTCCATTGCCCTCACCTGTAGCAAAACAAACCAAAGAGTCAGCAAATGAGATGACAAGTTTAGACATCCATGCCTGCATTAGCAATTTTAACCTACCTCCATGGCAGCCAATTCTGCAGGATTATACGGTAATCTTTGTCTTTTATTAGTAGTCCCACCTCCACTAGAATCAACATTTCGTGAATAAGAACCAAACAAGTTTCTCACCATACTCCGGTCATCAGCACCTAATTCGGAACCAGTTCCATAAAGAATAGAGCCAGTCAAGTCTCCTAAACCAGCTACACAGCCATAAAGCCCCCTCCTCTGGTTCCTTCTAGACCTTAGAAACTTCTCTACAGAGCGAATCTTGCTCTCTAGGACTTGCATAGCCCCAACAGAAAGTCTGCATACGACTACCCCATTTTCAGAAAAAGCATCAGTCGAACCTAAACCACCTTTTACAACCATGACAGGAAGTTCCCAGAGAGGAAAAAGCAGCCTTGATGAGCACAAGCAGAGCCCTTCATGTGCACCTGAAAACACAGGCTCAGCCTCCTGAACAACCTGACCCATGCTAAACCCCCCAGCAGCTGTTCTAGTGTTTGACAATGCACTACTACCTTCAAGTTGTGGCATTCCAACAACTCTTGGATCCTCAAAAGCTTCAGCCGCCTTCTCAGAAACAACATTGCTGATAAGGTTTTCAGAATGGACTATCCTTGCAGCAAGCATTAAACACATTGCAGCTGCCTCACCAGCTCCAAAACGATTGAAGAAATCTTCTAGAATTGACCTTGGTGAGTTGGACTCTAACAACCTCCTTAAAATGTCCACAGGCCTATTGAAAACTAATTCCATCATGCCCATGGTACTGAAAATGATAATTCTCCTCCTTGGCAATATATGTTGAGTTGAAAGGTCACCTCTGGCCCAAAGTTTTCCAGATGCTTTTTCACAAGACTCCTCCGAGTTTCCAAAACCTCCAAATTCAAGTTCTGAATATATAGACTGCACAGTAGCAGCAGTATCTGGCAAGGGTAAGACATCTGCCACAAAAAGCATGCGGCCTTCAACTGGTAGAGAAGATACAGATTCCCGTAATGCACGAGAACTCCTTGTACTTGTCCCTAGGCTACCTGATAGAGATGATTGTGTGCTTGAATCTCTGCTCACAATGAGAAGAGAAGACGTGGTCGCTGGTGACGAATCAGAAAGGAGAAAAGTTCCAGCAGAATAATATGCTGTCTCCACCTTCAGTGAGAGATCCTCATTCTGAGACCTACCTGCAAGAGATCCAAAAGCAAGTCCACTGCTGACCCCTAAAGGTGGAGAAGGTCTGGTTGTCACAACTTTCAAACAGCTAGGTTTATGATGGTTTGAATTAAATCCACCCAAGTTTCCACTAGATGAAGAAGTGGAAAGGTACATCCTTCTTCCATCAGACAAAACAGCAACAAGGTGTAGCCACTTTGATTCCAGCACAGATAGAGGTGAAATGCAGACAATTGATGGTTTTGTCGCCCGATTTGCGGCCCTCGGTCCAGTTGATTGTCTACCTCCATAATGTGCATCCCTCTGATTGATCAGATTCTTTTCTTCTGTAACTTTCTTGAGTGGACCATCACCATTTGGCCCCACAACAAAAACCTGAAGTTTCATCTCTTCAGTACGTGCATATAAAATTTCTCTTTCATTATCAAAAACCATTTCGACAATAGGGTCAACAGCTCCAAACTTAAATACATTTGGCACAACCCATCTGAAAACCAAGGTGTGTTTATGTTAATATAGAGCATTTGCAAAGAAATTTTTAAATTTCAACACTGGATTGAGTCAATAAATTGTATGTTTCTAGACCCTTAGAATCATCAGGAACAATGACAAGGGACCATGACTATCTACAATTATAAAGCATTAAATACAGAACATACCTTGAAATGACACTTCCTAAACCAGCAGTAAGGCAGACTTTACGACAACGCTTTTGCCAGCCTGAACCAGTTGTGTAATGTAACTCATAAATGTGGCCATCACGCCCAGCCAGGAAAATACGACCCTTATCAGTACATGTAATACAAGTCATGGTGACTCCATCAGATGGTATTGTGTACTCTGGCAAAGGCTGTAATGAAACCTCCGCGAATGGATCTGTACCATCACCCCCTCTAGAGCAACATACTCCTACAAGAATTAACTAATAACAAGTAGAGACTGTTAAGAAAAGAAAGTAGTCAACCTAGAAAAGAAGTATTAGGACAATTTTTTCTCTTTTTTTGATTGGTAAGTTACACACAAATCCCATGGGCGATGAACCCGAAACCACACCATCAATCTCATTCTTCCAAGGAGAAGTGCAGATTGAGCTAAAGCTCATTGGAAGAATATATTACATTGAGGTTGTAAAGGAACAAGGTAGGCTTGCAATAGGTCAATTCAAATCTTGGAAAAGAAAATAATCCTCAAAAGATGAAAGGAAGAATAGTAAATATTTTGTGAGATAAAATAATAGTTAGGCATCAAGAAATTTTAACTATTAACATAAAAAAAAAAAAAAAAATATATATATATATATATATAAAAGATATAGAGTAGTTCTTCTAAGAATAGAGTTGGAAGTTAAAAAAAAAATTCATATGGATCTTTCTTTAATCAATCTCTTTTTTTCTTTGGTCAGTTGTTTGACAAACATACACTCAAAAAAGAAAGAAATCTTTGCAGGAAAAGAAAATAGGAAATGGTATGATATGAAATCAACTCCCAGGAGCTATTATTGTGACTGGCACAACAAAAGCATCTCAATATCATAGAAAGCTAGTCAATTACAAGCAAGCAGATAACTACAAGCGTAACTCAAGAAGGCTTTCCACATTTGGAACTTAAATTATTGGGAGGATGGATACAAAAAGAGATAAGAAACTGTAACTACCTCAACAGGTGTTGCTAAAATTAAAAGATATTGGATAGCTTCAACAAAAACACCAGGTTTAGATTTAGCAAGACCGACAGCACATATAGCTTGTTCCTCCCCACAGTATTCAGGACATTGACCATCCCTAAACAAGAGAGAACGTTAGAAAACAGTAGAAAACAGTTGAATTATATTTCAAAAACTGATTACAACAGAACTTTGATTTAAAATGTTTAATGATTCTCAATAATAGTATACAGTGCACCATTCTCTCATAACCATCGCAGGCATGTTTGATGTATCCTTAGCAGTTTAACAGGCTCAAGGCTAAATCAATTATAAAAAAATAAAAAAAGGAAAGGGAGTGAGGAGGGAACTGAAAGGATCAACAAGTTTTACGAGAGTATAAGAAGGCGACTGAAGAACTTAAAAAAAAAAAAGACAATAAAAATGGAGGGCCAAATATATAGACAAATGAAACTAACAAGATGGTACCAATCTTTTCCAGGGTATGACCCACTTAAATAATTTTTTTTGATAGGTAGGTGTCCCATTTAAAAAATACATACACACATAATAGTAGATATGTTCACAAAAATTCTAACTCATACATCAAAAATATTTCATTAATGTCCAATTTCAAATATGTAAAAAAGGCTTGGACAACTCAAATCCAAGCAAAAAGAATAATATCAGAACCTTTGTCCTAGCCAAACTCAAGAGGTCAAACCTAGGCTCAGACAAGACCAAATCAATGTTCTAAATTAACGTGTCACTGATAATTGAAAATCTTAATTCCCAACAGTGAATATCAATTCAACATCAAAATTCCAATTTCTTTTCATCTATGTAACAAGTGCCACCTATTATACATTAAAATTTGGACAGATCACCTTCAGGTGATGTTCCCAAGACTGGATGGCCATGTCTTCATCTCACGTCCCTTCAAAGACCATTGACCAGAGCTCATCCTATGCTCAACATATACAATTTGTGATACAGCAAGATGTTACTCTCATGGAATGAAGAACTGTCATAATTAAGTTCTCACATTTGTCATGAACTTAGCAATTATAGGTTTTGACAGGTTACCAGCCTGAATAACATCTTTTTTAGTAGTCTAGGCAGCCAGCTGCCAGCCACTGTAAATGTCATACAAGAGTTCTTAGAGTACCAAAGTCAGTACTAATAATTCAAACATAGCAATATAGAATTAAAACATGTTCTTTCATAAACATATACATACATTGAAAAATACATCTAGATTTTTTAAGATGTTAAATTGTCATGTTTAAGTCCCACATTGCTTGAAAATGAGAAGCTTGAGAAATCCATTATCTATCCATAAATGCCTAGGCATCACCCTATTGACAATGCTACCATTCACGAGCTGGGGCTGTGAGCTCACACGTTGTGCAATATGATATTCCAGTTTGGCTCATTTGACCAATCAACCATATGGATAAGGCTTAGGCTTGGCTCATTTGGCTCAACAACAAGCCAGGCCTTTGACTAAGCCACTTGCAAGTAGCTCACCAGTTTTACAGCACTATTTAGAATAGTAAATACCATCAGAGAAGATGCCATCTACCATGTTATATCCTCTTAAAATAACTTTCATATCCAGCCTGCCAATTAGTTTGGTAGGTTTGGTATTCCACAAATTACTCATTGCAGATAATCATCATATCCATGGAACGGGAGATCAAAAAATATATTAAATTATGAATTTTTCATCAAAAAACAAGAAACACTCACCACTTGTCAAACCGCCAAAGAAACAAAGAATTATCTACTGAGGCCCATGCCCTTCGTATCTCCGGAAATATTCCACATAAAGCAGTTCCTTCCCCACCAGCTGCATTATATCTTTCAATAAGTACGGGAGGCAATTCCCAAGTATCCACCACCTCAACCAAAGGAGGCCACTGCAATGAATTTATCCAAAATTAGAATGAAATGGAGACGAGAGTAAGAAATTAATTTCCAACAATCTGAGATATCTACAGAGGTGTACTTTACCCTCTAAATATCAAATTGTGAATATAAACAGCAAGCAAACAAGCATGAGGAATAAATGAATACAATTTCATGCTGACAATAATGCCAACACTCAAAAATTATTCCACTCCAATCAATGAGATCATAAACCATTACCTCATATTTTGAGGTTAAAATTATTAGCATATAAATGGCCAGCTAAAGTTTTTCTTGGCACATCTTGCCAAAAACAGGAAAGCCATTTAATACTCCTCAACCTTACACAGTAATTGATTGGAAAACACTAAGATTTCAAACAAATACTGAGACCTAAAAAAATAAAAAATTATGTATGCATGTGCATACCTATCAAAAAAAATGTATGTGTGAGTTTGTCTGCATATTAAAAAGGGGGAAAACATTTAACTTCTAGCCAGAAAATGCGTTAATATGACCTTAGACAAGGTCAGTGTTGAGAAGCATTATTCTTATCCATCCTGCCCCACTCAGACTAGTCTCAACACAACCCCCTTTCCCACCTCTTACTATCCATCATAACCAAAAATTGAGATACAATCACTATTGAATTACTTTATAATAAGAAAAAGATTCCATTCAAAGAAAAAAAAAATATACAAAGGGTGATTATGATACATCCTCACATCAAGTTACCTATTGTATTACTTCCACATACCCAGAGTATCAAATAATATTAGGCAAAATAATGATGACAATTTAATTTCTGATGGCAGGAACAACATTGCAAGAATAATTATTTTTGAGAACCCTACAAGAGTAGAAAATGTTCAAACATCGAAGCAGGTTTTGGAATCATATCAAGCATGAACATCATAACATTAATATTTCACTTAGTATTTCTGCTATAGTTTTTTTAAAAAAAAAAAAACAAGTCAAAAGACACTGTCTATGTCAACTAAGTAAAACTACTTAAAATCACAGCTTACCTACATATAAATTGGCTATACATTCAAATTCTGGGCATAGGAGGAATGTGCTCAAATACAGCTGCCCCAACTGCCAACATGCCTTTTCTGTAATGGCACATCATGCCTCCAATCGAGCATATTAGCCTTATTAGCATCATAGTTTTTTTAATTTTTTAAGAAAGAATATAATATATCCTTTAAGAGGAAAAAAAATAAAGGATAAAATATAAAATCTAAGTTTCAATTTTAAAACTAAAATTTTAAAAAATAATAATAATAATTTTTTACTGAAAAGAAAAACATCAACTAAAAATTCTTTAAAGTTATTTGTATTCTTTTGTATAAAAGCAGTGGCCCCCATTGCCAATACATATGACCTCAATCCCCATACATATAATTACAGATCTATAGAGAGAGAAAGAGAGTGAGTGATAATATAGTAAAACACTGTCGACTGTCATATGGTACTTCTACCCAATCAAAATTGGCTATGTTTTTTATGAAACCAACAGCTTTTCCAATCCTGCTTATGCTCCACATCAACCCCATCCTCCACTAGCCCAAGCAGTTTTTCAACTTTCTATAATATAAGCATAGCCATATTCTTGTATAATTGCACTGTGCAATTTCACACTTAGAACTTGGGCTAAAATAATAAAGATACCTAGAGACATAGAGAGAAATATAAGAAAGACTCTATGTCTTTGCCATAAAGGCGGCTGCAGAGAGGCAGAGTTAACGGAGAGTCAAGTGGAGTCCCTTCTCAAACATCGGCAAAGATTTCTTGCATCAGTTAAGTCGGAGGCTCCGTTCTCAGTGGCAACGAGCCAACGTCCTCCCTGATGGTGGTTGTGTTTGGGCCACTTCCGACATGCTTCATGGATTATGTTGAAAGCTTTGGGAAATGAGGAGATATGTAGAACATATTACAAATACATTTTCATTTTGATTCACACAAAGATAGTTTTCTAGTTCTTAAAATATAGTATTTTTTTAATGGTTAACAACGATTTTGGACAAAAGGATTAACAATGGCAACAAATGTGTAGTTCAAAAACTAAGGGTATGTTTGGATATCGCTTATTTTGCTGAAATTAAAAACTTATTACCGAAAATACTGTAGATAAAAATAAAAATTAGTTGAAATAGTATAATAGGACCCATGAATAGTACTAAAAAGTACAGTGGGGCCATGAATAGTATCAAAAAATGGATGAACAGTACTATGGGACCCACCATTTTTTCTAGAAAACACAAAAAATTTTCATCCCCAACGCAATCCAAACGTACGCTAAAATGAAACTTAAACGATGAACATGACAATTGACAAAAAGAGTTTAATTTGTATTTTTGCTGAAAATAAATGATACTCAAAACTACCAATACAACACATACATGCCTGTTCTTTATGGCCCATCCACTAACAGCAAGTACAAAGTAGATGGCTAAAATCTTTTTTTTTTTCCTTTCTTTTTTTTTAAATAAAGGTAAAAACTCAGATAAAATTATTGATTTGTGCAGATATTTAAGGCTGCATTTGAACTTTTGAGGATTTAAAATCATGGGATGTGGATAACAATTGCTAAAATAAATTTCTTGATATAAAAGTTAACAATACAATATAATTGAGCTTTGAGAACATATGCCTAATCATTTCAAGTTCTCATATTAAGAAAGCTTAAATCCATCCATGAATTCTATCAATAGAAAAAACAACAACAACAACAACAACAAGCCTTAATCCCAAAATTTTGGGGTCGGCTATGGGTCATCAACATATTAGTTAGGGTCAACCACATGTATTCTTTTCTTCCATTCTATTCTATCTAAAGTCATATTCTCTTTACTCCCTTAAGTGATAAGTCCTTTTAAAATACTTTTACTAATGTTATTTTGGTCTTCCTCTACCTTTTATAATTCCCTCAACTTGGATCAACTCACTCTTTATTACCAATGCATTAATCTATCTCCTCAATTCTATCATTAGGGGAAGAAAAAAAAAAAAGCCTTCTTTATAGTCTATTGAGGTTATTTATTCTAAAAACTGAAATCCAATTTTTTTTCCTCAAATAGTTCCATCCAGACAAACCATAAGGGAATTCAAGGCAAGTTTTGTGTTGATGCTTTTTGTCTCAATTTTAATTAGTTCTTTAAATTTTCTAGAACATTTCGTCTCTTAACCTTTAAGGCTACTCTTTGTAGGTATTTTAAAATGAAGCAAGAGCAAGTTTGATGTAATCATCATGAATCACTAAAAAAACGAGTAGCACGCAAACATATTTATCTTTTTTTTTTTTTTTTTGGTGAACTGTAAACATATTTCTTGTCAACCCTAAATAATCAAGATGGACAATAAGAATAAATACACATGAACTGACAACCAAACAAATTAGCTCCAAAACTTCATTAATCACAATGCCTCTAATGATATAAAACCAAACCAACAACCATATGAGAAAAGCATTATAAGAGAAATGACAGCGCACAATTCTGTCAAAGATAATCAACCCAATTTAGGAAGTCTTTAAACAAAGTTTAACACAAGCTTCTTCTCTCCCAAAATGACCTCCAAAAACATCAAACTACTACATTGCATTGATCCTATAGTATAATCTCCTTTTTGTTGCAAATTAAGAAACTTCAACAACATAATTCTTTTCTATTGATAACAACACCCCACCCCCCCCCCCCCCCGGGGCGGCACCTCCACTGAAAGAAACCCATTCCACCAAAACATGTAAAAGCTACTTTCACCAACTGAATTGGTGAGGGACACATAATTTTTGGGGCCGAGTATTGATCCTAAATAAATACTTCACTAATAAAACACCACCAACAACCCAACCTTAAATGTCTAATTTTTCGGGCCGGGTATGGATCCTCAATAGATTAGTCATGGTCGGCCACAATTATTCTTTTCCACCATTTTTATTATATCCGAAGCCATACTCTATATTACTTCCCTCATTGAAGTGTCCTGTTTTTACCATACCAACCCATAAAGCTTCTACTAGTCCAGCTAATATTCCAATAACCCAATACAAAAATTAATTCATAGAATTCAAACTTCCTAAACAAGTAAAAAAAAAAAATAAAAAAAAAATTTATAATTGAAAGTAAATAACCTCTCTGGGATGAGTTGTATAAGGGTGGCTGGCGTATCTGGAAGCTTCTAGGGATTCTTCAAGGTCGAGCTGCGACGCGACTTCTCGGCCAATGCGGTCGCTGACGACGAGACCGGCATTGGTGACATCGCGCATGACGATCTCTTCTTCACGCGCCATCTCGTCGTCCGAAACCCTAGAATCGAAGCAGAAGTAGGAGTCGAAGAAATCGTTTTCGGAGTACTGAAAATTTTCTAGGGTTTTGAAATTGAGAGCATGAATGGAGTTGCAGGGTTTTCCCTGAGAGTTTCAGAAGAGGGAAAATATTGAATTGAAGAGCGAAATTCAAATTGAGAGAGAGAAAGGGATCGAGTGGTGCAGTGAGAGATCGAAAATAATAGGGTTTTGGGGAGGGTTTATTATTCACTGGCGAGTGGCGGGCAAATAAAGCAACTTTTTAAAACAACCGGATTGTAGGAACTCAAACCCAAAATAACATTCCTCTACCATTTTATTTAGTTGTATTGGATTATTTTCACGACACCCTTATTTTGAATCAAGTTGGATCGCAAAATATTTTATTTTGACCTTAAACTCTTCGAACTCTGCCGATATCTTTTTATTAGATGTGAATTTTGAAGATCTGTTTATTAGATTATATGTTATTATTATATCTTTCATACTTGTAAAATTATAAAAAGATCAAAGATCAATAACTATCCCATCAATCAAATATTTAAATTTTAAATTTTTGTGATCTAAAATTATGCATAAAAAAAATAAGTTTATTAATCAATTAGTAAATAACATCCAACTTCAACAAATTTTGACATGCATGTTAAAAATATAAATCACATAAAATTGAACAAATAGATTTTCAAAATTTACATCAATAAAAAGATATAGAAAGAGATTGATGGGTTTATCTTTGTTGATGCCCACTTTGGCAAGAAGTCCCAATAACAAGAAGAAACCCGACAATATGGGAGGAAAAAAGTTAGTAAATTGAAAAGAAAAACCATTAAGCTTGAATGACAGAAATAATGGATCATAGGCCTAAGAAATAGCAAAAGGGCCTCAAAGAAAGCAAGCGGGCATAAAGGAACTCAGAGAAAGAAGTAGTAAACTCATGGGCATTATGAGAAATTGAAAGCAAGCAAGGATAGGCCAAAGAGGCCCAAAGTAATGAATTAAGTAAGTAAGGGGTTGGTGGAAAAGCCCATAACCCCAAAAATAAAGGATATGGTAATTTGGGCCAGAGAAGCCCAAAAAATTTAGCAAAAGCCCATGGGAATTGAAAGTTCAAAAAGTGTATAAAACACCCTTGAACGTTTACACCTCAAATTATAAAAATACTAATTCAAGTTTTATATCAAACAATTAATATACGGAACATGATAACAAGCTTATAACAGAATTGATAACCAATCTAAGCCAAATATAAACACATCCACAGCAGTAAACATAAAGTAAAGATTAAGAGAAGGAAGATGCAAATACATGGACAACACACGATGTGTTATCGAAGAGGAAACCGAAGTCCTCGACATAAAACCTCTCCACCGCCTTCCAAGCGATAAATAATCCACTAAAGAATGTAGTTGGAATACATGAACAACAGAAGACCCTCCAAGCCTAATCTACCCAAGTACCTAAGCCCTCCAAGTTTCTTACTCCAACGAGATTACGCCAAACCTATTTTTTTCTTTAGCTTGCCGAATTCCGCTACTAGACCATAGCATCAACCAATATATTTTGGTTCCTTCCAAACTGCTTCCCTTAGCACCAAATGAACCTTCTCATAGATGTGGGTGTGGTGAGATAAAGATTTGGCTAAAGGTTTCTTAAGAATGTTACAATAAAGAGGAAGAGAGAAGAGGAATTTGTAGAGTCTCTAAGGTAAAGATTGGGGATGAGACAATCTTGTTTTTCTCTAGGATTTCTCTCACAAAATTCTCTCTTGAAGCTCTCTAAATTTAGTTGGTATAAGGGTCTATATATAGTGGTGTGTGTTTAGAATACGAAGAGTCAGTTTTTGCCAAATAGGGCTGATTGGCGGCTTAGCCTCGCGACTGATCTGAGTTGCGAGTTCAAGCCGCGAGATAACGGTCTGGCCAGCCTGGGACTTTTGTCCCGTAATGCGACAGCTGGTGCGACTCTTCAGCTTCTCATGTGTGCATCTCATGTGCCTGCAGTTAGCGGCTTGCCAGTTACGAGTCAGCCGCGAGTCCTAGCCGCGAATCTCTGCCTTCTTGCACATACTTGAGCTTTTCTTCACATTTTCTCACATACTGCCCTTACAATAATTTCACCTAAATACAAGGTTACTAAGTACTTAAATTACAAACAAATTGGCACGGAATAAAGCCAATAAGATGGTTGATAAATTTCAACCTTACAATCTCCCCCTTTGGCTATTCTGTGACAAAATCCTAAAACAAACTTTAGACTTAACGCATGAGTTGGAAACAATTAGAAAACTCATTTATACCTAACTCTAGAATCTGTGAAGCTTTTGAACCATAAGAACAAGTATCTCCTGAAACACAACAGCACAATAAGTTCATTGTATGCAGAAACTTGTAATACATATGGAACAAGCATAATGCGATCAAGCACAATGGAGTAAAGCAGTAAACCATGGCAAGACCTAAACAAGTAATCACTATAACCAAGTAATCACAATACTCATTCACACTTGGAATAAACATCCGGACATTCAAGCTAACAAACACAAGGCAAATCACTTGAATGACCAACACTCAACCAATGCATAGTACATGAAGTATGTGCATCTAGGAAAAATCCTACAAGGGCACAAGAGTGACAGTACTTAAAAGGAAATGCATAACATTTAGTTAGAAGTACTGATTTAACAAAGCACAAAGACTGCATAAAGCAAGGTACAAACCATAAAGCCTACAAATGTATAAACAACCCTAAAAACTTACAAAAGTAACATGGGTACAAATCAGGAAAAAAACATAACATATGTTGAATTAACTGAATAACATCATCAAAATATAAATAAACCAAAGTGTTAAAAACATTCAAGAGATATGAGTTTAATCCAAACCAAGACTAAAACCTATAATAACAATAGATAACCAAACCAAAGTAACAAAAGATTATGAATCTCCCCCTCAAATAAGCACTCCCCCTCAAGTGCTGGCCAAAAAATCTCCCCCTTTTTGACGGGAATGGCCAAAGGGTCACTGTTGTAACTTGGTGAAAATGCCCTCAACTTGAACTGCTAAAACATCGATCTAGTCCTGCATGACTATCATTCTTTCTGACTGCTTTCTCTAGCCTTCTCTGAGAGTCTTTTCTAATTCCTCAAGGCGCTTGTGGAGGTTCTTAAATAGCATCTCCAACCTATCAGATTGAGGGGCAAATTGTGCTTGTGTAGTACTAGGTTGCTATAATACATGGGTGGCATGTACATGTGAATTTGACTCAGGAGTAAAAGGAGTAGTAGGAGAGAAATGTGCATTCTTTGGAGTTTTGGATGAATGACTTCTGCTAGCTTGTAGAGTAGAGATAGAGATTGGTCAAGGACGAGCAATTATTTTCCCAACTGAGGGAGAAGTAACACCTTCACTTAGAAAGAATTTCATAACGAGACTGCAAAATGGAAGGCACCCTCGTGCTACTGTTCGAGTCGCTGTCTTTCTTATGATATAAAAAATATGGGCACAGATGTCAATGGTGGTGTTTGTGATGAGATCATATAGAAATTGAGCCCTTCCAAGGTTGATATACACCGTGTTGGTCGACGGATAGAGGTTGGTAAACATGATCAGCTTTAATGTCGTCAACTCAGGTGAAAACTTGGTAGTACTTATGGATGTGCCGGCACTAGAGATGTCATGGCTAGGACCAAAAACTTGGAGAATGTCTTGAATAACTGGAGTGCGATCATCATAGGGAGTTAGGTCAGCATTCTCAGGTCTAGTGATTTTGAGAAGTTCAGCTATGGTGTCTGGACTAATAATGAACTCCGTTCCTCTAACTAAATAGTGTAGTTCAGTTTCAAGATCAATTGTGTTAGCGAAACACTCCTTCACTAGTTCCATCATTGGATCAATAAAATTTCCAAATAATTCTGCCCAATCTTTTGTCTCGAAGATCTGAGGGACAAAAGTGGTTTCCAAAGTGTCAAATCTAACCTCTCGTTCCACTATAGGAGTTGCCCGATCAGAAATATTTGAGTAAGCATGTAGGTGTTAAGGAGTTCTGAATAACTTACTATTGAGTTCAGTAGATGGCTGTGATGAAGAACGTGTTCGTTTTGCAACAGGTAATGTTTCCTCTTCTGTCATAACCTCTTTTCCTTTGGAGGATCATCGAGATATCTGTAAAAGAGCAAACACACAGCAAAGTACCAAATGCACAGCACACTCATTTTGTTAGATCTAGCCAAGAGATGAGAGTACAAAGACCAAACAGATTTAGAAGACATAGAATCACAGAATAAGAACTAAGTCAATAAAGTGATAGAATAAGCATTGCCAAACACACAGAGAGTAATAGGCATTACAGCACACTCTATCAAACGTGAGTAGCAAAGTGTCACAGATAGCAAGCATTTCAACACAATATCATGAAAGTGATATGCACTCAGATAAGTCAAAACATTATATGAAGCCACATTGAACAAGTCATTGGCAACAAAAACCCATTCAACAAACCCAACTAAAAAACCAAAATATTCACAACAACAATAACAGTCAATCAAATGACATTCACAATAATGAACAACCCAAAACTAAACACCCAAACAAAATCCATTTTCAAAACACACAGATTCAAGAAAAAAACACTTAGAACAAGAAATCTAAAGTAAAGGATAGAAAACCCATACCTTTTTCTTGAAGATTTGAAAGAAAAAATGTAGAAATAGAGGTATCACAAGAGTGAATACAGAGTGTTTCAAATAGTGATTTGGGAAAGTCAATGAACAGTCACTAAAGTTCGAGAGAAAAACTGAAAAACAATTTTAAAACTGTCTTTAAAACGCAAAACACACGTTTTTCGCGACTAAATCAAGTTGCCAGTAAGTCGCCAGGGTAAGCTGCGAAACACTGTGAAACCAAGATTCTTGAAAAATCTTCTAAGTGTTTTTCGCGACTGGAAGATCTACCCGCAAGGGAGTCGCGAGCTGAGCCGCGAAAATCTGTGTACCCCTTGCGACTAGACCTTTCACCTGCGAACAGGTCGCCACACTGAGCCGCGAAATATGCAAAAACACAAATTTTGAAAAAAAATTTAAGTCTTTTTCGCGATTGGGATGCTAACCCGCCAGTGATCCGCTAAAATCACAGAGAGAGTTTCACGACTGGAGCATGCGACTAGGCTTACCCGCGACTAAGTCGCCAAAACAAGGAAACACTGTTTTTGAAAATTTTGACATTCTGTAAAAACAAAAACATTTTCCAAAAACAAGCTAAAACACTCAAAAATCTTTTTGTATTTGATTAACAAAGATTGAGCTTGTGAAAACACAATTAATCAAGTACAATCACAGAAATGAATATGACATTCATTAAACATAGACTTGTGTGTTGTGTGTGGATATCAAAAATGAGATAGTCCTTAGTCTAATGTGAAACTTCAATGATCAATTTAATTAAGGCATACACAACTACCACTAGATAATGTGACCTATCTCAATTATAGAAACATGCATATATGACCTCCCACAAGCACTTGATAACAATTCTTTGAAACTTTTCATTTGGTTCCATATTCAACATATCATTTCACTTTTTGAGCAAAGAAAATATCATTTTGAGATAGATGTCTGAAATTTTTGATATTTCAATTAATGAGTTAGCATTTGGCTTTTTGAGCATCATACATTTTATTTTGGTTACTTTCCCTTTTTCCTAGTCGAATACTAGTATGTGTGACAGGTTTTTGCAGCTCTATATCTCTTTTCATTTGGAGATTTACATTTAGAAAGCTCTTTTAAGCATAAAAAAAAATAAAAAGTGGGAAGATATATAGGCATGAGTCTATGCATGTCTCAAGATCAATAAAACCATTCACTAATCATTCATGACAAGGTTAAAGATCTATTTACAACAGTCACATAGATTTCAGAATTTCTTCCACAATGATATGAGTGCATGAAAGACAAGCTAAGCTCGTTAACTGCACAAAGCCATTAGTACAAAGGTACAAGGCAAAACATGCTTTGAGACGAAACTCAACAAAGTCGATCAAACTTTTTATATTTTCTACCTTTTATGTGTTTTTGGATTTTTGACACAAAAACAATAAAAGATTGATAAAAAACATAACAAAAAATTTTAAAACATTTGAACCAAAGACAGACACACACACAAAATAACAACCTAAATACTAGCAAGAAGCATACAACCAAGCATATTCACAAACATAGGAAGTATTGATGCATGGACATGTAGTAATGCTTATGCATGAGTACCCTTCATCACCCACACGTCACGTGCGTTTGGGGTGATATCCTTAACGGATTGGATACCAGAATTAGAACTGTTAAACCTTCGTGTGAAGCTTTCCAAGTAATTTGTAAAGGCACTGATCATCGTCATCACGTCCATCATTTTTGGATCACGGTTTTGCCTTCTTGGTTGCTCATCACCCCAAAACCTCATGTCATTTCTTCTTCCTTGTGATCGAGTTGCACTTGTATTGTTGTCTGCTCTCAGCTTTTGATAGTTGAGTCTGGTATGTCCTTGCAATCCACAATAGTGACAAACATAATCCGTTCTAGGACCCTGTTGCGATCTTGGAAGTGATCTTCCTCTAGCTCCAAATCTAGCTTCTGATTGATTACAGGACTTATTAACCACTCGTTACTCAGACAGCTTCTTCTTCTTCTCAAACTTAACATTCTCAGGGATAGGCTTTTCCACAATCAGCTCTATGGCCTTCACAAATTTCACTTCTTTGGTAGCTTTGGTCGATGAGCTACTCCCTCCGGTATATCCCAACCCAGACTTGTCTGAGAAATGTTTTTGGGAAGAAATAACATCTTTTAGCTTTTTGGAGGAGACCTTTTCTATCCTGGCTTGTGCTTGCACCACCTTTTGCTCAAGAAATCTTACTTTGATATAAGCTTCTGACAGCTCACCATTTAGTGTCTCAATTTCACACTTCGCTTCCTTGTATCGTGCCAGAAGACTTTTGTAATCTTCCTCAGCCCTCTTCATCTTCTTAATGGCTACATTAGTCACCTTAGTATATTCACCGGTTTTCTCAAGGAGTGAGTTGTAAGTCTCTTGCAATCCCATTGCTTTTTCAACTTCCTCATTTTCAGACTCCTCAACTATTCCAATAGACTCTAAATCAGAATGTTCCCCAAGCTCCTTCATAAGTGTACCTAAATCATCTGATGACTCCACATGTGTAATGGTCATGAATGCGGAGTAGTTTCTTTCTCCATCACAGCTATCTTCAGAGTCGGAGTTTAAAAAGTCTGTATCACTCAGCGTTGTGGCATACGCCTTACCTTTCCCTCTCAAGCAATTGGGACACTTCTTCTTGAGATGTCCATGACCATTGTATTCAAAACATACAATGTCCGAAGGAGATTGAACATCCTTCCCTTCTTTCCTCGTAAACTCTTTCCTATCACCTCTTGAAGACGAATATTTCCCTCTGTTGAATGATTTCCCACTGTTCTTCATCTTCAGAAATTTGCGGAAGTTTTTCGCAAGATATGCTACTTCCTTCTCCATTCCATCTTCTTCGGAAGGATCATCCATTCTTTCGGTGATGGTTTTGAGAGTAAGCGATTTACTCTTCTTGTGGGAAGGTAGTCCAAACTCATACATTTGAAGTGACCCAATGAGCTCTTGGATTTTAATTTCATCCAAATCCTTGCTTTCCTTTATGACTATGACTTTTGCTCGAAAGCTCTCCGGTAAGGATCTCAAAATTTTTCTTACTACCTTAGTATCTTCAATCTTCTCACCAAGATTGAGCTTAGCAATGACAATTTCATTGAGCTTCCCATAGAATGAATCAAACGATTCATCTTCACCCATCTTAAGCCCTTCAAACTTAGTGGTAAGCATTTGGAGCTTTGTGTCCTTCACCTTCTTAGTCCCCTCATAAGTTGTCTCCAAAATCTCCCAAGTTTCCTTGGCCACTGTCATGTGAGATATCCTATGGAATTCATCTGGAGACACACCACAAAATATAGCATTTAAAGCTTTACTGTTAGCATTGACTGCCACAAGAGCTGCCTTATCCCAAGTAGATTTAGCAGCCTCCGGCCTAGTTTAACCTATTTTAACCGCATCCCACACGGTGTCATCAGTAGAGCATAGAAATGCCCTTATTCTAACTTTCTAGAAGGCATAATTGTTACCATAAAAAAATGGTGGAACATTGAGAGATTGAGACCTATCTATCTCAATAAGGGATCAAGGATCACACTCAGGTATTAAAACCATAATAAGTGTACCCGGTTTGATACCAATTGAAAGTTCAAAAAGTGTATAAAACACCCTTGAACGTTTAGACCCCAAATTATAAAAATACCAATTCAAATTTTATATCAAACAATTAATATGCGGAACATGATAACAAGCTTATAATAAAATTGATAAACAATCTAAGCCAACTATAAATACATCCACAACAGTAAATATAAAGTAAAGATAAAGAGAAGGAAGATGCAAACACACGGACAACATACGATGTGTTATCAAAGAGGAAACCGAAGTTCTCAGTGTAAAACCTCACCGCCGCCCTCCAAGCGGTAAATAATCCACTAAAGAATGTAATTGGGATACATGAACAGTAAAAGACTCTCCAAGCCTAATCTACCCAAGTACCTAAGCCCTCCAAGCTTCTTGCTCCAATGAGGTTATACCGAACCTATTTCTTCTTTAGCTTCTTGGATTCCGCTACTAGACCATAGCATCAATCAATGTATATTGGTTCCTTCCAAACTGTTTCCCTTAACACCAAATGAACCTTCCCACAGACGTGAGTATGGTGAGATAAAGATTTGGCTAAAGGCATCTCAAGAATGTAACAATGGAGAGAAAGATAGAAGAGAAACTTGTAGAGTCTCTAAGGTAAAGATTAGGGATGAGGCAATCTTATTTTTCTCTAAGATTTCTCTTACAAAATTCTCTCTAGAAGCCCTCTAAATTTAGTGGGTATAAGGGTCTATATATAGTGGTGTGTGTTTGGAATGCGAAAAGTTAGTTTTTGCCAAACAGGGCTGATTGGCGGCTTGGCCTCACGACTGGTCTGAGTCGCGAGTTCAAGCCGCAAGATAACTGCCTAGCCAGTCTAGGACTTTTGTCCTGGAGTGCGACAGTTGGCGTGATCCTTTAGCTACCCATGTGTGCATCTCACATGCCTGCAGTTAGCGGCTTGCCAGTCGCGAGTCAGCTGCGAGTCCTAGCCGTGAATTTCTTCCTTCTTGCACATACTTGAACTTTTCTTCACATCTTCTCACACACTACCCTTACAATAATCTCACCTAAATACAGGGTTACTAAGTGCTTAAATTACAAGCAAATTGGCACGGAGTAAAGCCAACAAGATGGTTGATAAATTTCAACCTTACAAGAATAAAGAATTGGAATGAGCCTAGGATACCCAAAGAAATGAAATGGGCTAAGGATGTCCAAAGAAATGAAATGAGCCAAGGAAACCCAAAAGCGATGAAACAGGCAAAGGAAGCCCAGAATAGCATGAATACTGACCCAATGATAATATCGAGCCATTGGAATTAAGCAAAGGGAAAACATACAGCAGGCCTAAAATAGACCCAACATGCATGAGTCAAATAATAGCATGACAGGAGTAACAGAATGACATGGTAGAAATGCTAACCTACTCACAAAAAGGGTAAAGAATGGATTAGAGAAGGAAAAAATCACAATTAAGCAAGGCCAAGCCTAGGAGGGATTAGATGAATGCAACATGTCCACTCTGCAAGTACAACATTCTCAAGGGACGTGAACAGGTATAAAGGGGAAAAAAAAAAAAAGGAACCCCCAAATGTTTAGGTTCGTCTTCCCACAACTTGTCAATTGAGCCTCATTTTCTATTTTACGGCCATTTGGAGTTGCCCTATTACTCTTCATGCCTTTGTATGAGTTGTTAATTATGCGTATGCAAAAATGGAGTAATTGATATGCTAGTTTTACATAGATGCTTCTTTTCTTTTCTTTTTCCTGGTTCTGTAGTATATAATGATTGCTTGTAATATGTACCTTTTACCCTAGGAAGCATCAATGCGGCTGGGAGGGTGTTGCATTGGAGTCCGACACGGCCCGACGAGGGGTGTGGCCACCGACGCAGTTGCCCGCACGTCAGTGCTGCGTCTGAGGTTTTTTTTTTTTTTTTTCTTTTTCTTTTTTTTTTCTTTTTTAGATTCGCGCCGATTTGGATCCGACGCGCGCCGATTTAGATCGTATTGGCCAAATACGAGTGTGTTTCAGCCGAAAAAAAGACATCGACCAGTAAGGAAAAAAAAATAAAAAGACTTAAACCGAATATACCGATGGATATTGATACAAGATAACCGTTGTCGCCGTCATAAGACACTGGTGGCCTTAACCCCTTTCTTCTTCTTCTTCTTCTTCTTCATCTTTGCTTCTTCGTTTTCTTCTTCCTTTTTTTTTTTTTTTCGCCGCCTTTTATTCTGTTTCATTTTTTTGATAAGTTTTGTTAAATACCAGGCTTTATTTTGTTTTTTGTACCTCTTTAACCAAACACGTGAGACACATCTTCCTTTTTTTTTTCTTTTTTAAGGGGAAGCTATACCTATTTTAACACCTGCCACATATATCCTTTATTTTGTTTTTGGGCTGACCAAATACGTGAGCCACTAAGCCATATCTTTTATTTATTTATGGGAAGCTTCATCTATTTTAATACCTTTGTCAATAATTCAAGTGTCAAAACTTTTGTGTACTTTATTACTATCTATTTCTTAGTATTATTATTATTATAATATAAAAAAGCATGCCTAGCAATATATAAAATATATAAATAAAAATATTTTAAATAATTTTTTAATAGCCGCACCTCGCCGCACCCACACCTTATTTTTTCAAAAATTGTTGAGTCCCGCACCCACACCCGTACCCACACCCAAATCTAGAAACACACCCGTGCTTCATAGCTTTTACCTCTATGATTTTGGGAATTATATATAGATGATTGGATTATTTCACTTTTTTTTTTTGGTTCCAAATTTAGTTATTTATTATTGTGGCAATTTATACCCTGTATATATGTACATATCAAAATATATTCCTTGTATGTACCTGATTGAAAAGGATAGATTATTAGAGAATTTTGAGAGGGATGGCAAACATTTCTCTGTACTGGGGATAAAATGTTGTTGTTAGTTGTGATGACTTGTGTTTCTGCTGAATAAAACTGAAAAGAGGAAGAGTGAGTCCCACTTGTGTCAGGACTAAGGAGTGCAGACGAGCCAAATTTAATATTTTGAGTCTGAACCAAACTTGAGCCGAGTTCTGGCTTGATCCAAACATGTAGGACGTTAAGCTGAGAGAATGTAGTTTCTTCCATACTTATGCCTGTTGACAAGGCCAATTGCGCATATACGGTTGCTTGATCCTGCATTCATTTCCATGCAAAAATTCAAGAACTCAGTCACTATCGCAGTTGATTTTTTGCATCTCACGTCCATTTTACCCCTTTTTTTCTCTCATTTTCTCTTTTGGCCATCTGCTCTTTATTATTAGTTGGGGTTTCTTTTCTGAACCCTTGTTTGGGGTAATTTTTAAGTTATGTTACACTGCCACTTCAAGGCTGAAATGAACTATTCAAACTGAAGACGGTATTTCTTAACTCATAAGCTTGGCTTGTTAAGCCATTGAACTCGAAAAATCAATCCATGCGTTTCTGCATTAGTCATCTATCTATACTTCATGGTGCTGCATGAACTGTAGGGGGGAATGGGATACGGATAATGAGTCTCAGCTTCTGACTTGGAAGAAAGAAAGCTTCACCTCTTAAACCATTAGTTTTGAGCTGCTCTCAACTTCTTTAGGTTATCAAAGAAGTTGAGCTTTTGCAATGCACAACCAGTCCCTGTCGATAAAGAAACCAGGAAATGAAACTCTAATCTATGATCTATGCAGTGCTTGTATAGCCATTTCTGCAAAGTTCAAAAGAGGTAAACTTCAACATCTTATTTGGTAGTCTCACTTATAAATTAACAAAAGATAACGTTATCTCCTCTCATGGCATATAGTTTTCTACCTAATTCTCTGGTGAACAATTCAATTACTCCTCCAAACGATAACATTCAATTTTTTTGCCTTATTCTTTGGTTTCTAAACTAAATGGTTTGTGGGGCAAGTGTAAAAGATCTGGAAAAATTACTCCTCCAAACGATAAAAATCAAATTTTGGTGCTATCAAATGATTAATTTCTAATACTGGTTTGTTCATCATCATCATCATTTTAAATAAATATTCACATCACAAATTCTAGCCACTAAATTCTATTGAAAACATAATCATAACTGTTCCATTTTTATGGGACAACCAAATCTATCAGAAAATGTTTAGACACTCGTTAACAATTATATTTGTCATCGTTTTTACACTACAACAAAATGTATTTTTAGTGACGAAAATTAGTGAGGAAATATATTTCGTCACTAAAAATATAGCTTTAGTGACGAAATATGAATTTCGTCACTAATAATGAAAAAAAATTATTACATTTAGCGACGAAAAATAAATTTCGTCACTATTGTGATCTGAAAAATAAGCTTCAAGGAGGGAAGTTTTGGCGCCAACTTAATTCATCTATAGTGACGAAATATTTCGTTGCTAAAAGTTGAAATTTTTAGTGACGAAATATTTCGTCACTGTAGGTATTGCTGGGGATAGTTTTAGTGACGAAAATATTTTCGTCACTATAAGTAAGTATTAGTGATGAAAAATAATCGTCACTAAAAAAATAAAGGTTTTGCACTTATATGTTTTTAGCGACGAAATCACATTTCGTCACTAAAAGTATGCTTTAGTGACGAAATATGAATTTCGTCACTAAAAACAATAATAGATTTACCCTTATATGTTTTTAGCGACAAAATTGTATTTCGTCACTAAAGCATACTTTTAGTGACGAAATGTGATTTCGTCGCTAAAAACATATAAGTGCAAAACATTTGAGTACATTTTCAGCGACGAACTCGAATTCATCACTAAAGGTATCCAACAGTGACGAATCCAAGTTCGTCACTAAAAGCTTTGTAGAACTCAGGCGCCAAGCGAAAATTGTAGCGCCAAAGTAAATTTAGCTACAGCGACGAAATGGTTCGTCGCTAAAAGTTTAATTTTTTGCGACGAAAACTTTCGTCACTAAAGGTGTTATAGATAACACTATTAGTGACGAAAATGATTTCGTCGCTAAATATAACATATAGTGACGAATAGAAGTTGTCGCTAAAAGTAAATATAGTTAAAAAGTATATTATCAGTGACGAATTCTAGTTCGTCACTAAAGGTATCCAATAGTGACGAATCAGAATTCGTCACTAAAGGCTTTGTACTTATTATTGTCAGCCCTTTTCTTCTTTTTTTTTTTTTTTTTTTTTTTCTCACTTTTCTCTTTTCTGGTTTTTCTCCCTTTCCCTCACAGCTCATCCCACAAAAGCACATACCCACAAAAACACATTCCCAGCGTCACTTCAGTGACGATCCCAGCGTCGCCGTCGCCGCTGCTTCAACAACACCCACCGGCGACGTTCCCAGCGTCGCTGAAGTGACGATCCAGCGACGCTCCGGCCGCAACAACGACACTGGGATCGTCGCGGCCGGAGCATCGCTGGATCGCGACGATCCCAGTGTCGCTGAAGCGACGCACCGGCCTCTACAGCGACGCTGGGATCGTCGCTGCCGGAGCATCGCTGGATCGCGACGATCCCAGCGTCGCTGTCGCGGCCGGTGCGTCGCTTCAGCGACGCTGGGTTCGTCGCGGCCGGAGCGTCGCTTCAGCGACGCTGGGATCGTCGCGGGATCGCGACGATCCCAGCGTCGCTGAAGCGACGCTCCGGCCGCGACGAACCCAGCGTCGCTGAAGCGACGCACCGGCCGCGACAGCGACGCTGGGATCGTCGCGGCCGGAGCGTCGCTTCAGCGACGCTGGGATCGTCGCGATCCAGCGATGCTCCGGCAGCGACGATCCCAGCGTCGCTTGAAGTGACGCACTGGCCGCGACGATCCCAGCGTCGCACCGGCGAAGCTTCGGTAACGCACCCAGCGACGCTTCGGCTCCCACCTAGCGATGCTTCAGTGACCCTTCGCCTTCCCTTCACCGATTCAGGTCTTTTGTTTTTTTTTTTTTTTTTTTTTAGTCCAATTCTAAATTGATTATGACTGATTCTTTGGCTGCAAATCTTTTTGGAATTTAGGTTTTTTTTTTTTTTTTTTTTTTTTTTTTTTTTTTTTTATGAAATTCTATTTTGAACCCTTTTGTTTTTCAGGAAGAGACCAACTGGATCTATTCACCTTGGAAATTATCTTGGAGCTATAAAGACTTGGATTTCACTTCAGGTTGTTTTGAATTTCTTCAATATGCTCTTGTTGTGAAACTGTTTTATCCAAAACTTGAACACAGTTTTATCCAAACAAATTTTTGTTAATTTTTGTTTCTAAATGCTTGATGTTAATTTTTTTTTTTTTTTTTTTTATTTTGTTTGAAATTTGTTCTTTGTGGTAGGATAATTTATCTAAGTTTGAATAGAGACTGTTCTCATTTTGTACATATTGTTTTGGATGAGGGCTGTGCTATTATTGTTTGTGAACAGGAATGGTGATTGTGGTTGTGGAATGGTGATTGTTGTGAATGGTAATTGTGGTCTCAAATGGTTGTGGAATGGTGTACAAAATTTTATCTTTTGTTTTGTTTGATTTATTTTTTAGTGAGAAGTGAAAGTGATTGTTCTTTTGGGTATTTGTGGTTAACCATGAAATATACATTTGAAGCTTATTATGGTGGATGTTTGAGTTGCTGGGCAGATGGGTTTGTTTTGTTCCAAAGATGGATTTTTTTTTTTTTTTTTTTTTTTTTTTTTTTTTTTTTTTGTGGAAAGCCGTGATTCATTTGTAAAGTTGTAAACTTAGCTTGAGCAAAGTAAGTATATTCTAGTTAAAAACTTATAAAACTCTATATATACTTGTGATATTGGAAATTTGTTTTGTGGTGGGTTGTTTTGTTGGAGCAAGCGGGTGGCTTGCATGGTGTTATAAGGTGGCTTAAATTCATATTGGGAGTGTTTTTAATTTCTTGCAAATGTGAATGAAATTTGTTGATTAGTAGCAATTGTGTTCTTTTATTCAATTTCAATACTTGTAAGAATTATAGTTGTGATGTTGGAAATTTGTTTTGTGGTGGGTTGTTGTGTTGGAGCAAGCAGGTGACTTGCATGGTGTTATAAAGTGGTTTAAATTTATATTGGGAGTGTTTTTAATTTCTTGCAAATGTGAATGAAACTTGTTAATATGTAGCAATTGTGTTCCTTTATTCAATTTCAATACTTGTAAGCATTATACTTGTGATGTTGGAAATTTGTTTTGTGGTGGGTTGTTGTGTTGGAGCAAGCGTGTGGCTTGCATGCTGTTATAAGATGGTTTAAATTCATATTGGGAGTGTATATTTGTGTGTGCAATGTATATTTATTTAAGTATTAGCTTATTTTACTAAAGTAGTATTCATTTTGTAATTGTAGTCAAATATGGATAAAAGTTGGATGACAATGGGTAAGACACCCGATGACAGATTAAGTCATCCATATATTGAAGGGGTCAATGCATTTATTAATTCCGCAAGAGCGATTGTGGACTTGAGTGGTAAACTTATTGGTTAGTACTTTATCTTTAAGTTAAAAACACTTTATTTTTTATGTATCATTTGAAACTAATTGTTAGAAATGTTTTTTATAACATAGTTAATGTTTTTACTTTACGATTTTAATGTAGTAGTGTTTTTATATTTGTGCAGATTTCTTATTGGTGGCTTTAGGAGATTTACTTTTGGCATTATTTGAAGACATATGAGGACATCTTTTGGCTTTAGGGGATTCTAATTATATTATGCTACATTTTTTGTATTGTTATAAAACATCTTAAGTTATTGTATGTGTTGCAAACAATTATTGTATGGAAGGAATTTGAATTTAATACTTGTTTGAATTTTAACTTGTGGAATGTATGGATCGATTTTTTATAAATGTGTTGTTGAAATAAATGTGTTAATCAAATGTGAGGTTTTAATAATGTAATAATAGGTTACATGTTAATATCAACGTCATGAAAATAATAAAAACAAAAAATAAGTTTTAGTGATGAATTTTTTCGTCACAAATATGGCAACAAAAAATTGTTTTAGTGACAAAATATTTCGTCACTAAATGTAATGGAATTTTGTAAGAAATGGTTTTAGTGACGAAAATTTTCGTCACTATATGTGTATGGATTTTCTTAGAAATAGTTTTAGTGACGAAATTTTTCGTCACTAAATATGATTTAATAAACTGAAATGGTTTTAGTGACGAAATATTTTCGTCACTAAATACTGTTTTTAGTGAGGAAAACATTTAGCGACGAAACGTTTTCGTCGCTAAAAGTTTTTTTTTTTTTTACCAAATTGGACTTTTAGTGACAAAACTTTTCGTCACTAAAAGTCGCCAGGACTTTTAGCGACGGGGCTACAGCAACGAAACAAATTTCGTCAATAAAAGTCCAATTTCGTCACTAAAGGTTCTTAGTGACGAAAAACTGGACTTTTAGTGACGAATTTTTTCGTCACTAAAAATACATTTTCTTGTAGTGTTATGTGCATATTAAACGAGGAGGAGGTGAAAGAGGTGTATTAGATCCTTGACAAATTAACAGTGTGCTAGATTACAAAGATAATGACGAGACAGACCCAGGTGGGGGGCAAAGGGGCCCGGGCTCCCCCTGAGTCCAAAACAAAAAAAATTAGTATGTAAAATTTTCAAAAAAAAGGCTTGGGTCCCTTGGTTTTTAGTTTGAGGCCCCCTTAGTTTTTGGTTTTTAGTTTGAGGCCCCCTTGGTTTTTAGCTCAAGCCCCCAGTCAACCAGCCCAAGAGTTTTCGAAAGCCCATGAAAACCTTAAAAAAAAAAAATATTGTATAAATCTATTTATAATAATAATAATAATATATAATAATGTGGTTTATATTAGATTATCTATTTATATCTGATAATAGTAAGAGAACAAATAATTGTTTAATTGTTTGATTTGATCTAATTGCACTTAAATAGTAATTTGCACTTCATTGTTCACACTTTTTTTTAACAAAAATTATTGTATAAATCTTCAAAATTTCATACCTATTAATCAATTTTTTATCCTAAATTCTTGCCATTTGGGTAGTAATGATATCAATGCTATTCTTTCAAATCTTCTCTTGGTTGTATGATAGTTGACGAACCATATCAGTATGTAGTGCATGGCCACCCTGCACAAATGCAAAAAGTCATAACCCACTTCTACCCACAGTGCCATATCAGTAATGTTAAAGCTACTTCTATTATTTTCTAGTGCGTTCTTTTTCTGTTAGTTGTGACAATGGGGGGTTAACTTAGTTAAGATAACACTTCTACCCACAGTGCCATCAGCATAGATGCATGCTAGATTCGATGCCTGGTTTGTGGCCGTAACAAGTATATATTTCAGGGATCAATCGAATACTACATAGTTCTTATATTCATAATGACTAAGAAATACATTTCCAGACGAGAACTATAAATCAAATCTTGTTAATGATCAACCACAATCAAATCATAGAGATCCACTCACTCATTCAACCTTTTTTTTTTCTTTTTTTGTTTTGTCGCATAAAATCTTTTTTCTGTTTTCTGTTCTTTTTTTTTTTTCCCCTCAAAACTAATACATCCAGAAATAATTAGATAGATCATAGATATGTTATGGCTCCATACTAAAACCAAATGCTGCAATTGGTTACAAAGATAAGCACCACCAAAGTAGGTACTGGGAGAACGAAAATCTTACTGATCAACCTCATGATCTCTAGATTCTACTTGTTAAAGAAAAAGATCAAAGACCCCCAATGCGAACCAATCATTAAACTAATCCTCTCCATGGATAAGATCAATGCCCTCTAGTGTCCCCATGATGCGCATTTTTTTTTAGTTTGTAACAGTATGTAAAACATAAATTAGTAAATGGAGGAGCAACTCAAGGGTAATGAAATGTGATGGCTATTAGTAATGTTCTAGGTATTTTTAATTTTCATAAACAAGGTTGGGCAGGTCAAACTGAGGACTTTTATTCAAAGCATTGAACTGAAAGAAGGTTATTCTCAGGTGATGTGATTGCATATCAAATAGTATGACAAGGAAACTGTGCCTTTTTTGGTGGTTGGAACTCCACATACATTATTTTAAATAGCCAAAGGAAAGGTATCCACAAATAAAGATAAATATAAAGTGAGTCAAGATAATAATAATTAGATAAATAAGAGATAAGAAGTATATATAGAAGTAAAGAGCCTACGAAGTAGCAAAAATTGAGTACGGTATAAGAAAATTGGCAAAGATGGTACCACTGGCTACATCCATAAGAAGAAATGGTTTAGTTTGAGGCACAACAAGACAAGGAGGCATAAAAGCTTTATCAGTCAAGACTTTGAAGAAGACATGATGGCCAGTACTGTAACTATGGCCCAATTCATAGCATAGTGGTCAAAGAGACAAAGAGGGACTCATGAAAGTCAAATACAGGCAATTGGGATCAGAATTTGTTAGGCTACCAATCAAAGGCAGTTGGATGATTCATTATTAAGCCAAAAGGTACTTGGTATCTAAAACAAAAAGGCAATTTTGCAAAAGGGTAAACTAAAAGCTATTTACAAAAAGCAGAATGGGTGATACCTTTTCAAAGTGTTTTTTTTGTTTAAAATTTTGCTCTTCCTGCATCATATCACCAAGAACAACTCCTTTCCTGTCCCCACAATTTCAATATAATACAAATCCTGATTTTCATGTTAAAGGGCAAAGCATATGACCACAGTTGAACTTTCTTGATAATTAATCAATGATCAACAAACTATAACAGCCAAAACCGGGGGGGGGGGGGGGAGGGAATTGGGTAAATACACATGCCTTGTATGCCACTATATGTGCCACTGGAAGCCCTTGTCTGCCAAACTATGCAAAAAGGGAAAGGTCACCAATAAGATCTAAGACCTTATGGCGAGACGGTTCGTCAGGGAAACGCAGTGGGGGGTTCAACCAACCTTTGCCGGCACTGCAGAAGAAGATTATGATTAAGTATGCAATGAAACTTGGAAAACACAAAAGACAAACTAATTTTTTAGGTTTGCATAGCTATGTAAAATTTCTTATCTCCTAGTTTTAACTTGAACATTTCCTTCCAAGATAGTTAAGTGAGGAGGATTTTGTGGAAGAGAGTGATATCTGATGTGGGCATGTTTTTGTACATGTTTCTTTGGAGTTTAAGTGATATTTTGAAGGGTTTCAAGGATATGGGACAAAATCCTCTTCCTCGGCTCTCTTATTTTATTCTTTCTTTCTTCCCTTCCCCTTGTTAACTCTTAGAATTCTTAGAATTATTAGTTTGAATCTTTGGAACTCTCCCCCTTTTCCCCAAACTAACCCCTCTATTATGCTTTGGTGTTCCTTTTATAGTGAACATGGTCTAATAAGGATCTCCTCGGTTTGCTAGGTAAAACCATGTCCTTTAATAGAATTTGAAGAAGTTCCTTAGGCAGAGTTTTAGCTTAGTTTGACAATTATAACTCAAAAGAAGTATTTGGCTTTAGTTCAGGATCCTCATTTCACCAGAAATCACTCCTCTACCGACCAAACCACTTCTCCCTTACTACCAACTCAGTATCCTATGGGTTTGGACCATAGGTTACAAAGATGATACCTTGTTTGCTGTATATTTAATGACTTTTGTAGGGAATCTGAACATACACCTTGGCTTTCCCATGTGTTAGCCAAGGTCTTCTTCTCAAGCTTTAAATGGACACATCGAGGTTCTAGGGCCTTAATGTTGACTCTTCTTAGTTTGGCCTTTTCCCAGAAATGGTATAGATTCCTCCTTGCAATAGGTGAGCTTGGAAAGCCTTTGATCATCCTCCCTTTTGCTGCATGTCCTCTGTGTTGACCGAGATCCCTCAGTTCCTATGTCATGTACTAAACCTAAGAATACCACTCGTCCCTTTCACTTCTCTCTGCCTCTTGATTTCGACAAGACATCTAATGAAACTTTCCTTTTTTTCAAGGATACCTATGAGTGGCTTGTTCTATCTTCTGGGTTACCCACGCCCTCCTTAGGATCTTCTAAGCCGTCCATGTCCTTCCCAAGATCTCCCAGGCTTTCCCTCAAAGGATTCGCTTCTTGGTCAGTGGGAATCCCACTCGTGGCCCAAGTCTGGGTCCTCTTCTTTTTACTTTTTTCTTTCTTTTTTCCTTCTTTTTGGGTCTTTCGACCTCCATGGTCCTTCTTAACTTCACAAGTTGGGCCTTCTTTTGTCAAGGCCCATGGTCTTTCTTTGCTTTTCATGGAATATGCTTTCTTGTCAAATTTTGGTTTTCAACAAAGTGAAATTCTATTTTTATAATTTTAACAAGTTAAAATACTAGTTTGATTAAAGTTGTATTACCCTTTTTTATTGTAAATTTTAAAAAAGTTTAATTGTTTATTTAATCTTTTCTATATCATAAATTCCAAATTTCACAATAAATTTTATTATTTTATTTTTATTACTGTTTCATATACAAAATTTACTCTTTACACCAATTTGTGTAGGCACGTGAGATACTTTCTTGTGCTTATGAGCACAACTATAATGATAAGTAGTAATAGATTGGAAATAAGGAATTTTGAGTTGATTGTTTTTATTTATTTATTTGGATATGATTTGTTTGTAAAAGGAGTTGATTGCAAAAATTTAATGTGACAATAAGTAGGGCGGATTTTTGTTGGAAATAACAAAAAAAATGTCAATTGAATTACAAAATTGTTGGCAACAAATGACCACCTTTAGTGCTTCTTTGGAATTGGATTTTAAGCCAGCTTATTGCCTATTTTGCTACTATTTGCGGGTCCCACATGAGTTACTTATTTATTTTATTTAATTTTTTCTTATTTTTCCTACTAATTTTGTAGGTCCCACGTGAGTCATCTACTTACTTTATTTAACTTTTACTTTTTATTTATAGTACTTTTAGCAAAACCTTTTTTTTTTGTAAAAAATTAGATAATTTGTTTCCAAACAGACATATTGTATTGACAAATTTAAGTATAAATTTAAGAAAATCAAATAATTTATTATTATTCTCAATTTTATTAGTAGTTTTCGCTTAATACTTCCTGATTATAAAATAGTTTTTATGAGGATAATACAAAGTATTATAACAAAGATGTCAACTTATCATAGGTGGGACAAAGTTTCTCTCCAAATTAGTTTGGAGATTGTGATGGGCCTTTTTCGCAACTACAGGCTAGGCTGCCTCCTGCCATGCTATGGCCCAATGGTTCTGGGTAGAAGAGTCAAAACCAGCTTGACTGCAACACACCCTAAGTTGGCTTGTGCACAAACTAAAACCTATTTGCAAAAACTTTGGTCACATGCCCATGGCAGAGGAAACTATTACAAAAGAGTTATGGCAGGTAGGTATTATATAACAACAACAAAAGGAAAATACTTACTATCAGCCAGAAAATAGGAAATACCAAATTGTGATTTTAATAAAGGAGGAGATAATGCAGTAATATAAATGCATTGTAAATAAGATGGTAATAATAAAGAAATGGAAATAACACCAATGCTTAATCAATAAAATGAAAGAAATAATGGTCAGTCTGTCATGCTTGATTTCCCTACGGAGTTTAGTACAAAAATGGAACCACTCTTTAATGTGGGCAATCTCATAGGAAGATCTGCCACATAAATTACCCACTTTGAGATAATAGGCCTAAATGGCTTATCCTCAAATTTCTTAATCCTTTAGAGGGTAGGCTTTTAGAGGGAGAGAATGGATTAGCCTATTGGTGCATGCCTACTATCACACTCTTGCCTACTCTCTGTTTTTCTTTCTAAGTTTTCTGCTCTATTTTTACTTTCCTATTCCATTGTTCTTTGTGGTGTTGTTATGTTATCCCCTACAATGCACAGCTGAACCCCTTTTATACTGCCTGTCGTGAATGGATTTTTACTATTTTACCCCTTAAACACTTTTGTCTTGGTGTGGGTGTCCTTCCTAAACCATCCACTGGTTTGTTAGTGGCCCAGCTACCACCACTTACCTGTGTTGGCCGTGCCACATCCCATTCCCAAACAACAAGTCTTATTTTGTTTGCTTGCTCATGGTGGCATTCCCATCAGGATAAGGATGAACATTCTTTCTCACTATCGCTCATGGCATGCACCTAGTGATTCCAACTCATCTTTCCCTATTTTGGGTGGTATGTCATCCTAACAAGACATTTCCCCCAAAAGAGTTTGAGCAAAAACCTCAAAATAGGCTCTCTCATTCTCCCCATCGCCAGACCATATCCTCTCTTACCTCTGATCCATGGCCCACCACTCCTGTATTGATTGGGTACAAGTTGGTGGTGCCTGAGCCTTGTGCATGCTCCATTTCCATGTGTGTCCATAGCTTATCTGTTGTTCATGCGTTTGTCATGACCTGAAGGCTCATTTGCACATTTTGCTACTCGTTCTTGACCTCTTGTGGCGTGAATAAGTCTTTGAGTTTTCATTTTTTATGTCTTACTTCTCTCTTGGGTTGGGCCTTACTTGATTGTGGGCTTTTCCTTCTCTAATCCATTCTTTACCTCTTTTGCAAGTAGGTTAGCACTTATGCCATGTCATTCTGTTACTCCTGCCATGCTATTATTTGACTCATGCTTGTTGGGCCTCTTTCGGGCTTGTTGTTTGTTTTCCCTTTGCTTAATTCCAGTGGCCCGGTATTATCATTGGGCTAGTATTCATGCTGTTCTGGGCTTCCTTGGCCTATTTCATTTCCTTGGGCATCCTTGACCCATTCCAATTCTTCATTCCCATGGGCTTTTGCTAAGTCTTTTGGGCTTCCCTGGCCCAAATTACCATATCTTTTATTTTGTAGTTTATGGGCTTTTCCATTAACCCCTTACCCACTTAATTCATTATTTTGGACCTCTTTGACCCATCCTTGCTTACTTTCTATTTCTCATAATGCCCATGAGTTTACTACTTCTTTTTTTAGGCTTCTTTGGACCCGCTTCTTTCTTTGAGGCCCTTTTGTTATTTCTTAGGCCTATGATCCATTATTCCTGCCATTCAGGCTTAATGGTTTTTCTTCTTAATTACTAACTCTTTCTCTCCCATATTGTTGGGCTTCTTTCTATTATTGGGTCTTCTTGCCAAAGTGGGCATAAACATTCAACCCCTCTGAGCATATGAAGTGCTGTTGCAGTTCATATACGAACAAAAAAAAAGACTCTTCTTTTTTTCTCTGTCTTTTTTTCTTCTTTTCTTTTTCTTTGAGGGCTTTTTCGAGCAGTAGGCCCCCCCTTTTTTTTTGCCATGAATAGTGTTGTCTCTTCAAATTTCCCAATTTAGCAGTTATTCTGAAACATAACTTCCGCTTCATTAATTCCATGCTTTATTCGATAGATGACCCATTGCATCCTTTCGTGTTAGCGTTAATGTCATTAGTACTTAAGCAAATTCCTTTCACGCCATTGACACAAAACACCCTTCTACTTTCCCTTTCTTTGTCGCATCTTCTCCCTCAAACACTTTCACCCATTCCTTATGCCGTATTTCATGTCTCCTTTTAGGTTCAATTCTTACTGGTGTGATTGTCCCCTCTTAGTTTGAGGTAGGCAATAGCTCTACTACAGTTCCCAATCCCTCGAGCGAGGCTATGGCTTTCTTTACCCACTTTGACCAGCTTGAGGTCAACAATCTTGATCTTGCGAACTTCTAGGGTGCTGGGTCTCCTTATGTTGATTTCCACGACTACCAGGTTCTCGAGGAGTGCTTTCCCATTTAGAGGTAGTCTATAGTAGCCACGGAAACTTCAGTAGGGGTTTCTTTTCGGCCGTTCTGCAAAGGAGCATTTTCTAAAGTTGTTGGGATGTGTGATGCATGATATCGAGCACAACTTTGTTGATACCGTGTCTGCCGAGTTGCAGTGGAGGGCCGCGGTTCAGGAGTTGATTAGAGTAGGCTTTGCCTTGGAGTTCATGCTGGACCATTTGTGAGAGATTGCTCGAGCCTTCTTTATGAAGAAGGTTTAGCCAACTGTGGATGCCATAAATACGTGCATTGAGGCTTTGAAGAAGGAGGTAGCGGACCTAGAGGCATATCGCGAGCGCTTACTTTCTAGTGTTGCTGGCCCCAATCGTTTTGGAGATCAGACTCTCGTTTCCGAATTTTGATGAGATTATGTAGTTCCCTCTTTGTTTCCTTTCCCTTATTTCCCTATCTAGCACACTTGTTATTTTCTATAGTACTTATTTGGCTTCTATAGTTTGGGTTTGTAAACTGTAATACTACATTTGCTACTACTTTTGTTACAAGTATTGCAATGACTATGATACAATATGTTTTCTTTTGCTAATACTTTGTAGTTTTTTTTTATTACATTTTGAATAGAAGTATGCTACAATATTGTCTTGTGACATAGTCACTTGGAGGAAAGGAAAAAAGGTAAAAAAAAAAAAAAAAAAGGAAACAAGGAACTAACTTGAATAGAAAGAGAGGGACAACCACACGATATCTTTTTTTTTTTTTCAAGCATAATATCATTTTAACCATTTGCCATTGATGGGGTCCACTAGATCTTTGCCATCCATTTGGGCCAAACGATAATACCCACTTGCGTGTGCTTCCCTTATCACAAGAGGTCCCTTCCATTTTGGTAAGAACTTAGATGGTCTTGCCATACTTCGCCTGACATGATCTGCAGCCTTTAATAGAAGTTGCCATTCTGAAAACATTCTCTCCCTAGTCATCCTGCCATAAGCTTTAGTCATTCTTGGTTTGTGTTCTTGCGCCTCTTCCCTTTTCTCGTCCAGCCTCTTTATGTCTTCACACCATTCTGGTGCGAAAACTTCCTTCTCCTTTTCTTTCTTTCACATCTGCATGACTCTCAAAGAGGGAGTCATTACTTTTACTAGGCCCATCACCTCTGTTTCGTAGAATAAAGAGAAGGGTGAAAACCTTGTGGCTGACTTTGGTGAGTTTCGGTAGGCCCAAAAGGTGTCTGGCAAGTGCGTTACTCACCCTCCAGTATATTCCTAGCTCATCTTGCTAATAATCTTTATAAAGGTCTTCATTGTTGCCTCTTCTTGCCCATTCCCTTGAGGCGATGACTGGTGGTGTTTGATCTAATAGAACTTTAACATCTTTCTCACCTCACTGTTGACAAAGGGCATGCCATTGTCATTGATGATTCTGTGGGGTACTCCAAATTGCACAATTATTTTTTCCTTGATAAAATTAGCCACTACCCCTCTTGTGGTTTTACGAAATGATATTGCTTCTACCCACTTGGTAAAGTACTCTGTAGCCACTAGGATCCATAGGTACCTACGTGATGATGGATTAACTGGTCCTACCAAATTAAGACCCTAAGTGTGGAAAGGCCATGGGGTGACCATGGCATGCAAGTTTCGCGGGTGAGTGTGAATCAAGTTGGCTTGTACTTGGCAACTGTGACATTTCTTCACAAATTCTGCTGTGTCTCTTTCATGATGGGCCAATAATAACCCATCTGTTGCAAGATTTGTATAACTTTTTCTTCCCTTGGTGCTCCCCATATTCTCCTACATGTACCTCTTTTATCATTTCCCTTGCTTCTTCGGGGCCCAAATATCATAACGGGTCTCCATTATACCTTTTCTTGAAAATGAATTTGTCATGCAAAAAGTAACACGTTGCCAACCTTTTAAGCTTGAATCTTTCACCATGCTTCTACGGCAGGATGCCCTTTGCCAGGTATTGCATAAACGGTTTTCTCCAATCTTTGCTAATGAAGACAGTATAGCTTTCTTCCTTGTCTACTGCAAGCTAACAGGCCTCGCATTAGGTCTAGACTTGGTCCACGTCCTTACCCATGCTTGGCCAATAGAAACATGCCCTTTGGAGTTTGCGGTAAAGGCTGACTTCTCTACAGAACCCGCAAGTTCTGTCATCTCAACTTTCTTTAGGCCTCCTCTTGCCCCACACATCTCGACCAAATTCCTCCCGGCATTCTGCGGTACAATGCTCCCTTTACCAAGGCGTAGTCTTTCAATGCCTTCAATTTTGCCATATCTTCTTCTTTGATCAAAGATTCTTTTATGGGAATCCTCCAATCCCCTTCACATCTTTCTTCTTGGAATCTCTCCTTCAATATTTCAATAATAGACTCCTTCCGTTTGCTGACTTCTATCCTAGTTCTGCTTCCTTTAAACGCTATTTATGATGCTAATGCTACCAACACGTCCACGTATTGATTTTCGCTCCTTAGAGCGTGCTCTATTTCAAATGTTGAGAACTTCTCCTTCATCTTCTGGGCCACTGTCCTGTATGGGGCTAAGTTGGGTTCCTTCAAAGAGAAGCTTCCTTTGGTCTAGCAAACCACTAGGTTGGAATCACCAATTACTTTTAAATGCTTGGCCCTCATTTTGAGGGCCATAGCTAGCCCAATAAGGTAAGCCTCATATTTAGCGGTATTGTTTGAGCAAGGAAATTCTAGTTTAAAGGAGAGTGCCGCGGCCTTGTCGTCCTTATGATATAGAACGATTCCTACACAACCTGAGTGGGTAGTGCAGGATCCATCAAAATTCATTACCCATTGTTTTCTGACTACTTCTACCATGGTTACCTCCCTTAGAACCTTGTCATCTAGCGGGAATTCCTTTTCTTTTAGGAATTGTGCCAATAAGTCTGCTATGGCCTAACTTTTTACGGCTTTAGGTGCTCTCACCTTCAGATCATACTATGACAATTGTAGTAACCACTGCGATATCCTCTCAAAGAGGATTGGTTGTCGCAATAGAGCCTTGATTGCATGAGACTTCATTATCAGCCATACCTTGTAGGCTAGGAAGTAATGGCGTAGCCTCTGTGAAGCATATACCATTGCCAAGTATGCTCTTTTTTCCCTAGGGTAGCAAGTCTCTATGTCTTTTAAAGCGAGGATGATGTCGTAGACTGGTTGCTGAACATCACTTCCATTCTCTTAGGCGATCAATGCGTCTATGACATACGAGTTGGTGGCTAAGTAGAGCAGTAATGGCCTTTTACGGATCAAGACTTGCACCATAGGAAGGTTTATCATAATCTGTTGTATCCTTCTAAAGGTCGTTTGCTGCACCTTTCCCCACTCAAAGTTTTGTCCCTTCCTAAGTAACTTGGCGAAGGCCGAAGTGATTAATGCTAAACCAGGGATGAATCTTTGAATGTATGAGACTTTTCCCAAAAAACTCTTTAGTTCCTTCACCGTGGCAGGCGACTTCATGGTCGTTATGGTTGTAGCTTTGGCTGGGTCCACATTTATCCTTCTACTATGGACCAGAAAACCCTGAAATTTCCTAAAAGATACTCCGAAGGCACATTTGAGGGGATTCATTCTTAACTTGAAGGTCTGGCATCTTTCAAACACCTTTCTTAGTACCTGGACATGATCTTCTTGCCTTTTTGACTTCACAACTATGTCATCCACATAGTATTTTAGCTTACGGTGCATCATGTCATGGAATATGGTTGTCATGGTACGTTGGTAAGTTGCGCCTGCATTTTTCAACCCGAAATGCATCACAGTATAGTAGAAATTGCCTATGGGTATGCTGAAAACAATTTTCTCCGCATCTTTTAGCGCATTTCAAATCTGATTGTATCCACTAAATCCGTCCATGAAGGAAAACATGGCATTCCCTACTATAGAGTCTGTCAACAAGTCCATGTTTGGTAGCAAGAATTCATCTTTTGGACAAACCCTGTTGAGATTTCTAAAATCTACACAACACCTTATCTGCCCATCCTTCTTCTTTACTAGCACAATGTTGGATAACCAGCGTGGGTGCTAGATTGGCTTAATGAAACCTGCGGCCAACAGCTTCTGCACCTCCTTTACTATCTGCTCTTCTATTTCAGTGTGGAATACTCTGGCAGGCTGAGCCACTGGCTTAGCCTCAGGATCCACGTTTAGCGTATGCACCACCAGCCTAGGATCCAACCTAGACATCTCGCTATAATCCCATGTGAAAACATCCTTGAATTCTTTCAGCAACAATATTAATAATGACTTTTCTTCCTCTAATAATTTTGAACTAATTGAGATGGGCCTTGGTTCCTGTGGATCAAATCCCAAGTTAACTTTTTCCAATCTTTCTTTTGTTGCTACCTGTGCATCCTTTTCTATTATAATTTCCTCCTTTTTCTCCATATCACTTTCTTCTTCTAAACTTTCTTGAGCCATGCAGCACACTAAACTTTTATGCTGTGGTTCTTGCCTGGGTCCCCCTTGCACATCGCATATGGGCCCTGTGCACCTTCATAATTTGTAAACGATTCTGCCATCAAGGGTCCAAATCTTGACGCATTGTGGTGCATCATCTAATTCCAAAGTGGGTGCTTCTTTCCTTTTCTTCTTCTGCATCAATAGTCTCTTTAGATCGGGCTCTAGGTCATCTTAAACGTCTTCCTACCTAGGCACAAAGGTTCCCTGCGGTTTTGATACTAAGATTTCCTTAGATGGTGTCCACTTATCGTAGAACATAGTTTCTACCAGATAAGCCTCCACTTGTTCGAAGGGTGACAGATTTTCCACTATTCGTATTATTCTACCATTTAACCTTCTTTTTACGCACTAATGATAAGTGGATGGGACTAGTCGGAGCTTATGCAACCACGGTCTTCCTAATAGCACGTGATACGAAACCTCTATTTTCACCGTGTGGAAGCAGGCCAAGGAGGTTATTGGTCCCACTTTCAACCATAACTGAATATGGCCTGCGATATATCCGCCTCTTTCCCTAATTCATGTTACTTCCATTCGGCATCCCTGAATCTTTCTTTTTGAAATTCTTGTTGCTTATAAGGTACTCAGGGGGATGAGATTTACGGAAGTGCCCGTATCCACCAAGGTTTTCTTGATGAGGATTTGATTTATGAATGCTGCCAAGTAAAGGGGTCTCCTATGATTTGAATACTCCACTTCCAAATCTTCGTCACTGAAAGTGATCTCATTTGCCTCCTGTAAAAGGGCCTGCTGTCAAGCATTCTATTCCTGCCCTAGAGGCAATGCTCATTAAGGCCTCTGTGGCTATCCTTCGCTCATTTACTGTGAGCCCCAATTGATCAAACAAGTTCTTGAACTTGGAACTTTTCTACAAAGTGGTAATGGTTGCAGTAGGTAAGGCTGACCTTTCCTTCTCATATTCCCCTGGATCTGGGCAAATGACAACCGTTGCTATGCCCTTCCCTTTGTGGTTTGGGAGTGGGTTTCTTTGGACTTTTGGCTAGGACAACTCTAAAGTCCCTTCTTTGATTTTTGGTACACCAGTCTATGGAGCACCCAACATTCTACAGTAGGATGTTGCGCAAAATTGTGCAAGCGGTAAAAATGTGGGTCTCTCCGCTCTTCTTCGGTGGGCTCCCTAGAAACTTGTTTAGGCTTAAAGACTTCGTCTGCTATCCATTTATCTTGGAGCACATCTAACTCCTTTGGGGTACATAGTAGTGGTGGAAGGGTATCATACTCCCTTCCGTTAGACTTCCTCTTTCTTTTACTAGTGGATACTATCATAGCTTGTGGAGTATTTCTCTTATTGGAACTCGGTTTCATTGATTGGGCAATCTTTTTGGCTTTCTGCAACAACTGTGCAAACTAGGAAATTTCTAGGTTCTCCAAGACAGCTCTGTACTCCCTGATCATGTTTCCCATAAACATCTTTACTAACGTCTTTTCTTCGCAATGGTCATAATAATCCAGTGCTATGTCTCTAAGCCTTTTGATGTATTCCATCAAATTTTCACCGGTTCTTTGCTTAGTTGCTTGCAAAGTCGCAAGAGTTACTATTTCTTCTCCGTGAAAGTACTTAGTACAAAATACGTCTACCATGTCATCCCATGTTGGGATTTACCCTAATTTCAAATCGATGTACCAAGTGTGCACACGGTCACACAATGATTTAGAAAATTTTCGAAGACACAGGTTCTCGTCTGCCATATAAGGGCCAAGAGTATTAATGAACTTGCTCACATGCTCGACAATGCTTCCCTTTCTGTCATCGTATTGTGCAAACACTTGTGGTTCATGCCTCTTAGGCCGGCCTTTCCTTCTTGTCTTCCCCTGGATTTGCGTAAATGACAACCGCTGCTATACCCTTCCCCTTGTGGTTCGGGAGTCGGTTTCTTTGGACTTTTGGCTGGGACAACTCTAAAGTCCCTTCTTTAATTCTTCGGTGCACTAGTCTATGGAGCACCCAACATTCTATGGTAGGATGTTGCATAAAATTGTGCAAGCGGTAAAAATGTGGGTCTCTTCGCTCTTCTTCGGTGGGCTCCCTAAAAACTTGGTTAGGCTTAAAGACCCCGTCTGCTATCCATTTATCTTGGAGCACATCTAACTCCTTTAGGGTACATGGTAGTGGTGAAAGGGTATTGTACTCCCTTCCATTAGACTTCCTCTTTCTTTCACCAGTGGATATTGTCATAGCTTGTGGAGTATTTCTCTTATTGGAACTTGGTTTCATTGATTGGGCAGTCTTTTTGGCTTTCTGCAACAACTGTGCGAACTGGGAAGTTTCTAGGTTCTCCAAGACAGCTCTGTACTCCTTGATCATGTTTCCCATACACATCTTTACTAACGTCTTTTCTTCACAATGATCATAATAATCCAATGCTATGTCTCTGAGCCTTTTGATGTATTCCATCAAATCTTCACCAGTTCTTTGCTTAGTTGCTTGCAAAGTCGCAAGAGTTATTGTTTCTTCTCCGTGAAAGTACTTAGTACAAAATACGTCTACCATGTCATCCCATATTGATTTACCCTAATTTCAGATCGATGTACTAGGTGTACACACGGTCATACAGTGATTTAGAAAATTTTCGAAGACACAGGTTCTCGTCTACCACATAAGGGCCAAGAGTATTAATGAACTTGCTCACATGCTTGACGACGCTTCCCTTTCTGCCATTGTATAGTACAAACACTCGTGGTTCATACCTCTCAGGGTATGGCTTGCTAAGTATTCTTAACGGGTAAGGAGGTCTTCGTGCATAAAACCTTTCCTTAGGTGCTTTAGCCCTTTCTTGCTCTAGGAAAGCTGCAACTTCGGCCATAGTGATAAAACACTACTCTATGTTTTATGGAGCACCTCCAACTGGGGTCTCCTCTTTGTTTGCAACATGCTCTGGGTCATGCTAGCTTCCTTTTCCTTCATCTTGTTTGCCTTCATTTGGTAGATCTCCTCCATCATCTGCTGGTATGAATGTTGCAATGACAAATGGTTGCTTTGATATATCAGGAGTGAGATCTAGACAAATGGTCAAAACCTCAGTATGTTAAACAACCACACGTAATGTTGAAGGAACACATATTCTCAAGATAGAATTCATAGTATCTTCATAAACATATAAAATATTCACTTGAAATAAGTTTAATGGGATTGGTTTTTCAGAGTTTTAGGCCTAACTATTTTAGTAAAGAGTTACTAAAGTTTATATTTTATGAAATTAGATTTTATAAAATATAAATGAATAACTTAAAAGATTAAACCGAATACTAAGATGTAGTAATCTTCATAGTGACAGTTACACATTATAACTTTGTATTACTACGAATATTTTCATGAAATGGTTAAATGTTTAATAAAGTCTTAGGATATAATTTATTAATAAGGCCTAAAGTGCAATTATATTTATATAGTGGTATTAAATATAGTTAATGGTAACTTTGAGCTTGTCAAGAGTTGACAGATAAGTCCAAAGTCCATTAGAGCTAGAGTATTATTTGTCCATTTTGGTCCTACTCTAAGCCACACGCCTAAACCCAATTGGGTTGGCCCAAAAAGCTAATCCAATTAAATAATCAGTTATTTATTTAATAAGAGTTATTAAATAAAGTAACTGCTTGTGTAGAAATATATGTATGATTGAAAATGAGAAAATATTCATAGTTCTTCTTAAGGGAGACACTTGGTTATTCTCTTTAAAAGATTACATACAAAACTAATTAAGAGACCACACATCTTGGGCACATTGTCGAATTGGAGTGAAGATTGAAAAGCATTTTAAGTCCAATCTTCATTTGTTTTAAATTTCACTGCATCAAGGTACGCTTTCTTGTTCTTTGTTTCTAAAACTCGAATGTTGCATGCTATCTCACATAAATGAAGTAGACCCATTTATATTGGGCTACATGTTTTTGTATGAGATACAAAATTGCATTTTCTATTTGTTTTCCAACAAATGGTATCAGAGTGGTCTTCAATCTCATGTTTGAATAACGTGTTGAGTGAGTTTTAGAATCAAAGAAAACTAGTTTCATGATTTTGAAATTCAGCAGTTTTTTTTTTTTTTTTTTTTTTTTTTTTTTGCATTTTAGTTTTAGAACTATTGTTTGACAAAATTGATATTGATGTTATGATGTTGTTTAAGTTTGATTTTAACCATGCCATATTGAACTTTAAGACTATCGCATCAATGAAATTTAGTTTTGATCTCAATCTCATTCTGATATGATCAAGGAACTATGTTTTGTTCAAGTGAAATGTCAAAAATGGTTACCAGAAAAAATCTGAAAAAATTTAGTTTCATGAGTTTTGATCGATCGAGAATTCCCTTCAATTGCTCGAATGTTCCTTTCGATCGATTGAACAGGAATCGAGACTCGATTGAGTCATCCAAAAACTTTGTGATGAATTTCTTCAAATTTTCGATCAATCGAGAATTCCCTTCGATCGATTGGATGTTCCTTTCGATTGATTGAATAGGAATTGAGAAGCGATAGAGTCATCCAAAAACTTCAAAATGAATTTATTAAATATTTCAATCGATTGAGAGATACCTTCGACCGATCGAACATACTGTTTTTGAAATTTCACTAATTGTTAAAACATAGATGAAGTGCAAAGTTGTGTGTAATGAGATTACACATGTTTTCCAAATAAAAACCTTTCTTTTAAAATTTCTAGTGGGAGAGATATTCAATGGTTGACTCTCACGACCTCTATTACCAGTTCATAGTAGTGTGAAGTAGGCACCTTGTCTTGGCCTCGAGCTTTGCATTCCATGCGGAGGATGTTTATTTCATAGTACTACAAGATTGAACTTCCAGGTTTATAGTGGTGTGAGCAGACACCTCATCTTGGCCTTGAACCTTGCGTTCCATGCATAGGGTGTTTTGTATCATGGTACTACTAGATTAAACCTTTGTTGGTAGATGAAATGTGGCTACACATGACTCTAGGTAATGGTGTACACTAGACTAAATATTATAGTATCCTTTATGCTGAGTTCTTTCTATTATTATTTAGAGGCTAAATGAATAGCGGTATATTATTAGTGTTTGGTAAGAGTTATCAAGATAGCAATAATAATGAAAGATAATTTCAATCAATCATAGTATTTAATGTTCACTCTATGCTAAGGGATATTAAATATGGGATTGAGTTGTCATTGCATATTTTATATTCTGATTTTATTAAGGATCCATACTATATGTTTATATGATAAATTGATAATGTCTAGTTTGCTTATTGTATTCATGTTTATTGTTTTCAGATAGAATCATGGCATCCTTTAGCCCACTTGTTACTATTCTTAATCAAAACAAACTGACTAGATCCAACTATGTTGACTGGAAAAGAAACCTAGACATTGTTCTTACTGTTGAAGAGAACAAATTTGTGCTTAATCAACCATGTCCAAACTTTCCTTCATTAGATGCTCCTTCTAAGGAAAAACTACAATATGATCGTTGGCAAAAATCTAATAAGATGGCCAAGTGTTATATCCTAGAATCTATTTCAAATGTTCTACAACATCAAATGCAGGATGTGGAACTAGCTTCAAACATAATGTTAAGTTTGAAAGAGATGTTTGGTGAGCAAGGTCGTTCAGCTAGGCAAGATACCATGAAGCTTATCTTGAATACCAAAATGGCTTAAGGGACTTCTATAAGAGAGCATTCTCTTAAGATGATCTCTTATTTGAATACTCTAGAGGTTTTAGGTGCCGACATTGATGGAGAATCCCAAGCGGATATGATACTCTCATCCTTACCAAACTCATTCAAAGAATTCAGACTTAATTATAATATGAACAAAAAGATTTATACTTTGTCTGAATTAATGAATGAATTAGTGACAACGGAAGGCATCTTTAGTATAGCCAGTGTTAATACTAATATGGTTAAAGCTTCCTCTTTTAAGCCTAGGTCAAAAGGCAAGGGTGGTAAGAAGAAGAATGACTTTGCCAAATAAGATGGTAAACAATTTGCCTTAGGTGTTAACAAGAAGGGAAAGAAAAAGAAAAATAATTGCACCAAAGGAAAATGTTTCCATTGTGGTGAGAAAGGTCATTGGAATAGGAACTGTCCAAAACTCATAGCTGGCAAGAATAAAGGTGTGATGAGATCATTCCTTCTTGAGATTCGTTTAGTACGTAATCCCACGGATTCTTGGTGTGTGAAATCAGGTTGTACTAATCATATCTGCAATACTTTGCATGAGTTCTAGGAGACCAGAAGGTTGAATGAAGGGAAACTATTTCTCACTTTGGTTGATAGGAGTAAAATTCCAGTTGTAGCTATTGGAATGTTTATTTATGCTTTGATTCTAGGGTTTTAATATTGGAAGACTGCTTATATGTACCTAATGTTCGTAGGAATTTAATTTTTGCAAGGTAGACATGGATATTGTGTTATCTTGAAAGACAATGTTGTAATAAAGAAGGATAAAGTGTTTATCTGTTTTAACAATATTTTTGATGGTCTTTATATTATAAATCCCAATAAGCATGAATTATATAGTTCTAAATTAGATAATAATTCATATGTAAAATCATTAAAGAGAAAGTTTCTTTCTACTAGTGATGCATATCTTTGACATTTACGTTTGGGTCATATGAATTCAAACAGGATCCAAAGACTGGTGATAGATGGGTTTTTAAAACCATTAGATTTTAATGAATTCCTAGTCTGCAAATCCTACTTGGAAGGTAAGATGACGAAAAGGCCTTTAAATGCAAAAGGATATAGAGCCAAAGATTTGCTAAAACTAGTACATTCAGATGTATCTGGTTCAATGTCTATCCAAGCTAGAGGTGTTTTTGAGTATTTCATTACTTTCACTAATGATTACTCTAGATTCAGTTATGTGTACCTAATGAAACGGAAGTTCGAAGCTTTTGAAAAGTTCAAAGAGTTTAGGACTGAAGTTAAGAATCAATTAGGTAAACGCATAAAGGCTATTCGATTTGATCGTGGTGGTGAATACCTTTTTGGGGATTTTAAGGATTACTTAACTGAAAACGAGATTATATCCCAATTGACTACACCTGGAACACCATAACAAAATGGTGTAGCAGAAAGTAGGAATATGACTCTTTTAGATATGGTCAGATCCCTGTTAAGTTATTAGAATCTACCAATTTCTTTTTAGGGATATGCCTTAAATACTGCAATGTATCTTCTGAATTTAGTACCTTCGAAATCTATTCCTAAAACACCTGTGGGGTTGTCTAGCACATGTGTTGAAAGGAAAATTTGACAAGTTACAATCTGAAACAAAAGTGGTTTTCTTTGTAGGGTTTCAAAAAAGGAACTATTGGAGGTTTATTCTATAGTCATATAGATAATAAAGTGTTTGTCAGTACAAATGTCAAATTTTTGAAAAATGATTATATGAATGATTATACTCCTAAAAGTAGAGTTGTTTTAACTGAAATGAATGAACCCGTAATTGAACAATCAATGGATGAAACTAGGAATAATGTGGTTGTATCAGATACATCATAAGATATTACTCATGAGATGACTAGTACATAAGAGACTTATCATAATAGAGGGATTATTAGGCCACATGTAAGATTTATAGGTCTGGGAGAAACTTATGAAGCTATCTCAGAAGAGGCTGAATTTGATCCTTACATTTATGAAGAGGTAATGAAAGATATAGATACACATCATTGTTCTGTGACAATAGTGGAGTAGTTGCACAATCTAAAGATCCAATGAACCACAAGAAAGGAAAGCACATAGAAAAAAAGTATCATATTATTCGAGACATTGTGGCTCGAGGAGATGTGGTAGTAGCAAAGATTGATAGTGCAAAGAATTTGGTAGATCCCTTTATTAAAGCTTTGCCCAGAAGACTTTTGAGTCACACCTGAGGGGAATAGGAGTTTGATTAGTGCGCAATAGTCTTTAAGAGCAAGTGGGAGATTGTTAGGATTAGTGCCCTAAAATTCTATTGTATGTCATGTATGACATTATATATGACATTATGCTGTATGTAATAAACTTGTTTTATTATTATCTAAAATAATAGTAGCATGAATATTTGGATATTATCATATAGTCCTTGAGATGCATAGTATGTGATTTATGTGATTTAGTCAGAAAAAATATAAATCACAAGTTTTTTGTAAACTCAAAATCTTAGTTTGTAGTCGATGATGAAATTAGGCATTTCATCTGTAAAGACTATAACATATCAATTAAGATGATTTGTCTTGATCATGGAAGTGGAGACTTCTAGTTGATATGCTAATATGTTTTAATTGCATAAAACATATAGAACTGGACCATTGTGAAATTTATTATTCTATCAACAACTGTCAAATGAATAATAAATCTCACGACTTCTCATTTACATAAACTCTCAATCCTGAAGGAATAGTGAACCCGAACATTAAAAGTAGGTTGCTTTAATATATTAAGAGTGAGATCTAGACAAACAGTCAAAACTTTAGTATGTTCAGCAACCACACATAATGTTGAAGGAACACATATTCTCAAGATGGAATTTCTAGTCTTTTCATAGAGATATAAATATTTCCTTGAGATAAGTTTAATGGGATTGGTTATTCAGAGTGTTAGACCTAACTTTTTTAGTAAAGAATTACCAAATTTTATATTTTATAAAATTAGATTTCATAAAATATAAATGAATAACTTAAAGGTTAAATCGAGAACTCGAGGATTAAGATGTAGTAATCTACCAAGTGACAGTTACACATTATAACTTTGTATTATTACGAATATTTTAATGAAAGGGTTAAATGTTTATAAAGTTTTGGGATATTATTCATTAATAAGGCCTAGAGTGCAATTATATTTATATAATTGTATAAGATATAGTTAATGGTAACTTTGGACTTATCAAGAGTTGCTAGATAAGTCCAAAGCCCATTGGAGTTAGAACATTATTTGTCCCTTTTGGTCCCACTCCAAGCCACACACTAAAACCCAATTGGGCTGGCCCAAAAGGCTAATCCAATTAGATAATCAGTTATTTATTTAATAAGAGTTATTAAATAAAGTAACTATCTCTGTGTAGAAATATATGTATGATTGAAAATGAGAAAATATTCAGAGTTCTTCTTAAGGGAGACACTTGGTTATTCTCTTAAAAAGATTACATATAGAATTAATTGAGAGATCACACATCTTGGGCACATTGTGGAATTGAAGTGAAGATTGAAAGGCACCTCAAGTCCAATCTTCATTTGTTTTGAATTTCACTACATCAAGGTACGCAACTAAATTTTAGAAATAAAAGGTTAATCTAATTAGATAATTAGTTATTTATTTAATAAAAGTTATTAAATAAAGTAACTATCTATGTGTAGAAATATATGTATGATTGAAAATGAGAAAATATTCAGAGTTCTTCTTAAGGGAGACACTTGGTTATTCTCTTAAAAAGATTACATATAGAATTCATTGAGAGACCACACATCTTGGGCATATTGTGGAATTGGAGTGAAGATTGAAAGGCATCTCAAGTCCAATCTTCATTTGTTTTGAATTTCCTACATCAAGGTACGCTTTCTTGTTCTTTGTGTCTCAAACTCAGATGTTGCATGCTATCTCACATGAATGAAGTAGATTCGTTTATATTCCGTTGCATGTTTTTGTATGAGATACAAAACTGTATTTTCCATGTGTTTTTCCAACACTAACCACTCATCATCAAAAGACAAATTCTCCAAACCAATTTCTTTTTTTTGCACTCGATGGTTTAGCTATTTTCTCTTTTTATCTTCAAGTTGTACATAACAAAAACCAAGTCAATCATTTTTTTTGGTTAAGCAATTTCTCATTTTTGAGTGTACCTATAGTTGTAACAATTTTAATAGAGAATTCTCAAACAGGAGGGGGGGGGGGGGGGGGAGGAAAAAAACTTCTAATTAAGAAAGAAAATGGAAAATCATCTTGCCATAATATATCGTAATTTGGTCTAGTGTTGTTAAAAACATGCTTAAGTGGAAAGAGTAGAGTGCATAAGCCTTAGGGCTCTTTACCCCTAAAGCAAGGCACCCTCACGAATGCTCGCCTTAGTTGCGCTTTTTGATTTTTTTGTAATTAAAAAAAAAAAAAATCCTAATTTGACTTTTAGCTATAGATCTAAATATGTTTGATATAAGCCATTGATTTGATATATAAAAACTAATATTGTGGTGTGCTACTATACACCTAACCCTACCTCTTTAGATATTTTAGACCCTTTGGACCACAATCACACAAACAAATACTCAAGTCAGACAACCCTAACCCCACTACTCTCTCGATATCAATAGGAAAATGAGAAAGCTCAAAGGTATGTCTCTCGCATCTCTCTCTCTCACATATTCTTCACTTTTAAACCTTTCTTTTTACTCTTTTTGAAACCTAGTACTCAATCTTCTTCTTCTTCTCTCTCTCTCTCTCTCTGAATTCTGAAACCCACAACATAACTACTCTGGTTCTTTTTTTTTTTTTTTCTTTTCTTTTCTTAAACCTGTCCCGAAAGCACAAATTCTTCTCTTTGGTTTACTTCCCCCTCCCCCCCCCCCCCCCCCCAATTTTTTATTTGGGCTCTTCTCAAAGATACATTTTTAGGCTCTTCGCAAAAACCCATTTTTGGGCTTCTCTCCAATTTTTCTTAAACCTGTTCCATTTTTTCCCTCATTATGAAACCCAGAACTCCTCTCTTTCTTAGTTAGGTCATTCATGAAAAAATAAACATGTATGAATGTATGAAATTATTAATATGTGGTAATTGTTTAGTAACTTTAGTTACTTTAATAGATGTCAACATTTCACTTAGACTCATATTGAAATTTTCTTAGATTTATTAAGTGGTTAAATCATTAACTAATGTTAGTAATTAGTTATAGGGCATTAATGCATTATGGCTACTGGAGATTCAAATTCAAGAAAAGATATTGCATGGAAGTATGCATATCTAGTTGATCAAAACAATCAAAATGATTTAACTTGCAATTTTTGGGAAAGTTGCAAAAGGATGGGCTAATAGACTTAAGCAATACTTGATTGGAGGTTATAGAGCTATTGTTGGTTGTCAAAAATGCCCTAAACATATGAAGGAAGAAGTTAAACAATATATGTTGAGAGAAAAAAAAAAAAAAAAAGAAAAAGAAAAAGAAAAGAACAAATAAATTTGATGACTAATTTTGATGATATGGCTTTTGATAAAGAAGAGGAGGATAAGGTTGCTGAAATTGATGCTCGTGGCAAACGAGTGCAAAATGTAGGTGGCAGTGGCATTAGTAAAGAGAAATCAAGGCATGTAGGTCCTATGGATGCATTTGTCACTCCTCCTTCTAAAACAACACAAATGGAAAAGAGTGGAAAGGGGTCCAAACAACAATTAATGATTCTTACAATAAAGACTTAAGAGAAAAGGCTTGTGTTGATATAGCAAGGTGTATGTATGAAGTAGCAATTCCATTCAATTTTGTTAATTATGATAGTTCCAAAGCTGCAATTCAATCCATTGGACGATATGGAATTGGTATGAAGCTCCTAAGTTACCATGAAGAGAGAGTTTCTTTATTGAAAAAGGAGGTGGCCCACACTGGTGATATAATGAAGAGCCATAAAGAAGAATGGGCAAGAACTGGATGTTCCATTATGTTTGATGGATGGCAAGACAAAAGTCATAGAACTTTGGTAAATTTTTTGGTGAATTACTCTAAGGCAAACATGTTTATTGAGTCTATTGGTGCGTCTTCATACATGAAGATTGAAGAAAGAATATTTCAACTATTTCATAGCATGGTGGAGAAAACTAGAGCAAAAAACAAAATTGTACAAGTTATAATTGATAATGACTCAAGTTATGTGATGGTGGGTAATAAGTTATTTATAGAACTATATATCTTAATCTCATGAAATTGGAAAACAGTATTCATGTTATATTTTCCTTTTTATCTTAATTATTACTAATTGTCATACTTATATTTTTACCTTATTAGGACGATTATTGGAGGCAAAATGACCTCATTTGTATTGGATCCCATGTGCAATCCATTGTTTGGATTTGATGTTGAAAGACATTGCAAAGCTTCCTACAATCATGAGACGCTTATTGGATATATATAATTGTACAGGTCTCATAAACATGATGAGACGCTTTATAGGGCAAAGGAACTTGCTTAGTCTTGCTAAAACTTGATTTGCTACTTTGTTTCTCACATTATCAAGTATACATAAGCAAAATGAAAACTTGAGAAAGATGTTTACTTTTGAGGATTGGACCCATAGGAATGGGAAAAAAGGTGGTTCAAATAGTTCTAATACCTATATTTTGGAACACTATTGTCTTTAGCCTTAAAGTGTCAGGTCCTCTTGTATGTGTGCTTCGATTTGTTGATGGGGAGAAAAAAACTTGTAATGGAGTACATTTATGAGGCTATGGATCGAGCTAAAAAAGCAATTGAAAAATCTTTTAATAAAAGGGAAGAAAAATACAAAGAAATCTTTGAAATAATAGATCAAAGGTGGGAATGTCAACTCCATCGACCTTTGCATGCAACTGGCTATTTCTTGAATCCAGATTTTTTTTTGATAATTGCTCTAAAATTAAGAAAGAAGAAGAGGTGATGACAGGGCTATACAAATGCATACAAAGGTTGATTCCAAAAATTAATCAACAAGATACAATTATTGAAGAGTTGACATCATATAAGAGAGAAGAGTGCCTCTTTGGGTTGCCTATGGATGTTAGGTAGAGAAAGAAAAAAGCACCAGGTATTTCACTTTGTTAGCTTTTGTTAGTTGTTACTTATTAGTTTGCCCATTTTATTAAACTAGCTGCAAACTCATGCGATGTGGGAAACCGAGAATATTATTAAAATGATCATTTTATGGTTTAGATTTTAAAAGAAATTATTCCATTGCAATGACCATCATAAACCTTTTCAACAAACTTTAACACCTACTTCTCTGTTTAAAAGTCAAAAAATTAAAAGTAATGATTAATTTCCATTAGTCAAATGACTAAACTACAACATTCAAGCTTTAACTACAACTTTTAACAGTGAACAAAGACAAACCATCTAAACCTAGGAAACAAAGAAAAAGCTATTAAAAAAAATTAAAACAAAAATAAATAAATAAAAACAGTAAAACACATAGATTTGCCACTGCACCTTAATGAGAAAAAAAATGAACCTTCTTAAACTATTTACCCAAAAATCTTTGCTACTTTTATAACTTAGTGAATTAGGTTACTAATACAAGAAAAACATAAAAAAAATTATACACACACACAGACATATGTGTATATATATATATATATATATATATTGCTTAAAAGTATAATCAACCTTATGCAATTCATTTAAAAGTAATGAGGTTAAAACAAATGAGTAACTGCCCTAAATATTAGATTTGTATAATCATAGTCTTAAGGCTTAGAAAGACTTTCACTAAAATTTAGCTGGAAAAGTGAACTGAAATACTACGTTAATGTGGCTCAACAAAAGTATAGCAACAATTAATATTATGCTTAAGATTTTAGATATTATGAGTTTGAGATCTATATTTTTTGTAATAAATTTGGATTTAGAACAGGTACTCTCAGGCCCACCACTCTATTTATGAATCTTATAGGTATGTCATAGACCTGAACCCGAAAAGGAATCCTGTCAAAGCATAAATCCCTAGCATGCATATTCCTCTCATAGTATTGAACCACAACTAAGTGCTTATCAAAACTCCAAGGCTAACTTACCAGACTCTTTTTGTGAAATCTTTGCAGCCAAAATGAACTCTTCAGAGCCCATCTCACCATATTTGAAAACCATCACCTTTTGGACTAGAAAGGGATAAACGGCTCCAGCCTTTAGTGATATCATCCATTAGAAAAGAAAAAAAAAAGTGTTTCCCAATCCCCACAAGCCCTTAGAAAAACAAAGTTTAACTAACAGGGTAGACAAGCGTTCAAGAAGAAGGGATAGAAAATTCTACTGCCTAGGAGAAGTTAATAGTACTAACTTTCACTAGCGACAGAGGAACTAATTTTCCCAGAATTTGAATATAGCATTAGATAGTTTAGAGAGATTTGTGGGCAAAATTTGCGGGATAGCATGATTTTAGAAAAAAATTAGGAAACCAGCACACCGATGAAACTATATTGTAAGTTAGATTGTTTTTGGAACTCTAGTTTGTCAAACTCGAGTTTCGTTCAAACTAAAGAGTTTCGTTCAAACTCGAGTTCCGTTCAAACTCGAGTTTGGCAAACTTGAGTTTAGGCAAACTCGAGCTCAAACTTGAGTTTGCCAAACTCGAGTTCCAAATACAGTCCAACTTACAAAATAGTTTTAAACGTATGCTATGTGCCAAATTTTTTTCTAAAAAGCTACTATTCAGCAAATTTTGCCGAGATTTGTGATACGGAATCTTCTTTTATCCCAATAGGAGCATTGTTTTTCTTAGATATTGTAGATATAATAGAAACAAAATAAACCTCCATTGCAATAGAAGTGATAAATAAATAAAATGTCAAACGAGATTCCACCTTTTATTTTTAATAAAAAGTTTCCTGTGGATCTTTACAAACATAGTGTGACTCTTTTTTTTTTTTTTTTCTTCTCTAAAAGATAAAATTTTCATGTATACGAATTGGGGTTGATGCATTTTTTAGTCACCAAAATTTCTAAGGACATGATGAGCAGTAGCACGAAAACTCTATTTCATCTACAAACACATAAATTTCATTACACTATTATGTATTTTTGTGATTAAAAAATGTAACAATCTCAGGAAAAAAAAAAATAGAAGAGGACTGTGAGCATGCAAGTGCAAAAATACTAGAACAAGGGAAGCAGTAGATGTGAGAATGGTATGATAACTACGTATGATCTAGTGGTACTTTGTTGAAGACTGACTAAAGAAAATTTAATAAATGTAGTTTTTATTTATTATGATTTTTTACATTAATTAAATTAAAAGGGTAAGCATTCACATCCACTGTCTCAGAACTATTCTATTTTACTATCTTAAAAGCTATTTTATCAATTATACCATATCATTTTATAACACACCCAACATTCTAACTTTTATTTATCTCATTTATTCGTTAAAATATTAATTTCACAAACTCTTTCTCTCTCTTTCTCTTCATAAAAAATAATTAAATATACCCACCCACCACCATAAAATACAATATAAACCTTTAACAAATTGCTATGCATTGTAGCACAATTGCAAGACTAAGTAATGGGGGGTTTTGGGCCTTTGGTACTAAATATTACTAACATATGGCACTTACAAGACCCAATATAAATGCTCTAACGGTGCATTAAAACTCTTATCCTAACTCCACCAAAAAGAAAAAGAACTCTTATCCTAACATTCTAAAAATAAAAAACTAAATTTTAAAAAAATTAAATTAAAAAAAAAAAAAAAAACCCTCTTATCTTAAGTCATAAAGCCTAAGCAGTTTGTTTCCAAATCAAAGATCTACCACTACCCCCACTACTGCTCTCATATTTTGTCTCTATAGCATTGGCATTAGGATGAGGAGTCTAATTTCAAGCGCGAGACTGGTGGTGGGCAGGGCGACATGGTGCCAACAACAGCTGCAGCAGCCAATGATGCGCAGCTACAGCCTCATCCCGATGGTCATAGAGCACTCGTCGCGAGGCGAACGCGCCTACGACATCTTCTCCCGTCTCCTCAAGGAACGAATCGTCTGCATCAACGGACCCATCTCCGACGACACATCCCACGTTGTCGTCGCCCAGCTCCTATACCTCGAGTCCGAAAACCCCTCCAAACCCATCCACATGTACCTCAACTCCCCCGGCGGCGCCGTCACCGCAGGTACATTCCTATTCCACCTTTTCAAATTCCACATTGCTTAAAATTTTTTTTACCGGATTGGATTGAATTATACAGGTCTTGCAATTTATGATACGATGCAATACATCCGGTCTCCAATCAGTACAATTTGTTTGGGGCAAGCTGCTTCGATGGCTTCTCTCCTTTTAGCCGCAGGAGCCAAGGGCGAGAGGCGGGCGCTTCCCAACGCCACAATGATGATTCATCAGCCTTCCGGTGGATACAGTGGGCAGGCGAAGGATCTGACAATTCACACCAAGCAGATTGTTCAGGTTTGGGATTCTCTGAATGCGCTGTATGCGAAGCACACGGGGCAGTCATTGGAGGTGGTTCAGACGAACATGGACAGGGATTATTTCATGACACCGGGTGAGGCCAAGGAGTTTGGGATTATCGATGAGGTTATTGATCAAAGACCGATGGCTCTGGTGACTGACGCTGTTGGTGGTAATGAAGGGAAGGACAAAGGTTCGGGTTAGAGTTACGAGGGTAAGATTCTAATTAGCCCTGCTATTTCTGGATTCAACATGATTCTCGCCTTGTTTATGAAGAGTTTTAGGTTTGTCTGCGTAAATTATGACTATTATTTATTTGGTTTCAGTTTAAGTTTAATGTGTAATGTCTTTTCAACTGAACTGTGCTTCTAGACACTCAAAATTGAAGATGTTAATTATCTTGCAATTATATTAATGCAGTTGTGACTTGTGTCGTAACATATATTTGTATGAACATAAAAGTTAGAATCGAGCTGCAATTGAACATGGTAGTCTCCACAATTTTTCAGGCACAATGTGATTCTTTAGAAATTTCTCATTTAAAAGCCCATGAGCGAGTTATTTGTTTGGTAGATGGTTTTAGTGCTTCTACAAGGAAACAAAGGGCAGCTTGTGAGCTATATTTTGATGTTATTCTTTTATTTTTACTATGACTCTGCACAGTTCAACTCATTCTTTTCTTGAGTACGTATGATCATAAACGCGCAGGACATGGCATCTTTCAATGTTTTCCTCTTCCCCCCTCCCCCTTCTCCTTCCCTTTATTCTTTTTTCTTGGTTCATACTTTTTGGTTATTTGTTCTCCTTGTGTAATATGAAACAACACCCCATTGCCTCTTTTTCTATTGCTTGCTTCTCTAGGTGAGTATTCACTTCTTGTAATTATTATTATTTTTTTTGTTGTTTTTAGGAATTCAAAATAGTTTCCATTGATCGTACACGTGGGCTTTCACATAGGTGTAGTGGTTGTTAATCTTTGTCAAGTTTTCATGCCTCTTATGCCTTGGGCAACACACATGCTACAATGGCCAGGACAAAGGTTGCACAAGTCCTAGCTACTGGTAGTTGACACATTGTGCCTATAATTTTATGGTTGTATGTAGAATATATATTTCCTTAGCCTAATGACTGATAATGTTCTGATATGTGTCTTAACTTGTGAATTGTCATTAATCTTTGAATTTTACAAGCATTGCTTTCATAGGAATATGAAAGTCTGCATCCGTGTCTTATTATCTTAGGTTTGGAAATTGAGTAGATTAAGGAGTTTGAGAAACATCGCTTGATTCTGAGGCTTGTATTAGGTGTTGATCTGCCATGGTACGAAGTGTTACACTGGGGTGTTTAGTACTTACAAACCTCAATAATGATCTTAGAGTGGCATCATAAAAATACTCTTTCTCCAGGTGCAAGTCGAGGATCTCCACATACCGTCTTGCTGTGTTCTTCCTTTTTGTTTCCCCTCATTTAGTGCATTTCTGTTTTTCTTTGTGTTGCTGCTTATTTTGGGGTTTTTTTCTTTCTTTCTTTCTTTCTGGTCCTCCATCATTCGCAGGTCATCAAGGTTGTTGGTTGTGTAGAATAGTTTTTGGAGGAGAAATATGAGGTGTATACAATATTTATACTATTATATTTCCTTATGGTGTTGATGATGGGATATGGAAGAGCCATGAGCCAAGAAGTTCCATGGATGTGCCTGTGGAATAAGGAATGAAGGTGCATTTGGTTTTCACCTCCTCCTCATAGCCTGCTTACTAAGTCTGTTGATTGGTTTTTTATCCCTCTTTTGAGAGGGTGGATGGTTTATGATGGGAGATATATATATATATAGATATAAAAAGAAGGGAAAGTGCTGGGAGATACTAGATGCATGTTTGGTGCTTAGAGTTATATTTAGCAAATGCAGTTGATGAATTGTATGATGTGGTAGGGAAAGATTTGGGGTGTTTGCTTTTAGGATATATATATATATATATATAGCTTCCAAAAATTTCTAGCCCAACATGTCTTATCTCTTTAATAAAAAAGGAAGGTTCATGTGGACGTGCCTCTAGATGAGGGTTCCTAGTATGTTTGATTCTTTTTTTGGAGTTGATAGTTTTTTGGGACAGTGGTACTCATTAATCCGTCTAGAGATCATGAAGGCAGTCATCAACTTATTTACAGAGTGACAAAGAAAGGGAGCAATTTTAGTGTTTTATTTAGGTTGGGGAAGGGAGGCATGCCATAATGGGAAAGTTAATTTCTCAATTAGAGTGTGAATGTATAAGGTGAGCTGGAATTACATCGATTTTTTTTTTTGGTTAAAATACATTTTACACCCTTTAACTTTAGTGTTGTTGTCATTATGATCCTTTAAAGTTTCAAAACTTGCAATTAACCACAAACTTTTGCATTGTTGTCAATTTGACCATCCCATCATGTTTTGTTAACCATATCTAAATGAAGTCATTTGTTTTGAAACATTAAAAAAAAAAAAGTTTAAACTTGACAGACGAAAATATAGTATTTTGAAAGTTCATGGGGTTAATTGCAAATTTGGAAACTTGAGGCACCAAAATGGCAACAATTCAAAAGTTCAAAGGATTAATTGCAATTTTTGAAACTTGAAGAATGACAACACCACCAGAGTTAGAGGGACTAAAATGTATTTCAGCCTTTACATTTTCTCATGTCAAAAGATCTTGACTTTTCTTTCTTTTTGAATGTTTTAACTTATAGTTGTTGCTTGTGTTGGGAGAACTTTTTAGACATAATTAGGTATTTTAGAATTGTAACAACAATGTTGGATGCATTAGTTATTGGTGATTCCAAGATAGTACTAGGAATCTCTATTTGTTTTTGAAATGGAGAGGGACCATTCAATGCCAAAGATTTAGCTTTTCAAAAATTTGAAGGTATACACAATATCGCGTCATTTAACATCAATTATCAATTTTTATTTGGTGGAATGAGATTTTAAATGACATAGTGCCATTAACCTATTTAGATTTATGAAAAAAAATGAAGTTCTTACCATGAAATGAACCCTCTCTATTTCAAAGCAAACGTAGAGGATCATGATCTAGTAAATTATTAAAAATCATAGGGTTTTTTTTTTTTTTTTTTTTTAATTTTTTTAATTTTTTTTTTTTTATAAAATTTAATTAATTATTTCAGTTCTTTGGTGTGGCAATTTTAGAGTCTCTACCTTGCTGATAAAAGGTTGCTTTAGGTAAAATAGGTATAATCATATGATAATCTCACTACTAATGTGTTTTAGTGCTTTTGTTTTTGACGTTATTTGCTTATAACTACAATTGTTATTTCGTATATCAGCAGCTAATGACCTCTGGGTGAAGTTATAGGTATAAGACCCATTGGATGCATATAACTTACCCAAAAAAAAAAAACACAAAGAAAATTGGTATTTGATATGGCTTTGTTTAAAGAAGACTCAGACTAGTTGGCAAGATACTTGTCCTTGTTGTCTGTGCCTTGAACAAAAACAAATGGTAAGAAATCATACGCATTGGTGATGTCTACATTTTCACATTATAATTCAAAATACCTTATTATTATTATTATTGTTTATAGATAATTCAAAAGTTGTGAGAGGGGGTATTTGAACACCAGGAAGTTTGATTACTAGGGCTTTTGGCTTCATCTATTAATGGTTGGGACAGTATAAACGCTGCTTGTTAGTGAGGCATAAATAGGGAATAGATGAGTTTGAATTCCTAGGTTTTAGTTGAAGTCAACTGAAAAGACTAGATGTGCACCACCTGTCTAGCAAGGTATACAATTCAGGTCCATCCTCGTCCACCTTGGGTTGGGATGTCATCATATATATATAAAAGATGGGTTCAAGTTACACATTTTTTAGACTGTAGATTTCTAAGAAATCTAATGGTTAGAAAAACACTATAATCCATGTCATCTTTAAAATTAATTGCCATATTAGCTAACCTAATTAATTTGAGTGAATATTATATTATTTTCTTTTCTACTTTCTTTCTCTTTCCTAATTAATTCATCCCAAACCTTGCACAAGTGCCTATTCTTAATTCTTGAGCTGCAGATTTTCTTCCTTATAGCCTTGTTCTACTCTGGTATTTATGTATTGATTATTTGATATGTGAGGCTGTTTGGCAAATAATTATTTGGGTCTAGATTTAGATTTCTTTATTTTGGATTCACAAATCTTGTGGTGGAATGTGAAAATCAACAGCAGGTGGATGCTTTTAATAAGGGAGATATTTATCTTAGTGTGGAAAAGTTACTGTTAAAAGTTACTGTCCGGTTCAGCTAGGAATGATGCCAAGATGATGTTTTATTTATTTATTTTTTTTTTTTTTTTAAGTATGCTAGGATTTATGATGTGATGGGATGCCATGATAGATGTATATTAGGGTTATGGAACATTTGATGCCTTGTTAATTATTAGATGCATGTTAGTGTTTGTGTGTGAGTATAGAATACAATGTTGAATATTCCTTTAATGAGATTAAAACGTAAGACATAATGAGTGGAAGCCGACCCACAGGTTAGGCGGTTTTAGATGCCTAATACTTTTCCAAAATTGCACCTAAATTTCGAACTCATACTTTAGTGGTAAGATCAGTCCTTTCACGTAAGGGCACTATATTTATGGTTTCTAAACCGTAAAACTAGGTGACGACCCCTTTTCTCTGCCCAGGTCCACTCAATCGAGGCATACTCCCCAAAAAGGCACTGATCGTGCGTTGCGCCCACACACCCTAGGGTTTCTGTGGCCTTTCTTTTCCGAAAATAGTTTTATACTCTAAAAAATAAGTTATTTTTTACATAAACACTTTCCTCAAGTCAATTTTCATCTGCTTGGGCCCTAAACCAACCTGAAGCTTTAAAGTTCTAACATCATTGGGGAATGGGGGCCTAAGTCGTAAATGGTACAAAATGTGGTGTCTACAGTATTGCTTTAGCCAGATCCCATTGGACGACTTGATCGGAAAATATGTAATCTTTTTCTCCATTGAACCAATCGTGGGCACTATCAGTCTAGTGCTCCATATTATCATTTTCCTCGTCTTCCTCACCCTTGTCATCATCAACCAAGACGAAGTATCGTCCTTCATTGGTGGGTGAATTAGGGTCCCATTGAATCCAGATGTGAGTTGGGGAGTATTTAACTAGGCCTTTCATATTGGTTCAGTCATGGTCTTCCCAAGACCTAGCACCCCCAACCTCGGAGAAGTCGTTAACTCTTGTGAAGGTCCACAGCCTTGGAACATCCCTCAATATGGGAAAACATGGTTAGTCTCCTCTTGGGTCGAGTAGCTAGACATCGTGGCACGTGGAAAAACTGTACATGACACCCTTAAGATAAGCATGTTTCCAAAATTAAAAGCCTGCTTTATTTAGATGTCCTTAAGAAAATATTTAAGTCCATTTTAATGCCGGCTCAATTACAAAATCACTCCATTTCCTCTCATGTGTCTTATCCCTAGTTTCATAGGGCTTGGTCCATTTACAAAGTGCTCTTAGTTTACACTCATGGACTTTCATTAGAATGTGCTTATAGATTTCCAATCCTTGTCTCAAACATGGGCCACCAATGTATTCATAACTTTTGGGCCCTTCATCTTTCATTCATTTCTTTCATTTTTTTTGAAGTAGCCTCCTAGCTAGAATACATTATGACCTTTCCCTCAAGGTCTATGAGTCTCACATCATCTTGGCCTTTACATGCAACAAGAAGGCCCAAAACTAAAGAGATTCATTTGACATTGTAGGATCTAGGATGCTAGGCCCATAGCACATTTGTTACCTTAGGTCCAAGACTTTCTTTTTCGAAAAGACCTTGATTTGGGCTTATGATAGCAAATGGGCTATGTCCCCATGAACCTTTCAAGTTAAGACATACCTTTGAGCTTTTGGGATAAGCCTCTTATGTAACATCCTAGCCTAATTGTATGATTAATTTTATAGATTTATATACTTATTATTAGCTTAATTACGTTAAGTACATAAGACTTTGATATTTTGATGTTATAAAAGATATAGGCCTTTTTTTTTTTTTTTTTTTTTTTTTTTAAGTTATGGAAAGAAGTTTTATAAAGGTAAGGATATATGTGCATAGTTATTTATTTTTTGGGTCTTTCTAGAATATAGAGGGGTGGTAAGTAAATTTTGAAAAGTTAATGGGCGAGTCATCAACCCATTTCTTCCCCTAGCAAACACATGCCTCACCCAAATTCTTCTCCCTTATCTCTTTGCTGCACCATAATGTATATCCCTTGTTCTTCTTTCTTTTTTCTCTTTCTTTGTTCTTGAACCGGCAGCACCTCCTCTCACCAACAACCATCCTTTTTCTCTCACCGAAACCATAGATATCTCTCTCTCTAAGAAGAAATCAAACTCTTACTGAAGTTTCAGCTTCAGTTGTGGGTAAATAAATAAGATTATTTTCTGTTATAGGTAATTTTAATTGTGTAATGGTTTGCTTTAGTTGTCATTATATATTCTCTAATTTGATTGTTAGAAGTTGGAATTTGTGGTTTTGTGTTAGCAAGTTGAAAAAATTGAAGATATTATGGTCAATTGGCTGCCTATTAATGTATTTTAACATGTATAGTATAGGTATAAAAACACTCACACGAAATGAAGGCCAATTGCAATTAGTTGATAATTTTGTGAGAAAATATGTTAAAGCTGTCACTGTGACAAATTCAATGTTTACAACATGAAAAAGCTGGATTAAATCATATTTTGTGAATTTGGATGCTAGGAGTAGTTCTTATGAATTCTAAGACACATACAGTTGTAATGGAAGTGGTCTCATAGGAATTGGATCGATATAAAAATAATGGTTTAATTTCTAAGTGGAATGAAATTTTGTTAGGACAGATTTGAGTATGTTGTCTTGTATGATTTTTAGTTAATCAAGGTTTTATGCTTTGGCTTTGAAAATGATATGAAATATGCTAGACATCCAAAGTTGTTGGTTCTGTAAATTGCATGAAGATTTGGTGTGAATAGATAGCCCATTTATATTTTATAAATGAGGTATATGCTGTTGAAATAAGCAATGAACAGTAAATGATATATCTAACTTTGAGGATTTAATTATAAAGTTAGGGTGAATGTTTTGAGCTATAAATTAGTATGTTCATCTTTTGGTATGTTTGGATCATAGATAAATTTTGTATGCTTTGGTTTCTTTATGATTTGGTACATCATGTGTTTGATGAATGTATTTTGTATTTGGGGAACCTTTGTGTGATGGGAATTAAGATTTTCTTGAGTTTGAGAGTTAGGTTGTAATTCATGTATAAGTTTATATACTTAGGAAGATTTGTTAGTAATAAGTTTTGGTCATTCATTTAGGTGATGAGAACGAGAACGTGGACACTTGAGCTCATCTTATTGAAATCTCTTGCGTCTTTTGCTTTCAGGTAAGGAGTATGTGACATGTGTGTTTGATAAGTATAAGGATTGTTTAAAAAATTTATTATGCATTAAAATCTTTTAATTAAACTTATTACATATAAGCATGATTAAAGTAAAGATATATGTTCGTGAATTGTTGAATCCCATATATATGATAATTCTAGCATATTGATGCTATTACTTATATCACGAATATAATATTTAAGAATGAAGTAGATACGCTACTGTTATGAAATATTTATGTAAAAGCATAATTATCAGAAAAATATAGTTTTCGGGTTATTATATTGTTATGATCTGAACTCAGCTAGTAGGGGTTATAGTACTGGCATTTTCATGAAAATTTTTGATTGGCCAATATAAGTGGTGAAAACTCTGCTGTACTTGCCTTTGTTGGGAACAACCAACTTGTGAAAGATGCCAATCAACCCATGATTGATGATCTGATCTGATTACACTGAAAGGAGTATGATACTTTTTGATATGATCTTGAGATTTCCTAGCATTGTGAGAAATGCTGGATGCTTGGCACAACGTGCTAGAAGCTTCTCAAAGTTGTGACAGACTTACAATTGGACTGACTAATGTATTATTAATGAGTTATTAAGCTATTTTGAATTTATAAGAAAAGTACGATGATAAGAAAAGTATGTTGAATGTATTATAAGTCTGATGGAAACTTTATGATTAGATGTTTATAATCCACTTAAAGATAAGATTACTGAATTGTGTTTAAGTTCCTTACTATGTCCTTTTATTATTATATGAAAGGAAAATGACATATTTTCATTTGAAAGTTCATAAGTTATTTTAAGAATAGTATGAATATTATTGAGGACTATTTATCAAAGCTGATATATCCATAAAATATTTGATTTACATGCATTTTTATTAAATACTCATGAACTTAAAACCTTATTGAGTTTCGCAGCTCACTCTATTATATTTCAGTGCACAGGTTTTTTCTTGGAAGCAGCGAAAGTATTAGAGGTGACAAGGAATCTATGATTTTCAGTTGTTAGAATGTATAGTTTTTTGTTCTATATTAGTTTAGCTCTTTTGTTGTATAGGAGAAATTAAAATGTACTTGATCCTTTTGAGCATAGATGTATTTTAGAACCTTAGTTTGTTTTGAACCTCAATTGTATGTCTTTGAGGTTAGGTTTTTAAATAAGAGTTTTGTTAAACGTTTAATTATGTAATATTTACACGAATACCTTAAATTTTCAAGTTTTTAAGAATTTTGTATATTATAGCTTTTATGCAAGGAAGTAAAAAGGAATATAAGAAATGATTTTTGACAAGCACCTTTAGCTTTAGTTGGTTTTTGTTAGTATTAAGTTAAGCTTTATATTAACATGCTGGTTATGCTCTAAATTTTGAAGTACAAGTTTGAGTCGTGACATCTTATATGTGAAGTACTTCTTTTAATCCCAAATCTTAAGGTATGTTATAACTTTTGGGTCATCATTCCAATTTAAATATTTGTTTGCTTTTTTGAATTATGTGATCACAAGATATATGGTTAAACAAATAAGAGATATAAAAAATACACTTTTTTGATAGGATCTAGGGCCTCTTTATGAGTGGGTAAACTTTATAAATCTAATGGGATAAATCAATAAGTCACTCACAATTAGGTGAACCATTATTTCAACCTTGGGCCTAAATGGACACCATATAAATTGGTGGACAGATCTTTAATGTACTTAAAAGTCCATCATAGACAATGTCATAGATTTTGAGTTGATGGGATGAATTTCGAAAAGTCTTGGCCCTAAATAGAGTCTCCACTTTCCCACTAATCACCTATCATAGCAAAAGGGATAAAAGAACCAATTGAGAGTGTGTGCAAAACCATATTGAAAAAGCCTTTGTTAGGGTTAAGAAATGGAACACATTGGAGTCAAACTTTTCTATCCCTAGTGGAGTCTCCACTGTGGGTGTAAGCGCCCCTACCCCATCACCAACGCCGCAAGGAGTGGTTTCATCAGAGAAAGTACGCTTCAGCCTAGGGTGGATCGAGTAGAGAGTGTAGATGGAATCATCACGTAGATTAGGTCTACGAACCATATATGTAGCGCCTTTGTGGAATGACTGATCTTTACTAGAGCACGTGTCCAGAGTTTAGGTATAGGGATAGGAAGGTGTTAGGCACTCAACCCCATCCAACCTATAGGTCAGCCTTCACTCATTGTGTTCCAAATTCTAGTCCCATCAAAGGGTTTTTTTAGTAGGCTATTCTAAACTCACACACACACACACACACATTATCATGCATCTAGCATACAACATGACATATCATCCAAGATACATCATGGCATTAGAACTTATCATTCATCAAAAAAATCGTGCTTTATATCCAAGGGCAGCAAGCAATACATATGGTAATGCTCACAAAGGCATCAAGAGTTAATACATGCAAATTCAATCATCAAAGAAACATGGCATTTATCTAGCACACTCGCCAACCATATTATGCTCATCATCCAAATCAAATGCATATTCATGTAATTATGCATGACTTACCTTGCTGCATCTCAACGCCTATACATCAATGGATGTTCATGTTCATATGCAAGTTCATAGTGTTCATTAAGCACAAAAACCCTTATCATGGAATCTAAGCAAATGAAGATTAAAACATGTTATACCACTAACCTAGGACCTAAACATGTGAGAAACAAACTAAACAAAATCTAAAATATGCATTTAAACGAAATAAAAAGCAAGAATTTATGGGCTGAGCTTGCAAATGCAGGGTCATGAAGCTACATACATGCATGAGCTTGCGTACATAACCTTTCCTAGAAACACAACATACAACACCAATCAAAACCTATTCTAAACAACCTAACATTCTTTATAAATAATCAAACAACAAAGCTAAACTACATAGGAATATAGTAAAATAGAGAAGCAGAGATAAAAATAAACAACTAAAAAGATCAAAGCAAGAACATGTACCTCACACAAGAAATTTTTAGAGCTTGATTTTAACCGTTCCCTTCAGTTAATTTACAAAACAAAATATACAGTGTTAGTAAGTTTAACTAAAAGGCTTTGGACTAAAATAAATCTCAGCCAAGAAATTTAATTTAGGATGCTTCACAAACTAAAAAACTTCTCTTGAATAATTATTTTGGAGTAGATTCTGTGTGTCTTCAGGAAAAGGGCTACGGGTCATTTTTATAGCGTTCAAAGAGAAGGGGTAGAGGCAATTCCAAGCGATGTGGGATTGCTTCCGCCTCATTTTGAGTAAAAAACTTTCTTTGTAGAAATCTTGAAACCCTAGCTGTGTACGCATGCATGTGGGTGCATACGCATGGGGTTAAGGCTACATACGCAGGCTCAAGGTTTTGTACACACCCTTAGGGTTTTTGCCTGATTTTTCTTTCTTCCAAAAGCATATTTCAGCTAAAGTATTTCCATAGCTAGGCCCTAGACCAGTCCTAGACCTCCTAGTGTTATCGTCATGGGGAACAGAGGCTTGAGTTGTAAGGGGTACAAAATAAGGTGTCTAGAGCTGTTGCCACATTTTTATTTCCAATCTCAACAAATCATTAACTTTGATCTTAAGTTGCAGAAAAAAAAAAAAAATCATGTTCCCCCTTTACTGTTGCTTCCTCGGCTTTCCTCAAAACTTTCTTTTTTTCCACTAGTGTTCTGGAAATATTACAAACAAACTTCTTACTCCATCGTTTCAAATGTGTTTGACAAGCTTCAATTTTTCCAATCACTTTTGCCATAGGTAGACACAAAGAAATAGCCCTTCATACCCAGCCACAGTGTCATGATAGCCCTCATTCTCAAGCCATAGTTGTTCAAAATGCCAAGGTCTTTATGGCTTCACCTCCAAACCTTCAAGGAGAATCAAGATAGGATTTTGGTTTGAGGTGCCACCTACCAAAGTTTGAAATTTTGTTGTGGGAAAAAAATTGAACCATTTCGTGGTGCACACACCTTTGTCTAACCTTTCCCAAACAACTCCTCCATTTGGATAATTTTTGAACCAAGTGAATTTATTCCCAACAAATCCTAAATCCATCAATCCACATTCATCTAAAGCTTCCCAGAATTTTTGCATTTTTCCATAGGGTCAAAGACGCCTCCTTAATTTTTCAGGTGACTTAAGTACTCTCTAAAATCACTTGCATGCAACCATGGTAGTAAAAACCTTTTTTGCAAGTCCCTTAGCAAGTCCGAAGATTCAATTTTGAGATGAGTTTCAAGAGCCCTATAAAAACCGACAAATCACCAAGCATTCTCTTTCCCCTTATCTGTCAACGCATCAATGTGATTATGGAAAAATAATTCAACATGTAAATCAAAATTCTTATTCCCAAAAAGTGTCAATCCACCTCCATGTGTAAAAACCTTAGAAACACCATGGTGATTTCCAAATTACAAAGTATCACGAATACCAACTAGCCCTACTTCATCCAACCATGTTTTGACTAAAAATACCACTGTAAGATCTTGTGCCCGGACTAAGTCATCGAGCTCTTGAACTGTCTGTCGGTTCCTAAGCCCCCGACAGTTCCAACATAACATATTCATTATGTAACGACCCAAGGAAGAGCGCTAGCCACATCTGCGCTATACCTCAAAAAAACTAGTCACAATTAAGGCTCATTGTAATTGTTAATAAAGCTCAGATCTGCCTAGTAAATACCTGATGAACCCACATAGGGTTACTAGGGCGGCTCTGATACCATATGTAACGACCCAAGGAAGAGCGCTAGCCACATCTACGCTATATCTCAAAAAGACTAGTCACAATTAAGGCTCATTGTAGTTGTTAATAAAGCCCAGATCTATCCAGTAAATACCCGATGTGGGACTTATCACACACCCACACACATTACTCAATCAATCAAATTGGGGCATCACACATAACTTTTGGCAGAGCTGGACATTAGCCTCTGCTAATTATGGGAAAATTTTCTTGTCATCTTGTGAAACTAACTTCTTCTTCTTCTTCTTTGGTAACCCGAGATGATCCGCAGCAATTTTTGGAGTTCTTTTATGCCTTACGTGAGCTTCTAATTTTTCCAACCACCTATATCATTACATGGGGCTCGTGTCCATTTGGGCCCAGAAAATTGAGTGACGTCGGTGGGGGCCTCAAGATGATTTGTGATGTCTTTTAAGGATGTTGTAGAAAGTCTGGAGCTCACAGCTGTGGGTGAGAAATCACAGGTTGAAAGAAACAAGGGAGTTGCAGTACCGGGATTTTCAGAATTTTTTTGAAGTGTTGAGGCACTAGACTCCTGATTAGGAATAAATTCCTGATTGATATCCACCATTTTTTGTCAACTCTTAATCAATCACATTTAATTTTCTAGCGAAATCATCTCCCACATTATTTTTACCCACTGAATCTGGAGGTAAATCATTAACTACCCAAGAATCTTTAGCCAGAATAGGAAACCTATTAAACAAAGGAGTAGAATATGGAATTACCTTATGTGAGGATACTCCCCCTACGTTTGAATTCATCGAAGATGGATTCACTGGGGACGGTATAGCAGCACCACCAAAGGGTTGTTTTCATTCATCCACCTTTTTTTTTTTTTTTTTTTTAACTGTCAAGACTTAACTGACAGTGTGCCCTTGCCATCGAACCATAATTCACAATCTTTGTTGCTGTGTGTAAGACACCCACACCAGTAGCAAATATTTGGCAATCTTTCGAACTTAAAAGAGACCCAACCATTGATTCCATCATCCAAAGTAATTTTTTTTTGCCTCAGTAGAGAGGTTTTGATACATCAATTATTACCCGAACCCTAAAAAATATTCCCCCTTCCATCTCTGAGTTATGAGAAGGGCACACTTCCCCAATACAAGAACATATACCTTTAGCCACCAGTCTCAACCCAAACATATCTTTTCCTTGTATGTAAGTGCATAAAAGTGGACCGAAGTGGACACAAATAGACCAAATGGAATGAAGTGGACCGAATGGACAGACTATGATAGAATGGGAACAAGGTGGACTGAATAGGATCGAATAAGAACCAATGGATAGATTAGGACCAATGTGGACATATGGACCAAATAGGATCATGATACGAGGTACTTTATTGCTTAGTCTGGCTTTTATGGAAGCTTTAACAATTTATGGACTGGTTGTAGCGTTAGCACTTTTATTTGCGAATCCCTTTGTTTAATCCCAAAAAAAAAAAAAAAAAACGTATTTTTTATTAGTTTATTTCCTTGGACTTACTGCTTTTTTTGAATTCGATTTGGATTTCACTCCTCCAATTATTTGGTGGGACACTAACCCATGGGAAGGACTGATTGGAGAATGGGGAATTAGCAGAACGACTTGCCTTCTTCCTTCCCATTGTTAGTCCAATGGAATAGTTTTTTAGGAAGTGTTACAACAAACGAGATATTTCGCAATTGACATGACATAAGCATAAGGCCTGAGACTTAATTCTAATAATGGAGGACTTAATGGATGGTATAGGAACAATAAATAATTTATAGCGATTTTTTTTTTCAAAAGGAAAAATAAATAAATAAAGGGAAAGAATCACATTTTGAGACCTTGGGGGTAGTGATTGGACACAAAAAAGAATGTAAAATGATAAAACTAATAAATAAATAAAAACTCTTGATTTCTTCGAGTAAAGACAAATGTTTTTTTTTTTTTAAATTAGTAAAGAGAGGAAATGTTACTTACCATTAGACTATATCATATATATATATATATGGAGTAAATTACAAAAATCTTTCTTAAAGATTTAGGACTGAAACTATGCTCCAAACCTTAACAAAAATGACGCTCCTCTCCGTGAGTTTTGTAAAAAATCAACACATAAATCATACCATTAGTAACATTATTGAAAAATATTTCAATTTTTGAAAATATTCCTTTGACCAAACTATAACAATGGTTAGTTAAGTTTTTTAGCCATCTTCCAGTCACTTTTAATGGCTATTTTTAGCAATCATATACAAATTAATTTAGTTAGGAAGATGGAAAAGTAGGAAGATAGAAAAGTGAGAGGATACAAAATATTTTAGTTTTCCATCATGTATATTTGGTAAAGAGGAAGGAAATGTGGAAGGGTAAAAAATAAATATGAATTTCCTTTGTTTGGCCGGAAAGAATAATGTAAGGATAAAAAAATGGTTTTGTTGAATTTACTATATTGCTCATATTACATTTATTTTTTTTTTATAAAAAAACAATAACATATTTGGTCAAATGTGTTTCAAAGAGTAAAATCGTAAAAGCATTTATTATCCACATTTTTTGCCTACTTTTCTATCCAATTTATGGGGATAGAAGTTTGTGGGCCAAAGAAAAATCATTAATCCCATTTCCCTTCCTTTCGATTTTCTCTATTTTCTCCCCTCAACTAAACGAAGGAAAACTCTCATTTTCCCCCCTTTTCACTCAAAGGAAACATAATATTAAAGAAAACAATTTCATTTGACCTAAAAAATCAACAAAATATGATTTTTTTTTTTTTTTGTTTTCTTTTTCAATATGAAAGAAATAATTATGTTAGTAATTATTATAAAAAAAAATTATGATAGTCATTAATACACATTTATTATAATTATGTTAGTATTAATAAGAATTTGTTATTATTAAATAAATAATAATAATGAAGGGTTTAGCTTGGCTCATTTATAGCCTTATTTTTAACTCAAAACTAAAGAGTTTAGCCCAAATATAATAAAATTTCATACTTTCAAAAAAAAAAAAAAAAAAAAGAAATATTGAGCCAAACCTGGAATGACAACCTACAAAAAATAAATAAATAAATAAATAAATTTAAGGCCCAATTAGTCCAAAATGGAACGAAGGAGACCAAAATTGATCGAGTGGACCAAATTGGACTGAAGTAGACTTAATTAGATGAGATTTGATAGGAGAATTTTGTTTTAAAAAAAGGGAAAGAATTTTGTAAAAGTGGGATGTGGAATAAAAAAAAAAAAAAAAAAGCAAATATAGTGGCAGTTTTGTAAAAAATTTTAAATTTTTGTATTTAAATGCACACATCCCAACGGCTCTCTCACCCTCTCTCTCCACGTATCAAATTTGTAAAAGCCCAACAGCTCTCTCTCATTCTCTCTCCACAAACCCTAGAGTAGAGGTCTCTCTCTCTCTCTCTCTCCTCGAAACCACCAACCCACTCTTCTCCACTCTCCCAATCTCCACCTCTTCTTCTTGACCGTCCGATCATTCTCTTCGTGTCTCCGTCTCTTCATCCAACGGCCTCGATCTCTCTTAACATTCTCTCCACTCTCCCTTTTCTTCTCTTCGGTCTGAGCCACACACCACCAATTTCTCACTTTTGTTATTGGATTTGAGAAACTAAAATTTTTTGGGTTTGTGGTATTTGACTAAACTTTTCTCAATGTGTGGTTTTGTAAGATCAATTTCTCTCTCTCACATAGTTGATATGGGTTTTCCTATCTAGGTTTTGTTTTGGGGATGAATTTGAACGCTTTTATACTATTTTCATGTGTTATTTTGATTGATTTTTGTTTTTGTATAAAAAGTTGATTTTTTCAATGTGTGGGGATACATCTAACTTTTATATGGACAAAACCCTAATGTGTTCTTTGTTATTTATATGGGTATTAATTTACAATTTTCTTTAAACCTTTTGTGGACTGGTTGGATTGTTTGAGAATGGAATTAGAGGTTGCAAACATCTTTATGTTTGTTATTTTATGGAAAACTAGGGTTTTAAATTTATTCTATAACAATTTTGACAATTAATTTTTTGTCTTTCACTTTTGTGGGTGTGCTAAACCCTAACATGTTTCTTTGGGACTTTTGTGAGTGTGCTCACCTCAAACGCTCTAGCTGCATCTCTCTCTCTCTCTCTCTCCATAAACTCTACTTTGTATTATTGGTTTGTTTGTCTCATCTCTATCTAATTTTTAGCATTCTTTTCTTTTGTGCTTTGTAGTCTTATATTGACGCTTGTCCTTACTTATTATTTTCTAGTAATTCTCCAAATTCTTTTCAATCCAAACGTAATCCATTTAGTTTAAAGTTACAGTTTTCGAAATACCAATTATAGTGCCTAGTAGGTGTTTGATAATGGGTCTCAGTGACTGTGACCTTTGCCTCCAAAATAATTAATCCTAGAATAACAGGAATTTATCTCATCCCTTACCTTTTGAATCAATTCTAGATTTTTGGCCATATTCATAGAAGACAAAGCTTCTAGTTCTTTATGCTTTTCCTCAATCTTTTTCTTTGAGTTACCTAAAGTTCTACTCCATCCCACTAAGGCCATACGACAATGTTTTATCTTGTCAAACAAATGGTACATAGGGCTACCCGTGGGAGCCACTCCATTCCAGGTTGCTTGGATTCCTTTTCACATGCTGGATTTGATGCCCATTTCTCCTCAAATCGCTTTGGCTTTCTTTTCCTTCTATCAACTAATCCATCTACTTAAGTGGTAATTAATATTGGATCATGGTCAGAATATGCAACTTGGAGATGGTGTACCTTAGCATGTGGAAAAATGTCTCGCCATCCAGTAGTTGCACAAGCCCGGACCAGCCTCTCCTGAACGAAGGAACTCCAGGTCTGCTATTTCTCCAAGTAAAGATATTCCCAGTGAGGCTAAGGTTTATTAACCTGCAATGTAATAATGCACTCCAAAAATCCTCCATGCATCTAAGTGGTCATAGGATTCGCCCTTGTTTTTCATCCGACAATAGAATTTCATTGTAATCCCCCATACATATCCAAGGCAGAGAATCTCTTGAATGGAGATGCCTCAAATACTCCTAAGACTTATGTTTTTGATGCTTCTCTGGTCTTCCATAAAATCCCATTAATCTCCATGGTGAAGAGGGGTCAGTCACTATTTAGGCATCAATATGGTTTAAAGAATATGTTTGCACATGTAAATCTATGCCTACCTTCCACAACATAGCAATACCACCGACTCTACGGACACACAGAACTGCTAGCATGGAATCATAGTGTAAGTCTGCTCGAATATTCCTCATCTCATTCACTATTTGTTTGTCTCCATGAGAAACAAGACATCGGGAGCTTTTTCCCTCACCAAGTGAGAGAGTACAGTGCCTGCACGAAGGTTCCCAAGCCCTTGACAATTCCAGCTTAAGACAATCATTGTGCTCAGCAGGGCTGGTTATCAGCCTCTATTGTTATGTTTTTTCAATTCTTGGTAGCCCCCTTTAAACGTTTCCTATCACCACCATCTTTATTCTTCCCCACATTTCCACCTTTTTTTCCAATAGCCCCACTGTTATTTTCTATTTCCTTGCTTTCCATAAATTCCCTTGTAATTTTGGTCCACTTGGGAACCTTTGCTCGTGTGACTTAGTTTGGTCATGTGCCTGCCCATCAAGAACTAGAGTAGCCAAGGTTTCACATTCAAGAGATTGCACATTATTTACCCCATTGTCCACATACATTATAGGCACATTGATAAACATCTTAGCGTTGATTTCGGGATTTTGCCTAACATTAATATCGGGATATTGCTCATCATTATTATCAGGTCCATTAAGTTTCGTGCATTCAACAACCTTCATGATATCCGGATTTCCCTCCTCATTAATTGACGCTAAATGATAGGAATGTCCATTACCCGAATTACTTGTCTGTTGGGGATCTGTTTTCGCACCATCAATGTCGTAACCGTTAAGGTTTCCATCTTGGGAAGATTGTGCCGCTAAAGAGTCACTGGCCTATAGCGGAACTACCTCCATCACTTGCCATTGTGGTGGACTTGGTTTATGCCAACCTAGCATTTCTTTTAGCTTCCGAAATCCAGCTTGTAACCATTCGCCATATGACTTTCCTCCCCCACTTTCAGCTTTGTGTTTTTCCATGTTGTTGCTTCATGAACAAGCAGGCCACAATGGAAGCATAGACCTAGTAGCCGTTCGTACTGGAATGCCACCCAAACCTTATCACCCTCCAGACTAAGCACTGTGGCTCCCCAATGTATTGGTTTGTCCAATGGCATATCAACTCTAACCTGTAGAAACCTTGCCTGGTCCGAGGCAATGGCTTTACAATCGACCTCAATGACTCTGCCAATTCCTTGTCCAATATCTCTCCCTGCTTCCTTGTTTATCAAATCAAAAGGTAGACCCCACACTTGCACCCACATTGGAACAATTTGGAACTTTACTGAAAAAGCTGTCATTCCTTTCTCCCATCGTCGCAATAATAAGATATGATTATCAAAGCTCCATGGACCATTCTTGATTTTTTTTTTCATTGTCCTATTTTTATTATCACTCTTCCCATTGCACCATCAAACTTCCTTTATGACCTTAATTCTACTATTGAACCCTTGGTCTAAAAGTCCCCAAGTACCCTAGTCTAATCCAACACAAAACTCTCTTTCTTTTTAAGACAGCCCATAATGTTATTTGTTCAAAAAAGATGTTCTGTTTGTTTGGTTTTTTTTCTCCCCCTTCCCTCTCCCCATTGGTATTCATTGGTTTACCATCCATAATAAGGATTGCTACCTTTACTTCAAATTGTTTTAAGTGTTTTTGTACTAATTTAGTATTTGATGTGCTCTAATCCAATTGGAAACAAGTGGCCTATTGCCAATCCTCATTTGCCAGCATTTTTATTTCATATTTTTCCTCTTTTTGGTATGGCCACATTTTTAAAGTTTGTTACAAATCATGTTGACACGTGACACATGATCTGCCATATTGGCATGGCCACATTTTTTTAAGTCTTGTACTTATAATTGCTTTTAATTCCACTTTGCGATAGGTAGCAGGCCTTGATAAGTTATTGAGTTATTTGGAGAAAGACAACTATACTAATAGTATTACCAAATTTCTATTGAAATCACCCCGGTCAAATCCTATACAAAATAATGGGTACGTACTAAATTAGCATCTGCACATACATATAACTATTGTGTGAATCTTTAAAATTATTAATGTTGAACTATGTTCATATTTCATGTATGATTGCGGTATGTATGTTATTAAACACATGCATACAAAAATTATCAAAGAGAATCTAACCTTTTTGGTAATATATTTATTGGAAGTATATTTTACATTTTTTGCATAATTTGCTTAAGTTGCTTCTTCATCAACAGTGTTTACTTTTTGTAGGAGAACGGGTCAGAACATTTTCGATACAAGTTGGCATCAAATCTAGTGCTTTCAAAGGAAAATGAACAACGTTCCAAAAATAATGAAAATGCTGGAAAAATTCCACTACAAAATTATGTTTTGTCACTCAAATGATAGGGATTTGTATAAATTGATGACTGAGATATTGTTTATGATCTAGTGAATTGTTTTTATTTTTAATGAATGAGAGATTGAATGTTTATCTTTAGCATTTAAAGAATTGTCTTTTATTTTTTGAAAGAGAGACTGATTTTCTATTAGTCTGAAATAAAATTAGTATTTGACAAATTATTATATGAGAAGCTTTGGATGTGCAAGCTGTGAACCTGAAAAAAACAGCTAAAAAAATTATTATATGAAAAGCTTTGGATATGCAAGCTTTGTTGTGGTGCTTTATTTGCATGGAATTTTTGTTGGAGGATGGATATAAATTGATTATTCCAGATAAAATTGTTCAAAAATAATAAAATATACTTTCTAACAATCCTGTAATAACCATGTATCTGGTGGGAAAGGAACCCCTATGAGATCTGAGGCAATTGATGTGTATTTATGTAGTTTGATTGATGAGGATGCTAAGAGCATTCAACCAGGAAATTTTTGCAGGTTGAAATTTTTGCACTACCCTTAGTTATGGGACATCTTGTGGAAATTTGGATTCAAAAGCTAGATAAAATCTAATTAGTATTTGACAAATTATTATATGAGAAGCTTTTGATGTGCAAGCTGTGAACTAGAATAAACAGCAGAAAAAGTTATCATACGAGAAGCTTTGGATGTGCAAGCTTTGTTGTGGTGCTTTATTTGCATGGAATTTGTGTTAGAGGAGGCTGGATATAAACTAATCCAGATAAAATTGTTCAAAAATAATAAAATATTTTTTCTAACAATTCTGTAATAACCATATATATGGTGGGAAAGAAAACCCTATGAGATTTGGGGCAATTGATGTGTATTTATGTAGTTTGATTGATGAGGATGCTAAGAGCGTTCAACTAGAAAATTATTGCATGTTGAAGTTTTTGCACTGCCCTTGGTTATTGGACATCTTGTGGAAATTTGGATTCAAAAGCTAGATAAAATCTAATTATGCTTAACCCAGAGTTATAGGGTGCACCTAGAGTCATAAGACTATATCAGATTACGCTTTAAGCAATCATAAAACTTGGCTTGGTTTATTAAACCAAGCCTACCTAAAAAGAAAAATTACATGCCATGTCAGAGTTACCTAGAAGTAGTAGTAGTAAAAATAACCATGCATAAATTTGAACAATCGTAGCCAATTAGGCTCATAGATTTCTTTTGTTTTTCCAATTCATCACTTAAGTTTTCATCCATAAATAACAGTGTTTGAGAATTGAAAACCAAATGGCAAATGCAGTAATGGAGGACACGAAAGCCCTACCTCATTTTGACCCAAAAATGCATACATTAAGTTCAAGTGTCACTGAAGATTTGATACATATAAAACCTAACTATACAAATCATCTTCACCATCACTTCCTTGGAAACAGGGCACCTGTTATGTGTTATAGCCAAGTTATCAAGTCATTGTGACTTTTCAACTTGGTCCTCAATCAAGAAATGAGAATGAAGATCTCTGCAAAGCAACTAGACCAGGAAGTGGAGCACTGACCAAAAATTATGACAATACACTGCAATGAACACTTCAAACAACCTAAAAAGAAAAATGAAACAGCAAAGCCAAACCTTTAGATTAACATTTAATAGTACTTAGATTTTACCATTCTGAGCATTACATCATTCAACTTGCCTTAATAGAGCAATTGCATTTTGGTCTCCAAGAATTGAACTTGAAACACATTAATTGTTTCATCATTGAATTTAATATCAAAAGATTCAAAACCATATAAAAGCAATTATAAAATTGACAAAAAAGAAGAAAAAAAAATAGATACAATTGCACAGCATATAGAAATGTCAATCACCTCTGTCTTTTGTAAGGTTGAATTTATTCAATCATGTGTTAGCTTTATTCCGTTCCAAATTTGCTTGTATTTTAGCAATTAGATACCCTGTATTTAGATGGGAATTATGTAAGGGTTGTGTGTGAGAGAGTGTGAAGAATTCAAGTTCGTGAGCATTCAAAGGATTCTCGCAACTGGATCTCACGAGTGACTCGCGACTTGTCAAAATGCCACACGTGTGAAGCATGCAATAAGCTAAAGGGTCACAACAACTAGAGCACTATAGGACAAGAAGTACAGTCTGGCATGGCAATTAACTCATGACTCAAATTCGCGACTCATTCCAGTCGTGAGAGTGAGTCGCTAGAATGCCCTGTTTTGCAGAAAAATGACTTTTCACATTTCTCACATACCTTACTATATATACCCTCATTACCCACAGAATTGGTAAGGAGCCTCTTAAGAGGAAAACCTTAAGAGAGGTTTCTACAACACACCCACCTTATTAGAGAGAGAGAGAGTTACTCATTCTTATTGAGAAATCTTTGTAGTCTCTTCTTCTTCCCTTTCCCATTGTTATACCCATTGAGAGGAGATTTGTACCCAAACACTAACCACACCCATTTAGAGTGTTTATAGTGTTTTTGGAGCTTGTGAAGTATTGAAAGATGCCAAGGATGATGAATGCAATATGAAACTTATTGCGGGATCCAGAAAGCAAAAGAAGACACAGTTAGGCTTAACCTTATTGGAGCAAGAAACTTGGAAGGCTTAGGTGCATTGGCTAGATTAGGTTTGGAGAGTCTATTGCTATTCGTGTATCCCAACTTTATTCTTTAGTGGATCATTTTACCGTTTGGAGGGTGGTGGAGAGATTTTTCGTCAAGTTCTTCGATTTCTTCTTCGATTACATGTGCTGGTGTTATCCTAGTGTTTGCATCTCTCTAACTCTTACTCTTGCCTTTTAATTGTTGCTATGTTGTGATTAATTATGGTGTAGAGTTGTTTATTTGTTTGGGTTTTTGCTTGTACCTATTATTTTGCACATCTATTGTTTGGGTATAAGCTTATATTGGTTAAAGTTGAATTTGGGGGTCTAAACATTCATTAGTGTTTTACACACTAATTGAACTTTCATCTTTTAAACTCATAAAGGATTTGAACCTTGATTATTGAATGACATTTATCAAGGTCAAGAGTTGCATTGTCTTGCACATTCTGTCCAAATCTAGAAGTTCTCAATATTAAAACCAAAAATGAAAAGACAGTAAATAGCAAAAAAAAAAAAAAGGTAATTATATGAGCAATGTGATCAATAAAAAAATGTGGGCCAATTTTGTCCTTACAAATTTAATTGTCACTTTTGTTCTTCAAATTTTAAATTTAGGGTCCCTCAATTATTAATTGTGTCAATTTCATCCTTCAAATTTCAAAATCAAATCAATTGTATCCTTAATTGTTGACTTGATTTTGTAGGTTAAGAAAAAATGGTCAAGGAGAATCAAAATAAGCATAACCTTTTTTCCCACTATGAATGAATGAATTTTAAAGTAATCAAACTATACAAACAGAGCAAGCAGCAACTAAATAGCTAGCAACTGAAACCAAACTTACAAATAATCAAACTAAAAACCTTCAATTATGGCTATCATACAAGATTGTGATATGCAACCCCCCTCCCTCTCTTCGAAAGAATTACAACATAAGATCACTAACAATTTTTTCATTCTCATTACAAACTCAACCTAGGCCTTAATCTCTCTTCTAATAAAAAGCAGGATAGCCTCCTTAGACTTTACATTGCCGCTACATACAAGCGCATTTCTTTGCAACTAAATACAATAAACCACCACAGACCAAGCAAGTTTGCATATGGTGCTTTCAAAACTTTTACCAATCAACCTATCCATACCCCATAGAACCACTTAACACAAGCTATATACCAACAACAAAACAAAATTAAAAACAATGGTCCATGAAAAAACCAAACAGCAATACTAAAAAACCCAGCCGAAAAAAATAAAGAGAAAGAAACCAAATTGAAATCAATAGTATAAATAAAATTTGAAGTTTAATAGTTCAAGTATATACAATTACTTATTCTCTCACCTGTTAGGAACCAAAAGGAATAATAGAAAAAATAGAAGCTTCTAGGTTTTGTTCCTAGCAAAACTGCGAAATAAGGATGAGACGTACTGAGATTTTAGAGATGAGAAACGGTGGAGACTTTGACCAAAAGGGCAGAAAGAGAGAACACTATGGTGTGCAAAGATTCGAAGCTGAGTGCTTGGCAAAAACATGATTGTATATAACCACTAAGCTAATGCAGTAAGTTGTTATGAAACATAACTTAAAATATATATAACTAAAAATAAATAAATAAATAAATAACTAATTAATATATCGATATTAATCTCATACATTAATGTTAACTAGTATGTAACCCCGTGCTACCGCACAAGACTGGTTAATTGTAATGATGTTATTGGCCTATTTTTTTTTTTCTGGGTTTATTGCATAGATGATAGAATTAAATCAAACAATGAAAAATATATATTACATTTTATTATTTAAGTAATGCAATTGGTCCTTTTTTTTTTTTTTTGGGGTTTATCATACATAGGATGGCATTAGATAAAACAATGAATAAAAAAAAAATTGCATTTTATTATTTAAGTGATGCTACAATGAAGAAAAAAGAGAATATTGTATTTTATTATTTAAAATATATAAAGGGACATCAAAAAATAAAAATTGATCATTGAGCTTGGAATCTTCTCGGAGGTGCCAATGAAGCGCTAATGTATGAGAGTGTGAAGTAAGGAGGAGTAGGATTGAACATTGTGTTTGAACCCAACCTTACTCTAAGAAATCCGTAAAGAAGAAGAGAGGGTAGTGTGTGAATCTAGTTGGTAAAGGTTAAAAGAGAAGGAGACATGGGATGACGATATGGAATTAGGAGGAGATGATGTTTTACTTTTATAGTCTTTCTCATTGGACCCCTTGGTTTTGGTTGTGGGATTAGAAGAGCTCCAGACTCTATTGAGATCACCCATAAAAGTGTGCAGGTGAGATGTTCTTGCTTAGGCCAATGAGTATTATCATTGTGGTTTTCTTGGTTTTCGTGTTAAATGTTAATACATCATTTATTTGGGTACAAAAATTAGAAAATTTAAATAAGATACATGACACAAAATTGGAGTCCAATTTATAATCTCCATAAAAGTGTGTAGGTAAGATGTTCTTGCTTAGGCTAATGAGCATTATTATTGTGGTTTTCTTGGCTTCCGTGTTAAATGTTAATGCATCATTTATTTGGACACAAAAATTAAAAAATTTAGATAAGATACATAACACAAAATTGGAGTCAAATTTATAATTTAATTAAATTTTTTTTTTTGAGTTTTGGTTAAGACAAGTGGCGCAAAATTGAGAATTCAATTGAAATCTAATTGGATTTTCTCTCTGCTTCACCTATTATTATATATATAGATTAGAAAATGATAAATATCAACAAAGTGACCTCAATTATGTTGTTTTAGAAGGAGGTATGCCTTGAACATTAAAAGAATCAAAATGTTACCAAGCCAACCATTTTAAGCCTTTTAAGGCTATCACACTATCATATACAAGAATCCTTAGAGTTTATAAAACAACTTTATCAAGAAATACAAGAGATAGATTATTTTTGAATTGCTTCTTCTCAAGTGGTCATCCACCACATAGATATTATTTATGATACTAATACATATGTCTTTCTCTTTACTATCGACGTTTCTCTATTTCTCAATGTTTATTCTATTAAGAGCTTATGCTCATATGTGTGTGTAGAGAGAGAGAGAGAGAGCGAAGCAACTAAAAGAAGACAAGGCGATATATTATATGGCTTAGTTTTAAATTTCTAGTAAATAGGTCTTGCTTACAGTGAGGAGTTAGTGTGGGCTACTATCAGTCGCCCATGTGAATGAATAAAGTATAGAGATGAAAATTGACCTTTTAACAGCCAATTATGTTCAAAGTATAGGAAGAAATACATTAAGGCTTTAGAATGAAGAGTTTGTAGAAATTAAAAGAAGCCCTAAACACACACACACACACACACACACACACACACACAAGTGTTTTGTGGCACTGATATGTCTTCAACAAAGAAAACATTTCATTGCTATTAAGGCTCTCTCAGAAAACATTTTGGTGTTGGGATAATTTTTTGGGACGTTTATTTTGTTTTAGATTTTAGTTCTATAAATTTTTTTATAGCTTTTAAAAGGAGGAAAAATATATCCCTATTAATCTCACACATTAAGGTTAATTAGAAAAATATAAACATGAAGAAAGTGACCTCATCTATGTTATTTTAAACGGAGGTATGCCCTGAACGTGATGGGAGCTACCAAGGGAGATATGTAGGAAGTTAATTGATATATTCAAATATTTATGGAAGAAACCAAGATAATTCCAGCTGATTTTTTTTTTTTTTTTTTGGTTATGTGTGGAAAAAAGTAATTATTGTGGTTGGGTTAATTTTTTGGGATTTTTTTTAGATTTTATATCTAAATTTTTTAATAGCTTTTTAAAGGAGGAAAATGCTAGAGTTATGAATGTGACAAAAGTACAATTAGTTTTTTAGGTTCTAAGCATTATATATTAGTAATTTTTAGGTTACGGGGTCATTTCAGTCATTTTAGGTTTCAATGTCATTAAGTTATTGTTTAGCTTCTAAGGGTCTTCATGTAATTTTAAAGGGTTTAGAAGGTATTTTGCTAATTTTCAGGTATTATGGGCTATTTTTAGTCATTGTTTTAGGTTTTTTTGGTTATTTCGATCATTTTTTATGTTTTAGGGTAATTTCAAACATTTTTTTTAGGCTTTAGGGTCATTCGATCATTTTTTAGGTTCTAAAGCTATTTTGATTATTTTTTAGGTTCTAAGGGTATTCCAATAATTGTTAAGAGTTTTGGAGGTATTTTGGTCATTTTCAATTTTAATGAGGTATTTTGGTTTTTTTTTTTAAAGGTTTCAAGGGTATTTCAAAATTTTTAAAGTTTTCAGGGTCATTTCGGTAATTTTCAAGGCTCTATGGGTATTTTGGTAATTTTTAGGTTTAACATGCATTACGGTCGTTTTTGAGTTTCTAAGGGCATTATTGTCACTTTCTAAGTTACAAGGTCATTTTAGTCACTTTTAGGTTTTATGGTCATTTAGGTCTCTTTTTTAGTATCTTAGAGTATTTCAATAATTTTTTAGGTTTAGAGGTATTTCAATCATTTTTTAGGTTTTAAGGATATCCCAATAATTTTTTAGAGTTTTGAGGTTATTTTGGTAATTTTAAATTGTTAGAATGCATTTTGGTAATTTTAGTATATTTAAGGGTATTTTGGAATTTTAGAAACTTTAGGAGTATTTTTGTTATATATATTCGTTGGGGTTGGGTTGAGTTGGCTATGCCCATATGTATGTTGGTACGACTTTAATGTGATGATAGAGCTGTCAAATATGAGTTAAAAAAAAAACCATTAAATGTGACAAAAGTACAATCATATGTGATATTAGTACTGCCCAATGTGACGATAAAATTATCAAATTTAAGAAAAAAAATTAGGGTACTACTGAATGTGAAAAAAGTACAGTCAAAAGTGATGTTGTATTGCACAGTGTAATAATAGAACTGTCAAATGTGAGGAAAAAAATAGGGTACCATTGAATGTGATAAAAGTACATATAGATGTGATGTTGGTATTGTCTAATGTGACAATTGAACCATCAAATGTGAGAAAAAAATCACCAAATGTGACAAAAAAATAATCACATGTGATGTTGAAACTGCACAATGTGATGATGGAACCGTCAAATGTGAAAAAATAAATGATCCATCGAATGTGACAAAAGTACAGTCACATATGATGTTGAAATTGCACAATGTGAGAATGAAATTGTTAAATATAAGGAAAAAAAAAAAAAAAAAGAACCACCAAATGTGACAAAAGAAATGTCAAAAATGATGTTGGAATTGCATAATGTGGGGATGGAGCCATCAAATGTAAGAAGAAAATAATAAGGGAACCACCGAACTTGACAAAGGAACTATCACGTGATATTGAAACTATACAATGTTAAGATGAAATTGTCAAATATGAGAAAAAAGTAAGAGAACCACTGAATGTGACAAATGAAATATTAAAACTACACAATATAAAAATAGAATATTGAAATGTAAGAAAAATGTAACTTGATACAGCAACTTACCTACTCGGGGGAACTAATCCCCTTTTGGGGTAGAATTAGCCTATAAACAAATTGTCATTTTCAGTTTACATATATGAACTCTGATACTGCTAGTTTTTTATATTTTTAGGAACTGTGATACTGCTAGTTAATTCTAAAATTTCGAACAGAGAAGTCTCTCTCTTCGTGAACCTCACATTTTTTATTTTTCAGGTATAAATAAGAATCCTAACTTGTCTGGCAGAAGAAGACTCCCGCCAAAAATGTCCTGTTTTTCCGCGACATTTCCCATTCCGTATTCTCCCTCCAAAACGACGCCGCTCTGCCAGTACCAGTAGTACCTTCCTTCCTCGATTCCCTCAATGACTCTCGCCGCTGTCTTCAAGTCCTCAAAACTCATCTCCTGGAAATCCGTACTCTCTCTATCTCTCTCTCTATATATAATCTGAACTGAACTTTTGGAACCTTCTCGGAAAAATAATCTGAGCTTTTAATTTTTTTTTTTATTGAAAAACTCGATCGGAGTTTGTTGAAATCTGAATATTTCGCTAATTTTCATACATTTTCTCAGTAACCAAACAGAAAGTAACATTTAACATGATCTATGTGGTTGCTTTGATGACCAGACTGGCAGGCTTCAGCAAACCGTAGCTGGATGCATAGAGCGGACCGGGAACACTCTGCACTCCGGCGATATTTCCACCGTGAAACTGTGGCCGGAGCTCGCGGGAAAAGGGAGGTACTTCGATTTCCGGTCAAATTTGATTCCGGCGTCGGTCGATTTTGCGGAAGAATCGCCTCTGTGTACCACGCTCCATAAGGATGGGTTCAGAATTCGAACCGTTGAGCACTTGCTTTCGGCTTTGGAGGCTGCCGGTGTTGATAATTGCAGGATTGAGATGCAGAATTCGGATCCTAAAGTTTGCGAGGTCGAGGTTAGTACTGTAATTTTGTTAAGACTTAGTGAATGGATTCGATAATGTTCAAATTTAAGCTTGCTTTATCTCTAGGTTATCTTCGCTAGAATTATGGCTTTGGAAAATGATTCAACTCATACTTTCTTGTTAAAAGAATTTCTCGGTGATAAACTTCAAATTTGAATTTTTATGCACTTTGTGTGTGAATGTGAGAGCGTCCAACAATGTATACTCACATTCGATTTAGGGAGTCATTGGATACCGTGGCTTTTAATTTTGGATTTGATATTATATTGAGTCTTCAAATTTGCCATGGACTTCAATTTGTCTTCGTCAAAATGATAATATATGGCCTTTTCTAGATTAAGTGGAGTGAGATGTCAGATGTGTCAATCTTGCTCAAATTTTGAACAAGTAGAGCATAGGGTTTTTTTGGGGGGGGGGGGGGGGGGGTGGCTTGGTTGATGGATTGGATTCTCTTTAGATATTAGTTGTTATTATCAGTTTCTGTTTCAATGCATCAGATTATGTTATGCTCTTAAATTTTATTGTTGAAGCAGCATTTAACTATATTTGTTTTGGTGGAATAGATAAAAACAGTACAGAAGGTGTTAATTTCAAGAGAATATGTGAATTATGGACAAACTTGCTGGAACAGATGCAATAATGTATTGAATTATATATTAATAGGAACTTTATGCATTTGGATCAAGCCAAATAACTGGTAAACCTTGAACATGTTGTAGGGAGACTGACAGTTTCTATAATTACTCACTCAGGTTCCCATTTTTGATGGCTCGGCAAGTGAATGGGTGAAGGCCATAGAACAAGTTGGGTTAAAGGTGGCCACAGATCAGTGTGGGAACAGTTGTGAAAAAATGGCACCTTATGTGAATAAACCAGTCCATGCGTGGAGGAAAGATTCTTTTGTTGCTGCATTTCCTTCACAAAAGGTTCACATAACTTATGGGATTGACTTCCCACAGGTATGAATATTGCTACTGTCAATTTCTGAATATATATATATATATATATATTTCTTGGGTATGTAATTTGAAAATGGAGAAGGTTGGTGCCACTTCTTTGCATTGGTACATTATTATTTTTAGAGCATATAAGAATTTATATCTGGCTTCTAAACTCTTTATGTGTTATCCCTACTGGATGGGGACCACGAACTAAATAAATGGGATGGCTGTTATTGGTCCATGCATTGCTCCTGTTTTGCTTGCCTTTTTTGCTTGTGCAATGGAAAATCTTGTAGGTTGATTGGGTTGATACAAGTTTTGGGCATTTAACTTGTATAATAACACTTAATGGTCAGATTTGGCATTTCTAAATTTGAGATAGGACTAACTGTCACCAAATATTGGTGAAGTACCTTTGTGTGCTATTTCTATAATTATCTTATTATTCTTCTTTAGTTATCTACAATGTTGTGAAGCAATGAAACCTTGGTCCTTGGATATATAGTTGTTCCAAATTATTAGTGTTGGATCTGCATTCATTTTGTTTATTTTTCAATTGCATATATTCTTGTGTGTTTGTGTATCTGGGTTTTACTTGATAGGGGTTGGTACATGAAGTGGCTTTGCCTTGAAGAGGTTCCTTTGTCATTAAAAAAAAAAAAAAAAAAAAAAAATTCCTGTGTGTGTGTGTGTTGAATGAATTTACTACTACAGCAACAAAGCTTAGTCCCAAATTTTTGGGGTCGGCTATGGATCCTCAACAAGATTAGTCAAGGTTGGCTACATGTATTCTTTTCCTCCATTATATTCTATCCGAAGTCATAGTCTCCATTGAATGAATTTACTGCTAATAAAAAATAGCAGGCTTAAAATGTTTGGTTGCAGGATTTTCAATTATAGAATTTGGTAGTTGTCATAATCAGTTTATAAGTGAAATGCTTTGTTTAACATAGAATAGGGACCGATTATTTTTCTTCCTGAGACTGAGTAAAGTTGCTGCAATACCTGGTTACTTGAGATTTCTAGTGGTTAGGGTATACTGGAAATGTGATTTGGGTGATTTAGAAGACCTGGAACATATTTACGAATGTCAATTTTAACTATTCACTAGTAGTCTTGTGAGTAATAAAGATTAGATGAGTTGTCTTAATTTACTTATAAAAAAAAATAAAGAAAAAGATTAATTGTCTTAATTTCTATATGGTAATCCACATTTTTTTTTAATAAAAAATTTATATCGCAGGTGCATGCTATTGGCTGTCAGTGGTTTTCTTCAGCACCGCTGGATAATTATTTTTACTCCGAGCAGATAGCTTCATCAAGAACCTTTTGTGTTTATGAGCAGGTTTGTTTAAAATCGCCAATAATAGTCTTGTTCTCACTTCCTCGTTGCTGTCATACTTTGATATTTTCTTTTGATATTATTCTTTATAATCAACTTACAAACTGTGATATTAAGGTTTCTCTTTCTTTCTTTCCGTTAAAATTATTATTGAAGGCATGGTGGTTTTGTTTGACACTTAGCTATGTTCAAGGTGGTTGGAAGCATTATAAAGAGAAGTTTACTGTTATGAAAAAAAAAAAAATACAGAATTTAAATCTAGACAAGCGACATAGGACAAGGGAGGAACAAATTGTGGTAACTTCAAATTTTTTATTATATTGTTGAATTTATGCTTCTAATACTCAATTTTATATTGGAAAAGCCTTGCAGGTGGAGCAAATGCGTAATTCTGGGCTCATAAAAGGGGGCTCACTGGACAATGCCATTGTTTGTAGGTACATGCTTCATTTTTGTATGCATTGTAATGGTTTTCTCAACTGGACTGGCAGTGGGCACTGCTCAAAATGATTTGTTTGTGAATAAAACTTGTTATTAAAGGACAAGCAGTCATTTAATAAAGCCCTAATAGTTACAATTTGAAAAAATTGGGAGAAACACCGTATGTTCTAATTTTGCTTTCTAAAAAGTCCATGTCAAAAAACTTTCTTTGAATTTGCTCACTTTGAAGCTTTTTTTCAGCAAGAATAGAATGATCTAGAGGGAGTGTGCAACCTAGAGTAATGGCCCACCCTGTCCATAGAAAAGCAATTATAGATTAGTTCCTATTTTTAGGGTGAGAATGCAAATTGCTAAATTTAGGGGTTCTTACAAGTATGGAAAATACGTCTAATGTTTTCTTTGCCAAAACTCAATTGATGGTGACAACATGTGCTGGTATTAAACTGAACCAGACTAATATAGAACAAATCATTAATATAACATTCCAAATGTTTTTCCTCTTGGATTCAGTTTTGTGTGAGTTAAGTGGGTAGTGCAAGCCCTGAGTGTACCCCCCCCCCCCCCCCCCCCCCCACCCCCAAAAAAAAAAAAGAAGTGTGTAGGAAATATTTCAGGTTCAAACTAGGAGATAAGAAATTTTACATAGCTATGCAAACCTCAAAAATTAGTTTGTCTTTTGTGTTTTCCAAGTTTCATTACATACCTAATCCTAATCATCTTCTGCAGTGCCAGCAAAGGTTGGTTGAACCCCCCACTGCATTTCCCTGACGAACCGTGTCGCCATAAGGTCTTAGATCTTATTGGTGACCTTTCCCTTTTTGCACAGTTTGGCAGTCAAGGGCTTCCGGTGGCACATATAGTGGCATACAAGGCATGTGTATTTTACCCAATCCCCCCCTTTTGGTTGTTGATTATTGATTAATTATCAAGAAAGTTCAACTGTGATCATATGCTTTGCCCTTTATCATGAAAATCAGGATTTGTATTATATTGAAATTGTGGGGACGGAAGGAATTGTTCTTGTCCTTTAGGACAGCTTTTTGAAAAAGTGATATGATGCAGGAAGAACAAAATTTTGAACAAAAAAACACTTCGAAAAAGTATCACCTATTCTGCTTTTTGCAAATAGCTTTTAGTTTTCCCTTTTGCAAAGTTGCCTCTTTGTTTTAGATACCAAGTACCTTTTGGCTTAATAATGAATCATCCAGCTGCCTTTGATTGGCAGCCTAATAAATTCTGATCCCAATTGCCTGTATTTGGCTTTCATGAGGCCCTCGTTGTCTCTTTGACCACTAGGCTATGTATTGGGCCATAGTTACAGTACTGGCTATCATGTCTTCTTCAAAGCTTTGACTGATAAAACTTTTATGTCTCCTTGTCTTGTTGTGCCTCAAACTAAACCATTTCTTCTTATGGATGCAGCCAGTGGTACCATCTTTGCCAATTTTCTTATATCGTACTCAATTTTGCTACTTTGTAGGCTCCTTAGTTCTATATATACTTCTTATCTCTTATTTATCTAATTATTATTATCATGACTCACTTTATATTTATCTTTATTTGTGGATACCTTTCCTTTGGCTATTTAAAATAATGTATGTGGAGTTCCAACCAGCAAAAAAGGCACAGTTCCCTTGTCATACAATTTGATATGCAATCACATCACTTGAGAATAACCTTCTTTCAGTTCAATGGTTTGAATAAAAAGTCCTCAGTTTGACCTGGCCAACGTTGTTTATGACAATTAAAAATGCCTAGAACATTACTAATAGCCATCAGATTTCATTACCCTTGGGTTGCTCCTCCATTTACTAATTTATGTTTTACTTACTGTTACAAACTTATGAAAAAAAATTGCACATCATGGGGACACTAGAGGGCATTGATCTCATCCATGGAGAGGATTAGTTTAATGATTGGTTTGCATTGGGGATCTTTGATCTTTTTCTTTAACAAGTAGAATCTAGAGATCATGAGGTTGATCAGTAAGATTTTCCTTCACCCAGTACCTACTTTGGTGGTACTTATCTCTGTAACCAATTACAGAATTTGGTTTTAGCATGGACCCATAACATATCTATGATCTATCTAATTATTTCTGAATGTATTAGTTTCGAGGGGAAAAAAAAAAGAACAGAAAAGAGAAAAAAGATTTTATGCGATAAAACAAAAAAAGAAAAGAAAAGGTAGAATGAGTGACTGGATCTCTATGATTTGATTGTGGTTGATCATTAACAAGATTTGATTTATAGTTCTCATCTGGACAGGTATTTCTCAGTCATTATGAATATAAGAACTATGTAGTATTCGATTGATCCCTGAAATATATACTTGTTATGGCCACAAACCAGGCATCGAATCTAGCAAGCATCTATGCTGATGGCACTGTGGGTAGAAGTGTTGTCTTTACTAAGTTAACCCCCCATTGTCACAACTAACAGAAAAAGAACGCACTAGAAAATAATAAAAGTAGCTTTAACAGTTCAATAAAGCACATTTGCTTGCATTAATGGCCATTTGATTTCCCCATCGTTTTCATTCTCCACAAGCTTTGGCACCATTTGTTGAAATCCAATTCTTCCTATTTCAAGTTTAGATGATTGCATTGTCTGAAAGCTCATGGAAAAAAAAAAGTGTTGATTTATTTTATGCAAGTTTATTTTACTCTCAAATTTTCGTTGTGCTTATGAGACAATGATTACAAGACACTAAATTGGGTTATGACTTCTTGCATTTGATGCAGGGTGGCCATGCACTACATACTGATATGGTACGTCAGCTATCATACAATCAAGAGAAGATTTGAAAGAATAACATTGATATCATTACTACTCAAATGAGAAGGATCTTGGCTTATTGAGGGCAGATGTTGGAAACGTGCATGTCCTTTTATGTGTAACATTATCGTTGTAATCTAGCACACTGTCAACTTGTCAAGGATCTAATTCACCGCTTTCACCTCCTCCTTTTTTAATATGCACATAAAACCGATGGCAAATATAATTGTTAATGACCATCTAAACATTTTCTGATAGATTTGGTTGTCCCATAAAAATGGAACAGTTATGATTATGTTTTCAGTAGAATTTGTGATGTGAATATTTATTTAAAATGATCATGATGATGAACAAACCAGTATCAGAAATTAACATTTGATAGTACCAAAATTTGATTTTTATCGTTAGGAGGAGTAATTTTTCCAGATCTTTTACACTTGCCCCACAAACCATTTAGTTTAGAAACCAAAGAATAAAGTAAAAAATTTGATTGTTATCGTTTGGAGGAGTAATTGAATTGTTCACCAAAGAATAAGGTAAAAAACTATATGCCATGACAGGAGATAACGTTATCTTTGGTTAATTTATAAGTGAGACTACCAAATAAGACGTTGAAGCCTACCTCTTTTGAACTTTGCAGAAATGGCTATACAAGCACTGCATAGATAATAGATTAGAGTTTCATTTACCGGTTTGTTTATCGACAGGGACTGCTTGTGCATTGCAAAAGCCAAACTTCTTTGAGAACCCAAAGAAGTTGAGAGCAGCTCAAAACTAATGGTTTAAGAGGTGAAGCTTTCTTTCTTCCAAGTCGGAAGCTGAGTCTCATTATCCGTATCCTATTCCCACCTACAGTTCTCGCAGCTCCATGAAGTATAGACAGATGACTAATGCAGAAACGCATGGGTTGATTTTTCAAATTCAATGGCTTAACAAGCCAAGTTTACGAGTTAAGAAATACCGTCTTCAGTTTGAATAGCTCAGTTCAGCCTTGGAGTGGCAGAGTAACATAACTTAAAAATTACCCCAAACAAGGGTTCAGAAAAGAAACCCCAACTAATAATAAAGAACAGATGGCCAAAAAGAGAAAATGAAAGAAAAAAGGGGGTAAAAGGGACGTGGGATGCAAAAAATCAACTGCGATAGTGACTGAGTTCTTGAATTTTGGCATGAAAATGAATGCAGGATCAAGCAACCGTAGATGCGCAATTGGCCTTGCCAACAAGCATAAGTATGGAAGAAACTACATTCTCTCAGATTAACTTCCTACATGTTTGGATCAAACCAGAACTCTGCACAAGTTTGGTTCAGACTCAAAATGTTCAATTTGGCTCGTCTGCACTCCTTAGTCCTGACACAAGTGGGACTCACTCTTCCTCTTTTCAGTTTTATTCAGCAGAAACACAAGTCATCACAACTAACAACAACATATTATCCCCAGTACAGAGAAAAGTTTGCCATCCCTCTCAAAATTCTCTAATAATCTAACCTTTTCAATCAAGTACATACAAGGTATATATTTTGATATGTACATACAGGGTATAAATTGCCACAATAATAAATAGTTAAATTTGGAACAAGAAAAAAAAGGTGAAATAATCCAATCATCTATATATAATTCCCAAAATCACAGAGGTACAAGGTACATATTACAAGCAATCATTTTTCTATATACTACAAAACCAGGAAAAAAGAAAAAGAAAAAGAAGCATCTAAGTAAAACCAGCATATCAATTGCTCCATTTTTGCATACGCATAATTAACAAGTCATACAAAGGCATGAAGAGTAAAGGGCAACTCCAAATGGCCGTAAAACAGAAAATGAGGCTCAATTGACAAGTTGCTGTAAGTCATTGTCAATAAATATTAGGAGAAGCTTTCCTCTTTCTGCCTCAACTTTCTGTACATCCAAACAAACAAATTGTGGGTAGATGAACCCAGACATTTGGGGGTTCCTATTTTTTTCCTTTATACCTGTTCACTTCCTTTAAGAATGTTGTACTTGCAGAGTGGACATGTTGCATTCATCTTAAGCCACTTCACAATGCATGTAGAATGGAAATGATGGTTGCAGGGAAGAGTATGGAGCTCTGCTCCATCCTCATATGAGCTGAGACATATACAACATTCCTGGATAAACAAGAGGAAAGTCAGAACCAAAATCTTCAGGAAAATTGTAAATGTGTTAGGAATTTTAACTACTTCCATTAGATAGTTCTAAGTAAATCTCATTGATTTGCTAGTCCTAAAGTTTTTTCTACAAATTACTCCATACAGATTGAGACTCTTGCAAGTCACAAGCAAGTCAATCCATGAACATGATTGGCACAAAAATGAGGATCCATCCTACACGACCAACATCCAAGTCCTAACATGTGCCTTGCTTCATGCTACTCAGCAGAAATGTCTCAACAATGGTCAAATGAAGCATTTCAAAATCCAAAATGAGATGGTTCCAATAAAATACAGTTAAGCAAAAAAAGTGGGGAAAACAACTCCCTCACCAAATCTTTGAGCAATAATTATTTCCATTCATTGTGCACCCATGTTCATATGCACATGTGCAAAAGATTTTGGGCATGTCCAGAAAAAGTACTTTAATAGCCTTAAAGCTGTTTTAGAAGATTTCTTTAAAAGAGCTTTAAGAGGGTCTTTAACAGCTTTTAATGCTAAATCTGAAATTTGCAACTTTTAAGAAAAAATTTTTTTTTTTTTTTAAGAACTTTTAAGAAAAAAACTCTACAATTCACTATTCATGATCTATAAAACCTTAACATTAAAAATATTCACTGTAATTTTTTAAAGGATACAAACGATAGATTTGAACCTATGGCGTCTGCTCCATGGTGATTGCTCTTTCACCTCAGGCGAAGACACCAATTAGTTTTTGGTGTAGGTGGGATTCGAACCAATATCCCTTATTCAGGAACAAGGAACTTCACTAGTTAAGATAACTAGAACCAACATTTTCTGTAATTTGTCAAACACTCAAAATGCTAAGAGCTTTTCAGTTAAAGCTCTATATTGCAAAAGCTCTACTACTAAATCTCTACAAGCCCTACTTCCTATAGCAATGCCAAATCGACATCATATGTGCTTGCATACATATCCAACAGAAAATACAGAAGAATGGGTCATCACTTCAAAACCAAAATGGGCAGAATTTTTCATATATAAAGATAAAGTCCCACAAAACAGGTAATAAAATTGTGAAATGATTAGCCTTTTCATTATAAATCAATGGAATACCAGATGACTTATCAAAAGACGAAAAACAAAGAACAAAAGCATACCGCATCCTCAGGTAGAAGTATACGTTCAATTGCCAAGTATCCACTACTCGTTTCCACAGGAATCATTGACCCTGCTCCCCCATTAGGCTTTTCCTCATTGCTCAATGCTCGAAATCTGTATTTTGGAAGCATGCTAAGATCTGCTTCTGATGCTCCTTCCTATTTTGTCACAGAAGAAACAACACTAAGCAGTTGAAAGAACATGTTTCACATATTTAGTCATAGTAACTAATTCTTTCTTTGTACCTGTCCTGCAACAGCATAAAGAATTGCAATTATGCATGGCAAGCAGCAACAGAGAGCAATCCCAATCAAACATGCCAAAACAACACAAAATATGGCAAAGAAGACATCGAATGCCAGAAACACCACAGCCAACCTGCAAAAATTCAGAACCAGAGATCCCTGAAATTACTTTCTGCAAAAAAAATACTGCATTGTGATCACGAGAGAGAGAGAGAGAGAGAGGCAATTGGATCTACAATCTATCTGAAAGAATTGCGGTTCTATTGTGAAAATAGACATAGAAGAATCGAATTTACAATGACAAAATAATTGTCCTTGTGACAGCAAGCTTGCTTTATAAAAATTGAAAGAAAATTTTAAATATCAAAAGGGACAAAAGTAGATCAAGATCCGTGTAAATATGATCTGGTGACTCATACTAAAAATTCCAGAAACTTAGCAAATCTATAAACTCCTCCCTCTTCCCATCTTAGATGAAGGTAAAAGTAAAAAAGGAAAACTATATATATGTGTGTGTGCATCTCAAAATAATATAACATGTAACATATTGAAATAAATAAAGGGCATTCAAGAGTGGTTAAAGCATACCAGTACAAACGTGGAGCATCTCGCAGAAGTTCATCTCCACCAGAGACAACCCAATAAAAGCCAACTATCCACCAAAGAAATGATGCCATCGTATTCACCGATTCACAACGTTTAACAACACTAAGCCATTCATAATAAAATCAGTAAGTGGCCAATATCTCATAAATCTCCCAGGAATAGTTGCTGAATCAACATATAATAATGATATTAACACCCCCCCCCCCCCCCCCCAAAAAAAAAGAGAAAAAAAGAAAAGAAAAGAAAAGCATATAACAAAGATGTAATTGCAGATGATACAGGAAGCATGAAGGAATATAAAAGTTAATGTTATAGCATGGTCTGGCAAGAACAGGATTTCAGCATAGCCATTGATAACCTAGATGCACCAAAACACTCTCCCCAACAAGTCAACATTTCCACAACCGCTTACCTATTTTGGTAAGTAATCTTATACATAACACATGTAAACATAAAAAAGAAAAGCAAAGAAAAAGAAAAAAGAGAATCATCAAAGTTCCTTACCGATAAGAAAATGCAATAAGCGACGGTCCTATGTCTCATTACTGACTTTACACACAACACCAATATAAAATAAAAAATAAAATAGAAAATTATTTCTGCAATTATTTGCTGTTTGAGTCTTGACCAATGCCAATAACAGACCAAAGACAGCCAATTTTTAGGTTCTTTTATCTGCCAAATGCTTTTCCAAGGAAATCCACAATCCAATCTTCCACTTGGCACTTGGTAAGTTCTAACCTCAAATTTATGACTCTTCCACTATGATCAATCCATTCTATCATCACAACATTAGGCTTTCCCAGAAAGTGCCATAGATCTAGCAAAAAAAAAAAAAAAAAACAGTGATTCTAATTCGCAACCCTGCACTGCCCTAACAGACCCCGGGGTTCACTGAAAGGTACGATTGGAATGCACCATAAAAACATCAAAATTTCATCTCAATCCAATGCAATATAGAAAAACTTTTAGAAACAAAGTTCTCAATGGAGCCTCCCCACACCACTAGTCATGCCAAAACTAACACGAATACCATCCCTTATAATGAACTTAACCAGAAAATTCCTCCCAACTGCTTCTGAAACTCTTCCACATGCACATCCCATACATAACTTTGATTCCGGCAGAACAACACTAATCCCATCGCATCCAGCCCATACTTCATCTCAACTATCTGCTTCCATAAATGGCACCTTTCTGTTGCACACTCCCAAAGCCATTTAGCCAACAGTGCATTATTAATAATTTTGATTTGCCCATAAGGTCATAACCCAATCCCCCAGGTTAAGTAGGAGAGTGAACCTGCTCCTATTTCACAAGAGATTATTTTAATTCTTAACTCATTGCCCATAACCCCTATATTGGACGCATGACAATGTTGGGTTAAGACTGTCAATTTGAAACAGTTTGGGCGTATGGGCATGAGCATATTGTTTCTCATGGATGTCTCATTGTTTGGCATTTCCATGAACCAAACTGCAAAAAAGCCCTTCTATGACTACAAGAACACCCCCCCCCCCCCCCCCCCCCCTCTCCTCCTCCTCTCTCCCTTTTGAAATCTCTTCATCACTAGACAGTTGACACACAATGTCTTTTTCAAAGAATCCTTTTCTTATTGCTCATAGTGGACTTTGTGTGATCTAGATAGTAAAGATTTTGAGGAAGAAAAAGATTAACGTATGGGCTGTGCCAACTTGAGTCCATAACCAGTAACAAAAGGAACCCTGATTTTATTTATTTATCATACATTAAAATTAATATCAACGTATACTCTTTTTTTATTTATTTTATTTTATATATATATATATATATATATCAACGTACACCTTTTGAACTAATTATATATATATTTTTTTTGAGAAGCGAAAATGGGTCATATAGAAAGATCCCTAAAATGCATTCAGAATATCAAATTTCATTCTTCACAAGCCCATTATCTACACAAATTATCTTACAGTGACAATCTATTTAGAGTGTAGTGTATTCATGAGGTAGTAGAATATCTACTCTAGCATCAAAATTTGAGCACTCTTTTTAAGAAATTCAAGGCTTTAAAATGTTCCGCAATCTCCACAAACAAACAAAACACTCCTAAACTTCAAAATTCAACACCAAACACAAAACCCAAACTATAAACAAAAATAAAAACGACAAGAAACTCACCTAGACCGGGGCGCAAAACCGCCGTTGTCGTCTTCGTCCTCGCTATCATTCCCTTCTTCTCTCCTAACCTCCACCGCCTGCTGACTCTCCTCTTCCCCCGCATCCCTAACCCTCGACGCCGCCGACGCCGCCCTCCGCGGGTTCCTCCTCCGGTACTCGATCCAAACCAGCGCCACGTGCACCCCGCACTGCAGCGCGTAGCCGCAGATCCAGAACCGAATCGGCGTGTTCGGCTTCTCGTCTAGAGTCAACAACAGCATGGCCACCGAGACCACCACGAACGCCACGTTCCACATGATGTCCAGAGCCACCACGGGCTTCGAGTACCCCCAGTCGGCCCGGCGCTCCTCCAGCTGCCGCGCCGCCGTCTCCCTCACCAGCATGGACGGGCCTCGCCGCCCCGAGGCGCGGCCCAGGAGCAAGGCCAGAGTGGTGGGGCGGGAGGTTGCGGTGTCGGAGCTGCCTTGGCGGGGGTGGAGGAGTGGAGCTTGTGACTCGGGCGCAGTGGTGGTGGTGGTGGTGGCGGTGGAGGAGGATTGCGATGACATGGCTAGAGAGAGAAAGAGAAGTGGGACCAGTCGTAGTAGTGGTGGTAGAGAGAGAAGGGTAGAAGCATAACTGAAGTGAAGTGTGTAGAGAAGTATGGGTATATGAATTTTTGTCTAAAAATTCTCTACAATTTGAAAGTGAGATGGAGATAGAGAGAGAGGAGGCGTTTTCATATATGTTGATGTTGAACGGTAGATGGAAGAGAGAGAGAGAGAGAGAGAGGATTATGGTTATTAAAAACTAAAAATGGGGATTTGGGAGTTTGTTTACGTTGTTTGGTCGCTTGACTCGCAGGTTGGGTTTTTTCTTCTACTCTTTGGCGCTAAAAATTAACGCGTGTAACTGGACAAGGTAGAGAGCAACATGTCCTAACATCAGTCTCTTTTTTACGGTAATAAAGTAACTTCTCTTTTTAACGTACATAATATATGCTTATCTTTTTATTTGTCGGAAACCAATATATTTATTACTTTTAAAAATAAAAATAAACGGCACAATATATTTATTACTAGTATAAAATAAATTTATTTTATATTTTTTATAATTAAATTCTTGGGGGTTTTATATAATTTTATCAAGATTGAATGATAAAGAACAATTATTATTAAGGCCGCGTTTGTTTCACATGAAAACCAATTTCGAAAAGTATTTTACACCATTGTGTGTGTTTGGCACCAATTGAAAATATGGTCAAACTAAAAATGTTTTACACTTTGAATGTAAAATACCCCTTCTCACTCATAAAACCATTTCCATAGTTGTTTTACCTTCAAACCACATTTTACAGACTGAAAAAGTGGAGAGAGAGAGAGAGAGAGAGAGAGAGATGAGTGTGAAACCACAGAGAGAGATCGAAGTCGCCATCATAGTTGCCGCTGGAAGCTCATTGGCGCCGCCATCTAAATCGTCACCAGCCAAGACCAATCCACCCAAAACTAATCTTGTTCTCTACCCACCCAAGATTGAGCTCGTTCTTGACACACCGATCTTGTTCTCCCTCTTACTCAACATCGCCGATCTGGTTGCCACCGAATACCAGCCCACTCCACCTCCAAACCCATCCGATTTGGCCACTGCCGTTGTCCATCCACTCTGATCTCTCTCTTTCCTGATCTATCTCTCTTTCCCTCAATTTGTCACTCTTTCTCCTTCCGATCTCACTCTTTCTTCCTCTTGCTCAATGTTTTTATTTTGATTTTTGGTTGTGTTAAAGTGTATATTTTTAAATTTTCTGTTATAAAATTTGTTTGGAAGCTGAGAAAATGGCTAAGAAAATGTGAAAATTTTGTAGGAAAATAGCATTTTTAGAATGATACCAAACATGGGAAAGAGTTTTCCAGACTATTTTCCATTACAGAACCAAACACCTGAATTTTATTTTCCTTACAAGAATTCATTTTCCCCTGCATTTATTTTACACTCGAAATTCGTTTTACATAGAGCCAAACGCAACCTAAGTGAATGTCGTAGGAGCGTATACCAAAAATCAATTAATATATTAATCTGATGAAAAAAAGTAATCTATATATATATATATATATATATATATATATAAGTGAAGTTGAGAGAAACTCAAATTAGAATTCCAAATTAGAGTTCCAATTTTGCACCATGTGTCTTAAATTATTTATTCTTTAAGAGTTTTATTTCTTAATTTTAGAATCAAATGTGAGACCACATCATAAATATTTATCCAAGTGAGTTATTAAGTATAAAAACCAAAGACCCTAAAGTAAATGAATCGTAAAAAAAAAAAAAAAAAAAAGTGTTTCACAATAATAAATAAATAAATAACATGGACAATTTACATTTTATACCTAATAATATACTTACAAAAATTTTTAAAGAGTTAACAAAATATAAAAATTACTATTAATAGTATTTAAATTATATATATATATATATATATATATATATATTATACATCTTATTGTATATTTTTAAGTGTATCCATACATATACATGGTTACAAGCTAGTTATTATTTAACATGCGCCTAAATACTAGCATATCAATAATTATAATTAAAAAAAAATCAATTCTTGTAACTAAATAGTTTTAAGATAGTTTTTAATGCGGTTCTCTTCTTTTTTTTTTTTTTTTTCTTTTTTGAACTGTTCATTTTTTGTCTAACTCTAAAGTATCTTAGTTTAATTTAGTTTGAAAATTTAAATCATTTATGTTATTTTATATATCTAAAATAAAAAATTTATTATTAGAAAAAAAATTGATTTATATAAATCCTACTAAAAATTTGCATAGGCTTCTATTACTATTTCAAGTTTATACTATGTAAAGGATTTGTACTGATATTAGCACGCTAAGTGACTAAGAGCAATCACATTCAGGTTGCTAAAAAATTAAGTTTAGCATCACAAATGATATTTTTTATTTCTTTAAATACCACACTTAACAATACATCATACGTCTTATTCTTATTTTAACATAAAACTTATTAAGAATAATATAAACATTATCTACCCATCAAATAAATTAAAAAAAAAAAAAAAAACCTACAAAAAATAGAAACACTTACAAACACCATTCCACAATCACAGAAAACTCACACCCATAACCAAACACCTAAAACCCACAACAACAGAACACCCACAAACAATCATACCAACAGCTAAACACCCATTTCTCAACAAGCCGCCAACCATTCCACAGCCACACCACCACTTCCACAACCGTTAACCACTCCATAACCACCGATAAAACCAACCAAACACCAACACAACCCAACCACAACTCTACTGAAACCCAACCACAGAAAAAACCACCACACAACCATGGCAACAAGCCACCCACAAAACCCAATGACCCACGAAGACAATTGACCCAGAAACCAAAAAAAAAAAACCATCAAATGAGCTGCCCATGGAATCTAGAGACCCACAACAACGAGTGACTCATGGCTAGGGCTGTCCATAGGTCGGGTTGGGTTTGGGCCTAACTCGGACTCAACCCGACTAGATCGGGTTACCAAAAGTGTGACCCACAACTGACCCGCTATATGGGTCAGACTCAGCGGTTCGGGTTATTGATTAAACGAGTCAGATTCCTCGGGTAGGTGAGTTTGGGCTTCGAATTGGGCTAAATTTGTGAATTTGCATGATTTTTTTTTTTTTAACTCATCTTTGACCCAACAAATCAAATCAAGACAATTAGAGTTTCATATTTGAATCCAATCACTTGGTCTGTTTTAGTCCTCTAATCTTTGAATCAAACAGAAAAGTATAGAATCAAGCATATGCAACTCTAGGGCAATAAGGTTAAGCAATCTTAAAGTTGAACAAGATGAACCCCTAATTTTCAATAAATTGAACAAGATGAACCCCTAATTTTCAATAAATTGGATAGGATTAAAAACCCATATCTCAAAAAATTAAACAAGATGAAATGCCCATATCTCAAAATATAGAGAAAAAGATAGATGAAAAAGGAAGAAAATTTATCTGAGGCTAAGAGTCTTGAGACTAAGAAGCTGATCCGTGAGCAACTGAGCATGAGAAAGCTTTAACCCATGGTGGAAAGTGAGGCGAAGTCGTGAGCCTGTGACCGTGGAGTGGTGATGAGGTGGTGGCTAACTAGGGTTTGGAAAGGAGTGTATATGTGGAGGTGGAGGGTATGGAGTGAGGGGTTTAGAGTTGAGACTAGATACTTGAGATTAAGAGCAGAGAGAAAGGAGACTAAGATTAAGACTAGAGAGACTTGAGAGTTGAGATTGAGAGTTGAGAGAATGGAGACTGATATTAAGAGTGAGATTTTGAAATATGAGAGAGTTGTGACTGTGAGATACTAATATTGTTTGGATTACCGAGTATAGGGAGAAGTCTAATGGGATTGAACAGTGAGGCCATTTCAATTTTAGGCTTTTAGCCGTTTTGATTCTTCTGAAGTTCAAGTAATCTAATGTTTGCTTTGGTGATTTGATCTCTGCTTTTGCATGGAAGGAAGACTCTAGATGGTAGATGGTGTCGTGTAGTTCTCAATTCGGCAGTGCTTAGTCTTATCATCGTTAGTTCACACGACTAGATGGTAGGTGATGATTTGATCTGATATTGTAATTTTTTATTTTCTAAAAATTCGGTTAGGTCGGGTTATATAGGTTTTTAAACCCTTAACTCGAACCGAATAGTCAGGTTTTATGAGAGAAGGACCCGAATCCAACTTGCCAAGGGCTTCGAGCCAACCCGCCGGGCTTCGGGCCAGTCGGATTCAAGCGATTTGATCGAGTCCTGGACCTATTGGACAACCCTACTCATGGCAACAAGACAAACACAGAAGAAGGGTATGAAGAGATAAGGAAATTGAGATGATAGAAGAGTGAAGATGAGAGTATCTAAGGAGAGAAGGGAGAGAGGAGAGTAGTGAATTTGGTCTAGTGAAAGGGAGTGAGGAGAGAGAATGGAGAAAAATAAAAACCAATAAAATATGAATATTAACTTGTTACAATAATCTGTTACTAGTAACAGATTAATGTAGCTAGTTGCTAAGTATTTTTAGCTCTAACATCTTTGATGTGGCATTTTTTTTGGGACGCTAAAATAGTTTTTTATTTGGTTTACAACCTCTAATGTGAATGCTTATGTTAGGTATTGGACGAATCAGAGAAACTAGATTGCAATTCTCCCATCCTCACTTACTTTTAAATGAAATTTTTTCCTTTTTTTTTTTGTTTTTTTTTTTAACCCTTCATTTTGTGTGGGGGAAAAAAAATCATTAAAGTTGAAGTTTTGGGTGCTTGTGTATTCACATTAGTCTCAATGCACTTTTAGTCTATTTTGGTCTAAAAATTGCACTTTTGTTACTTTAGTTATTTACTATTCATAGACAATTATATTGGTCTCAATACTCTTACCATTATTCTATTTAAATAGAGAGAGAGAGTGTGTGTGAGAGAGAGAGAGAGAGAGAGAGAGAGAAATGTGAGAAAGAATATTTTTTTTATTAATATATTATTTTATTTATTGAGTGAACAGTTTTCAATAAATGTATTGAACTCATTATTCATTGAACAATATTTTGACAATTTATTGAGCTTGATGCAAGGCATTTGGGTGAGTTTAGCTCAAACGTTAGCTAAATGTGGCTTTGAAGTGCTTAATGCTAATTACTAATGCTTTGCAAAGGATGGTCGAAGCTAGTGGGTGGAATGGCTTGTTGATGGTATCTTTTTTTTCTTTGACGTAACTGTTGGGATCTTTTTCTAGTAGAGAATTAATAGGGGTTATGAGTTGACATGGCTGTTGGGTTTTTCTTCTATTCTTTGGCGCTAAAATTAACATGTCTACAAGATAAGGTAGCGGTAGAGCAACATGTCCTAACATCCGATATTTTTTAATGGTATAAAGTTACTTCTTTTTTAATGTACATAATTAATGCTATCTTTTTATCTGTCAGAAACCAACTTATTTATTACTAGTATAAAATAAAATAATTATATATTTTTTTAATTAATTTCTTGTGGGTTATAGATAATTTTATTATGGCCTGATGATAAAAAATAATTATCATTAAGCAGATGTTATAAGTGCATATACCAAAAATCAATTAATGTTTTGATTTAATGATAAATAACAATTATTATTAAGCAAACGTCATATATTTAAAATACTACCATATCAATAATTAAAAAATCAAATCAAATTCTTGTAACTATATAGTGGATTTACAATGTCCAAGTCCAACGTGTTATGTTAGGTATTGGGCACATCGGAGAAACTAGATTGGCCCATCCTCACTTATTTCTCAAAGGAACATTTTTTTCCTTTATATATAAAGGAGCTTGCTATGATGCTTACCCTTCATTTTGTGTGGAAAATAAATTACATTCATTAAAGTTGATAAAGAATTTGGGTGGATTGAATGTCAATGAAGTTCTAGGTGCTTGATCATTCACATTAGTTCCAATTAATGCACTTTTAGTTCATTTTTGTCTAAAAATTGCACTTTTGTTACTTCAGTTAATTTACTATTCACAGACAATTACATTGGTATTAATACTCTATCACTATTTTATTTAGAGAGAGAGAATAATTTTTTATATTATATTATCTTATGTATTGAGTGAACAGTTTTCAATAATAAGTGTATTGAGCTCATTATTCATTGTTAAATATTTTGACAATTTATTAAGTCTGATGCATTAGGCATTTGGGTGAGTTTAGTTCAAATGTTGGCTAAATGTGGTTTGAAGAGCGTGATGCTAAATTGCTAGTGCTTTGCAAAGGATGGTCAAAGCTATTTGAGGGGAATGGATTGTTGATGATATCCTCTTTTCTTTGACATAACTTATGGTATCATTTTCTATTAGAGAATTAACGTGGGTTATTATTTGATAGGTTGATCCAACCCCACCCTCCAACCCCACTCTCTTTTTTTAAAGGGAGTTAAGTCTAGAAAGACTATAATTAGGCTAGTTACAGTTATATTTCTTAAATAATTATATATATATATATATACACACTCCTTTTTGTACTAGTTAATAATTTAAGATCCTAACCCTAACAAGAACTTGACAAATGCTGCTAACCATGGGTAATTGATTGATTAGATTGTCCATTGGAATACAAACGCTCCTAATCTGTTCAATGGGGATAAAAATATATCCCTTGGGATTAATTGCTCTTTTAGTAACAACATGAGTTGGTCCTCAACAAACCTTTGGACCAATGCACATAATTCTAACATCTATAGCATGCCACACGGACTGTCCCAAAACAAAAAATCTAGTAAATACATTTTTTTTTTCACAACGGTTTACATGACATATTATAATTGGTAAATAATACATTTGCATCTATCAATGTTGCTAATCACAAAATGATCTTCATCCATAGCTTTCTTAGTAATTCCTAACTCTTACCCCAATTTAGCCCTTTATTTTGATGTATTTGGTTCTCTCGTTTTGTTTTTATTATTATTATTTTTTTTTTTGGGTGAAAATTGGGTTCCCTCGTTTACACAAGGCAATGCTCTTTTGCTATTAATTTTTAAAATCTTTTTCCTCTATTCTATATTCCTACACGTGAAGGGAACAGGCGTTATCATTGAGCAAACAGACTGTAATGTGTAATCCATCCTTTTTTTTTTCCATCACCAACCAAACACATTGTTAAGGCATCCACGATCACGAATGTGAGATGTGAATTATATTATATCAATAGTCTAATAGTCTATTTTAATGGAATAAAATGGAATAATCATTGGAACAAAATTGACCATTTGCTATAAAGAACTATATTTCTTTACGTTAAGGGCAATGAAAGACCTTAGTGGTCAATTTGATAGAAGCATCTCATGTGTTCAATAATAAAATAATCTAAGTGCAACAAATATATGTCATATGGTCTTTAGTTCTTAAGAAGTTAACGCATGCTTAGGGTTTTTAGTATAAGAAATATTTTTATAAACTCTTGATAAGAAAAATAATCAATTTTTAAACAACTTTTTATATTTTCTATAAAAGTAATGTCATAACTTTCTTAGAATAATTTATAAATAATTATTTTAATAAGAGTACTATTAATATTAACATAACTTTTTTTTAAATAACTATTAAGAATAACATGACATATTATGGTTGGTACATAATATAAAATTGTATGAACTTCACTAGTGACAAAATGATCTTCCCTGCATGTTATGTTTCTGCACGTGAAGGAAGCATGTGTTACTGTTGAGCAATAAACCCGATGTAATTCTCTTTTCACTCCAACCAAACAGATTATAAGGGCTAAAAGGCATCCATGAATGTGGGATGTGATTTTATGCCGACGTTGTCTCAACTAATAAAAGTTCCCTCTCTCTCTCTCTCTCTCTCTCTCTCTCTTTAAAATTGTGCGAAGTGGGGTGGCAGGTGGAAATGACATTCGTTTAGCATGCGTTTATTATATATGCCGAAAAAAATGTTGCTCACCTAGAATTCAACGGTTAATAAACAACGACCTTAGATATACACGTCGTAGGTGTTAAGTGTTAACAACGACGTATTGCACTTGCATGTGCAAGTTCTTGTCCCTTGTAGAGTTTGGAGTCCTACATAATAATGAGTAATGAATCTAATAATGAGTAATGAATCTAATGATGTCGGGTGATGCCAGAATGAAAGCATATCAAATTTCAACTCAAAAATAAAAAAATAAAAAGAAAAAGAGAAAAGAAAAGAAAGAAGGATTAAACTCTTATAGCTCAGTTTGGACCGAGAGAAAGTAGAGGAGATAAGATTCGAGTTGACCAGAAATTGCATCTAGATTTCACTGTAGCTCAATTGAGATAGGATATCCAGCCTAGTGCTGTGGCTTGTGGCAGCTTTTATTTTGCATTTTCTTTGTAATTTGGTTTATTTAAAAGAAACAAAATGAAATTTATATCTTGACATTAAAAAAAATATGTTCAAAATCCTTAGTTAAATAATTTTAAAATACCCAACTTGCAGTAAATAATTTGTTTAAGAAACCTTAGTTAAATATATTATAATAAATAGACATGCCTTTAATATAATCAATATTTTGAATTAAAAATATGAGTTGGACTTACTTCCTGTACTTTTTCAACTGGACATCTAATTAGTTTCTTTTTGAGATAGAATGACGTGGTAGTGAGTTTTAATCTTCATCTTTTATTTAGTTAGAGGGCGATGTGGCAGTTTCTTATTAAAACAAAAGAGAGATGCTACGTCTATAACATTTTTACAACAAATCATAGGTGGTTAGTTGTTATTGGTTCAAATTTGAGACTAACACTAAGATTACTTTTTTGCTTCAACAATAATAACCAGTAACAACCTACCACTTAGGATTTGTTGTAAAAATATTATAGACATATCATTTCTTTAAAACAAAATGATATTCCAGTTAAAAAAGTATGAGAAATGAAATGTCTACAACATTTTCACAACATTTTTTCAACAAATCTTAAGTGGCAGGTTGTTACTGGTTGTTATTATTGGGTCAAAAAAGTAACTTAGTGTTAGGTTCAAATTTAAACTAATAACAACTAATCACCTGTGATTTGTTGTGAAAATATTGTAAAAATATTATGGAGGTAGCATCTCTCAGAAAGTATTAAACGTAAGCCAAATCTTAAAAATATCACTTAGTACAAATTAAAAATTGAAGGGTGAATTGCAAACTGCACTGCTAATATTTAGGGATGTTTGGATTTTATACCCTGAAGTTTAAGAATTTAGATTATACCCCTTGAAGTTTGGGAGTGTTTGGATTTTACATTATCATATTTCAGAATTTGGATTTTATCTCCTAAAGTTTGGAGTGTATGAATTTTTCTCTCTAAAGTTCGGGGCTGTAAAATCCAAATTTCAAACACCCTAAATTTTAAGGGGTAAAGTTCAAATTTTGAAACTTTAGGATGTAAAATTCAAACACCCCAAATTTTAGGAGTGTAGTTTGTAATTTAGCTAAATTTCAAACACTCCAAATTTTAAGGGATAAAATTCAAATTTTGAAACTTTAGGATGTAAAATTCAAACACTCCAAATTTTAGGGGTGTAGTTTGTAATTTAGCCAAAATTGAAATAGCTATATAGTTAGCCGTAATCAAAGAGATAATGGATTCATTAAAAGAACAAGTAGAGTAGGTGATAATAAGGAGTTATATAATGGAACTTTTGTGATATTAATCAAGGGTTAGTTGCACTTTTCTTTACCACCGCGCACCCTTGGTATGATGGTTACTCTACATGTATAAGTGCTTGTAGGGTGTGAGGGACAATACCCAAGATTCAAGTCTTTAAGAGAGAGTTTCACATACATATACACTCACATATACACAGACTAGATTATAGTAGAATTTCTATCTTGTATAAAACAAAAATTGCACTTTTCTTTTCTTTGTTAATTATAGTGCAATTATGACATCGTCTTCCTTGATTTATTGGTAATAAGCACTTTTGTCTGCCAGTGTTATGATTTTTGTCAAATTTAATAGAAAAGTTAAAAAAAAAATTATAAAAATGTTTGACAAAAATTTGAAATTTCCACTAAATTTAACAAAAATCTCAATAGTAGGGGCAAATGGCTTATTTACCAACATTGTTTGGTATTTGAAGTTTAGGAGGACATTGCAATTGCATCATAATTAAAGGGAGAATGTACAAATTGCCCATTAATTAATGAAACACTAATAACAATAATGGTTATTGTTTGGGGGGGGGGGGGGGGGGAGGACCCAATCCAACGTAGTGGGCCTAGAGCCCCATGTGAGGATTACTGTGCGTCCGAAGAGAAGGAAGTGATAAGGGCAAGACCCCTCTAGAAGAGGGATCCCCTAAAAAAGAAAAATGATTACAATCCGAGGAGATCATCGTCTATGCGAAGAGATTTTATTCCTTAGCCGCGAACAGTAAGGATCAATTGAATGTATAAAAGGTTAGAATGATCTTTCGAGTATTCCTATTGATCAAGATAAGCTCTGAGTATATCTGGAAATGATAAGAATAAGGAAATATCTAAAGGAAAAGCTGCAACCACCGTATTTAAGGCACTGCAGCAACTTTTCTGGCCGCATTTATGTGGAGAAGACCCCTGAACAGTGTAACCTCACCTACTGCTACTCACACAGAGCCAAAGGAGATGCTTGACGTGACATATACTCAAGTAGGTTCACAGATGAAATACAAGTGGACGATGGAAATGATGGGAAATGAGGATATATAAAGGAAAGAAGCTCTTGATAAGGGAGAGAGAAAAAAAAGAGCAATAGGAAAGAAAGAAAGGCATTACTGTAGCTCTAAGAACTGTAATCACTACATAATCAATGATATGTCTCTTCGGACACCAATTTATTTCACTTTTATGTGCAAATTTATGCTGATTTATACTTGGGGGTTGTGATTATCTGTTGTCAATTCCATAGTCAATCTAGCTCTTTCACCCATACTCTACAAATTCATTGTTTTGGGTTTGGGCCACAAATCCTAATCCTACAATTATTAATGTATTTATTATAGTATTAATTGAGTTTTTTTATTAAAAAAAAATATATTTAAAGGAAAAATACAAATGTGCCATTCATTAGACATTTCTAAGGTTTTATTTTTTATTTTATTTTTTATAATTTAACTTCAACTTGTGAGTTCTAGTTAGTTCAATTGGTAAAATCTCTAATGGTTGTATAAGAGATTTGGAGTTCAATCCCCGCCTACACTAAAAACTGATTAGTATCTTAATTTGATTGGTGGTAGGAAGAACATTTCTTGGTTTTGTGAAGTTTAGAAGGATATTGCAATTGAATCATCATTAAGGGGAGAAATTACAATTTATCCATTAATTAATGAGACATTGTAACAATTATAGTTAATGTATTTAATTATAATATCAATTGAGTTGTTCTGAAAAATATTTAAAGAAAGATTAAGTTTTCCATATGTTTGATTGTAAAATTAGAATAGACTCTATCTTTGTAGTTTAGAAATTAAAATTCTGTCACATTTTACTTACATAATTATATTCACATTATTAGGAGATTAAATTATCCTCAAAATAGAATATTTTTAAAATGAACATCATTGTCTATTTTTCAGTCAGTGTGCAAAGAAAATCTATAGAAAAAAAAAATGATAAAGAAAACACTTTTATTATACTAATTGCATACCAAAGCATTTTTCAAAGCAGATGGCATTCTACTAACCCACCAAACTTGAAGGGTGGAATTAGGTTTACTATTGATTAAGCTATTTTCTGTCATGTCTATGCATGCACAAAAACAATTGAAATTGTGCGTTGAAGACACAATTTCAAATCAACATGTCCGTGCACATATGCCAAAAAAAAAAAAAAAACTGTTACGATTTCAATTGTTTTCTGCATGTATGCACAGAGATGTGAAAGTGTGTGCGCGCAACAATGTTTCCCTTCTGTCAGAACTAAAGTATCAGAGAAGTTGCACGCCTTACTTAAGAAAAAGTTCCCAAACATTGAAACGGTTAGCTAGCATGGTACTTAAAGCTACCACCCATCATTGGAACATAAATAAAAATAAAGACAAAACTTACTCACAAGAATCATACTATTTTATTAGGTGATTCCTTTATGCTCGATGTCATAAATTGATTACAGAAAGTAACTCATGGCAGACTTCACCATATATAACTCAATGAGATTCACAATCAAAATTCTCCATTATCGAAATGATTTTCCACGCAAGCTTCTCGTCTGCGACTGACCAAGTGCAGCAAAAAAACACTGCTTCAGATTTATTTTGACTGTCAATTATTCTGTAAGGGCATTTGTCATTCAGACAAACAGATATGTCAAATGATTCTACTTGAAGATGTTCCCCAAAATCTTGGATGTTTCCACTAGAAATTTCACCTGAAAGTTTATTATTCAACAGTTGAAGCCAAGAGCATCTGTCAGATGTGCAAAGCACATTATCTGATGTGCTTTTGGTCTCTTCCAAGTTGCTAACATTTATGGGGCAACAGTAAGCAAACCGAACCTCATGCTTCTTTTCTCCCAACATGAGAAGAAGCTCGTCTTGGTGTAAAATCTTTGCTTTTTTATTCTTTTCCTCTATCAAGATCCCTTCTGCTGTCCTTTCGTCCATTACTTGCAGCTGTGGCATGAACCTTCTATCTTTCAAACACGAACCAGATTCATCTTCTGAAATTCTTTTTGAAAACTTAAAGTTTGGATTCAAACTACTATGGATAAAAGTGTCTGAGGCTCTTGCTTTCACATAATGAGTTGAAGAAATGCTAACTGTCTCATTGTTTGCAGGGTCATCACATGGAATTCCCAATTCAGAATTTATTCTTCCTTTTAGAGTAGCCATCTTAGGTTTTTCACCATGTACTAGTATCACATGCTTGGGGGAGAGAAATTTGACAAGATCCATGATCCCTTTGGCGTCTGTATGAGGACTGAAAGACAATTGATGAATCTGGCAATATAAAACACATGTTCAGGCAAACTTTAGAGAATGGGAAATTTTTTAATATAAAAGCATTTCAGTTCCTCACACACAGAGAGAGAGAGAGAGAGAGAGAGAGCTTTATTTAAAGAGTATGCATATTGTATCTCATTTAACGAGTTAAGGGGACCATTTTAATAGGTAGACTCATTCACACAGATTTAACAAACAATTTACTGTTATTTTAAGCATAGACAGAGCAAACTGTCTTGATTTTTTTTTTTTGGACGAATGAAAGACTTTATTGTGCAAAACCAAAAAAATATACAGAGATAACAGCCTCTTCAGTCTTCCCTGATAACAGAAACAAAACAGTGCGGACAGCAATCTACATCAAAAGAACCAAACATATTACAGCTAAGAGACCATTTGGCAAGCAAATGCACTGCTCCATTTACATTTCTTAATACCCTACAAACAGAAATATTTATGAGCATCAGAAAGCAGCTTACAAATGTCTGAGACAAATGGCTCTAATTCTCCAAGGAGGGATCAAACTGGGGTTGGCTAGGACATCATGGCAAATCTTGGAGTCTCAATGGAAATGGAATTGGCCGCCAGCCTTGAGGACAGAATCAGAGCCCACTTAAGAGCATTAGCTTCAACTTGGAGAGGGAAGGTTGTGGTTGCTCTCTGAGAGCAAGCAAATACCAGCTCCCCTCTCCAGTTTCTTGCCATAACAGCTATCAAAGAGAACCTGGGGCCAACCACTCCATCTACATTGATTTTTAAGGCCAATCTATCTGGAGAAGACAACTTTAGGGAAGAAGACTCAGTGGTATTTGGGGTGACAGCAGGCCTTCTGGCAAGCATGTGCTCATCTACAAGCTTTAGAATTCTAGGGACCAACTCATCATGATTGATCAACAACCCTTCAAAAAGCACCTGGTTCCTTAAATTCCAAATGGAATAGCAAAGAATGGCTCCAAACAACAGAAATTCTCCCTTTTAGCTCCTTTCCAAACTTCCACCAAAAGGAGGAATGAGAAGGAATTGAATGAAATCTAAAGCTGAAACTATGTTCATCAGTTCCATTCGTAAACCCCACTGTCTTGTTCTTCTTTTGAAATCCATTCATTTCATGAAGAGCAATAATCTTGAATATCACAGAGAAAGTACTGTAGCTCAACCATTTCCTCACTCTCAGACCAAGATCATCTAGGTGTTGGTTTCATGTGTCAATTAATATTTTCATCGAAAGTAGAGGCAGTTCCTGCCCTAAACCGTGGCTTCACCCTTCAAGAATATATATCAAGATCATAATATTACTATCTTTTTTTATCACATTGATTTACTATTTCAGATGAAAAGGATGCTAGAATCTTGGCTTTCTTTTTTCTTCCTGGGTGCTGGGCATAGATGCTAACATAACTAATGGAGAAAAAGTGATACGTGCAAAGTTTTCCTAACAAAATTAGCAAACCTTAAAAACAGAAACCAGATTTAATATTCCAGAAGAAACACAAACAGATAGAACGGAGACTGAAGAGGAGGACCACTCTTAAATGAATCTGCCAAAGCTCAAAAACAAAACAACCAATGAAGGGTCTAGCCTTAGGCAAGAGGCTTTATGATGTAGAAAAAGCAAGATTTGATATAAAAATTTGACGCAGGACAACACTAAAACGGATGTAACAACACAATTGAAAAAAAAAAAAAAAAAAAAAAAACTTAAATAAAATAACCTAGGCATCAGCACCTAGGGTTAGCTGGAATCAGAACAAGACCATTGGAAAATTTCAATAAAATTATTTATTAATCAAGCAAACTATAAACTTGTCTCCATAGGAGTACAATAGTATACTTATATAGACTACTATGACTTAGCCTAAATTCTAATTGACGGAGGGAATCCAATTAGTGAATCACAAATATACTCTTGACTCGAAGAAATTAAATAAAATACTAATAAACTAATTAACTAACAAGACCTAAATAAAATCCAATTGATCAATAAAAATACAATTGACTTCTAAAACTAAACAATAGTATATCAAAACAAAATTGTCTTTGAGCTTCCCGCATCATCAAGCCTACTTTTTTGTTAGCCAATTTAAATATAGGTAAAGATAAAACAAGAGCAATCTTAACACCATTAAGGACAAAAGTCATTAAAAAAAAAAATGATAAGATGCAGAAAGTATATGTGAGTTGAGAGATAAACATGAACCTGGCATCGCACATCAAGTTGAGTATTCTTGTCCAGATCAATTTTGGTGGGTTTACCTGACATCAATTTATGTCCTATGGTTCCAGCCGCACAGTACCTACAATAGAAGTAGTGCAATGAAGATTAATAGCCTTTTCTTTTTCTGAGAAACTAATAGCATTTTAGTTGTAACTTATAATAACTTTGAGGAATGAGAGCATCAGTTGTTGGTAGGTTTGTAACATGTGCATGAGTGGGGCCACATGTTTTGTGTAAAAGTGCACAGGGTGGGCCTGGCAAACTCTCAACAGATGCTCAGTTGTGCGCTAGTTAGAAATTTTATCAGACAAGCATTCCTACATTATCCATTGAAGTAAGATTCAAAGACAAAAGGATCAGAATGTATGTTAAAAACATTAATTGTATATATTTCCTACAGTTGCTTCCCTGTTACTTTGTAAAAGATGGCCATATACTAGAGTTGGATGTGTGCTGATAAGTGTCTAGAAGCAGCCAAGAAGTGTTGCATTTTTGCTACTTATTAGGTTCATATAAGATTAACTTTATAACCCAACATTTTCAGATAATAAAGGACATCATGTACCCTTGAACTGAGAATCATACTTAAACAAATTCTCAATTCTCGGTTAATTTTTCATGAAACTAAAGAAGCTTCAAATTTAATGTTTCATCCAAGAGAACCATATATCAGATAAAGATCTCTGTGATTCAAGCTCATATGCCCCTAGAGAAAAAGTTTAGAATACATGCTACTAGAGGCTATACAAAAAGAATTCGCTCTGTCAGGAGGTTAGTTCTAATGCACATTTCCAACTCAGCAAATCAAATAAGAATATCAGAGGGAATGCATGATGGGGCATGCTGCAAATTTGGATTCACTTCAGCCTATTTTAACAGAGGTATCAATCACAATGCATAAATTATATACCGAGCTTCTTGCAGGTAACAATTTGACATCTCAATTCAGTATGCAAAAATAGCAAATGAAGATACATTACAATAACTTCAGTAGTCAGATATGAATTTAACCTTGAGTACCACCTTATGAGAAGAGTGATGCAAGTGAGTGGGTTTAACTAAATGATAGATGCCGTTTGAGAGATCTTTAATCCAAGATTTTTTAAACCAATACCAGCATGTTTGATTTGTAACATCAGAATGTGAAGAAACAGTATAAATGACCCAATAAACCTATTCATACTAGAACAGACAATTGAACAAGACATTGTGTTTTTCATTTTAACATTTATAACAGCATTATAGATTTTTTTGATAAGTATAACAGTATTATAGATTTACCAGGTGACTCAGATCAAATGGTTGCCTGCCACCATTTCAGAGAGTTGGAAGTCAGATTGTAAGAAAAATCATTATTTAGGTTCCAAACTACGTAAAATCATTCTTAACCAGGAAAAAAATAATAAGGTTGGTACCCAGGCAATGTAACAAGATTCATTTCAGATGGAGCCCACTGCTTAAAAACCTCAAGTGAAAAACCACCACTGAGCCAACCAGGTGTGGCAAAAAGAACACAGGGTCCAGGAGCAGCTATCATAGAACGATCAAAATTAAGAACTGCAACATCCAAACACAATCGTTAACGCACAGAACCTATCAAATAATTAACCATCATGCAATGCAATAAAAATTCCAAAGAATTAAATGATATTGAGAGAACTATTTGAAATGATAATTATCCATACAAACACAGTGAGACCATTTTTTTACCCTTCAAAAATTTCTGACCAGGAAAGCTTGAGGGAAGGAGTACAAAAATAAACACAAGTAAAGACTTGGGAAGTTTAATTTATTTAGATAGTGCAGCAAGCATTCTAAACATGCTATTGTGGGAATGAAAAATTACAGATTACATCATAGAAAGGGAGGAGCAGTTACTGAAATAGTAATGATTTTGAAACAGAGAAAATAGTAATGATTTTGCTTTTCTAATACTTTTAATTGCAAAACTTAAAAAGTAAATCCATTGGTCTGATTCATTTTTTGCAGAAACAGATCTCGTGAGAACATGTACTATGTCATGCCAATTGTGATTTTATCAACCAAAGAAAACCAGTGGCATATCAAGTGTACAAGTCAAAACTATGGAAAGGTGCTAGGGGGAAGAGAGAAAGAGAGAGAGAGAGAGAGCACTAGAGATCCAGTGGGGACATTTTTTTATGAAGATGAAAGTGTGGCTGGATCTCTGTGATAGGAATTTTGGAGGCTAAGTCAAATCAAAACACTAGCATAGCTCTCTAATAAGGAGGGGGCCGCACTCCAGGAAAAAAAAATTGAGAGATAGAGAGTTCTGAGAAAAAAAAGTGAGAATGCTCTGCATGAATTGAAAGAAAATTTGTGGGAAGAGAGGGCAGAAACTCTTCTGAAATCATGTGAGAAAATCTTTCATTACAAGATGAATATCCTAAAAAGAGCATGAAATAGTTTCTATTGAAGGCCTGGAGCATTTTAAGGTGAAAATCTGAAGAAAAGAGAAGACCATATCATTGGAAATAAGAAAAGGGGTGCCGGACAGAGAAGAGCCTGCAAGTGGACTCAAAGAAAGTTCAAGAAAGCCAGAAAGACCTAGTCATTCCCTATATTCTTGCCTGAAATTTTTCATTTCTCTTTTATGTGAAAATAAATCTTAGTGAAAAGAAATTTAAAAAAAAAAAAAAAAAAAAAAGGTTCTCCTTCTATTTTATGTGTTCTGATTTCTCAATTCCTGTGTTTCTTTCTTGTATTGCTTTCTTTAAGACTAGGAGGTTACCATTAAGTGTAATTAACAATCAAGAATTTTCTTGATTGGAAGTAGGATCCATATTAAAAAAAAAAATGTAGATTTGGTTATACAAGTTTTATTACTATTGAATTAAGTCCATGGCAGAAATTTATATTACCACTCATGGTAAATTAAAATGACTATATGACTACATGACAGGATTCAATTATAGTAAGCAATTCAATATGTGAAAGATCAGGTTGTCCCTTGTTTTTCTGTAAATACTAAATGGGAAAATAAGCTATTCATCTAATGAAATGTAATCTTTTCTCATTGAAAAACTACACTAGTAATTAAAGCAGCAAAATATGGCTAAATGACTTCAATTGTCCTCAGAGTTTTTATCGCCTATTAAATATGCAGCTTAAAATTCTGAGAGGTTGTAACAAGAAGATTAGGAAGCCTTGCTGTAGACTAGCTTAAGAAATTAATCTTGTGAAAAAGGAAACTGATACTAGCTGATTGAGAAGCTTCAGAAAACCATTAATTCAATAGGTTTTACTGTAAAATACACCAGAAGAAACCGTAACTGCAAATCCTACAGAACAACTTAAATTTAATACCGTCTCTCAATAGCAGATAAAAAAGTAGACGTACCATGTTTAAAATCAAATGCATTATGTGTAGAATATGTATCTTTCACCTTCTGGCTGGTCCAACTGATAAGCATTTTATAATACATATTGGCTTGCATAGTCAGACCTAAATGAAGAAAAAAATAATATCATCAATTCAGGGGGGAAACACCACAAGGAAGAGATAAATTGAAAGAGCATGGACTATATAAAAACCATGATAATTCTACTACAAATTTTTTCTTATACATAGAAGTAATATGCCACCATTTACATATCCATAACGCCATTATTCAGGCACCTGTTATTTATCTCAACATATAACTCATGCATTCAAAACGATAAGGTTCAAAAGAAACTCAGAATTTGATAGATCACCACATACATTGTGGCCAAGTATCATGCATGCAATTAAAAAAGGAGTAAATCTAATAGAGCAGACCTGAAGAGAAGTAAATGGGAATCTTTAAATTCATACGCTCCCAGTAATCCTCCAACAAGATACAGAGTTCCTAATTGATAATGGATAAGGTTATCAAAAAAAATATTGCACAATGATTTTATAATACTAGAGAATAGTTCATAATGAACTCATATTATGTAAATATTGAGCTAAGGTGAGATATCTAAGATACATTTTTTAATACACACACATATAAAGGACATGGTATTAAATGCACTAGAAAAGATAAGGACAAGCAAAAGAACACAAAAAGGGGGAAAAATGTGTAAGGATTAAAAAAATAACATACGCATCCTATATGCTTTGGAACTATATTTAAGATTACTAAGTTAATATGAAGATTCAAAATATCCGTGCATAACTTGACTCTATTTAGTTGCATGTTATGTACAATAGCTTACTGAGCTGTGTAGCTTACTCTTTCATTGATAACTTTTAGATTAAGGTTTAGCTAGGATTTGTAGCCTTGGTGTATCGGTGGTGAGTCAAGATAGAGTTTTGGAGAACTTAAATGACTTTGACCGTAGTTGACATTATTTATAGAACTTTAGCTGTTCCTGTTTTATTTCAGACTAGATGACATTGGAGTTTCTCTCTAGTTAAGGCTATTTATGCATTGTAAGAATATTTACAAGTTTATTTATTTGGAGTTATATTTGATTTTGAGATTTAGTTTTTTTTTTTTTTTTTGAAATGTAATAAGATTTATTGATATCAAAAAAGGGATGCCCTATTACACAGGAAGTGTACAGGGGGTCAACAAATCAATTACAAATATTCATAAATCAACAAAATCAAGAAAAGAAGAGAATGATTGGTTTCAAAAAGTAGACAACCAATCCACTAAGGTTCAAAAGAAAATATTTATGCATTTTAATTGATGTTTGTTAAATTGATAAGTTAATCTTGTGCTTAAATTCATTTTTTTGTGGATTTGGGTCATGACAATTAAACTCCAAGTTTAAAGAAATCACGATCAAAGAAAGTAAAATTAATAAATATATTGATTAGAACACCTGAGCTCTTCCCAGTGCAAATGTAGGAATGAGCACCTTTCCTCCACCGGCAACACATTTATGAACCTACATCCATTTGTTAAGCAAGAAAAACGAAGAATCATTGTAGGCCAGACATGCAAAACCTTAAACTAGGAGACAAACAAATAAATATGCATAATATTACTCTAAAAAGGTTTTCATGTGAGTTCAAAAAGTATGATAATCAGGTCAATAACACAAGGAACAAATAAAACATATGCAGACCACATGCATATCAAAAGAAAGTTTGAAAATTACTATTAAGCAAGAAAAGGAAATGGGAATAATGCAGTTAAATTTGGTTCCCTACATCAGTCACTGAAAAGTCAGGGTCATGCCCTGCCCATGGTCTTTGAATGTTGTGAAACATACTAAAGAGAACAACTCATTTATTTATTTTATCTATGCTTTTTTAGATCCCTGTTTAAATAATTCTCTACAAAAAGTAATAATATATTAATTCACAATAATAAACAAATAGCCACCCTTAACCCACCACAACCACGCAGACAAATTTCTCCAATTTGTCCTACATCAAACATCCTTTAAAACCCCATTACCACACCACCACTCAAGCAAAAAGCGAACATCAGTTCCTTTGCCAACGGAAAATGACACAGACCTGGCAAAGCAATTCCATCCCAATCAAATATACCTCCATAAACAAACCCTATACCCTCCTTTAACCTCCTTCAAACAGTACCCACCCCAATTAGTACTGCATTTAAGATCTACAACCCTCCTCCAAAAAGCATCTTTTTCAGTAGCAAAACACCATAACCACTTACCCAACAAAGAATTTATCTACTGTAAGCGAAAGATGCTACTGAGAAAGGTGAAAAGCAGGAAGCAACCCCACTTTTCACCTTAGATCAGTCAAAATATGAAGACTTTCTTACTCTTAACTGTGGATCAATAGCTAACAAATACTGCACACCATCATTTAGCTATTACAATTCTTTTCATGATAGCGAGTCACATGAATAGGACCAACTGGGGCATTGGTAATGGTATAAAGATATTTTAAAGGGTCAAAAGTTCCATGACTTGTATATCCCAAAGACTAAAATTGAGAACAAAAGGGACAAGAATTGATGCAACAAAAATCAGTAGAAATATAAGAATATTTGAGATATGATAGTGTTGATATTCCATACAGCTTTAAGAAATTCTCTCTCCCGACCGTATTTTGAGTCACGTATAGTTGTTGCATATGTGGACCTGCAACAGGAATATGAAAATTATAGTTTGTCCAAACAGAACCAATCATTTAGATAATAATATCCAAGTAAGAATAGAGCTTCTTTTTGAACTTGAGTAGGTTAATTTCGCACCTAGAATAGCTAATAGGACTTCTCACAACTTAGTCCTTTGGGCAATCCCCATATCCTCAATCCCTTCATAGGTATTACCTAAAGAGTGAGATGTTGAACCCCTCAGTGGTGGTGTTCTTATTAAAACGCATATGTTCTCAAAAAATCAAGAAAGGAGCTTCAGTGGTTTGATGTTTGATTATACCAATAAATGAATAAAACAAAGTGGGAAATTTTTTGTTTATTGAATAAATATATACACAGATGTCAAATTCAAAGATATATTTTACAGTTCAATATCCACCGATTTTGTTATCGTTGTTCTAAATCTTTACAGGAAGACTTGTGCCCATCCACCCACTCACAATCACTTAAACACACACAGAATGAAGAGAGAGAAAGGAAAACTAGTGTCTACTATGTGGTGGCCTATAGAGAACCAGTCTCACCTTCAAGTCTGCCTTTGATTTTGCTATCTTAAGGCATTTAAGAGGGACATAATTAAATTTGACTTAACCCCATATGACAGCTACAATTTTGATGACAACACCCAAAAGGCAAGAATATGTCATAAACCATTAGCAAAGTCTGAATGTCAATTCAGAATGTTGTCTATGAAGTCTCCCTAATCCACATTGATAACAATGAAATGTATCTCAAGAAAGAAAATATCAATGAGAAAATTGGATAAGAAACAAATATAGGAAGAGTGAAAACATTGATATTTTTTACAATAGCAGATAGGCAATACAACAACAAATAGAGAAGCATTAATCATCTACACACACATATTCCATACTCTGATATAAGAAGGTCCAGCTGCAGTCGATCAATTTGAGCAGCTCCAAGATGTCTATCTGGCGTCATATTATAGTCTCCTGTATAAACCATAGCAGTATCTCCCACCTTTGCATAAAACATTGCTGCTCCAAGAACCTTAGGGATATAAATAACAAGGCTAAATTAACAACATGAGATGAGCCTATAATAATCACTGAAAAGAAACATAAACAGACTGCTATCTCAAAGTTATTTATGGAAAGCATTGAAAGTAACTTACTTAAGGAAATGATTGTGTTAAAGATCATCTCGTGGAAACCATGTCAAAATTATCAATAATGATGCAACTCTAACTAGATGTTAATGATTATGCTCTATATCAATACTATGTAACAGATTTTCTGAATCAGCCATGAAAGAAGGGTCAAGTTGATGTCGTCACTGTCAGAGTGATTCTTGGTTTCCTGATGCAGCAAGCCACTTACACTGAAAACATAACACTAAACCGTATTTTTCCACTGCTTCTGGAAAATACTGTAACCTGTTGGTCTCTGTTTCAGTCCTTTGAAATTAAATTATATCAAATGCTTCTGGAAAATCCTGCAACTTCTTGATCTCTGTATCTGTCCTTTGCAATTAAATTCTATCCTTTTGGAACCCTAACCAACCTACATATCCAAAATGCTTTCTTCATCACCCCTGGGAGGCCTAAAACCTCAAGTTTCAAACCCTAGAGCCCATTACATAAGCATCCCTAGGCAGATTTCCTAATCTGTCCTGCACTGAACAAAGTCAAGGACTTGGCCACAAATCCGTCTCAACTTGATAATAAGTGTCAATCAATTTTTTTTATAAGCAATAATAAGTGTCAATCAATGAGGAAGTCTTTAATCTAATCAGAAAGAAAAGCTGTCTATTTGAGCCTGACACTAGACCAAGGTCCCAATCAAACAGAAAATCCCAAATGGAATCAAAAAAGGAAACTAATTAAGGGTCAAATATACCTAGCAAAAAAAAGGGGTCAAAACATTAGAGTACCACCACCTCTTTAAACCATAGCTTGTACAAATTAAAATTCATAGAATTCCAAAATGCAGCTTCACCATATGCATAAGCTGGTACAATAAAACTGAGCTTTAATTCCTAGATTTTTTTTCCTTAAGGTGTCAAACATGGGAGGGGAGCAGCCACAAAAGTGCAGCACCCAAATACCAAGTAAACATAGAGTGGTTCAAGCAGGATAAGGAAGCTTGTGGATAAAGATTAAAGAGGTACACACCAACAATAGTACTTGGAGTTTGACGCAAGACAACCATAACAGTTGAACAGTAAAATTGAAAGATAGGAAAATAAAAGAATATGACCGAGGAGTCAGCATCTAGGCCTAGCTTGGATTGAGCACCAAGCGAGGAAAACCACTAGGAATTAACACATAGGGTTGGCTGGAGTCAGCACCAAACCATATAAACCAAAAGGCCATTTTTTTCATTTATCAAAATCTTAATCATAAATCATCTCTAAAAGGAGTACAACGGCTCGCTTATATAGGAAAACTAAATCCTAGTTCTAATTGGCGTAGAAAAACCTAATTGCCTTATTACAAAAATAACCTTGCTTCCAAATATTAAAATACTAATAGCCTAATAAACCACTAGGACCTAAAACATAAAAATACAAAAATACACTGACCTGCAAAAATGAATAATACTAAAGAAAAATCTTCTTGAGTCTCCCACATCACAAAATATGCAAGTAAGAATAAAAATGAAATTGTCATGGACAAGATAAAAGATACTAGAAAGATTATAAAAGAGAAGGCTAATAAGTCCATTTGAAAGCAAAACATGGCTGCCAACAGAAAATATAATCTATAGATGAACTTCAGAAGCCTTACGTGTCCTGCATAGTAGGCACGAATCTGAAGATCCTTATCAACATGTACAGTCTGCTTCAGATCCACAGCTATAACTGCAACGAGGAACCAAATCAAGACACAAAGAAAAAGACGTATATGAGGAAAGAAGTAGCAGATGTTGAATTTGGAAAGTACATAGAGTAAAATCAGGATGACCACTAGGACATCAAGAGCATAGAGTAGAAGCAGGAATCATAAAATTGCACAAGTCTAGTCTTATCAAAAAAGGAAAAAAATATTCTTAAAGTGGCAATGAGAAAGATTAAATATGCTGGTACAGAAAAAGGAAATCCATGTACCTTTTTTCATGCATTCCACAATATGCTCTGAACTAAATTGTTCTTCTTCACCCCTTCGTTCAACCATCACTTTTCGATAATCTTCCAACATCAAAGGAGCCAATGCCTTCGTTGGATACTGTGGTGCAATCAATTTCAACATAAATATCAAATTCCAATTCCAATCATGATTATGGAAGTCCACATGCAAACTTCGGATAAGCCATTTGACAAGTCAATGTGCCTCTCCCATCCCTGCTCAATCATTTACTTGCTAAAAAATTGCTAGCTAACAAGCCAAAGAACATAAAATAAGGAAGAACAAAAAATTGCATGGAATATACAATATTTAAACAAGAGCATCTTCTCAGCACCAAAATAAAAACGCCTTATGTCCCAACCACTTAAGGTTGGCTACCTGATGGCACAACTATTGCATGGCTAGATATGAAACATCCTCTTTGGAAGCCTAAGATATTGCATGGCTATATATGAGACAACCATCTTTTTTTCCTTAAAACCACACTGCTCCAACACATATACCAAAAAACTCCAATTCACACGATTGTAAGCTGTCTCCAAATCCAACTCACATAATACTCCCAAGATGCTAGACCATGACTGGGCCCATAGAATCTAAATTAGGTAGCATAATTCTTCATTCACAAATAAGCAATGCTACATATACAATACTATTCACAACTGTTAAGTTATCAAGTTGTCTGGGCTCACCATGAAATTACTTTATTGTCTACCATCAAGAACCCCGCCAAAAAAAAAAAAAAACGTGATTCTGGAGTTATTGTTCACAAATATATGTCAAGCACTTTTCCAAAAAAAAAAATCTCAGCCAAACATTTCATCGAACACGTAAAAGACTCACCGTCATATATATTGGCCCACTGTACCCGCATACTTCCGTGAAGTAAGGAAGTGCACCAATGTGATCCAAATGGCTATCCAATTAACAAAATCAATAAAAATACAGTGATTTCAATCAAAACTGAAAGAAAAAAAAAATGAACAAAGAAACAATAAGCTTGGGTTGAGAAAGTTAGGTACAAGTGGGTGATGACAATGCAAGTGAGGGCGCTGTCGAAATCGCCGGAGTTGGAGATGCGAGAGAAATCGGGGTAGCGGCGGTGGTCGTGATAAGCCATGTCCATACCGCAATCGAACATTATTCGCTTCCCGTTCATCGACACCACCACGCAGCTCTTCCCGACTTGTTGCCCTGCGCCTGAACCAGAAAATCGATGAGGAAAGTTTGTGGTTATGAGTGTTAGAAGGTTGGTGAGGACTGGGAGATTGTGAATAGGAAAAAGGGATTACCGAGGACGAGAGAGTCGATCGCCATTGCTGAGATTTTTGCTTTTCTTTCTGCAAGAGAAAAACCCTAGGAACCTCTTTCGCGCGCTTTTTATTTGATTCTGTGGATCTCAACTCTCAACAAGTCGACCGTTAAACTTGCTTCTATGTTTTTTTTTTTTTTTAATATACAGATTAGGGAATAGGCTCATGTATAATTTCACAAACTAGTCAATGTTTATCATTTTTTTGGGGGGTAAAATACAATAAACATCAAAACTGACCAGCTTGGATCTAATCATTCTGAGAAAAATGAATAAAGATTTAAATATTTTTTCTTTTTTTATTATTATACTAAGAAAAACTATCCTTAATTGATAGTAATTAAAATAAAAAAAAAAAAATTTGGTTTGTTTGTTTACTGAAAAAATCAAACAGCACGACGTCGTTTTGGTGTCAACATAGAGAACTTTTTTACAATCACAACTAGCGGTTTTTGTGTTTTTTTTTTTTTTTTTCATGGTTACCAAAAAACACCACTCATTCTTTGTGAAAGTCTCCGATGTGTCGCCGAATTCGTTGACCTATAGGTTGCATTTTTAGCTCACCGTCGACAAGTGAGTCGTCCAAGAAGCCATCCTCCTTCAATAACAACAGTCGCCGAAGACGATGTTGGAGCGCCAAGGAGCGTGCTGTGACCGACGTTGGGGTTAGGAATGGGGTGGCAGAGAAAGAGAGGAGGAATGTTAACAACAAGGCGAGAGTCAAGCCTTGCATGGTTAGGAACCAGCATGGCTGGCTGGCGTGGCTCGTGGAGGTTGCCAACGACATCATCAAAGACTAGACTCCTCGCCAACACATTTGAGAAGCTCTCTAAGGTTCTTAATCTGCGTTTTTTCTCTTCAAAACCAAGCTTTCAATTCACGGTTTCAAAAAAAGATCATGTGGGGACATTTTTTGCCTCAAGACTAAGAGTTGCACTTTGTAATCTTTTTTGGCTTCAAGTCCCACATGGGAAAGAAATGCTTCCTCTTCATGCCATATAAGGGATGACCAAGTGGATGAAGAGTACCACTAGTTTGGTGGGATGACCAAGTAGATGACTTTTCATCCACTTGGTCATCCCTTATATGGCATGAAAAGGAAGCATTTCTTTCCCATGTGGGACTTGAAGCCAAAAAATATTACAAAATGCAACTCTTGGTCTTAAGGCAAAAAATGTTCCCACAAATCATATATTTTATGTTAATAATGTTGTGTTGTTATGATTGGCTTGAATTTTGTTACGTTATTTTATTGTGATGAATTTTTTGACTATTAATGCCTGAAGAATGAGTGTAATTTGAGGTTTATAATCTATTTGGTTACTGGGAAAATTGGGAGGGAAATATTAGGATTATATTTTGGATGATCATGTTTGATGTTGTTTGATGCTTGGAAGTTGTGTGTGAGAGTTTGTAATTTTGTTAATTTAGAAAGAGTAAATTGGAAAATTCATTTGGTCAATAATTTATCTACTCTACTCTCCCTTCAAATCTCTCCAATTTTGGGGAATTAAAAAAGAGGGGTTATAGGTAGTTGAAACCCCTCCCCCTCCTTCCTTTAAAAACTTCCAAACAAGGTAATTAAATCACTCTGCCTCCCTTTACTCTACTTCCCCCTCATTTTTTAAACTTCCAAACAGGCCATTAGGGACTAAGTTGGGTTTAAAAATCAAATTGACCAGTTTTGAAAAGTTTAGAACTTAGGTCGCACTAGTCCAAATCTTGTTGATCTTGAAATTTTGTCTACGGGGAGCTTTTTAGTGGGATTTGACTTTTCATTTAATACAACCTCCAGAGGAGCCACAAATGGTGGGGCCACAGAGTCTGCTGGTAAGCCAAACTCTCTGCCAATCCACTGCAACGTCTCATCAAATCTTTTAGAATCTTCCAACAAAGGCTTTGCGTGTAAGCCACTTTCAGACTCACCAACCCAAGTTACATTATCAGGCTGGGTTGTCGTGGCACGAGGGACATCATCTCCCATGCTTGACAGACGGCCAGAGGGAGCCACTTGTACCGGCAGAGACATGGTTTGGCGAGACTGAGAAGCTTCCTCACGCTCAGACCCCACCCCAGAACTCCACGGTTTACGAAAAGGGTAATCCGTTTTAGCCCTCAACCACGGGCCAAACTGCCTTTGCTCTAAGGATGTCTTGCCTTTATTTCTGAGCCACAAATCACAGTCCCTGTCCTCATGCAATAGGCAACCACACCAGTAGCAAAATTTTGGGAGTCTTTCTTGTCGAAAGGATACCCAACCAACTACCACACCATTATCAAATAGCTTTCTCCCCTTACTCAATGACTTTGACACATCAATGGACACACAAACCCGGAGCGAGTGACCAATAGTGCCTTTCTCTTCATAATCCGCCACTCAAGCCACCTTGCCAATGGAACCTCCTATGGATCGACCAAGCTCAAGAGTCATGCTTTTGATAGGTAGGTTATGAATCTAAACCCAAAAAGAACATTCAATGAAAGATAGAGAAGAGACAGTTGTGGTATCATCAATCCTTTGGAATAGCACCAAGTGTTTTTCATAGGTCCATGGTTCAAACTCCATGACCCTATCCAAGTCCACCTCTTTTTTGAACTCAAAGACCATTTTATTCTCGCTCATATCATGTATTAAGAAGGGTTTTTGGGTTCGCCATAGTGGCTTGAAGGTCTTGAACACCGCCTCCTTGTTCACCATATAATGGGTTAAGAACTTACCAGCTAAGAGTGATTTTGTAACCCCATGTAGCTTTAGGACTTCAAGACCAACCTCTTCCTCCACAGAAAGGGAAAGCTTTCTCCACAGATTTTCAACTTCCTCCATAATGAAACGACCCCGGACTGCTGTGTGAGAAGGTAGAAAAACAGAGTTGAATTGAGACAAATAGAGGAAATGAATACGAAAACCAGACCACCCTACTACTATCCTGACGGGGAGAGGAGAAGAGGATACACAAAACCTATACTAAGAAAGGGACACACTATTCTACGAGTCCTAGAGAGAGTGCCGCTCAAACCCTAGCATAAGAGAAACCCCAACGATGGCTCAATAATGAAGAGGTTGAGACTTAAAAGGGAGGAGAATAAGTACAAAGCTACTACTAGTCAATATTTAACATGAAATCATAGTAAATGATACGATAGGCTGTTCTTTCATGATAAACAAGTCTAGCTAAAAAAAACATACTTTTTATGGGGAAAAAATATTTATGATTTAGCCATGCGCTCAAGTATATGCTTGCCATTTTCTCAACCAAAAAAAAAAAAAAAAGAGTATATACTTGCCATGAAAGCATGAGAATGATATGATTAATTGAATTTAATTAAGCCCTTGCAAAAATAAAAATAAAAATGATATGACGAACAACCTTCATGAATTTAGTACTTCAACAACTAACAAACTTGACAATGGGTTAAATCAAGTTCCAATCATCTATGATGGTCGTCCATGATCAAACAACATCCAGACTAGTTCATGAGAAAGGGAGCCCAATAAAAGGTACCATGGATAATGAATAGGATCCGTCCACAAATGTTATGACCATCCAAAGTAATTTAGTCGTCCATGTCACACAAAGGCATGGATGTCTAAATGACACTTAGTAGATTTTAAAGGATTTTTCTACAAACACCAAATAATCGGACCACGTTCTATCATTTCAGAACATGGGGAGGATTCCCCAAAATCCACTTCATTCTCTCCACTGACCCCACACATCTCCCATGATGATAGTGGATCCAAACAAGTAAACCCACTAAAAACTCTCTATAAAAACGATCCAACTCCATTAGCCCAAGGTACGTTTTACTATTCACCTACTCAATATTCTTGTGTTCTAGATAGAGAAAACTGACTAAACTGTAGGAGGATCCTTGGGCGGTTCACCCCGGTCACCCTCTAATAGTTTTTTTTTTTTCTCTTTAGGTCATCAAACCGTCATTGTAACCCAGAGCATTCAGCCTACTGATTTTTGTGCATCATCAGTTGGCACTGTCTATGGGAAAGGTGAGCAAAGTTTCCAAGTGTTAACCACCTTGCTTTCCAAGACAAAAGGCAGCATGGTTCGAACTAGGTCGAGGCCATAAGTCTAGAACACTAGGAGAGTGGAAATGCCTCTAGTCATCCAAATCATGCACCAACACCACTACCGGTGTCTGTCCAACCACAGTTTCAATCCATGGCAGCTACGATGGCAGGTTTGATGCAACAAAACCAAGAGTTAACTAGAGAAGTCAATAGACAACGTAGACAACGACATGCCAAGGAACATGGGAAAAATTCAGAGAATGGAGGGGTGAAGAACAGTGCTGAAAGAGTAGATCAGTCTAGAGGTACTGTCACTTAAAGGGTGCCACATTTGGAGAAATAAATGGACTAGATGAAAAAAGTCATGAAAGAGATAAAGGACTCCATGAAGAGGGCGAATCATGTGGATGATCTCATCCACAAGACTGACTCCCCCTTCACTACTTCCATTATGAGTCATCCTCTACCCTCTAAGTTCAAAATGCCTACCTTGGACTAATATGATGGAATGCAAGATCCTTGTGATCACATTGCTACGTTCAAGACAACCATGCACCCTTAAGGCATTCCAGATGAAATTATATGCAGAGCCTTCCCTACTAGGCTGAAAGGCCTAACTAGGGTGTGGTTTGGTAAACTACCACCAAACACCATAACTTCGTTGCAGGAGTTAAGTAAGCTGTTCGTCAAAAACTTCGTTGGAGGCCAAAAACATAAGCGCTCATCCTTTAGTCTACTAAAAATAGAGCAAGGAGAAAAAGAGAGTCTTCGAACTTTCATCAGTCATTTTAACAGGGAAGCCCTATTGATAGACAAGATGGACAACAAAATCCTTTTGGAAACCTTCTACAACAGAGTTACTTCGGATTTGTTCATTCACAAGTTGTATGACCAAGAGCCATAGACAATGGCTAAGTTGATACACTCAGCCTAAAGCTTCATGAATGCTAAGGACACAATCATTGCCAAGAAAAATAAGGCGGCTAAATTAGTGGAGGTTGGGTATGTGCACCATCCAAAATAAGGCCCTCGTTCAAAGAAGGCCAAGGCGAGAGAAAAAAGAGATTGAGATGGCAAGAAAGTAGGATCATCCTCAGGACGATATTCCAACTACACTCCCTTGAATGCCCTATTTGATCAAGTGTTTATGCAAATCAAGGATAACCCATCCTTGAAATGGCCAGAGAAGATGAAAGGAGATCCTAGCAAACGGAACAAAAGTAAGTACTGTGATTTCCCCCGAGATCATGGACATGACAAGGACGAGTGTTATGACTTCAAGCAGCAAATTGAAGTTCTCATTAAGCAAGGAAAGTTGAAGAATTTCCTTGGACGAGATCACAAGGACAAAAGGCTACCATTGAAAGGCAAAGCGAAAGAACCAGTGCGTTAACCACTAGGAGAAATAAGGGTTATTATGGGAGGAACATCAACTAGAAGTTCATCCAAAGCCAACAAGACTTACTTACGAGTAGTTCAAAATGTTCAACTCACTGACCGCCCACCAAGGATATCCAAAGTAAATGAGCCAGCAATCACTCTCACAGACGAAGATGCGAAGAGATTGCATCATGCTTATGACAATGCAACTGTTATCACTTTGACGATTGTGAATTACACAACAAGAAGAGTGTTAGTAGATAATGAGAGTTTTGCAGATATCCACTACTATTCGGCCTTCCAGCAAATGAGGTTTAGCAAGGAATTACTTTGTCCAATAAAGGTACCTTTGATTGGGATTGGAGGAATGAAGGTTCTACTGGTGGGCACCATTTCCCTACCAGTCATGGTAGGCTCTTATCCATGACAAATTAATAAGGAAGTGAATTTTCTTGTTATGGATTGCTCATCCTCATACAATGCCATCATAGGACGACCAACTTTGAATAGTTAGAGGGCTACAACATTTACTTATCACTTGTCCGTTAAATTCCCAACAAAATATGGCATAAGAGAAGTACAAGGAGACCAGCTGGCAGTTAGACAATGCTACTTAGCTATGTTAGCCACGGACGAGAAAATGCAAACGATGAAAATTGAAGAAAGATTAATAGTTGCTGAGCTAATTGAAGTATTGGAAGATGTTCCCTTGGATGAATCCAACTTGGAGAAGTTTACTAGAATTGAAACAAGCATGGAGGAGTAGACGAAGTAAGATCTCATCCAATTCCTCAAGAAGAGCATGGATGTTTTTGCTTGGAGTCATGAAGACATGCCTAGGATTAACCCCCGTGTGATTACTCATCATCTAAATGTGTCCCCATCCTATAAGCCTGTTTGTTAGAAAGAAAAGTGTTCACCCTATAACGAGACAATGCCATTAAAGAAGAAGTCTAAAAGTTGGTAACAGTAGAGTTCGTCCCCAAAGTCTACTACCCTGATTGGCTAGCAAACGTAGTGATGGTCAAAAAGGCTAATGGCAAATGGAGGATGTGCATGGGCTTCACAGATTTGAACAAGGCATACCCTAAGGATAGTTACCTCCTTTCGTGCATTGACCAATTGGTAGATTCGACAGCTGGGCACCAATTGCTGAGCTTTATGAACGCATTCTCAGGGTACAATCAGATCAAGATGGACGAGGCAGACTAAGAGAAAAAATCCTTCATCACAAGCCAAAGTTTGTTTTGCTACAAAGTAATGTCTTTTAGTTTGAAAAATGCAAAGGCCACTTATCAAAGGCTAGTTAACCATATGTTTCGTCCACAAATTGGACGAAATGTTGAAGTGTATGTGGACAACATGATAGTCAAAAGTGCAAAGGAGGCACAGCACTTGGACAACCTCCAGGAGACTTTTGACATGCTTAGGCGATACAACATGAAGCTGAACCTAAGCAAATGTGCCTTCGAAGTTTTATTAAGAAAGTTCTGTGGTTTCATGGTTTCACAAAGGGGAATTGAAGTAAATCCTGATAAAATCCAAGCGATACTAAGCATAGAGCAGCCAAAGAATGTCAAAGAAGTGCAAAGTCTCACTGGATGAGTAAGCTTAGCCTTAATTAGGGAAGAAGGAATGGTGCAAAAGCTTGTCTACTACACCAGCAAGGCATTAAGAGGAGGTAAGGACGGTACCCGCCAATAGAAAAGTTAGCCTTCTCATTGGTAATAGTAGCAAGGAATCTCAGGCCTTATTTCCAAGTGTAGACACTCGATTTTGCACCTATAATTAATCTTGGAACATAACTAGAATGAACATTCATATACCCAAAATTTAGAGTTGCATTACATGTATTAATTCAGTCATTGCATATCATAAAAATAATCTTGAGATTCTAACGGTCGCGACGGTATGTCCGATTTCCAAATTGGATCGTCGGATTGAAAGATATCGCATGATCAAGTTTGCACGATTTGCATACATTTTGTTTGGATGGAACCAACTATGCATGATTAATTTCAATTAATTTTGCTTGGCTAGACAATTAAAATTAATTAACTAATTTTGTGATTGATTGTTAGTTAGTGTAAAAAATAGACTTGCTTGCATGGGAATAAATTGGATAATCAGATAATAAAGAAATTGTGGATATATTTACCTACAAGATAATTATCACTTTAAAGACCTGAATATCTTGAAAAATGGATTAATTTTTAGAATATGGATTAAAAATGCGTCTAAGTACAATTCTGGGCTAAAAAAATCCTCAAAAAATGAGTCAAAATTGAACCAAAACTCAAAGGCAAGTTCGGCACCCATGAGGGCCATTGGGCACTCTTAGAGTGTCGATTGGCACAAATTCGAGGCTTAGCCTAGGGACCCCTAATTAAGATAAGGCCTATCTTTTTCAATTTTTTAGAGATAAGGACATGTTCCAATTCGTATCTGATCATTCAACTAATTTTTCAAAGTATTCCAACCTCTATAAATAGGGGATGCCTCTCAAAATTCAGCACACTTTCTGACACACGCCCCCCCCCCCCCCCCCCCCTCCCTCTTTTTGGCTCTTCTCTTTTGAATTTTTAGTTCGCCTTAAGTTGAAGATGTTCTGGAAGCTTTTGCTTTAGGAACTTCTTTTTTATAAGTAAAGTATTTTAGGCTTCAAAAAGGTGAACAAACTTCTTTGAATTCTAAAATATTCTTTCATTAGAAGAGCACGCTCATGCAAGAGGTATTCTATTATTTTTCTTCTATCTTTTCTTTCTCCATTAATTTTGTTGTTTGATGCATGATTATGTTTGACATGTTTTATTATCTTTTATTCTTAATATATAGTTACCATGCTTTTGCTAGAATTTTATGTAACATGTTCTTAGATGATTGTTTATTGTAATCTTTTTTTCTTAAGTTTCAAAATCTACTAATGACCATCAAATGTTACTTTTTTACTTTTTTTTTCAAAACTAATCTGTATTTTCAGATCTGATTTTTTCAAGATTCAAAAACTGATCTATATTTTTCAGATCTGATTTTTTTAACACAAAGCCGATCTGTATTTTCATTAATTACAGATCTGATTTTTTTTTTTTAAACTCTAAAACTGATCTGTATTTTCATTTAATACAGATCTGTTTCTTTAGGAAAAAGTTTTCTTTGTTACAAAATTGCAAATTTTGAAATTTAAAAGAAAGGATTGAAAATTAGGTTGATTTTTTTTTTTTTAATATGTAAGATGCAAGCATAATAAAGTTACCTCAGGAATGTGGATCCTCTTGCAAAAAATCTCTTTTTTATGTCTAAAAACAGATCTGATTTTTCTTTTACAAACCTAAAATTATTTTCTTACTTTTCAAAACAGATATGATTCTTTTTACTAAAATCTCTTCTTCTTCTTCTTTTTTCTTTTTTTTTTTTTCTTTTACAAACAGCAGATGTGATTTTTCTTGATAAAATCACCCTCTTTTTTTCTAACTTTACATAAACAACAGATCAGATTTTTTTAATCTCTTTTTTCTTTTTTTTCCTTTACAAAAACAAATTTGATTTTTTTACAAACCAAGTCTTAGGTTTTTTGTATACTCAAAACATATCCGAATTTTCTTTAAAAAATAGGACATATTCATGAAGCAGATTTATTTAAATTAATTTTTGTCAAGTGTCTGTAATGTGTGTTTAACATATCATTTAACAACCTGCAAAAAAGGGTATATTAGTCATTAGAATCTAGAAAATCAGATTCTATCTGGATGGAAGGGTCCCTAACACCTTCTCATTCTGTAACCTAGCCCATGAGCTTAGGATTTTTGGATAGGTAGATTAGTGCTGTGTTTTTTTTTTTTTTTTTTTTTAAATTTTGGTAGATTGTAATTAGGACCAAAGTTTTGTATTCTTTTGCATAGATTATAACTATGACCCAAAGCCTTGTAAGGTTTAATTTACCAAAATTGTACTTTTCTTTATTCAATCAATGACACTCAAAGTATTCTGAATATGTATTTTGCATTTAGTTTTTTCTTTTCTTTTTTTGTATAAAAAAATAAGTGGCGACTCTACACCACTACCCCAAAAGAAAGGTTTCCTTATAAGCACCCGAAAAATCTCTTTTTAAGAGCACCCCTCCAAGAAGCACGATCTCTCACACCAAGCTCATCAACGTCCTGACAAACCATTCTCTCAAGAAGGCTATGAATAAGTTGGAAGTAGTTGGACGACTAATTCAATAGGCAGTGGAGCTCAGTGAGTTTGACATAAGATATCATGCTAGAGAAGTAATAAAAGCCCAAGCACTTGTGGACTTTATCGCGGAATTCACTCCAGCACACGACCAGCAAAATAGAAGAGAGGGGGCAAAACAATGGATCGCCCATATGGATGGTTTGTCTACTTAGTATGCAGGAGAATTCGGTGTAGTTTTACAATCACTCGAAGGAGATCGTCTAGAGTATGCAACACATCTATAGTTCTAGACGACCAACAAGGAAACTGAGTTTGAAGCCCTCCTCAAGGTCTTGGACTTGGCTAAGTCACTAGGTGTAATGCCTTAGCCCATTATTTAAAAAGAAAAAAAAAAGGATTTGTTCCCCACCACACATCCTTACAAAATATCTCCCTCACACACTTTGGCTAGCCATCACTCTACCTCTCACTTTGCTCTCTTTTATTTTCTATTCACACAACACTCCTCTTCCACACTCCCTTACTCTCCCACCAGTACACACACTTCAACACCACCCCCACCATCATTTTTTCAGCAAGGTTTATTTGAAAACTCCATAGGAAAAAGTTAAGGCTCACTCATCTTTATTATTTGATGTAAAAATTCCTAATCTTTTTATGGGTTTTATACTTTTGCTTAAAGTTCTTTTAATCTAAGCTTTGATAATGATATTTATGTTATTTATGAGTTTTGGAAGTGATATCCATGTGTTTATATATACGGGTTTGATCTTGGTGAAATTATTTGATGAGTGGGTTTATAGTTTTTACAATGGTGGCTATCTAAGTGGTGAAGATTTGGGGTTTTTAGCCTTTTATTGTGAAATAGATGGTAAATATAATTTTTATTGAATTTATTTGAAGCTAGTAAAAGATTTAAATGGTTTTGTTGGAAATTTAGACCCCTTAAAACAACAATTGGATTAACCTAGTTAATTAGTCAAGTTGTTACATAGTCAAATTATGCAATTTTAGGTTAAAACAATCAAACAATCATATCAATTATAAAGCAGCGGAAATATAAAAGACACAATGATATAATCACCCAAGATACCACATGGTAAAAACTTGGGGAGGATTTGACCTAGCTATCCTCAAGGTAAACCTGAATCCACTATGCGAAAGAATCGAAGTTCATACAAAAGGACTTTCAAGCTCCCCGCTTGACTTCCTAATGCTACCCACCAGTAGAACTTACTGACACGACCACGTGCAAGTTCCGAATCCACAGACTCCTTCTTTCTTGGATTCTTCAATCGACTACAAGCACCCACACTTGATATTCTTTAAGCTGCAATGGCAGCAACCTTGTTGATCATCAAGATGTAGATAATATCACTACCTTGAAAACCCTAAGTTTATGTGAAGTAAAGCTTCTCAAGGATCTCACAAGAGATTCACATAAATAGCAAATATGAGCAACAAAGATTTAGAGAGGTTTGTGTACAAAACCCTAAAAATAAAAGGAGGCACAAGAGGCACTCTCTAATCTCTCTCTACAAAAGTCCTCAAAAACGTTCTAGGGTTTCCCTTATATATAGGAGAGTTTTGCTTGAACCCCAAGACATTTAAATAGAGTTTGGGCTGAGTTGGAATTCTGCAGAAAAACATTTTGGTCGACTTTTGATCAATCGAGTCTAATTTTCGATCGATCAAGCTAGATCGAAAGTAACTAATACTTCTGCAGCCACTCGATTTCAACTTTATAAAAAAACACAATTTTAAGCAAGCCTAAACAAGACTAAACAACATGTTTTGATCATAGTTTGTCAACAATACACATTAGAGTTCTAAATACATAAAATTCTAAGTGTTTAGAACCTAACAAACTCCCCTTTTGGCAATCCGTAACAAAACACAAACTAAAAATTCAAAGTTTACAAAGTAAAAGCCCATTACAAAAATAATGCTCATAACAACAAATCCAACCTAACTACTATCCATCAGTTGCAAGTATAGACAGCAGCTCAATTGAATCAACCTGTATATTTCCTGAAACACTAAACAAAATACATAAACGCATGTGTGACAGAAAAATAGTAAATTAACAGATATGTAAACTAATTCTCCCCCTAAGTTAGACACTTCAAAAACAATGTTAACTCCCCATAAACAGAACATTCTTGTATTTTCCATAAATCAATAATTTCTCCCCCTTTTTGTCACATATTGACAAAGACAACTCATACAAAGAGTAAACAGTCAACATACGCAATAAAGGATAAGAGAAAATAGAGAATCAAGAAGACACAAACTACTTCAACTCTATAGAAAATAGAGACAACTCTCCCTATGAACAACAAAAGTTAAAAAAATTTCTTCCCCTATAAAAATAGGAAAAACAAAACAAGTTTTGGGAAAAATAGTTTAGGCAAAAATAAGGGAGGGGGAGAAAAACACACAAACCAAAGTTAAAAACTAAGGTGAGGATATACATGAAGAAAAATATTCACTCTTTCAATAAAATGCAAACATGGCACTATGTGACCCATAAACAGTTGCATGAGAAGAGAAAATATTTGCACATTGATTATCCATCATATCTTTTAAGAAAAAAATTTCTGCAGTTCACACATAAGAATTAGCATATACTAGAATGTACAAAACTCAAAAATTAATCAATTAATTTTTAAATCAAGTTGAGTACCCAATTTAGCAAAGTGTATGCATGTGTGAAAACAATGAGAGAGATGACTGCAAAACTGCAAGATGGATACAAAATCAATGCAATGCATGTGAATCCTTAAACACAAATGATGCATGAAAAAAAAATTTGGTCAAAAACATAGAAACTAAAAATTTTTCAGTTTCGATCGATCGAGAATCGATCGAACATCAATCGAGTCAGGCAGACTCAAACCAAAAATTTTAATCGCAATTTCGATTGATTGAAAAACAGGTTCGATTAATCGAAAGTCTGGAAAAATCAAATTTTTGAAAAACAGAACATTTTAATGCAAAAACTCCTTAGTGCACATTGTTTTATAAAAAATGCATAAGTATGAGACGAAAAGTTTTTCAAAAACACTTGAATTTAACCCAGATCTTCCAAAATCAAGATTTTCAATCAATTTGTCCACAAAGTGCAAACATTAAACCCATTTTGCATTAAAATAAAAAAACTTTTAATCTTAGATGACTACAACAAAATCACACACAATATAATGTACCAAGTTTAGCAAAGAGTAACTTGTGTAGTGTGTGCAACTAGCAAAAACTTGAGATACATGTGAGGTGATATGTGAATAGCAATTAATCACAAACTCTACAAAATTCATCACATAGAATTTAAAAGAGACTATCACCTAAAGAGTTACATCATATAACTCCCACATCTCCTAGAACATAAGCTTGCAATCATGTAAGTTTCTTAAATTTTGCCTCATTATTTTGTAGATTGGCATCAAGCCTAATAGTACACACCAATTTTAATTATGTGAAATGACATCAAGCCTAATAGTACACACCAATTTTAAGCATTAAGTAATTAATCGAGGCTACACCTTATGTTCTTTTTGTGCATGTACTACACTTTCTCGAGTACAAAATCTTATGATATGCACTAAGGTGTTCATGATTGGCTAGTGAACAGTGGTGAGATAGTTATTTATGCTTTTCTCAAAAGGATCAAGTCCAACAGTCAAATAACATGTGACTTGAAGATTAAGACAAAGTGATAAACACCATAAACATTTTTTCCACACAACATACATTATAAAGTTTCAACTAGTAAAATGCAATAAATAAGCTCATCAAATCTAAACAAAGTACATAAACTTGTTATGTAAAGATAATATGGTCAATCATTGATTATAAATCCAAGATGTGAAATACAAAACACAAAAATCATTTTGGTTTTAAAAATTATATGACCAAAAGCAAAAAAGCACATATTATGCTAAATGAACAATGCAAATGCAATGTATGACAATGCTTAACTAAGCTATATAGGGTACACAAATAAGAAATATCAATTTCTTAATTAACCCTTGAGTACATGTACAAACTAGTACATACTCATATAAAATCAAAAATAGCTTAGCACAAATTATTCAAGTTTCCCCACAATGTCAAGCATGTTCTAAATTAAGAGAGAGATATTATAACTCATGTAATCCTAAAAAAAAAAAAAAAAAAACTAGACACAAAATAAATATTTTTGTCTTTTTGAAATTTTTCAATGTTTTTGGATTTTTTTTTTTTTTTTAAAAATACAACTTAAAAAATAAAACAACCTAAAATAGAAACAAGACATGTCCACAAACAATTGAAAGAATTAAATCAGGGATAAATCAGCAATACTCCCTTTGGAAAATCTTTTCTCACCCATATAGCACGAGTCTTCGGCTCCTAGGTGAAAATCCATAAGAAGCAGAGTGTATTTGAGGAATTACACCAATCTTCTGAGAGAGACTGAAATCCTGCAAATTCCTTTCACAAGCCAACAAGCTTAAATTTTTCAAAGCATATGAAACAATTTATATGGACTTATGGCAGGAGAAATATCATCACATATCCTAGATTGAAATACAGAATACTTAAATTTTAATTTATGACAATTAAGACGAATGTGACCACAGACACCACAAAAGTGGCAAACAAGAACAAATTTAGGAACATCAGTATTCCTAACAGCAAATCTATTCTCAGATTTTGGTTTTTGCCTCAACAAAGAATAATTTGGTCTAATATGACCAACAACACCACAAAGGTGACAGGTAGGCAGAAAAACAAATTTCTTTTGCACACTAGCAGCAGGTTTAGACATAAGTTTAGAAACTTCAGCATTAACATCAGAACTTTTACCTTTGTCTAACCTAGCAAAATAAGCATTTTTTTATTATTTTTCTTGAAATGAGGGATATAAACTTTCTTAGTTTTAGGTTTAAGAAAAATAGAAACACTTCTGTTATCATTAACAGGCTTAGTACTAGTCAAATTTTCAATTTTAACTTTAAATTCAACTAACTCTTGTTCCATGCTTTTCATCTTCTCATCTTGAGAGGAAATTTGATTTCTCAAAAATTCATTCTTTTTATTAGACTCATCCAATCTTACAATCAATTCCTCTTTTTCAAGTTTAGCCAATTTTAACTCTTCTTTAAATTTCTTAGCAATTTTCAAAGATTTAGATAATTTTTTACGAAGAGTTTCAAAACCATCAAAAAAATCAACAGAAATAATAGTATCCTTTTTATTCAAAACATCACCGGCATCAATAAAATCAACAGAAGCATGAGCAAAAGGACACTTCAAATTATCCATGATAACAGGGGTCAAAGATCAGCTCTTAGAACAAATGACCTACAGATAGAAGAGCTACTCGCTCTGATACCACTTATTGGAAATTTAGACCCCTTAAAACAACAATTAGATTAACCTAGTTAATTAGCCAAATTATTACTTAGTCAAATTATGCAATTCTAGGTTAAAACAATCAAACAATCATATCAATTATAAAGCAGCGAAATTGTAAAAGACATAATGATATGATCACCCAGGAAACCACACGGTAAAAACTTGGGGAGGATTTGACTTAGCTATCCTTAAGGTAAACCTGAATCCACTATGCGAAAGAATCAAAGTTCACACAAAAGGACTTACAAGCTCCCCGCTTGACTTCCTAATGCTACCCACCAGTACAGCTTACTGACATGACCACATGCAAACTCCGAATCCACGGACTCCTTCTTTCTTGGATTCTCTAATCAGCTACAAGCACCCACGCTTGATATTCTTTAAACTTCAATGGCAGCAACCTTGTTGATCATCAAGATGTAGATAATATCTCTACCTTGAAAATCCTAAGTTTATGTGAAGGAAAACTCCTCAAGGATCTCACAAGAGATTCACATAAACCGCAAATATGAGCAACAAAGATTTAGAGAGGTTTGGGTACAAAACCCTAAAAATAAAAGGAGGCACAAAAGGCACTCTAATCTCTCTCTACAAAAGTCCTCAAAAACGTTCTAGGGTTTCCCTTATATATAGGAGAGTTTTACTTGAACCCCAAGACATTTAAATAGAGTTTGGGCTGAGTTGGAATTCTGCAGAAAAACGTTCTGGCCGACTTTCGATCGATCGAGTCTAATTTTCGATCGATCAAGCCAGACCGAAAGTAACTAATACTTCTGCAGCCACTCAATTCCAACTTTACATAAAAACACAACTATAAGCAAGCCTAAACAAGACTAAACAACATGTTTTGATCATGGTTTGCCAACAATACATATTAGAGTTCTAAATATATAAAATTCTAAGTCTATAGAACCTAACAGGTCTTAGAGGATATTGTGATTTTGGTTTCATGGGTCTCTTGATGATGTTGTGTAAATCTTATGGAAGCTACTTATAAATTGTTAAGATTTTAGTATTAGGAAGATGATATTGAATGGGTTAATTTTATAATTGAAGCCCATGCCTTGTGAATTAATATTTTGAGAAACTTTGGAAGTGGAATACATTTTAGTGAGGTTAAATACTAGGCTTGCCTAATTAATTGTTTAGTTAGCAATCTCTAATTCATAGCTAGATACAATGTCAAGCTTTATACTTATGGTGATAGGTTTGCTTGGTATTGTTTAGGTTCTAGCTAATTTCATTTGGAGCTTGGAAAATTAGGCTTTTGCGGGTTGTGAGGTTAGTAGTTTTTTAATGGGATTTTTGGAAATTAACCATGTTGCATAAATGATGTTTTTTTTTTTTTTGGGTCAAACACATTTTGAAAAATTATTTATAGAACTATGTTTTCTTAAAAAGTGTTGTGTTATGACCCTACTATAAATGATTGTATATGAAAGTGCATTATATTTCTTATTGCATATAGGGAAATGCATGATTTGTTAGCATGAAAAAGACTAGCTTCTTTGATTAAATTCTTAAGAATGGATTTTATGGATCTATTGCATTATTTGTTAAATATAAAGATGCTTTATCTTGACCTATGTTATTTGAAAAGTTGATACAAAATCATTTTGTCAAGAAATGAGTTGAGGGCTCTAAGAAGCTTGTGAAGATCTTGGGCATTCAAATATTTTTTGAAACTACTTGGAAGCGAATTATGTATTTTGAATTAAATGTAATTTGTGAGCACTTTAAGTTCTACCCATGTGCTATGACATGTGACTACTCGGTGATTACCTAGCTAAATACTATAGTTTGTGTGACATTGGTATCTTAGCACCCGTTTTTGTGATGGTTATTGAGTTCTGCCTTTGTGACGGCATATTTAGTTCTGGCTGTGTGTCGGCAATGAGTTCCGTCTTTGTGACGGCATTGTCATGTGGCCTTGGGTTTGGAATTGTACTGTTGTTGCTCACAAAACATAGTATGTAGTTTCATGTGAGCATTTTGAGAAGTTTTGTGCCATATCATTATAATCATTCTTGTTATATTATTTTTGAAAATGGTTTTGTAGAAATTATTTAGAAATTCCCAAATTATAACATGCTTTGTAAATTATTCATCATTATGAAACTTGCATTTCCCTTACCCCCATTAATTATGATACTTATTGGGCTTTGTCTCATCCCATTCTTTTACAAATTTTTTAGAGTAGGCAATAATCATTTTGAGACAGGTCTTTTTTTTTCTTTTTTTTTGTGGTTAGCAGTAGTTAGACTAACTATCGATGGAGGCTGGACTTTTATGATGGAGATATTTAGATGTACATCATAAAGTAAGCTTGATTCATTCTTTTGTATCTAATAATGGTTATGACTTCATTTCCACTGATGAGACAAGTAAATGATATGTAATTATATTTATTCAGACCTTCATTCTTTTGTGGCCAATGGTCATTGTAATTATTGTATAGAGTTCTGGCTTACTTTGGGAGTATTGTTAATGAAATTATTATGATAATTCTTGATATTGGTACTTGTCATAAATTATTTGGATTGAATTGTTAAAAAGGATAAATCTACAGGTACCTTTGAGATGTTTTTCTCATGCTTTGGACCCTTTTGGGTTCAGGGCATGACACTAGAAGCAAAGTTAATTGTCGTCCAGGGAGACTCATAGCTGATTATTGGCCAGGTGAATGGAGCATATGATGTTAATGAAGAATGAATGAAAAGGTATTTGAGCAAAGTCAAGTATTGCATCAAAAGTTTCACATCGGCCATGTTTCACCAAATCCCGAGAGAGTAGAACATGGAAGCAAATAGCCTAGCCAAATTCGCCTCTACGAACAGTGTCATGAATGAACAAGTTAGAATCCAATATATTCCAAGCATTGACATATCCGAAGTACAGCAGATAGATGGAAAAGCCAATTGGACAAGACCAATTATATCTTACCTCAAGGATGGCATAGTCCTTGAGGAGAAGGAAGAAGCTCAAAGCTAAAGGTTAAAGCAGCTGAATTCATCCTTATGGATGAAGTATTATACAAGAGAGGTTTTTCTCAGTCCTACCTGAAATGTTTGACCCCAGACGTATCAAACTACATCATAAGAGACGTCCATGAAGGAGTGTGTGGAAATCATTCAGGAGCAAGGTCCCTTGTTCACAAGATTGTCTGTACGAGATACTACTGGTCGTCCATGCAAGCAAACACTGAAGCATATGTCAAAGCATATGGCAAGTGTCAACACTTCAATAATGTGCCTAAACGATCGTTAGAGTACCTTACTTCGATGGTAGCCCCTTGGCCATTTGCCTAGTAGAGACTAGATATTCTTGGTCCTTTTCCAACAGGAACTAGACAGATGAAATTCCTAGTCATCAGAACTGACTACTTCACTAAATGGGTAGAAGTGGAACCTTCGGCAAAGATTAATGAGCAAAACATCAGAAACTTCATTTGGAAGAATATCATCTGCCATTTTGGAATTCTTAGGGTGCTTGTCTTAAGCAATGGACGACAGTAAAACAACACACCCTTTAAAAAATTTTGTGAGCAGCTGAGAATTAGAAATCATTACTCCTCACTCTCCCACCCATAGGCTAATGGACAGGCAAATGTTACAAACCAATCATTGTTGAAGATCATTAAGACTCGGGATGAGGGGGTAAAAGGAATATGGTCAGATGAACAACCCAGTGTCCTTTAGGCATACATGACGATAGTAAGGACTCCTATTAGAGAAACTCCCTTTAAGCTAGCATATGGAAGTGATACAGTGATACCCACAGAGGTTGGCTTGATTAGCTACAAAGTTGCCCACTATAAGGATAAGGAAAATGAGAAACAACTCTGTCTAAACCTCGATCCCATTAACAGGGTAAGGATGGATGCAGAACAGAGAGTAGCTCGCTACAAGAATTTGATGACCAAACACCACGATACGTTGGTCAAACCCAAGCAATTCAACATTAGAGACCTCGTCCTAAAAAGGGTGTCCTTGGCTACTAAGGATCTTGCTCATGGAAAGTTGGAACCTAATTGAGAAGGACTATACAAAGTCATCAACTATAAAAGACAAGGACTGTACTATTTAGAAGTCTTGGCTGGACGAAGGCCGGAGCATCCATGGAACATGGAGCACTTAAGAAAGTACTATCAGTGAAGACTTGTCGAGAAGGTTAGCATGGACGACCTTAACCCCTATAGACTATTGGTTACCACTAGTAGTCTATCTATGTTATCTTTCAGCACTTATGTTTTTTAGTAGCATTATATGTTTTTTAGTATTTCAATTCCCTAAAAAGCACTAGCTACTAGCATGTGCAATGTTTGCGGACGTCATTATATTATGTACAAAGTTCCTAATTTGTAAATAAAACAATTTGGATTTTCTACTTAAGTGTTTTTAATCCTTCATAAAATTAAAGTCCACTAGAAAGTCTGGAAGCCATAGACAAGTAAAATCCTTGGACGCAGGGATGTATCATCATAAGCCTCCTTTAGATGAAGGAAAGGAAAAACACCACTTAGTGGAATAAAACCATAAGGTAAAGAAAATAAGGGAACGAACAAACTCCTCCCACATATATACTCATCTACTATGATAAATGCTGGACGAAGCAAAGCATGCATGCAATTAGCAGACAATATTTATGGATGGAAAATGGCCAAAATCCCTAAGTGAATTCCAAATCATGGACAAGTAAACACTTAAACATTCCAAAATCCATAAATAAGTAAAGTCGAAACCATGGACAAGCAAGCACCAAAATTTTAAAGCTTAAAATTCAGCAAAAAGGGATAAGGACAAGTGGCCAACCATGAATATATTAATAAATTAACTTGTTCAAAGAGGGTGGGCGACCATCATCCAAAAACCCTTAGAATATTTAAGCCTAAAAGGGCAAATGTATAAAACTTGCATCCATAATTATGGACAAGGAAATTGTACTTACAAAAATTAACATATGGTCCAAAGCAATGGATCCCAACAACACAAGTAATAATAAAAATAAATTTTTGCTTACAATCAAAACTACTCAGATAAACCACTAGGGGCAACGTCCCTAGACTTTGAATTGTCCTTTGTTGGAAGAGGAGTGGAGACATTATCTTCAATGTTCACGTCCTCTGAGCTAGTCTAAAGCAAAGAACTTTCAGCTGCGATGGGAAGCTTGTTGGAATTAAAGTCCACCCTAGGAAAGGCTTCAATGGCATCTTGACGAAAGTCCTCAAAGCTTGCAGTGTGGTTCTTGTCCAAGAGATTAGTAAACTTATTGGATGCCTTGAATTCTCCAATGGCCTCATCCTTAGCTTTGTTCAAAGAAGTGGTAAACTCTTTTTTTTATTTATTTATTATGAAGATGGTCTAGACGGGTCTCCTTTTCGACGACATTTGCTTTTAGCTCCTTAATTAGGATCTTTAGCTCTTTAACCTTGTCCTCCAACTTTACACTTTCCCCAGCCTTGCGACTCGCCTCCTTCTCCATGTCACAAACCCTTGTCTCTAGCCTGATCCTTTCTTTGTCTAACTCAATGGCTTGTCTAGACACCACCATGAACTTAGACAAGACCTGTATTATGGAATACAGATGTGAGATAAAAGGAAGAATAAAGTTCAACTTTTCATGTGACCATGGACAGAAGAAAATACCTTGAAAATATCATGAATAGTGGACCATTTAAACTCCTTCACGGACATGTCATAGCAAATAGTAACATCCTTGGATGGAGTAAAAGAGCCAAGTTTAGGCTTTTTATTGCCCCGACAATTAGGAAAATTTCTAGTATCAAGCATCCTGGATATATTCTTCCATTTATCCGAAGCTAGTGGAGGAGATTGAGTAAGGACGTCTCCTTCTATCTAGACAACTCATCACCACTTAGAAAGAAGATTGTCAGAGTTTAAATGAATTAAATGAGAATAAACAAGAAAAAGTGCAAGGAATAACAAACTTACCTTGACGAGTAGTAAGCTCGTGGGATGATGCTACATCTGTAGGAATAGGTCCAAGTCCCCAAGTTGATAGATGATGAAGGGACACTAGAGAATGGAAAGTCTGGTCAACGAAGGAACGTGCTTGTTGGACGTGGTTCAAATAGAAGTTAGTCAACGAAGGACTTTTCACCATTGAAAAGAAAGAAAATGTAGTTAGATAAAAATGGTGAAATAAGTCAGAAGAGCTAAAGAAAGCAACATACCCTTAAAGCATAGACGACACATCTCACTAGTGTAAGGAGGGAATGTGTCCCTGCCTACCTCAATAAGATTCCCTACCCAAAACCCAGAGCAAAGAAGAACTCTATCTTCCATAACCTATGAGATGAAAAGAGGGACCTAATCAGCCTACAATTGGAACCCCTAGCCGAGAATTGGTAGAAACCTAAAGATTGGCTTATTTCAGAGGGCTTATAACAATACAGGAACTCATCCACAGTAAGAGGACAGTTCCCGTTGAAAGCCTTTCTCTATGGTACTTGCATAGCCGCTATGGTCCTTCACCCGTTGGGGTTAAGCTGGTTTAGCCCTATACCTAACCTATGAAGAAGTTTTCTAGCAAAGGCATTCAAAGGCAACCTAAGTCCCCCTAAAAGGTAAGCCTCGTATATACCAACCCCAGGAGAATTTGGTGTACAACACTATTCACCAAGGATAGCAAAACAAGGATTGTCTTCGTTAGGAATTTGATATTTGTCCCTAAGCATATAAAGTCTCATCTCATCTATCTTGGACGAAACACCCACAAAACAACTATATATAATGTCCACCTTTTCACTAGGAGAATGAATGGACAGTTGAAGACTTGTGGATGGGCTAGCAGACAACCTAGAAGCCACCCTTCTCCTCATCTTTTTCTGGAGAACCTCTAAGGGAACTTCAGGAAGAGCCACTCTCACTACCACTGCTCTCACTACTACTACCGCTACTATTACTTTTGTCATGATACTTGTCTATCTCTCTTTCATCTATATCACTAGATGAGGACACTACGATCTCAGCCATTTCTGAAGAATTCTAAAGAAGAAAGCCTACAAATGAAGAGAAGAGGATACCTGATTCTAGGCAGAAAAGACTAAGGACGAAAGAGAACTTCTAGACAAGGCGCGAAGGATGACTGATGTCAAAGAAGAAAATATGAGAAAGTAAGAGGGTTAGAAAGGGAAATGAACTATTTATAGGAGACTAGGTGGGACACTAAAGCGACACGGACCAACTAGGAAGTGCCACATGACGATTTTCTTAAAGAATGAAATGACGTGACGTGCAAACCATTAGGATTAAGCCACGTGGCGATATCCAGAACATCTGATTTGAAGCTACCCCAAGACACCACGTGAAAAGCTCATCAACAAATAAAAAATTGCCACATGTAAAACAATAATAATAATAATTTCAATAGTGGTATAGACAACACAAGGACAAGGGAGCAACTAATGGTGGGCTAAATCAAGTTCCAATTGTCCATGATGGTCGTCCATGATCAAACCACGTCCAAACTAGTTCACTAGAAAAGGGAACCCAATAAAAGGTACCACAAATAATGAATAGGATCCGTCCACAAACGTTATGACCGTCCAAAGTAACTTAGTTGTCCATGTCACATAAAGGCATGGACAACCAAACAACACTTAGTAGATTTCAGAAGTTTTTTCTAAGAACTCCAAATAATCTGACCAAGTTCATCATTCCAGACCGTGGGGAGGATTCCCTGAAATCTGCTCCATTCTCTCCACTAACCCCACACATCTCCCATGATGATAGTGGATCTGAACAAGTAGACCCACTAAAAACTCTCTATAAAAGGGATCCAACTCCATCAGCCCAAGGTATATTTTACTATTCACCTACTCACTATTCTTATGTTCTAGAGAGAGAAAACTGACTTAATCGTCAGAAGATTCTTGGCCGATTCACCCCAGTCATCCTTTTACATTTTTTTTTTTCTCTTCAGATCATCAAACCGTCACTGTAGCCCGAAAAATTCAACCTACTGATTTTCATGCATTATCAAAATTATAAAAAAAAAAAAAAAAAAAAAAAAAAAAACACTATTTGATCAAATAATGGATTAAACTTGTATAATATGAAGAGAATTATATCAAACTAAGTAACTAACTACATACACACGTACATCCAATAGGATTGTTATGATTTGGTCATAACATTTACACGAAATCATGTAAATGATATGATTATAAACAATATAAAATGGACACTTTTACTCAAATCCCATCCTCTTACCCTAAAGCCGAAAACTCTTAAAACAACTCCAACCTTTCTATTTTCTGAAATAGAGTTTGCCCCATCCAAAATTTTCACTTTACAAATCAAAGCCACCTTGGATGAAGTGAGAAAGTTGAAGCCCCAGCCAAGTTGAAGCTAAGACTTCCCATACAATGTCAAGGTATTGCATTTGAATCGCATAAGGGGCACAAAGCACCCTGCATCAGTCTTCTTTTGTATAAAGGTGGCCATAACCGGCCTCCATTATAATATTCCTTTTTTTATTGACAATATTGACACTGCTCTTGAACAAATATTCAATAAAAAAATGCAGTGTGAATAATGTCCTAAAAAGGGGAATACTAAAATGAAGATCAATTATGGCCATCTGTGAGAGATCGTGTCCTTGGGTCCATTTGGATCAAGTTAGGCCGAATTGATGTGAACTGGTCAAGTCCAGTTTATGCCTCTAAAAAATTCAAAATGGTGATTTAACTTGAAAGTTCAAAATGGGTATGAAATACCCTTGAACATTTAAACCCCAAATTACAAAAATACCAATTCAAGCTTTATATCAAACCATTAATGTGTGGAACATGATAACAAGCTTATAACAAAATTGATAAACAATCTAGGCCAAATATAAACACATCCACAGTAGTAAATATAAGGCAAAGATAAAGGGAAGGAAGATGCAAACACACGGACAACACACGATGTGTTATCGAAGAGGAAACCGAAGTCCTCGGTGTAAAACCTCTCCGCCGCCCTCCAAGTGGTCAATAATCCACTAGAAAATGTAGTTGAGATACATGAACAGCAATAGACCCTCCAAGCCTAATCTACCCAGGTACCTAAGCCCTCCAAGCTTCTTGCTCCAACAAGGTTGCGCCGAACCTTTTTCTTCTCTAGCTTACCAGATTCCGCTATAGCCCATAGCATCAACCAATATGAATTGGTCCCTTCCTAATTGCTTCCCAAAGCACCAAATAAACCTTCTCACAGATATGGGTATGGTGAGAAAAGGATTTGGTCAATAGCCTCTCAAGGATTTATCAATAGAGAAGAAGAGAGTAGAGGAATTTGTAGAGACTCTAAGGTAAAGATTGGGGATGACGCAATCTTGTTTTTCTCTAGGGTTTCTCTCACAAAAATTCTCTCTGGAAGCTCTCACAATATGATGGGTATAAAGGTGTATATACAGTAGGGTGAGAAGGGAATGCAAAATGTCAGTTTTTGCCAAACAGGGCAAGTTAGCGACTTGGTCTCGCGGCTTGTCCAAGTCGCGAGTTCAAGTCGCGACGTAACGGCCTGGCCAGTCTGGGACTTTTGTCCTGTAGCGTGACAGCTGGCGCGACCCTTCAGCTTCCCAGTGTGCCTCTCACGTGCCAGCTTTTGGCGGCTTGCTAGTCGCGATCCACTTGCGAGCCCTAGCCGCGAACCTCTGTTTTTCTTGCACATTCTTGAGCTTTTCTTCACATCTTCTCACACACTACCCTTACAATTTTTCCACCTAAATACAGGGTTACTAAGTGCTAAATTACAAGCAAATTGGTCACGGAATAAAGCCAATTAAATGGTTGATTAAATTCAACCTTAAAATCTCCCTCTTTGGCTATTCCGTGACAAAACCCTACAACAGACTCTAGACTTAAATGTGAGTTGGGAACAGTTGGAAAACTCACTCACACCTAACTCTAGATTCTGTAAAGCTCTTGATCATATGAATAAGTAACTCCTGAAACACAATAACATAGCAATATCATTGTATGCAGAAAACTTAATATGCATATGGAACAAAATAAGCATGATCAAGCAAAAATGAACATAAGCATAAAAGCAATAATTCATGGCAAGATCAACACCAGTAGTCACTTAAGCAAAAGTGATTACTATGTTCATTCACACAAGGAATGAACATTCGGACATGCAAAAATGATAAACTCAATTGAAGAGTATCATTTGCAAGTCTAACACTTAACTAATGCATACAAACATATATGCATCTAGGAACAATCCTACACAGGCACAAGAGTGTTGTACTTAAAATAATGCAAGGCATTAACAAGTACCAAAACACAAAGCACAAAGGCTGCATATGCAAAGTTTTGCAAATACATGGCACAAACCATAAAAGCCTACAAAAGTGCATAAGTACAAGAAACAACCCTTAAAACTTACAAAAGCAACAATGGGTACAAAACAAAAACATAAACCTTAAAAACCTACAAAGGTAGCAGGTACAAACCATGAAGTACTTCCCTTATTATATCACTCTCCCCGTCATGAATCATAGGAACTGTAATGAACTTGGAACATATATACTTGTAACCTGAAACACTTGCACAAAATACATTAGACCCTCAAGGTAAAGCAAGTAATAAACGGACAAGTATAATGTAACAAGTAAATTATGATCAAGTAAACATGACAAGAAACATGTGAGCAACTTGACCAAACAAAGTCTTCTCCCCCTTGGTATATGCATCTCCCCTATGGAATATCTCTCCCCCTATGAATGTGCACGAGAAATGAAATTTCTCTTCCTAAGAATGTGCACAAGAGTCATATAGAAATGACAACACTCTCCGGTATACTAATCTAGAGTATACTCTCCCCCTTGTTGACACGAATAGACAAAGGGGTCAAGGAGAAAAGAGGGCAAGAGATGAAAGTATGAACAATGATAATAATGCATGAGGATGTAATGATGCATGAGGGGTACAAGATGAATGAGAAAATGAAGCTCAATCCTAAGACATGACATGCTAGGATGAAGAAACAATATATGAACTAATGCATGACAAAGGTAGCAAGGTGTGTGCAAGAGGTGGCAAGTGCAATGCATGACCAATGCATGGAAAATGCACATTTGGGGCAAGGTGTGTTAAATACACAACCAATGAACCAAACATGTTTCTAATGAGAAAACATGAGAAACCCCAAAGTTTGATACTCATCGGAGTCCAAACATGTGAGAAAATGCCTAAGAGACATTTTATCAAACACCTAGCATGCACACTATGAACAACAATATGAAACAATGCATGAACATCATGAAATCCATCCATAATACATGCTCTTTTTGCCACAAGGGGCCAACATTCAAAGAAAATCATCAAAAGAAACCAATCCCATACAGAAATCTTGAGAAAAAAATTAATTTTTCCCAACCCCTATGATGAAAATCTCAACCAAGAGCACAAAACTCACTAAAACATAATCCAAGAATCCAAATCAATGAAAAGAGTTTAAAATTACCTTAGAGATGTTAAAGGAATGAAAAACCATTCAAATTGGTTGGGTTTTGATGTAAAAATATTAAAAGAGGGGTTTAAAAGAGGATGGGAGAGGTTAAAAACAAGTTTCAGACGAAAAGCCCTTTAAAAAGCTGTTTCTGGGCATTTCGCAACTGGGCGAGTCGCGAGTGAGTCGCCAAAGCTTCTGGATGAACTCGCGACTGGGCTCACGACTGGGCAAGTCGCCAAAACTCGCGATTGTAACTCGCGACTGGTCAAGTCGCCAAAATGAGTCGCCAAAACTCGCAACTGGTCAAGTCGCCAAAACGAGTCGCCAAAAATTCTGACACTTGTTTTTCAACACAAAACATGTTTAAACACTGTAAAACAATGTAAGCATTAAACAAGAACACAAATAGTGATAAAAATCACTTCCAAAAACATATAAAATGATCAAAAATCTTTTTGGATTGATCCATATAAAGTTGAGCTCACACACATCACATTTAAATAAGTACAATTGAACAAATGAATAAGGCATTCATTGAACATTAGGCATGTGTGTTGTGTGTGTGTATCAAGCGTGGAATAGTCCTTAATCTAGAATGAAACTTCAATGATCAATTCAATCAAGTCATATACAACTAGTACTAAGACAAATGGTCTATCTCAATTATAGAAACATGCATATATGACCTCCCACAAGAACTTGATAACAATTCTTTAAAACTTTTCATTTGGCTCCATATTCAACATATCATTTGTCATTTTTGAGCAAACAAAATCTCATTGTGAGATAGATGCCTGAAATTTTTGATATTTCAATTTAATGAACAAGTCTTTAGCTTTTTGAGCATCATACAATTTTATAAAAGTCGCTTTCTGATAACGCCTTAAAATGTGTACTTGTTATATATTTATGTGGGTGTTATCTCCTTATTACTATGCTTAATTTGTATAATTAAGCCATGATTTGCATTAGTTCCTATTATTTATCTTTACATAATTTCTTGAATAAGATGTTATTCATTGTGTGTAATTTTCTACTTTCAGGAAATCATGTGAGAAAAATAAGTTTACAGAAATTTGTGAGAGAATGGAGGTCAAACTAGAATTAAAGTGGAGCTAAAAGACCATGCTTAAATGTCTAAGGAGGTGCAGCTGGAGTGCTTGGATCGTCTACCATGATTGGAAGCTTCAAATAAGGAAAGAAATCAAAAAGACAGAATCTGAAAAGGAAAAATCTGATTTGAGTACTGATCAGTATTTTGGGCGTATCTCTCTTCTCAAAAATCCAATTTACACAAGCCAGATGGGTTGGAACCGTGACTTAAATATCTACAACTTTTCAGTTTTGAGTTTTTCCAAATTCTCAATTTTTGAACTCCGAAATTAACTCACAAGTTACCTCTGTAAATCTGAACGAAAATTAAAACAGGAAAAGTTTTATTTTCTTTGGACACTTAGACATTAGGGTTTTAGAAGGGAGGCTGGGAGAACGAATTTTGGAGAAAACCTTGTATTTTTCTTTCTCTAATGGCAGACTAAACTCTTTGCTAAGGCTAGGGATTATGTTTCTTCTATACGGTATGAATATTCAATGTAATTCTTTCTAGGATTTTATCAATAACATATTTGATTGTTCAATTGGATTTCTTTTGATGTATTAGTTCTTCCATGCTTTCAATAAGTTTAATCATGTTTTTCTTATTGTTTAGAGGAATTTCTAATAGTTTCAAATAGAAATCATGTTTTAAAGTGAATGGGTTTTTCTGAAAACTTTTCTAACCGCATTATTAATCGAGGTTATCATACGTTCTTGAATTGTCTCAGTTCAACCAAATCATAAGTTTTTAATTGTATAAGAACAATCAATTATGAAATACATAATTTCTTAGATCACAAATAATTTCATATCGATATAGGAAAACACCCCGATGCCCTAGTATTTACATTATTGATTTAATCAGTTTTTATTATTATTCTTGTTAACAATCACCAAGCAAAAGTATTTTTCTTCTTCACCCAAATTACTATTTAATTATATTGTCTTTGAATTTACCCTGCTCCTTGTGGTTCGACCTTGGTACTCCGAAAATTATATTGCTACGATCTCCTGCACTTGGGAGTGAGCAAGCACTTTCCCTTTTTCCTAGTCAAATACTAGTATATGCGACGGCTTTTGTAGTTTATTATCTCTTTTCATTTTGAGATTTACATTTGTTGAGAAGCAAAAAAAATAAAAGAGTGGGAAGATATATAGGCACAAGTCTATGCATGTATCAAAACCAACATGACTATTGACTAATCATTCATGACAAGCTTGAAAATTGATTTACAATAATCACACAAAGATGTCAAGATTTTTCCCACAAAGATATAAGTGCATAAAGAACAAGCTAAGCTCGTAAATGCATAAGGCCATTTGTACGAAGGTACAAGGCAAAACTCACATGTGATATGTGCTCAAACATATACGATCAAACTTTTTGAATTTTTCACTTTTTATGTGGTTTTGGATTTTTACTCATACAAAACAAAGACATAAAAGTAAGATCAAAACAAAAACAATGCATATGAATAAATGCAAGATGCACAAAATGCATGAAGATATAACATGCAATGCATGAGGGGTCCCACAAAGATTGAAAGAATTAGATCAAAGACCAAAAGAGCAAAAACTCAACTATAGGAACCCTTCCTCATCCAAACGGAATGATTGTTTGGAATGAGTGTCTCATGAGAAGTGAGACGAGGGTTGGAAGAATGAGAACTTGAGATGCACATAGTCAAGGAGTTAAGAGCATTAAACATTTTCTTTAATAACATGCTATTTTCACTCAAATCAGGTTTACTCTTTTTAACACAACTTCCAAGAGGCTCAAGTTTCTCTTTTCTTTTGAGAGCATGAAACTTTGAGCAATGTGGTCTTAGATGACCAAAAGCACCACAATGATGACACACAATGTGTTTAGGTCTACTAGGCTTTTTGGGAAGGGATTTAGCAACAAGGTTTTGTTCTCTCTTCAACTTATAACATTGAGGTCTTATGTGACCGATCACACCGCAATGGTGGCAAGTTGGAACAAATTTAGATCCCTTCAAAACCTTAGGTTGAGACCTAAACGGAGGCTTTGACTTAACAGTCTTTCTCTCCACCTTTTGGTTTCTTTTATGTGGAGGAATGTACACCGATTTGTCCTTTGAGGTAAAATAAAAAATAGGCACAAAATCGGGTACCACAACATGATTGCAACAAATATTTTCACAATTTCTAACAGTAGGTTCAGCAATCAAACACTTGGCATGCATCTTAAGAGATTCATTTTCAGATTTAAGATCATCAACAAATTTGTTAGACAAAACAAGTTTAGCATCCAAGTCCATATTTAAACAATCAAACTCTTTCATCTTTTCAAGAGAATTTTCAGCAAGCTTCTTATATTTTTCAACCAATTTATTGGATTCGTTGAGCTTAGCAATCAAATCATCTTTTTCACAAATGAACTTGCTCAAATTCTTTTGAAACTTCTTAGCTCTTTTCTTCAAGAATTTGTCAACAACATCAATAGATTCAAGTAACATTTCCTCACAATTATGAGGATTAACACTCATAGAGGCATTTTCACAAGCATATGGCATGTTACAATCAACAACATCTATAGAAGCATACAAAACATTATCCATGGCAAAACACACAAGGGGTCAAGGATCACACTTTAGGTATTTAAACCACAACAAATGTACCCGCTCTGATACCAATTGAAAGTTTAAAATGGGTATGAAATATCCTTGAACGTTTAGACCCCAAATTACAAAAATACCAATTCAAGCTTTATATCAAACAATTAATGTGTGGAACATGATAACAAGCTTATAACAGAATTGATAAACAATCTAGGCCAAATATAAACACATCCACAGCAGTAAATATAAGGCAAAGATAAAGGGAAGGAAGATGCAAACACACGGACAACACACGATGTGTTATCGAAGAGGAAACCGAAGTTCTCGACATAAAACCTCTCCGCCGCCCTCCAAGCGGTCAATAATCCACTAGAAAATGTAGTTGGGATACATGAACAGCAATAGACCCTCCAAGCCTAATCTACCCAAGTACCTAAACCCTCCAAGCTTCTTGCTCTAACGAGGTTGCGCCGAACCTTTTTCTTCTCTAGCTTACCGAATTCCACTATAACCCATAGCATCAACCAATATGAATTGGTCCCTTCCTAACTGCTTCCTAAAGCACCATATAAACATTCTCACAGATATGGGTATGGTGAGAAAAGGATTTGATCAATAGCCTCTCAAGGATTTATCAATGGAGAGGAAGAGAGTAGAGGAATTTGTAGAGACTCTAAGGTAAAGATTGGGGATGACGCAATCTTGTTTTTCTCTAGGGTTTCTCTCACAAAAATTCTCTCTGGAAGCTCTCACAATATGATGGGTATAAGGGTGTATATATAGTAGGGTGAAAAGGGAATGCAAAACGTCAGTTTTTGCCAAACAGGGCAAGTTGGCGACTTGGTCTTGCGGCTTGTCCAAGTCACGAGTTCAAGTCGCGACGTAATGGCCTGGCCAGCCTGGGACTTTTGTCCTGTAGTGTGACAGCTAGCTCGACCCTTCAGCTTCCCAGTATGCCTCTCATGTGCCAGCTTTTGGCGGCTTGCCAATCGCGATTCACCCGCGAGCCCTAGCCGCAAACCTTTGTTTTTCTTGCACACTCTTAACCTTTTCTTCACATCTTCTCACACACTACTCTTACAATTTTTCCACCTAAATACATGGTTACTAAGTGCTAAATTACAAGCAAATTGGTCATGGAATAAAGCCAATTAGATGGTTGATTAAATTCAACCTTACATAACTTATTGTATTATCCCTCATGCATTGATGATTTTACAATAGAGCGGTTACTTTTATTTATATATGCAAAGATTAAAGAAAATTCAGTTAGAATTTGAAATTAAAATCCAATTTTGCATTATGTGTCTAAATTTATGTTGACACTACACCATAATTATCCACTTAAGTTTATACCATGTGCCCACTTAAGTTTTTTAATCACCAAAAGCCTTGTAACTAAATTGACACCTCCCCATGCACAAAGTGCTCGGGGGTTTATGGGAGAAAGGGTTTGAGTTACGAAGTTAGTAACATGTTGTAATTATTTCTCAAAAAAAAAGTTTTTTAATCTTTGTGCCAAGTGAGTTAATAAGTGCAAAATACTAAGAATCTAATGTTAATGAACTATAAAATTATTACATAAAAATAACCAGTCACATATTTTCAATAAAAATAACCACACAACAAAAAAAACACCACAAGTTCTATCTTATTAAAAATTAGAAGAAAAAAAATGATCATGAGTAGCATTAAGTTTAGGCAAAAATTTTAATATGTGACTAATTATGTTTACTTTAAAAAAAAATAATTTGACTAATTATTTATATTTTTATGATAAAAATTGTGTTTGATTTTAAATGTTTTTATACATATACATACATACATATATATATATATATATATATATATATATGTGCTACATGCTTTTTTAAAAATTTATAATTTGACTAATATTTATATTTTTATAATAAAAATTGTGTTTAATTTTAAATGTATTCATGCGTTTGAATGGGTTGCATGCTAGTTTTATTAATGGGAAAAATAAGAAAACCAAATAAAAGATTGTAGATCAATGTGACTAAGATATTACATGGCTTTGGTCCTAGAAAAAATTTACATGCCTTTGATTCCTAGTTACGTTCTATAAATTGAAAAATTACATGGATAATAAACTAATATAGAACTCTTGAGCCTAAGTTACAAGGTGGAAAGGGGTTTAGTACCCACCTTGCCTGGTGAAAAAGGTTTTCTAGGCTACGATGGCTAATGATCATGTCACATCATCCATACAACTAAACATGCTATCAATCAATTGCATATTATTGCTTGAAATAAAATGTGTGTGCATGGTGATAAACCCTAATTTTATTATAATCATGATCTTGTTTGGAATAAAAGATAAAATATCATGATTGTGTTTGATTTATGTTATCCTAGATCTTGAGAGGAATAAAAAGTTACCATGCTATTTCATATGTTTGATATAAATTTAAGATCAAAACCTAGTGAATGTATGAACTGAATTAAAAGTTAACATGCTATTTCATATGTTTGATATAAATTTAAGATCAAAACCTAATGAATGCATGAACATGTGAGGAACATCCCAAAACATAAATAAATAAATAAAAAACATTCAATAACTTGTGAAAAACATTCAAACATATAAAAAGAGCATAACAACCGATTAGTATATTTTGATCTAAATTAACATCACGATGATATGAAAAACAAGCTTAAGGAAAGAAAGAATACATGCATGCAAATTCAACACGGTGGAAGAGGCCTTTTTGAAGATTCTCAACGGAGGGTAGAGGAGTACTCACTTAATACCCCGAATCTCAGGAAGACTAGGGTAAGACAAGTCTTTTCCCTACTTTTTGGGACTTTAGGAAGAGAAATAGAAGGAATTCTTAGAATGGTAAAGGGGTACTCACTCAAACCCTAAATCTTAGGAAGACTAGGAGATGACAAGCCCTTTCCTACTTCAACAAAACTCTAGAAGTAGAGGAAGAGGTTATGGTGTGTCTTGGGTAGGGGTGGCCATTTGTGTTTGCGTGTCAGGTTCGTGTCGTGTCGACTCTTGAGTATTTGACTATATGGGTCAACCCTAACCTAACATGTTTATTAAACAGGTCAGGATTCCTCAACCCTAACATAACTCATTTATTAAACGAGTCAATCATATTGACCTGTTTATCATATATATATATATATATATATATATATATATAATAAAAAAAATAAAAACTAATTTTAGTATTAACCAAATTGATATAAATTATGAAAAGCCAAACAAATAAATATTTTTAATATAAAATTCAAAACTAACGAGTAACTACATCACAAATAATAATTCAAAATTAAAGCATATCTCAATATCACAAATAATCAATCATAATATGTCAAAGAAAATAAACCATAACAACTAATAAGTTTATATACCTACGGTTTGAAAGTTATATTGGTAAAATGTCATTTAATTAAATATGTCAAACAGGTTTCATGTGATAAATATTAACATAACCCATTTATTAAACGGGTCAGTCTTGCCAACTTAAATATGACACGAACTTATTAAACCTCAACCCATAACCTACTAATTTCGTGTCATGTCCAATTTTGCCACCCCTAGTCTTGGGATGAAAGGCTTACCCCCATTAATTTAGGGTTGGTGCATTAATTTTGTGGCTGGTAGGAGTGGAGAGCATGGAAAGGGTTGAAAATCTTGAATTTTCCTAAAGCCTCCCATAAGGGCCATGACAGTTAGTAGGGCTAACTTAAAAAAAATCATATCTCACTCGATTCTAACCAAATAGAAGCCTCAAATGTCTAATTTCCAAAGAAAAAAACTTCATTCACAAATTAACAATGGTTTGAGAGATATTCACAAAATAATAGATAACTGTCATTTCTTGGAAATGATTTTTCAAGTACAATTAACACATTAATAAGCCCCAATTTAACTCTCTTTTGGCATTTATATGCTCCAATTAACTCCATTTCAAAATTCATTGGCCCTAAATCATGACCTAATTATCCCAATTTAAAATATGATTGTACCAATTACTTATAAAATCATTAATGTTTGACCATTTGAATAAGCAAGTGTGAGCAACCTTATTATTAATTTTGGTCCAAACCAATATGATCACGGTGCATCACTGATTCCAAATTGAATTGTCACTAGACCAATTAGAATCATTTGTTTATAATCACATGATTAGGGTTGTCCATGGGTTGGTCTGGTCTGAGTTTGTTCTCAACTTAGATTCTACCCACTTATATTAGGTGGCAAAAGAAGAGACATGTTGCTATTAAGCAAAGGTCGAGCTGGTTTTGGTTTTTGGTGGATAGTGGTCAATTTCGATCGAATCTAACAAAGGAGTAGCGGTGGTTGATTTTAGTTGTCGGATCTAAACAGATTTGGTGAGATCTCGTCAGATCTCACTAGATTTGAGGATGAGAAAGAAGGGAGAGCAATGGTTGACGGAGAATGGAGGTTTCTAACAAGCTTTATTCTATTGGGTTAGTCGAATCGGTTTTCTTCGGGGTTCAAACTCCTAAACTGCCGCTCATCCCACTACTTGTCAAATTTCAAACGATTCAACCACAACACCAAGCAAATTGGTGAGTCTCGGTTTAGAGCCAAAAGGTTCTAGCTGATTGGTGGTTTTTGGTCAAGTTTGGACAACCCTACATGTGATTAAACTTAGTCATGTGAATGCATCATAACCGTGAAAATTTGATTTCATGATTTTTATTTATAATTCTATGGCCAATTATATCCCTTGACACATCTTTTTGATTGTTAAGACTTCAAAATTATATTTACAAAAACAAAGGGTGCAGAATCCATGACAAAACATCCACAAAAGTTATTTCCAAGAGACCACTTTGCTAAAGCAGGAGCAGCTTGGTTAGAATTTGTTGAGGACTATTATTAGGCTTGAATTATTAGGCTTCTTGACCCATTGACTTCCCCCATTTCACGTTGAAGGCTCAAATCCCATAAAAACCAGGCCCAAAAAAAGCCTAGGGAAGTGTACTTTCCTTTTTGAATTACCATATATAAGATAAATATTGTTGCACAAACTTTTACATATAACTGATAAAACAACTGAAATCGTAACTTTATTAAGTTACAATTTCAAACTTTGACTGCTAGAGCTTCGTAGTGCTCATTGGTATCAACTTATTTGATGTTTCTGCTTTTTTTTTTTTTTTCACGAGAGCGGAATAAAATATATTTATGCTTAAAAAAAAGAGGTTTTAAAAAATTGAATATAAAAAAAATAAATTAAAAGCTAAACAAAGTGAGAATCCGATTCATTGCTACTCTTTTTTTTTTCTTTTGGCAAATTGATAACTTGTTAACTAATTAGTTGAATGTATAGAAATTGAGTAATCATTTCACCCATAAATCATAAATCATTCATTTTATCCTAAAAAACTTATGTAACATGGTCTGGTGCATTTGACCATCAGTCAAAATTTTGAATTACGACTGGTCATGGGTAGAAGAGAGTTGCCTTTCATAATCTGCTGTGATTTCATAGTTGCACTTGTATGATAGATAATTAGACATATTATAGTACTGCATGCCCCCACAATTCACATTAATTTTCTTTTGGTTAACAATCACAGCAACACTCGATAGCTAAATGGTCGTAGCTTCCTTCTTGGATTTATAGCGTCAACTTTTTTATCTTGAAGATCATAGTCCCATTGTCCACATGCTTTGCATGATTAACTACTGGTGGGCTCAACCAAAAAAATCAAAAGCTTCTCTCATCAAAAAAAAAAAAAAAAAAACAAATTGAAAAGCTTCTGCCACCTATTAGACTATGTTTTGTAGGCTATCTATCTAATCCTTTAAACTATAGCGATGGATGTGTCTCATCTGCTTTGTCTCATTTATGCCTTTATTGTATTCAAACAACAGACAGGAGAGGCCTCATATTGTAGATTGGCAAATAGTTAATGGCAATGTGTACATTTTGAGAGTGAGCACAAGTACTTACAGAACATGTCCACATGATCTTTGCTTCAGGATTCAAAGGTAATTCGTCAAAAAGGACAGATGAGAGTGCAAAAAATGACAAGAGAGAGTACTGCTTGAACATAAAGTAAAAGCCACATTGTTATGCTTGTCACCAAAGATCAATGATGGAAGCCTCACACTACCATACCTACAAGCAATTCTCAACTTTACTATTTATACACTCCTTAAGGAAGCTGAAATCCTCGATACAAACAACCTATCACTGAAGTGTCCTACTTTACTCAACTAAAAAGACACTCACTACCCTATAAACTTGCAGACCACTAAACAAACATGAAACATGACATGGGGCCAATATCAATATGCAAGGTAGCTCAGGAACTGACTTGGGCATGTTTTGGTGCTTGTCCAGCTTTCTTTGACCCGCAACTTCTAGCCAATCCACTACACTACTATTTATTCAACTTAACCATATGACCAAGGCTTTTGATGTCACAAACCCTACTTAACAGTGTTTCTCCCCTGTTCATGGAAGTATCTTTTGTAACAATTGTCTGCAACCAATGTCTCATAAATATATGGGGTCCATGATTATGTAATGCCCACCAACTGCGAGACACGATTGCATGCAACCGATGTATAAGATTATTTTCTCCTGTTCATGCCATCTGCTTTTCGGTCGAAGCATTTCATGTTTTCTCTTTCTTTTTCCCTCCCTTTGTTAGCCATGTTTTGTTCATGCACTTCACTGGATCATTTAAAGGTGAAGTGTTGTTTCCTTTCCAAAAGAAAAAAATTATTACAAAAATTATTAGCCATGTCTGATCGCTTGCTCAACTTTAGAATCTGTATATGTTATTCTAAAGTTGAGCAAGCGATCAGACATATTTTTCATTTCTATGCAATCATGTCAACATTCTCACTTCAGTGAGTCTTATGGGCATGAGATCTATATTTGGCTCACATTGTAATAACAAAGGAAAAACTCTTTTAAACATTCTCATTAAAAACTCAATTAATCATTCTATCTCCTAAGCATATCTCAAAGTCAATTATCCTATTCTTTAATCTTCACTAGAAACTTGAATACAATCACTGTTAGATTATAGACGCCTAATGGGCCTTCTTAAATGAGCATTACATTAAGGTTTGTAACTTCATATGATGTAATGAAGGAATACAAGCATCGTGATAAGTCAAAAGACATCAAAGAAATAAAAAATGAGAATAGTAATTGTAAGGCTACGATTTGCTCCTAAAGCCCAAATAAAGAGTCAATGATCCAAAGAGCCCAAAACAATAAATTTATTAGAAAGTGGGCTTGAAGATGAACTTTCAATAAGATAAGTAGATAGTAGTCACAATAGGTTAGTTATAGTCGGGAATAATACAACATAGCTCTCCTCGGTTAAGTCCGAGAATGATTTGTTCTTATGTATTTCTCTCAGACTTATACAAATTTACTGTTCTTGAGTGTACAATGATTTTTCCTTAGATTTTCTGATGATCCCTCTGTAATAGGATTTTTCTCCTTTATATTCCCCTTCTTTCTTTCATCTTAGCCCTCCACGTATAGATCAGATTGTTGGCTTTGATACTTGTCCCATCAGCACTTTCCTAAAGTCCTTAAGAGTAATTGTAAGGCTAAAGATTACTGTTCAGGTATCACCTCCACATTAATGTGATCAGGGGATTAGATGCAGAGCATTTAATGCGGTGGTAGTAGCTTTCTTCTCAAATATTTCCCAACTCTCTTTTGTTTTATCCCTATCTGATGTTTATTCTTACCAGCACGATTGCTTGTTGCCTTTGTCCTAGATGAAGGATCAGACCTTTAACCTCTACTCTGTTTAGCTGATGAGACACTTCTCCTCAGACAACGTTTTCATTTCCTTATAACTAGACTTCTTTCATGGTTCATTAACTGGTACGCCCTCGTTAGTATTTACTTGTCCTCGGGCTATCTGACATCCTCGAACACGGCCCACGGCTCAATTCCTATATCTGGACCCTTCTTCCCACAGTAATATTCCCTGATATTTTGAATAGCTGGTTAGCAGTTTCAAATGTATAAGAGAAGGATTTTATTGAGAGATAAAGGCAGCTGACTGGTATACTACCAATGAAATCACAGAGAAGGTCAAAAGCTAGAAAACAAATTGAACTAAACCATGCAAAAAAGAATGATTACAAGAAAACGGAGCTTTTAAAGAGACTTAAATATTCCACTCTTAAACAATTTATTTGCATATGAAAATCACAAGTCAAAATGAATTGTCCCAATAGAGTAAGAATGTATCTGTACTGTGTATAAAAACACATACTCCTTGAGGCAAAAATTGATCAACCAATATAGTCTTAATGATTTCAACGAGACAAAACTTTTAGTTAAGGATATTATTGTAACTTAAAAGGAAAGGAACAACTATAGCAACAAAAAAAAAAATTAAAAAGTAATTATGGGTCTAAATAATAATTAATAAAGAAAATTGGTAGCTGATGGAAAAACAATTCTGTTACTAAAGAATATATCTGATAAAAATTAATAATTTGAATTTCATTATATTTATTGCTCAAGGACAAGTATATATTCTGTTACTAAAGAAAATTAGTGGCTGATGAAAAATAATATTGGGCTATATATATGTAACCAAAATGCTAGTTAAAGTATCACCCCAAAAAAAAAAAAAAAATCGTACTTAGAAGAGCTTAACACCCTAGCTTTATACCACAAGTCATTTGGAAAGCAAGGTATCTAAAGGCCAAATTAACTATATTTGCTAGGCAAAATCAGAAATGTCTGGACATTCAAGACATTTTAGCAAGGAAATACTTCCGTCGTGTAATCTTGTCACTGGCACAGAAAGGTGAAGCTTTTTTCTTCTATTTTATTTTTATTTTTATTTTTCAATTTCAAAACAGAAGGATATATACTTTTTTTGATAAGTAACAGAAGGAGAGATACTAACATAATGTAAAATTATTATGGACAAAGCTCACATGCATGGCCTGTGCTTCCTAACAAGCATATGAAAATAACTATATATTCTCAAATTTCCACGGGGCTTCAATAATATTTATATGTACAAATTCAACTTACAGAAGAGGCATATACTGCAACACTACCAAACCTAGAAAAATCTTAGCCCAAAAAAGTAGCAAGAAAAGATCGACAAATACATCAGTTCATAAAAGAAGTCAAGGTACAAGACCAAAAGGTACAAAACTTCATAATAACTTAAATTTGTGAGTACCATATTCAGCAAGGCCATCTCAAAGGCCAAATGCTCAGCAGAAAAGAGACGTGCAAATTGCAATGGCAACACTCTTAATATTTTACTGGGATCTTTAAGCACATTTGAGTTCATAAAACTTATGCCACCATTTACCTACCAAAAAACAAATAAACAAATAAAACCTATGCCGAAAACAAAGAAACACTCTCAAATGGCTTTTCAAATATTTTCCACAAGCATATACTTAGAGATAAAGGAATCAGGAGCACCAACTTTTCCTTTGATCCTGAATAAATGGCTTTTCAAAATGAATCATCGCTCACGTTAGCACCTAACAACTATACACACACACACATATTGATGCCAAATGGTACCATTTTTCCTTACTTTTCCAGTATATTCCAATCTTGCACAGCAAGACAACATAGTGGAAGGCATTTCTGTATTCTAATGAAACCACTGCGTAGCTCCCCCCGGGAGGACACACAAAAAGTACATTAGATGACTATGAAGTTTGTCTCTGACAGTGAGATATACAAGAATGAGAAGCATGACCTCTAATTTTTACCTTATTATATGTACATTAGCAACAAAGCTTGTACAAGGTCACAAAGTATATGCAGACCTCCATGAGAGAACTGGTAAATACCAAGTAAGTTGTACACTAATTTAGAATTTATTATGTCCCTCTAGTTTACTTCCTGTATTTACAAGTCCTCTCTTTCCCATTTTGTCATGCAAACCCAAAATGGCAACTTCATTACCCTCCTTTAAGAATAAGATAGCCCCTAATCAGAATATCATAAACTGCAGAGTCAGGATTAATTCCCCTTTTCAACATATCATCAAAAACTTGTTCTGCTTCAATCATGCTTCAATCATGAGCCCCTTATTAGCTAAACCAAATATGAGAGAGTAATAAGCCTATGAGTTAACAAATCAGGTTCAACACCCTCCCGAACCATTTTATTCTCAAGTCTAAAAGCCTCCACCAAGTTCCCTTGCTTGCACAGTCCAGTGATCCAAGATGTGTACACATACTTGTCAGGAACAAATCCTGCCTCTAACACCTCTGCAAAGACCCTTTCAACTTACCTTCCTTGCACATTCCATCGATTAGAACAGTGTAAAAAATTTCATTGGCCTTTTCCTGGCAGAAAAAACCTCAAGCCTCTGGCAAATGCCCATGCTTGGATAGGCCATCCATCAGGGTTGAAAGAGATACAATATCAGGTTCAAAACCTTTAGCCAATAATTCTTTGTACACATTCGAAGCTGCTTTCGATTTCCCAGCTTTAAAATGTGCATCCATAATAGTTGCGAACATCATCTTATCTGGAGAATGTCCACCCCTTACCTTATCTTCCACAATCTCCATCACTTTATCCAACCTACCATTAGTACAAAACCCGAAATTACCACCCCGTATGCTGCTTAACAAACCTGAACCCTTGATCACACATTTTACCTATATACTTCACTGCATTATCCACACTGCCTTTCTTAAAAAGTAACCATCTACGACTACCATCGATGTAATTAGGATGAACTCCAACCCCCAACATTTTATACAACAAGCACTCGTCTCGTTTACAAAGACGATCAATTAAAGCAGTATAAGTAACCACTTTCGGCAGAAGTGAACATTCCCTCATTTTCTCAAGCAACTTGAGCGCAACCTCCAAATTTCCAGCCTTAAACGATAATCATCAATCAACGAAGTAAAAGCAACCAAATTTAGGGACACCCCATCACTCACCATATTTTCCTAAAAAGCCTATACCCCAAACCCAAACCCTTAACTTTACCAAACATATCAATCAAAAGTAATCACATAGAGCAAACAGCATTTCCACATATGATCAAACCCATATACACAAAAGCCTTTCTCTTCAATTTGAGCTTACAAAACCCTTTAAACAATAACCGAATCGGGTTTACAGTTAAAGTACTCGCCTAGACGTATCGTTTTGAGCGTAAGAAATGTGTCCTAGTTTACATACGGAGAAAAAAAAATGATGGAATTGAAAAAGGATGGGTGGGGAGTGTACCCTTTAGAGAGCTAAGTGGAGCCGGAAGGAATTTGAGAGAGAGAGAGAGAGAGAGAGAGTGAGTGAGAGGTAGGAAGTTTCTCTGTTCATGCATTTTCTCCACGCGTGGAAGTTGATGGTCCTCACTATTCACAGCTTGAGCGGTTGAGAGGCCCAACTCTATTCTTTATGCTATGTCAAGGGAAACGGGAGGGCTTTCAGGTTTAAAATTTACAGTACTAGATTTTTTTTTTTTTTTTTTTTTAAGGGCCTGTTTGGTCCCTAATTTCAAACTCACGTTTTTATATTTTAAATAGGCGAAAATACACTTTTGGTCCCTACATTTTGGACCTATTCTCAATTTGGTCCCTAAATTGATTTCACTCCTAAGTCCGTCCTTGATTTCAGAAAATCGTTTTTATTTTAGTCCCTGCCGTCACCCCAGTAACAGAAAATGCATACGTGGCAAACGGAATGCACTGTTTGCTGACTAGATGCTGACATGGCTAATAAAATAATAATAAAAAACCAACTCAGCATGCCATGTCATCGTCTAATTTAAAAAAAAATTAATTTATCAATTTAAAAAAAAATTAAAAACATAAAAATACATGGTTTCAGATTTGAACGGGAATACACATGAACTCAAGAACATGAACCCAGATCACAAGAACTCAAGAACAAAAAATTCCTGGGCATTCAACATCTTTCCCAGAAAATTTCACCAAACACTGAAAAAATTCACATCTAAAAAGCCGACGCCTAAGATTTTCATCACAACATTTTCTTTCCACCCAAAACCAGAAATTTTCTTATGAAACAATCACACGCGAACCCAGCCAATTCGGCTCACAATAACAACAAACCCAACCAACCTCATAAATTTTCCTTAAACAATCATCAACATTTTCCCCAGAAAATCAAGATTTTCTTTCAAACCAAACACTAAAATAACTCACATTTAATAAACCGATGCTTAAAATACATACAAAATCCCTATCCTCCACCGAAACATCCAACAAATCAAACCCATAAACCCAGAAAAATCATCAAATCCACATGAAAAAAGACAAACCCAGCAACAAGTAAACAGATCAGAAACCCACCGATCCTGCAATCCGAAATCCACATGAACAGATCAGACCACCAATCAAAAACAACGGCGGTGACACCCTTGGCTTGTGAAGAGAACGTGTACATGGCAAAGCTTTTCGAGCAAGCCCAGCGGTACGAGGAGATGGTGGAGTTCATGGAGAAGGTCTCGACGGCGGTGGAGAGTGAGGAGCTCACCGTCGAGGAGCGAAACCTTCTCTCCGTGGCGTACAAGAACAAGATCGACGCGAGGCGAGCATCGTGGCGCATCATCTCCTCGATCGAGCAGAAGGAGGGGAGCCGCGGCAACGAGGACCACGTGTCCAAGATCTGGGACTACAGATCCAAGATCGAGTCGGAGCTATCCAACATTTGCGACAGAATCCTCAAGCTCTTTGACACCAGACTCCTCCGCCGCCACCGGCGACTCCAAGGTCTTCTACCTCAAGATGAAGGGCGAGTGAGCTCCGGCCATTGAGCGTGAAGAGAGTGAGAGAATTTTTTTTTTTTTTTTTTTTGAGATAAGAGTGAGAGAATTTGAGATTAGTGTTTAAGTGTAGGGATTTTTTTTTAAAGTTGATGAGGTTAAAGAAAAATAAAAACAAAATAAAAAAGAATTAAAAAGATAATGATTTCTGATTTTTTAAGAAATGATTTTAGTTTAAATTAGATTTAAGGTTTTTTTTAAATTTAATTTACCTTTTTTAAAAAAAAATTTCTGAGTTGGTTTTTTTTTTATTAATTTAAATGATGTGGCATTTAAAAAATGTTAAATATAATTTTTTTATTATTATTTTATTAGCCACATCAGCATCTAGTCAGCAAACAGTGCATTCCGTTTGCCACGTATGCATTTTCTGTTACTGGGGTGACGGCAGGGACTAAAATAAAAACAATTTTCTGAAATCAAGGACGGACTTAGGAGTGAAATCAATTTAGGGACCAAATTGAGAATAGGTCCAAAATGTAGGGACCAAAAGTGCATTTTCGCCTTTTAAATAATATTACACACTTTTTTACATACTTTTTCAACCACACTTATTTTAAAAAAACTACAGAAATTTCATCTCAAACTACTCTACCGAACACCTTCTAAGGTTTTTATTTATTTATTTATTTTTAGTCAAAGGTTTAAAGGGTAAATACCAAATACTAGTGTACACTTATTGGGTGCACACACATTTTGAACTAAAATAGTGTTTTAAAGTTACGATTTCAATGAAAAAAAAAAGCTGGTACAATTATGTGCAACAACCAATATAAAATAAATATTGCCCAGTTTCAAAAGGAAAAAATACAGAAAACTACCTTGAAGTTGGTATAATATTGGCTACCATCGTTTCTCCAAAAAAAATATATATATATATTGGCTACCATCAAAACTTTTCAAAATTATCCAAATTATTTCCCTTTCCTCCTTTAGTATACACCATTACTTATGCTCCTCTCTATCTCTAGCTACTATTTATTTTATCCACAACATTAGTTGCCCAAACATTCCCTCTCCCACATAATCATCACCATGCAGTCATTGTAAGATTTGTGCAGTCAAGATAAGTTATTGGGCTTGAAGGAGTAAGGAACTTTCAAATGATGTTAACTACTGTTTGTGCTTAAGAAACAAATTGATTATTTTAGAAGAGTCTTGTTAATAATTTGGTAATGGCTCTAACCAAAAGGTAGTTTTTGTATTTTACCCAACATTAAACCTAAAGGTCATAAACCTTATTATTCTCCTAAAAATAAATATATTAAATTAAGCTTTTACCTAACTAAGTTTAGGGTTGTTTTCATTTCTATCCTTTAAGTTTATGTCCATCATTATAAGTGATTTGGCCATTAAGTGCCAAATAAAAACATAAACACACACCAAAACTTATTATTAATTCTAGTATAAACTTCAATGAATTTTTAATATGTTCTTAAAACTAATATTTACCTTTGTAATAAATTTTCATTACTTATTTTAAAAAAATATAATGAACATAAACAAAATTCATTGTATCAAAATAATGAAAATTATGTTAAGAGTAAAAATCCAACCAATTATCTTCTTTTTTCTTACTAAAATGGAGCAATCAATAATGGACAATTAGCATGTTCTACCAAATGATTGTTAAGGGCCCTAATCTTATTATCCCACTCGCTAAAATATACCTACACAAGCCCATAAACTATTTTGAGCCCACATAAACATTTCTCACATATTACCCAAATATTCTCCATGTTAATGGCTCCCACAAATATTCCCTATATAAGCCTCATAAATTACCTTGGGCCCTCTCACAAATACTGCCCATTATATCCTAGATATTATCTAACTTGGATTTTCCACAAAAGTACTTATCACATTACTACCAAATTGGGCCACAATATTACACTATCTCCACAAAAAAGCCCAAAACCATTTAACTTGTGAGCAAAACCCAAAAAGCCCAACAAAATTCTCTTATAAAGCTCGTTATTACACGGCACCCTTAAGCCCATTGCTACACGGCACCTCTTAAAAGCCCATTGCTACACGATACCCTAAAACCTGTTGCTACATGACACCTCTTAAAGGCCCGTTGCTACACGGCACCTCTAAAAGCCCGTTGCTACACAGCAATATTTTTACAAAATCCTACAAAGTCCAAATATTATTTTGGCACCTATCTTACAAAGCCCAAATACTATTTGGTCACCTATTTTACATAAACTAAAGTTCCTAACTCATGGAAAATATAATTACTCATCCATCAAAAAAATACTTCTCTTACAAAATTTATAAAAGCCCATGTATATCACCCATGGCATAACTATTCATTTTTGTAGGGATGACCAAGCCCAAAGAAGCTCAACTACAAAGCCTAGCTAAGCTAGCCCAGCTTATATACAAATCCCAGCAGTTGAAGCTTACGTGAACTGTCTAGTCAAGCTTCAACACAACCTGATAGTTGGGGCCCATTACCATTAGTTATAGCTTGTCTAATCCGATCATAAGAGGACACGTGTCCAGCAGGGGTTAAACCCTTCCTTGCCAAGCTGAATTCCATCATTTCTCATGTGAGACAAATCTGGGATGACATGACATAAGGCTGGGAAGCTTCAGCCAGCTGTCTTTCCTTTCTTCTCCAACCTATTTGGCCAAGGACAAAGGGTAGCCATAACCAAGCCGTGAGAGCTTCTGGAACAATTAGAAATCAGTTCATTTTCATGCCAAAAATGTGTACTCTCTGGTTCATGGACCAAGTACATGAACTCTAAATGGGAAAATTTAGGGAAACGTGGTTTTGAGGGCACCAAAGGAATCTCCAGCAGAGTTCCTAGCAAAGGGCTCCAAGATTGACACCTGGCTTGGGGTAATACAGTTTGCCCTAAGAAGTTCTGATTCTAGTAGCAGCAAAACCAAGATCATTAGCCTAATACATGCTTTAATCCCATCAGCTAAGGCCAATCAGCATTTAATGCTAGCTTAGAACTCCAGTTGCCATTACCCAAAACAGCAAAGAGCATTCCAAAGCTAAGCTACCATTCTTGGCCAAATCCTAGGAATGATTCTCTAAGGATTTTCTGAAGATTGAGGATGATTTAGCAGAAATTATTTGCTAATTACTCCCTCAAAATCAAGTATAAATGGAACTCTTCACTAATACTTCAACATGCACTAAGAGATAGACCAATAGAGAAGAACTCTCTTAAAAAAACTTCTCTATTCTCCTCACTCTAATTTTCTGAAAGCTCTTAGTGAGGTTCTGAGTCTCTAAGTCCTTAGTTTCAAGCTTAGAAACTAAGCTCTTCAACTCATAGCTTACAAATACTTCTCACACCTCTACTCGTAAGCTTTTACCTTTAGCAGAAAAGCCCCAGCAGCTTTATTAAACCCTACCACTCATTACTCATACCACTCAAAATGACCCTCTCTACTCATAACTCACCACATATATTATATCCATGAGCATGCCCTGGCATCATAATGATCTTGCTACGCTAGCTAGAATCTTTCTCTCTCCCTTCATCTCACACTAAGTTTCCTCATTACTTACTATAATGGAACCTATGACATTTGTTTATTCATTTACTATTGAAGGTTATGAAGTAACTGTTATTGTAGAGTTTTTTCCTCATATTGTCATATTAGAAGACTCCTCTCCAGAGCCAATGGATGATTAGTTTGAAGATGTATATGTTTTCCTTAATCTGTGAAATAGTTAACGGCTAAAGGTTTATATTGTTCTGTCTCATTTTACCGCTGGAATATTTTACTGCTAAGTTATTTCTTTATCATAGTATGCTCTTTATTGTGCTGACGTGTCTGTTGTAGGAAGTGTTTTTGGGCCATCTCATAACCCTTGTCAGTCCTATCCTAGGCCCAATGTATAAAAAGAAGGCGAACTCTTCAAAAAACTTCACCGATAGCCTTTGGGCCATGCTTCAAGCCCATTGTTAAGTTTCGATTTAGACCCCCAACCCAACATAAATCTCATTTGTCGGAAGGAAAACTTTTTCGCCCCTAACAATGATATATGTAAAAAGGTTTTTTCAAGAGTTAGGTCAGCACAAGCTTGAATCCTAATTTGAATCTGATTTGGATTTGATGTGATTTTCCTTTATAAAGTTGTAATTTTCAATTCTTGTTTGTTGGCATTAATTCCATGTCAAATTTGATTGTAATTCAATCAATCATTTATCTGTATTTTTGTGGGATTAAATGTAATGGGTATAATGTTCAATTTGGTGAGGAACTGTGAAGAACAGGGTATTTCGTGACTGGCACGATTGCTACAATTTGCAAAAGGTTTCATCAGGAGCACATGTTGGAAGTTCAAATGTCTCAAGTGTTAGAGGCAACTTATGACTTGCTTGTGACTTGGCTGGCTCACAACTAACTTGCGAAATGCTACTGACAACTATTTTATGTGTGTTTCCCACATCTATGTACCCACACTATAAAAGCCCACATTACTCATGAAATTGTAAGAAGAGTTTCAGAGAGAAAACCCTAGAAATCCATTAGAGAGTTAGAGATTGCAAATCAACAATCATCTACACATTTCTCTTAGTTTTCTTCACCCTCTTCCCTTTCAAATTTCATATCCTATGAGAAGAACTTAGCCCAAACATAATCCACACCCATTCAGAGTGTAGAGAGTTAATTTGGAGCATTTGGGAATCATTGGGTTCATGTTCATCTTTGGTAGGAGCAATTGGTGATAATTGTGTGATCCAAAAGCTAGTAAAGACAAGACTCGATAAAGTCTATTGGTAGCTAGGGCTTAGAATGCTCAAGTACAGTGGGTAAACTAGGCTTGGAGAGTCTATTTGTATTCATGTAATCCAACTGATTTGCTAGTGGATCATTTCAGCTTATAGGTTCGCGGAAAGGTTTTTCTACCAAGTTCTCCGGTTTTTCTTTTTGATAACACATCGCAGTGTTATCTTGTGTTTGCTTTTTTCATCCCTTACTACTTGTGCTTTTTACTTAATTGTCAATTATGTTTATCCATGCACTAGTTAATAGTCCTAGTTGATTGTGCATTTATTTCTCTTGTTCCACATTGTTTAGAGTAGATTAAAAAGAAAACTAGTCGTAATTTTAAAATTGGGGCTCTAAACTCATTCTAGTATTTATTCTAGTGAGCTTTCATTCTTTAATTGCTTACTTCCTTTGGTTCAAATTGAATTGGATATACCTTTTTTAAGTTGATTAAGGCACATGTCAAAATTGAGTCCATTAAACAAGTTCACTTATGCCTTTTTTATGCAATGTGCATACTAACTCGAGCAACTCTGATAAAACTTCCTAGAATTAATTCCAAACTCTTTTAAAAGGCGTATCATTGCATTAAAATTCATTTTAAGCACAAATTAATTATTAAATGTTATTCCAAGATGAAATATAAAATGTATGAATTAACACAAGAAAGTACGATAATTCTCTTAAATGATGATATAAATATACAAAATTATGTTTATTATAAATGTATATTAGTTGTACAAAGTAGCATGGTTTGCATAAGAGGTTCTCGATGGTTGGTGGTCTTTAACGCTAAACTACATGTAGGGTTCTTGGCTATACTTTACGTGTGTATGTGTTGTGTCAGGTGGCATGGTCCCATTATACGCTTTCAACAATTTCTAACACTAAACTACTCTTAGGGGTTTTAATAGTGAGCAAAAATTGAGTTCATTGCTCTTGTGCACTAAAACAGTTAAGATTATGACGTGTCAACTTTTGGCCATGTGTCACTATATTGACGGTCCAATGCATATGAACATGAGGCCCAAGCCAAGGCCTACAATGTTCCCTAGTGTCTACATGAATGGTGTTAGTAGTATAGGTCGTTATTGGAGGCTTTTCACAACCTCTAACACTTGCACTTAAGAGTTTTCGGCGATCCTTAATGTGTGTGTGGGTTATGCCAAGTGGCACATATTGTATTAGAGATTTTCAACAAATTCTAACACTAAGAGTCTGTTTGGTTGGAAAGATGGAAAAATGGGAGGATAGAAAATGTACAAAGGATAAAAAAGTGGGAGGATAGAAAAGATTTTAGTTTCCCTCATTTGTGTTTGGTTAGGAGGGTGGAAAAGTGGATGAATGGAAAACTTTTTTTGTTTTGTTGAAAATAAAGTTTGTATAAATTGACTATCTTATCCCTATTAAATAAAATAAAAGGTAACACATTATATATATATATATATATATATATATATATTTTTTTTTTTAAATTATGTATAGATAGACACTAATTAAAGTATTAAAAAAAAGCATAATAAAATGTTTTCAAAAAAAAAAAAGAGAACAAAAAAAAAATCAAAATTGAGAAAATAAACATATGAGCACAAAAAAAGAAACCTACACATCCAGAAAAAGTCAAAAGAAAATAAAAAGAAGAAAAAGAAAAGAAGCTATGCTCAGACAAAATAAAAGAAGTAAAAAATAATAAATAATGAAAACTATCACATCAATAACAAAGAAAAAAAAATCAAGGAAAAAAAAGAAAGTCAACACGTCAGAAACAAAGGAAAAAAAAAATGAAAGGAAAAAAATAAGAAGCCGAGAGATTTAAAAGGTGAATTTTAAGGGTGTTTTTGGAAGCTCATTTCATGAGTTTTTTTCACTTAGTTTTCTCTTTATTTTGGAGAGAAAATTTTTTCTTAGGTCAGGAGAGAAAACATCTAAACCGCACTATTTATTTTCCTTCCTTTCCACTCAACCAAAACAAATTCTAAAAAGGTTTTTCTTTCTATTTTCTCTTCAAAGTTTTCCATCCTCCCTATTTTACTTTTAAACAAACACATCTTAAAACTAAAATGGTGCGTGGATTGTGTAGGGTGGCACAATTTACTGTGCGTGGATTGGGTAAAATGTACTTTTTGGTAGTTTTTAACTCTAAATCACACTTAAGAGATTTTATGAGTCCCGAACAAGTAACTGTAATTAATTTCTTCTTTTAGTAAATGATAGGAAAATCTTAACCTCTAAATTCTTTTTGTATCCATAACTTGGACCCTAAAACTATTCACCATTTATGTCTGTTTAGATCAAACTTCAGTTTTATGTGATCTGTTTAGATCAAACATTAATTAAAACTTAATTTAAAAAGCTTGTCAATGGATAATCAAATTTAATTATAGGGACCTTCAAGCTTGGTAGCTGTTGACTTTTACCAAAGAAAGTGAAAGGTAGCTTGTGGTAATTTCGTAGAAGATCCACTAAACTCGGAAAAAAGTGAGGCTTGACAATGGATGATTTTTATTTTAGTTCAAGTTCTCTATCCCTCCCTCCCCCAACAAAAAATCCCAACCCCACCATTTTGCCTTAAAAAAATCCCACGTATTTAAAAATTGGTTACACTGTCCAATCTTAATGTTGAACCCCTAAAACACAAACCGAATGGAACATGACATAATGCCTATAATGTAAATCCTGACATCCACGTGCTTGCAAATAGTATATCACACAAACTGATCCATACTTGTAAAGGGGGAATAAAACAAAATGGAAAACCCTGTAAAGGGTATGAGCTACGCAAAACAATATACATGTTCATCCAAAACAAAATGAAAATACAATATATAATATTTTTCTCATATTGCTTATTGATTTGATAACTGCTTAATTGTGGTGAAAATATAGTTATTTGAGTGGATCACTTAATTTGGGAATTTGATAATAAAATTGCTCAGTTCGCTACAAAACAGATTTTTCAAAATTATTTTTAAAAATTCAAATGATTTTCCAAAAAATAAAGGGAATTAAAAGTTAACATGTGCTCTATGGATATTGATTTAAAAAATATTTTTAGAAATCTTTTATGAGAAAAGAGATATATACTGATTTTTTTATTATAAATTTATATATATATATATATATAATAAAAGTGTTATAAAAACTTTTTTAAAATGGTCCATTTACAAATGTTTTAAATGCAACTATTAACAAACCCAAAAAAATTAAAAAAAAAAAATTTAAAGTTAATTATATTAACTCATAAATGATTAGATTCTATTACAGTAGCAAACATGCTTTGGCCAAATGGTCTTTAAAGAATAATGTATATGACTCTTTTGATTTGGCATATAACCCTCTTTATTTTGTATATCCGTAACCAGGGAGGAATTTGTCAGCCCCTCCCCTCTTTGAAATTAATTTCTTTGCTTGTTAATAAAATCTATCCATTTCATCAAAAAAATTCCTCTTATGATTTCTAATAAAATTTCAATTGATCCCAAGGTTCAAGAGCATATTCAAGCCATTCTAGCTCCAATGTGGAACGAGTACTGCAAGTTACCTATATGGGGCAAGCCGGCAAGGCGTGAGAACGCAGGGTGTTGGGTCCCTCGTTAATCTACACGTATGAACAGATGTCAGATAGTTGGTATAGTGTCAGCATCACTGTACCGTTAAGCCCCGAGCAACAAGTGACCTTTTGGGTTTTATGTGTATCGTGATTCATGAAAGAGAGTTCTATAAATTTAGAAGCAGAACAAAGCCTATAGTTGTGGTTGTTGGGGGGACAAATTAAACCTATAGCACAAACCTTCAAAAATCAAAACCCATTACAAGGCATACCCAAAAAAAAAAAAAAAAAAAATCCTATTAATTAATCTCTCTTTTTTAAAACAAGATAAAAAGAAAGAAAAAGCTTGAAAAGTTTAAAGCTCTTTCTCTCTCTCCATGTTGATTCTTCAAGGGATAGCAACATTATCAAAAGGCCAAGACAGCAGCTTTTCTTCTTAATTTTTGGCTAGAACTCTCTCTCTCTCTTCATATTTGTTTAACTTATCCTCTGTAATTTTCTCCAGGGTTGTGTAAGTGTAAGGTCCATGCATTTGTTTGGCTGCCTTCAAAGCCATATCCCTGTCCCAGTTACTCAATACGTAGCTTCCTTTAACTTCTTAGGCTTGACACTCTAAAATTTTTTTTTCGTTTTAATAATATGACCTTGATAGGAAGATAAGCATAACAAGAGCTATACACTATAAAAATAAAAAATAAAAAATTGCTATTTACGACGAAACTATTTCAACGGCTACAAAAAGTTGTCGGGAAAACTAGCTTTCTTGACGGCATTTTATATTTTGTCAGAAATTACTCGTTAAATATTAAAACATTTATTACAACAAAAAATGTCTGTTGAAAATGCCTACTTTTTTGTCGAAAATAAAATTCGTTTTGGAGGGAAGATGACCTATAGCAATCTCATGTCAGGAATCAGGGCCTTGAAATCTTTTTTGGCTAGTCACTTCAAAGTGTTTTGTAGTAAATTGGGTTGGGATGAAAATGATAGGGACGTTCTTACCCAAAAAGGGAACAATGATAGAAACAAATCGATCAAGAGCTAGCAATCTCTATATGATTTTGAAAACAAGCCCTTTCAAGCTCTCTCTTAGAAGTCGTGTCATATAGCTGCTTAACTCAAAAGGTAATCCATTTTAGTCGAAAATTTGCTCTTCATGAAGTATAGGACTAGAAGTCATTGCTTGGAATTTCGACAACCCAGTCTCTTACTAGGAGTTAGGACCACTTGCTTAATAATCCTCAACCAAAAAAAAAAAAAGAAGAAGAAGAAAGGAGAGAAACAAAAAATTGGAAGTACAGAACATGTATATTTAGACCATCCTTGAGAGGTCTTCTTATTCTTATTCTTTTTTCTTTTCTTTTTTTGGGTGTGAAAATCTTTGTTTTGGGCTATGAATTTTAAATAAATTTTATTTAAAACACTTTTAAGACATAACCATTGACAATAGTTTGGTGTATACCTTTCATATATTGCAACGACAATAACAAACTTAACAGTCTCAAATTTTTTGTATTAGTTATAGACCCTCAACAGATTATTAGTTAGGTTAGGATACATGTATTATTTGCTGCTATTCTATTCTATTTGCATCAAGTGGAGATCTTTTCATTTTTCCTTTTTACCCATTTATTTTGTATACTTAAGATGTGTTTGGATGCTGCTTATTTTGTTGAAAACTGAAAACTTATTGCTGAAAATAATAAAAAAAAAATTTCGGAATTACTGTTCACATAAAGAAAACACTGTTCAATATTATTTATTTGCCTTAATGCACTGTTTATGTCCCATGAACATTGCAAGAGGCGCTGGTGAAAAAAAAAAAAAAAAGGAAAAATGCCAAACGTGGACATGCTGGACGTGATCCAAATGGGTACTCAATGTCTTTTATTCCAACTAGTAAAAAAAAATCCTAACTATGCTACTTTATTTATTTATTTATTTGATAGTTGGAGGAGAAAAAAATTGAACATTTTACGTATTTGTTGAATACACTAAAAACAAAAAAAAAAGTAGCCTAAAATTAAATTTTCGGAGAAATTTGTTTATTATTTTTTCCTCAACTGTGTCCATGGAAAGAAATTATGGGGCAGTTATGAAACCTTTTCTTAAAAATTAGGCTCTTATTCCTTGCAATTTTAGAAATTCATCATGGACTAACTGAGTAGAAAATACCAACGAGTTGACAAGCTCCTATGGTCCCAAAATTTTCTTTACATGGCAGAAATCCATGTTGGAGTAAGTCACGCTTGCCAAGAAACTAGTAATATTGCTTTATTTACCAAAAGAATAAGGATTTGCTGCAAATTAGTTTGCAGTAATTCTTACAAAAATACACGTGTCAATGCCTTAAATAGACACTTATCTAGACTTATATTTAAATGCAAACTTACTTGTTAAGATTGAATTTTTCACCAAATAGCCACTTGACACATGCATTTTGCAAAAGTTGCTGCAACTTAGTTTGCAGCAAATCCTTCCCCTTAACAAAATTATTCAAAGCATATTATGAGAAGTTGATTCTTGAAGCCTTTTTGCAGATCTTGGATATCGACTGAAATTTTAGATTACCTTCCAAACCATCAATTAATAGATACCCATGAGATTCAATTAATTTTTCTATTTTTTAAATTCCTTTCATATTTATATTCATATATTTTTAATTGACATTAATAATTATATACATATATATATATATATATATATATGCACACACACAAATACAAGAAAAACCATGTAAAATATAAAATTATAAAACGAGTAAAATAAAATAAAAATTTATTTTTGTAATCGAAATAAAATAAATTTTAAAGAGTAAAAGAATAGACACTCTTGTAGCCTCATTTAACAGTAGAGTCATCCAACAATCTCAACCTTCGTAATAAAGATAGATTTGTTCAAAATCAAATTAACACTACAAATTTTCACATCAATAGTATATTAACGCAAAGCATAATATATATATATATATATAAATAAAAAGAAGAAAATAAACTTATTTACCTTAAATGTGACTTGTGATAATAAGTCTATATGTAAAAGGGAGGAAAAAAAAAGGCTTGATGGTGATTAATTGCGAAGAAATCTTCTAGAGAGAGAGAGAGAGAGCAAAAAAGAATATATGGTTTTTTTTTTTTTTTTTTTTTTTTTTTCAGTTTTTAACTTGACACTAATCACTTTTCAAGGGGAAAAAAAAGTTATTAGATATGAGATATATTTGATTTTAAGTTGCTATAAAAGTACGATATTATACTGTACAACCAGAATTATGAACAATTTTTACTCTTGAAGGCTTTAGGTAACTGTTTAAATGAACTAAAGTTAAAGTTGGCATTACTTTTAATAAGCATACCAAATCATTCATGGAACAAGCAAATTTGTAAATGAGTGAATATCATGCGATTCAATTTTATACTTGTGGGGCCAGAAAATCTGGTAGTCTCGGCCCACTCCAAGCCAGGCCCAAGGGCCCACGCTGAAGATGCATGAGGGGTCCGAGGATGAAAGCGCGAGGACCAACCCCAGAGGAACATATCCGAGGAGGGGCCCGTCCTCGGGCGTCTGAGACCTCGGAAGAACATGAGCACCTCCCCACCGAAGGGGACTCCTTGAATATCCGAGAAGGAAAGGGTCCAGTGCCACGCGTCAGCGATGGGAGCACGGCGAAAGAGCGAGCCTTAGGCGAGCTATCACTTCTGCATTGAATGCCCTCAACTAATGTCCTGGCCGCATTAATGAGGACAGGACTCTTGAACAGCGCCGCCTTGGGTGCTGCAACCCACTGGAGGAACAGGGATGCGACTGATGGGACAGGCTCTCAAGTGGTAGCCTGATTGATCGACAAATGGAGGGTTAGGATCAGTTTAGAGGAGTATATAATGTAGGGAGTCCCTCCCAAAAGGGGGACGGAGGATCAGCATTAAGGAGTTCTGTAATGACCCATGCCCTTTGGAACATTTGTAATGAATCTTAAAAGAAATAATAAGAACACCAAACTTTGGAAGACCAGTTCGAGGAGCATCATTGTGCATCCCAATTCATGTTCAAGTTGATAAATCCACATGCAACAATGCAGGGCAGTTGTACCCCTTACTAGAGCCTAGTTCTTGAGCCCATACTCTACAAATTCATTAGAAGGCAAGCTGGGCTTGGGTCCACTCTCTCAATCTGAAGAAGTGTCCCAAACCCGGACCCTACAATACTCTTTATATCAAAGTTGGTTCTACCAACCTCCCAAATAGTATTTACTCATTTGGCTTGTTACAAGAGGCTCTTGGTATGCCTTTCATGACATATATATATATATATATATATTATGTATTTGCATAGCTTACCTCAATAATGTGAGCAGTATGAAGCATTTGCACAAACAAACTAATCAATAGGAACATGCATTGAGAACTTTATATATGTTGATTCTTGATCAATGCATGTTCCTATTGACACCACAACATATACAAAGATGGTTAAAAATAAGGTTTGTTTGTCTTTTTTTTTTTTTTTTTTTTGTCACTAAATCCTTTACACCCATTTGGACAAGGACTTAAATATAGTCACTTATCTAAATTTCTAACTCTTCTGTACAATAATTGTAACAATCATTGTTTGGCCACTAAGACATGAGCACAATGTCCATGAACTAGAGGATTTCATATTCATCTGCCATTAATTATTAACTTTTAACTACTACACGAAATGACACGGTATCTTTGTGTATCTTTCCAAAATTCTTTTGTTTCTTTTTTCTCCAATTATGGACTATACAGAATTTCTACTCACATTGCTATTATTAACTTCATATCTTTCCAATTCGAGAGTACTAGTACTGCTCATGATCTTGACACATGAAACATGAATTTGTTGTATTGTGGGTCTTTTTGATGAAAAAGAACTATCAGACGATAACAGAACCCGTGAAATTATATGTTATCTTCAACTCAGTCTTGTACAATACTCTGTTTCATGATGTAACCGGCCCCATGATATTCCAGAGAATGGTTTACTGTGTCACATTTGGCCATATGCAAGAAAAAAAAAATCTGAAACCTACCATGCATGGATTAAAAAATTACGATGGGTGCCATCATTTATGCTCTATTAGTCTCATCATTTGTGAGAAAGAAAACAAAGACTAAATTCAATCCTTGGATTTACATTACTACACAAATTGTGGAAGGTGATACATGCATTGATGGCAAAATGACAAAATCTCGTGTGAAATGATTTCAGTGTATTTATGAAGCGACTTTTCGCAAGAAATGTAGACATTCAAGAAAGTATGGTTAGTTTCAGAGTTTTTATTTTTATTTTTTGGGAACTAGTTTCACAGTATTTCAGTGCTTGTAATTTTGTTCTTACATGTTTATGCAGCTAGCCTTAACCGCGAGAATGATCGCTTCAACTTAATTTTAAAAAAAAAAAAAATATATATATATATATATATATCATATTATGTATGATAAAAGTTGAGTTTAAATGCCGTGGTTACGCTACGTGGGTTCACCAAATTGCAAAAATTTTATTAAATTTTAAAATTTTTAAAGAACTAAAAAGGAATAGTATACTACGAGGACTCTAATTCATTTTTACCATTAAGTAGTTTATCTCTTAAAAAAAAAAATAAAGGAATAAAAATTTGCTTCTTGGCCACTGCTTAGAGAATTAGACACACGCTAAAATTGGTGTGGTTGTTGCTAACACACTCAAAAGCTCAAGAAAGATCATCCAGCATGGCTCCAACCATATCTTACCAATGGTATTCTTTTCTCTTCGTTTAATTTGTTGTTTTAGATGCTTCACGGTATTGAATAACTGCTTTGGTTTGGTTTGTAACGTAGATTTATTGTAAATTTTTATTTAGATTCAAATATGAAGTAGCAAATATATATGGTTTATGATCTATTGAGGTTAGGGGTTATGATTTAATTTCAGGTTGGACCAATAATTCGCAGGTAGAGGCAATAGATGCATGCCACCAAAGTATCTTGATATTCTTATTCTTATTGTTTGACCTTGTGTGTATATGTGTTTGTTTCTCCAAAAAAAAAAAATTTTAAGATCTCACAAATTTCCACATCACCAATCCCTTTTTATTTTTTAATTATAAAAAGATTAAGTCTTATTAGGATCAAAGATCCTTGGCATGCTTGGACGAATTTCAAATAGAAGAGTTTTGCATTTTTAGGATTTCCTCTGTCGGTCGCATTATTAATTATTGTATTAACATTTTAATTGTTAGGCCCATTTGAAATTAATTAGAACTGCTGTTTCCATAAAAAAAATATATAAATAAATAAATAAATAATATCACGCCTGTAAGTCTCTTTTTTTATTTTTATTTTTTTAAAAGTCCTATTAGTACTAAAGATTCTTGGAATTCCAAATAGAAGAGTTTTGTATTTCTATAATTTCCTATATACGTGTGTGTGTTTGTTTCTCAAATAAAAAAAATTAGAACTGTTGTTACCATATATAAAATAAAATAAAACCTCACGCTACACCTATTATTTGGTTTTTTTTTTTTTTTTTAATAGGTTCAACTTAATGGCTTGTTTGGAAGTTTAGAGAGGGAGGAGAGTAGAGGGGAGTAGAGGGAAGGGGAGTAGAGGAGAATGATTCACCTCCACCTTATTTGGATGTTTTTAAAATTAGTAAGGGGGAAGGGAGTAATTAGCCCTTCCCCTTGTGTAATTTTGTTAATATAATAAGGGCAAATTAGGTAATTTACTTAATCAATAGTTTATGTACTCTACTCTCCCTCCAAATCTCTCCAATTTTGGGGAATTAAAATTGGGGAGCTAGAGGGAGTCCAAACCCCTTCAAACTCCTCCAAACCCCTCCCCCTCATTCTTTAAAAAACTTCCAAACAAGGTAATTGTATTACTCTCCCTCCCTCTACTCTACTCCCCCTCATTTTTTAAACATCCAAACATGCCAAGGATCTTTCTATTTAAAAAGAGTTCTTTCTTTCTCAAAAAAAAAAAAAAAAAAAAAAAAAAAAAAAACTTAAGACTTCTTTTTTTCTAATCTTTTGCTTAAAACAAAAACAAAAATGTAGGAGTTCTTCTTTGTTCAACTTGAAGACCTTTTTTAATTTGGTTTTTTTTAATAGGTTTAACGTAGGAGTTCTTTTTTCTAATCTTTTGCTAACCAAAAAACAAAAAAACGTAGGAGTTCTTTTGGTGGACTATTTGAACCAATAGGATTATTATGCATCGATGATAAAGAAAAATAGAGAAAGAGGTAGAGGATTAAGAATACTTCATACTATTTTAAAATTATTAGAATACTTCGTACTGTTTTAAACTTTTATTAACTATCAGGTGCATCGCACGAGTTAGCGACTATCACGTCTGCTTCATGTAAGATTGTAGGTATAGATTAATATTAGATTAATCAAAAAAATATTATATAGTAAGTATAAAATAAAAATAAAAACTACTTCATGTAAGATTGTAGGTAAATTATTATTAGATTAATCAAGACTCTAATACATTCTTATCTCTAATTCATTGTTATCATAAAGTAAGTGTATCTCTAAAAAAAATTTAAATAAAAAACTGTAGATTAATATTAGATTAATCAAAACTCTAATTCATTCATATCTCAAATTCAAAAAATCAGGACTCTAATACATTCTTATCTCTAATTCATTGTTATCATAAAGTAAGTGTATCTCTAAAAAAAATTAATAAAAAACTGCAGATTAATATTAGATTAATCAGAACTCTAATTCATTCATATCTCAAATTCAAAAAATCAGGACTCTAATTCATTCTTTTCTCTAATTCATCGTTATCATAAATTAAGTGTATCTCTAAAAAAAACATATTGCTCCCTATAATTTTTTTTTTTTTTTTTTTTTGTGGTATTAACTTTAACGTAAACCAAAAAAAAAAAAAATCTAATAACAATCTAGCTAATAACGTTAACTACTTTTTTGGGATAAAGTATTTAAAAAAAAAAAAAAAAACTAATATGTAATTAACCTAAACTTCTTGATTAGGTAACTTCAAGGAGTGTAGAGTATTTGATTTTTACTTGGACTCCTTTTCTAGGTGGAGTATGTATATATATACACCGTTAATTAGTGTAGTTTTTCATTGTCTAACTTATTGTACAGTTTTTTTTTTTCTTTATTTTATTTAGGCTTCCATTTTTCTACCTACAATCATGTAGGTATGTATTTTTTACTCTAATTTTTTATTATAATCAATTAAATATGTTTTATGTATTTGTTGCCTTTTGTTTAAGCTAATTTCCTCATGTTTTTCTTTTTTTGAGGGGCTAATTGCCTTATGTTTGATCTAATTCATATGTAAATGGCTTGATCCAATTTAATTATTTTGTTGTCCAATATATATGTAAGTTGTTGTAGCAAATTCTAATCATAGACTATTAAATTTACATACAATTTTGCAATCTATATGGTACTTTGTTTTTTTTTAACTCTGTTTAATTTTCTTCTTGATTTTTTTTTTTTTTTTCAGGTTTGTCAAAAAATATTTCAAGCATCCTAAGAAAGGTTTGTAATCTAGATGTAGAACTTTGCAATTTCTTTAAAAAAAAAAAAATTACAACATAGATTCTATTCCTCAAATAGATTATAGTTCCATCTTTAAAAAGTTGCCAATTTTATGTTACTTTGTCTAAAGATTTTAATAATTAGTATTGTGGGGGAGAAGAAACCAGGCCCAACACTATGAACCAAGGGCCCACGAAACGGCTATCTTACACCCGAAGAGAGAGAGAGAGAAAAGGGCAAGGCCCAGCTAGGAGTGGCATCTTCATGAAAGATCAGCGCTGTCCGAGGAAGGTATTTCCTGTCCGAGGAGAGTATCTCCTGTCCGAGGAGGATATATCACTTTAACAAGAAGTCTCAGGTTATTTGAGTACGAGAAAAGCCAGAGTGGCTGTCCGAGGACTTCACCAGATCAGGATAAGCTCAGAGCAAAGGCTGGAGATGATAAGAACGAAGAAATATCTAATGGAAAAGCTGCTACCACCGTATTTAATGCACTACAACAGCTTTTCTGGCCGCATTTATGTGGAGAAGACCTCTGAACAGTGCACCCTCAGCTACCGTCACTCCCAAATAACTAAAGCATACCCATGATGTGACATGCACTCAAGTAGATACACAGATGAAGAACAAGTGGACGATGAAGATGATGGGGAAGGGTACTATATAAAGAAGAAGAGATCCTGATAGAGGGGATCGAAAGAGAGGGAGGGAAAAAGAAGAAGAATAATTTCACTGTAGTCCTGAACATTGTAATGACTTATTGTTCAATGAAACACCTCCTCGGACATTGACCAAAGAATTTTCTTGGTGTTATTTTGTGTTATTTCTGCTTAATGTAATTCAGGCCATCATTGTGAATTTCAAACCCAGCCCAGCTCTTTCACCCACTCTCTACAAATTTATTGTTTAGGGTACGTTGGGCCTTCAACCCATACGTTTGGGCTTAGGTCACGAAACCGGTCCCTACAATTGGCGCCGTCTGTGGGAAGAGCTTGAACGATTGGGGAAGAATAGCAGTGGATGGTAATGGCTAATCAAGGGCAACAACCGGCAGAATCTGGGGCCTCCCAGCATGTTGATCCTTTTCTTAACCTGGAGCGTAGGCAGGATCGAGAAGGTAGTGTACACACTACACACACTGAACGAACCCAGCCTCGTGGTGGAAGTCATGTTTCCCATGCAGAGAAAAACAGCATGCAAATAGAGATTGAAAGGTTGAAGAGGGAGTTGCGCATGGAGAAGAGGAAACGTGCTGCATCACATCCTGACGATGACATGGATGACGGACAAGACATTACTTATCAGCAGAACTCTCAGACTCCAATCAGCGAAACCTTTTCGTATGAAGCTGAGCACCCTCGTGAGAAGCGACCACGAGAACTACCATATGGAGGGGTAGGAAACGATGCCATGAGTAAAGCCCTGAATCAGATTTCTAGGTCACCTTTTACACGAAGGATCGAAGGAGCGGAGCTGCCTCGGCGTTTCAATCAACCAACCTTTACTATCTATAATGGCAGGACAGATCCTGTGGAACACGTCAGCCATTTTAATCAAAGAATGGCTGTCTATGCCAGGGACGAGGCTCTGATGTGCAAGGTATTCCCCTCGAGTTTAGGTCCTGTAGCCATGAGATGGTTTGATAACTTGAGGGCTAACTCCATTGATTCCTACCAAGAGCTTACTCAAGCTTTCGGATCATGATTTGTCACCTGCCGAAGAGTGCCCAGGCCCCTATCCTCCCTTCTGTCCTTAAGCATGCGTGAGGGGGAGACACTGAAGGCGTACTCGGACAGATACTGGGAGATGTTTAATGAGATGGAGGGCAACTTTGATGCCATGGCCTTGGAGACGTTCAAGTTAGGTCTCCCCACTGATCATGGTTTAAGAACGTCTTTGTCCGGTAAGCCTGTTGACAGTATGCGCCAGCTTATGGATCGCATCGAGAAGTATAAAAGGGTAGAAGAGGATAGGCAACAAGGAAAGGGTAAGGATAAGACTACCACCCAGGACAGGAAGGACTTTAAGTCGGATCGTTACAACAACAGTAAGCCGAGGAGAGATTTCGTTGGGCACTCAAGTTCAACAAATGCCCAAACAGTTAATACTGTGTTTAAAGAGCCTGTTCATCAAGTTTTGGATAAGATAAAGAACGAACCATTCTTCAGATGGCCGAACAAAATGGTGGGGAATCCGGAGAGACGCAATCACAATGTCTATTGTCAATATCACCAGGATCATGGGTATACGACTGAAGATTGCAGAAGTCTATGGGACCATCTGGACCAACTGGTCACCGAGGGCAGGCTGAAGCACCTTTTGCATCGCTCTAGTGGGCGAAGGCAACCGGTCTCGGATTCCGAAAGGGGGGACTCTACAAAACCCCCTCTAGGAATTATTAATGTCATTTTCGCAGCCCCGGGAAGGACCGGGTCCTGTCCGTCGAAGGTTATGTCTGTGGCTCGGTTGCCGGTAGAAGATGCTGATAGGAATCCGAGGATCCTTGGGAATGCAATATCCCCCATGCTGTGCTTTTCGGACGAGGATAAGGCTGGGACTATTCAACCCCATGAGTACGCATTGGTTGTCACCTTCAGGATTGGGGGATATGATGTGAAGAGAGTTATGGTAGACCAAGGCAGCGCGGTAGAGATTATGTACCCTGATCTTTTCAGGGGATTAAATCTCACACCCAGTGACTTAACTCCGTATTGCTCCTTTATATTCAGCTTCGAAGGAAGAATGGTCATTCCGAAGGGACAGATCCGACTGCCCGTGCAAACCGGCGCGGAAATTGTTGAGGTTGATTTCGTGGTGGTAGACGTCTATTCCCCTTACACGGCAATTGTCGCTAGGCCCTGGTTGCATACACTGGGGGCTGTCTCTTCCACTCTACATCAAAAAGTCAAATATCCTTCCGAAGGACGAGTCTGTGAAATTCGCGGGGATCAATCCTCGGCTAGGCAGTGTCTAATGGCGGCTATACGGCATGGGGCCGAGGATGAATCTTCAGGAGGGGTGGTCAAAGACCCATAACAGTTAAAGGAACGGATGTCGCCTGCCGATGGGCAGGGTGAGGGTGTAAAATGTGAGGACTTAACACGAGTTATGATTGAATCCGATCCTGAAAAGTACTTCCAAATTGGGGTTCAGATACCTCAGTCAGAAAAGGAGGAGCTAATTGTTTTCCTCAAAAGAAATATTGATGTTTTCGCGTGGAGCACTTATGAAGCACCGGGGGTGGATCCAGAATTCATTTGTCATCATTTGAAGGTTAACCCTCTAAGCATACCAAAGAAGCAACCTCTTCGGCGGCCATCCAAGGAGCACGTTGAAGCAGTCAGAGAGGAGGTAGGAAAGCTCAAGCAGGCCGGGGCTATCAAAGAAATTTTTTATCCCGAATGGCTAGCAAACACTGTGGTGGTAAAAAAGAAAAGCGGAAAGTGGCGAGTCTGCGTAGATTTCACGGACTTAAACAAAGCCTGCCCTAAGGATCCCTTCCCCATGCCGAAGATTGACCAGCTGGTGGATGCTACTGTCGAACATCCTCGGATGAGTTTCTTAGATGCTTTTCAGGGGTATCATCAGATCCCCCTTGCTCCAGACGACCAGGAAAAGACTGCTTTTGTTACCCCCATTGGTAACTACCACTACAAAGTAATGCCTTTTGGTCTGAAAAATGCAGGTTCTACTTATCAGCGTATGATGACCAAGATGTTTGAATTACAATTAGGCAAGACCATTGAGATTTATATAGATGATATGGTAGTTAAAAGCAAATTTGTTGCTGATCATTTGAAGGATCTTGATGTGGTTTTTGAAATCCTGAGGAAACATAAGTTGCGCTTGAACGCTTCGAAGTGCTCGTTCGGACTTGGGTCAGGCAAATTTTTGGGCTACATGGTTACGCACAGGGGAATCGAAGTTAATCCTGATCAGATAAGGGCTATCCAGGATCTGCAGCCCCCTCGGAATCCGAAGGATGTGCAGAAGCTAACAGGAATGACAGCTGCGTTAAACCGGTTTATATCCAGGTCTGCGGACAAATGCAAACCCTTCTTCTCCCTAATTAATAAATGGAAGGGTTTCGAATGGAATGAAGAATGTGCCTCGGCTTTCCAACAGCTCAAGGATTATCTATCTCGGCCACCGATTATGTCTAGCCCTGAACCTGACGAGGTTTTATTTGCTTACATCGCAGTGGTTCCTCACGCTGTAAGTTTAGTATTGATAAGAGTGGATCAGGGAGTACAGAGGCCGGTCTATTGTGTAAGCAAATCGTTGCACGAAGCAGAGGTCAAGTATTTGCCACTGGAAAAAGCTATCCTGGCCGTAGTGCTAGGAACGCGGAAATTGCCTCACTACTTCCAAGCCCATACTGTCGTGGTGCTCACCCAGCTTCCACTCAAAATAGTACTTCGAAGTGCCGACTACACGGGGAGGATAGCCAAATGGGGCACTATTCTAGGGGTTTTCGACATCAAATACATGCCTCGAACGTCAGTCAAAGGCCAAGTCCTCGCAGATCTGGTGGCCGAATTCACAGAGCCCAGCTTAGAAGATGTAGAAGTAATGCCGAGCATGGATGAGAAATCGGTTGGTTTGGTTTCTCAACAGGACCCTGCTCATTGGGAGTTGTACGTAGATGGCGCGGCAAACCGGAAAGGTTCTGGAATTGGGCTGGTCATGACCTCTCCAGAGGGGATCATCATCGAGAAGTCACTAAGGCTAGATTTTAACGCCACAAATAATGAGGCTGAGTATGAAGCCCTATTGATGGGAATGGTCATGGTCCGAAGGATGGGAGGAAGAGCCGTAAAGGTGTTCTCGGACTCAAGACTGATTGTGGGCCAAGTTCAAGGAGAGTTCGAAGCCAAGGACGAGAGGATGCAAGGTTATTTGAGCAGAGTCAAACGCCTGGAAGAGGAATTTGGATTTTTCAGTCTGATGCATGTTCCCAGATGTGGCAATGCACACGCCGATTCTTTGGCCACATTAGCCACCTCTTCGGATCAAGATTTGCCGAGAGTTATCATCGTGGAGGATCTTCATGAGCCCACTGGAGTAGGAAGAGACGCAATTCAAGTACACCAGATTCGAAAAAGCCCATGTTGGATGGATGCCCTAATCGAATTTCTAAAAGATGATGTCCTGCCGGAAGAACGAAAGGAAGCTGACAAGATCCGAAGGAGAGCCGCTAGGTTCTGGTTATCCGAAGACCAAAAATTATATAAACGCTCTTATTCGGGGCCATATCTGTTGTGTGTTCATCCAGAAGCCACTGAGGCACTACTGGAAGAGTTACATGAAGGTATTTGTGGAAGTCACACTGGAGGCAGATCATTGGCCCATCGGGCCCTTACCCAAGGATATTGGTGGCCGAGTATGCAAGAAGAAGCTCGAGACTATGCGAAGAAATGTGATCAATGTCAGAGGTTCACACCAAATATACATCAGCCGGGAGGAACCCTCAATCCATTGTCTAGTTCATGGCCATTCGCCCAATGGGGCTTGGACATCGTGGGTCCATTCCCTAAAGCTGCAGGGAACAGAAAATATCTCCTGGTCGGTACCGACTATTTTACGAAATGGGTCGAGGCAGAACCTCTTGCTAATATCCGAGATGTGGATGTACAAAAATTCGTATGGAAGAGCATTGTAACTCGCTTTGGAGTTCCACACACCCTTATTTCAGATAATGGTTTGCAGTTCGACAGTACCTCGTTTCGGAATTATTGTAGCGAACTGGGGATCACGAACAGATACTCTACTCCCTCCTATCCTCAGGGTAATGGCCAAGTTGAAGCAGTCAATAAAGTTATAGTCAGCGGCTTAAAGAAGAGGTTGGACGACGCAAAGGGAAGGTGGGTCGAAGAATTGCCACACGTGCTTTGGGCTTACAGAACTACCCCTCGCAGGTCTACTGGAGAGACTCCTTTCTCAATGACTTATGGGTCCGAAGCTGTAATTCCTTTGGAAACCAATTTCCCAACTCTGAGAACCAGTTTGTTCTGCTCGGACAACAATAATAGACTTCTGGAAGCCGAATTGGATTTTATCGAAGAACGAAGAGAAAACGCCATGGTTCGGCTGGCTCATTACCAACAAAAGCTTAGACAGGGCTACGACGCCAAGGTCAAATCGAGACCCTTAGAACCCGGTGACTTGGTGCTCAGAAAAGTTGTCGGCAACACAAGAAATCCAGCCTGGGGAAAACTAGGACCAAATTGGGAGGGCCCATATCGCATTACATCATGTGCAGGTATTGAAGCATATTTTCTTGAAGATTTGGACAGTCATGTAATACCCCGTCCTTGGAATGTAAATAATCTCAAGAGGTATTATTATTAATCGAGTTGTTTTCTTGTTTATTATTATTAATCGAGTTGTTTTCTTGTTTATTATTATTAATCGAGTTGTTTTCTTGCTCATTCATTGTCTCTCTAAGTGTTTAAACTTAAATCTGATCATGCCTGTAGTCCTCGGACCAGATGATTTCGGATTAGTTAACACCCTTTATTTGTTCTCTAAGTGTTTAAACTTAAATCTGATCATGCCTGTAGTCCTCGGACCAGATGATTTCGGATTAGTTAACACCCTTTATTTGTTCTCTAAGTGTTTAAACTTAAATCTGATCATGCCTGTAGTCCTCGGACCAGATGATCTCGGATTAGTTAACACTCTTTATTCGTTCTCTAAGTGTTTAAACTTAAATCTGATCATACCTGTAGTCCTCGGACCAGATGATTTCGGATTAGTTAACACCCTTTATTTGTTCTCTAAGTGTTTAAACTTAAATCTGATCATGCCTGTAGTCCTCGGACCAGATGATCTCGGATTAGTTAACACTCTTTATTTGTTCTGTAAGTGTTTAAACTTAAATCTGATCATGCCTGGAGTCCTCGGACCAGATGATCTCGGATTAGTTAACACTCTTTATTTGTTCTCTAAGTGTTTAAACTTAAATCTGATCATGCCTGTAGTCCTCGGACCAGATGATCTCAGATTAGTTAACACTCTTTATTTGTTCTCTAAGTGTTTAAACTTAAATCTGATCATGCCTGTAGTCCTCGGACCAGATGATCTCGGATTAGTTAGCACTCTTTATTTGTTCTCTAAGGGTTTAAACTTAAATCTGATCATGCTTGTAGCCCTCGGACCAGATGATTTCGGATTAATTAACCCTATTTAACCATTTCCTAGGTGTTCAAATTGGTTAGCATTATTTGGTCAAGTGATTAATGCTACTTTTCATACACAATATTAATCGTACAGGTTATTTGCAAAACAAAGTAATTTTGTTTCTCCATAACTATAATTATCAAGTAAAATCACTTGTAACACAAAAGGATTATATTAAACTGCAAGTACCAGCGTATGAACAAAAATTACTTCATTGATAAAAATTGGTTTACAATTTTCTCAACAAAAAAAAAAAAAATCCTAAGTCTATGTTGGGACTCCCTGAGAAGGACCCGAGGGTGGTTGCTCCCCTTCTAGAGATTCACCCTTCTCATGCGGGGGCTCAGCAGATGGGACTTGGCCACATGGCAGTGGAAGACCCTGGTTAGGCTCAAGAGTAACCAAGGGATTAGGCTCAACCAGAGGTTGCTCAGAAGCCTCAGGGGGATGTGCAGTAGGAGCATCATCATCCGGATACTGCCGAATATCCTCGCCGTAGAAGATATTCTCTGGCCGTCGAAGATCTGAGTCGGGAGAAACTCCAGCAGCATCTAATGCTTTGCTCCATGTCAGGTCGCAGTAATCCCGAGCAACCGAGGCAAATTGCTCGGTGAGATCTTTCTCTGTCACATTCACTCCCAGTTTATAGGACGCCCTTTTTTCAGCTTCAGTGGCCTCCTTAGCCAGCTGGGCGTCCCTCAGAGCATCCTCGGCAGCCGCCTTGGCCTTCAGCAGCTCGGAGCGAAGCTCTTTGATAGTTTCTCTTTCTGTGGCCAACTTTTTCTGAGCTTCGCTCAGCAGCCTGCGCTGAGACTCGGCCTGGGACTCTGCATTCTTTAAGCCAGCATCCAGGCTGTCCCTCTCCTGGGCTACTGCTTTTAGCTGATCCGAGAGCTTCGAGGTCTCGTCTTTTAGGTTGTCCAAGACCCTCTCTGCTTCAGACCTAGCTTGGGCCTCGGCCTGGGCTTGCACATTGGCTTTGCGGCTCCACTCTTCGGCCACAAACACCTGCTGAGTGATCTGAACCAAGTTACAGTGTTAGTATACAAACATAAAAGCCAACGCTATAATTGAGAAGTAGAATGGATATACTTACCATGGCCAAGTCCCTTTTCAGAGACATAAAGAGTTCATATTGGCTGAAACGCCTATATGAATCCATGTCTTTGGGCAGAAGTAGGGGCTGCTCCAACACCTCAGCTATTAGTGCCGCCCGACCCCCGTCATAATTTCTGACCGAGGTCTCCCAGGGAAATGGGACACCGTCGAGCTCTAGCCGAGGGGACCATATGCGTTGTCCTCGGCGAACCTCGGCCTGATTTGGCTCCTCTCGGCTCTCCACCGAGGAACCCCTTTTTTGACGGGGCTCTTTGATCACTTTCTGCTGCTTAGTCTTTGAAGGCAGCCCTTTTTCCTTGTCGTCAGGTTCCATCGGCCTCTTCTTTTTTAAATCCGGAATGGATTTGAAAGCCGGATCAGGAACCTGCGAGACAGGAGGAGGTGGAGGCACATTAGCAGCTGGACGAGAAGTCCCTGTTTCTTTAATTTCCACCTTATTGGTCCTCTTCTTGAGGAGAAGTCTCAGGTCAAACATCTCTTCCTCCGAGGAATCTTCTGGTATTGTTGTCAGCAGTAAGGGGGGTCAGATGAAAGACTGCCTATCCGCCTCTTCTTCGGAATCCGAAGGAATAACGTGGACCCCTCATTCGCTCTCACCTTCGAACTTAAACTTGTCAATTTGCTCGTCCAAGGAAGTGGACGAGGATCCGACCCGTTCTCTCACAGCCGGCTGAACAAGAGGAACTTGTTGGACTGGTCGGACGAGCAGCGGAACACCCTGGGGATTAGGGTGTGGAACTGGTGGGAGATCGTAGGGCGCGAGAAAACTCTTCCGAGCAACGTCTATACGCCGCAATCTATAATCGCCCTGAATAATGGCGTTCCCTGCTGGCTGGACGTCGGCTGGCTTTGGAGTATAGCCGAGTATGAGTGGAATAGACCTCAACTGCCTATCTTCGCTGACGTATATTTCCGAGCGCAGTAGGTAGTTGAGGGCTTGCACGTTGATAAGGCTCAGCCGAGGGGCAGTATGTACCTTATCTGTAAAACAAACAAAGCAAACAAATTAGAAAGCAGATACAAATACAGACTAAGGAGTAATTGCAGAAGGAGAAAATCCTAGAGCTATGGTTAGAAACCCTAAGTCCGAGAGGGCACACCTGGCTCTCCTGGCGTGGTCGGATAATGTAGACCGTCGTGCCATTCGCCCGAGACAACCAAATAGTCATCCTTCATCCCCTTATTGGATTTGGGAAGGCAGGAGAACAGCCTCACGACATCGGAGCGGGATTTAAGATAATACCCCCCTCCCCTTTGGCTACGACATTCATACATGTATGCTAAGTCGTGCCAGGTTAGCCCTAAACCTAACTGCTCATTTACGATGTCGATGGCCCTTAATATCTTAAAGGTATTGGGTGCGCATTGCTCGGGGGAAAGCCTATGGTTGATAAGGTAATTTCGGGTCACGAGACCCATTGGAATGGTCATTCCTCCCTCAAGAAAGGCGATCATAGGAATTATGACCTCTCCCTCCGCTCGGTCTAGTAATAGTCCCTCTGGGGGACAATATTTCAAATTTACCCCCTGAGGGATATGGTAGGTACTTTTGAACTCCTCGATTAACGCCGGACTGTCGACGAGATACTTGTATTTACCCATTTTGTAAGAGAATGGATGGAATAATGAAAGAAAACAGTGGCCGAAGAGAAAATAAGGACTCAAGGTACGCTGAGACTTACTATATCACAAGCAAGACGAATTCCCTAACTGGAAATGTGCTTTTGAGAGGGACCCTGAAAGCAGAAGATGCAGAAATCCGAGAAGGAATGAAGTGCTTTTGAAGACGGGAACCTTTTGGAAACTCTGAAAACGCTCTGAATGCTACGAATGTGTAAAGTGAGAAGAATAACTGCCTGCAGATATTTATATATGGGGACAAACGGAGCGGTATCATTCATCTCGCACGAATCGCGAGAACAAACCCCAACCGTTTGATCCGCGATCCACCGTTGGATACAAGAGACAGGGCCGCCTGAAGCAATTGATGTAACGCCTTGGGAATGGAAGATTTACAGTGGCAATGATGAGGCGCGCGTCTCCACAAGCTCGCGCGTATAAACAGGGGCATTTATGTCATTTTGTTGTCACTTTCATTTATTCCTTCTATTTTATTTTTCTTTCGTTCCCGCCTATCAAGTCAAAATTATTCTTTCTTCCCGCTTGCGTGGGAAAGAAATAAAATTTTGAGGGGCTAATGTGGGGGAGAAGAAACCAGGCCCAACACTATGAACCAAGCGCCCACGAAACGGCTATCTTACACCCGAAGAGAGAGAGAGAGAAAAGGGCAAGGCCCAGCTAGGAGTGACATCTTCATGAAAGATCAGCGCTGTCCGAGGAAGGTATTTCCTGTCCGAGGAGAGTATCTCCTGTCCGAGGAGGATATATCACTTTAACAGGAAGTCTCATGTTATTTGAGTACGAGAAAAGCCAGAGTGGCTGTCCGAGGACTTCACCAGATCAGGATAAGCTCAGAGCAAAGGCTGGAGATGATAAGAACGAAGAAATATCTAATGGAAAAGCTGCTACCACCGTATTTAATGCACTACAACAGCTTTTCTGGCCGCATTTATGTGGAGAAGACCTCTGAACAGTGCACCCTCAGCTACCGTCACTCCCAAATAACTAAAGCATACCCATGATGTGACATGCACTCAAGTAGATACACAGATGAAGAACAAGTGGACGATGAAGATGATGGGAAAGGGTACTATATAAAGAAGAAGAGATCCTGATAGAGGGGATCGAAAGAGAGGGAGGGAAAAAGAAGAAGAATAATTTCACTGTAGTCCTGAACATTGTAATGACTTATTGTTCAATGAAACACCTCCTCGGACATTGACCAAAGAATTTTCTTGGTGTTATTTTGTGTTATTTCTGCTTAATGTAATTCAGGCCATCATTGTGAATTTCAAACCCAGCCCAGCTCTTTCATCCACTCTCTACAAATTTATTGTTTAAGGTACGTTGGGCCTTCAACCCATACGTTTGGGCTTAGGTCACGAAACCGGTCCCTACAAGTATTATTATTAACAATACTGCAAATCACTTATATTGTAGATTCATTAGATATAAAATTCATATGCCCATAGTTTGATACATGTAATTATAAATGATATTATAGCACAATTGGTATGTTAGAAGATAATTGTTATACCAATTCAATTTATTCATTTCGTTATAATAATTACTTATTTGGTTATAATAATTATATATATTCTACAAGTTTTAACATAAAACCGTGCAACGCACGGGCCTTTAACTAGGATATATATATTTTATAGATATAATAGTGCTGGAGCATTTTAATATTATATAATTAAAATTAATTTATATTATAACATAAATAAAAAGATGTAGGAGTTAATATGCAAGATGTTAGTGAAAATGTTTAATCTCACATTGAAAATGAAAGAGATTATTTTATTCTTTTAATTGTGTTGATTAATGTGTTAATATGTATTGATTCGGATATTAGGTTAGATATGTGTCCAAAAGGGAGGTGAAGGGAGGAGGTGTAGGTTATGGGCAAAAAATGGTATTATTTCTGGTGGAGCTTTGGGCTGCCATGCTTTAGTCCAAATAATATTATGTATTTTTTCTTTCTTCAGTTTATGTCTCTTTTTTTTTTTAAGAAAAGGCGTGATCAATATGATCAGCAATAAAATATTGCCGAAGAGAACTCCAATCACATTGAATTCTAATCTAACAAAAAGCAATTGTCCACAGTCTTTTTTTTTTCTTTTTTTATTTTTTTTTATTTTATGAACGATTGTCCACAAATTTGGATCACAAAAGAAGAAGAAAATGATATAATTTTATTTTAAGGTTCGACCATAATGAATTGCATTATTGGAAAATTACTGTCCTTTTTATATTTGAATAGCTCGAACCCAGAGTCTAGGAAAATAAGATATGATGATAAGGTAATCATCAGGATACAAATTAACTAAAAAATTCTAAGTTTTTTTTTTTTTTTGGGAGTATGAAAACTTCTAAGTTCTTAGCTCATATCTAGAGTTTTTTCATAGTGTGTTTACTATGCATGCAGTGAAAGAGCGATTGAACCGTGGCCTCGTTCATGTACGTTACCCACTAGTGTCATGCAAAATTTTTAGACCCGGACCATTCAAAGAACTGTAAAAAAGAGAGATTCAAGGTTTTTGAGGTCGAACTGTGATGATGTCATAATGAATTTAATATTTATTTAAAATATAAATATACATATTAAATTAGTAAAAATATAAAAATTGATTAAAATAGTCCAAATAAATATAAAAATCTATCTTTCAAATATATTTTTCATATCATAACTTTCATAAGCCAAATAAGAAATGATAATTCCTAAGTAAACATAAATTGCTTTTGAGTTTTTTTGTGAGAGATATAAAATATTTCAATATAAATCAATATCGAAATACCGCTTTAAAATATATATATATATGTGTGTGTGTGTGTGTGTGTTTTATTAGAGCTCAATATTCTTTTTTTATGCAAGCTTGTCTAAATTATGTTAAGCCATACCTAAGCTCATTTGATAAACTCATAATCTATTTTTATGAGACCCAATAAAAAGGTTAATAGAGACAATAAATGGTCAAGTATTTTCTGAATGAAAAAAAAAAAAAAAAAATCCAAGCCTTCAACAATGGCGGACATTAGTTTGTCCGCCCACCCAACTATTTTGTGAGCCCCAATAAAACTTCAAGAGAGATCCTGATAATTCCGCATTTCCCACGATTTAAAAAAAATAAATAATAGCAAAAACTAGAAGAGTGGAGGCAGTTGGGAGCATTGGTGACCGCTCATTTGAATCTAATAGAACAAAATCAAAACTCAAGGAAATGTTAACTATTTGACAGTAGACATTGATCAGCAAACCAGAGAGAGAAGAAAAATACAAAGAAAGGAAGAAACAACAGAAAGCAGAAAGAAGAAGAAGAAGAAGAAACAGCAGAAATAACGACAAAGAGGGAGACAAAGAAGAAGAAGTGGTTGAAGTTTCAACAATGGCCATAAGGTGCTGTAACTCTAAGCCAAGTATAGTTTTTTTTTTTTTTTTTTTTTTTTTTTTTTTTTTTTTTTTTTTTTTTTTTTTTTAAGCTCTAACTTGAACCGTTAAAACTATCCACAGTTCTCAAACCCGAGCGATTTGACCTCAGTTCATATGGTTGCCTGACTTTTTTACTTAGGCCAGTTTTTGAGATTAAAAAACCTCTTTAGTGAATGGTTCACGGTTACCTGAGTTGGACCGTACAGTCCAGTCTAGGTTTCAAAACCATAGTGTCACAACCTTCACGGACTCTAAAGGCTTGTCCATACGTAAGAACTAGAATAAAGACACATAGATATCACAGATAGGCTCGCTCCCTAAATATCAAAATGTTTTCCTATCCTTTCTCAAATTTACATTTTCTCTCGAATCACCACTATAAGATATCCATAAACACCCAAACATAGCCACATAAAAAGTTAAAACAAACCCAACAAGATCCAACATGAAACCTAGCCACCAAATTGCAGTGTCGTTGATCCCCCTTAGAACTAGTGGTGGCTCTAGGAATTTTTTTCAGAGTGGTTGTAAGGACCAAAAAATCTGGCAACCAAGCCCACTTAGAATAGTGGGTTTGTATAGTTTAACTATGGCCCAAATCAATAAATTTGTAAGAGAGGGAATCAAACAATAAGAGAGTGCCTTGCCTGAGGATGGAAATAAGGAAGAAAGGCTTAATATTATAGAGTATGTGAGTAAATGTCTAAGTACAAGACTGCCCGAGGAGGCTAATGATACACAAAAAAAATACACTATTCACTCTTTTCTCTCAATATTTTTATTATTACTTTTTTTTCTTTTTGATATTTGTGTATCTCCCCCTTCTCTGAGAACCATCTTTTTCTTATATACTCCCTCCACTTCACATCCTGAACCCCCATTTTTGCCTACCAAATTTCTCTTAGCGACACCTGTCCTTTTAAACATCTAAGGAATGTGGTAGAAGGAGTTGCTTAGCTGTGAATTACACTGCTCAGGTCACTTTATCATCAATGCAGCTGATAAAGTTGTTGCCCACCATTTAATGCGGAGGCAACATGCTACTTCTTGCTGGAAACTTTTCCTATTCCTTATAATTCTCTTTCCTCAACCAATCCTTCCCACTTGAAGCTCCTAAAAACCTTTTGCCTCTTTTCCTCTTATCCTTAGGTAACCTCCCTTTTTGGACATGTAGTGCCCCAATATTAACTCTACAGTTCTACAACCCTTTCCTCGGTTCTCTGGCCCCTATAATAGCCCCCTAAAATTTTGCTATTAATTTTGAGATAAAAGCAAGGTTTTAGTTATAAGACTTTCTCTCACACGTACGACATATGTTCCCACGTGGTAACATCCTTTCACCTATCTCCAACATGCTCCTGACGCTTCAAAATCCACGATCTCGTATTTATGGCATCAGGCAACTCCTTGTCCCCCCACGTTCTATGGTGCGATCAGGATCCTACGGTCCTTGTTTCTTCTCATTCATGAGCGGGAAAATTACCGCTCATTTTTCACCCCTATATAAGGAGGGCTTGGGGTTGGCTTTACCTCATTTATGCATTTTGGCGATTTATGTTGAAGCAGCTTCCCAAGGAGAAATCTTTTAATTGCTTGTAGGTGTGTTCATACTCCTATTTTTCTTTTGCACGGATTTACATTTATCTTACCATAAAACTCCATGGTTAGATTTGCTAGGCTAGTAGATACTCCTGAAAGTATAGCTACCTTTAGGGCACAGTATAGGATCCCTAACAGTGTTGAACTCCAACATTGTGAAACGAGTGAATAACTGGTCATGAATAGACCTCCTAGCTCTGTAGTCATTCCAATGATTGCCTTCATAGAAGGCGGGATGGAATTTCCTATGGGAAAGGTCACCCAAGACTACCTAATGAACTATAGGCTCACCCCCACCTAATGCTCCCTAAATGTCTTTAGGGTCCTTGGATGTGTAGACATGCTAAACATAAAAATGGGGACCAACCTAACATGACATGACGTTGGACAGTTTTAGACCCCTTAACACAACCAGATTAACCTAGTTAATTAGCCAAGTGATTAACTTAGTCAATTTATGCAAATCTAGGTTATCACAATCAAACAATCATATCAAGTATAAAACAGCAGAAAAGTAAATAACACAATGATATGATGACCTAGGAAACCACACGGTAAAAACCTAGGGAGGATTTGACCTAGCTATCCTCAAGGTAAACTTGAATCCACTATCTTGAAAGAATTAAAGTTCATACAATAAGACTTACAAGCCCCCACGCTCAACTTCTTATTGCTATCTACCAGTAGAACTTACTGACACGACCATGTGCAAGCTCTGAGACTACGGACTCCTTCTTTCTTAGATTCTCAAGCAAGTACAAGCACCCACACTTGTTTTTCTTTAAGCTTCAATGGTAGCAACTGAATTGATCATCAATGTGTAGATAACATCTCCTCCTTGAAAACCCTAAATTTTGTGTAAAGGAAAGCTCCTCTAGATTTCACAAGAGATTTACACAAAACAGCAATCTGAGTTACCTCCAAAACATGGCTAGGGTTTGCCTTATATACCCAGGGCAAAAACATAAAACCCTAAACGTTTTAGGAGTTAGGGCTGAGTTGGAATTCTGCAAAAAAAATGCATCTGACCCGATTTTCGATTGATCGAGCGTAAGCTTTGATTAATCGAACCAGGCTAAGAAGCACTATTAAATCCTGCATCATCTTATTCCAACTTTACATAAATAATACAACTTTGAGCAAGTCTAAACAAGACTAAACAACTTGTTTTGATCATGGTTTGCCAACAATACATATTAGAGTTCTAAATATATTGAATCCTAAGTCTTTAGAACCTAACAGACGTAAACTTGGTATACAACTATCAAAAGGGGGAAAAGACTAAATACTACATTAAATGTAGAGTTCCTTCTATTAGGTTAATCTCCTGCCCACCTGACTCAAGCAAAAAATATGGACGAGGACTTCCTCATCATCTTGGGAGACTAGTATGATGGATTGCACTGTCATACTCAGGAAAGGGAACCAAGTAGGGTTCCCATGGACCATAGGCATATATAGGATCTTGCCTACATTTTACAAGTTTAAGTCTTATATATATATATATATATATATATATATATATATATATATATATCTGATTTATAACTCCTATTGTTTTCATTGGTAGACGAATACCACACTACCCCGTCCAAGCATTTGGTGAACTTTGCAGACCTAAGCTGAATCGTTAAGTCAGATATTTTTTCGCACAAGGACAGTCAACTCTGAGCCGCGCACGTCATCCACGGATACAAGCCTCTTACCAAACGCTTTCAAAGCTCGAAGAACATCATTAGAGCTAGAGACCTTCTGTTGACCTTAATAGACATAGCTGTCCCACGCTTTCTACTAGCTGAATCTCCTCCAGCTGAACTCAGAACGCTTAACTTCCAGCTCCACTCACGGCCAGGCTCCTCTACTCATAAGAACCTCCTATTCCTTCAGACGAAGAAACTAAGGAGCCCACACCAAAACTTATCCAGTAGGAAGTAACGGACAAAGACTTCGAGGTCTTCTACTAGCAAGAAGACCCCGAAGACACTCCTAGCACGTTACACCACCCTATACGTCTCGCCCAAGTTAGTCCTAAACAAAAAGGGACTAATATTCCCGAAGGAATGGGTTTTGAACAGAAGACCCCGGACCTCCTCACCTTACTAATGGCCCACACTAGGAGCTCTACTCTAGCTGTCGTGGTGATGCCCGACCACCCATTCCTAGTCCAATGCGTGCATCTTCTACTGAAGTCGCTGATAAGAAGAGAAAAAGGGCCCAATGAGGTAAAGGCATTGAAGGTGCCGAGGAAGGAGAAGTCACCCATTCTTCGCACTAGCCCCCAACTAAGGAGGCCTGAACAGCTAAGGGCTAACAAAAGAAAAGCGCATTCACTAGAACCTCTAAAGAATAAGAGGGAGACCAACCACCTAAGCCTTCTGTTTGGAGGCCCTTATTCCCCTAAGCTTAAGTAGTCCCATGTTAAGTGACGCCAACTTGAGGGACCATCAAAATGGCAGCTCAGGTTTAGTAACAAAGTGCTTAGAGAAAGCTTTATGCCTACCCGAGGACATGCAGGAGCTTAGGTCCTTCAGGAAACGCAAAGTTTTCCTATCTTTGAAACATGACCTAGCAAAGTTATATAATTATCCTTCTCTCTTTATAAAGTAAAATAATACGTGTACCAACCCTAACTAATATTAATTTTGTAGTTAGTCCAAAGCTGCCTTTATGGCCGAGGAGTGGGTAGACCATGCATTAGACCAAGTTAGGGAAGGTGAGGGCAAGTTGACAGCAGCCAAGAAGGCCCATGCAAAGGTGGATAAGAAGCTTAAGGAGACTCTTACCTAACTGATTGAGGTTGAAAAGGCTCAAAAAAATGTTGAAACTGCCATGACCAGCTATGAAAGATAAGCTATAGAGTGCCTAGAGGCCCAGAAAAAGGTCGAGAATAAATTGGCACTGAACATGGTGAAGTTGAAATAGTTGCATAAGTAATTGGAGGCTAAGGATGAAGAGAAGGCTAAGGCCAAGCAGGTGGCCTATGATGCAGGCATGACTAAAATTGTAGAAAGCCTCACTGCCCAACTCAGGGACATTGCTCGAGCCTTCTGCTTTGAGGTGTAAGGTCAAGCCCTGAATGTAGCTGGGGTCATTACTGAATCAGAGCTCAGAGCTCCTGACCAAGTCTACTACCCTCCTGCCTTGCGCTTGGCCCTCAGCCCTCTCACAACCTTCAGTAGACCCCAGCTTCACCCTTACTTCCTCTTTGGCCCAGCATACCTCCATTCTGTCTGCCATTCCAGCCAAAGGCAAAGAAAAAGAATAGCCAATTCCAGCAAACACGGTGGAGGTGGAGACAGAAGAAATAACTAAGGTGGCCCAGTTGAAGAGAAAGAAGAAGGAGAAGGAATAAGAGAAGAAAGGAGGGAAAGAAAAGTAAGCCACTACATAGCTTAGCCCTCAACTAAGAAGCAGATAGCCAATTTTTGTAATTGGGTTTAGATTAAGTTGACGCCCTCTCTTTCTTTCTATTGTACTCCACTCTTCAAAACTTAATGAAAAAAGTCAACTTTTAGTTTATACTCTTTCATCTGTTAACTTTTTACTTGCCAGCTTGCATTTATGCTATTTTATTTTCCTTGCAACAATTGCGATACACTAACTTATGATTATCTATCTCAACACTTCTTATTCTTCTATTCAATTTAAAACAACTTACAAGATAGCTATTAAACTAACTCTTGGTACTTAATAGAAATGTCAAACAACACTTACTTTTAATTAGACTTGGAATCCTAAAGCAGGCTCATTTGCACTAGTCTTGAAATCTGTGGAAGTATTCAAGGTTCTTAACTTCACTCTTCACTTAGACAACTTCTTGCCAAAATCAATTTGTTCCCGATCTGTGACCTGAGGAGCCACATTAGACCTAATTTTGGCCAACACTTATAAGCTTTTTCTAGAACCGTTAATTTACCCAAGGCTTGTGACCCGAGGAGTCGAAAAAGGTTGAAGTTCTGTTTAACACTTAGAATTTTCCATATAAGGTTAATTTACCCAAGGCTTGTGACTTGAGGAGTCGAACAAGGCCGAGATTCTATTTAACACTTAGAATTTTTTCCATATAAGGTTAATTTATCCAAGGCTTATGACCCGAGGAGTCGAATAAGGCCGAAGTTCTGTTTAACACTTAGAATTTTTCCATATAAGGTTACCTTAACAAATGCATCCATATTGAAGTGCAAATAAACCAAACATGAATAGCAAAGAAGTTCATAAGATTAATAATAATAATGCTGCAAATTATTTACATTCTAAGGACGAGGAATTACATTTTCATCCAAGTCTTCTAAATAATAAGCTCAAATGCCAGCAGCAGAGGTTATCCTATATGGCCTCTCCTAGTTGGAGCCTAGTTTTCCCCAAGCGGGGTTCTTTGCTATCCCCACAACTTTTCTCAAAACAAAATCTCGTGGAGCTAATGACCTTAACTTCACCCCCTTTTCATACCCTTGCTGGTAATGTGCCATTTTTACTACAAACACCTCTCTCCTTTCCTCAGCCACATTTAAACTGTCCAAGAGTAAATGATTATTTCCGTCAGCATTGAACTGATCAGTTCTTACGGTTAAGAACCCTAGCTCCACAGGAATTACCACTTTTGCCCCATAAGTCATTAAAAAAGGAGTCTCTCATGTTGATCTTCAAGGCATAGTATGATAAGTCTACAGTATATGGGGCAATTCCTCCACCCATTTCCCTTTAGTGTTATCTAATCTTTTTTTCAACTCAAACACTATAACCTTATTAATGGCCTCAGCCCAGCCATTCCCTTGAGGATAAGCAGGTGTAGAATACCTGTTCCTGATCCCCAACTCCCCACAATATCTTCGGAAAACTTTACTGTCAAATTGAAGACCATTATCTGAGATCAATGTGTGTAGAACTCCAAACCTTGTGGCAATATTCCTCCAAATAAACCTCTTAGCGTCCACGTCCTTGATATTAGCAAGTGGCTCAGCTTCCATCCACTTGGTAAAATAGTCCGTCCCCACAAGGAGCTACCTTTGATTCCCTATAGCTCGGAGAAATGGTCTCATTATATCCAAGCCCCACTGAGCAAATGGTCAAGGGATTGAAAGTGGATTTAGGACTCCCCTTAGTTAATGAATATTTGGGGCATATCTCTAACATTGGTCACATTTCCTCACATAATCCTACGAGGCTTTCTGCATGCTTGGCCACTAATATCCCTAGGTGAGGGCTCATGGGCTAAGGATCTCCCTCCTGTGTGGCTCCCACATATCCCTTCATGTAATTCTTCCAATAAGGGCCCCACTGCTTCAGGGTGCACACACAATAGGTATGGCCTTGAATAAGAACACTTATACAACATCTATTCTTCGAATAGCCAATAACGAGAAGCCTTCTTGCACATTTTTTTGGCCTTTCCCTTATCTTTAAGCAATAACCCTTGCTTTAAAAAAGCTACCAAGGAGTCCATCCAGCTCGATCCAACTTGGATGCTATGCACCCTGACTGAGGGCTTCTCTGCAAGACTAGAGCTAGTCATGTCTTCAACAATAACAACCTGAGGAAGGCTTGACCCCAGAAAAGTTGCCAACATAGCCAAAGAATTTGCATGGGAATTTGACCTTTCGGAATTTGCTTCAAAACAAAGCTCCTAAACTGGGCTCGAGCTTGGTTTACTTTAGCAAGATATACTTGAATCCCCTCATCTCTGGCCTCAAACTCTCCATTGACTTGGCCCACCACCAACCGAAAATCAAAATACAACTCTGCCACTTCTCTTTCTAGTTGACTAACCATAGCCACTCCAGTTAGCAGAGCTTCATACTCAGCCTCGTTGTTGGTAGCTAAGAAACTCAACCGTAATGATTTCTCTATTACCAGCTTCTCAGGAGTGATCAACACAATCCTTATCCTTGCTCCTTATCGGTTAGCTGCTCTATCTGTGTATATTTCCCACGGGAGAATAACCATGGCTGAGGTGGTCATAACACCTAATGCTTTCTCTTCCTCACTCATCGTACTCTCAGTGAATTCTGCCACAAAGTCTGCTAGGACCTGCCTTTTTATAGTAGTTTGAGGCATGTACTTGACACCATAGGCACCCAACATGGTTCCCCACTTGGCAATTTTGCCTATATAGTCTAATTTTCATGAAAGAGCTTGCAAAGAGAGTTAGGTGAGCACCACCACAGTGTAAGCTCAAAGATTTACTGACATAGTAGACATGCCTTTGGACCCCATCCTCATTTCTGATTAAGACCAAACTAACAGCATAATCCGTAACTACTAGGTACGTATACAACACTTGTTCCTTCTTGGGCCTAGAGAGGATTGGAAGACTTCAAGAATATTGCTTAAGCCCCTCAAAAGCTGCTACACACTCCCCTCTTTGCAGACCGAGGAATGAACCTATTCAAAGTCGCTGCTATCTCAGTTAATTTTTGTACCTCTTTGGGATTTTGAGGAGGGTGTAAGCCGTTAATAGCCCTAATCTCATTGAGGTTGACCTCAATCCCTCGGTGTGTTATCATGTTGCTTAGAAACTTTCTTGAGCTAACCCCAAAAGAACACTAGGATGCGTTTAAGCGTAGCTTATGTTCTCTCAATACCGAGAATACTTCTCCTAAATCTGCCAAATGCTCTTCTACCTGATTGCTCTTTATCACCATGTCATCAATGTAGGCCTCCATATTCCTCCCAATCTGTGACTCAAACATTTATGTCACCGTTCTTTGATATGTGGATCTTGCATTATTAAGGCCAAAGGGCATCACCCGATAGTGGTAGTTCCCATTAGGAGTACGAAAAGCTATCTTCTCCTGATCAGACAATGATAAGGGTATTTGATGGTACCCTTGGAAGGCATCCAAAATACTCATCCAAGGATGTCCCACTGTTACATCCACCAATTGATCAATCTTAGGGAGGGGAAAGGGGTCCTTCAGTCAAACCTTATTCAGATCAGTGAAGTCCACACACGCATATCGCTTCCCACTCTTCTTCTTTACTATTATAGTATTAGCCAACCACTCAGTCTAAAAGATCTCCTTACTTGCTCTAGCTTGTTTCAACTTGTTTACTTCTACTTTACTGCTTTGGCATGCTCTTTGGATAAGCGTTGAGGAGGTTGCTTTTGTAGTGTGGCCTTAAGATTCACATTCAATTGATGACATATAAACTTAGGGTCAATCCCTGGTACATCAAAAGTGCTCCAAGCAAACACATCAATATTGACTTCTAAAAATTTCACCAACTTAGCCTTTTCCAATGGTGGCAACTAGGATCCCACTTGAAAATATCACCCCTAATCCTACCCTATTACTACCTTCTCCAGCTCCTCGGATGACTATCTACACTCCTTAGACTGCTATCCTTTACAAGGCTCTTTAGTTGCTATAGGGCTTGATCCTTTGCAATTAGTGACACCAAATATTGTCTAGCCATTGCTTGGCTACCAACTAGCTCCCCTACTCTCCCTCGAGTGGGATACTTGACTTTTAGATGCAAGGTCGAAGACACCACACCCATAGCATGAAACAAGGGTCTGGCCAAGATGGTCGTGTAAGGGGAGTAGGCTTTTACCACAATAAAATTGACCTGCAACTCCTTATCCTTAGCTTGCACAAGTAACCTTATCATTCCACGAGGGATTACCATCCTCCCGTCAAAACCCATCACGAGTGAATCGTACCTTTCCAGGTCTTTGGGTTTTAAATTTAACCCTTTATACAAGTCAGGGTACATGATCTCTGCTCTGCTTCCCTAATCAACTAGTACCATCTTTACATCATATCCACCGATCCTTTTGATAACTACCAAAGCATCATCATGTGGCTGGAATTTTCCTTCCTTATCCTTAGAGAAACCCAAGGTAGGGAGGGCCATCACTTTGGCTCTTTTAGTGACTTGGTCTCTAGTCTCTACGTTGGGGCCCCCAACCACGGACATGACCCTGGAACTCGCCCCAACATCACTCCCTGGCTTGGCAAAGATCACATTAATAATGTCCAACGCTGGGCGAGGAACACCATCCCTATGAAACCTAACTCTAAAGTGCTCGATCTGCCCCGTAAGCTAATGTAAGAACTGATTGAGCTTCCTTACCTTCACCAATTGATTCAAGTGATCACGTAGGGTCATGCAGTCCTCCGTTGTGTGTCATCTGTCCTGATGGTATTGGTAATAGAGGTTTTGGTTCCTCTTGGATGAATCCCCACCCATCTTATGGGCCATTTAAACATGGCTCGTTTTTTATCTTCTCCAATATTTGATACACTAGCTCTTCAAACAGCGAATTGACCAATTGAGCCCCCATGGATGACATTTGATTAAAGAAATCTCTTTTGGGATAATTATTATGATATTTTTCTCCCCAAGGATCCTTCTTCTCTAGGAACATCTTAACTTTACCTTTTCCCTATACTTGATCCTCCTTTACCCACTTAGACTCATCTATGCGATCCATAAGCTAATGCATATTCAAAGTAGACTTCATCGTTAATGACTTCCTCAACTCATGCTCTGTAAGGAGGTCAACCTTAAAGGTTCTTACTTCCACATCCTTAAAGTCCCCAACTATCTCATTATAAGTTTCCCAATACCTATTTGAGTAAGTCTTGAAGGTCTCTCATTCCCTTATCGTCATAAACAACAAAGAATTTACTAGCTTGGGGACCTTATTGCACGTTATGAATCTAGCGCCAAATGCCCTCATCAACCCCTCAAAGGATCCTATTGACTCCTCCTCCAAGGCATCAAACCAATGCATGGCTACCGGCATGAGGTTGGAAAGGAAAACTTTGCACATAAGAGCCTCATTACCATAATGAACTATCATCTTCTGGTTAAAGTGGCTGACATGCTCCATGGGTTCAGTCCTCCCACTGTAAATGGTGAAAGTTGGTTCGGAAAATCGATGAGGGAGCCTGGCCTTATTGATTCTCCTAACAAAAGGTGGTTTAGAAATTAGCTGTAAGGCTTTACTCATTGCATCATTCCTCATGCCATGGTGGGGAAACCCCTTCTCACGCCTGTTTCTATTCTTTTCCAACTTATCCTGGAGTGAAGACGCAGAGTAGGACTCATTAGACGGAGTTCTGGACCTATGACAATATAAGCAATCCCTACTTCCCCTCGACCCATCACTTGGTGATGATGGTAGACTCCTTCTATCACGCTCCCTACGTCTCAATTTCCTGTGTAGGTAATCTATCTCCTGTTGTAACTTTCGTGTCTCTTAATCATGTGAGACATGACTCCTTGTCCTTGAATGACTCCGCTCAATACAGTTTGTGCTGTAAGACTCTACCATAATGCTTGGGGTGCGTTTCCTATCTCTTCTTCGCTCCAAGTTAACAAATTGGTTCTCCCTTTGTGAGCAAACTGATTCTTCCCTATCTTAGCCTACGTTAGCCATAACTCCTCAGGACAACTCCATAGCATCTTGGTGTTCCCACAGACGATACCAATTGTAAGGACCAAAAATCTGACGACCCAAGCCCTCTTAGAACAGTGGGTTTGTACAGTTTAACTATGGCCTAAATCAATAAATTTGTAAGAGAGGGAATCCAACAACAAGAGAGGACCATGCCCGAGGATGGAAATAAGGAAGAAAGGCTATTATAGAGTATGTGAGCAAATGTCTAAGTACAAGACTGCCCTAGGAGGCCAATGATACACAGAAAAATACATTGTTCACTCTTTTCTCTCAATGTTCTTATTATTACTTTTTTTTTTCTTTCTAATATTTATGTCTCTCCCCCCACTTCACATCCCAACCCCTTATCTTTGCCTACCAAATTTCTCTTAGTGACAACTGTCATTTTAAACATCTGAGGAAGGTGGTAAGAGTTGCTTAGCTGTGAATTACACTGTTTAGATCACTTCCTCATCAATGCAACTAATAAAGCTGTTGCCCACCATTTAATGCGGAGGCAACAAGCTACTTCTTGCTGGATACTTCACCTATTCCTCATGAGTCTCTTTCCTAAGCCAATCCTTCCCACTTGAAGCTCCTAAAAACCTTTTGCCTCTTTTCCTTTTATCCTCGGGTAACCTCCCTCTTTGGACATGTAATGCCCCACTATCAACTCTATAGTTTTACAACCCTTTCCTCAGTCCTCAAGCCCTCACAATGGTCATTAAAAAACCTAAATTAAACAAAATTTAATAAAAATAAAACTTGAATACATTGACATCACAAAAAAGAAAAACGCCCAAATATATAAAGTTTTAAAATTTCATTTTCCAAGTTTTTTCATATTTTAAAATCATTGTATGATAGTTTTATTATTAATGCTATCAACTATGACATCTTGCCAAAATAAGTAATAATATGAACAAAGTGCATCATCATTTTTTATGATCTGTTCTAACCTATCTTTTGTATTCTTTAAACTAATCAAGATTAAATTTATGCAATGCTCCACTAATTTCTTTTTTAGGAAAATTATGGCCATAAGGTTTACAAGAACCTCTTTGTAAATAATATTTCATCTTGATCATTAGGATGACAAGATGAGACATTTTCTCATAGCCAAAGATCTTAAAGAAGATTATTCAAGTCAATGCGATTTTTCTTAGAAGGTGAATTTTGCAATGCAAGTGATTTCTTTATAATAAGAAATGTGTCCATAGTGCTAGCAAAAGAATATATAGTGAACTATAATTTCATTCAACATATTCAACTTAGGCATTAAACCGTACATTAATCTTGTTTGATAAAGTATTGATACATCATTTAGTGCATATGCGTATGTATAAGATGTATTACATAAAACCAATAAATTTATGTAATAGACTAAAGCAAGCACTAACTGACTAGCTATTTGAAAATATGCATTTTCAGTTAATTTTGGACTTTTAGGATAGTTTGATTGTTTGGGCAATTTTTGAGAAATGCTATGTTCACAAAATTTTCACAACAAATCTTAAGTGGCAATTTGTTATTGGTTCTAATTTACATACCACAAAAATTACTTTTTTGTCCACTAGTAATAGCTAGTAACAACCTACCATTTAGGATTTATTGTGAAAGTGTTGTGAAAATATTGTGAACATAACATTTCTCGCAATTTTTTGGTTCAATCTTCAACAGACCAAAATTTTGGAAAGGTCAAATTTTTATTTTTAATATGCTTATATTTTAATTTAGCATGTTTAGTTTTTTTTTTTTTTTTTAATTTTTTGAAATTTTTATTCTGGGGTGGTCAACAACCTATATTAATTTAAAATTCATCTTTTAAGGTATGTAATTTTTTTTTCCTAGTCAGGGTGGTCCTGTAACTTCCCTGAATTACACATGGCATCACCCTTGCTTAGAACCCAACAAATATAAGCTTGGGTTTTAGACCAAGAATGTTGAGCCTTAAGCATGGCTCATGGTGGAGTAGATCTAGTTGTGGCAAGCACTTATGACCTTAATTTTCACCAGACCACATATAATTCGTTTTGGTGCTGATTCCTTCAAGTTCCTATTCTGACAAAAAAAAAAAAAATGATGACAAATTTTGCTCTTTCACACCAGTAAAGACTTGGTCTTCCATGACCACCATGCATTTGTGTAGATCAAAGGTGCATGACATACACACAGAGTAGTTTTATTGTAGGAAAATATGATAGATTAATGGTTAGAAGTTCACGACTCTCCACCAGGCCAATGATTTATTATGAAAAAGTCATAACAAAAGGCTAGATTGTCCTAATACACTTAGCAAAGAATCGGGGAATGATAAATTCTAAATTCTCTTGAAAAAGGAATCAAGGAGGTAGAAAGCGTTGTTAGGAGGAGTCAAGGAGGTAGAAAGTGGTGTCAGGTCGAGTAGCTCAACCAAGCAAATCAACACAATACCATAATGCTCTAACTAATTAAGGTCTCATCTTTTCCACACATGCAAGCCATTCGATCAAAAAGGTAGATACATATACTTAACTAGAAAAAGGTGACTACACAAAAAGAGAGTGGTGGTCAAACTTGTTTGGTACAAGACCCCAATTTCCATTAAAGTGTATGTGTAAGGTTGAATTTAATCAACCATCTTGTTGGCTTTATTCCGTGCCAAATTTTCTTGTAATTTAGCATTTAGAAACCCTGTATGTAGGTGGGAATCATGTAAGCGTAGTGTGTGAGAGAGTATGAAGAGAAGTTCAAAAGTGTGCACTAAAACAGGGCCTCGTGACTAGCTCGCGGCTTGCAAGTCACTAAATCTAGCACATGCATGAAGCATGCAAGGGAGCTGAAAAGTTATGCCAGCTATTGTACTACAGGACAAAAGTCTCAAACTGGGTAGGCCGTTATCTCGTGGCTTGAACTTGCGACTCAGTCCAGTCACGAGGCCAAGTCACTAGACCACTATGTTTGGAAAAAACTGACTTTTCACATTCTAAACACACACCAGTATAAATACCTTTTATACCCATGAAATGTAGAGAGCTTCTAGAGAGAATTTTGAGAGAGAAACCCTAGAGAAAAACAAAATTGACTCATTCACAATCTTCATCCTTTGTTTCTCCAAATTTTTTTACTCTCACCCTCTCCATTATTACATCCTTGAGAGGTACACTTAGCCAAATCATTTTCTCACCATACCCATATCTGTGAGAAGGTTATTTGGTGTTTGGAAAGCAGTTAGGAAGGGACCAATTGATATTGGTTGATGCTATAGGCTATAGCGGAATCTGGTAAGCTAAAGAAGACAAAGATTCAACATAACCTTGTTGGAGTAAGAAGCTTGGAGGACTTAGGTACATTGGGTAGATTAGGCTTAGAGAGTCTTTTACTATTCATGTATCCCAATTTCATTTTTTAGTGGATTATTAACCACTTGAAGGGCAGCGGAGAAGTTTTACGCCGAAGATTTCGGTTTCTTCTTTGATAACACATCACTGTGTTATCTTTGTGTTTGCATCTCTTTTTCCTTAATCTTTGCCATTTAATTTCAGCTATAGTTGTGATTTTATTTGGTTTAGATTGGTTTATCAATTCCGTTTTAGCTTCTGTTCATATTCTGCACATACATTGTTTGATAATAAGCTTGAATTGGTAATTTATAATTTGGGGGCCTAAACGTTCAAGGGTATTTTACACACATTTTGAACATTCAATTGGTATCAGAGCAGATGCACTTACTGTGGTTTAATTACCTTAGTACGATCCTTAACCCCGTTTGAGATGGACCGGTCTCAATCTTTAAATGTTCCACCATATTTTGATGGTAGCAACTATGCCTTTTGGAAAGTCTGGATGAGGGCATTCTTATGTTCAATTGATGATAATGTTTGGGATGTTGTAGAAGTAGGATGGACTAGGCCGGAGGCCGTTAAATCCACTTGAGATAAGGTATCCCTTGCAGTAGCTAATGCTAACAGTAAAGTTTTGAATGTAACTTTCTGTGGTGTTTCTCCAGATGAGTTTCATAGGATTTCTCACATAACAGTTGCTAAGGAGGTGTGGGAGATATTGGAGACCACCTATGAAGGCACAAAGAAGGTGAAGGATACTAAGTTGCAGATGATAACCACTCGATTTGAAAAGCTGAAAATGGGTGAAGACGAGTCATTCGACTCATTCTATAGTAAGCTGAATGAGGTGGTTGTTGGCAAGTTCAATTTGGGTGAAAAGACAGAAGACTTAAAGATAGTAAGGAAAATCCTTTGATCATTACCGGAGAGCTTCTGTGCAAAGGTTATAGCAATTGAAAAGAGCAAGGACCTTGATGATATCAAAGTTCAATAATTAGTTGGCTCACTTCAAACATATAAGCTGTCATTGCCATCACAAAGGAAGAGCAAATCCCTTGCTCTTAAGAAAATTAATGAGAGTGTAGAAGTTCACGACTCATCGGATGAGGATGTTGTTGATAAAGATATGGCATATCTTGTGAAGAATTTTCGAAAGTTTTTGAAGTTCAAGAAGAATAGAAAATTTGTTGAGAAAGGAAAACTCCCAAGTTTTGGAAAGGAGAAAAAGGATTTCAAAAGGAAATATGGGAAGGACTTTCAATCTTCTCAAGGAATCACTTGCTTTGAATGCAACAAACATAGACATTTCAAGAAAGAGTGTCCCAATTATTTGAAATAGAAGGGTAAGGTGTATGTCACTACTCTTAGTGATTCTGATTCCTCTAATTCAAATTCAGATAAAAACTGTGATGGAAAGAGAAACTTCTTTGCATTCATGACCATTGCTTATGTGGAATCTTCGGATGATTTGAGTGCTCTAGTGGAAGAGTTTGGTGAGCACACTGAATTGGACTCAATTGCGTTAGTTGAGGAATTTGAATATGAGGAAGATGAAGAAGAAGTGGGACTGCAAGAGACCTACAATTCCCTCTTTGAGAAGATCGGTGAATATGCTAAAGTGGCTAACGCAGCCATTAAAAAGATGAAGAGGGCAGAGGAAGATTATAGAAGTCTTTTAGTGTGATACAAGGAGACCAAATGTGAAATGGAGACGTTGAATGGAGAGCTGGCCGAAGCCTACTCAAAGATAAAATTTCTTAAGCCAGAGGTGGTTCAAACTAATGCTAAGGTAGAGCGAGTTTCCTTCAAGAAGCTTGATGAAGTATTTGCTCATTAAAAACCTTTCTTCGACAAAAGTGGATTGGGACACACCAGAGAGAGTAATTCAAGTGTTAAAGTGTCCAAAGATATAGAGTTTGTGAAAGCTAAGGAACCAGTGGTAGAAACTTCAGTTGTTGAGAAAGTGAAATCGGAAAAGAAGCAGAATGTGACTGACCAATGGTTTTTTAATAAGCCTTATAACCAATCAATGGTCAAGCCTAAGGCTTAAGGGAAATCACTCCCAAAGTTACAAAGAGGTCCGAGAACTCAACATTTCTGCTATCATTGTGGACTTCAAGGACACACTAGACCAAATTTTCATAAGCTTAGAGCATTGAAGAATGCAAGTGATCAGAGGTCAAGAGGACCAAGAAATGACAAAAGGAATTGGGTTGTTGAGCAATCAAGAGGTCAAGATGGTGATTCCAGATTGATGGATATGATGAAGATGATTGACTCATTTACCACCTGTTTGGCAAGCTTCTCAAGAAGGTTTGACAGCCATAACTCTTGTACCCAATCCTCTAAGGATATTACCTCAAATGCATGTGTCGTGTGAGTGAAGAGGGGTACTCATGCATAAGTATTACAACATGTCTATGCATTAATACTTCCTATGCTTTGTGACTTTGATTGGTTGTGTGTGTTTTTTTTTTTTTGTTCTAGCTTGTGCTGAAAAATTTTGTGTTTGTTTGTTTGCAATTGTTTTAAATGTTTTTACATTATTCTTGGTCAATCTTTTCTTATTTTTGTGTCAAAAAATCAAAAAACATATAAAAAGTTGAAAATCCAAAAAGTTTGATCGACATTATTGTGTTTTGTCACAAGCATGTTTTGACTTGTACCTTTGTGCTAATGTCTTTGTGCATTTTCGAGCGTAACTTGTTCTTTATGCACTCATATCATTGTGGGAGAAATCTTAACATCTATGTGATAATTGTAAATAGATTTTCAAACTTGTCATGAATTATTAGTTAATGATTTTGTTAGTCTTGAGACATGCATAGACTTGTGCTTATATATCTTTCCATTCTTTTATTTTCTTTTGTTGAAGAGCTCAACAAATGTAAATTTCAAAATGAAAAGAGATAATGACAGGTTGAGCACTTTGTTTAAAGATCTGTACTAGCGTATTTCCAGATTTGAATGGGCTCTCTACTTCACCAATAACCAAGTTCAAATGCACCTAATAGCCATTGAGACACAGTTGAATGCTATTCAACAAAAACTAGAAGATAACTTTTAGCTATTCATAACAAAAAGAGGGAGATGATGCTGATAGGGGGAGAAAGAGCTTGATCAAAAGGGGAGCATTGATGTTGAGATATTGAAAAGCAAGACTTATTTTGTGTATCTTAACTTTATGCTGTATTTGTACCCATACTTTGTAGCCTAGTACTTGTTATTAAATGTTACGCATTTTCTTTAAGTACATCACTCTTGTGCCCTTTGTTTGTATATCCTTAATGCAATTTCCTTGCGTTGTTGCATTGGTTGAGCATTGGACATGCAACCGATATTTTGCTTAAGCTTATTAACTTGCATGTTCGGATATTTATTCCATGTGTAAATAAGCATTGTAGTCACTATTTATAGTGATTGTCATTTTTGGTCAAGCCTTGGTCTATTGCTTTATTCCATTTTGCTTGACGCATTGTGCTTGCTCCATATGCATTTCAATTTTTTTGCATATAATGATCATATTGTGTTGTTGTTTTTCAGGAGATACTTGTTCTTATGGTTTAAGAGCTACGCAGATTCTAGTGTTAGGTGTAAGTGAGTTTTGTTCAATTGTTCCTAACTCATATGTTAAATCTAGAGTTTATTTTAGAGTTTTGTCACGGAATAATCAAAGGAGGAGATTGTAAGATTGAATTTAATCAACCATCTTGTTGGCTTTATTCTGTGCTAAATTTGCTTGTAATTCAGCATTTAGAAACTCTGTATTTAGGTGAAAATCATGTAAGGGTAGTATGTGAGAGAGTATGAAGAAAAACTCAAAAGTGTACATTGAAACAGGGCCTCGCGACTGGATCTTGCGGTTGGCTCGTGACTTGCAAGTTGCCAAATCTGGCACATGCGTAAAGCATGCAGGGAGCTGAAAAGTCATGCCAGCTATTGCACTATAGGAAAAAAGTTCCAGGTTGGTCAGGCCGTTAGCTCGTGACTTGAACTCACGACTCAGTCCAGTCGTGAGGCCAAGTCGCTAAACTACTCTGTTTGGAAAAAACTGACTTTTCTAATTCGAAACACACACCAGTGTAAATACCTCTTATACCCACAAAATATAAAGAGCTTCCAGAGAGAATTTTGAGAGAGAAACTCTAGAGTAAAACAAGATTGACTCATCCACAATCTTCATCCTTTATTTCTTTAAATTCCTCTATTCTTACCCTCTCTATTATTACTTCCTTGAGAGGTACATTTAGCCAAATCGTTTTCTCACCATATTCATATCTGTGAGAAGGCTATTTGGTGCTTGGGAAGCAGTTAGGAAGGAGCCAATTGATATTGGTTGATACTATGGGATATAGCGAAATCCGGTAAGTTAAAAAAGACAAAAGTTTGATGTAACCTCGTTAAAGTAAGAAGTTTGGAAGGCTTAGGTACATTGGGTAGATTAGGCTTTGAGGGTCTTTTACTCTTCATGTATCCCGACTTCATTCTTTAGTGGATTATTGACCACTTAGAGGGGGGCGGAGAGGTTTTAAGCCAAGAATTTCGGTTTCCTCTTCGATAACACATCGCTGTGTTGTCTTTGTGTTTGCATTTCTTTTCCCTTAATTTTTGTCATTTAATTTCTGCTATGGTTGTGATTTTATTTGGTTTAAATTGGTTTATCAATTCTGTTTTAGCTTATATTCATATTCTGCACGTACATTGTTTGATAATAAGTTTGAATTTGTAATTTGTAATTTGGGAGTCTGAACGTTCAAGGGTGTTTTACATACATTTTGAACATTCAGTATGCAATTACCGCTCACAACAATTCAATGCCATTCATGCTATCCTAGTCTTCCATGCCAACATCGTTCACACATCCATCTCATCAAAGATTTAGAAGGTACGATCAAGACTTCCAATCCAAACCAAAAAAAAAAAAAGTTTATAGATTGAATAATGTTTATTTTTTTCTTTAATTCTACCGTTAACATCATTTTAATATTCATCATTAACATTTTCTAACCTCGCTAATTGTTAAATATTTTGCAAAAATTGTGTGCTTCTATACTTGTGCACCAATGTTATAAAATGAAAGTTGATGGGATTCGACCTAGACTTCGTCTCATAGGTTGGGTTGTGTCAAAACTATGAAAGTGGCCATTAGAACATTGATAGGGGCAAAACTATGAAAGTGCCATTAGACCAAAATCATATGGCTATTGAGTATTTACAATATTTATTAATTCATTGGATTGGTAGCATGTTAGATGATAACATATATATATATATATATATATATATATATTAATCAATAAATGAGCCTAATTTGAGGGAAAATTCATGATAAAGATCGGGTACATGTTGCTTCTCAAAAAGAAAAGATAGGGTACATGTTGTCTAAAATAAATAACAAGTTAATATTCGTCTTTTGATATTGTTGGAAGGTGGATCTTAGTTATTTATAAGTTACCGAACTTACCGTGTAATGTTAATTCAAAAAGAAAGAAAATGTTTCTCAAATAAGAAAAAAAAAAACTCACCGTCTAAAGTGTGACATTGAAGAATCTAAAGAATCAAAACAGAGTTTGACTAATAATCAAACTCTAAATAGGGGTTATGCCACTGCCACCCCATAGCTTAGTTGGAGTACCTAAAAATAAAATCCCTCGCAATTGTCAATATCATAGAAAAGAAAAGAAAAGAAAGGACAAAAACAGATAGATAGAGAAAGATGCAGAAGAACGAAAATATGGGTTTTAAATTTCAGAAAATAAATTTTTTTGGTGGATAACGTAAAATGGCACCAATTTTACTAGCAAATATACAAATTATACCTTTTTAAATTTGGTTAATAATTATTTTTATTGTGTAAATTTTTATATTTTTGATATTGTAAGTTCATATTTGTTATAGTAAATTACAGTTAATTATCCTTCCCCTATTCTATTAAAAAAGTTGCTGTTAAAAAGAATTAACAGTGATAATAAATATGAACTTACAAGAAAAAAAAAATGACAAACATAATATTTAAGCATATGAAAATGACAATTGCCTAAACTTAAATGATAGTTCTTGTATTTCTGTTGGAAAATCACATGTTTGTATCGCATACAAAATATACGCAGCGAAAAATTAATGGATCTACTTCATTCGCAATTGATAATATGCACTACGTAAGTTTCAAAATATGGAACAAGAGTGTGTACCTTGGTGCAGTGAATTTCAAAACCAAAGATCAAAAGTTTTTGGGAACATTTTCAATTTTTACTCCACTTCTACTAACGCGCAAGATTTGTGGTCTCTCAATCAGTTATATATATATGTTCTAAAGAGAATGAGAGAGTGTCTAACATTCACATACATACCATTTCATGAACTTGTTGTCTATTCCAAAATTCTATATGACTTGGAGTGAGATTAAAAAGGAACAAATAAGACACTAGTTCCAATGGGGTTTAAGCTTTTCTATCAACTCTTGATAAGTCTAAAGTTACCATTAATTATATTTAATACCATTATATAAATATAATTGCACTCTATAATTTATTAGAAAATTATATCCCAAAATTTTATTGTACATGTAACCCTTTCATAAAATATTCGCAGTAATATAAAGTTATGAAAGTAAACTGTCACTTTGTAAATTACTACATGTTAATTCTTGAGTGCCCAGTTTAATCATTTAAGTTATTCATCATATATTTATGAAATCTAATTTTATAAATATATACTTTAGTAACTATTTACTAAAGTAGTTAGGCTTAACATTCTAAATAACAAATAGGGATGGCAATTTTTGCCCGACCTGCGGGTCCGGCCCGACCCTAATGGGCCGAATTTTACCCGGTCCGATTAGAAATAGGGTCGGATATGAGTTTAAAAAAAAAACCGAAGCAGGTCCGGGTCGGGTCCGGGTTTTATTAAAAAAACCCGAGACCCGGCCCGGATAAAAACCCGGTACATGAAATTACTAAAATACCTTATATATATAGAAGCCTATAATCTAACCTAATTCCCTTCACTCTTCAGCACTCAACAGCCTCCCTCCTCAATCTGACAGTACCTCACTCCCTCTCCCTCATTTCAGCTCCCACACTACCTCAGCCTCACTTCCACACCACACTTCGACACTCCCTCACGCCTCCCTCCCTCAGTCTAACCCTCCCTCCCTTAGCTCGCACCGCTGACTCTTCCTATCGAGATTGTACATCGCCGATCTCACATCCATCGAAACCTTGAGTTGGTTCCCGAAACAGTTGGCAAAAACCAGCGTGAACTGATTGGCGTCGGTCTAAAGCTGTCGCCGTTTTTCTTTAGGTTTGAGAAAGTGACCAAATTGGAGAGGATCAACTATTTAGCTTCAGCCTTCAGGGATCTACTTGAAAAGATATTTGTGGGGATCTTTTTTTGTAAACTTATTTTCTTTTATTTCTCTGCTCAAAGCTATTGAAAAGGGTACATTTTTATTTTTCTTTATGGTTCTTTCCCTTTCTTAGAATAAGTTTTGGTGTTTCTTATTGCTTCCAATTGCCACCGCCGGATACCAGTAACGCCATCACTTTCTCTCTCTCTCTCTCTCTGTTTGATTGAGGTTTATTATATGAGTGGGATGGATAATCCTTTTGTTTTGATTATGATTAACTTTACTATAAATGTTTTTGCTCCACAATTTAAAGCATTTTGTTGTTTTAATGAATCAAAAGATGAAAAATCATAAAATATGGTAAAAATATGATTTGGGTATGCACGCCATCCATTGTCTAGCTATAAAAGATACCTCAATTTTTCTTGTCTGTGGGTTTGTTAATTGAAAATTGTGATTTTTTTATTTGGGTTTAATTGTGGAGATTTGAAAAGAAGGGATTTTTGGGATTGGTTGTTTGGCCGTGGGTTTGGTGTTTGGTTGTTTCTGTTCTGTGGGGATTTTCTGATGTGGGTTTGGGGTCTGTTTTGCTTTTCCATTTTTTGGTTGGGCCACGAATTGGGCCCAACCCCTAAACGGGGCCCGCGGGGCCCGGCTGGGGCGGGTCCGGGCCCCCGAAAAAAACCCGGTACCCTAAATGGGCCGGGTCTGGGTCTTGGGTCTTGCCCCGCGGGTTGGGTCCGGGTATGGAAAAACCCGGCCCGAACTCGACCCGTTGCCATCCCTAATAACAAACCTAGTAAAACTATCTCAAGGGAATATTATGTATCTCCATTATGAGACTATGAATTCTATCTTGAGAATATATGTTTTATCAACATTAAATGTGACTGCCTAATATACTAAGGTTTTGACCGTTACTTTAGATCTCACTCTTGATATATTAAAGTAACTTACACTTCATGATCAGGTCCACTATTCTCTTAGAATTAAGAGTTTATCTAAATATAAGTCGTGAGATTTATTATTCAATTAACAGTCATTAGGATAATAATAAATCTCACAGCGGTCCTGTTCAATATCTCTTAACTCTTAAAACATATCAACATATCAATTAGAAGTCATCACTTTCATGATTAAGACAAATTATTTTAGTTGACATGTTATAGTCTTCGCAGATGAAATGCTCAATTTTATCACCGATTACGAACTAAAATTCTGAATTTATAAAATACTTGTGACTTATATCTTTTGTGACTTTTCACATAAATCACATATTATGAATCTCATGGACTATATGATAATGTTCAAATACTCATGTTATCATTATTTCAGATAATAATAAAACAACTTTATTAATTACAATATTAAGTCATACATCATGTTATACATAATGTAATATATAATATTGTACATAACATCATACAATAGGATTCTAGAGCACTAATTCCAACAATTTCTATATATTTTAAAAATATATATTTTTAATAACTAAGGAGAGTTATGAACAAAAAAGAAAGGATTAAATGTGACAACAAATACATACTTACATGACCAAATCAACAAAAATAAAATTTACAGGACCAAATCAATTACTCAATTTTTTTTTTTGGAGAAGAATTGCTCAAATTTAAAGTGGGTAACTTGTATTTTTGTAAATTTTAATTCACAAGAAGAAATGGAAATCAGTTTCGGATTATGCATTACTTTATTTGGGCCTGGGCCCAGGAACTGGAAATTGGCTTCGTATTAAAAAAGCGAACAAAACCTCTATCAAGCTAACGTACGCCATTACACGCAGTACGCACAGCACAAATGGCATTTATTTAATCTGGAGTGCGCAATACGTACCCGGCCTATTCTAAGACAAAACCTAGTAAACAAAACTAAACAAACAAATACTACCAGTTCTTCTTCTACTACCACTACTACTAAAATATAAATAAATAAATATAACATTAAAATAAAAAGTGGTTGAAGTAATTTTTAATTGTATATAATAGCTTAATTGTATAATAAGAAGAGAAAGTTAAAAATTACCTTATTTAAAAAAAAAATAAAAATTAGATTATTTGAAAAAAAATGGAGAGAAAAAAAAAAAAAACAAAAAACAAAAAATTGTAGCCAAACCTACTTCTAATACTACCACCAAAATATAAATAAATAAAAAAATAAATATAACCATAACATCATAACAATACTAATAGTAGAATTAAAAGTTCAGGTTAAGTAGTAGTATTACTATTTAGAGCTTAGTTTAACTTTATTACAATAATAGCAAAGTTTTAGTTCCAAAATTTTAGAGTAAATTAAATTTCACATTGGCCGTCAACCTTTTCTTTTATCATAATTCTCCTCCTTTTTTCTTGGCTTAGGACTCGATTGTGAACAAAATTTAAAGAAATGGTCCACAATAATGACAATACTTTTACACTATTTTTACAACTAATTTTAGATGGTAGACTATATAAAGAAAAATTTTAAGACCGCATAAAATAACATGGCTTATGTCACAATTGTCCAAGTAAAAGACTGTGAGTGATGAAGAAAAAATTATGAGTCTCTATGAAAGTGACAAACAACCAATTAAATTCTAACATATAAAATAGTTGTGGCAAAAATTATGACAATTTATGTGAAATTAAAAACTACTCTTATATAAATGATAAATAAAAAAATAATATTAGACGTGTGCCCAAATTATAATAGGTAATAGTCTCCTCCCTATAATTTGTTTTGAAAATTTGGTAAAAGTGTCGCGGACTTCAGCGTAACTCCAAAATTTATGACACAAAACAGTAAACACAAAGTGCAGTTCGAGTTTATTAGAAAACTTTACTGTTTGCTAATAATACAGTGACTGATGATAGAAGCATTCTCTCTCTCTCTCTCTCTCACTACTGCTACTACTCTCTCACTGTGCTTAACAGCAAAGCGGCCCCTGCCAATCCTATATATTTTTCTTTAATTTATTCAAATTATATTCAATTTCTCTCTCTTCTTTCTCTCACTACTATTACTATCACACTCCTTTAGCTAAGCTATAGAGAGAGAGAAGAGATACAAACAACTAGATTTAAATCACAATCTCTGTAATAGAGAGAGAAACAGAAAAAGAAAACACACAAAAAGCAACTACTTCCTCTCTCTCTCTCTCTCTCTCTCTCTCTTAAACTACCATTTTCAAACCCACACTTTCTCTCTCTATATCCATATACCTGTATATCTGTACAATAATATAGAAGAAGAAAGAAGAAGACAATAGATTTATATATATATATATATATATATTGATTTGAAACCCTAGCTTCTGGATCCGAGGTGGTGCATTTGGATGTGAGATAGTAGAATCGGCAAGATCAGCTATGGCGGAGGCGTCGGAAGATGGAGGAGCTCTTTCTCCGGTGGGGGAGGCCAGCAATGGCCGTACTACTTTTCCGGACTGGACTCCGACGGCGATGCAGCCGGCGCCGTTGACGGTGTCGGGATCGTTCAAGGAAGGGAAGAGCTCGTCGAGGAGGAGGACGTCGGTGAGGCCGAGTATGGACGCGGACGAGTTCATAAACCTGCTTCACGGCTCGGATCCGGTCAAGGTGGAGCTCAATCGGCTCGAGAATGAAGTCCGAGGTGCGAAATGCGGCTCGATCCGCTGCGTTTCGAGCCTGATTTTGCTTGCTCTTATCTCGGTTTGAATATTGATTCCTTTTTCCTTTCCATTGGTGGTGTTTGGTTGTGCAGATAAGGACCGAGAGTTAGGAGAAGCGCAAGCTGAGATCAAGGCCTTGAGGTTCTCCGAACGACTTCGAGAAAAGGCCGTTGAAGAGGTCATTTCCATTTTCTTCTTCTTTAATTCCATTGCTACATTTATTTTTCATTCATAAAATTGGATAATTCAAATTTTTTTTTTTGAAAAATAAATTTTTGTATCCTTCAATAAATTATATATATAAATTTTGAATGATAAGAAACACCAATAGGTTTTGGAAGTCCATGGATGATGGCGATTTTTTTTTTTGTTGGTTCTGTATTTGTATTTTTGGGTTATTCGTTATCATTTGTTAGCAAATGTAGATCATGGAAATTGTATTATTATTTTTGGGTTGGTTCTTTAGCTCTATCGGTACTGGCTTTGTATAGCTCATTACTCTTTTTACTTGCTATGTCAATGTTAACGGTGTAATTTGTTACAAACTTGATTATGAATTAGTGTGCAAAATTTTTATTTGATGTGAGTGAGAAGAACTTGTTGGTCCTGTTGCTGATCTGAGTCCATTTATGTTGTTAGCAGTATAAATTGCTTCCTAACTATTAATGCAGTCTCGTCACAAGATTAGGATGTCTTTGTAGTTCTGGCATTCTTGCTTTGATGTCTATAGCATTTAAAAACATTGTTGAAAACGGGAATTTGTTAATTTTAGAGGAATCCATAATTACATCTAGAAGTTCATAGTTTATCGGCAGAGTTCTTGCATTGTTGCTTTGTTGCCTATAACATTTAACTCTTTGTTGAAAATGGAAATTTATTAATTTTAGAGCAATCAATAATTGCAATAAAATTTTCTTTTCTGTCATGTATCCTATTGTGAGTTGTTTTCAATTTGGGAGTCGTAGCTTTGTTGTCTATGTAACATACCGCTGATTTATTTTATTTTTGGTTGTTGACTCTCCCTCATCTTTTCGTGATGAAAAGATGAGGGAGAGTCATTTAAGACGCTTCAGTCATGTTTAGAGGATAGCAACTAATGCTCTAGTAAGAAAGAGTGAGTTGGTCCAAGTTGAGGGAGTGAAAAAAAGGTAGAGAAGTCCAAAAAATTACATTAGTATAAGTAATAAAATAGGACATAGCAATTAAGGGAGTAACAGAGAGTATGTCTATAGATAGAGTAGAATGGAGAAAAATAATACATATGCCCAACCCTAACTAATCCGTTGAGGATCTATAGCCCAAAATTTTGGGACTAAGGCTTTGTTTGTTGTTGTTGTTGGATATCTTTCTCTAATAGAGAGGCCCAAAATTCAACCAAAATTTTTTTTCTGCCATGTATGGTTGTATACTGTTGTAAACTGTTTTCATTGGCAATTTCAGCATGTTAGATAATGTCGCCAGCTTTGCTTTGGTGCCTTTTGTTGTGTTTGCATTATAGCTTATGGGTCCTTTGTTTTTGTTTAGACATCTCAATTGCTTGTTCATATTCTAGATATAAAATATAGTGAGCCTCAATTGCATTGGATTTTTTTTCATGGCAATTGAAGTATTCAAGCTTATTGTCTTCTGGATTTTTTTTTACCCTTTTATTTTGACAGATATGACATTTGATCAGGGATTATTTTATTTTAATGCTTTTTACCTAATGTGTTGAAGATATATTCTTTTGTTGAAATGGATACTGACTTTGTTTTTCCATGTCTTTTGATCATACTGTAGCTCACTGATGAACTGTCAAAGGTTGAGGAGAAGCTGAAGTTAACAGAATCTCTTTTAGAAAGCAAAGTATCGCTCAAGCCTCTTTCCATTTCTGTTTTAATTTTGATCCTTGTCACAATCTTGTATTTATTCTACAAAAAAAATATTTTGCAGAATCTTGAAATTAAGAAAATCAACGATGAGAAAAAGGCTTCCATGGCAGCTCAGTTTGCTGCTGAGGCCACTCTTCGAAGGGTTCATGCTGCTCAGAAGGATGATGATATGCCTCCGATTGAAGCCATTCTCGCACCTCTGGAGGCTGAGCTCAAGCTTGCTAAGCAGGAGGTATCTCCAGAGATTTGAACAATAATTAAAAAAAAAATTCTTCCTTTTTGTTACCATGAAGGAAAGAAATTCTCTAGTGTGGATGATTATTAATTCTCTCATTGATTAGTTACCTTGATTCCATGCAGATTGCAAAGCTTCAAGATGATAACAAAGCATTAGACCGTCTTACAAAATCAAAAGAAGCAGCTTTACTTGAAGCTGAGAGGACAGTTCAGGTTGCTTTGGCAAAGGCCTCTATGGTCGATGACCTCCAGAATAAGAACCAAGAGTTAATGAAGCAGATTGAAATATGCCAGGTAAATGCAAACTTGCATGATGTTCTTTTTCCATGTGTATTAGATTTAGATATGTGTTCTTTCTGCTTATTACATACAATAAGAATGGATTTATATATCTACTGATCATATGTGTTAGGAGGAAAATAAAATTTTGGACAAAATGCATAGACAAAAGGTTGCAGAGGTTGAAAAGCTTACCCAAACTGTACGAGAGTTGGAAGAGGCCGTTCTTGCTGGTGGCGCAGCTGCAAATGCTGTGAGGGATTATCAGCGGAAAGTTCAGGAGATGAATGTAAATGTCCCTAACATAATTGAATTCTCAATCTTGGAAGTTATTTATATATACCGATAATTTTCCTCTAGTGGAAGGCATTCCTTAAAATGGCAAGGTTTGAATTCTTTTGTTCCTCAGGAGGAAAGGAAAACTCTTGACCGGGAGCTGGCCCGTGCGAAGGTAACTGCAAACAGAGTGGCTGTAGTTGTTGCAAATGAGTGGAAGGATGCGAATGATAAAGTGATGCCTGTAAAGCAATGGCTTGAAGAGCGGAGATTCTTGCAGGTAAATGTTGACTTTTATTTCTTTCTGGTTTGATGCTGTAGTTTTATTGTGTTACTTTCTTTGATAAAAAAAATTTATAATTTGGCTTTTGTGGTTTCCATCTAATTATTTCCAAACTGTGTTGATACAGGGAGAAATGCAGCAACTCCGGGACAAGCTCACTATAGCTGAGCGAACTGCAAAGTCTGAAGCACAGTTGAAAGTAATGATCTGGTTTTATAGTCTATGTTGTAAACTATATTGTATGTTTCTTCTGTTATTGAAAGTAAAACTTTTTTTTTTTGGTTCCTACAGGAAAAATTTCATATACGACTCAAAGTCCTAGAGGAGAGTTTGAGAGGATCGCCTAGTAGTAACACTCGCAGTACACCAGAGTCACGAAGTATAAGCAATGGGCCTTCTCGCCGTCAGTCACTGGGTGGAGCTGATAACATCTCAAGACTAACCTCCAATGGCTTTATATCCAAGAGAACACCAACCTCTCAATTGAGATCATCTTCTTTGTCCTCTAGCACCAGTGCAGTGTTGAGGCATGCTAAAGGCACTTCAAAATCATTTGATGGTGGAACAAGGTCATTGGACAGGGGTAAGATTCTCTTAAATGGGACAAGTCCTAGTTATTCATACACCCAATCTTGTGAGGTAACAAAGGATGTTGAGACGAATAATACCTGGAAAGGAAGTTCAGATGAAAAGCCAAATGAGTTCCAGGCTGTGGATACGGAGGATAATGTCCCAGGGGTTTTGTATGATTTACTGCAAAAAGAGGTTGTAGCTTTGAGGAAAGCTGGCCATGAGAAAGATCAAAGCCTTAAGGACAAGGATGATGCTATCGAGGTTGATTTTCTTCCTAATTGTTTTATAATTCTATTTTTATAACACTTCTAGTTAATATTTTGTTTTGTTTGGTGCTTTTCAGATGTTAGCAAAGAAAGTAGAGACGTTGACCAAGGCAATGGAAGTTGAAGCGAAGAAGATGAGAAGAGAAGTAGCTGCCATGGAAAAGGAGGTAGCAGCCATGCGTGTAGAGAAAGATCATGAGAATAGGGCTAAGAGATACAGCAATGTAAAGGGCCCTGTCAGCAGCGCGCAGCTGCTTCCTGGAAGGTACTTCGTAATATTTTTTCACCTTAGATCATGTTCTTGGGCTAAATTGGTTGTATCATTTACTGAATGCATTGCCATGGCTTGCATTTGTTATTTGTGGATGGTTAGAATAGCAGCCAGTATATGACTTGCATGATCTCTCCCCCTCAATCATTTGTGTTGATATCTTGTTTCTTCTTTTATTCTAAATCTTTGAGTCTTGTTTTTATTCTCAGGTCAAACTTATTCCAAGTAATATCTGACATATGTTTTGTTCTTTAGAGTAAATTTTGCCTTAATAGTGGTATCTGGGCGATATTTAAGCATATAGTGATGAAGTTCGCTACTGTTTCTCATTATCCCTTTCAACTTGTTGGCATGTCATACCAAATAGTGCCTCAATATATTCAGTTAAATCTCAGCCTAGGTTTGTAGTTGGTACTAACAATTCACTCCTTGGCAAATATACATGCTTTTTTCTAATTCAAATGAAGGTGCGAGGCACTATTATTTTTTCTGCCCCCTTAAATTTGGTATTTTAAATCCAATTTTTAGTCTGTAATCATGTATTGTTCAGTGTTTTAAAATCCACACCGAACCGCCCAGTCCGACTGGGTTAACCATGAACCGGCTTGATTGCCAGTTCTCTGGGCTAAGAAAACTGAACAGTTCAAAATGATGGCTGCAAAACGTTTGAACCATCCCTGGCCAACCTTGAAACTGTTGTGGTTGGATTGTGTCTGAAATGTTTGGAAATATAGCAAATGAACATCATGTAGTTTTGAACCTGTTATCTCTCACTGAATACCTTACTGGCAACCATCAGGCCATGTAACTTTGTTGTGTCAGATAAGTAATAACTATTATATTTTTGCATTCAATTCCTTGCTCATGCCCTGCCAAATGGATCCCTACCTACCCTCATTATTTCCATTTTTGATACTAATCTAGCATTTACTAATAAAACAAATGAACTTTCATTTTACTTTGATTATGACAAATATATTACTAAATCATTGTAATCACTCCCAATATATTTGTACCAAAGAGTTTGTGTTCTTTGCTAAATTTATTTGTCATTTAGGAATTGTGCTTATGAATTTACTTTCAAAATGATCTTGTTTAAGATTGAACTGCTATGTATTTGAAGGATTAATAAACATGATATTTATTTACGCTTTTAATTTTAATTTTTTTATTTATATTATAAAAGCTGTCAAAATACATTTGAAAATTGTTTAAATGTCTTTAGACATTATTTGTATTCAATTTTAATTTTTTACAGAAATTTAATCCATCTATTTTTATTTAAATTAATTTAATACAAATATATGAAGTTATCGCAGTTTGACCTCCCATTGAACTTTGGTCTGACCACAAAACCTTAAACTTCTGATTTTTCTTGGTCCTAAAACTGTTAGGTTTTTAAAACATTGGTATTGTTTCCATTAAACCTAGACACTAACTTAATATGTAAATGAAAGTACATTAATAATATAAAGATTGGATAAGCTTGACTAACCTCAGAGTCACATTTAGTGTAGAAAATAAATTGTATTACAGTTTTTTAATTGAGCCTAATTTTTTTAAAATTTTTTATGAAAAGGGTACTTGTGGTTGGCCGTTTAAAATTTTCATTATCAGGGAGTCCAAAATTTGTCACTAGATTGACTTGATGACCAGTCATCCTTCAGCCATTAACGAGTTTCTCTGTCTTCTTTTCCTCTCTTGTTTGTAATTCTTTCTTAAGAGCCATAATTATAACCAGTGCAAGGGAATTGCTGTTGGTATTCCATCTACTGCTAAACTTTACCTTTGGATAATGGCTCCTTTTTTTTTTTTTTTTTTTTTTCCCCGGAGTTGTGGCTACTTGATTACCTACATAATTTATGCATATGCTTTCTTTTCTTTAAACTCAGGGAAGGGTGTGGTGATAGTTGGGGTAGGATTAGGTTTATATCTTTTGGTATATTCTCTCTTTGATTCCATTAAGACACCAATTGGTCCAATTTTATAGGGGAAAAAAAACCTTAGTCATGATAGGTAGTCTTATTAGTACAGCTATCTACATGATGTAATCAATGGTTGACATGTTCTTGTGTCCTCAATGTCTTCTCTGTACGTGCTAATGTTTGTAGTTATGGATTCCTTGCATACACATGGACATGATAGCCGATAGGCACACATAAATGTGGACAGATGCACACAGGGAGACAGACACACAATTCCCTAAATTGAGCGTTCCATAAATTAACAACCTTCTTTTGAGGAACCAAATTGACTTCATATTTTGGGTCTCACACACACATCCTTATCATAAATGATATGGGATATCAGCATACTAGTAATTCAGTTTATATTATATAGGAATTCATCAGATTGTAAGATTGTAAATTACACTTGATGCTGTGGTGTAGTGGTTATCGTGTCAGTAATGGCACTCCAGTCAGACACGGGTGTTTGTAAATTCCATAACAATCCACCTTTTGCATAGTGCCTATAAAGAGCTACTGCTCATGATGGGAGGCAGCCACTACAACCATGGTTTCCTTCAAATTTAAAGCAGATAAATTTTAAACAATTACTTATATAAAAAAAAAAAAAAAGATTGTAAATTACACTTTACCTGTAAAAAGCTAAAAGCCTCAATTCTGAAAGAAGATATTTTAAGTTCATTTAAATAAAATACCACTATTGTCACTTGTTAATATGGACATACAAGATAGCTAATGATTTTAGCTGGAGACATGTTGTGACTAAATGAGAGGGTAAAAAGAGATTATTATTCTTAAACAAAATCTTTCTGTTGCATAGTATATAACATTTTCTGATACTAAATAAATTTGTACACTCTGATGAATTATTGGGTGGTGCAAAAGCTTTCAAATTGGCTGCCACCTGTCATCCATTTGTTATCTAAAGGCAGTGCATAAGTTTCAGGTTAGGACTTGGTGGAGGTGGCATCACTTAGTCCAAAAATTTAAAAATCTGACCATTTTACCAGTTTGGTATGCCAGCATTGGGCCGTCTGTTTTTTTCAAGATGAAGGCTTTATGGCTCAAGAATCCCCCCCTCCCCTCCCAAAAAAAATGGAAGACATTGACCATAAATAATAGTTGCTATGCTGATTATTGTTTTTAATTAGAGTCGTTGAGTCCTTTTATTTATGCAGAAATGTGAATAAATAGTTTCTATGCTGATTAATGTTTGTACATAAATTATTAAAGTTGTTGAGTCCTTGTATTTGTGCAGAAATGTGGGGCGAGGTGGGTTAACACGCAGTACCCAATAACAAGAAATCCTGCTGCAGCTGCAGTAAATCTGCATAGGCCTTGCTCTCTAAATTTTAATTTTTAAATTTCACCTTATTTTGTGATTGATTATATGTAACCGGCATGCCGAGGCATCTACATTCACTGAAATTGGCAAAGACAAGAAAAACCAAAAAGAGAGTGGAATCTGAGGAAGATATCGGTATGCTTCTGACGTAGACTGTTATTCCTCTGCTTAGGGATCAGGAAAAAGCAAAAGGAAGATAATTGACTTTGGGCTAACATTTTGTCAGGTTTTCTTTGAGTGGCCAGTCGTTGTGTGGTTGTATAGGTAGCTTATTGGCTTTCTACTTTGTTCCTTCCGTTATCATTTTGCAGTTTATATTTGTATTCTGCGGTTAGTGTGATTGTTGTTGGTTAAGGTTTGTTAATATTTTTGTAATCAGATCAAGATCAGATCTTCTATGGTTGTGTTAATTCTTCTATAGTTTCTTGTTGGTTATAAATCTATGGTAGAATGATTACTGTAAAAGTAGTATTTTCAATTTTTCTGTGATCTTGCTAATGAGATGGAAGGCGAGCTAAAAACCGAGATATGATTGATTTACTGGTTCAAAAATCTCGTGACTATCATTTGAGCTGTGTTGGAAAATAGAACACTGAAATTGGAGATTACTCCAAAATAATAAGTATGATTGGTCTGCTTCAGACCCATTAGCCAGTTATTGGCTGAGTCGGTGGTCTGTGCTATTGTACTGGGTTCTATATTTTACTGGTTTTGTTCCAACTTAGGACCAAAGCTTCCCTTTTAGGCTTTTAGCCTTTCTGGAATGGGGAGTATGCAAGGATTGCGTGTAGTAACTCTATTTCGTCCAACCCTGAAAAGCAAAAGCTGGAAAGGGGGAAAAAGAAGAAAGAAAAAGCAAAGAAGTATTAGGCATTAAGCTTAGGAGTCGGGATATAGGGAACAGTTAAACAATGCGTGAACTAGCCACCAACGTCAATACCAACTATCTTGGTAGCGTGGTGATGTTTTACCTGTCGAAGGCGGAACTGTGGAAGTATTGGGTTCATGTTATTGTGGTGTGTCTGTCAAATTATTAATGTGGGTGTTTCGGAATTATTAAATATAGTTTTTTTTTTCCTTTTAAAAAAGGGGAAAGGTTTGTAACATTTCCAAAAAAGCCCACTCCCAAATACTGAAATGGCAATAGTTACTAGAAAGATGGTGACAGCAGTACGTGCTTACATGCTTAAAAGGCTGGAGTGGGAACAATTTTGTATCCTATCAAAATAAAATAAGTAATAAGTTGTTATTGATTTTAATTTAAATTTATAATTAAAATTATATTTCTGTCTATTAATAACAAGCTATAATTTAAGTGTTGTGAAAAATGTTGTGTAATATTTTTGTTAACCTTGCCTTTCTGCCATTTAAATTTGTTGGTTTGTTTTATTACCACGTTTGGAGCCCCATACGATAGAATGGAAACGCAAAAAAAGGAAAGGAAGAAAAGAAAAAAAGAAACGAAAAAGATTGTTAAAAAATATGCACCATGGAGATTGGAGATGTGACTCGTTATGCAAAAACATACGTAATAGCTCTCCAGAAATGCAAAGTTACGTAAAGTAAACGAAACAAAAAAAGAAAAAAAAAAAGAAAAAGCAGCTATTACTCCTCATTCCTCAACCGTTTTTTTCCGTGTATTCTCTCTCTCTCTCTCTCTCTCTCTCTCTCTAGATCCACGTTCTGCATCTAACCCATTTTTTTATTATTCAGTGATTAAAACCCTCATTGTTGATCCCGCATTCTGTTCTCGGATCCATATCCTTCTTTTTTTTCCTCTTCCCTCAATCTTACAAATCCCGTCACACAAACAATAGTACATTTCTTAGATCTTCGGTCGCTTTGAATCCATCCCCTCCCTCAAAAAATATGGCAACAATGGAGAGCTTGATCGGGCTGGTGAACCGGATCCAGCGAGCCTGCACCGTCTTAGGCGATCACGGCGGCGAGGGGATGTCGCTTTGGGAAGCTCTTCCTTCCGTCGCTGTCGTCGGAGGCCAGGTTCTCATTATTCATCTTCCACCTCCTCTTTTATATTATCGTATTTTTCTCTCATAATATGCATATGCTCTTTTGTGGAAAATCTCAGAGTTCGGGGAAATCTTCGGTGTTGGAAAGCGTGGTTGGAAGAGACTTTCTGCCTCGTGGATCCGGTAATTCGTCTTTCACTTTTTTCTCCACTTTTAAGTCTCTCGAAGAAGTATAGAAAAATTCAATGTTGGATCTAGTTATTATTTATGATGTATTTACTTGCAAAGAAATGCCATACAATAACACACATTGCGAAGTCTCAGAGAGATGATTGATAGACAGTCTTATCACGATTTTGTTTTTTATGTTTTTGTTGGCGAAGCTGATTCCCGAACTTGAACTTGCGACCTTCCATCAGTCATGTTCAGTTGGCCATGATCTCTTTCTTTCTATTTTGAGTTAGAATGGTCATCATCACTTCATTAATTTTAATTATGCCATTAACATATTGTTATTTTATTTTTTAATTTTTTGACAAGGAAGAATGTTTTGATCTTATTTATTGTTCTTTGATTGTAAGGTATTGTAACGCGGAGGCCATTAGTGTTGCAACTTCATAAGACAGAAGGGGGGCAAGACTATGCAGAGTTTCTCCATGCACCAAAGAGAAAGTTAACCGATTTTGGTATGTCAACTTCTGATCAAGGCTGTAATTTATTTCCCTCTTTGATTATAACTCATGCCATTAGTAGCTAAATTCTTTATTTGTGTATTTTTTTTTTTTTTTTTTTTCTCTCTGTGTGCTTTTAGAAATTTTTACTTACCCATTGCCTGTCTTAAGGATTCAATTTATTTTTGATTAGGTGATGAATCTTTTTGCATATTTTGAAATTTTTTTTTTCCTTGTTTAAACAATAGATGCCCATTTTTAACAATAAGAATTTTTTTGATAACTTGCTTGTGATACCAAATTCTTAGGTAAAGTTCTGTCCTGAGGTAAGGAAGATATGGTTTGAAATAAGGTTTGGGTGCTTTGATATTTCTTTTGGTACGCAGATATGAGATGTAAGCTTATATGGTAGATATATAATGCTGTTATTAAAGATGCCAACAGAAAAATTAAATTGCCTAAAATAGTGTCTTCATTACTTAAGATTGCATTTTTTCTTTTCTTTTCTTTTCTTATATTCAAACTGATATATGTTTAGACCCGATGGCTTGGGTTCGGTTGCAAGTATCTGATTTTCATATTTAGCTCTGAGGACCAAGCGAAGATACTACAAGTATTGGTTATGGGCATCGGAGACACATGGATTCTTTTGGTTATTATGCAGTCAAAGTTGTCTTTGAGGTTCAATTCCTTAAATAATTTAACCATTTTACAGTTATTTTTTATTGGTAAGTTATGGAACTGCCATTTGAACCCAAAACCCAGTTTTACATATATACATATATATATATATATATATATGTTTGTATATTAGAAAAAAAAAAATTTCTGTTCCATTAAATTTCAGACTTGCTAATGATAATTGCATTTAAGGCTAATATTGATATGGAAATTTGATTGGAAGGTAGTAAACTGGGGTATGTTCATATGATAAGACCCTTAAGTCCTTAGGTCATTTAGTATTTGTAACTAGTATAATAGGCATCAACACAATAGTCATTTGGTTGTAACTAGTGGCAGGAGATTGATAGCTCCAGGTGTTAATGGGAAAACATGGCATTACTCTCATGCAGAGAACTAAAATTTGTACCATTCAGTTCAAGTGGATGAATATGATGATGCACACAATCAAGTCCCCCCCACCCTCCCTCCTTTTTTTTAATTATTATTGGTAAGTTACACACACAACCGATAGTTTTGCACCCACGATCTCACCCTCCACTTAGGACTTATAAGGGAATAAGGCACCAGTTGAGATCGAGCTCTTTGGCCCCTTTTTGCTCTTTTTTGAATATTAATGCGTGCTATTGTTTGCCATCCAATGGACTCAAATACAAATTATACTATATGCAGGCCTGGAGCTATAGGTAAAATCTTTGTAAAGTAGATTGTTAAATTAATTACATTGTGGGTTTCAAATTTCAGTTTCTGTACAGGCCTTGAATTTGGAATATAGAAGTCTAATATGTAGACATTTGGGATGACTTTGAATTGGTTGACATTTCAGTTAATGTATGATTTGTCTCATCTATTACTGTATTTGCATTGAATCGGTTAAAGACTAGCTTATTTAGAATTTTTATACCTATTCCTGTCAAGTATTACATCATCCAGATTGTTTGGTTGTCATGATGTACTTTGCAACAAACTTATTTCCAAAAATAAGAAGTTTGACATATATGAGGTTCATTCATCAATTAGTTAGAGTTTTTTATTGGTAAGTTACACACGCACCTGGTGGGCCTTGAGCCCACACCCTCACCCGAGTTGCCATTTGAGCTGTAGAGCTCATTGGAAATCAATCATTCACTTTGTCATGCAATCATGTTTTAGAATATAAACTATAGGGGTGTTACAACTTTCCATGACAATTACTGTGTCATTTTGCTTATACAGCTGCTGTTCGTAAGGAGATCCAAGATGAAACAGATCGTATTACAGGGAGGTCAAAACAAATCTCTAACATTCCAATTCATCTGAGCATATATTCTCCAAATGGTTTGTACTTAACGTTTTTATCTTATCAAAATGTTGATAAATTATTCAAATGAATTATCTCAAAATATTTAATAAAGTGTTTCCCTTTATATATGCCTCTTTTTTATTCACTCACCAATGACTGTAGTAACTTGTTCTTGGCACAAACTTGATGAGTATCTTTCTTTACTAAGTACTGAATAGTGGTAGAAAATAGATGAAAAAACTAGAGAAACTACAAGTATGGTTTCGATCAAAGGCCCGTATTTGTTGAGCGTTTAAAAAAAAAAAAAAACTCTTAATAGCCACATATTAAAATTGGATGTTGTAGTATGAAGAATTAGATTGTCTTTAATCATCTTCATCATTATTCTCCATCATGGTAGTTATCTTTCAGTGATTATTCAATTAAAGTAAAAAGAAAAAGATATTCAAACAGATATTTGGTTTAAGGGGGTGAGGAGTTCAAGGGAAGGGAATGGGCTATCACCTGGGTACGTAGCCCAAATAACAATAAAATTGACTATAACAGGTTCCCACACTTCACTACATTTTCTTTTAAAGATTCCCTTCATCATTGGTTGTTTTTTTTTTTTTTGATAAGTAAGAAGAGAATATTATTAATAAAAGAATAACAATAAAAGCACACAAAGTTCACAGTAGTGAACAAAGGAAAAAAGAAACAAAAAGACATAAGCAACCCCTAATCTATACTAATAGATGAAAGAAAATCCAACAGGATAGAACAATCCGAATAGCCTCAACAACGAGACCAATCGAAGAGGGTCTGCTGGCAATACTCTAATAACTGAACCACAGTTTTCTTCTCATCCTCAAAAGACCGTTGATTCCGTTTAGTCCAAATAGTCCACATTACCATATACTTATATATAAAAAAGGGTTGTTTACTATATATGTCAATAACAATGGGATAAGGAGAGAGTTATTTGTATATTAAATTAGCTAACAGATATAGTTCACCAGTAAAGATGGAGTTAAAGTGCCTACCATCCTAGATTGATATTTTCTGGAATAATGCTTAAATGATTAAATTCACTATTTCTTAATAACATAATATTTGGGATTAGCTGTAGTTTATCATGATATCATGTGTTGTGCCCCACTTTTTGAGAGGGAGTCCGGATCTAAATGTAAGGAGGAGTGTGAGAATACTGATTAAAATATTAGTTTCACCATTGTCTAACTGTTTAAGCTTTTGGGTCTAGTGATATTTTATCAATATTGATAGAGTTGCCTATCTGAATCATCCCTTTAAGATTCGCATGATTTGCAAAAAATTATCTACAGCAAAATTCTTCACCTTGTTGGAGTTGCAGAGGGGATGGAAGATATAAGGTGAAGATTTTTGTTAGTTCTGCAATGCAAATTGAGCATAAAATTTGTTTCTCCTCTGTCTGCAACTGGAAGTGTGATATACCATAGGAAAATTTTTAATGGGCACCTTATGTAGATTCTTATTGAAATTCGTAGTCATTCATACAGAATCATGAATACTGAAGCCCTTTCTATCAGAAGCATAAAATATGAATATCATAGACATGATACGCTTAATCTTGATATATTTTTCCTTCTTTCCTTTTTATGCAAGCATTTGTCAGCTTTTCTTGTATTGTTTTTTATTCTTTAGTAACTCTAGTTCTCTTTATTAAATTCTATATTAAGAGTATATTTTTGTTTGGCAGTTGTAAATTTAACTGTCATTGATCTTCCTGGGTTGACAAAGGTTGCTGTAGGTAATTTCTTTGAAATTTTTTTATTCTCCCTAGAGCAATGGTTCAATTACTTTCTGTTGTTAGAGTAGTCATGCTACGCATTTGGATATACAATGACAAATTTTGGCTTTTGCAGAGGGACAGCCAGAAACTATTGTTGAAGATATTGAAAACATGGTTCGTTCTTATGTTGAGAAGGTGAGTGTTAAATATTAGCATTGATATATACCATATTGAATATGCTAGAGTAGATGTGGAAGACAAGGCATAGAATAGAAACACGAGAACATTAGGGTTATGTGGTTCAGCCTTGTCGGCCTACGTCTACGGAGGAAATCCTTAAAGGCTATATCTGTAATTTATAAGAGTACATAGCTTGTGTTACAATGAATTAGAACATGAGTATATATATAGATGGCTAAACCCTAGACTTCTACTATAAGTAGGAGACTTGACTTGCACACAAAGTAGGTGTGGGCTTGGGTCTATACCATGGGCTAATATGTCTAATATATCTCTAACAGTGAAGATGTTTTAAATTATTTTGCTGAAAAATATAAATTCAATAAAAAGAAGGCAATACTCAGGGATGGATATCCACAAAATAAACACATTAAAAAAAAAAAAAAGTTAATAAATCAAGAAGAGAAGATCCAGCTCCTTGCCCCAGTATCTTCTTCAAGGAATTAAAGATTTCAAGACATCAAATGTTCTCTTTACATTGTATATTTCTTAACATAACAAAATATATTTACTTTCGTCCTTCAAAATGCACCAAAAATACATCAAGGAGCCCCTCTTTTAATAAACTTGTTGCTTCAGATCACTGCTTTTAACCAGCTCCTTTAAATATAGTTAAGTAACATTAATTGACCTCTACAACTCAACAGAAAGAGTATTCAATGAATATGATTATATAAACAATTGAAGTAATAAATGGTGAACCGATCAACTTGTACCGTACACAATTATCATTTGTTTAGAGATTAATCTTAATTAATCAAATGGATCAGTGTGTGAAATTTATTTTCCAAGGATGTAGTGATGTACATTTAAGCAAAAATTCTTGGTAGGTGAGAAGCAGAAGACTCCACTCCCTAGTTGGATAAGGCTAGTCACCATCTGCTCCAAATTCCAATGGAATGGGACAAGCTCTCAGTGTAGTCTTATTCTTAAGACAGGTGTTATTTGCCACATTCATCAGTAGTAACTAAGTTCTTGGAGAACAAAGCAATAATGTGAAACAAGTCCTGGCTCTTTACGAATTTCTGGGGGCCTCAAGAGGATTCCATTCTTCACACTCTTACAATTCTGAAAATAGGGAAGCTTGGTAGTCTTAAGGCAGCAAGTGGAAATCTGTTGAGTGTAGGGTTAGGAAAGGATTGCAGGATAGTTTTACCTATTTAAAATTAAAAAAAAAAAAAAAAATCTTTATAGAAAGGCCCATTCTTCAAAATACTTATTTCAGGATAGTACCCAAAGCACCACCATGAAGGTCTTCCCAACAGTCAGCTAGTTTCAAAATCAATCTCCAACTAGATCCTTGTGGAACTTATGGTCTCATATCCACCCATTCCATTAACGTGCCTCCCACCTTTCTCAAAGTAGAAATGCTTTCCATCCTACTTAGAAAGTAGTCTGACTTTATCTCTCCTTGATTTATGAGTCCTTGGTTGGAGCCTTTCAATTGCATCTTTGAATTCACGACCATATACAGTGAGATGGGATTTAAATGAATTGGGTCCATTCATGTGCACAACTATGCAGTTCCAGGACAGTGATGGGTACTTCTAAATTTGCTGTGATGACCTAAAGTTATCTCCTTAAATATTTTAAGTTTCCTTCTTTACCAAAAAAATTGCATTATGCTGGAGTTGACTTGGCATCTGAAAGAAGAGGATAGGGGTTCAATTCTAAATACAGACCATAAAGGCAGAATTTACGCTTCGAGATTCTTTTCTTAGTGATGTATATCATGTCTTTGGAGATTAACTTATTTAAGACGTTGCATTAACAGTGAATTTACTATCTGGCATATTTCTGGAATTGTTAAGGATTTAAAGTACAATTGTTTTTTGCAAAATTAATCATTTCTTTACATTTAAGTTTTTTTATATGCCTAGTTCATCTAACAGACTTTTCTTATTTTGTAGCCTAACTGCATTATATTGGCTATTTCTCCTGCTAATCAAGATATTGCCACTTCGGATGCCATAAAACTTGCAAGAGAAGTTGATCCTTCAGGTACTATGAAGTAGGTTACATTTGTTTAAGGCTATATTTCTTTGCATTTAGCAATCAGAATTTTCTTTTTGTGAGCATATGATTGATTTTTCTATTACATTTTGTATTTTCAGGTGAAAGAACATTTGGTGTGCTAACAAAACTCGATCTAATGGATAAAGGAACGAATGCATTGGATGTATGGATTCAATCATCCTTACTGCATGAATCAATCGCACTACACTTTAAATTTTATGAGTGCAATACCTTAATCCACATCACATGGTTATTTTCTGTGTTCAGTGTTCTGTTAGATTCTTTCTTTTCCTTTTGTTGCACTACTGAATATTTATTCTTTTCAAAATCGCATTAAGTCTGGTTGTCTGCACAATATTAAAGATGATCTATATGGATGTTTAAGGTTCTTGAAGGAAGGTCATACAGGCTGCAACATCCCTGGGTTGGAATTGTGAACCGTTCACAAGCTGATATAAACAAAAATGTTGACATGATTGCTGCTCGTAGAAAGGAGCGTGAATATTTTGAAACGAGCCCTGAGTATGGACACATGGCACATAAAATGGGCTCAGAGTATCTTGCCAAACTTTTATCTAAGGTCTTATTCATCCATTTTGACATCAAGTTATTTTCTTAAATATTTGCTCGCATGACAAATTTGCTGAAATATCTAACCTCTCTAACATTGAGTGGTTTTCCTTTTCTTTTTTCATCTTGTTTCTTGTCAGCATTTGGAGACTGTTATAAGACAGCGGATACCAAGTATCATTGCTTTAATAAATAAAACAATTGATGAACTTAATGCTGAGTTGGACCGTATTGGAAGGCCTATTGCAGTAGACTCAGGGGTACGAACTGGACCTTTGTGGAAATCAGTTTTCTTTGATGGGAATGATAATCTTTTATTTATTTATTTATTGATAAGTAAGTTTTGGCTCCAAGGGGAGGGGGAAGGCGATATTTGAACTAGTGACCTCTGCTTCTCAATGCGTGGCCTCCATCTGATTAAACTACCCTTTGGGGCCAAATCTTTATCTTTTATTCTCCTGACTTGAAGTTTCTTACCTGTATATACAGGCTCAGCTGTACACTATTTTAGAAATGTGTCGTGCATTTGACCGTGTGTTTAAGGAACACCTGGATGGAGGGTAACTCCCTTGAAATTTTCTTCAAATTTATTATCATTTTCAATTAAAGAATTCTAATTAGGTTCTGGCTGAAATTGTTGTTTGATTTGCTTGATCCAAGTACGAAATTGATTATTACTAAAAACTTTTATTTGATTCATTGTTCGAGTTTCAGAACTAGACTACTAGAGGATGATGATATCCAAAAAAAAAAAAATCCTATTGGAGGATAAACATGTGGCATTAAGATTAAATGTGTTTCACATTTTAGTGCACAAAGACCAAATTTATCACTATTTAGTGAGGAAATTAATTTAAAAGGGTAACTTTGGCATTTTAAGCTCTTGGGTACATGCTGGTTCTGATGGTTTAAATCCTTTGTGGTTAACCTTCAGTACTACAATTGTGTAATTCAAAAAAACAATTGTGTAATTCATAAATCATCAGTTTTTGTTATTCCTTGGCCTTTCATATTTTTATTGGTAAGTTACACAAGCACCCGGTGGATCTTGAACCAGGGTCTTGCCCTCCAACTTGCTTTTGAGGGAAGGAGGTGCTATTTGAGCTAGAGTTCGTCGTCTATACCTTGGTCCTTTGAGAGAAAAAAGTTAGAGCCCCTCAAGAGTACATTGGCAATGCTCATAATTTCAAGAGAACTGAGAACTCTTTCCTCATTTATTTATTTATTTTTATGATTTTAATAAAGGATATGTTTTGAACCTGTCCAATGAAATGTTGTGTCAAAAATGCAACTGGCAGAGAACTGTTTTACCAATTCTAGTAGTCCTTTGATGAAAAGAGTTTGTTAAAGCAACAAAAACTATATTTTTTTAAGAAAATGAATTTTTTTCATAAATAATATAGTTCATAAAAATAGTATCATTTTGTAGTGTCACATGGTTTTAACATTGCCAAAGATGGGATGTCTTTCAAGTTTGATTATATACATGATTTGACAGTGTAATTTTGAGTTCTCCCCAAGAAAATATTGTCTATTTCTTTTGGGATAAATATTTGTATTTAAGCTTTATTTTATTTTATTTTATTTATATATATATATATATATTTATATTTATTTTGGTCTCCTTTTTGGGTAATATTTATATTTAAGTACTCTCTAACTCAGGCGGCCTGGCGGAGATCGGATATATGGAGTTTTTGACCATCAACTACCAGCTGCTCTGAAAAAGCTCCCCTTTGACCGTCATCTCTCTACAAAAAATGTCCAGAAAGTTGTATCTGAGGCTGATGGTTATCAGCCACATTTGATTGCTCCAGAACAAGGATACAGAAGACTCATTGATGGATCTATCAGCTATTTTAAAGGCCCAGCTGAAGCCTCCGTTGATGCAGTAATGTTCTTTAATTTGCCATATAGTTCTTTTAAAGACATAGTTTTCATGGATATAACAGACAGTACTGATGGTATTATTATATGCATTATAATGGATGGTACTGACCCTATCATAATATGCACTAATGTACTTGAGTTTTCTTTTTCCCTTTCATGTTTACTCTTTAGAATTGTGAACAATATGATAACTTAGATTGTCTGAATGTTCTTTTAATATATGCATAGCAAAATAGCACGTGATGGGTGTGCTGAAGAAAAAGAATGGTTATAATGAGAGAGTGAGAGAGAGATAGAGAGAGAAGAAAAGGAGGAGAGGGAAACATTCTACACATACTTTATGCTTGGCTTGGCTGACAGGCTTATATCCTCGTTTAGCTTTGTCATTGGTGCTGGTCTCTTGTACAAGAATTTCAAAAGACCAAGTGATTGAATGGTTCCAATGAAAAAAGGTGGTTGAAAGGCTCACGTGGAGAATAAGAATTTTGGATTTCTTTGGTCTTTCATGCATAAAGGAATCTACTTTGAGTTTGTATGATAAACATAGTTCTTCAAAATGCATTTTCAACCTGAATGTTAAATTTTACTTCTCCAATTGGGGATTACATCATGTTTCAAGATATATTCAAGGAGGCACTTCACTATCTTAGAGCATGGGTGGCTGAGAAAAAATTATATTAGAAGGATCTTTTTCAGCATGATTAACTTATGACTTATGTTAAAGGATTCTGGTACTTGTTGGGGATATTACATTCAATGAATGATGACAGTTAGAGATCTGAAATAGTGAAGAGAAAATAGAAGTGAACTGGATTGGGTCTTAGATTCTATTCTTGAAATCATAGAACTTAGAAAAGTAAAAGAGTACAGTTCTATTAAGGTGTCAGAATAATAGTTAAGTGATTATATTTACCATTTCTCTTCAGCTTAGGCTTTTGAACTAAATAATTTCTTATTGTATTAGAATAGGTGGTGTTAAGTTTGAACCATATGTCCACTTTATAACTTCAATTTGAAGTTTAAAATTTTATGTGTTGGGTCCCACTCATTAATGAGTATTTTGGGCTCACATATTAATGAGGGTATCAAAATAATGATTAAGTGATTAAGTTCACCCTTTCTCATTAGTTTAGGCTTTTGGGAGAAGTAGTAATTTTTCATATGATAGAGATTAATTGGCAGCAATCCACCACATTATTTGGCATTTAGTGGCCTATTGAGAGACTATAATCTATTATTAGGAAGGTAGGAAGTTATTAGGAAGGTAGAGTTGAGTGGAAATGGCATTGATACATTAAATTTTTGTAATCTAGATTTGTATTTTCCACCAATTCCTTATATTTGGTTCAAAGTAATGCTCTTCATAGAGGCAAAATTCTTAGTTTACCCAAAATCCCATCATTGACATTTTTTTAAAAATATTTTTTGTTCTCTGTTCTCTTCCTCAGGTGCACTTCGTTTTGAAAGAACTAGTAAGGAAGTCAATAGCTGCAACGGAGGTAAGCAATTTTTAGTTATTAATTTTTGCAAGAGTTCAGTATTTGTTGTATAATGTATACAGAAATTTTTTTTTAAAATTTCAGCGGTTTGATTTCCAACTACATATTTTTTTTTGCTTCATTATTGATAACTTACCACTAGTCTCAAAAGCTTAACTAGTAGGAAACAGTAAATTTAATCATTTAACCATCATTCTAGCACTCCTCATGTGTGGGCCTAACTCCTTTGGTTTCCAACAACATCTATTTCGGTTTCATTATTGATAACTTACCACTTGTCCCATAAACTTAAATTCTTAGAAAAGTGTAGATTTAATCATTTAACCATTATTCTAACTCTCCTTCTTACGTTTGAGTTTTAATTCCCTCTCAATAAGCATGGCATAACATGTTAAATTTTTAATTTTAAATAGGAGATAGAGTGGAAGACAAGATTCGAACTCAAGACTATCTATCTTAATGCCATGATAACTTAACACGCATCCCAAAAGTTTAATCTATTACGAAATGATGAATTTAATCATTTAACCATTTTCTAACATTTGGAAAGTATGATTCACTTTCCAAACCATGAAGACAAAATCAAAAAATCGATTTGCTTGGAGTAAATCAAGTGCTTGGAGCAATCAATTATATTGATATGGATTTCAAATTCAAAATGCACATGTAGTACATTGATAGTTAACTTAATTTCAAATTCTAAACCCATTATAAATCTGGATTCTTTGATAATATGTTATCAGTCTGGTGAATAAAAGATGTAGCTCTTTAAGTTTTAATGTTGTGGATGTAGGTCCTAGTGACACGGTATTAAAGTGGATTGATTGACCTTCATCGTATCTCTTCACTCACATCATTTCCCTCTTGTTGGTGATTTGTAATATAATCACCTTGCCAATGAACTTTTATTGTCTACCTCCCTTTCTTTTTTTTTCTTCCTATTTTCATTAGAAAATATCATCACTTCTTTATACATATTGGTTATTTATCTCTGCAATTGTCACTCCCAATACCTTGCTTCATAGCAACAGATTTTGTCACATCAATATTATAGTGACATCTTCTTAGGAGCTGCCATTTTAATGGAGTTGTTGCTTTTCTGTGCCTTTGAAGCATCTAAATTGGTTTGTACCAAGTTTCACTTTTGTCTGCTAATTTTCTTCGACTCCAAAAAGAGAGAGGATAAAAAAAGTACAAACTACTTTGGAACATAGTTTCAAGCTTTAGTTTCAATTTCTGTATATGCGCCTCTCATAAAAGATTTAATACACAACTTGAGGGGTGGTGTTGGAAATTATGATTCATTTTACAAACCATGAAGACTAAATCAAGGGTTTGATTGCTTGAAGTATATCAAAGGCTTGGAGCAATCAATTATATTGATATGAAATTCAAATTGAAAATATACATGTAATGAATTGAAAGTTGACTACTTTCAAATTCAATAAACCCAATCATAAATATGAGTTCCCTTGTAATGTGTTATCAATCAAGTAAATGAATGATATTTTGGGTTATAACTATGATAAAATAGTAGAATTTATGTTGGATTTCAAGTGAGAGAGAGAAGAGAGAAAAAGAGAAAGCAGAAGCGCATAGAAATTAATGTAGTTTAGCCTGTCAGCCTATGTCCATAGCAGAAACCCCTTAAGTAGCTGCATAGGGTCTTACAATAAGCATAGTGAGGGCATATATAGAGAGACTAACCCTAGGCTAACCATAGATTAACTCAAAGTTACTTTACTTGCACTACTATTATGATTAGGATTACTCTGGTTGCACTACAAGTGGGTCCTAGTACATTGAATCTAGACTAGTTACAATGGATTTGGGCTTGATATCAATAATATCCCCCCTTAAATTCTAGCTGGAGTGTGCCATGGAAGATCAGATTGAATGTAGAATAGACTAGACATAATTTAGAGTGAAACGTGTGAGAAAACTGCTGCTGCAGCAAACAACTATATATTGAGGCCAAAAGATGACTATTGTGGCTAGAGGGCTGCTGCACATGTGACTGGAAGTCAGTTACTATGGCTGAAGAATGATTGACTGGTGGCTTGGGGGACATTGGCAGGGTAATAGTGGCTTGAAGATGGAATTCTTATTACATTTACTGGTGGTAGTAGTGGCCAGTGACAAAAGTTGATCTGATAGCAACGGCACCAACGACCAGAGAATAGCAACAACGTTTGCTAGAAGACATTGGCTGAAGACAGTTTTATGGTGAGATGCTTGAATGAGCTGGCAACCTTTGGGGAACCTAACAGGAGGCTGACTATTTTACCATGTTAGAATTTATATTGGGATTTAGAGTGAGAGACAGAAGAGAGAAAGAGAAAGTGGAATCAAATAGAAATTAACATGATTTGCCTTGACAACCTACGTAAACAGCAAAAAAGTCTTGAGCAGCTATATCTTTATTGTCTTGAACTATGTGTTATGATGAGCCCATTGGGAGTATATGTAAGGAGACTAATTCTAGTGTTAATTTACTTGCACCACAAGGATTAGGATCTCTTTACTTGCACTTTTACAAATAGGTCCTAGTACATTGAATCTAGACTAGTTACAATGAGCTTGGGCCTTGGGCTTGATATGCCTTGACAACCTACGTAAACAGCAAAAAAGTCTTGAGCAGCTATATCTTTATTGTCTTGAACTATGTGTTATGATGAGCCCATTGGGAGTATATGTAAGGAGACTAATTCTAGGGTTAATTTACTTGCACCACAAGGATTAGGATCTCTTTACTTGCACTTTTACAAATAGGTCCTAGTACATTGAATCTAGACTAGTTACAATGAGCTTGGGCCTTGGGCTTGATATCTCTGATTGTAGCCTTTTGGCTTTTGGTGTTGTGGAGTTGGACATAGTTCTCAATGACTGAAACATGTTAATCTCTTCCATTATTCCTTTCTTATTTTCTCTTTATTTTCCATAATATTTCAAAAGTTGACAGTTATATTGCAAATAGTTGTCATATTTCTGCTTAAGGCGGTCCTTAATTTCATTATGAATATTACTGCTGCTTTTTCTATCATTTTGAAGTCAGCACATTTATAAGAGAGGTAAATGGGATATGTGTTAGCTCACACTTTGTTAATGGAGCTTTAGCATGCAAGTCATCCCTTGGTGTCAGGTCAGTCTAACTACCTAATTTTGGGATAGAGGGGCACAGCATTGTAATAAAAAAGAGTAGCTAATTTAGTGTTATGTCACCTGGTGTAAACTAAGTACTGGATATCATAGAACGTCTAAGATGGTTAATATACTCATTTTTAGAAATCACAGGGATAGTCAAAGATAATATCCAAAGGAAGTTTCTAGCAAACATGGGTATTTGACATGCATAGAATTAATGTAACAGAGGAACAAAGCAAAAAATCACTTCATAGTGCTAGTAATACTGTAATGCTATGACCATATTCCCCTTCTATGTTATAAAAAGTGATTTTTGTAGTGTGGAGTAGTAATATTGTCCGGAACTATGTACTGTCTGCAGCTGTTACTTAAATTATTAATTTCAAATATCTATTGAAGTTCAGAATATGGCAGAAATGTTGGATTGTCTATGGCAGTAAAGTTGGATTGTGTGGAGCCACCATAATATGTCAGTGTGATGATAACTGTTGGAAGACATGGTGCAATGTATCACAAAAATAGACATGACTGGATCATGTGATATGATATTTTTGAAATTGTTTTAATTAGTCACTTCTGCTAGGTGCAACTTTTCTGATATTGAGAGCCACGTACTTAACAAGACATGATGTTATTGAGTACATCCTGGATACGTGATGACTATCAGGGGCTTAGGTCTATCTACTGATACTGTGGTGTGTTTCTCTTGTATCATGAGTTCCTTCTGAGTCAAAGTAAAGAATAAAGACAGGCAAAAGTTTGTGAAGACAAAAAAAATGCATAATGGGCATTCAGGGCTGTCTTCCTGATTTCCCCTTCTTTTTAAAAAGTGTAATTCATACTTTGAAAAAGAACTGCAGTGGTTTTTGTTGTTTTGACACTTTTTAATGGTAAATCCATGTCTTCATCTTTAGCTAGCCTCATAAGATGAGTTTGGGATGCCCAGCATTCGGACAGAATTTGTTATACATGATGCAATTCTATGTTATGGGATTGCAGGAATTGAAACGATTCCCAACACTTCAATCTGACATAGCAGCTGCTGCAACAGAATCATTGGAAAGATTTCGCGATGAAAGTCGGAAAACAGTTCTGCGGCTGGTGGATATGGAATCTAGCTACCTGACTGTAGAATTTTTCCGGAAGCTTCATCTTGAACCAGAGAAACCTTCAAACCCACCAAGCGGCCCAAATACGGACCGTTACTCAGATAATCATTTCCGAAAGATTGGTATGCTATCTTCTGCTAGTTTTGGCTAAGGTCCTCATTTAAGTGATTGGTTTATTGTGGCTCAGTTTTCAAGTGTTCAGAGTTGGGTGTGTTAATGTTTATTGCATGTTAATATGGTTCCAGACTTATATTTCAGTTTCATTTGGGATTTAATTATTTATTTTTTTGATGAAATTTGGGATTTAAATTTTGATACATGTTTAAGTATATTGTCAAGATCCAAGTTGTACGGTAAAATATTGATCATTTATCATGATTAAATTCTACTATAAAGGAAAGAATACTCTGATTTCTTCAGGTTCAAATGTCAACGCATACATTAATATGGTTTGTGATTCACTGAAAAATTCAATTCCCAAAGCTGTGGTCTATTGTCAAGTTCGAGAGGCCAAGAGATCACTGCTCAACAACTTCTACGCTCACGTTGGCAGGAGGGAGGTAAAGTTTTCATATTGTACTCTAAATGCTTGTGTGCCTTATACTTATTCTCTCTCCCCTCTGAAAGTAAAGGTTCATTGAATGATTTTTCATGAGGGTATGTACTTAGGATAGGATATTAAGATTGATTATAACTATTAGGAACATTAAATGAGAAAGTTATACTTGGAACAATTTGAACCTAATTTTATTTATTAATACTTTGTCCAAGTATCTGAAGAAATAATTATCAATAAATGTTCAACAAACTCTTTTACATGGCTATCAAAAACAAACTCTTTTACATTAACGAATAACATCTGGTAAGTTTGTTATCTTCTTCCTGCTCACCCCTCTTTTGAAAAACTTGTTGATACATTTTCCAATTTCTTGTGAATAATTTCTGATACCATCCTCTAGCTTGTGTGGGTTGGCATGTATTATTTTATTTCTTAAAAAACAAATTCATCAAGAAAATAGGCCTGTAAAACATTTATTCCCAAACATGAAATACTGAAGACCGTGAACAGCAATTGGACTTGCAACTGGCTTAGATGTTTCAGGAATTAAGAGATTTAAATAAGCACATGGACACTATAATGAATGATTTAGATCTTTCTATTACGGAAGTGTAGAAACCAGCAGGTATATTGTATATGGGCTTTTTTAATTTTTAATTTATCTTTTATCCATATAGGATTCTAGTTTTTATGAAAAAAAAAAAAGAATTAGTATTGTAGTTTTTACATCTAAAAAAATGATATTAACTAAAGAATAAACTATAATAGATTGTTCTCACATTGATCAGGCATCAACCAATTTTTCATGCGTTATGTGCAAATCAAAACTGTTAAAATAACTCTACAAATAGTAAATGTAGACATCTCCCAAATTTGATTTGCATTAATGGAGCCAAACCATTTCTTTTCACTTGAATTTGAATGGTGGCTAACAATGCATGAATGGTGAAAATAAGGCATCCATTTTCTAAAGAAAAATAGTAATAATTTCATTTTTTTTACTTGTTAACCTTTAGATAGCCTATGTCATATTTTTTCATAGTATTCTACCAATGTAGTGATAATGGATGCTGCATCATTAGTTTTAATAGGGTAATGTTTTATCATAATGTATCCCTATCAAGAAATCATACTTTCACTTGCCAAAGCTATTTAGTGGGTTGGTTAAGGCATTTAAAGGGTTAGAATGGTCAGGTTTCTATTTGTAGCGTATAAAATAAATAAAAATAGCCATCTTTAGCTTATCAAAAGTTGTTAAATAGCAATATATATCAAAAGTAATTAAAAATCTTACCCTTGGTATCTTTGCAGAAGCAGCAGCTTGGTGCAATGTTGGATGAGGACCCGGCGCTTATGGAAAGAAGAACAGCCATCGCTAAGAGGCTTGAACTATACAAGTCAGCTAGAGATGAGATTGACTCAGTGGCATGGAAGTAATGAGGTCTGCAGTCATGTTTTGTGCTTAAACCATCAGAAGATAAACCACTTAGTTAACAAATTAATTGCATATTCTTTTTGTAATCTAAAAATAATGATTGTCTACATTGGTCACCAGAGCTTTGATTTGCCCTCCCATATCATTTTCCACCTCTTTGGTATTGTTTCCCTTTTCAACATCATTTAACTATGGGCGTACATGAAATGTGGCATTTGTGATGATTCATAATAGATTGTCAAAATTTTCCTGTTCTTCATTGAGAGACAAACAAAGAACTTCAAGCCTTATCTCTCTCTCTCTCCCCCTTCCCCCACCCTCCTTCCTTCTTCTTCTTCTTCTTTTTGTTTTTGTTTTTTTTTTTTTTTTTTTTTTTTCCTTTAGGTTTAGATCTGTGAATTTTAATAACTATAATCCAACAAAATCAACTCAGATCCTCACCATTGCAACACAATAGTGACAAGTTTTAACCTCAAGTGGGATGTGCAAAATGTACATGATAAATTGGCTTTGGCATAGGCTATCTCGAGAAAGAATGCCATGGCTCCCCTAAAATTGTTCAATATCTCGAACATTTTAGGCAAGCTTTAGCTTCTGACCCTACCCCTAGGTGAGCTGTAAAATAAGGAATATATATATATATAGGTTTATATAGGGATTTACTAACATGTGCCCTTAAGGCATACAGTTTAAACCATTTTAGGAAATTTTTTATGAAAAAACAAAAAAGTAATTAACTATTTTGATAGCTTTTTCAATTCCTCGTAAAAACTTTCTCAAAATGAATAGGACACACATTAACTGGATCAATGTATGTATATATATATATATATATATATAGAGAGAGAGAGAGAGAGAGAGAGAGAGAGAGAGTAGTTAGTCCCCAATACTAGAGACATAGAGTTATATGCTAAGATTACAAGAATATCCTCAAGCTAATTTAAAATAACAAGACTACAAGCCTAACTCTAATACCTAAAGTTGTTAGTGCCATTTTGGTAATTATCTATATTTGTCTATTGGAATGGAAATTTACTTTTGGTCTATTTCAGTATACCGTTTTAGTGTTATTGTAATAATATAAATTACTCAAGCACAAAGACAACTTGGTATTCTTTACTAAGTAAATTCACATGTCAAAAAAAAAATCAAACTTTTCTTGCATTATTCAAACAAAAAAAAAAAAAAAAAAAAAAAAAGGGCAAGGAAGAAAGAAATAAGTACGAGTCTCTTTATTACTTAAAGGAATGAAAATGTGAACAAAAGAAAGTGACTACAAAAGATAACAGCCCGCATAAAGAGAATGAATAAAACAATCAAGACATCCACTTTCAAGTCCTTCAATCTAGAACGAGTATCTCTAAAATGGCTTGTATCCTATTCAAAGCTGTCATGTCCTCATCTTCTTGCACGGGGGCTGATTTGATACCTTCAAGTTGCTCTTGTAAGGATCACACAATGTCATCTTGCTTAACTTGTTTGGATTCAATTTGAGACATTGATTGCACTAATCGGGCTAATTCAGTATGAAGTTTGGCCTTTAAGGATGCTTTCTTACCAAATGCCTCAGAGAGAAGAAGTTCAGTGTTTGCCACACAACAAGCTTGGCCATCCGAGCTTAATTGCTTGTTTAGTAACTCTTCCATTTTTAAGTACTTTTTGACATCTTTACAATATTTATTGACACACTCTCGCAAATGCTAAGTATTAACTCCAAAGTTTTCAATCTCATTATACATATCATCTATTTCAGCATTGGGAGGAAGCTTGTTTGGGGGAATATATGAAAGCTTGGATAAGAGGATATCTCCTAACATCGAAGCTTCCATCAAACACATGCAGGAAATATGTTTTGTGGCCTTAGATAATTTTCAAAAAATGTTGGTTGAAAATGTTTGCTTTGATGTTCCTAATGCCTTTTGGCACAGGAAGAAACATATTATTGACTTGCCTTATATTAAGGATTTTGATGAGAAAAACATCCCTACTAAGGCTCGACCTATTCAACTGAATGCTGAAATTGTTGAATTTCCGGAAATGGAACATTCCTAAAGTTGATACTAAAACTATTTACAAAACTAGTTGGGTTGAAACTACTTTCATCCCATTTACAAAGTGAGAACTGTTGAACAAATATTTTCCATTTCAAAAACTCATGAAAAATGTTGTTGAAAAGAAAAAGAAACTTTGGTCATGTCATGCCATGCTTCTGAAGATTCCTAATAATGGTGCTCACTTGGTTTCCTTGGCACGAAAGGACAACAATTATGAGGTCTAGGCCCTTGAACTGAAGGCTTCTGAACTAAATTCAAGTCATAAAGCTCCTACACTATTCCACTATATGTTCAAAGTGTTCCTTTTAAACTTAGAAACTTACAGAACCTTGACCAGTTGTGTAGGTTGTGAAGATCCTTTCTACTTCGTCATTTAGAGATTTGGATGACGTCTTAATTTTTGCAATCATATGCCTTTTGGCCTCCGAGTTCTCAGAAAAAGGCTTAGAAATGGAAGACTCACTTTGGTGCGAGCAGGAGCATGAACAGTCACAGTCTCGACATGAACACTATTCGTGGGGGATTTCAAATGCCTCCAATTGTGGTCAGTGATGCTATGCATAACTACGTTGAGAATCTTAATGGTATTCTCCACTTGTGCGCTAGCCAAGTGGTGGACATGTCGATTTTGATCAACTGTGATATCTTGAGGCAAATCTCTTGGCTGATGATCATCTTCGAAAGGGGGCACCACAACAAGAGATGGTAGTGAAGGTCGTGAAGTAGTTCTAGTTGATTGTTCCTTTTTTCCTTTTTGGGATTTGCTTGATGTTGGAGGCTTAAAAAGGAGGGAGGCAGCCTTAACTAGAAGCTATGTGCCTTTGGTAAAATCATCCCCATAGATTATGCTTGACCATTCTTTGTAGCTATGCTTAAGTCGATTTCCAAAATTTGTTGAAAAAGCTGGCATTAGTACTTTGGAGTAGGTGTTAGGGTGGATGAAAAAAATGATAAAATTGATATAAATCCTTTAAGGAGTTTATATGAATTTCTTTCTTCAAATCACCTAAGATATCTTGGTGAAATCCGAAATGCCTGCTAAACCTATGGGAGCTATACGACTCTACAATATACTGATCCTTACAACAAAGAGATAGATACCCTGAGTGAATATATGTAAAGTAGCCCAATTTCAGAATAGACAAGCAACCATTGTCAATAAAGTCTTGATCAAAGTCCTCAATACTATACCAAGGGAAATCATTGGCAAATTGTATGAGAGCATGTGCAGAAGACTCATCAAACAAATTCACCAAACCTACCCCAAAATATCTTGTCATAAAAGGACCATTAATGTTTTGTCATTGATAACTCAATGGCTCCTAAAGAAAAGGCCTATCCACACATAAACATAGTGAATAGGGAAACCATTGACAGACTTACTTTGGATAAGAGAGCTAGAAACTAAGTTTAGACCTCAAAGTCAATAGATGCTTGCTAAAACAAAACTTGTATGGCCAAACAAAAGACCATTGGCCATAAGGCTAGAAGCTTTGAAATTACCAGGATGGATGCTGTTCAAGTCCTTGATAGGGAACACAAACACACACAACCAACAAGCAAGCAATGCCACCAGGTATGTTTCCTCCTTTGATCCTTTGGAATTCCAAGATCTTCAAAAATTGCGTTGCTCTATGTTGGACCATTGCCCCACACATTCAGGTTCTCTTATGACACCAGATGGGTTTTGGCTACGCTTTGGAACGTTTGTCTTCTTCGCTTGCTTTCTTGGAGTATGATATCTAGGATCCCCCCTAAACCAAAAGATGACCCAATCATTGACTCTTCATTGTCCCTTCATTTGACCTTGAAGATGGTGATAGGCGATGTAAAGGTAACAACAGTTGTGGGGTAAGTATGGTTATCCGTATCCATAAACCTCTTGCAGTTCCCTTATGACACCAGATGGGTTTTGGCTATGCTTTGGAAGGTTTGTCTTCTTTACTTGCTTTCTTGGAGTAGGATATATAGGATCCCCCCTAAAACAAAAAATGACCCAATCATTGACCCTTCATTCGACCTTGAAGACGATAATAGGCCATCAAAAGGTAATGATAGTTGCGGGGTAAATATGGTTGTCCGTATCCATCAACCTTTTGTATTTTCTTGGCACTAGGGAATACCTTGTCATAGAAGGTTCCTATACAAGGAAGTCCACCGAGAATATGCACACAAGACCTATGGTGTGATTGAAATCTCCACCACATTGGTATAAAAGGGTATTTGCTTTTGGACTCCAACACTCACAAAATGCCTTTACGAGATTGATTTTCATCACGTGAACAATGAGGCAAATACAACATTGTTAAGTTGAGAGGCTATAAGGAGAGGCTTGCAACCATTTCCTATAATATGGATTGTAAGAAATTTCTCAACTCATGTTGAAAAAGGATCTTTAATTTGCTTGGCAATTATGTCTCGTCCCAATAAAAGATATGGATGTGACCTATCAATGATCGTATGATGCAAATTAAAAAGAATGGCTGTTGTTGAAATTGTTGTGTTGTCAAAGTTGTTTGTGACCACTTTTGTAGTTCTGGAGGACGTGTGCAGTATTCCCACTTCTTTGAAAAACTCCCAATTACTGAAGAATTAAGTGATTAAAGTCATAACTTTCGTGTTTTTATCATCTTTCGTCTTACGAATGAATAAGGCTGGCTAGCCTTTGACAAATGATTCCTAAAGAACGACATTAGGAACGGTTGTGGGAAACAAAAACCTATTACATAAATATTGCAAAAAACAAATACAAGATTATGGACAATTCAAAGAGAAAAAAAATCTTGTCCACTAGGACATGGGAAGATCTTGAACCCTGCTACCTAAGTGCAAATCAAGACAAGTTGCAATTCTTTTTCTTTTTTTGGTTGTTCACTTAGGTAGTAGGGTTCGGGATCTTCTCATGCCCAAGTGGACAAGATTTTGTTTTCTTTGAATTTTTTATAATCTAATTTATATATTTTTGTGTGTGCAATATTTATGTAATGAGAGTTTTTTTTTTGGTGTGCAATATTCATGTCTTTCTTTGAGGACTCATTTGTCAAATGCAAGCCAACCTTATTCATTCGCAAGACGAAAGATGATAAGAATGCAAAAACTACAACTTTGATCACTTATTTTTAGGTAATTGGGAGTTTTTCAAAGAAGTGGGAATACACATGTCCTCCAGAACTATCAACACGACTTCGTCAACAATCATCTTTCTTAATTCACAGAGTACAAACATTGATAGGTCACATCCATATCCTTTATTGGAATGAGACATAGTTGCCAAACAAGTGAATTAGGAATCCTCTTTCAACGTGAAAGTAGGAATTTCTTAAATTCTACTCCCTCCGTCCCTTTTTTTTTGTCCTATTTGAAAAGTCAAATTTTTTAAGGGAACATCATTTATTGTTTTGTTTATCTTTTAAAAATGTATAAGTTTCCAAAACTATCCTTAAAAAAATTTATCAAAAAATTGAATTAGTAAATTAATAGGGGTATAATAGGAACATTAGTAAATTAATGACTTTTATTTTTAGAAACAGGACAATATTTTGGGACATCTCAAAATGGAATAAAAGACAAAAAAAATGGGACAGAGGTAGTATATTATTGGGAATGGTTGGAAGATGTACTTAGAGCAATTACATTAGTCTGTGCAAAATATTAAGTCTATTTTACACTATCACTTTTACAAAACACTTACATCAATTTATCTATTATACACATTTTAAAAAAAAAATAATATTTTCCTTCACTTTTTTTTATTATTATTTCCCACCTACCCCCACCCAACCCTTCTTTTTCCTCTGAAACACCCTTTTTTTCTTCACACCATCCTTATCTCTATCTCCGCCTCTCTTCCTTCTCCTTCTTCTTCCTTTTTTCTTTTTTTTTGAGAATCTTTTTCTTTCCTCTTCTCCGTCAACCCATCACAAGCACTCCATCAACACTGATATCCGTCAACCCATCACCGATCTCCATCAACACCGATCCACATCAACCCATCACCGATCTCTATCAACATCGATCCACATCATCGATCCAAATTGCCTCTCCAATCCATGATCCATGATCACTGATCCAATGATTTTGTTCCAGTGGTTGATTTTTTTTGTTGATTTTGTGGTTGATTTCTTATTTTTGATTTTTGTAGTTGATTTTTGATTTTGTGACTGTGGGAGTGTGTGTATCAGAGAAAGAAAGAACATAAGAGGGAGGGTTAGTTTTGTAGATGGAGAAGAGAGAAAAAAAGGAGCGAATAAGAAATTATTAAAATATTAAATGCACATGTTTATGCACAATTTTACACTCACTGATGTGGGTGTTTTTTTCTCAAAATGTGTAAAATCAGTTAGTTTTTCCATTTTGCACAATTATGCATCAACTAATGTAATTGCTCTAAGTTGTTGCAAGCCTCTCCTTAAAGCCTCTTAACTTTACAATTTTGTTTTTGCCTCATTGTTCACTTACAATTATGATGAGAATCTCATAAAGGTATTTTGTGAACGTTGGTGTCCAAAACCAAATGCCCTTCATACCCATGTGGTGGAAATTATCTCCACCACATGGGACTTTTGTGCATTTATTTACGGTGTACTTCCTTGTATAGGAACCTTCTAAGATGAGGTAGTTGCTAGTGCCATGGAACTACAAGAGGTTGATGGATACAGACAACCATACTTACCCCACAGCTGTCATTACCTTTTCATGGCCTATCACCATCTTCAAGGTAGAATGAGGGGACAAGAAAGCGTTAATGACTGGATCATTTTTTGTAAAGATAATTTCAAATGTAAGCAAATTTGTTGTGAACTATAATTGATTTTCCAACATATGATGATTTGTTTAGTTGGAGCACGAAAGATGCTCTTGTGTCATTCATGTAACTATGAACTCGTTCTTGGTGGTTGGTAGGAAATATCATTATATGGGTCATATAGACTTCTTGGACTAAGAATTCATTCTTGGTGATTGGTAGGAAATATTATTATATGGGTCATAGAGACTTCTTGGAGGATCATAGACTTTTTAAAGATAGAAGGTCAAAGCCAACTCCTAGAATGCTTCCAAACATTTAAATCATGGTGCAAATGGATGGCATAAATTGATGTTTTGTTTTGGAAAGACCAATAACTTAGTAAAAAAAACAAAGAGGTGGTTGAAAGATCAAGAAGGGTCCTAACCATGGTTTTGTTTTAGAAAGACCAATAGCTTTGTAAAAAAAAAAAAAAGAGGTTGTTGAAAGATCATGAAGGGTCCTTACCATGGAAGAAGAGAAAGTATAGGGTCCAGATTGGGTCCAGTGTCACTAGACACTGGACCCATTGAAATTGTGACATGTGTCTATTTTTGGACACGTGTCATCATCCGACTAGGTCCAGTGCACTCGAAGCACTGGACACAAACCTCCCCCGAAAGTATATTATTCACATTGTCTTACTAGGATAATATTATTTGCATTACAACGTTGATATGATGTATATGGAGAAAAAACAAAATGAATTTGACAGTGTGATTGGCACTATGTTCAACATGGATGTCATGTGTAAGGATAACTTTATGGACATGAAAATGATGTTCAAAAAATGGGATTTGAACTACATCCACAAAACCCCAACTAGAACAAGACATTTGCCACCAGCTTACTTCACAGTGAAACTTAAAGAGATGGATGATATCTTTGTCTATACTACTATTTAAGGGTCTTCCTCTTTTTGGAATCCTTAATTTAATGCTCAAAATACCCTCAAATTCATCCATTTCTAAGACTTAAATCATAGAGTTAGACATGTAAAATTAGTATCTTAAAAACTCTTAATTTTTAGCTAAATTAAAAAAAAAAAAAAAAATTCTCCCACCTCCACATTTCTCTTTCACATTAGTAGTCAAGTACTAATACTTCTTCTTAAAAAAAAAAATTCCATGAGTAAAACATGCAAACCCAAAAAAAAAAAAAAAAAAAAAAAAAAAAAAAAATCTCATCGCGCGCGCTTCATGTGTGTAATGAGGCTAGTAATATTAAAGGGGATTAGATAGTCATGTAATGATGTAACAATTTTATCCATTAGTGTTACAAGGATCTTTGCCAAGGAATGTCGCTTCAACGTTGGTAGATTCTTATCTTGCATTTTTAGGGAACTTTATTCCATAATTTGCAATTAGAGTGACTTGATTCTAGAATTAGAGTGTGACATTATGCAATTTAGAAATAATCTTTTCCCCTTCATTATTTACTACTAGTGTGTAGCCTCGTGCATATGGACGGGTACAATTAAAACTTTTATAACAGGTTCAAATTATATATATTATTATTTTACACTTTTTTAAAACTATATATTTCTAAAATATGTAATGGTTTCTCATTATATGTGTGTGTGTGAGAGAGAGAGAGAGAGATTTAAAATTTAATTGGTTTTAAACTCTTCGGTTTTTACACCAAATAATTCATTTGCCACAAAAATAAAAACACTTAGATGGTTATATTTGGACTCTTTGATTTTTACACTTAATAATTCACTTGGCACAAAATTAAAAATCAAATATGACATGTGGCCCAAAATTGAGAATATAGTTAAAATCTAATTGAATTTTTTCTCAGCTTTGTCTATTAATATATATATATATATATATATATATATATATATAAATTATTAGAGATGTGTAGTGAACCCACCAAAGTCGACCTGATGCAACCTAACCTGCTAGGTTGGGTTGGGTTTTAAGGGTTGGTGGGTTGGGTTGGGTTATAAATATTTTTTTGATAGTGGGTTGGGTTCGGTTTGGGTCATAAGATTCACAAATCAACCTAACCCGACTTGACCCACTTATATTTAATATATATTTAAAATTTAAAAAGTATATTATACAATTTTTTATTTGCTTTTTTACTCCTCTTCCTAAATAAAACCTAAACCGTAAGTTCTCCTCATATAATTTATGTTTATTTGGTGTTATGTTGATAATATTTGGTTATAAATTTGTTCTTATTTGTAGTGGTGTTGTTCTAATGTTCATTTTAATATTAATAGGGAATAAATTTAACTACAAAATTGGTTGTAGCCTAAGGTTACAATCTTCTCAATATAATTAACATTACTATATATTTCGAAAATCTAACTGTTGGATTATATATTGTTTATGCTCTTAATACATATGTCAAATTTTATGTCAATCGGATATTATTTACTATATAATCTATATGATTATATTTTATGCATAATTTTAAACTATAAAAATTTGCAATTTAAACAATTTATTTATGACATAGTTATTGATCTTTAATTTTCTAAAAATTTTACAAGCATAGAGGATATAAGAAGAAAATGTAATCCAATGGTAGATTTGTCAAAATTTATCTCTACTAAAAAGATATTGGGTAAGGTTGTACCTTTAGGTTATAATTAATTTTGTAGCTAAACTTTTTTTTTTTTGAGTAACAATTTTGTAGTAAAATTTTGTCCTAATAGTAATGTTAATTAAAAAAAAAATTGTCCAACCCAATCCACGTGTGTTTGGTTGGACTCCTATAATGGGTTGGATTGGGTTGGATTTTATTAACCCACCATGATAGGTTGGTTCGAAAAAACTCATCAACCCAACCCATGCATACTCTCTGTTATGGTTCATTTGGTCACCTACATGGCTACAAAAGTGAAAAAAGTTGGACTAGTTCATTACCATAGGCACTGAAATCATGCATGCGCAATAGAGCTCTTCATAGAAAGATACCTGACGGAGGAGTGCTTAGCCTTCCATTCAGGATATTACTTAGAATCAGTTTTTTTTTTGAGAGGGATACTTAGAATCAGTTGAAACCATATTGATTCAATCCCTTTATGAAATGTTAAAGATGTCAAGAATGGTTATCAACCTTCATCGAAAATTGTGGATTCAAACTCACGGCTTTGCTTTGTGCTATTCCATAGTGATGAAATTAGGTCATTTCGTTTGTAAATATTATTGCATACAAGCGGTTTGATGCATTTGGTAGCATAAGACAAACTAAATTAAGGTCCTTTAATATATTTAAATGATTTTAATTTTTTTTAAATATTACTTAAATGACTTATTACTTAAAATTTATTGTTATAAATGTAGTATTTATCCCTACTTCTTTTTCCTATTTTTCATTGGATAAAAAATTATTATTTTATTTATGGGCTAATATTTGGAATTAATAATACTATAACAAAGAAAGAAATAACTCTCCTAGTTAAAATCTGGGAGTCTTTTTTTTACTTGGGACCTTAAGTGACGTACTCGTTTGCCTACCTATGGTATAGAGTCAGACTTTGATGGCATAAACTAGGCTCACAGCTGTAAGAGTTCAAAAAAAAAAAAAAAAAATTCACGTCAAACTAGTTTAGTTCAATTAATACTGAAGTCTTTAAACAAAAAAGAACAACTTGGACAGCGTACCTAGCTCAGAACCTTTAAAAGATGTGTGTACTGTTTCCTGCTTAATATGAGTGATCTTGAAGAGAAGTCAATGGGGAGTGAATAACATACTGTTTAGTAATATAACAAAAACATATGCATTAATATATGTTTGCATTGTATCACAGGAAAAAAAATATATTAAGGAAGCAAAAGATAAATTAGAGGTATGATACAAAACTAAACCACAACAAATCACTCAAAGGCCACTTCAGATTATAGCATGTGGCATACAAGTATAAACTGTAGAAAGAAGAACCTCATTTGGCACGAAATATGAAGCAAAATCTTCTTCCAGAGAGATTGGTGCAAAACATAGGTCCAAAAAGTGTTTGGGCAACTGATGTTTATATTATAGGTCTGAGTCCTGCCTGCTTGCTAAGCATAGCTCATGCAATTCATTGAGTATCCATTCCTCCCCTGTGTGCCCACCCAATACCAAGACCCTAGTCCCTCCAACCACAATGGTGCTATGACCCCAAGCAAATTTAGGTGGCTGCCCGGGAACATTGAGTATCCTCCATGATGGTTTCTCCTCAGATGGATCCAAAAGGAAGAGCTGTGAAGGAGAGTGTAGTCCGGCAATGGAACCACCAAAAATGATAATTCTCCCACAAGGCATGCTGACAGCAACATGATCAAGTCTAGGAGGAGGAACCACGGCACTCTGGCTGCCTATGCCAGTCAATGCACTACATTCCAGTTGCCTCCACTGAGGCTTTTCATCTTCTAAATCAATAGTGTAAGCCTCACCTGATCGCAACTGCAAATGGCCACTCTTAGCAAGTCCACCGAACATAAGAATTTTGGTCTTACCATAAACCGAAAGTGAATGTCCCAACCTAGAGGGAGGACTCCATGAAGTTGGAATCTCTCTCCATGTTGGATTGTCTGTAGTGAGATCAAGCAAGTATGTGTCACTAAGAAGTACCCCAGCATCTGTGCATCCACCTGATACAACCAATTTAGAACCTTCTATTGTGCAAGAGCTATGCCAAGATCTTGGTAGAGGAGGAGTTCCACCAATGACCTCTCTCCAGGTTGGCTGTTTGGCATCCAAGTCAAGAACAAAAACATCATTGAGCAACCCTTGCCGCCCACATCCTCCAAAAACCACCAACCAAGAACCATTTAAACATGAGAGTGTGTGGCCCCACCGCCCTGGTGGGGATGATTCCACACTCACCCGACACCACTCTGGATTTGCAGCATCAAGATTAAGAACAAATGTGTCATCCATTGGCTGCATATTAGCTCCTTCGCCTCCAAACAACACAAGTCGATTACCTACTGCACAAGCACTGAAATTGCAACGTGAAGGCTCCACTGCACCTCCAACTGTCATTTTCCTCCAACAAACAGCCTCAAGAGTAGTCAGTTCCCTGGCGAGACGCCCCCACCCTAACTTCTTCGTCATCAGTTCCAATGCACCTGTCACATCTCTTCCCCATGCATTCTGACATACCATCTTCCTCAAATGCTCATTTTTTGTCAATTGACGGATCCTTGTGCAGACAGACCCAATGGATGCTACATCCCTTGGTGTCAAGCGCGATAAAATGTTGTGAGCCAAGACTTCATCAGAGAGCTGAAGAATTCCACATATTTCTTGATGCTGGCTGAATGGTAATTGTCTCCTCATTGCAGAATACTTACCTGACTGATCAAATTGCTGATTGCAAGTCTCTTTGAAGATTGGATATGATACCCGGTTCAGGTCTATTTTTGCTTCAGAAAAGACTTGAATGCCTATTATGTGTGTGATAGTTCCATCATCATCATGTATAGGTGAAAGTCTCAGCCTGTTTACCAAGGGAGTGCCATCCTTCCTGAAATTAAGGAGCTCACCTTGAAATTCAGAACCTTCCTCTAGACATCTTCTAATCTCAGAAACAACAACTGGATCAACCAAAGGGTGACGCCTTTGAGCACGAGGATCCCTATATTGTAGAAACCGACTGAAAATGGGGGAAAATTCTCTAATGGGTCAATAGAGACTCTTTGCAACTTAAATTTATCAGAAAAGATGATGAAATGACAAGAATATTGATAAAAACACAAATGCAAACTTGAATATGTTATAATCATACAGAGATGTGAATGACCTCCAAAAAAATCACTAAAAAGATCTAGAGAATGTTGGGGATTTTACCAAATTAAGGAGTAACAATGAGAGAACAAATGAACACATAAGGTATATGGAAATTCGTGATCGACTCGGGAGGCACAATTGAACGTTATCCTTAGATAATATTTGTCCTCATATGCAAGTTGCTAAAGGGTTTTTACAAACTTTTCCCCACATACAACCAAGTTTATTGGATTCTACAAATAACAATTTTGAAAAATACTCACAAGATTTCAAGTGAACATTAACCTTTATTTATACCCATAGGGTTATATTCCTTCAAAAGGTACGTATGGACTGGTAAAATGTTTCATAAAACCATTTACAAGGCATGAAACCTCTTTAACCTTTCTGAACAGTCACTAAAAAATTCTGCAGAAAATTCAGTTTTGAAGTTTCGATCGGTTGAGAGATCGTTTCGATCGATCGAATGCTCTTTTCAATAGATTGAACAAGAATCGAATAGCAATTGAACTATCCAGAAACTCCACGATTATTTTCTTACTATTTCGATTGATTGAGCCAAAATTTCGACCGATTGAAAATGCTGAATTTTGAATTTTCACTTTAGAAAATTCCAAAACTTGAATTTTCGCTTTAACAACTTTATGAAACAATATTGTCCAAACTCAAACATCATTATTACAACCTATTTATGTATATACCTATATATACAACAGAGAACATCAGTAAATTCTTTGGATAATAAATATGTAAAAAGATACAATATCTTGGATATGAGTTTCTACAGAAGATACAGAGCTTTCAAGAACCGATTAAAGTATCCACAAACCTTAATAGCTTCAAGCCAAAAAAAAAATTCAAATAGAAAATGTCGCATAGACAGCAATGCTCCCATAACGTATAACTGCAGTGTCGCTAGAAATTTTGACATTTTTGTAGATTTCATCGACTCCCTTTCTTTCTGAACATAATTCCTATTCCTTTGAGAGGCTGAAGATATTTCATTTTATTTAAAAAAAAAAAATTTCTTAAACCCTTTTCCTCTAAAGAAACCAACTTTTGCCACAATTTGATGGAGTGGTGGACTGTGAGTATTGGACAACATGGTCCACTAGTTTTTCTCAAGTCAACCAATTTTATAGTTAGAATTTCTCATTTAAAAATGAACAACACTAACTAATTTCAACTTTACAGATTTATGTATCTAGTTAGAGTTCAACATGAGATATCGCTGAACAGCACTGATACAATATAAAAAGAAAAAATTCAAGCAGATTTCAGCATTTAGGCTTGAACCACAAAAATGAAATAATTTTATGAAACGATCTCTCATACCCAAATTGATTTTTACACCTTATATCATTCACATGCATTAAAAACCAGAAAAAAGAAAGCAACTTATTTCACTAGTAGACATCCCAAGGGTTCATCATACAAAAAAAAAAAAAAAAAAAACCAACACGACACAACCAAATCATATTAAACACAAGTTCAATTCGAAACTCCTAGAATAAAATTTCATCAAATACATTCCAGATACTACATATATTACAAATAATTCACATAAAACCAAACAGAGGTTCTTTTTTTTTTTTTTTGAGGAAATTAAGGAAAGTTACCAGTTCCGACCAAGGACCTCGTGAGCAAGGTAACCAGTGTAAAACTCGAAGACTTTGTTGACGTAAATGACAGGACAGTCGGGTTCAAGAGCATCGGACACGACAAATGATGTGGGTGTCATTGGGTAGAACAGAGCTGGTTTCAAAGGAAGCTCGCAGTTGCTTTCATAGTTATCACCTTCTTCGTAGTATTGGTCATGTGGGTCTTCTTCTTCAAGTTCAAAATCCTTGTCCCATTTTTTCAGTCTCTTCCCTGAGCTCTGAGCTTCTTGTTGGCGTCGTTGATGATGATGATTTTGCTTTGCCATATTCACCGAGAAAGAAGAGAAGATATTTTTTTGAGTGTCTTTTCTTTTTTCTGAATGGCAGTGGTTGGGAACGTGGGCGGTGCCACGGAGATATTTATATATATTTTGATTGTCGTTGAATGGATATGCCCAAATTCACTGCTTTATTTACCAAAAGGCTATTGCCTAATGTCAAATGTCAATTCAATTTTGGAGCGAATCTTTATCAAAGAATTTTAATTTTAATTTTAATTTTTTTTTTTGGAGCAAATCAATTTGTCTAGTGGATGTGAGTCATGTGAGAATGATGACTAATAAAAAGTCGTGCTAACTATTGTTTTCAGATTATTAGGTAATAATTTATTTTAAGAAAATTTTAATATTATTTTTATAAAAAATAAAAAAATAAAAATATTAACTTTTTTTCTTCATAAAAACCTTATTTAAGTGAATTATTAATCAATGTTTTAAAGATATTCGTTAGCATTTTTCATAAATTAATAATTGACACAGGTTACTCAAATGAAAAACCTCAAAGATAATTGTCTCCCTTTAAACATATAATTTTAATAAAATTTTAGATTTTTTTTTTTTGTTTTGTTTTTTAGTAATACCAATCATAGTTATTGTTATGTTAGTTTACTTTTGTACTAAAACTAATAAGGGCAAGGGTTGAGTCTTGTGCTTCTATGCACTACATCTGTTAAAATGTGAACACGTGACAAGTATTTGACAAATTATAAAATCTCAATGGATATTTTTTTTAATATTTTTCTTTTTTCTTTTAATAATAGCCTTAATATTTTTCTTCCTTTTAAATTTAGCAAAACAAGAAAGAAAAAAGAAAAAGAAAAAAGAGGTTTGCATTATTATCATTTAGCAAATTGCAACAACAACAAAATGTAATTTGTCAATTTCAACTGTAGCAATTGAAAAGAGTTAAAGTAACTAAATGATTAAAAATTGCTAACTTGTTTAGTTACTAAGGTGTCTTGGAAGTTAGAGGAATTGCATTGAAAAGCTTGTTTTTTGCCTTTATAAAAATAATAATAATTTTTCTTAATAACAAAGTTTAGGGATTAAAAAACAAAAGAGGGGGGGGGGGGGGGGGGGGGGGGTTGCAGTTAGCCGTTAGGGCAGCCAAGAATATCATTGAAGTTCGAAACCTAGCAACTAGATCTTTTCCTAGCCATCTCATAAATTTTTGAAGATGACTACTCAATGGGTTGCTATGAGGCAAAAAATCTTAAATTATTAGAAGAAAAAAAAAATAGTAATATCAAATTAACAATAGTGAATCAGTGATCATTAAAAAAAATGGAGAAAAGATCTGCAGCAAGCTTTTCTGTTTGACCGGTCTAAGTGCTAAAGTCCCTTTTGGTTTTTCTTGTTTTCTTTGACTTACTCTCTGTTTGTAATTCAATCTCAGTTTCTTTGGTGAAATATATCAAAGTTTCTTTTCAAAAAAGGAGAAAAGAGGAAACTTACAGTTAGCCCAGGTGAGATAGAAATTGCATACCCACGGATTAGATGAGTCTGAAAAATATTTGATATTTGGTATACAATACAACACCATACACAACTTTTCCCTCGACAAATTTCATAATTGTTAAAATGGTCGAATGTTGGTAGTAGAAAAAATTGGTAAATCAAAGTGACTATAAGTTAACTACTCACAGTCAACCACTTTAACAATTGTGAAACTTATTATGAAATAACATTATTGTTTTGTAAAAGATAAAATATAGCAACTAGGGACAGAGGCATACATTTAAAAAAAAGATATTAGTATATATATGTATATATATTAATTTTAGCAATTTTGTTTTATAAAATTATATTTTGCCACCCTTAACAATATCATTGATTTTTTTTAGAGTAATGTTATAGTCACAAATTTATCTACAACATTTTTACAAACCATTAAGGTACAAATTCTTACTGGTTTGTACTTGTTCCTATCACTTAGATCATTTTTTTACCTACCAATAATCACTCATTGTATCAACTATTTATAAAAAAGTTTGTAACTCTAGCATTTTCCTCATTTTAAAGGCCATTAAAAAATTTATAGATCTAAAATCTAAAACAACATATACAAGCCCCAAAAAATTAGTGCAACAACAAAAATCACCAATAGCAAAGCTAAAACAAAATCAAATCTAATTAACTAATTTTACTCAAAACAAACAATTGGCATTTTAAAAAGTTTTAAACAAAATAATTTGTCTTTACCCAGCAGCAGACGCATGCAAAAAAAAAAAAAAAAAAAAAAAAAACCACCTAAGAAGCAGCACAGCTAGAGGTTTGAGCCGCCACTTAACTCTAAGTCATGGTTTTTTCTCTGGTAGCAACCAAAAAAGTTTTAGAGATCATTTTACTTTTTTTCCCCTTAACACGTAATAGAAGATCTCCAAGCATGTAATTTTTTATTTATTTATAGAAAAATGGAAAAGTATTACTTCACTATAAAGTATGCTGTGATAAAATCAAACCCTCTCATATACTGAAAACATCATATTACATAATTTCTAATAAAAATTGGGTTTTAAAAATTATGGTTGTGATAAGTGGATATCATTCTCATCTAAAATTATGTGTATAAAATAATTTTATTAAATCTTAAATTTAATATAAATTAAATTTGTATATTTTTTAAAATAATTTCATTCATCTACCATAATTTAAAAAAAAATAAAAATTTCAACATCCTACTTAATTGAACAAAATTAAAATTTGAAGATGAAGTACTTTGACTATTTTACTTCAAACTCTGTTTTAACTTTTAGTTCTTTTTTTACTTCAAAGTTGCAAATTACTCGAACTTTAATTTTGTTTATAGGTCCCACATGCAACTCCTTCAGCCCATCCCTATTTCTAAACTGATATTACGACTTACTGATTGATCCTAATTTTGTAGTCTATTTTCCACGTTGATAGCTAAATAACATTTACCTACCTGATGAACCAATTGAATGTCAAAGCTTTTCAGGTATGGTGGTAGAGTAGTTAGGCTGACTTCTGTTGGTCCAAACAATTTTATACTTTTCAAACACCTTTCTAATTGACCTCATTTTCTTATGCAATCCATAAACCATGATACTATGATAGAGTCAATGCGCAATTTAAATTATTTAATTCACCATTACAGGTGAATCTGAGTTTTTTGAACAATGGAAAAAAAAAAAATCAGCTGAAAAGAAAAGTGGTAAGCTATAAGTTGCAAACCATGAGTCAATCTGATTGATGGTTGCTTTATAAAGAACTCATAAACAGAATTTATTATTCTAGAAATTTCATTCTAGGAGTAATTTTTGGTGGACAAAGTACCATATTAAATGTCCATTTGGGTATACTTATTTTCGTTAGCAAATTTTACTAATCAATAAAATTATCTTCCAGATTAGTATGCAACAATTTAATAAAACCTTTGATGTGTATTAAATCATATAATTCATTAAATATTTTTTTATGAAAATCATTAAATTTTTATTTATAAAAAATTAAACTTGCTTTCATTAAATTTAATGATGTGTAACACAATTTTTATAATTTATTTTTCAAAATTTATTAAATCCTTTAAACACATTTTATGACTATCAAATAAGTAATGTGACTAAAAATATATGTTGATAGTATTTCAAAAATAACCAATCCAATAAGTTGGAGGAACTTGCTTCTACATTTGCTTAGAAAACAAATTGTATGTCTGTATCTGTTACCTATTAGGTAAAAATTTGGTTGTTTAACTAATAAAATTTTGAAAAGGGTATTCTATGAAGTAAGTAAATAAACTAATGGAAAGAATTTCATCCAAACGGAGAAGAGCTTGTATTCAATGTCCAGTTTCATTGGACATGTTAAGATGCGAACATTTGTTCAATTTTAAACATGTGTTTCCATCTCAACGTGTTTAGTGAAATTCGACCTAGAATGTGTCTATCCAAATTAAGTATAAAATTGCCAAATGGCACTAGACTCATAGTTTGAAATTTTTTTCAAACAATACTGATTTTTTTTTTTTTTTGGTTTTGTTGGGCCAACCAAAAAATGGCGTGAGCAAGGATTTAAAAGCAGCAATAATATATAATACTATAATAGCAAAGAATGGCAATTTAGGAGTTTAAGAAACAATTGAGGGCTACAGTTAGGAATGGAAGTCCACGTGGGTGCAGTGCGCTGATCGTATCCAACTAATGATATTTTCTGTTTTTTCAACTGATGATATTTTGTGAGAAAATATCTTGACCTAACTTGCTACCACATAGCTGCCACGTCATAGATTTGTGAAGAAGAAGATATTTTGCTTCGTAGGGACGTGGCGGGTTTCCCATAGTGTTGTCTAATGTCTAATGGCACGATTCTACTTCTCTGTCTATGACTATGGTCCCTACTCCGCTTGACCTTCTTCAATATCTCCACCAAAGGCTCCAATCAACCAAAAGGTTTTTGCTCCTATCAAATAAAAATTAATAATTGTTATAAAAAAAAGAAATTAAAAATCAAAACAAAAAGGTTTTTGTACTTATGTTTTTTGGGCAAGAGTTTGGGTAAGTGGACCATTTTTTAGGTAAATACGTTATGATTATTTGACATATATCTAAATTTCAATAAATCCAATATTATAAAAAGCACTAAATTTTAGCCGGTTTCTTTTTTTATGGTATATACTTTTTGAATTGAAATGGTGATTGAAGTCACGATTTTAGTTTGAAAAGTATGTGTGTTTGTTAAGTCATGATTTTAGTACAAAATGTATTTGTATGACTGTGTGGAATGAGGGATGAAATAATCTATTCCTTTATGTTTTTTGTAACTTATTTAATTTTTGATAGATATTTGTAACTTGTTTAATAATTATTGAATGGGTGGTGGAAAGTTATGTCACGGGACATCATGAATAACATAGTTCACATCTATTGGTGCGTAATAGTCAAAAGATAGATGATTTGTAAATTACTACTAAATAATTTAAAATGAAATAATTGCATGCGTGGTTCTTATCTTTCAGCAATTTGCATTGCATGTTTCCCAATTGAGCAATTACCATGTCATTTGTCAATTTATGGATGTGAATTGGATCCATATCTCGTTATAGGCCGAAGAAGAAAAAGACAACAGTGCCCAAAAAAGAAGAAGAAGAAATTGGACATTGGACACAACCTGTTCAGTGAAAAGTATTCAAATCTTAAAAGGGGAACCTAAGGAACTGAATTTTAAGATAAAAATTTGGTTGTTTAACGAATAAAATTTTGAAAAGGGTATCTACGAAGTAAGTAAATAAAGTAATGGAAAGAACTTCATCCAAATTGGGAAGAGGTTGTGTCCAATGTCTAGTTTCTCTCGATCCTCTCTGGCTCCAATTTCCTCTCCATGGGCTTCAATTTTCAAAAATCCTTTCCATGGCATACTAGATTTAGATTTCCTCTCCATGGCACACCAGATCTCCTTTCCATAAATTTTTTCAACCTCACGCTTGCCTTGTCATCTCAAATAATGCTTGATCTTTCATAAACCCCACAGTGGTGGGTGGGTTTTGATGTGGGTTTTCATCGGCGACAAACTGAGTTTTGGTGGTGGGTTGTTTGGGAGTGGTGGCTGGATGGTTGAGATTTTTTTGTTGATGTGGGTAGGTGGTGGGTTTATATACTTTTTGCTTTGGGCTTGGACGAAATAGGAATGACGGTGACATTGACTCAACATTTTTTTAGTGGACTTTTGTAGGTTTGCCACCGATGGGTGTGCTTACTGTGGGCCTGGGATTTGCTTGCCTCGGGTTTGGGTTTTGTTTGTCGTGGGACTGGTGTGTGCTGTGGTTTTTTTTTTTGGGTGCCAAGTTTTGCTTAGTCATGATCTTCCAGAAACCCTACGGTGTTAGGGTGGGTTTTGATGTGGGTTAGGCAAAATGTGGGTTTTGGTGGTTGTTCACGGTGGTGTGGTGTGGTGGGTTTTGATGTGAGATAGGCAAAATATGGGTTTTGGTGGTTGTTGATGTTTGTGGTGGATGGTGATGGTGAATCCTTTTTTGTGGTGGTGAGTTGCAGCAATCGTGGGGGGTTGAGTTTTGATGGTTGTGGTTTGGATTTTCAATGATGATGGTGGCAATTATTTTTGGGTAATTTTGGGGGTGACTGAAAGTTCAAATAGTGTGTAAAACACCAATGAACGTTTAGACCCTCAATTTACAAATTACCAATACAATCTTATAATCAAACAATATATGTGCAGAAAATGCATATAAGCTAAACCCAAACAGGCAACACACTCTAAACCATAATTAATCACAATCACAACGGTAATTAAAAGGTAAAGAGAAAGGGAAGAAAAATGCAAACACAAAGATAACACGACTATGTGTCATCGAAGAGGAAACCGAATTACTCGGCGTAAAACCTCTCTGCCGCCCTCCAAGTGGTCAATAATCCAATAGAGAATGAGGTTGGGATACATGAATAGTAGAAGACCCTCCAAGCCTAATCTACCCAATGCACCTAAGCCCTCCAAGCTTTTTGCTCCAACAGGGTTATGCTGAACCTTGTCTTTTCTAGTTTACCGGATCCCTCAATAGCCCATTGCATCAACCAAAATGAATTGGTCCCTTCTGAACTGCTTCCTAAGCATCAAAAAACCTTCTCACAGATATGGGTATGGTGAGATAAAGATTTGGCTAATGTACATCTCAAGGCTATATCAATGGAGAGGGTGAGAGTAGAGGAATTTGGAGAATCAAAGGATGAAAATTGTGGATGAGTCAATCTTGTTTTTCTCTAGAGTTTCTTTCTCAAAATTCTCTCTAGAAGCTCTTTATATTTTGTGGGAATATGGGTATTTATAGTAGGATGTATGAGGAATGCGAAAAGTCAGTTACAACCAAACAGGGCATTCTGGCGACTCAAGCTCGCGACTGGAACGAGTCGCAAGCTAATTGCGTGGCTAGATTGGAAGTTTTGTCCTATAGTGCAACAGCTGGCGTGACCCTTCAGCTCTCCCTGTGTGCTACACACGTGTGACATTTTGGCAACTTGCCAGTCGTGAGCTAGTCGCGAGATCTAGTTGCAAACTCCCTTGAATTGCACACTTCTGAGATTTCTTCTCACTCTTTCACACACTACTCTTAAATGAATCCCACCTAAATACAGGATATCTAATTGCTAAATTACAAGAAAATTTGGCATGGAATAAATCTAACAAATGATTGAATAAATTCAACCTTACAGTGACAATTGTTTTGGAGGTAACTTTGGTGGTGACAAATTGGTGTTTGTGACTAGGTTTTGATTGTGGTTGGTGGTGGTAGAGTTTTGAAAGAGAAGAGATAGAAACATAATTTTTTTATATTATTTGATGGTGTAGTTTATATTATTTTAATGAGTTGTATATAAAAATAGAATCTGAGATGTTGGGTAAGTTGTAAAATGAATTGATAAAATAGATGAGTTGTAAAATGAATTGATAAAATAGATAAAGTAGGTTATGAGGTTGTAAAATAAAACTTTTTTAACATTCCAGATGCTATTCCCGCAGTTCGAACCCTTTCTCTTCTAGATCTCTAAATACTTTGTGTATGGGGAGGTGCCAATTCAACTACAAACCCCTTGCCTTTTATCTGCTTATTAGTATAGTATTTTATGGTTGAAACAAAATGGAATAGAATCTAAAGAACTACAACAATGCCCAAGAGTATCACCGGCGAGGAGGGACCACATCACATCCCTCGTTAGTTAGTCCCTCGTTAACTCCAACCTCTGATCATTATTTAAAAAAAATAATTGTCTTTTATATAGTATTTTATTACACTAGAAATACCAAAATAAAATAAGAAAAAAGGTATTATAATGTAGAACATAGCAAAGTTTTTGGTAACTATGCCAAAGCCAAGCAATAATATCAAAACTTTTTCAAAATATCATATTTGCTCGTTAAGTTCAAATGTCACTTAATTTCATTTAAAAATTCTCCTGTCTCTTGCTTCTTTTTTCTTCTTTAATTGCTATTTATCTATTATTGGCCAATTAGTGCACGCATTTAATTTCTATAATGTGGTCATTGTGAGACCTATAGAGTTAGGATTTAAGACAAAAATTTGGAATAAAATTTTAAATTGTGTAAGTTTTGTTTATATTTAGGGAACAAATTGAATATTTTTAAAATTAAAGTCTTGTTAGTTTTTTTCTTATTATTTTTATACATATATTTATATATTTTGAGTGCCAAGGGTAAGCAAGAAAAGTCTGAGCATTTGCATCAATCAATGCAAAATAGGAAAAAAAAAAAAAAATCAATTTTACACATTCAAACCCCAAAATCACCAACATAAGAGCATTAGCAACATTCTGTGTAACGTTTTTTTATTTTAGCATAAAAGCCTACTTTTTTCTATTTTACACGATTATTTTGCAAAAACACCCATACTAGACTATCTATTATTCACTCTATTCCCTTTAAAGAATAATTTTTATTATTTTTCTACCCACACCACACACGTCAAAACACACTATCTCTCTCTTATTTTTGAACATGCTCTCTCCCTCAAATCTGAAAATCTCACTTCTTTCCACCTCCATGGCTCAAAAATTAGATCTTTCCACCAAACCCTCCATGGACAAGCACTCAAAAATTAGCTCTCTCTCTCTCTCTCTCTCTCTCTCTCTCTCTCTTATATTTCATAAATTACTCTTATTGTTATTAATTTTTCATTGTTTCTGAATGGGTTTCCTTGGCTTTTTCATTGGGTTTTGTTTTTGGGTGGTGGTGGTTGGGTGGTTTGTTGCTTCTCTTCTTCATCACTCTTCTTTTGCATCTCCTTTCTTCTTCCCTTCTTCTTCATCACTTCATCTTTTTCTTTTTCTACTTCGTCTTCTTCACTTCTTCTTCTTCTTCTTCTTCTTCTTCTTCTTCTTTGCAATATGAGTTTTGATGATTCTTTATGGATTTGTATATGGATAATTTGATGAGTTTCAGTTTTAGATTTAAGATGAGTTTGACAAAGGAATAGAGTCAGGGAAGAGAGAGAATTGTTTTGGAGAGATGAAGAGAGAGAATCTAATGAGAGAGGTGAAGAGAAAGAAATATTAAAAACATGAAATACAAAGGTACAATAACTCTGAAATATACGTGGTCATTATAACAAAAATGAATATGAACAGTGATATACAAAGACTGATGTGGGTAGTTTTTTTAACAAAATTGTGTAAAACTTGCCACTTTTTCTATTTTTTATCTATTGATGCAATTGCTCTAGCTAAGTCAAAATAAAAAATGTGTAAATTTGCAAAATTACTATAATAACTGTATAAATTTACACTGATACTATTCACTTTGCATATAGTTTTATTTATTTATTATTTCTCTGTACATCTCGAGGCTGAAGGAAGAGAATGGATGATAGTTATTATGTGTGAAGAAAGAAAAACAATTAAAAAAATAAAAATTGATATTTTAATATAATGTAGTGTAAAATAGATAATATGATGCAAAAGTGTATTGAAAAGTATGTAAAATGGTTGAAATTTTTTGCATGAGCTGATTGATTTGAATGCTCTTAGTATCTTATATTATTAATTTACTGTTGGCCCAAACCTGAATTTTTTTTGGCCCCATTTTTTATTATTAGGAAGAACATTGCAAATAAGGACAATAATTAATGAAGTATATGTATATTTTCTTTCTACTTCGGTTATGGTTTCTACTTGGAGACTTTCTACCTTCTACTCAGGGACGGACCCTTTTTTTGACAGAAAATATACAAAAGGTTCATTTGAGGATAGTTTTATTAATTTGCATCGTTTGAGGATAGTTTGTTTCTTTGATTCTTTGTTAACTGGTTTAATTTGGTCAATTTGACATGTTTCATTTGATTTGACCTTATTATCCTACCATGTAAGAGCTATAAATCCTTTGAGTTTTGATCACTGGATAGTGTAGCTCTTAAGCAGTGATTATTATGGTCTTGGACTCTTGATTAGGAGCTGTAAATGAGTTGAGCTGCTCAACTTTGAAAAAGGAGTTTGCAAATGTTCGCATTTATAGCAAACAAGCCAAACTCAAGTCTAAGTTTAAGTTTGATTATTAAATAAGCTGAACTCTAACATAATAATGAGGTTGTTCTTTTTATTTTATTTTTTTTAGAGATAAAATAACAATGCATTTGTGGACAAACTCATGAATACGAAGCTTAATTAAAGGGTGTCTGTGTGTATTATGTATGCATGTATATATGCATAACTTATATTCATTAGACTCGTGATTGATTGTCTAAGTTTATAAATAAGTTCATAAGACATAATATTGTGAGAAAGCATATTAATTAATCTTCTTCTGAGTCATTGTGAGAAGATGTATTCGTTGTTTTGTCTTTAGATCTTATGGGGTTTCTTGGATTATACCTAGAAGAGTGTTATATCTTTTCTTTGGATGGAGGAATTGGTTAGGGAAGTACGTGTCTAACATTTAGAATTTGAAACCATTGTGTTTGATGTGGTATATTTGGAGGGAGTGTAATAACTGCACTTTTGAGGATGTGAAGACTTCGGGGAATCAGGCACTTTGTTTAACTAGTCTCAAGCTTGGGGGCTTATATCTACTGATTCCTTTCCAATGTTTATAGACTTTCTTTCTTGTACATAGTTTTTTTTTTTTTTTATTTTTTTTTTATTTTTTTTTTATATTCTTGTTATATTTGCACTTTTTGGTTGCTTCATGTTTTTGTGTGTGTGTGTGCGCGCGCGCGCACGCATTAAGTAGACTTTTTCCAATAAACTTTTCCTTACTTATATATAAAGAAAAGATGTAAAATTGGTATTTTCAATTCACGCTTTGTTTATTTCAATAGAATTTTGTGTAAAAATAGTTTTTCATGTTTTCCAGTATTTAGTAACATCACAAAAAATGAGTAAAAGGAAAATTATCTTTGATCAATAGAAAATGTATGCCTTATTTGTAGAAGTTTTTTCCACTATTTTTTTTTGGAAAACAACTCTATCTCATAGCAATCTAAATAAGGGAAGTTAGGAGATTTCTTTTCAACTCATTTAAGGTTACTAATAAACATTGGAAAAAAATGAGATAGTTTTATAAAAAATACTTTTTGAAAAATGAATCATTATCTAGAAAAAATTATTGCCGAAACAAGCATAGCATAATTGATAAATCAATAGTTTATTTCATAGCAAAAATTATATGACTTCCAACAATAGAAGGTTGGTAAATCATTGGAGCAAATTTTTATAAGCTCATAAGTGAAAATTAATCTCTCTAATTAACTCAAATAAATATGTCTCAACTATAATTCTGTTAATGATCAGTAGCATAGGTTTGTGAAGGGATAACAAATTTTAGTCATGATGTTTACTTTATAATCAAGAAGCTCAACAACAGGTTTAGCCATTTAGGTTTGTTCAATAAGAAGATGAACTAAAGTTCAACATGTAATTTAGCTCAGTGATAAGTTGTAGCTTGACTATAGCCCTAGTTTTGATAGGAAATAATATATGTATAAAGATATGGACAAAGTTTAGCTATAAAATTGGTTGTAGCCTAAGGCTAAAACCTTAGTCAATATCTTTTTATTGGATGTGAAATTTGACAAATCCACCGCTGGATTACATATTCTTCTTATATCCTATAGGTTTGCAAACTTTCTAGAAAACTAAAGATCAATATCTATGTCATCAATAAATTGTTTAAATTGCAAATTTTTGTAGTTTAAAATTATACATAAAATAGAAGCTTATAGATCATATAGTATATAATATTCAATTGACACAAAATTTGGCTAATAGATCATATATATAAATCATATTAAATCTTGAGAATCATTTAAATCTTAAGAACTTGTCAACATGCAATTATTCCAAAAAGTAAATTAATCTCAAAATTCAATTATCAATCCCTAGAAAGCACATAGATAAACCCAAGAACACATGATAAAAATATTAGGTTTCACCTCTAACCCTAGCTAGAGATTTAGCCACATATAGTTATGCAAAAGAAATCAATAAAAACAATGCTAAACCTCTAAAAGAAGAAGAAAAAAAAGATAAAAAAAAGTTCTAGGGTTTAATCAAATATTTGTCATTTTGATAGTTAATATTAGGAGGATTTGAACCGTGATTCTCTTAATAAATGAGAGCATGTTATGTCATTGAGCTACAAAATTATTGATAAAAGACAATAGTTAATGTAACAAACCATGTAGGTACTTGAAATCATTTAATTTCGTTGTTAATCATTTGTTAGAATATGCAAATTAATCGATCGAAATTGCTTCATTTTAGTAAGAGAATTAAGTAAGTTTACTAAAATATTTATGTAATTGGTTTTTATAGGATGGAAAGGTATTAGGCACCCATCCTGCCCAGACAGCGTCTGGTCTTCTAGACTTAAATGACCATTAAATACCCATATTCAAAGTATGAAATAATATGTAACAAATGCCATATCAAATCCTAGATTTAGGCTTAAACTTCTATTTAAGAACCTTAGGTCTGCAATTTTATTTTATGTAAAAAAGATTTGATGAGAATGCTTGGTGAAAAATTTAGATCTGAGTTTTTTGGGAAAAAAAAAGAATGAATTTTTAATAAAAATTCAGATCTGATTTGAATTCTTTAAATGTGAGAGAAAAAAAGATTTTTTTTTTTTTTTTTGAAAACACCAATTTTTTTTAATGAAAAATGCAGATCTAGTTTTTTTACTTAAAAAACAGTCAGATTTTTATTTTGGAAAAAATACAGATCAGATTTTTTTTTTTTTTTTTACTATTAAAAACAGACCAGATTTTTATAAAGAAAATACAGATCAGATTTTTAAAAAATAAAATACAGATCTGATTTCATAAATAAAATATAGGTCATATTTTATAAATAAAGTACAGATAAGATTTTATAAATAAAATATAGATCTGGTTTTGGTTTGAAAAAAAAATCAAAGAGAAGAATGCAGATCTGACTTTTGTTTTGAAAAACATGGAGAAAAATTGCAGATTTGATTTAAGTTTAAGAAAAGCATGAGAAAAAAATTGTAGATCTAATTTTATTTTTGAAAAACCTAGAGAAAAATTGTAGATCTAAAATCTTAAGGAAAGAGTCAACCCTAGATCTAGTCATGTTCATCAATTAATCATGTGAAAATTTTTGAAAGTAAAAGAGAACATGTAATAACATATGAGAAACATGGTTATCTAAACACAAACAAACAACATCACATTCATGGAAAATAAAGCATAGATGTGCTTGCTTACTCCCAAGTGTAGGAGATTGTAGTAATATAATTCTCGGAGTATCGAGGTCGAACCACAAGGAGTAGGATAAATTCAAAGACAATATAATTAAACAACAATTTGGGTGAAGAAGAAAGCTACTTTTACTTGGTGATTGTTAACAAGAATAATAACAAAAACTGATTTAAATCAATAATGTAAATGCCAGGGCATCGGGGTGTTTTCCCATATTGATATGAAATTTTGTTTTGATCTAAGAAATTATATATTTCATAATTGATTGTTCTTATACAATTAAATACTTATGATTCGGTTGAACTAAGACAATTCAAGAACATATAATAACCTAGATAAATAATGCGGTTAGAAAAGTTTTTAGAAAACCCATCACTTTTGTTAGGACATTTGTGATTCAATGTTAGGAACATATGTCAATATTTTATGTAATTGGCTAATTCTTTGACAAAACGCACTTTGCTTGTAATTGGGTAGATCTAAGATGCATTTAATACTTTAAGGAACAAAGTTCTAAGTCCAAGTGTTAAAGCCATGCGAGTCTGTCTAAGAATCAAGTAATGAAGTGCTGGATTTTAAAGCTCGACAGCTAGCATCTATCGAGGTTTAAAAACTGCTGAAGCTCGTGGCTCGACAGCTAGCTCAATAGATGGCTATCTATTGAGGTTTATGAAACTCAATTTTTCAGAGCTGTTTTTCATCCAATTTGTGAGTATGTGTTCAGGCTTTCTTTTTTCACAACCCTAAACATATATAAAGATTATTTTAAGGGCCGTCAAAGGTTGCACAGTTGTGCGAGTGTGAAGCAAAGTTGTGTTCATGTAAATTGTGACCGGAGACAGAATTTGCCCTAGTTCATCTTTCTCTTGAAGAAGCTACTATGTTTGTACACCGTAGGGTTTTGTGACCAAGGAGCTTCTTGATTTTCATCGTCTGGATGAACTGAAGAACTTTGCAGCCAACATCTTTCTTAAGTTGGTGATTAAGTCGCGTATTGGGATCCACGCATTTATTAGTTAGTCACATACTGGGAACCATGCATTGAAAAAGAGAGATTGTCATTACAGAACAAGTCTAATTAGATATTGAGGTAAGAGTTCAACTATAGATTGGTATAAGGTACTGAGATTCCTTTACTTGACCGCTTGTTTTGATAATAGTGGATTCTCGGGAGTGGTGACCTTAAAATCACCAAGTGGGATTTTTGCCACGTAGGTTTTTCCCATTCGTAAACAAATCACTGTGTCAATTTATTTTCTGTTGCATTTAGTTTAATTGGTGATTTTTTTGTGCTGCCACGCATATTGTATCGTAATCTGATTAATAAATCAACTCGGCTAATTAATTGGTTAATTTATCACAAGGGGTCAATATATTCTTGGCCTATCAAGTGGTATCAGAGTAGACACACTCTGATTAGGTTTTAATCTTTGCTGTGTGATCCATTGACCCCTGTTTGTCATGGATAGAAGACAATCTCTTATTATACCTCCTTTATTTGATGGCACTAACTATGCATACTAGAAAGTATGCATGAGAGCATTCTTGTAGTCATTTGATGAAAAGGTGTGACAAACTGTGGAGATAGGCTGGACCAAGCCTATGGAAGCGCTGGCTAACTGGGATGATGCTAAGATCAAGGCGGCAAATTTCAACAGCAGGGCATTGAATACTCTATTCAGTGTAGTCACAAATGAGGAGCTCAAGAAGATATCCTCTACTAAAATTGCTAAGGAAGCATGGACTATTCTTCAGACAACCTATGAAGGAACCAAGACTGTCAAGGATTCAAAGTCTCAAAGGCTCACTATAAGCTTTGAAGAGATCAAGATGGAGGAGGATGAGTCGTTTGATGAGTTCTATGCCAAGCTCAAGGACATAGTAAACTCAGCATTTAATCTTGGGGAAACCATTCCTGAATCCAAGATTGTGAGAAAGGTGCTTAGATCTCTACATAAGAGATTTCATGCTAAGATCACTGCAATTGAGGAATCAAAGGATATTGATAAAATTCCTTTGATAGAGTTGGTTGGTAATCTACAGACCTATGAGTTGAGTTTGACAAGGATCGGGAAATCGAGCAAGAGTAAGAGCATAGCTTTAAAAGCCAAGAGCAGTGACATGGATGAGTCTTCAAATGATAAAGATTTTAAAATGGAATCCTATATCATGAAGCAGTTCAAGAAGTTTATGAAGAATGCCAACATGAAAGGATTCAATAAGGACAGTAGGCAATCCAGTTCCTCATAGTTTAAGAGCCAAGATAAAGGGAAAAATGATGCTAGGGATGGTGTTCAGTACACTGTTCCCTTAAGACCAAAGTGCTTTGGGTGTCAAGGTTTTGGTCATATGAAACAAGAGTGCCTTAATTATCTCAAGACCATCAAAAAAAGTAAGGCACTTGTTGCTACCTTGAGCAACACTGAGCTTGAGGATGACTCCGATAATGAGGATGATGGAATCCTAAATGTCTTCACTGCCACAGTAAATCCTACTAAAGGGATTGTTGAAGAAGATGGATAAACAAGATGACATCCACACAGCCTATGCAAAGTTATACAAGGTCTCCAAAAAGCATGAGAATTTGTATAGGTTAGCCACCAAGAATCTTAGTGATGTGAAGCTTGAGCAAAAAGAAATCTTTACAAAGTTTGATAAAGCCAATCAGACTATTGGAGCACTGAGATTTGAGAATAATTTCTTGGTTGAGAAGACCAAGAAGCTTGAGGCAAAACTGTTCCAAGTTAGAGCTCAGTTGGAAAGGACTTCAAGTGCTAAGCTCGATAAGATGCTCAATCTTCAGAAATCTGCTTCCGATCGAACAGGTTTAAGGTATAATTTCTCTTCTCCTAGTATTGTTTCTACTAGTACTACTGTTTTTGTTCCTCCTGCTAATAAAGTTGAAACTGAGAACAATGATGTTAAGAATGAATTAGCTTGATAAGAAAGAGATTAAGAACCCTAGGGCTAAGAAGGGAAACTCTAAAATGCCTAAGCAGAAAAAGCAGTATTTCTGTCATCATTGTGGTGCAGTTGGACATACTCGACCTAACTGCTATAAGTGGTTAGCCACTCAACAGAGCAACAACATGATTGCGTTGGGAAAACAGAATCAGTTTCCATCCTTCTTTGCTCCTCTTGGGGATCTTCTTAAAACCCTTATGTTCCTTTCGAACTTGAACAATTTAAATTCTTCCCCTTCACCACCGGATTAAAGGTTTGCTATATGGAATAGTTCTTCCAAGGTGTGGAAGGAAAAAGACTCCAAGTGATTTTGTCACTTTTTCTCTCTCTCCCTTTCTTGTTTTTGATTTTGCATTACTTATGTGTTTTGCTTTCGTGTTTTGAGTCAGTCTAGTTTTATGCATTGCTTTGTTCAACATGTTTTTGTTTAGTTATTTTTTTAGTTTTGCTTTATTTTGTTTTTGATATAATTTTTTTTTGAAAAATCAAAAAAATACAAAAACAGTGTATGTTTGTATACATTGGTACTTGTGTACTTTGGATGACCATTGAAACAAAGTTGTCTAAATTTTGTATCTTTTGTAATTTAGATAAGTATCTCTATACACAACTAATTGCTTTGTTCAACATGTTTTTGTTTAGTTATTTTTTTAGTTTTGCTTTATTTTGTTTTTGATATAATTTTTTTTTGAAAAATCAAAAAAATACAAAAACAGTGTATGTTTGTATACATTGGTACTTGTGTACTTTGGATGACCATTGAAACAAAGTTGTCTAAATTTTGTATCTTTTGTAATTTAGATAAGTATCTCTATACACAACTAAGCAAGTGAGCTTTGTGGCTCGTGTTTGTGATGAGTAAGATTAAGCAATCTCTTGTACTTAATACTCGTATCACTTTTTTTGACGGGAATGACTAGAAAATCCTAAGAGAAAGGCATAAATAACCATCTCACCACTGTTGCCTGCCAATCATGAAATGACATTTGTATGCTGTGGCATAGTAAAAGTGGAATGTCAAATGCTTAACATCATTGGGTATTTCTTTTCTATATCTTATATGCCTATGCATGATATGCTTAACAAAAGAAAATATGCAAAGAAAAATAAAAGTAAAAAGATTAATATGCTTTATATATGATTGCAAGCATGCATTTTAGGAGATGTGGGAATTATAAGATGTACCTCGAAGGTAATAGTCCCCATCAAATAGTTATGATTGTGTGTGAGTTAAAGTGATTTTCTCATATCTAAAATCATTATAACATGTAGAAACATATGCAATCTTGTGATGTTCTTCACACACAATACACAGTAGTCTTTGCTACTTTTGATACATGAGTAGGTACAATGTGATTTGGCTATCACAAGGAATATTTGTGTAAATGTATGCTCACTAAACTGTCTTAACTTTTTTTTTGAAATATAAAATTGGTTAGACTTGTTTAGTGTGTGTGTATGTGTGTTTTGGATCTATGTGCTTGGCGTTTTTTTTGATTGAGAGATGATTTTGAGAGCTTAAAATGTTGGTTAGATCTTTGGTTGAGTGGCATGTTTGATTGCATTCATATTTGTGTTTTTCTCTTCTTTGAAAAACTATTTTTAAGTAATCTCGATAGCTCTCGATAGGTAAGCTATCTATCGAGACCCTTTAGCTGATTTATATTGCATTCTCGATAGCTCTCAATAGCTAGTTCGATCCATCGAGAAACTTTCTCTCTCCTCGATTGCTGCTTAATAGCTACCTCAATCCATTGAGCTTCATTGTTGAGGAAACCTCTCTTTAGATTCTTGATAGCTAGTTCGATAGCTAAAACATGCCTTTTTAAAGCTCGATAGCTCTCGATTGATCGAGTTTTATGAAGTTTCTATATAAAGGCTCTTCGCGATTTCAGATCACCTCTCTTCAATCTCTCTCGACTGATTTCAGCCTTTTCACCTCCCAAACACACTTTTCTCTCTCTAAACTTCATTCTCAAGAGTTTTTCGGCCTATAGATCATCTTCTTTCATCTGGTATGATCTTTTTCACTCATTTCATCATGCATTTCATATTTTTGACCTAACTTTTGGGATTTTTGGAAAGTTTTGAGATTTTTCAAAATCAATGAAGTTTTTGCTCAATTTTTGGGATGGGTTTTGTCAAAATGATGTTTAAAACTTCATGCATTGCATCACATGTGCATTATAATAATGTTTCATGCATTTTAGATGTATGTTTACTTTGTTGCTATGTTATGTGCTGTTAGGATTGGATTGGGCTGAGCCCATGATGCATTTAAATTTGCATGTCACATGTTCATACATTTTCATGCATATGTACCTTCAAGTTTCTATATTTGTTATATTGTATCTTGTTGGTGATTTTCTAATTGTCTCTCTTTCCCCCCCCCCTCTCTCTCTCTCTCTCTCTCTCTATTACATTAGTTGCATCATGGCACCTAAACGTAAATCCACTCCATCCCAGAACCCTCTTAGTTCTGGGGCATCTTCTTTTTCTTCTCCTTCTGACCCCACTCCATCTCACGTACGGTTTTGTGATGAGAAAGCCAAATCAGACTTCTTGGAGAACTTTTCACGACAAGGCATTCATTCAGAATGCCAAGTCGTTCTGTTAAATTTTTCTGACACTGACCTTCCCATTGTCATCTACAGTAGGGGTTGGGAGTCACTATGTGGCGCCCCGGTCATGTGCCCTTCCGTGATTATACAGGAGTTCTACTCCAATATGCATGAATTTGATTATTCTATATCCCAGTTTGTCACTCGCATTTGGGGTATACACATGGTAGTTACTTCGGGTATTGTATCTGAGGTACTACACCTCCTTAGGGTAGCACATCCTAACTACCCTATCTATAAGCGTCTGAGGACAGTGTCCAAAGAGGAACTCTTGTCTCTATTTTGTGAGACACCTTCTTCTTGGGGTGATCGTCAAAACACCTCATGCTTGGCCTTTGCAAAAGGTCCAAGAATCCTAAACGTGGGGATGACATTCGCTCTCCATCCTTTGTCTCACTATAACGCTATCATAGAGCCTCGTGCTCGATTTTTGTTATCTCTCATTGAGGATCTTTCCATTGACTTCTTTTCTTACTTTATACCCTCATTTATAGATGTCTATAAGGATATGGTGACCCGTGATAAACTCATTTTTTCTTCGGCTATCACGCGGCTTCTTCACCATTTTATTGTCTCTTATCCCGAGTCTCCCCACTTCACATTCATGTGTGACATTGAAGTCGCTACAGTTAAGCGGAGTATTGCACAGCTTCGTTCAAGGCAGCCTCGGATCGAGACGGTAGCTCCTCCAACTTCTACCGTTCCATCCACCTTTGCTCCTTCATCTTTAGTGGGTAGAGTGAAACTTGAGGCCATCATGGCATAGCTTGTGCGCATGGATGCTCGCCTTGACACTCTCAGTGATGAGTTGTGTCAGGTGAACACCCATGTTGGTCGTATCACACGACGAAAGGTTATCATGGGTGGTTTCACGATTGCTTCTTCTTCATCTCCACCGACGTTCGAGGATAAAAGTGACGATGGCACCGGTAGTGATGATGCTGATGAGAACGATGATACTGGCTCGCCTAGTGATGATGAGATGTCTACTTGATGTGCTTACCCCTTTGTCACTCATGACAAAAAAAGGGAGTAGTTTTGAGATGAGGGTAGTCATACTCATACGAGGAGGGTTAGTATAGGAGATAAGGGGAGTGTTTTTGAGAGATGTAGTGAGGATTTTTGTATCTTTTCTTTTCTTTCTCTTTTAGATACATTATATCTTGTACATTGGTCTTGTGACCACTTGACATACATTGTACTTATATTTGGTTTATATATATTTTGATTATGTTTTTTCATCTATCTCTCCATGTGTTGTTTCTTTTTTATCTTTATACACATATTTCTTATTTATTGTATGCAATTTATTATTTCTATTTCACACTAAGATGCCGTGATGAGTTTTGTTTAAAGTATTTTAGAAATACAGGTTGTCAAAGTCTACTCGCCATAAACTCTCTTCTTGCAAATTTTTTCAAGAACTTGTGTTAAGATAGATTTTATTGTATTCAACAAGTAAGTATGAGTTGAGTGATTTATGACTTCTTTCATATGTTCATTTGTTTGCTATGGTTTTATCATGGATTGCCAAAGGGGGAGATTGTTAGGACATATGTGATTTAATGTTAGGAACATATGTCAATATTTTATGTAATTGGCTAATCCTTTAACAAAACGCACTTTACTCCTAATTGGGTAGATCTATGATGTGTTTAATACTTCAAGGAACAAGGTTTCAAGTTCAAGTGTTAAAGCCATGCAAGTCTATCCAAGAATCAAGTAATGAAGTGCTAGATTTTAAAACTCGGTAGTTAGCATCTATCGAGGTTTAAAAGCTACTGAAGCCCATGGCTCGACATCTAGCTCAATAGATGGCTATCTATCAAGATTTATGAAACTCAGTTTTTAAGAGCTGTTTTTCATCCAATCCATGAGTATGTGTTTAGGCTTTCTTTTCTCACAACCCTAAACATATATAAGAATTATTTTAAGGGCCGTCCAAGGTTGCACAGTTATGCGAGTGTGAAACAAAGTTGTGTTCATGCAAATTATGATCAGAGACAGAATTTGCCCTAGTTCATCTTTCTCTTAAAGAAGTTGCTGTGTTTGAACACCGTAGGGTTTTGTAGCCAAAGAGCTTCTTGATTTTCATCGTCTGGATGAACTGAAGAACTTTGCAGCCAACATCTTTCTCAAGTTGGTGATTAAGTTGCGTACTGGGAGCCGTGCTTTAAAAATGAGAGATTGTCACTACAGAACAAGTATGTTATTGATAAAATCCTAGAAAGAATCACATTGAATATTCATACTGTATAGAAGAAACATAACCTGTAGCCCTAGCAAATAGTTTATGTAACGTCCCAGTAAGTCAAAAAAAGAAAAAGAAAAAGGTAATGGTCAGATTTTTTTGGGACCACACGTGCTCCACCTAACACACCAACCCCCACCACACATCTCACTCATTGGCTCTTACCCTCTTGGCCGGCCATCCCTCTCTTCTTATTTTCTTTTCTTTCTTTTCTTTTCTTTCATACACTCCTCTCTATCACTTGCTCATCCTCTCCCACCGGTACCTCCATACCACCATCTCTACCATCATTTTTTCTGGCAATGTTACTGGAAAATCCTTAGAAACCTCTAAGCATCTTCATATTTTTTGAGGTAAAATTTTCTAATCTTTTTGGTGGGTTTATATGCTTTTGCTTGAGGTTATTTTTATTTAATCTTTAATAATGATACCCATGTGAATTATGAGCATTGGAAGTAATATTTATGTGTTTATATGTATGGGTTTTGTATTGGTGGAATTATTTGATGAGTGGGTTTATGGTTTGTGCTAATGATGACTACCTAAGGTTTATGTATGGTGGAAAATTTGGGGGTTTTGAGTTATAACTTTTGATGGTTGGTAAATCCAATTTTTCCATTGCTATTGGGTTTATTTGGAGTTAGTTTGAAGTTCTAAATTTCTTGTCTTAGAGGATATTTTGATTTTTCTTTCATGGGTCTCTCATTGATGTAGTGTAAATTTTATGGAAGCAAGTCATAATGTTGGAGATGATATTAAATGGGTTAAGTTTATAAATTGGAGTTTATGCCTTGTGAATCAATTTGTTGAGAAACTTTGGAAGTGGAATATGTTATTATTGATGAGGTTAAATACTAGGGTTGCCTAATTAAGTGCTTATTTGGCAATTCCTAAATTGTAGCTAGATACAATTTTAAGCTTTATGCTTATTGTGTTAGGTTTGCTTGATATTGTTGAGGTTCTAGTTAATCTCTTTTGGAGCTTAGAGAATTAGGCTTTTTACGGGTTGCAAGGTAAGTAGTTTTTTAATGGGATTTTTGGAAATAAACCATGTCGCATAAATGTTGTTTTTGGGTTAGGCACACTTTTGGAAACTGTCTATGGAAACTATATTTTCCTTAAAACTATTGTGTTGTAACCTTAATATATATATATATATATATATATATATATATATATATATATGAAAATGTGTCATATTTGGTATTACATTTGGGGAAATGCATGAATTATTGATAAGGAAAAATGAGCATCTTTTATTTAATCTTTGATAGGGAAATCATGGATTTTATGGTATATTAGAAAATTTCAAGATGCTTATCTTGTCTTGTTATGTGGGAAATTGATAGAAATTTTTTTTGACAAGAATGAAGTTGAAAACCTTACAAACCTTGTGGAAGTTAGGTTATTTAAGGTTTTTTTTTTTTGAAAATACCTGAATATAAACTATGTGTTTCAAAGCAATGTATCTTGTGAGCTTTATGTGGTTTTAACACTATGCCATGTGTGATTTCCTAGAGAGGACAATATCATGCTAGTTGTGAATGGGTGGATCCCCTAACCGGTCTATGTGATAGTGTGGTATATTTGTGATAATTTACCTTATATTAGATATTATGGCTTTGGAAATTATATTGTTGGTGCTCACATATTATAGTATATAGTTTCAAGGTATTTACTTTGAGAAATTTTGTATTTCATTATTTAATCTTCTTGTCATATTATTATTATTGAAGATGAAACTTGCATTTCTCTCACCCCCATTGATTATGCTACTTATTGGGCATTAGCTCATCCCATCCTCTAATAGTTTTTCAGATTTATTAGCTATACCTTGGGTATGGAGTTTACTTCTTTGGTGATGATTAGAGTGCTATGTTAAATTTGGAGACTTTTGCTGTAAATGGTTGGTGACTCGATCTTGCTATGTTCAACGAGACCTTAATTAATTCTATTGGAGGTGGATTGCTTGAGTTTTGCTAACCTTTGGTGTGGTAGGCCTAAACTCGATGTTAAGGTCCTTATTCTTGATAAGATTGTGACTTTGTGTAATTTAATCAGAGTTTTGTAATATATTCATGTATTATGTGGAGGCACATGATTTTTAGTTATTGTTCGTAAATGTGTTATAGAGCTCTGACTTGTAATGTGGAGATTTTAGTATGGTTGTATATTCTTATCCTTTGGAAAAGAAAGGAAAATAAAGATCTCCTATAGTTTGATTTGTCAAAAAGGAAAAATCTACAAGTACCCTTGGAATGTATTTCTCATGCTTTGGACCCTTTTGGGTTTGGGGTGTGACAATTTAGGCTACCATTAGAGAAAGGAAAATAAAAAGGTTTTCTCTCCAAAATTCGTTCTACACAGCCTCCCTTCAAAACCCTAACATCAAAGTGTCCAAAGAAAATAAAACTTTTACTATTTTAATTTTCGTCTAGGTTTACAGTAGTAATTTGTGAGTTAATTTCGGCTTTCAGAAATTGTGAATTTTGAAAACCTCAAAACTAGAAAGTTGTAGATATTTAAGTCACGGTTCCAACCCATCTGGCCTTTGTCAATTAGATTTTTGAGGAGAGAGATATGCCCAAAATAATGATCAATGCTCAAATCTGATTTTTCTTTTTCAGATTCTGCCTCTTTGGTTTCTTTTCTTATTTGAAGCTTCCAAACATGGTAGATGACCCAAGCACTCTAGCTGCACCTCCTTAGACATTTAATCATGGTCCTTTAGCTCCTCTTTAATTCTAGTTTGGCCTCCATTCTCTCATAGACTCCTGTAAACTCATCTTTTTCACATGATTTCCTGAAAGTAGAAAATTACACGCAATGAATGACATCTTATTCAAGAAATTATGTAAAGATAAATAATAGGGACTAATGCAAATCATGGCTTAATTATACAAATTAAGCATAGTAATAAGGAGATAATGCCTACATAAATATATAACGAGCGTACATTTTAAGGCGTTATCAAGATGAAAGCATGTTCTTGGAACTAAAATAAATCATGTTATGGAAGTAAGGTTAGTATCATACCTACATGAACGTAATCCACAAGTGGAGAACTATCCTAAAGATTAAAGAGAATGACTTTATGAGGATTTAAGTGATGCATTTTAATAGAAAAGAAATTCTTAAAGCAAAGCTTCCGAAACTTCTTTAATGTAAGGGGAGAGAGAAGTCAGAAAAAGTTCCTGATTTTTTATTTCTGTTCCCTATTTATAGAGGTTGGGTGCTTAAAAAATAAGCTAGATTGGATCAGATACAAATTAGGTTGAATTACTATCCCTAAAAATTCGAAATGGATGTGTTTTATCTTGATTAGGACATTTCTGGGCTAGGCTTCAAAGCTGCGCCAATTGGCACTTAGAAGTGCCGATTGGTACTTGCCATGTGCCGATCGGCCACTCCAAGAGTGTCGATTGGCCCTCTTAAGTGCCAAGCACAATTCCCAACTTTGGTTTGATTTGGACTCTTTTTTAGGGACTTTCTGAGTCGGGAATTGTATCTGGACATATTTTTAACTCGTATTCCAAAGTAATTCCATTTTTATTTTGATAATCAGGTCCTTAAAACAATAATTATCTAATAGATAAATATTCTAAAAGGACTTAATTATCAACAACTCCTTTGTTATTTGATTATCCATTTTATTCATATGCAACCAAGCTTATTTCTGATAAAAACCAACAACCAATCACACAATTATTTAATTAATTTTAATTGTTTAAAAAATTAGAATTAATTTCAATTAATCACATGCAATCGGCTTCACCCCCATACAATGCATGCAAATCGTGAAAACTTGAACTTATGATATCTTTCAATCTGATGGTCGATTTGAGAATCTGGCATACCATCACGACTATTAGAATCTCAAGATCATTTTTATGATATGCAATAAATGATTTGATGCATGTAATGCAACTATGAATTTTAGGTATTTGAAATAGTCATTTCAGTCATCTTCCAAAACTAAATTGTGGGTGCAAAATTGAGAGTCTACATCTTTAGTATAAACGTAGCGATGTATGACATACAAATTATATCATATGATGCAAATCTTTGTTTTTTATGTATAAATTCACAATTTATGTGATTATTCAACATAAAAGTCACTATCAATGTATTTTTTTCTTTAAATCTAAAAATATGTAGGATCTTATGATCCACGATCTCACATACCTCCTATGATTCTACATAGGATCTCTATTTTAACAACCTTGCTTCCACAGGTCCCAATTGATTACTTAAAATTACATTATTATTTTCGTTTCAGAAGGCAATATCACAAAAATTTTATTTTTAATTACACATAAATATATGAGTTTAAAAGATATCCTTTTATGTATTCTTAACGTGTATTTTTCTATTAAGGGAGATTAAAACTAGTCAACTAATCATGCAGACATGCAGCCAAGAGAATCCAAGGGTCAAGAGCAATTGGGGCATGGGTTTTGAAGCATTAAAGAAGAAAAAAAAAAGTACTGGAATTAAAAAGGGATGAAAAATATTCATTCAAGCCAAAATTGGAAATATCCTAATATGGATACATTGCATTGTTTTAGTATTCTTGTCATAACTTATTACACAAATGTCCAAGAGTAGAAAATCTTCAACCTTTTACTTTAACACAAATTCAAAAAAAAAAAAAAAAAAATCGTTTTGGAGGCCAAAAGTGGGATGGAAGTTGACAATGGATGCAATTCCAAAAATCATGGATTTTACATCCAAAATTTGTGGGATTTTTTTTTTTTAATCCTTTTTCTTCTCCTTTTAGAGGTTTAGCAGTGTTTTTTTTTATTTCTTTTGCATAACTATGCGTGGCTAAATCTCTAACTAGGGTTAGAAGTGAAATCTAATGTTTTTAACATGTGTTCTTGGGATTATCTATGTGCTTTCTATGGATTGATGATTGAATTTTGAGATTAATTTACTATTTGGAATCATTACATGTTGACAAGTTCTTAAGATTTAATATGATATATATATATAAATATCAAATACTTAATCTCTCCTATAACATGTCAATTAAATTACTTGTTCAATCACTCATATTCAATTTAGTATACACATTGACACATCAGGAATTTAGGAAGCACTGCGTACCAATCAACAACAACCTCGAGAACAACTACCATTATAAATATGGAGATGATGTTTTTTGACTTAAAACTCTTTAGCCCAAATGAGAGTGTGAATTCTCTTTTACATCAAAATATTAGAAACTACACTTTTCTATAGCTATTTTTGGTATGAGAACTTCCATGTTGTTTTTGAAGTGTTTAGTGCAGACCACGATCATCAATTTGATGTTAAAAGTTAAAAAAAGAAATACAAATTACTGATACTAATATGGAGATGATGTTTTTGGACTTAAAACTCTTTAGCCCAAAAAAGAGTGTGAATTCTATTTTACATCAAAATATTAGAAACTACACTTTTCTATAGTTATTTTTGGTACAAGAACTTCCATGCTGCTTTTGAAGTGTTTAGTGTAGACCACGATCATCAATTTGGTGTTAAAAGTTAAAAAATGAAAAAAAAATTACAGATACCAATATCAAATTCCTTGGTGGGTTTTTGTTTGTTTGTTTTGTTTTCAATCTCTCTCGAAAGTTAAGATCAGACCACGATCATCAATTTGATGTTAAAAGTTAAAAAAAGAAAAACAAATTACAGATACCAATATCAAATTCCTGGGTGGATTTTTGTTTGTTTGTTTTGCTTTTAGTCTCCCTTGAAAGTTAAGATCAGCAATGTTAGCTTCAAGAACATTAGAGGCACTTCTTCAACAAAGGAAGCTTTGAAGCTTATTTGTAGTAATAGTGTACCATGCCAACAAGTGGTGGTTGTTGACATTGATCTCGTATACAAAGGAGTTGGAGGATTTGGTACTTCAACTTGTGTTAATGTCAAGCCCACCGTTTCAGGCAAGAAGAATCCTCTTGCTTCTACAATCAAACAATAATAAAATGCCTCCCAAGCTATTGTAACTAATGCAGAATGAGGAAATACTATTTGCAAGTAGGTTATAGGAGTTCTATTCTAAGTAGAATTTCATTTACTTCAGTCTATCAAGTTCCCTTTTTCTTTATTTAAATGAAATTATGGAATTGTTGGATAGTTATTTTTGGATTTGTTTGAGTTCAACCTTTTACTAAAAGCTACTATGATCAAGATTGTTGCTGTAGATAGTATTTGTTTTGTTACTGTAGCTGAGAAATTTTAGAACAAAACAAAAATTGTTATTAAATTCTTTTTATACTTTTTTTATTCTTCATTAAATAAATGCTTGTGTTCATGATAGGGTAACATTCAATTCATCTACATGCATGTTTTTAACGCCAACACAATATATTCAAATTTGGAAATATATGAGTTTAAAAGATATCTCTTACATATATATATATATATATATATATATATATATTCTCTTAATGTGTATTTTTCTATTAAGGGAGATTAAAACTAGTCAACTAATCATGTAGACATGCAGCCAAGAGAATCCAAGGGTCAAGATCAATTGAGGCATGGCTTTTGAAGCATTAAAGAAGTAAAAAAAATGTACTAGAATTAAAAAGGGATGAAAAATATTCATTCAACCCAAAATTGGAAAAATCCTGATATGGATACATTCTGCACTGTTTTAGAATTTTTGTCATACCTTGTTACACAAATGTCCAAAAGTAGAAAATCTTCAACTTTTTAGTTTAACACAAATTAAAATATATATATATATATATATTTCATTTTGGAGGCCAAAAGTGGGATGGAAGTCGACAGCGGATACAATTCTAAAAATCATGGATTTTACATCCTAAATTTGTGGGATTTTCTCTTTTTCTTTTGGAGGAGGTTGATGCAATAGAGGATGAAAAACCCTAGAATTTTTTTTTTTTTTAAATCCTTTTTCTTCTTCTTTTAGAGGTTTGGCATTGTTATTATTGATTTCTTTTGCATAACTATGTGTGGCTAAATCTCTAACTAGGGTTAGAGGTGAAATATAATATTTTTAACTTGTGTTCTTGGTATTATCTATGTGCTTTCTATGGATTGATGATTGAATTTTGAGATTAATTTACTATTTGGAATCATTGCATGTTGACAAGTTCTTAAGATTTAATATGATATATATATATATATATATATATATATTATATTGAATGCTTGAACTCTTTGATTCGTTGTGATCTGAGAATATATTGAATGCTTAATCTCTCCTATAACATGTCAATTTAATTACTGTTCAATCACTCATATTCAATCTATTTTACACACTAACACCTCGGGAATTCAGAAAGCACTATGTACAAATCATCAACCACCTAGAGAACAACTACCATTAAAAATTTGGAGATGATTTTTTTGGACTTAAAACTCTTTAGCCCAAAAGAGAGTGTGAATTCTCTTTTATATAAAAATATTAGAATCTCCACCTTTCTACTGCTATTTTTGGTATGAGAACTTCCATGCTGCTTTCGAAGTGTTTAGTGTAGACCATGATCATCAATTGGATTATGGTCAAGCCAATTGCATTTGGATGTTACATGAGGATGGATTCAACTTTTATCAATTAAAATATCAAGAGAATGTGAAGCAGCATGATTGGGAAAAATAAATATGAAGGTGATGAAAGGTTTGCATATCATAATAAATAAAAGGGATGATTTAATGAAGGAAGCTTAACATGTAATTTGTAACCAAGCTGAATGTTAGTCCCATTGACATCAATATTGGCTTATATTTTCTGTCATTGAAAAAAAAAAAAGTCTTTTCCTCTCATTTGATGTGAACATCCTATTGTTCAAAATTCATATTTGTTGAAATTCAACCAACATCTAAGTCATATTCATCCAAAGAAAGAATAATCGTGGGTTGGTATGTGAACATCGATATATTTCAGGGCTCGTCATTGTTGATAATCGGTATTTTTATTAAACACTTCAAAAGTTGCGTGGGAGTCCACCTACCAAAAATAGTAATAGAAAAGTGTTGTGTTTCTCAACTTGATGAAAAATGAGAATTCCCACTCTCCTTTGGGTTGATGAGTTTTAAGGACAAAATCATCATCTCCATTTGCTAGTTAATTAAAGCCCCTACTTTTAGGCTCGTTCAAAATTTGAATTTCATACGAATTTCATTATTCTTCATTCTCTTTCTCTTGATTATTCACAACTTGAGTTCGTCATCACAAATTTGTCTTTGAACAACACAATTTCATGGAGGTTTATGGTGGTAATATGTGGTCATTGTGGATGGAAATGTGTGGGTAGGGTTTACAGTCTAGGGGGAGAAAGGGAGCAAATTTCATGGTTGGAGAATTAAGGAGGGTAAGTAGGCAGAGCTTTTGTATTCTACATACTTAAAACCCATAGATAGACAATCTTACTCTCTACTTTAAAAACCAAAAAATGTCTTCAATTTCAAACTTCTAAATTCTAAGAAAGACCATTGAAAGTATTTTTTGATTTCTTTTGTTTATAATTCAATAGTTGCAATAGAGAAGAGGGAATTTAAACCCTAAATATTTTCTTTAAAAATACTCAAAAGGTGACAAAACTACAATATTCTTGGCATTATGATTATAATAAATGTTCATTAGTTATCATAATTATCAAATTTCTTATTTAGACAAAATGGATTATGTCTAACTTTCTCTTGCTTTGCACTGGTTACCAGGTAGTATATAATAATTGACAAAGATCTGTAAACTAATTATAGTAATATGATAAATATAATATTTGAAAAGGTGAGTTCAGACTCTCCTTTATAGTACTTTCTTTATTTTCTATTTTAATTGTAGACGGGCATGTTGCCTATGCTAAATTTGGACAGTTTTCAGAAATGATTATTTTTCTAGACTTTTTTCTCTCATTTCTAACGGATGTATTCAATTCTCTTCAAGGAGAAAATGAATAGATTTCAGGTGGATAAGAGCTTGCCATTTAAGGCTATAAAGTTAGGGTGATATATTGTAGTAATAATCTTATCCTATAGAACAATGGACAAAAAAAAAAAAGAAGAAGACATTATAATCCTTTAGAGTTATTAGCATAATTCAATCATAAAGTTGTTAAAAATTTATCCTTCCTTGGTCAATGAAATTGATTAAATCATAGCTGGTCATCAACGGTTTCTTTATAACGATAAACTATTAATTAATTAGTGAAGGAGGAAGCATGAAAGCTAATAGTAGTAAAGAAGTTGAAGGGTATATAGGAGAGTTCTTTGCAACCATGCATAAAATTAGTTAATATCAGTTGGATAGCTTTAATGGTGATGAGCTCAAATACTGTAGTATAAATAGCTTCAAACCAAACAGGGAAACCATCAAACAATACAACAAATTGGAAATAGCAGGGAAATGTAGAACAATAAAATGGGAAATAATTTGAGCATTGTAAAAATTTCCTTGTTATTGTTGTTGGCATCCACTAGTGCTGGGCAAGTCTTTGACGTTAAATCATATGGAGGACAACCTAATGCTGATATCACCCAGGTATAAATATGTGTAGCACAGTTAACTATACCTAATTAACATGAAAAGTGGGTTCTAGTTAACTTAACTAGTAAAGTCTTTTAATGTCAAAAGAACTTAGGTTCAAACTCTGCTTACACTAAAAACTATTCGATGTCTTGAACAGATGATAAAACATTAACATGAAAAATGATTGTAATATATATTGATTTTGATTTTTCATAATGTGTTTATTAGGCTTTGATGAAAGCTTGGAAAGCTGCGTGTGCAGTAGCAGGAAGTAAAGTTGTGATTTCAGCAGGGACATACAAATTGGGTTCAATGACTTTGTTAGGTCCATGCAAAGGTGCTATTGAGTTTCACCTTCAGGGCACCCTACATGCCCCATCAGACGTTGCCTCCTTCAACGGTAAAGATTTTTGGGTTTCTTTTCAACGTATCGACGGTCTCATTGTGTCAGGTGATGGAGTTTTTGATGGCAAAGGACAAATGGCATGGCAAAAAAATAATTGTGGCGAAAAGTACAACTGCAAAATACTTCCTACCGTAAGTTTTCAATCCTAATAATTAGCATTTAAATTTCCATTATTTTTATGTAGATATATACAGATACTACAACTTTAAGGACTTTAACCATCACGAAATACTAATTCAAGCACCTATGCATTTAATGATGTTAAGGATATTATCATATTATTAATAATTTGATGTAAGCTTTATGTAGTGAGCTGTCATAACTCACCAAAAAAGATAATTCAAAATTTATATATGAGAAAGTCCATATACGGAATGTGGACACAACTTTTGTGCCATGACCCTAACTTGTGCAACTGTGTGTAATGGAGAAAAAGTGGTGGTTAAAGGTGAAAGTGATGGTTCACCAATCATACTTGTATATAATATCAAGTTGTGACAACTTGTTTGGTCTAAAAAGAATTTGTTATATAATATTGTTGAAGTAGTACCAACCACATTCATATATTTGTAATATTTTAAAATATAGTAATTGAAAGAAGCGTTAGCATTTTGCTATAATATATCTAAATGAAAATATTTTTAGGAGAATATTTAAATGAAGCTATGGTGTTCATATTTGGTGTTTTGATTTATCTAACTTGTAAACATGAACAGAATATAAGGTTCGATTTCATCACAAATTCAATAGTCCATGACATTCAATTGAAGGACAGCAAATTTTTCCACATAAACCTTTCGGGATGCAAGAATTTGCAAATCCAAAATGTTACCATAACTGCACCTGGAGATAGCCCCAACACCGATGGAATCCATATCGGACGTTCATCTAATATCACCATCACCAATGCCAATATTGGAACAGGTGATGATTGCATCTCCATTGGTGATGGAACCCAAGATGTTACTGCAAATCAAGTAACTTGTGGACCTGGCCATGGTATTAGCGTTGGAAGTCTTGGAAAGTACGAGAATGAACAACCAGTTTTTGGAATTAGAGTAATTGGTGGCACCCTTAGCAGTACAAAGAATGGTGTTAGAATCAAAACATGGCCTTCTTCCCCCCCTGGGATTGCTTCTGATATGCATTTTGAGAATATAATCATGAACAATGTTGCCAATCCTATCCTCATTGATCAAAGCTACTGCCCAAACAATCAATGCACAAATAAGGTTATTATAAACGTCACAAATACATACACTCATTTTGATGTTAAAAATTAAAAAAAGAAAAACAAATTGCAAATACTAATATCAAATTCTTGGGTGGGTTTTTCTTTGTTTGTTTTGCTTTCAGTCTCCCTCAAAAGTTAAGATCAGCAATGTTAGCTTCAAGAACATTAGAGGCACTTCTTCAACAAAGGAAGCTGTGAAGTTTATTTGTAGTCACAGTGTACCATGCCAACAGGTGGTGGTTGCTGACATTGATCTCATATACAAGGGACCTGGAGGATCTGCTACTTCAACTTGTGTTAATGTGAAGCCCACCATTATGGGCAAGCAGAATCCTCCTGCTTGTACCATCAAACAATACTAAAATGCCTCCCAAGCTATTATAACTAATGCGGAGTGAGGAAATACTATTTGCAAGTAGTGAAGTAGGTTATAGGAGTTCTATTCTAACTAGAATTTCATTTACTTCAGTCTATCATGTTCCCTTTTTCTTTATTTAAATGAAATTGTCGAATGTTGGATAGTTAGTTTTAGAGTTGTTTGAGTTCAGCCTTTTACTAAAAGTTGCTATGATCAAGAGTGTTGCTGTAGATAGTATTTGTTCTATTAGTGTAGCTGGGAAATTTTGGAATAAAACAAAAATTGTTATTAAACTCTTTTTAAAATTATTTCATTCTTCATCAAATAAATGCTTGTGTTCATTATATGGTAACATTCAATTCATCTGCATGCAAGTTTTTAACACCAAATTAACTTGCTCTCATACTCTTCAACGACAGTAAGATGTAAAACTCATAAAACGGACGCCATATATTCATATTTGTGTCTCTAAATATTGTATATTTTTAATATAGATTTTTGTAACAACTAAATTTTAATCACTTTTATTTTTAAAACTACAACACATATTATTGAAGTTGATTATACCCCAACGCAAAAATTAAGGGAGGAAATAAAAACCAATTACATAAATATTTTAATTTTCTTACTAAAATGAAGTAATTACGGATGATTAATCTCCATATTCTAACAAATGCTTAGGAACGAAATTAAATGAGTTTACATTAACTATTGTCTTTTATCAATAATTTTGTAGCTCAATGACATAACACGCTGTCATTCATTAAGAGAATCATAGTTCAAATCCTCCTAATATTAACTATCAAATTATAAAAATAAAACTACTACTTTTTTAAAAACCTAAATTAAAAAATTTTCATTCAAAATTACAAATATTTACATTTTCAGTTTTTTTTTTTTTTTTTTTTTTTTTTTTTTTTTTTTTTTTTGGCGTTGGTAAAAGATAATTGAGTACGAATTAATCCTAACTATTAAATCTAGGCCTGTGCATCTGCATAAAGTTTTCTTAAATAAAATTAAAAAATAAGAAAAATATTTTAAATATGATGGTATCCCCATTGATATAATCTCTTGTACACCCTTTACATTTTAAATAATATTATTTTGATATGCAAAAAACAGTACTATTTTCATACTATTTACATATTATTGAAGTCTATTATTATTATATCAAGTACTGTAAATATGAATGTTACATCATTCCAAGGCAAACATAACTATTTTTTCAGCTACTACTAATGATTGTGACTGAAAATAACAAAGCTTCAATTTGCAAAATGCAATAGCAACCAATGGGTCACTTCTAACACAATATTAAGAAACAAGGCTAGCTCCTTACAACAACTTAATAATAATTTTAATTAATTTAATCAAATATTAACTGGATAGTTAAGCAATCAAGATTCAAGTTTGACACTGTTCATGGACAAACATTTTCAATGTAGTGAAGAATATACACACCCACACAGAGACTTTATAGGGCGACAACCCAAACTATAAAAAACACTATAGGACTAAGCCCAACTCAATAAGTCTACTATTAAAGGATGCTACAATACATTATATACACATATGATGTTCCCATACTCGTAGCTGGTTTAGGAACCTTAGCTCCTTGCTTTGGCTAGCTATTGCAAATGCTGCTGTAGACATCAAAATTTTATGATGTATTCGCATTTGTCTGATCGATCATGATTAAATATTTGTGATCCAATTAATTTCCATTTGATGATGTGTCAACAGCGAACAATCAACAAATGAAATCAAGCCACATGGCAAGCCCATGAGTTACTATGATGCACATAGAAATGACATGTGGCAACGTCAGAATAAATGATGCACATGGAAAGTTCTTATTAAATGCACGGCTAAAATTAAATTCAAATTCAGAATTTTTAATTAAATCCCAATAAATATTGAGTGAAAATTCCAAATCAAAGACCACTAAGTCGCCTGTAAATATAGGCTTTTCGTATGAGAAAAAAAAGATAGACACTTAAAGAGAAAAACCCTATCGACACTCTATCAAAATAAAGATTTCTCTCTAAGTCCAAAAGAGCATCATCGCTCCCTCAAAATCAAGGCTCATTCCTACTTCTTCAAATCAAAGTAAGGATTTTCCATCAAATTCCTTTGATTTAGTATGAGATTAAGCCAACGTCCCTCGCATCAAATCAAGTGCATACATTCAACTACTCATTAAACTCGGAGACAATAACACACGATTCAAGATGACGCTTCATAGCTCTTTGGATTGTAAAGCTTCTTGGAGATTGATTCAGAGGAGTTTATTTTATTCTATCATTTTAAAGAGTTGTATAGATAACTGTACTCAATTCCATATCAATCAATATAAATTGATCATTTGGTACACTATTTTGCGACAATATTATTTATCTCTTATAAAATATATTTTTTTGTACAAATGTCAAGAATGCTTGGTCGGAGTCCATCCTAGAAGTCTTCATGTCTCCAATCTACCCAGATTAATGGCCTTAAAGAAGTCTAAGATACCCATGAATGCAACGAAAAGAGTTGGAGGGTTAATAAGCAACAATACTTCCATAGGTCCTAGGTGATTGCTTAAAATTACACTATTACTTTAGTTTCAGTATGTGATATCACAAAAATTTTATGTTTAATTACATGTAAATATAAGAGTTTAAAAGATATCTCTTATATATATTCTTAACTTGTATTTTTCTATTAAGGGAGATTAAAACTAGTTAACTAATCATGCAGACATGCAGCCAAGAGAATCCAAGGGTCAAGATCAATTGGGGCATGACTTTTGAAGCATTAAAGAAGTTAAAAAAAAAAAAAAATTACTGGAATTAAAAAGGGATGAAAAATATTCTTTAAAGCCAAAATTGTAAAACTCCAAATATGGATACATTCTGAATCGTTTTAGTATTTTTTTCATAACTTGTTACACAAATGTCCAAGAGTAGAAAATCTTCAATTGTTTAGTTTAACACAAATTCAATATATATATATATATATATATATATCATTTTGGAGGCCAAAAGTGGGATGAAAGTTGACAACGGATACAATTCCAAAAATCATGGATTTTACATTCTAAATTTGTGGGATTTTCTCTTTTTCTTTTGGAGGAGGTTGATGCAATAGAGGAGGAAAAACCCTAGAATTTTTTTTATCCTCTTTCTTCTTCCTTTAGAGGTTTAGCATTATTTTTATTGATTTCTTTTGCAAAACTATGTGTTGCTAAATCTTTGGTAAGGGTTAGAGGAGAAACCTAGTATTTTTAACATGTGTTCTTGGGATTATCTATGTGCTTTCAATGGATTAATGATTGAATTTTGAGATTAATTTACTATTTGGAATCATTTCATATTGACAAGTTCTTAAGATTTAATATGATATATATATATATATATATATATATATATCAAATGCTTCAACTCTTTAATTCATTGTGATTTGAGAATATATTGAATGCTTAATCTCTCCTATAATATGTCAATAAAATTACTTTTAAAATCACTCATATTCAATCTAGTTTACACATTGACACCTCGGGAATTCAGGAAGCACTATGTACAAATCATCAACAACCTTGAGAACAACTACCATTATAAATATGGAGATGATGTTTTTGGACTTAAAATTCTTTAACCCAAAAGAGAGTGTGAATTCTCTTTTACATCAAAATATTTGAAACTACACTTTTCTACAGCTATTTTTGTTATGAGAATTCCATGCTGCTTTTGAAGTGTTTAGTGCAGACCACGATCATCAATTGGATTATGGTTGAGCCCAATTGCATTTGGACGTTACATGAGGATGGATTCAACTTTTATCAAATAAAATATCAAGAGAATGTGAAGCAGCATGATTGGGAAAAATAAATATGAAGGTGATGAAAGGTTTGTATATCATAATAAATAAAAGGAATGATTTGATGAAGGAAGTTTAGCATGTTGTTTGTAACCTAGCTGAAATGTTAGTCCATTGACATCAATTTTGGCTTATATTTTCTATCATTTAAGGAAAAAAATATCTTTTCCTCTCATTTGATGTGACCATACTATTGTTCAAAATTCATATTTGTTGAAATTCAACCAACATCTAAGTCATATTCAACCAAAGTAAGAATAATCGTGGGTAGGTACATGAACAGTGATATATTTTAGGGTTCATCATTGTTGATAATCGGTATTTGTATTAAACGCCTCAAAAGTTGCACGAAAGTTCACCTACCAAAAATGGTAGTAGAAAAGTGTCATGTTTCTTAACTTGATGAAAAAGGAGAATTCCCACTCTCCTTTGGGTTAATGAGTTTTAAGGCCAAAATCATCATTTCCATCTGCTAGTTAATTAAAACCCCTACTTTTAAAAATTGTATTTCATACAAATTTCATTGTTTCATCATTCTCTTTCTCTTGAATGAACAGATGATAAAACCCATACTATTCAAAACTCCATATATTTCTTCAAAACCCCTACAATTCGGTGTCATGACCAGATGATAAAATATTAACATGAAAAATGATTGTAATATACTTATTTTGATTTTTCATAACTCTTTATCCAACCATTGGATCTCAAAATTCTTTAGCTTTCTAGAAATTACACATCCAAACCTTTCCAGGGACACCATGATCAAGCCAATCTAAGCCTGGGAAGGCCTTCATCAGGCCATTACAAGTCAGCAGCCACTAAGTGGCCGTTGGAGCTAAAGGGTCACTTTTCCATTATAAATACCCCTAGATCCCCCTTAGATTTAAAAAAAAAAAAAAAATGGGCACCTTTGGAGCTGGGTTATGGGTAGATTCTCTCTTTTTTCTCTACATTTGTCTCTTAAAAACACATAAAAAAAAATAAATTAAAAAAAACCTTTGATTTCTCTCTTCTCTCAACAATCTAGAGGTAGTGTTCTTTCTTTCTTTTTCCTCTCCTTGGTCTTAGGACCTTCGATTTGAGGTTTAAAGGGTGTAGATGTAGCTTTTTAGCTACAATCTACACCCTTTGCTTTATCTTGCTTTATAAGTTGCTTTATTGCATATCTTAGAGTTTTCTTGCTTTACCTTTCTTCCTAGCATGTTCTATAGCTTTCTTTAGCATGTCTACTTGCTTTTGACATGTTTTACTACTTTGATGATGTTGGCCTAGCCTTCTTAGGTTAGGATATGCCTAAATATTGCGTTTGTGCTTAGTTCCATGTGCCTAGATGCCTTTTAGCATGCTTAAGTTTAGATCTACTTGTTTATGTGCTCCTTGCCTTGTTGATGCCTAGATCTACATGTTGGTTGCTATGTCGTGTGCTTCTAAAGCCTCTTTTATCTTTGTTGTAACTCTTTCTTATGTTTTGTGTTAGGACATATGTGGTTCACTTGTTAAGAATATATGTTATTCTTTTATGTAATTGGCTAATCCTTTGACAAAATGCACTTTACTTGTAATTGGGTAGTTCTAGGTGTTTTTAATACTTCAAGAAATAAGGTTTCAAGATCAAGTGTTGAAGTCATCAAGTCTGTCCAAGAAACAAGCTGAGAAAGTGCAAGTTCATTAAAACTCGACAGTCGTATCTATTGAGCTTAAGAAAGCTATTCCAGCCCCATGTTCTCGACACTTGCTCGACAGCTGCTCAACACCTCCTATCTGTCGAGGTTTATGAAATTTAGAATTCTGATCTTTTTTTTTTTTTTTTTTGGAATCCATGAATGTTTCTTTGGGCTTTCCTTTCTTCTAACCCTAAACATATAAAATGACTGTTTTAAGGGCCGTAAAGAATACATAAGTTGCATAAGCATTGAGCAAAGTCTGTTTAAGCAATTTGTGACTGGAGACAAAATTTTGCCCTAGTTCATCATTCCTGAAGAAATTGCTGTGTATGTGCACCTTTGGGTTTTGTGATCAAGAATCTTCTTGATCTTCATCGTTGGGATGAACTGAAGAACTTTGCAGCCAACAACCTTCTACAGTTGGTGATTGAAGTCGCGCACTGGGATCTGCGCATTGGTTAGTCACGTACTTGGGAGCCATGCATCAAAAGGGGAAATTGTCACTATAGAACAAGTCCAATTGGGTATTGGGGTAAGGGTTCAACTGTAAGTTGGTATAAGGTACTGGGATTCCTTTACTTGTAACCGCTTGTTGTGATAATAGTGGAGTTTCGGGAATGGTGACCTGAAAATCACCCAATGGGGTTTTTGCTGTTAGGTTTTTCCCATTCGTAAACAAATCACTGTGTTATTTATTTTTCGCTGCATAATTAGTTTATTGGTGATTTGTTTGTGCTACCACGCGTTTGCATGTTAATTAACTTAATTAATTCACTTGACTAAATTAATTGGTTAATTTATCACAAGGGGTCAATTCGTTTTTGGCCTATCATTTTGGCTCTACAGGAAGGCTGTAGATCTAGATCTTGTGGTTTAGGCCTACATCCATACAACTAGGCCTATATCAAAGGGTTTGGATCATTTCCTTTATGCATGTCTATGGCTGCTTGCTTGCTTCTATGATTTATCTCCATGTTTGCCTGTCTAGATCTAGACCTTGTTATGCTTTGTGCCCTCTGTGGGCTTGTGCTTGTCGGTCTTTGAGGCCACTTGCTTGTGTGGTTGCATTTGTCCTTCTTGTGGATTGTTTGGATGTTACCATTTGTGAGACACACCTCTATGGTGTTCGTGTGCTTGATTCACACCTTTCTCTGCTCTACGTGATGTTTATATGCTTGACTTGCTTGCTTTTGCCACCCGTTTGGCTGTCTTTGCTTCTTTGCATCTTTGTACGCTTGCCTACATGTTCATGCATTAGTCTGTGTGTTGTCCATTCTCCAGTCTCATGGAATTATGGATACTTGATCCAAACCTACATTTCTCCTCCTAGGACACCATCTTTTGTTTGATAACATGCTTGTTTTACCCCGTTCGGCATCTTTTGCTACCTTGTTTTTGAGCATGCTTTCCTTCTATTTGTTGCTTTGCTTGTTTGCTGGCTTTTTTCTTTTGTCATTGCATAGACACTTAGAGTAAGGTGCGACCTCCGAGACACAAGCAAAAGGGCAAGGATGCAAGCAAGAAGATGCATGCCCACAAAGGGCAATGTTCAGTAGATTAGGGGGCCTAGCCCCTCCTGAGTATTTTCTCATCCTGTCTTTCTTCAAACCTCTTCTCTAGAGCATGTATTAGGGGTTCCCCCAATCCTTGTACCCTTTATTTTTTCTTGCTCCTTGCTTGGGCCGCATTCCATGTGTATGTCAATGTCTGTTTTACATTTCTTGTACCTTGCTGGGCCATACCTTTGGAATGTTGGCAATGTTTGTTTTATTTTCCTACTTTGTGTGATAGCATTATGCATGATGTATGTGTGTATATATGTATATATATGCCTCTGTGTGTGTGGGTGATCGTGCACTTTGTATGATGGACTCTCATGGCTACGTGAGCGACTATCTCTGGGCATGAGTGCTCTTAACCTTGTGGCATAAGTATGCGCTCAAGGCATTTGTTGCAAGTGCATATTCATGTCACCGCGATATGACTGTCTTGATTCATGTCACCAAGGGACATCAGTTTTCCCGTGTATGCAACACGTATCAATGTGCTTAATGCTTTGAGGGGCTCCAGATTGTCCTAGCACGAGCACGTTGGCACGTGCCGTATACACAGGCATGAAACCCTGTTAGTGTGCCATAGCACACCAAACACGAAACTCTGCAAGATTTTCACTATGAAAATGGGGCATCCCATTGCCGTAATCTCACAACGAAAGCTTGGTGAGAATAGCGCTTTGTGTGCTATAACGCATCTAAGGAGAAGCTTGTTTTCAACTGCTAATGTTCGAAAATTATGATTTTATCAAAACAAAGGACTTTCTATGGATAGACGTTGTGGGGGTGCTGACACCTTCCCCACACGTAACCAGACTTTTGAACTCAAGAATCAAGATTTTTTACCCATCCATATTAGATTAGGAAAAATAAGATTTTTCTTAGCCTAAGATCGGTAATAAAATCAAATAGAGTCAGGTGACTAATCGCACATTAGAAAAACTTGATGATTGGTGGCGACTTCACTTACCCTTTGTAATTTCCTTAAGATTAACTCATATTCTAGTCACACACCTAAGGTACGACATTCCTCACACAAGAAAGGTGCGAGCGTCGCCGTGATGGGTAGTCGGGTAGTCATGTGGTGTCAATAGACTGACAACTCCACTGGGGACAGTTAGAGAGTTTAGCCTTTAGAAATTTTGATAAGATCCTAATCTTTGGAGATTGGCTTCCAAAAATATTGAAATTGGCATTAGCCTACGGGGCTTTCCTTTTGGAAAATGCTTTTACTATATCCTAGTAAACTATTTCAAAACTCAAAAATATTTTCCAAAATGTTGTTTAAATGGTTTTCCAAAAACTGACTTTGAGTTATTTTTGTATGTGTGAAGCTTAACTGCTTTCCTAAGGCATGCTTTATAGCTTTCCTTCACATGTGTGATCCTAGGGTAGTAGATTCAATTACTGCTACACCTTTATCTATGCATATATCAATTGTACTTGGAAAGTCTTTCCTCTTTCATTTCAAAATGCATGACATCACCCCTCATAACCGGGACCGAGAATGCAAGACCATCCAGAATGAAGCCTCTTCATTGTAAATTTGAATTTTCTTGCATTGTAAAAGGCCCACTATTGGAGCCATTATCTATAGCCCATGTTCTGGGGGCATTGTAAAAAGCCAAATTTTGTAAAAGCATTGCTTTCTTTGTAATCAAAAGAGAATGGTCAATCCCACAATTTCATGCATGATATGAAAGTTTTGGTTCTTGCCAAGCTTGTACATTAATTCTGCATCACTATAGAAGCTTACCATGATAAAAACCTATTCAAGGGTTCAAGCCAATACTTTTGAAAATGATAGGTGCATTTTAAATAAGCAAGAACTGAAACTGACTTCGTGTTTGTTTTGTGTTTCCACATTGTCAAATTTTCAAATGTATCCCATTTCTTTCCTATCCCGTTCTTTTCCTTTCTAGGATTATAAAGAGAAAAGATTGCTCAAAGGAAACAGTCCAAGTTACCATCATGTCATGATCCCATCATCATTAGGTCTTATGCTAGAAAGATGTCTACTAGTGATCCTTTAGCTTTTGAAGTAATTGTTGCCAAGTTCATGTAGATGAAAGAATAGATGGCAAAAATGATGCGCATGATGCAACGATTTGTTGTAGGAAGGAATTGAGATTCATTTGGTCACACTATAAAGGGCTTTACGCTCGGTTCTAAAAATGAGACTCAGCTGCCACCAGATCCAAATCAAGGTCAAACCACATCGCCATTTGTCCCACAAGGGGGTGACCAAGAATTGAATCCTTCTAAGGATAAGACCTTAAAGTTTGGTTATGGTTAGGTTAAAAGTCAAGTAGAGACCTCGATCTAGATGGCCTAACTAATTTGCCCCAGGTCATTATGCCTCCCAAGTTCAAGGCACCTAAGTTCATTAAGTATAATGGCACTGGAGATCCTTACCCCTATTTGTGCATGTTTTATAGGAAGATGGCACCTTATGGAGACAATCATCCTTTATTTTGCCAGATTTTCCCTGATAGCTTGATTGGCCCTATAGCCACCTGGTATGTGAGATTGGAAAAGACCTCTATTTGGAGAGAGATGGCTAATGCATTCTTGGAGTATTACTGGTTCAATACTAAGATAGCTCTCGACCGCATGGTTCTTTAGAGGACAGAAAAGAAGAGTGGGGAATCTTTCCGCAAGTATGCCCAAGGGTGGGACAAGCTAGCTGCACAAGTGCTTCCTCTTATGATGGAAGATGAAATGATCAACTGGTTTATTGATAACCTTAAGCCTCCTTACTACAAGAGGATGATTAATGCCCCAGTCATTTACTTTGCAAGCCTAATTCCTATTAGGGAGTGTATTGATGAGGTTATTAAGAGTAAAAAAATAGTCGATCTTGAGGCTCGAAATTCTATGATAGAATAGCAGGTGAAAAAGACAATCGGCCGCAAAGGGAAGGAAGTCGATGTTCATATGATTGACAAAACGCCCGAAGGACTAAGAGGTGTTGTTTCTACTTATATAGCCCTAACTGCCTAGCCTTATCAGTAACAAGTTCAGCAAGCCCAGGCACCTTACCGAGCATTCAATCAAAGGGGATGGCCTAATCAACCTTGATATCCCAAGGCAGAGCCATGGAAATTCTCTTTGTTACCCATGCCCATGGCAAAGCTTTATGCCTATCTATTGGAGAAAAAGCTAGTGACTCCAATATTCACAAAACCCAAAGACGGTCTTCCTCTACCCAGTTTTGACCCATATAAGAAATTTAAGCACCATTTTGGGGCCAAAAGGCACACTTTGGAAGAGTGCATACATTTGAGACACTGAATCCAAGATCTCATCAACAATAAGTTAGTACAGTTCGACAACACAACCAGGCTAAATGTCATCACTAATCCCTTGCCTCCTCATTCGGAAGGGAATGTGAATGTTATCGTTACAGTGGAAGAGAGGATCCTAGATTTCTCATCCCCCTCATTCCCTTGAAAAGCCATGTTACAGGCTCTAGCTTGAGAAAGTCACATTGTTCTAGGAGACATAGAAGCCTTGGGTTTTGAATGGGAAGTCTGCTTAGGGCATAAGTTCATAGTTTAGCCGACTGTGGAATTATTTGGATAGAAAGTGTTAGGACATATGTGTTTTCACTCGTTAAGAACATATGTCACTTATTTATGTAAATTGGCTAATCCTTTGACAAAACGCACTCTACTTGTAATTGGGTAGTTCTAGGTGTTTTTAATACTTCAAGAAACAAGGTTTCAAGATCAAGTGTTGAAGTCATCAAGTTTGTCCAAGAAAAACAAGCTAAAGTGCAAAATCATTAAATCTCGACACCTTCTTAATAGCTCCTCGACACCTGCTATCTATCGAGAGTTATAAAATCAGAATTTTCTGATCTAATTTCTTGGGATCCGTGAATACGCTTTTGGGCCTTCTTTTCTCCAAACCCTAAACATATAAAAGGATTGTTTTAAGAGTCGTCAAGATGGACACAAGTTGCAAAAGCATTGAGCAATCTCTGTTCAAGCAAATTGTGATCAAAGATGAAGTTTTTGACCTAGTTCATCTTCTCTGAAGAAGTTACTGTGTATTTGTATCAAAGGGTTTTGTGACCAAGCATCTTTTTGATCTTCATCGTGTAGGATGAACTGAAGAACTTTGCAGCCAACCTCTCCTTCTAAGTTGGTGTTTGAAGTTGCGTACTGGGGTCCGCGCATTGGTTAATCACGTATTTGGGAGCCATGCATCAAAAGGGAGAACTGTCACTACAGATCAAGTCCAATTGGGTATTGGGGTAAGGATTCAACTGTAGGTTGGTAAGGTACTTGGGATTCCTTTACTTGTAACTGCTTGATTTGATAATAATGGAGTTTCGGGAGTGGTGACCTGAAAATCACCCGGTGGGATTTTTGCCGCAAGGATTTTCCCCATTCGTAAACAAATCACTATGTTATTTATTTTTTGTTGCTTATTTAGTTTACTGGTGATTTGTTTGTGCTTCCACGCATTTGCATGATTAATTAACAACTTGGCTAATTAATTAATTGGTCTAAATCACAAGGGGTCATTCAGTTTGTGGCCTATCAGAAAGAGAAGTTGTTCAAAGGAGTGATTGCATGGTAGCCAGCCTATGCCCTCCAAGTACCCAAGCAGGAACTAGCTACAGCGCTATGAAAATAAGATCAAGGAAAGACTAAGACAAGTACTTACAAGAGCACCTTTGTAAGGTTCCTCCAAGGTTGAGGATGCCAACTCCTCCAACTTCAGTTATTATCGAAGAGATTATAGAATCACCTATGGATTTAGGAGTGCCAGCTCCAAAGAAGGATCAGACCCTGTCAGCCATTAAGGGTTTACTCCTTTAATCTTATCTTCACTTGGGATCACTAAGCCAGCTCCATGATTTGTTCAAAAGGGAACCCTTTGTTGTCCCTGCTATTCGAGGTTTTGATCTTCTAGTTCTGCCAAAACCTATCCAAGGAATCATTGGGGCTCCTGGCCCAAAAGCTTTAGAAGTTGCTTTGCCTAGCTTAGTCATCATCAGTCCAAAGATGGTCTCCCTAGCACCAAATCTGTAGACTTAAGAAGGCGTGGTCATTCTTATGCCAAAATCCTTCCCTTACAAAGATAGTCATTGTGTCCCATGGAAGTACGATGTGACTTTGATCTCTACCCAAACTGGAAGGGAAGAGGTTTACTCTAATATCTCTTCAAGCCTAGCTATGCTTGCCAGGAGTGGTCAATGTTATACTCTCGAGGAACTAGAAAAAAGAAGGAAAGAGATTGGCAAGAGCAGAGTTGAGCCAGTTAAGAATGGGGTCACCACTAAAGAAGCCGAGGAATTCTTGAAAACCATCCTAAAGGCCAATTATAGTGTGATTCACCAATTGAACAAATCTCCAACTCAAATTTCTATTTTAGCCCAATTGTTATCTTTAGAGGTCCATCGTGAAGCTCTATTGAAGCTATTGAAGGAAATGCATGTTTCTACCGGTATTACAGACTCTTTCTTCAAGGGTATGGTATCATTGATGTTGGCCACCAACTTAGTCTTATTTTTAGATGATGAGTTGCCTCCAAAAGGAAGAGATCATACCTTGGCCATGCATATCGTGGTTAAATGTGAAGACATGATCGTTACAAGGGTATTAATCGACAATGGATCAGCCTGATTATTTGCCTGATGGCTACTCTTAAGCGTCTAAAAATTGATATGTCTCTTATTAAGCCTAGCACCATGATAATTAGAGCCTTTGACGGAATGCGTTGCGAAGTTTAGGGCAAGATCAAGCTAATGATAGAGATCAACCCAAGATCCTTCATGGCCAACTTCTAAGTGATTAAAGTGGACTTTCCATACAATATGCTTTTAGGGAGGCCTTAGTTGCATATTGTCACGACCCAAATCCATGGAACATGAATTTAGATGCATGACTAACTTGCTAATCTTGCACAACTCAAAGTAAAATTAATCCAAAATAATTTAAAACTCCAAAGAAACAATGCTCTTAATAAATAACCTCTTACAAAAATCTAAACTCCACCAATTGGAAAATAATCTCCAAAATATAAATCATGAATTACAAAAAAATGATAACTAAAATTCTATAAGTCTTCAACTAATATAGAAATCGCCTACAACTTCCACGCTCAACCTTGCACCTTACAAAGCGATCAGAAGGTCCTATATTCCCAACTACACTTCAATCTGAAAATAGTAATTGATGAGGTGAGCCACATCTAGTAAGTAATTATACAGAATATACAACGGAATAGAGTCAAGCAAAGCCCGAGTATTTTGAATTTTCACAAACTCATTCAATGGTATCAAAAAAATAATTATTCTAAAACATATAACGAATCACTTAATACATATGTAATCACATCTTAAAATCATTAGAAAACACATACATATAATTGATCAGAGCACAGTGTCACATATACACATCACATATTCTCACATACAATCTTGTGAGCGGATACCAACATCTAACCCCTGCTGGTAAAGGATCAACACCTATTCTCACATACAATCCTGTGAGCGGATTTACACATATATTTGATATATCTGATCAATTCTAAAAAAAAAACACTTATTTTAAGTCATATATCACAAAGCAAAGTTAATACAAAATATAATAATTTACTTGATATTAACAATTTCTTTTCAAATACAAAGGCATATCAAAGATCACGATATCGAATAGAACATATATCAAAGGATGCTTGACTCTCTTAGGGAATGAATAAGAACTGAAGAGTTCATATAAATATTTTTAAAATTCTTGAGTAAGTTTGAAAACCCAATTTGCTAAAAGACCCGTCTTAAATACCATTTGAAAAAAATAAAAATATGACTTTGAAATCACTTGGTTTTAAACAAACTTAAAGAAAAAGAACCTTTATAGAAAACTTACTTTGAAACACAATTATTTTCGGGAAAATAGTTTAGCTTAGAAATCATCTTTTAAATGGGATTTTTACAATCAAAACGTTATTTAAAATTCGAAATTTCTCTTTAAAACATTGTCTAAAAGTCGAAGTTTCTCTTCCAATGGTGTAAGAATAATGCCTTCGATAAACTTTAGAAAATGTAAACTTTAAAAACATAACTTTTGAAAAACCTTTAACTTCTAAGAACCTAAAGAATAAACTTGTGCATAATATGCATAATTACTTACCTCTCTTGCTAATACTTCTGAACACAGCTGAACACTTTAATCTTCGGTAAGCTCTAAACAAAAGAATGCTTTAATCAGTAAGCATGGAATCTAATCCTTACGACCCTTTTCCTTCCTACTGTCCTACAAAATCAGGTATGAAACTACTTTCATATATACCATTTAATTAAGCAATTAATATTCCTTATCAAAGTCTCACTGCAACAATATTTCCCCAAAACTAATCTGTACTACTAGAGTTCAAACAAATTTCTATAACCACAATTGATTTTCTAGGCCAATAATGTTTCCTTGCATTGGGTCAAATCTCATATTACTATTAAAGAAGCATCAGTCGAAATACCCTAGGCCTTAGATTAATGTTCCCATTGAAAACGTAAAGGATACAGGGCCACCTTTAGGATTAAAGGTTATAATTATGAAGTCTATATTCGAAGGAAATCTATAGGCAACTCAATGAAATCATGTACTCACTTTTAGGAATTAATCTAATATATATAGTCCTTTACTAGACCCAACGTCCTCAATTTCAACGGGTAATCAATATAAAATACAAAAGTACCATTAACTTAAGAGTATTACAATCGGATCTTTACATGAATAACGCTCATATATATAACCATCTTTCCGTTGAAATCGATTAGTCGAATAGTAGACATAACTGAATCTTATCATGCTGCCAAAATCGTAAATATATCACAAGATTTATAAACAAGATAGAAATATTGGGATGAGGTTCTCACCTTGATTTTGTGGCCAAACAGTATGCCCTAAAACAATTCTGCCTCTTCAATTAACTCTGAGGAAAAAATATACCTCCTAGCCTCCTTAGTGATGAAACCCTTCTTATAAAAATCCTAATTATCTTTTCCTCCAACTTATATTTTAACACATCAGAAATGTGGGCTTGGTGGGGTGGTGGGCTCGAGTTTAAAATCCACTTAAGCTTATCTCTTTCGTCTCCAAGAGGCCTATAGAACATCTTTCTCTTTTCTTTTTATTTATTTTAATTGTCTCACTAAATTGTATGCACTAAAACTTTAATTTCCTCACTTAATTGTAGCACCACAAAATTGTCTACACCCATCTTATTGTGCACACACTTATAGTACATCAACTCTATATTAAAATGATAAGGTACGGTGATAATCATAAAAAACAAAATTTGGGGTATTACACATATAGCAAGTGTAGTCACGTCTACCCTCTATCAGAGACTTAAGTTCAACTCCGAGAATTAGTTGATCACCATTATGGCTGAAGAGCCCATGACTATCTTCTAGAAGACATCTATCCCTTACATTAGTGATAATGCTTTTCTAGAAATGTCTTTCCATAGCTTTGAGCTAGTTTCCATGATTCATAATGCTTTAGAGCTTGATTTCAGTTGGCTTGCAGTAGTTTTGATGGCTGTAAAGGAGATGCTCAAGTTTAGGTACCAATTAGGTCAAGGCCTTAGAGTTGTAGGACATGGGAGCCCTGCTCTCATTGAACTCTTAGATAACAAAGGAAGTTTCAGTTTGGGGTATGAACCCACTCATGAAGAACTCTTTCAAACTTCCAGAGGAAAGAAGAGAAAGTGTGCCACTTTAAGGATGCCTACTCCTCATATCAGAACCACTTTTTCGGCTCTAGTCGGGGTCATTATGCCAGAACCTTTCAAGGAATTGGAAGATCTGGCTTGCATTATTCGACTCTGCCCCAAAGAGTTCTCTATGAATGCTATCACATCTTCTGAAGATGATCCAACTTCTACTACGGGGATGTTAGGTGAGACGGTAGGTCTTTGGACCATCGAGCCTTGCTTTGTGGTTGCACCAGCTAAGTAAAGAGTATTCCATCATCAAGTGATTGGGCCTCTCGAGAACCCGAAAGGGTTGGAATAGCATATTTAGTTTATTTTGCATGCTTATGTCATTTCCTACTTTATTTGTACTTCATGTTCATTTCCCCAGTTTGTTTTCCTAGAAACAACAAAAAAAAGCATTTCCCTTTTATCATTATCAGGCATGAACTTTGTTTTCCCCTTACCCATAATCCATCAATGAAATATTTAGCATATATTCAGAAAAATTCTTGGATCTCTCTTTACTTGCTTTCCTATGAATATGTGTATGCAAATTATCTTATATTTCTCTATATATGTTATGCTCTAAGGATCTGTTTTGATTCCCAAGTGGGTACGTCGTCCCTTTGCCATAACGAGGGTGTGGATGATGTGAATGAGACAATAGAATTGGATCATGATGTTGAAGGATTGGAAGAGGTCTCGAACTTACCTCAAGACATCCTAAAAGCTCTAAACAGATAGAGTGAAGGGTCCAAGCCCAATATTGCAAAGACAGAGCTGATAAATCTAGCTGATGAAGGCGAGAAAAAAAATAGGTCAAGATCAAGGTAAACTTTCCCAAGGACATGAAAGATGAGCTTATAGCTCTATTGAAGGAATTCAAGGAAATCTTTACTAGGTCTTATCAAGATATGCTAGGACAGGATATCAAGATCGTTGTTCACATGATTTTGGTTAAACCTAAATGCCCTCCAATGTGGTAGGCCCTTTGAAGGATGAAGTCAGAGATTATCCTGAAAATCAAAGAAGAAGTAGAAAAGTAGTTGAAAGCCGGTTTTCTTACAACCATAACCTATTCCGATTGGGTTGCAAACATTATTCCCGTACCAAAGAAAGATGGGAAAGTATGCATATGTGTCAATTATAGAGATTTGAATTGGGCCAACCCAAAGGATAACTTTCCCTTGCCACACATCAATACCTTGATTGATAACACCATGACCAGCATGTTCTTCTCCATTATGGATAGGTTCTTGGGTTGTAATCAGATCAAGATGGCTGAAGAGAACAAAGCCAAGACAACGTTCACCACCCATTAGGGAATTTATGCCTACGATGTCATGCCATTCAACTTGGAGAATGCTGGGGCAGCCTACTAGCGAGCTATGGTAACCTTGTTCTATGATATGATGTGTAAGGAGATAGAAGTATATGTGGATGATATGATTGCCAAGTCACGCACTCCTAGTGATTATTTGATAGATTTGAGAAAGCTATTCAAGCACCTCATCAAGGATAGGTTGAGGCTTAATCGTAACAAGTGTGTCTTCTGAGCCAATTTAGGGAAATTGCTCAGCTTCATAGTCAACCAAAGAGGAATTGAAGTGGACCTTGCAAAAGTCTAGGCCATTAGGGACATGCCTGCACCAAAAACCGAGAAACAAGTTTGAAGCTTCTTAGGAAGGATCAATTACATAGCTCACTTCATAGCGCAGTTGACAACCATGCGTGATCCCTTATTCAAGCTCTTGAAGAAGGGTACAAAGATAGAATGGAAAGATGAGTGTTAAGCGGCTTTTGATAGAATTAAGTAGTACTAGTTGAACCCTCCTATATTGGTTCCTTTGACGTTAGGACAGATTCTTTACCTAGCAGTGCAGGAGACATCCATTGATTCTTTTTAATCGCAATGGACCTTACGTAAGTTGCAACAGTACATGCTTTACTTCACCAAGCGGTTGATTGCCCACATGGACCCTATCAAGTACATCTTTGAAAAGCCTACCCTTACAAGGAAGATCTCCCATTGGTAGATTTTGTTATTTGAGTTTGATATTGTGTTTATGGTATAAAAGGCCATCAAGGGCCAAGTCATAGCCGATTACCTAGTGGACCTACTGTTGAACAATCCAGATTTCTTAGAATCTCTCTTCCTAGATGAGGATGTTTTGGCGATAGAGCCAGAGTCCAGCAATGTAGAACCATGGCATTGGAAACTTTGTTTCGATGGGGCTGCCAATACCATTGGAAATGGAATGGAAGTAGTTTTAGTATCCCCGAAGGGCCAGCAAATCCAATCAAGCTGAATTTCATAGAGTATGAGGCGTTCATAGTAGGCTTACAAGTCACCTTGGAGTTAAGTGCATACGATTAAGCATCTTTGGAGATTCGCTGTTGATCATCTCCGAAATAGAGGGAAAGTGGCAAGCCCAAGACACCAAGTTGATTTCGTATTAGAAGTGTGTCAGTCACTTAATCCCAAAGTTCCAAAACTTTACCTTTGCTTATTTGCCCTGAGCACACAATTAGTTTACAGATGCTTTAGCCACCTTGGCTAGCATGGCTAAGTTAGTAGAAGGAGATGAGATGCGACTTTTGCATATAAGGTTCACAGCATGCTGGCCTACTACATGAATATCAAAGAATGCATGAATGTCAAAGCTAAAATCGATAGGAAGCCATGGTACCATGATATCAAGGCTTATATCAAAGATGGTGAATACCTGCTTAGAGCCATAAACAGCGAGAGGAAATTCATCAGGTGCATGGTGTGCCAATTTTTCTTGAAACCATGATAGAACTTTGCTTCAATGTATAGATGCCGCCGAGGCTAACCATTTGATGGAAGAGATGCATGAGGTCCTACTTGGTGTCCATGCTAGCGAACCCTTGTTTGTTAAAAAAAATTATGAGAGCCGGCAACTAATGGCTCACCATGGAAAGTGACTGCATTAAGCATGTGAGGACATGCCACCGTTGCCTAGTCTATCAGTATAGAAAGAATGTTCCTCCCTAACCCATGCACTTTCTAGCAGTGCCATGACCTTTTTTAGCCTGGAGAATGGATGTCATTGGACCCGTGATTTTGAAAGCCTCAAATGGGCATGAGTATATCTTGGTGGCCATCGATTACTTCACCAAGTTGGTGGAAGCCGCTTTCTACAAAAGCCTCACCCAAACTGTTATGGCTTGGTTCTTGAAATAGACCTCATTTGCCATAATGGTGTACTAGGAGAGCTTATTACAGATAATGGAAAGAATTTGAATGGGAAAATGATTGAGCAACTTTGCCAACAGTTCAAGATCGAGAACCAAAATTTGGTTCCCTACCACCCTCAGATGAATGGCACGATGGAAGCAGTCAACAAAAACATAAAGAAGATCTTGGTGAAGATGACAGGCACCTATAAGGACTGGCACGAGTTCTTGCCATTTGCCTTATGCGCCTATCGCACTTCTATTCGTACTTCCACGAGTGCGCCTTCATATTCCTTGGTCTACAGCATGAAAACCGCCCTCCCCGCAGAGGTAGAGATCCCATCTTTCAGACTATTATCACAGATAAAGCTGTCTGAAGCTGAATAGGGCCATTCCCAATATGAGCAATTGAACATGATAGACGAGAACTGCATGACCGCAATGTGCAATGGATAGTTGTTCCAAGGCCACATCAAGCAAGCATGTAACAAGAAAGTTAGACCCAAAGTCTTTGAAGAATGCAACCTAGTCTTGAAAAAGTGCAACTAGGCTATGCCTAATCATAGAGGAAAGTTTGCCCCAACTTATGAGGGTCTGTATGTGGAAAAAAAGGCTTCTCCAGAGGAGCCCTTATCCTAGCCAACATGGATGGGCATGACTTCAATATGCCCACCAATTCTGATGCTATCATATAGTACTTTGCATGATGGAGCCTCCAAGTGCAACCTCTTTTTCTACATTCCTTTGCAATTAAAAAAACAAAAAACAAAAAACAAAACAAAACAAAACAAAACAAAAAACAAAAAACAAAAAAAAAAAAACAAAAATATGAAGAGGTAGATTGAAAACCTAAAAGGGTGGTCTATGCAAAAGGAGAGGAAAAGAAAGAGTGTGAGGGAGCCTGCTAGATTGAAAACCCAAATGAGTGGTCTAGGCAAAATTAAGGCAATAAAAAGTGTCAGTTAAACTACGTGATGACCTGACCCAATCACATTTTAGAAGAAAAATTAGTTAGTTGAATCCGCTTGGGTTTATAATCAAGATCAAGGAAAGAAAGCATGCACCCTCTTAGGTTACTCTATGTTTGCAACACGCATGGCCCGCTGTGGTTTTGTTCAAAGATTTTATGGAAATGGGAAAGATCCGTCTAGAACATGATGTATCCTTTGGAACTTAAGATATTGATATGCATAGACTTACATTTACCATTTTATTTGTATGATCTTGCATTTTCAAAGCATTTGCGCACATATTCATTAAACATGTTTGTTTTATGCCTTTCAGATCCTTTCATGCATTCATCATTATGCATCCAAACACAAATCTTATAAATATAAATATCTCCTGATAATCAATATATGTGTAAACATCTCTGTTCCCACCATTTTTCCATTTTAAGCATGCCTTACAAACTAGACTATGCTTTAAAAATCCAAAAGTGGAAGGCTGTACACAATTGCCTAGAAATTTACAATGGACCTTTCCATATATGGTGGAATACTAACTACATAGCTCATGTGTAGAAATGAAAAGAAACAAAAAGGACCCCAATAAGTCAAACATGACCCAAACAGTTTGACATCGCCCTGCATAGCACCCTGAAGCCGATAAGAAGAATCAAATCATCTGAGGAATGTATACAAAGCAACCCTATAGCATCAAAGCCTAGATCTCTAGCAATCTCACTAAGTTGGCCATACGTATGTCAAATACGAACCAACTCTTTCTCCATACTGGGACTCGGGGTTAACCCTACCTCTCTATATCAAGCAGAACCTATAATGTGCTAATCTCAGTAGTAGCAATTCTTGATGCCTCCTCCTTCTCATCTACCTCAGCTTGGAGATGACGAAATGCCAACTATGGCTCACTAGGCTCATTAGTTAACCCATACTCAAGACTCAAAGTAGAGTGAATGTAGGACCTAGCTTGCAATAGCCTCATGGCTAAATCATCAACCTTACTGCTCGCCTTGGCACGACTAGCCTCTACTATGGGCCTCTCTTTCTCTCTCATCTAGCCCAAGATAGTGAATCTCTAAGTAAGATATACTAGCTCACTCTCTATGCTAGTGACTCAAGATCTCAACTGAGTACACTTAGCCTCCGTAGCTGAAGGGACAATCCCTCTACGTAAGCTCTACTCGAAGTGTGGTAAGCTTAACCTCGTATGTCCTCCCCATCTCATCAAAGTCCTCCATAGTGGCATCAAAATCTCCTTGCAGCAATCCCTATCTCTGATAGCCCCTATTAGGCACTCTCTCAAGTCCTTAAGAGTACTCTCAACTCTAACCTCAAACTCCAGTGTATAATCCCTCAATATATCAACTAGAAGGTGAGGGTCAAATGGATCTGAAACCGATAGATTGATGATGAAACACAAATCTGTGGTAGCTTTCCACTTTCTAAACTCGGTGATATACTACTCATAATCATCCCCTAGACAAATAGGGTAATCAATAGTCGACCTACTCTCCTTCTAGAAATCAGAAGTGCGATCTATGATAACTGTGTCAATATCTTGGAGACCATACTCACAAGTGATGACAAAAAGATTCCTAAGTCGAGGAACATGCTAGGTACCCCCAAATAGCCTCATGGCCATACTCGGATAGTACCCTGTACAGTGATGTGGCATCTTCGAGGAACTGCTTGATGTATGCTCAATCCTTGGAAGAGAATTAAGTCCACCATCGCTTGAGCTCCCTCTCATGAAAATTTTGTCCCTCAAGCTCCATAACTATGTCATATGGCATGAACCTAAGAGCATCCATGCTTAGATTTAAAAGAACGCAGTGTTCTGATGTCGATCTATGCAAGAAAGTGTAAGAAAATGGTGTTTCTAAGTGTTTTCAATGAAGAAAATGGGTAGGAGAAGACCTGAAAAATGTAGACCAAAATATGGGAGGTTTGGGAGGCGTTGAGACCTTTATGCACAGTTTCGAGGCTAATGTACCTTTAGTGGCTGCTAGCCCTAGGCGGTGTACAGTAAGTGGCCATTAGGCCTCGAGACATGTGCCAGGTCTTTGCCCTCTAGATCAACTTCGAAGCAAAGATTCCTTTAGTTTTAGCACTAATAGTGGTACACGGGCGGTTTAGCAGGAAACCAATCTGTTCAGGGATTTTTGGCACCAAGATTGCACAAAGCCTACATTGGGATAGATTATTTTTGTGTGTCTTGTTTGCCATTTCGAAATATCTTGAACCTCATTATTAAAGCCTGGTTCACCCAGTTCAGGGGTTAGTTCAACCCCCATTGTCAAGACACGTAACAGGATAGTGCCGAGGCCATTCCTAATCATTAATAGCAATCCATCCAACATGGTATAAAGATCGCAACGATCAGTTCCTACATGGAACCTTTTTCAAAGCATCGATCAATTCAATCGATAGCCAGGTCAATTAGTACATTCTGCCATATGGCAAGTCTAAGAAAACCTCGCTTGGGGAAGTCCATGTTCATAGTCAAGGTTGTCAAGAAACTTATATTGTCTAGTGTGATCCTAATCTTGCTTCAATTCGGTTGATCAGTTTAGAACCACACAAAACTAAACTAAGGCAGTTTATTTTTCATGGTTCGGTCCATTTCAATGAATCAATATGCACAAGATCGATACTTTTTGTACAATAATAGGTCTTTCCTGCCAGGAACATTTTCTCTCATGTTAAGAACCACATAAAACCTACACTGGGGCAATTTTATTTTATGCAGTCTCTCCCCTTTCCATATTCCTAAGCAAGTCAATCAATATAAGATTTTATTAGTAAGCCCATGAAAATACGGTACGATGCAAATGAAACAATGCGTGAGTAAAAATAGTGGTGCAACAAGCTAATAAGTGCTAAAGTACTGCTGACTTACATACATCTAAGCCTACTAAGGGACAATGTCCATACATACATTTGAGCCTACTAAGAGGCAATATCAATAAACATACATCTGAGCCTACCAAGAGGCAATATCAAGAAACATATGTTTGAGCCTACTAAAAGGCGATATCAAGAAACATACATCTGAGCCCCTTTTTTTATTTAGAAAACAGATTATAAATATGTCCAATCTCTAGTGGTGGTGGAACCAACCAAGATGCCTATTAATAGGCAATATTCATACATACATTTGAGCCTACTAAGAGGCGATACCAACATGCATCTAGAAGCCTACCAAATGGCAATATCAAAATACAGTCCAGGCCCACGTTGAGGCAATTATACATACATGTCTTAAAGCCTACCAAGAGGCAATTTCAAAATGCAGTCCAGATCCATAATGGGGCAATCATACATACATGCCAAAAGCCTACCAAGAGGCAATATCAAAATACAGCCCAAGCTCATGATGGGGCAATCATACATACATGTCTAGAAGCCTACCAAGAGGCAATATCAAGATACAGTCAAGGCCCATTGTGGGGCAATATAAAACATACATACCTAGCCCACTATGGGGCAATGTCAGAAATAGTATAAGGAAATGAATACATGCCCATGCAGGGGTTACATCATCATAAATATACAACAAATAGAGGCTAATCTAAGGAGAATCATTATCTCTAATAGTGTCATCAGCAAAGCACCCAACACTGCCATCATCGACACCATCACTAGTAACTGGACCAGAAAAAAGGTTGACTCGCCCAGCCGAAGAACCTAGGACCCATCCTGGAGTTTGAAATGAAGCCTTCCCTAGTGCAAGGCCCTATGCCTAGTCTGAAATAAAAGTAAATCCCCATCCACCGATAGGACCTAGAGGAACTGGCATGTACTCAATCTCATGTCTCCTAATGGGAGGATCCCTGCCTAGAATATAGGGTGCCAAAGGTATAGACATCCTTTGTCCCCTTATCTCACAATCAAGACACCAATATACCCTAGAAGCAAGCCTACCTTAGCAATATGTTGGCTCCTTTCTCTCTCCATAGCAATGGCCTGACTTTCTCGCTCCTTCTACCATGTTGGCTCTTGAGCCAATGCTCTAGCAATCTCCTCCTACATGCACTCCTTCTTTGTGATAGCAACACCCTCAAGATCTCATACCTAAGCTTGCAAGGCCTCTACGTGTGATCCTAAATGGGCCTTCAAAGCCCTTTGAGCACATGTAATGCCCCCGAGCACTCTACCCTCGCTCATAAGGCAGTCATCAATAATGGGCCCAATCGAAAACACGAAAAATCAAGTAGCATAATCAGCTTCCTTTGTAACGAAGCCCTCGAAGGGACCTGTCACATAAGCGGGGTTTCCCATAATCACCTCAGGACAAGACATCTCAAGAGGTGGATCTTTAGGCACTCTAAAGGTTAATATGACATGATGGAAGCCCCTTTAAGCCAAAAAGAACTCCCAGCTATTCAGAGCTCAAAATTAGAGTCGAGTGTACGATTGATTCATAGTGGGAGTGACATTGGGTTTAGCCAATAAACCTCTATCAGATGGAGTGTTTTGTATCTCACCCCAAGTGACGTAATCAAGCACAGTGTTGATAATAGTCCACTATGTTAGAACAACTATGGAAATATCACAAAAGGACCAAGCATATGCCCTAGGATACAACGTTATGGAAAGACCAGCATATTGTGGCCACCAAGTCAAAATCTGCCAACAAACCTTAAGGCTCCTGAAGCCTTGGCATGACACCTGCCTCAGATAGACAATGAAAAATTCGTAAGAAAGGGACCCCCAATCATAAGTCCCTATGACGGACACCACTCTCATGGCTCCTAGCAGCCTGCAAGTTAACACCAACCAATTGTGGCCCAGCAGGCAACTACTGATGAAGCAGAAGAAGAACCACTTAAGAGCAACGTCTTCTAGCTTTTTCATCCAAGGTATGTTCCCTTTTAGCCACCATATACGAATTTGGGGCTCATCAGTAGGCCTGAAGTACCTTTTGGTCGTCCTAGTAAGGGGGTATGGAATGCCCAAAAGCTCGCTCATTGCTGCGAAGCTCACAAACTCGGTCGGGACAGGGTCCCCTCCAAATCTAAGGCCTAAGATGGTTTCCCAATTAAGGGGAAGGACTGTATACTACCCGTATCTCAAGTGAAAAGTGTCTATCTCAACATGAAACCACTGCACCAAAGCCTCAACCAATCTGTGCCTCATGGAACAAGGCGGAATGCAAAGAAAGGCCCCAAATCCTTACCCCATCAGGAAGGTGCAATAGTGCGAATCAGTAGAGGGATGAAGAAAGTGGAGGGAAAATGAAGACCATGCCCCTCGGTCGCGAACCTTATCAGTATCTATGCTTAAAATCAAAGAAGAGCTAACTGTCAGTACACATAACATATATATTTACCGAACCAACAAACAGAAGGGAAGAGAAGAGTGTACTTGACCCTTTCTCGCCTGGGCAGAAGAATGCCTCTTCAAATCATGCTACAGATGGGTGTCCTTAACGCTATCATCAATCTCTCCAGTATAGGCCTCCAATTTGGCCTAGCGAGGTGGAAACCTCAGTCTACAACTCCTGTGCCTAAGAGCACTAGGGTCCTACCCATTTATATCATCAGCCTCTAAGTCGGCATCCATATCAAACATAAGCTCATTGTCCCCTAGGCCTCCTTCCTCCTCGGTTCGAGGGAACTGTGAAGAACCTCCTCCTAAACCAATGTGGAACCAAGATGAGGCACTACCTGTCTCCACCGAACATCACCTCCTAGTGCAATGTGCTGTATGTATGCCCCAAGGGGGTGCAGTGTTATCACCTCCTCGATCAAAGTGCCTTTAAAGGGTCTGTGCAACCTACTCGCTAACTGAAACAGTGCCATCATCACTACTAGATGAGTCTACTCAAGATGGAACAATGGCAAGAGCCTTCCCACAATCTCTGCTAGATCTTTCCTGTCAAGATATAACCTACAAAAGCAAGTTCAAATTTGATTAATAAGCCTAAAACATATGGCAATGCAAATAAAAAAGTAAGTACGTATAACCCTACTACCTAACACACATCATGCATGTTTATACCAAAGCTCATGTTTTCTTAGAATATCAAGGTTTTCAATATACCTCTCTTAGGATTCAGATTTGGCAACAATCTTTTAATCCTATCTCTTTCTATCTCAAAATATCATGGTTTTCAAAATACCTCTCTCAAGATTCAAATTCAGCAGTGATCGTTTAATTCTATCTCTTTTTATCTCAAAATATCAAGGTTTTCAAAATACCTCTCTCAAGATTCAGATTTGGCAGCGACAGTTTAGTCTCATATTGATTCAGATTCAACAACGACCATTAATCCTATGCCTTCTTCAAGATTCAAATTCGGCAATGTCTATTTAGTCTCATCGGCATTCAGATTTAGTAGCGACCGTTTAATCCTATGCCTTCTTTGAGATTCAGATTCGACAACAACCATTTAATCTCATCGGGGTTCAATTCGGCAGCAACCATTTAATCATATGCCTTCTTCAAGATTTAGATTTGGCAGCAACCATTTGGTCTCATCGGGATTTAGATTCGGCAGCAACCATTTAATCCCATGCCTTTTTCGAGATTCGGATCCAACATATGTAAGTTCACCTATGCTACTTAAACATGTGAATAGATATATTTTGCAACATCATCATAGCATAAAGAATATATATATATATATATATATATATATGTATGTATGTATGTATATATAAAATAAAAAAATAAATAAATAAAACCACATATGCAAAAATACCAAAAAATGAAATAAGTTCTAGCATGCTTTCCTTCTTGCATTGCTACTAATATATTTACGGGAAAAATAAAGAGAAAAAAAATAGACACTGACCTCAAGTGTAGAATACAAGACTGAAACTATAAACTGAAGCTGAAAGTTAGACCCGCTAGAACGTGACTTGCTCCAGAAACCTTTTTAGAAGTGAGAATTTAGAGAAATGAGGTGGAAATGGTCAAAATGAAGCTTTGGGGCCCATTTATAGGCCATTGTATGGCTTGGGTAGCCTAGCATACCTTTAGTGGTCAATGCACCTTTTGTGGCTGCCGGTTAGTGTTGATTGGTTGACCCAAAAAAAAAAAAAAAGAAAAAAAAAAAAAAAAGAAAAGAGTTTTGCCAACACTAAGGGGCCAGAAGAATTTTTTTTGGAGCAGTCGCAGCAGCTCAACCTTGTTAGGTAAAACTGGTATCAACCCATTAACAACACAGTTTTGGGATGCAATTTTGGGGCAACAAATGCAGAATTACGTTCTTTATCCAACACCTCTCCATACCATCAAGATGTCAGATAAAGTAGGGGTAACTGCAATACTGTATTTTGTCCACACTCAATTTGCGTGCTGAACTCCAAAAATCTCAAAAGTATTAACTTTTTCTCCAAGGGATTGTGGAAACATCTAATTTGATGTGATGCAACTGGTTCGGGCGTCAGAGCACTCAAAGTGCCTTTTCAGGTCAAATTGACCAAAATGCCCCTGGTCAACCTAGGGTTGGCCGAAGGTCAATTTTGGTAAAAATCATCCCAAAACAATATTTTTCACATTTCTCCATCAAACTCAAGCTACTCAGATATTTTCGTCAACTTTGACCCAAAGTTAACTCTTAAAGGCCTTAGAAACCCTAATTTTTATCCGACCGTCGAACAGATTGAGACCAACATCACTGCAAAGATTATTGAATTACGGGTCCAACAACTATTCACGAGTTGAAATCAGAGTCAAAATGGTTGAGATATCTTTAAAATCGTGCAGGGCGCATCAGCTCGATTCCTGAGGGCATAACTTTTGATTTGACCATTGGATTTCAAAGTTCTCTATCTTTCCAAAAGCTATACATCTAAACCTTTCTAAGCACATTAAGATCAATCTAATCCAAGCCCAGGAAGGGCTTCATCAGGCCATTCCAAGTCAATGGCTAATAGGTGGACGCTGGAGCTAAAGGATCACTTTTCCATTATAAATACCTCCAGACCCCCTCAGATAAATAAATAAATAAAATAAAATAAATAAAAACAAAATTGCGCATTTTTGGAGTTAGGTTCTAAGCAGGTTCTCTCTCTTTTCTCTACATTTCTCTCCCAAAAACACAAAAAAAAAACCTCTGATTCCTCTTTTCTCTCAACGATCAAGAGGTAGTGTTCTTGCACTCTTTTCCCTCTCCTTGGTCTTAGAACCTTGGATTTGAGGTTTAAAGGGTGTAGATGTAGTTTTTTAGCTACAATCTACAACCGTTGCTTTTTATTGCTTTATAAGTTGCTTTATTGCTTTTCCTAGCATTTTCTTGCTTTATCTTGCTTCATAGCTGTGGATATAAGGGGTCGTTTTTTGGAATCACCACCTATTTTTTGCATTGGTCTAAGAACCATATATATAGCGTCCTCTCGAGGAAGAACCTTTGTTCATACTACAAGAGTATGTGTTCAGAGTTTAGGTACGCTCTTAGGAAGGTGTTAGGCACCCAAGATTGCCCAACCTCAAGGTTGGCCTTCCATCGTTATGTCTTATGTCTTAACCCTATTATAAACAAATTCAACACTCGTATTCTAACTCACACACACACTAGCATATATCGAATAATCAACATGGCATCATTCATCCCAAAACACATATTTATCCATAAAGCAATAAAGAGCCAAAACCGCACATAATCCTAACATTCATCTAATCATGGCATCAAGGCATTCATCACATCACAAATCCTAATTATACATCTAAGCATGCTCCATCATATCATACAAAGGTAGCAAAATAGTCATGGTGTGAAGATATAGAATCATCACATGTTTTCCAATATATTTAGACATGAAATCACACATCAAATAAGCATATTCATCATATCACCAATGCATGACTTACCCTTTACTTACCTTGTAGCAACTCAGCACCTATGGCATTATGTATAAGCATGTGAATGCATGATCAAGGCATGGCGTTAAGAAGGAGAAACCCTAATCTAGCATACAATAACAAAAAAACATATGAACAAAGAAAAAAAAAACAAGCAACTCAAAAAGCATATAAGAAGGTCAAAACTGAGGCATATTAGGTAAAACAGACAAAGCAAAAGAAACAATAAGATCAAAATTAGGGTTTCTAGGCATGAGTATATGTGCGCATACATAGGCTAGAGTATGTAGGCTATCTGTATGCATACGCATACTTAGAGTTTGTGCGTGCATACCAAAGGATGCATATGCAGACATGCTTGAACCCCAACCCAGAAACAAACAAGCAGTAAAACAGAGCAGAAAAGAGAAACCCTAACTCTTACAACCTAGTATGCTTATAAACATAAAGGAAACTAAAAAACTAACCTAGGCAAACATATAAACACAAAAAAAGAAAAAGAAAAGAAATTAAAACTAAAAAGAAAGGCACAAAAGAAAAAGGAAGTAAGAATGAATACCTTAAAGCAAAAAAATCCAAGGCTTGATTTTTTATTGTTCCCCTCAGTCAAATCTATCACCATTAAAAAACACATGATTAGTAACTTTAAACTCAAAGGATTGGGGCTAGAAAAGGGTGTTTTGTGAAAAACTCCATTTTGATTAATTATTTTATAGTGAATATTAGATTTTTCCCATAGGATTTCCGTGTGTTTTGAAAATGTACCATGTAAGGATTTTTATAGTAGAAAAAAATGGGATTGGAATGGCTCCTAGACGATGTGAAATTCATTCCAAACCTCAATCATTATTGCAGAAAACTTGCATTTTTCATGCTCTTGAAACCTTAGTTGTGTACACAGGAATGTGCCTGCATATGCATGCTTTGGCGCGCGTACATAGGCTGCTGTCCATGTACATAGGCCAAGGGCCACTTTTGGTTATTTATTTCCAAAAATATATTTTTGCTAATTTAAAAGGTTACATTTTTCATTTTAACACTCCTCAAGTCAATTTGATATTTGATTAGATTTTAAACTAGCCTTAGGCCTTAGAGTTTGAGCATCATTGGGGAATAGGGGCCCGAGTTGTAAAGGGTACAAAATATGGTGTCTACAAATGCGCCTCTTTTGATCCGAAGAGTTGTGTGAGATTAGTATGTTCGAAATCCTACCTTTGTTGCTCAGGAAACGAGCAACAACAAGTTCACTATCCCAAAACTTTTTTTTCCACTTGCAAGTAAATGGTGAGTGACTCGCTATCCTAAAGTCACTAAAAAAAGAAAAAAAGAAAAAAAAAATAAGGGTGCTCTTATAAGCTAACCCAACAAACAACAAAAGGATATGGTCTCTGTTGTGTCCATTCAGGGCTCTTGCGTCAAACTTCTCTAGGAGACTTGTTCCTCTTGTCTTCTTCACTCCTTTTTCTTCCTTTTCTAGTGAAGCACTTGCCTCGAGTTAACCTTGATCTCTTTCTCTGTCTCTATCTCTACGTTTTCCTACTGTGCCTGCATGTTTAACTCCTAGAGGATATTTGCACGAGTAGTTTTAATTGTTGGATCCACTAGGAATGGTGAAAACTCGCTAAGGAGTAGATATGCATAGGGAGGAATCTTTTGCTTCTCATGACTTCACTGGGGATAAGAAACTCGTTGAAGAGTAATATGAATGGACTCACTGAGGAGTAGTGTAGATATGTGATCCACTGGGGAAGAATCTTTTGTTTCCTTCATGGTTTATTAAGGACTTTGAGGAAAGATCTTTTGCTTCCTTGCTGAGCATTTGTTTTCTTAAGTGTATTGGACTTGCTGGGGAAGAATCTTTTGCTTCCTCATAGGGGGTACTTTAGGTGTACTTGGTTTATTGGGGATACTTTGGGAAACAATCTTCTACTTCCTTACTGGGGATTGTTCAAATGTGCTTGGGTCCATCTGGGAAGAATCTTTTGCCTCCTTCATAGGGATGATATTCATTAGGGAAGAATCTTCTACTTTCTTACTGGGGATGATGCTTGATGTGTTTTGATCCACTGGGGAAGAATCTTTTGCTTCCTCCATGGGGATAGTTTTCTTGATGTGCTTGAGCTATTAAGGAAGAGTCTTCTACTTCCTTGCTGAGAATAGTGTTCTTGATGTGCTTGATCCACTAGGGAAGAATCTTCTGCTTCCTTCATGGGGTGGTGTTCTTGATTTTGGGTGATCTATTGGAAATGGTTTTAGGATGTACATGCTTCATTGGGGAAGAGTCTTCTACTTCCTTTACCACTCACTGAAGGGTCCCTTGATGATTTTGTGCCTAATTGTTACAATCTTGATATGTTCTTTTTTGAAAGTAGGAATTTTTTTTTTACTATTCATGACTAAACTAATCATAGTTTAGTGATGAGGCATAAACTACACGTAGTTTAACCATTAAGTGTGTTCCCACCTTTTCATTTTCCTCTCCAATGGTTACCAACCATTTATTTTTCTTCTTCATTCTCTTCCTCTCCCTTAACTCTTCACATTCTTCATAACTCTTTTTTCTTTTTCTTTTTTCTCTCTACAAAAAACTCCCTCTCCTCTTTCGTTTCCTCACTTCCTAACTCTCTCATTCTCTCAAACTCTCTCATTCTCTCAAACTCTCTCATTCTCTCATTTTGTCTCTTCATCTTCTCCAATGGCACCTAAGGCTAAGAAGACCTCCTATGTCCTTTCTTTTGATGCATTCCATTTCACCTACTAGAGTGGGGTAACGAAGTTTATGAGGCCTTCACCATTGACATACCATCCAGAGAATCACATCCCCATGGCTAAATTTGTAAGTTTTCAAACTTTTTCTCATTTTCAAGTTTCTCTTAAATCTTAATGTGTTTTTGGCCATGCAAATGCTTGGAATTTGTTGTGGGATGGGTTTAGGTGAAAACCTAACATCAAGGAGTGGTAGGTTGATTTTGGATGAGGTATGCTTGAAAATGTCAAAGAACTACTTCTATCTGTGTTCTTGCATGCGTGGGCTAGGGCCTACGTACACAACTTGGGTTCATGTGTACACGGATCTGTTCTTGCTTACATAGGTCTGTTCTTAAGGCTTTGCATATGTAGGAATAGACTTGCATACGTGGGGGTCCTGTTTACATACATGGGCTTTGACCTGCGTATGTGAAATGCCTGGCAGAAGCTCTAATCTGCCCATTTTCACTTCCTTTTCAATCGTTTCACTATTATATGCAATCCTAACTCCCCTTTTGTTATTTTTGCTTCTGATCATCGTTGTATCCTTCTTTTTATCTTCATTCTTACATCAAAAACATCATTTTTCATCAATTTTGCTTGAATCAAGAATCTAATGTCATCTTCTTCTTTTTTACAGTCATCATCTCCTTATGCTGGTAGGGGGAGCACTAATAAGGTGGTAGAGTGGTACAACCTTCTTGTCCTTGAAACCAAGGCCTACATCGAAGAGGCGAGTTTCAAACCTATCATTGGTCTTCTTCCAAAGAAGTCTGTGAGTGCTACCTTGGTGCAGTGCCTCATTAAGAGGTGGTGTACTACCCATACCTTTCATATTGCTAAGTAGGAGATGATGGTGACTACCTATAACTTCTACCACATGATCGACCTTAGTTTTGAAGGGGCCATTACTAGTTTTGACTACATGTCGAGCATCTAGCTGGGTCTTGATATGTTAGGGAGGAAGTACTCCACTGAGACCATCCATTACTTTGATTTGGTATCGAATTACATGCTTCTCCCATAGAGGACTACAGAGAAGCATGTCTATACGGCTAATAGGGGTGTGCAAAAAACCCACCGACTTGCCAAACTCGACATGACCCAACTCGATGGGTTGGGTTACAAAAAAAAATTTTATAACGGGTCGGGTTGGGTTTGGGTCATAAAATTACAAACTCCCCAAACCCAACCTGACCCACCCATATTTAATATATATTTAAAATATATTATATATTTAATAAATTTTTTTAAACCAACTGTAAGGCACTTATATATATATATATATATATATATATATATTTAAATATATATTATATATTTAATAATTTATATAAAAAAAAAAAAAACCAATTGTAGAGTAGCACTTCATTAGTTCCTCATACTAATACTAATTTAATATATATATATATATATATATATATATAATATTATATAATTAATAAATATTTTAAAATAACCGGTTCTTCCTATTCTATATAAAAGCCAATTAGTTCACACAAACCCTAATAAATTACTATTGTTGTTTAGTCATTAGTGTTATTTGCCTTTAAGGAGTCACATTGATACTAATCTTTGGGTTTTTTTAATATATTAATATTTATATATTTTTTCTACTCAATTTAATAATAATAATAATAATTTGTCAAACCCATGGGTTCAACCCTTGGGTTGAATTTTTTTTTGACCCACCATGGTGAATTGGGTCAAAAAATCCCCTCAACCCGACCCAACTCGACCCATGCACACCCCTAATAGGTAGGGCTCTCCTTCTTCACTTGTTAGAGGCTTACCTCTTTGCCAATGGTGGGCAAATGGTGTCTTTGAGGTGGTTGACCTCCTTTCAGGACTTTGGAAAGACACGGAAGGCCAACTAGGGGCAGGCACATCTTGCCTATCTTTACTCCACCATCGACACCCTCAACCAGTGCACTTTAAGGCTACTTGTGGGGCCTTGGAAGCTCCTTAAGGTTAGTTCTCTTCCCATTTCTTACATTTTCCTTTGTAGCTTGTAGTCTCGTAAACTATTTTGTCTTGCATCTTGTAAACTACCATCTTGCAAACTGTCATCTTGCATCTAACTTGTGGCATATGCTTCTTTTTGCAGCGGTGGAATGTTAGATATGGCCTCATAACCCCAGGCATCGATCTAGTTCTAAAGGAGTTCTCTCAAGTGAGGGCCTACCTTGCTAGGTTAACTTTAGATAAGGTAATTCAAGATTTTTAGTTATTCATGCTTTTTCATGCAAACTGTCATCTTGCATCTAACCTGTGGCTTGTGCTTCCTTTTGCAGCGGTGGATTATTAGGTATGGCCTTATAACTCCAAGCACCAACCTAAGTTTGAGGGAATTCTCTAGAGTGAAGGCCCACCTTTCTGGGTTAACTTTGAATAAGGTAAGTTCAAGAGTTCCAATTTTCATGCTCCTTCATGCATTTCCCTCAGGATACTCTTCTTCTAACCTTGTATCATTATAGGTCAATTGGACTCCATAGGCCGGCCAGCCCCTTCCTGCTTCTCTGGATTTGGAAGCTGCTACCATCATTGCTTCAAAGATTACCTGGCCCTTTAAAGGAGTGGGCTTGAGGGCACTCTACTTAACAGAAAGGGTGTAGTGTCAACTGGTGGTTAGAGATGACCCATAGATTACGATGGATCCTCTAGAGTTCATGCTTGCCCCATACTTCGTGACCGATGCAGAGTACAACTCGTGAGGGAGCGATATTCCCTATGCCAGCCAACTCATAGATGGATTGGATTATGAGAAATTCAACATCACCCACCTTATGCCTTCCTTTACTACACAGGTATATACTCACTCTCTTTTTCTTCTTTTCCTTTTCCTTTACCTTGTTTATCATGGCTTCTAATGGTGGAAAACTTGTAGCAAGAGGAGCCCGCTGCCGGTGAGCTGATTGATCCTCCACATCTTCCTTGGACGGTCTATGCTTACAGCCCTGATGGCTTTGCTCGAGAGCACGCCATGCCCTATAATCCCAATGTTATAGGCTACCCTTTTCTTCCAAACACCCAAGCGGTGAGTTCTTCTTTCCCTTTGTTCTTTTTGCTATCTCTCTTTTTTTTCAGTCATTAACCCATCTTCCTTTGAACTGTAACCCACCATCCAAGAGCATGAGGAGTTGGTATGGTTGGTTGGAATCTCAAGTTGGAGGTGACCACATATTCAAGGAGCTTGTATGGTCCTAGAGGGGAGGCCTACACAGGCAGTGGTAGCAATAATGATGATGATGATGTTGGTGGTGATGAGGAGGATTCAGAGGCGACCTTTAGCTACAAACCAAGAAAGAGGCGACACCATTGAATACCCGCAATCAAGACACATATCTTTCTTTTTTGTTGCTTTTATTTTTGTATTTCCTTTAGCAAATATTTGAATTTTGTTTGAGACAAATGGTTATACTTAAGAACATCGTTTTCTATTAAAGGTTTTTGTAGACACTCGATTTTGCATCCATAATTTAATCTTGGAAAATGGTTAGAATGACCACTCATATACCCAAAATTTGGAGTTGCTTTACATGCATTAATTCCTTTATTGAATATCATAAAAATAATCTTGAGATTCTAACAGTCACAACGGTATGCCTGATTCCCAAATTGGCCCGTCGGATTGAAAGATATTACATGATCAAGTTTCACAATTTGCATGCATTTTGTTTAGGTGGAACCGATCACGCGTGATTAATTTGAATTAATTCTGATTGGTTAAACAATTAAAATTAATTAAATAATTTTGTGATTGGTTGTTGGTTAGTGTAAAAAATAAGCCTACTTGCATGGAAATAAAGTGGATAATCAAATAACAAAGAAATTGTGGATAATTAAGTCTTTTTAGAATATTTATCTATCAGATAATTATCACTTTAGAGACTTGAATATCAAGAAAAAGAGATTATTTTAGAATGTGAATTAAAAACGCGTTTAGGTGCAATTCTCGGTTCAAAAATCCTCAAAAAAGGAGTCCAAATCGAACCAAAACTGAAAAGGGGGCTCGGCACCCAAGAGGGACTGTCGGCACTCTTGGAGTGTTGATCGGCACATGGCAAGTACCAATTGGCCCAAATGCCTAGCTCGGCCCAGGAACCTCCTTATTAAGATAAAACTTATCTTTTTCGACTTTCTAGAGATAAGGACGCATTCCAATTCATATATGATCTTATTTAGCTTATTTTTCAAGCATCCCAGCCACTATAAATAGAGGAAAAAGATCAGAATTAGGGGCTCTTGTTTTCTTGACTTTTGATGAGGAGGATTCGAAGGCGACCCTTAGCTACCAACCAAGGAAGAGGTGACACCATTGAATACCTGCAATCAAGACACATATCTTTCTTTTTTGTTGCTTTTATTTTTGTATTTCCTTTAGCAAATATTTGAATTTTGTTTGAGACAAAGGGTTATACCTAAGAACATCTTTTTACATTAAAGCTTTTGTATAACTTTTTTATATATATTATGTTTATATGTTTAGTTAGAACTTTTTTTGACATGTTCATGATTTAATTCTTCTTTCATTTCAAAATCTATAGTTGATCATTAAAACTTTCTTTTTTCTAAAAAACAACCACAAAACAAATTTGTATTTTCATTAAATACAGATTTGAAAATTTTTTTGAAATAGTTTTCTTCTTAAATAAAAATTGCAATCTTTTGAATTTTAAAGAATGAATTAATAATTTGGTTAAGTTCCTTTTTTTATGTCATTCCATGAATATGTGATACATGCAATAGATTTTAATTAAGAATATGAATCCTCTTTTAAAAGTCCCATTTTTTTTTATCCCTTACAAAAATAGATATGATTTTTACAAACCAAATCCCATTTTTTTTATCCCTTACAAACATATCTGATTTTTATAAACAAAATCCCATTTTTTTTATTCCTTACAAAACATATCTGATTTTTATTAACAAAATCCCATTTTTTTATAACTCAAAAAATAGATATGATATATGTTAACCAAATTTCACTTTTCTCAACCTTCCAAAACATATATGATTTTTCTTTAAAAAGAGGGCGTATTCATAAGACAAATTTGTTTAAATTAATTTTCTCAAGTGTTTGTTACATGTGTTGCAATGTATCATTCAACATCATACAAGAGGCTATATAATGGTCATTAGAGTCTAGAAGACCAGACTCTGTCTTGGCAGAATGGGTGCCTAATACCTTTCCATTTCGTAACTTAGCCCCCGAACTTAGGTTTTTGGATACTAGACTAGTGTTTTGTCTTTTGTTTTGGTAGATTGTAACTAGGATAAAAACTTTGTAACTTTTACATAGATTGTATTTAGGACCAAAGCCTTGAAAAGTTATTCTACCAAATTGTATTTTTATAATCAATTAATGACATTTTAGGTATTTTTGGACATGTAATTGTATTTTCTTTTTTCTTTTTTTTTCTTTTTTTTTTGTATAAAAAATTATTGGCGACTCCACACAATTACCCAAAGAGAGGTGCCCTAAGCACCCAAATCTCTTTTTGAGGGCACCCCAAACCTTGGTAGTCTCTCATAACTTTCAATTGGGACTAGTACTTAATTTAAAAGATATATGGTTAATATGTTTCTATACAAATTGCTTCTTTGACGCTTGAAGTCTTGTGCTTGAGATATGCCTTGAATGATCTTTAGGTCGTAGGAACCTTAGGGATGCCTTGGAGTGGAAAAACCATGCTTAAAACAAGGGAGAATAAGCTTCTGCCAAGTGCTATGCATACGTGGGGATGGGCCTGCGTATGCAGCTTTGACTTTGTGTATGCAAGGTTGACCTTACGTACATGGGCTACAAATTAGAGGAAACCCTAACCATCCTAATTAAGTATAAAAGTAGCCGTTTGGGTCCCAAGACCCTCACCAACATATTTTCAACTCAGATAGCACTTTTCTAAGGCCCCCCAATGGCAGAAAACTCTCCACTCGATGCCTCGGCTTGAATTAATAGGCTTGGTCCCGATTTCAAGGACTCCATCGTCCCCTATGGTCTTTTGTGTGTTTTCCATTTCAATAGAGTAGAACTATGCCCTACTATCGAAGAATTTGGTGCCACTGTGGGTGAACCAAAGATTGATGATCTTATCTTCCCTACCATGGGTGGGGATCTCCCCTCCTTGTTGCAAGTTGTGTTGGGTGACCCTTTTGTTATGAAAAATAGGTGGTGTGTCGTTGGTTTTTGCACATTTTTTTGGCTTGGGCCTTCTTGTGGGTGAGAGCCCATGTTCATACTTTCTTCAAGCCCTTTGCTTTTGTGCCCTTGCAAGTTACTTCTTAGTCCAAAGGTCATATTGTGTGGACCTCCAGATGTGCATGGTGGTCTATAATCTAAAGAGAGGTAATCTAGTGGGCTTGATCTTGGCGGAAACCCTCAATGGTTTGGATGCCTTTCATAGGAAGGAATCAAGCTTCTTCACAGGAAGTCCTCTTCTTCTTCAGGTATAATCCCTAACTTTTGCCTAGGTTCTCAACCTAGTGGGATTCCTCTAATTTTGCAAGGATCGCCTTTCAATTTTCAACCCATCGAGGCACCTTATATCGTCTTTCATTATCATTTATTTTTTTCACTCATGCTCTCTCTTCCTTTTTTGCTTTTGTCTTTTTTTTTTTTTTTTCTTTTTTAGTTTTCCCTCTTTTTTTACTCCCTCCTTTTTTTTTTTTTTTTTTTTTTTGTTTTTTTTTTTTTTTTTTTTTTTCTCTTTAGATATGGCTACAAGAGAGGCTCCAATTGCTTCAACCTCTTACTGTACCCCCCAGCACATACCTCCCTAGGAATTTTAGGGATCATCAGTTTCATCAGAATGACATGAACTTTGAAGCGTACATGGAGCTTATAGGTCATATCAAGGAAACCGACATTCAAATGGGTTATGGAGTGATGGCACATCTCAAGCATGGTTCACTGTCGCTACAAGGACTATTGTGTGCCTTTTGTTGGACTTCGTTGTTACTCATACTATTCCACCTGTCGTATCTTAAGGCAATTTGGAGAGCATCAAGGAGCTTCTAGTGGTGAAGGTGCCTTCCATACTGAGGTGTTTAATAACAAGATCTTGGGTAGGCTTTGTGAGGCTTGGCCATGCCATAGGGTGACTAAAGGCATTACTCCTCCTCGATGCATCTATCCCACTGCAAGGTACAAGCAATGGTAGGAGGATGACATGAAGTGGATTCTAAGGGAGGAGAAAACTTGCATGAAGACTAGCAAGAAAGCAAGGAGGGTTGAGTGACCACCTTGATATGCCCTATATTTTACTTTTATGCACTTTATGATTCTTATGTTTTTGTTTTTTGAATTTATAAAGGATTGGAGTGTTCCAAATCCCTTATGAAAAAATTTTGTTATCTTTTAATTTGAGCAATAAGAGAATCACTTTTTTATTATCTTTGCTTATTGTCATCTCATTCCTTTGTTTTTATCTTTTTCTTTTCTTTTTCCTTTGCCATGTAATTTTTGCCCATGATGTCCCTTCTGGAATTTTTGCCATGCCCATGGTCATTTCCCCTAACTTTTGCCTAGACTACCTTTTCGGGTTTTCAATTTAGCAAGGTTCTTTAGTTTTCAAGTTAGTAGAATTTTTCTCTTTGTTTTTTTTTTTTTTTCTTTAAATGTTGTATTTACAGAGTCTATCCATGTTAATTGGGCAAAGCATCTCTTCCCCATCCAAATCTGTGATCCTTGTAGCACTTCTAAACATGATCTTCTTAATGATAAAAGGCCTAGACCACCTTGGCTTCATATTTCCTCTTGGATCAAAATTCTCATCTCTAAGCATCTTTAGGACCAAGTCCCCTTCGTTAAGGTTTCTTGGTTTCACATTCTTGTTGAATGCTCTAGCAATCATTTTTTGGAATGCATGATATTATGCCCTAGCCCTCTTCTCATCTATCACCGACATGAGCTTAGTCATTCAAAAATCCTAAATCCCACTTATGGGGTGGACAGATGACTAAGGACACTAACGGGTGCCTAGTCATTCAAAAAGAATCATAATTCCTACCTACAGGGTGGACGGACGACTAAGGACACCAACAAGTGCCTAGTCATTCAAAAATCCTAATTCCCACCTATAGGGTAGATGGATGACTAAGGATACCGACGGGTGCCTAGTCATTCAAAAAGAATTATCAGTCCTACTTACGAGGTGTACGAACGACTAGGGACACTGACAGGTGCCTAGACATTCAAAAAGAATCATAAGTCCTACCTATGGGGTGGACGAATGACTAAGGACACCAATGTGTGTCAGGTGCTAAAAAATCCTAAGTTGTATCCATAGGTGGACAGATGACCAAGGACGCTAACAAGTGTCTAGTCTGTAAAAACTCCCCATGTGCCCAATGGATTCAAGAGGATAGGTAGGCATTCAATTAAAATGCAAATGATAAGCAAGAAATAGAGACAACGATCATAAAAAATAAAAATAAAAAAAATAAAAAAAGTAAAAAACCCAACAATTAATTGAACATTGTATTTTTCATTCATGCCAAAACAAGGCACCTGATTATTCTCAAATTAAATTAAAAACCACTGCATAAACACAAATTACAAAAAGCATCAAGTAACGGGGGCATCAATTGTAGGTGGACTGTTGTGAAATTTTAAAGTACTTGCAAGTGTATGAACTGTACTGAAGTATAGTTTGACAAGAATGAGGTCGAACCCACAAGGACTTGAATGAACGTAGGAAAATTAATTAAATCTTAACCAAAATAATCCTAATCTAGTTTAATAAAAATTGGTTGTTTGCAATTAAATAAACTAAACAAATAATTAAACTAAGTAAAGATATAATATAGAGAAATAAAGAGATGTAAACAATCTAGAGAAAGGAATTAGGTTTTGGAATTCGCCTTGTAAGTCATATCAGCATATATTTATGATCATTAATTTTTTCCAATTACTGCATGATAATCTAGAAATCAATCTTGCTATCATGGAAAATATTATCATTAAAATCCTTGTTTTAAATCAAAAGCATGTTCTTCTTCGCTTCTTAGGTATAAAATCAAATCATAAATTGTATCCATAGCCAAACAAATCACAAAAGATATCCGATTTTAAATTCAAGAAATAATAACCAAGCATTCAATTAATTAAGACAAATCCTAAATCATGAGAAAAACATGATTGAACTCATATCTAGAATCCTATCTTAGTCAATTGATATGAAGCAAGAACAATTTAAATCATTAAAGAACAACTATTGTGAGAAAAATCAAATCACATAAATATTACTAATAATCCTTAACAAGGTTTCATCCTCAACCCTAATTATAAATTTAGCTACTCATGGTAATTGAAAGAAAACACAAGAATAAAATACTAAACATTAAACAAGACAAATAAAATAAAACTCCTAATTATAAATTTAGCTACTCATGGTAATTGAAAGAAAACACAAGAATAAAATACTAAACATTAAACAAGACAAATAAAATAAAACTAACTGTCATGGAAGAGGTAGCCGCAACTCTCTTTACATTTAGCCCTCAGCCCTAGCACTAGGCTTAGCCCCCTCTGAATTTTGCCCTAAAGAGCCTTTAAATAGATCAAGGAATTCTAGTATAAGTTGAATTCCCATTTGGAGAAAATCCAAGATTTTTAGGCTTCACTTAACTAACGATTTTGGCCCATTTAACTTTAGAATTCACACTTTTGGTAAACTACAAAGTTGTAGCCCTTTAAGTTGAATTTTCAATCCAAGTTGAATCATCTCAATTGGACATCTGAACCGAAAGTTATACTAAAAATACTAACTGATGTGCAGGCAAGAATCCTAATCCGAATTGGACTTGGATTTGGTGCAAATTGCCTTTGATTCCTTGCTCCAATTGGACTTAAATTTAATTGGGTTGGACTTTTTTAACTTCATAATGGCCCTTGTAAAAGCAAATTCCATTAGCTTTCTTCTTTGCACAAATCTACTTATTTAATTCCATTCTCCTACAAAAGACAAATTCACGCAATAAGATTCAATTCAGCACAAAATTGATTATTCAACATTATTCTAAAATCAAATATAAAATGCATGAATTAAATCAAAATAAGTATGATAGTTCTTGCTAATAATGATATAAATATGCAAAATTAAGCTATTGTCAATGCACATCATGGACCTTCAGGTAGGGCCTAGCCATCGGCTATAGGAACAACGACCGCTCCTTTAGCTGCGTTGTCGGTATCATCATCAACATCGACAACTCCATCACCTCCATAAAGGTTCATTGGAATGAACATGTCAATCTGAACAGAGGAGAAGTCCAAATCAACGTAAAAGAGGGCAACCTACTTATGAAAGTCCTCAAAACCCTTGCCATACTAAGCCCCCAACAGGTCAAAGAAGGGTTGGGAATCCTTAAACTCCCCCACGGTGTCGACCTTGACTTCGTTATCTTGTTCATGAAGAGTAGCCACCTCAGTCGTCAGGTTGGAATTGGATTTTGTCAACTCCTCAACCTAACAGGCGGCACCCTCAAGTTGCTCACCTTGGCCTTCTGGGCATTAACTTCCCCCATTAAGGGTACGAATTGTTGGAAAAATACATGTTTGTATTGCATACAAAACATACGCAATGGAAAATTAACAAATCTACATTATTCGTAGTTGATAACATGTACTACGTAAGTTTCAGAATTTAAGAACAAGAAAGCATACCTTAGGGTGGTGAAATTCAAAAACAAAATATTAGAAGTACTTGGGAACACTTTTAATCTTCACTCTAATTCCACTTGATGCCCAATAAGTGTGGTCTCTCAATCAGTTTCCAATGGGAGAATAAAAGAGTGTTTTACACTCACATACACACCATTTCATTCCTTATATGATTTTAATGAAAACCCTAATGAAATTCTGTATATTTCTCCCCTTATATAAAACTGATTATCTAATTGGGCTAGCCTTTTGAGTTATTCTAATTGGGCTTTAGTACGTAGCTTGGAGTGGGGCCAAAAGAGAACAAATAAGACTCTAGCTCTAACGCGCTTTGAGCTTTTCTGTCAACTCTTGACAAGTCCAAAGTTACCATTAATTATATTCAATACCATTATATAAATATAATTATACTCTAGACCTTATTAATAAATTATATCCCAAAACTTTATTATACATGCAATCCCTTCATTAAAATATTCGTAGTAATACAAAGTCATGAATGTTGACTGCTACTTTGAAGATTACTACATCTTAAGCCTTAAGTACCCGGTTTAATCCTTTAAGTTATTCATCATATATTTATGAAATCCAATTTCATAAATATATACTTTAGTAACTCCTTACTAAAGTGGTTGGGTCCAACACTCTGAATAACCAAACCCATTAAACTTATCTCAAGAGAATATTCGATATCTCCATTAAGAGATTATGAATTTTATCTTGAGAATATATGTTCTATTAACATTAAATGCAACTACCCAACATACTAAGGTTTTGATTGTAACTTTAGATCTCACTCCTGATATATCAAAGCAACTTACACCTCCTGATCAGGTTCATTATTCTCTCAGGATTTAGAGTTAATGTAAATAGAAGTCAAGAGATTTATTATTCATTTGACAGTTGTTAGGAGAATAATATATCTCACAGCGGTCTAGTTCAATATATCTTAACTTTTAAAACATATCAACTAGAAGTCTCCACTTCCATGATCAAGACAAATCATCTTAGTTGATATGTTATAGTCTTTGCAGATGAAATGCCTAATTTCATCACCAACTACGAACTAAAATTCTGAGTTTACAAAGAACTTATGATTTATATCTTTTGTAACTAAATCACATAAATCACATACTATACATCTCATGGACTAAGATAATGTCTCATTAATTCATTTATAGATAGTCTTATATAATTAAATAATTTAATTATTTATGGCATGCCAATAAATTGGATTTTAGGGCATAAACCCTAACATGAATGGCCTTCTTGTACACTTTTTTTGGTCCATCCCCTCAGTCAGACGATTCCTTAGACATTTGACGGCCGCCTCTTGGGCAACGCACCTGATTTGCACAGCCTACATCCTCACCAAAGCCTGAAAAAGTAAGGGACGGTTAAATACATAGTATAGGCAAGAGAGTAAATGTGTAAAACAAGAAGCTTAACCTTGTCAAGTCAAAGAGGCCAGCATCCCCCAAATGCTCTATCATATGCTCAGAGTATTCATTGAGGTCTGCATCCTTTATTTGGTCCATCCCCTCAATCAAATGATTCCTTAGACATCTGATGGCCGCCTCTTGGGCAACGAACCTGATTTGCACGACCCGCATCCTCACCAGAGGCTAAAAAAGCAAGGGACAGTTAATTGCATAGTATAGGCAAGAGAGTTAATGTGTAAAACAAAAAGCTTAACCTTGCCAGGTCAAAAAGGCCAGCATCCCCCAAATGCTCTATCTTATTCTCAAAGTATTCATTAAGGTCCAGAAACTTGACAAGGGATTGGACTGTCAAGATGGCATGCTGCTTATTATTAACAAATAGAGCAACGGGCGGAGGAGCAGCAATTTCGATGTTAATGATGGAAGGAGTGACGAGGCCCTAAGAAGTCATCAGGCCTTTACATATTCCATGACAAGGGGGGGGGGCCAGAGGTTTTCTACAAAGAACCTATGCCAGAAGGGTCTGTCATCCTCTTCAAAAGGCACTTTTCGTCGCCTAAGCTCTTCCTCTTTTGGCCCACCTTGCCGAAGGGGGTAGATGGACAGCTAGACTTAAGCTGAAAGGCCAATGCCCTCTTTACCTCCAAGACCTTCTTTTTCCCTAAGTCCATCTTTGAAATAGCAAACCCAACCAACAAGTTAGCATTAATGAATCAGCCTGCTAAGGAGGGACCAAGATAGGCAAGGGACGAGCAAAAGAAAAAATTACATAAACAAGCTTGGGCATCTAGCCTCCTTGCTTCATCCATCAAGATTGGTACACCACAAAATGCGTGCAACCTATCATGCATGACCAACTTCTTCCAACTCCTCTCCCAAGAGGGGATAGCAAGGATGCACTATAAGAATTCCTCTTCCGCTTCGCTAATTGTCATGCATACCAAGGCTGAAAAAGAAAGCATGAAGGGTCAATGTAACGAAGTGAGTACAGAAAGATTGAACTAATGACTGACAACTTACCAGACTCATCTAAAATAGCCCACATATTGTCATATTCTTCACCTATGTTGTCCCACTCATTAGGCCTAAACACCCAATTCGAGCTTTGAACAAAGAAATACCTACTTTTCCAATGAAAATTGGAATTAGGAATGTCGATCACTAGTTTTAGCGATGGCTTGCAAACCACAACAATTGTAGAAACCCTTTAAGGCTGCAATATATTAAGGTTTATAACAATAGAAAAATTCATCGAGGGTAAGGCGACAGCAACCTCCACTCTCTTGCCCCCACAACACCTCAACCTAGAGAAAGATCCTCCACACATTAGGGTAAATTTGGCTGATAGACAGGCCTAAGTGGTCCAACAACTGACGATGCAACTTTGTGGAATGCAACCTTAACCTTGTAAGGAAGACGACTTCATAAAAGCCAACATCTGCAATCCATCCAGTATAACACTTGTCCCTCTTCCTTACCATCCTCAAATGTATATCGTCTAGAATCTAGAAATGGGGATGTAACCTAAAAAACACTTCATTCACCGACCAGATACTGATGGATCCTTAGAAATTAGTAGGCTGAAAATCTCAGGCGTTGATGATCTTAAGGCTAGGTCCTAAAAGAAAACAAGCACAAAATCAGAGGAGATCGGTGGAGGTCGGGAATCCTCCGATGATAAAGTCGGTGGATTTGTAATTCATCGTAAGAAGGAAGTATTATTGAAATTTATGGAAAATGTCTAAATGACTTACCACTTCATTTGAGAATGCTTATATATTGTTCACGGAGTAGTTACTTGTTTAATAATTGTTCCTATTATTGAGGAATTCAGAAGATTTAGAGATAACTTCCATAACTGCCATGGAAGTTACTTCGTTGGGACCTATACTCCATAACAGTTGGCAAAGGGTTCGATTCGTAACGACATAACTCGTCCCTGATGGATACTTTGGTGAAGACTTAAGTTGTCAAAAAGCCTAATACGCCTAGGGCACAATAACCTCGTCCGTCCATTACTAAGGACGAATGACGTTCATATTGGGGACGAGCATAGGAAGGACAAGGTTATTAGGCATATTTTCCTCGTCCCATCCTCCATTCTTTTGTCATGGACGATCCATTTGGACGACATAAGACTCCAAACATTTTCCTTACACTATCAGTTGCCCTCTTGTCCATATGTGTCATTTTTTTCGAGACGAACATCACGTGTCATCATCTGATTGGTTGTGTTGCTTCATGTGCCCAGGTCAGCTATCTATAAATAGTGGAATACCTCCACTGCCCTTCACATTTCTGAGATTTTCCTTCTTTGACATTCATCGTCTAGAGCTTCGTCTAGGAGTTTCCTCGCGTCCATAGTGTCTATTTGTCCTAGAGCCAGGTATTCCCTCTTTTCTCGTCTTTTAGGTTTCTCCAATTTTTTTTTCAAAAATGTCAGAAATAGCTATTTCCTCATCTAATAATAGTACAGAGAAAGCCATAGACGAGTATTACAACAAAAGTAGTTATAATTCTAGTTAGTGACACTAGTAATAGTAGTGGGGAAAACACCACGGACGAGGAGTATGTTTCAGGCGTCCCTGGGTTTCTTGTGGAAGTAGTACAAGAACAGCTTAGGAAAGCCTCAAGGTCCCAGGCAGGCACCTCGTCCCTCATCCCTTCATTTAGTCCCTTGCACAAGGCAGAGATAACAGTGTACAGTTATGCCGTAAATATTCCTTCCAAGACGAACGAGCAAAGACTTAACAATCTTTGGGAGTGGTACCAGATCTCGGACGAGTTAAATCCCAGATTGCCTATCCATAGAGAATGGTGTTGTAACCCTCATTTTGGGATAGGCGTCTATGAGGCTTATCTTTTGGGGAGTCTTAGGTTTCCTTTAAATACTTTTACTAGAGAGTTATTAGTTATGTTAGGTTTAGGAGTATGCCAATTTAATTCAAATGCATGAAGATTGATTATCTCTATACAAATTTTGTGGAGTGAAGTGTTTGGAGGGGACCATTCTCTTATCGTGGACAAGTTCCTCTATTGTTATAAACCCTTAGAAATTCATCAATCCCTTGGCTTTTACCAATTCACTGCCAGAGGTAGAGATTGTAGACTGGTTAGCCTCATCTGACAGGAAGTGGAAGATGGAGTTTTTCTTCATCTCCAGCTTCTAGGTTGGGAATCCTATGGACGTTGGCCGGGATACATTTGGTCATTATGCTGGGGACCTAGGGAACCTTCGTCTTGAGGGTAAGTCCCTTAGCTTCCCCCCTCACATTTTTTTTTTTTAACCTCTACTTGTTTCCTTACAGCTGTTGAACAACCTTGCTTGAGCAAGTTGCATCGCGACCGCGTCCACAGGGCTCGTCTACACACAGATAGGGATTTTCATTCCTTGGTTACGCTCAGACGACTTGCCAAGTGGGGATTAGGCCCTAACCCATCCAAAGAAGCACTTGCACACGAAGTTACTATGAGAAAAAGTAAGTTTTAAACTCCAAACATTTCTTGCACCGTTTATTTTTATTTTTTTGTTAGTGCTAAAGAAAACTCTCCTTTTCTTTTTTAGGAATGGCAATCATGAAAGGAAACAAAGGAAAAGAAGTAACTGGTGAGTGGGCTCGTCTTAAGACCGAGTCTCAAGTTTGTCCATCAACTAGGGATAGAAGGAAGACTTTGTCTAAGAACTTAGATTTAGAAAATCTCCCCAGCCGATGAGGTAAGAAAGTCAGGCATGGCTCGTCCCAAGTAGTCAAGCCTAATCCTTCTTCGTCCCAATAGCCTGCACAAGTATTTGATGTAGATTTGTCCACTCTTGTTGAAACCACCTCGTCCAAGACTCCTCCGTCCAAAATGACTGTGTCTACCTCGTCTCAACCTTGCCAAAAGGTCTCTTCAAATATTATTCAAAATGAAGATCTGGACTGGGAACATTTCAAGAATGCTATTCCTGATGAAGATATAAACACTTGCTATGACATGTCCATAAAGATTTTGAACACTGGTGTTCATGATCTTTTTAAGGTAATATCTTTACCTTGTCTTTACTAAAAAAATTTCTTCTTCTTCCCTTTTTTTTTTAATAGGCCATGTCAAAGTTTATATCAGCATCTAGGCAGGCCACAGGACTGAAAAAGACGAGGATCTTGTAAGAGACGAGGATCTAGGAGGTGAAGGACGAGGCTAAGAAATGGGCTGAGGTGGCTACCAAAGCTAAGAATGAGGCGAAGGAGCTACAAAATTTGGTTGAGGATTTGAGGGCTGATGCAGTGGAGAAAGATACTCGTCTTGAGGACCTGTAGAAAAAGAACGACGAGCAAAGTATTCTTCTCTCCAAGGCGAAAGGAGACGCAGTGACTGAATTCAAGGTGTCCAAACAATATACTAATATTCTAGACACTAATTATGCAGTAGGCTTTGAGGATTTCAGAATGGATGCTATAGAAAAGTTCCTTGGCGTGGACTTCAACTCCATTAAACTTAATTTGAATGCTGCTGCCACTAGTTCTCTCCTTCACACCGGCTCCGAGGACGCCAATATTAAGGACGATGCTATAACCCTACCTCTTCAGGACAATCCTAACGATGATGCTCCTTCAGTTTAGAAAACATTTTAATGTTCATGTTCTCTTTCTTTTTCCTTTTTATGTAATTCAAGCACATTAGGCTCGTCCATGGTTTAAGGATGAGTTTTTCTACAACTTAAATTTTAATTTTGCAAGAGTGTTTGGACATTGGTTGTCTGCCCTTGAAACAATTGAATGAATACTGTTATTTTTCTTTTATATATGCATGGACGAGATTTTTTATTTTCATATACAAGACTTCATGTTTGGCTCGTCTACATTTCATATATATACTTTTACCATCTTTATTGGAATTTCACTAAGTGTAATTCGTCCATGTGAAATGGTAATTATCAGCATTACCCGTCCTTAGACTTAGCTAATTTTCATGTTTAATGAGGATAAGACCCTACATTTTGCTCGTCCATGGACTGGAATGTTTTAAGTGCCTTAACATGTTTTAAACACTCGTTTATACATTTCCTCGTCCATGGTCTAAATATGCACTATGCCTTACTTCATCCATGATATGGACAAATATGCGTTGGACTTTGTGGTTTGATTAAGGCATAGGCTTTACCTCGTCCTTCACCTTGGACGAGCATGCCTTGATTTTGCTTTACCCTTAGGAAGGCTTATTGACGTTACATCTCTGCGTATAGAGAATTTTTTCGTCTTGAGCTTTTTGTCCCTCTTGTAGGTTGATTTGAACAAAAGTAATATGGAAACCAGTAATTCACACAACATTATGTACATAGCACAAATATTGTTCACAGACGAGGCATGCACTTAGAAGTTCATACTTTTTAGGAAAATAAATACAAACCAAACCATAACTTCATCCATAACTTTAACACAATAATAACAAAGCAACACTAAAGATACGTAAGTAAACAAACTTATGTATATAGACAAGGAGATAAATGGTTTTCAGGCTTGTCCAGGCTGGCATTTTATTGGTAGTACCTCCTCAAGTGCTCAACATTCCAAGGATGCTCCAATTTTCTAGTAGGATCCTTGTCTTTTACAATTAACAACTTTGTAGGGACCTTCCCAATTAGGACCCAGTTTCCCATGAGATGGGTTCTTGGTTGCCAAGGAAACCCTTCTCAGGATGAGATCTCCTATGTTGAAGCGCATCGGTTTTACCATTACATCATGTTACCTAGCCCTAAGGTTCTTGTATTTTGCTATCCTTTGCTCTACATCTGTCCTTACCTCATCTATTAGATCAAGGCACAAATGGAGTTGCTCCTCATTATCCTTATCCTGGTACATCATTACTCTGTGGTTGGCCATATGCACTTCCGCAGGTATGACTGCTTCAGTTCTGTATGCTAGCTTGAAAGGAGTTTCCCCTGTAGGGGTTCTCACCGTCATCTAGTATGCCCATAAAACACCTGGTAACTCGTTAGGCCATACTCCCTTTGCCCCCTCATGCCGAGTCTTGATAATCTTCAATAAGGATCGATTTTCAACTTCAGCCTGACTGTTCGCTTGTGGGTAGGCGGGTGAGGAGTAGTGATTTTGAATTCCAAAGTGTTCACAGAAGTCTTTAGAAAGTGCATTATCAAATTATCGTCCGTTATCGAATATCAATACTCTGGGCACCCTAAACCTGCACACAATGTTCTTCCATACGAAATTCTTGACATTCTATTATGTGATATTAGCTAAGGACTCTGTTTCTACCCACTTGGTGAAATAATTGATACCAACCACTAGAAACTTCATTTGCCTTGTGCCCAATGGAAAATGACCCAATATGTTTAGCCCTCATTGTGCAAAGGGCCATAGGGTCGTCATCGGGGTAAGGTACTTTAATGGTTGTCTAGGGACATTACTAAATCGTTGGCATTAATCGCAAACTTTGACATATGCCTTAGCATCAGTTTGCATATTTGGCCAGTAGTATCCTACGTGGACAACCTTGTGGACGAGTGACCGGGCTCTTGAATGGTTGCCACATGCTCTTTCATGAACTTTTCTCAACACGTTGTTCACCTCATTTGGAGCTAAACACCTAAGATAAGGTTGAGAAAAGCCTCTTTTGTATAGTATTTCGTTTATAAGAACATACCTGGCCGATTTTACCCTCAGCTTTCTAGCCTCATCTTTCCCTTTTGGGAGCCGTCCGTCCTTCAAGTATGATACAATCGAGGTCATCCAATTTTCTCTGCTTTCTACCTGTTGTACTTCTAGGATATCTATACTTAGTATGTACTGAATTTCATCAAACTCGTCCATGGCTTCGTTTGTTGAAGCTTCGTTCGCTGAGGCTTCTTTCGCTAAGGTATCAACTTCCATGTTCTCCTCCCTTGGGACCTGGACAAAGTCAGTTTCTTCAATTTTTTTTTTATAAGGTGTATTACCCTATGAAGGTACATTTTCATTTGGTCTTCCTTAACCTTATACATCCCATTTACTTAGCCATGATCAACTGAGAATCTCCCAAAACGAGTATTGACTTTGCCTTCACAGACTTAGTCAATTCCAGCCCTTTGAGGAGGGCTTCATACTGAACTTCATTGTCGTCTGGTTCTGCAGCCGAACCTTGTATTTCAGTTTATCTCCTTCTGGGGACTGTAGGACTACACTTATTCCTCCTACATATTGTGTAGATGAACCATCCACATGGATAACCCACTTCTTTCCATTCTCTACTTTATCTAAATTATCATAATTTGGGGTAAACTTCGCAATGAAATCTGTCAGAACTTGAGCTTTTATGGCAAGTCTTGGTTGATATCTAATATCAAACTCACTGAGCTCGACAGCCTATTGGATCAGTCGTCCTGTAGCCTCCAGCTTGTTCATTGCCTTCTTGAGGGGATGATCTGTCATGACATTGATGACATGAGCTTGAAAGTAATGCCTTAGCTTCCTAGAAGCTGTTATCAGTGCGAAGGCCAATTTCTCCATTAACGAATATCGTCCTTCTGCTCCCCTTAATGCTTTACTTGTATAGTACACATGCCTCTGCACCTTGTCTTCTTCTCTCACCAATGTTGATCTCACTGCATGCGGGGTGACTGTCAAATACAAGTACAATTCTTCTCCTAGGATGGACAGGCTTAGTAAAGGAGCTTTAGTGAGATACGTCTTCAAATCTTCAAAAGCTTTCTGACACTCGTTGGTCCATTCAAACGCTTTTTTAAGAACTTTAAAAAATGGCAAACATTTGTCAGTAGCTTTAGAGACAAACCTGTTAAGGGCAGCGACTCGTCCAGTGAGGGACTGAACTTCTTTAATATTTCGCAGAGGCTCCATATCCAGTATTGCTTGAATTTTATCAGGGTTTGCTTCAATCCCTTTATGGGAAACCATGAATCCAAGGAATTTCCCTAATGATACTCCGAAATCGCATTTGCTAGGGTTCAACTTCATATGGTACTGCCTGAGTGTGTCAAATGTCTCTTGCAAGTCGTCTAGGTGCTTTTCTTCGTCCTGACTCTTCACCAGCATGTCATCTACATAGACTTCTACATTCCGCCCGATTTATGGATGAAAGATGTGGTAAACCAATCTCTGATATGTTGCCCCCGCGTTCTTTAAACCGAAAGGCATCACCTTATAACAGAACAAGCCTTGACTAGTGACAAAGGATGTCTTCTCTTGGTCTGCCTCGTCCATCTTTATCTAATTGTATCCTAAGAAAGCATCCATAAAGCAACTTGTGGCCTGCAATTGAATCTACTAACTGGTCAATGTGTGGCAGCGGATAGCTATCCTTAGGGCAAGCCTTGTTTAGATTGGTCAAATCTACACATATTCTCCATTTGCTGTTTGCCTTTTTAACTATTACCACGTTGGCCAACCAATATGGGTAGTACACTTCTTGAATAAACTTCGCCATAATCAACTTTTAAACTTCGACTTTGATAGCATTATCTCTTTTAGGGGCGATACACCCTCTTCTTTCGTCGCACTGGCTTGGAGGAAGGACATGCATTCAAGCGGTGGGTAATGACACTAAGATCTATACCTGGCATGTCCTCATGACTACAGGCAAAGGTCCTTCTTAATTCTCTCTTCTAGGTCTGCTTCAACCCTGGTACACCTCTCAGGGTTATTTTCATCTAAGGAAATATCTTTCAATGCTTCAGTGGGTTTTGCCACAACTCTTTCTTGAATATTCATGGTCTAAATTTGCTCGTCTATTGCTGACATGGCCAAATAACACTCTTTTGCTGTTATTAGTCTCCATGTACTTGCCTTACCCCATGCCTCGTGGGGAACTTAACTGAAAGGTGGTAGGTAGATGTGACTGCCTTCCACCTATTTAAAGTTGGCCTTCCACCATTCACATCCATGGTTAACTGTTGTGGATATGCTCCCATCACTACTGGTAACATAACAGTGCCTACAGGCTATACCTTTATTCCTCCAAAACCTACTAGAGGCAAGTGTCTGCCGAGCTTCCATTGTCTACCAGCACTCTCCTGATTGTGTAGTCAGCAATAAGCAAGGTGATAACAATAGCATCATCGTGAGAATGGTGAATTCTCTCGGTGTCCTCGTCCGTGAAAGTGATCGCCTGCTCGTCCGTGGACCTTGCCATTGGTGATCGTCCAGAAAGTTGGACGCTCTGCACTACCTTCAAGTATGCCTTTTTTGACTTGGACGACTAGCTTGTTGAACTTCCCCCAATGATAACTTTTATTTCTCCTAGCGATGGTTGTGATAATTCTTCTACCTTCCCTTTCAGTTTCTTGTCTTTGTGGTCTCGTCCAAGGAAGTTTCTTAACTTCCCTTGCCTTATGAGATTCTTAATCTGCTGCTTTAGATCGAAACATTCGTTCGTGTCATGCCCATAATCTCTATAGAAGCGACAATACTTGTTCCTGTTACGCTTGTTGGGATCTCCTTTCATTTTCCCTGGCCACTTCAAGGAAGGGTCGTCTTTGATTTGCATGAGAACCTGCTCAAGTGGTACATTCAAAGGGGTGTATTGTTGATTTCGTGCTGAAGAGCCAAGCTTCTTATTATCTCAGTCTTTCCTTTCCTTCATCTATCCCTTCTTTAGACGAGGACCTTGCTCAGTCTGACGAGCAAGGTTCGCTTCCATTCTCTCAGCCCTCTTCCTCTTCTTAGCTATGATCGCATCCTCTGCATTCATGAAATTTTGGGTCGAATGGATGAGTTCAGCCATGGACTGAGGCTCTTTTTCAGAATTAACTCCATTGTGGAAGGCCGCCAACAATAGTTTATCATCCTCCTTGTCCACGTTGAGGGCTTCCCTATTGAAGCGAGTGATGAAGGACTACAAGCTTTCATTTTCTCCTTGCTCTATGGTTAACAAGCTAGATGAGGAATACTTGTGTCTCTGTCCCCCAATGAAGTTATTAACAAACAATTTGCTCAATTCTTCGAAAGAACTTACCGAGTTCGGGGTTATTCTGTTGAACTAGACTCGTGTCGGACTTTTAAGGGTGGTAGGGAAGGCTTTACACATAATTTCATCAAGGACCCCTTGAAGATGCATCGTAGTCGTAAAAGTAACAATGTGATCAAACGGGTCACGTGTTCCATCATACGAATCCAAAGAAGGCATCTTGAATTTCGGAGGCAAAGGGTGGCCACTGATAGAAGGCGTAAAGGGAGAATCTGTTTGGTGAACTAAGTCTTCCACGAGGTTAGTTCTCCTCATGTTCTCCCTTATCTCATCCATAACTTTCTTCATCTGATCCATCTCCTTCTCCAAGTGTGGCATTCTCCTTAGTGTAGTACCCTTTGATTGGCTCTCTGGCTCTATATTTCTTCCATCACCCTGGCATTGACCATGCTCCTCTCCATAGACTTCATGCCATTGTCTTTTGAGATTAATCTCCCTTCTTAATTCCTGGTTCAAGCGAGTTAACTCCGCCATGGCAGCAGCCATGGATTGCATATGTTGGACAGAAGATGGTTGCATGGTAGGTGCTAATTGACAGTCACGTTGGGGGTTACTGGAAGCGTTTCTACTCTCGTGAGGACCTGGACTAGTAGCCCTTGATCTTGTCTGAACCATTTCAGCCCTTTGTCAGAGAAAGAAATTACAGAACTAAAGACTAAAATATGAGTGCAAGAAATTTAGTTTCCCACAAATGGTGCCAATTGATGGATCCTTAGAAATTAATAGGCCAAAAATCTCAGGTGTTGATGATCTTAAGGCTAGGTCCTGAAAGAAAACAAGCACAAAATCAGAGGAGATCGGTGGAGGCCGGTCAAGAATCCTCCGATGATAAAGTCAGTGGATTTGTAATTCACTTAAGAAGGAAGTATTATTGAAAGTTATGGAAAATTTCTAAATGACTTACCACTTCATTTGAGAATGCTTATATATCGTTCACAGAGCAGTTACTTGTTTAATAACTGTTCCTATTGTTGAGGAATTCAAAAGATTTGGAGATGACTTCCATAACTGCCATGGAAGTTACTTCGTTGGGACCTGTCCTCCATAATGGTTGGCAAAGGGTTCGGTTCATAATGACACAACCCGTCCCTGATGGATCCTTTGGTGAAGACTTAAGTTGTCAAAAAGTCCAACACGCTTAGGGCCCAATAACCTCGTCCAACCATTGCTAAGGACGAACAATATTCATATTAGGGACGAGCATAGGAGGGACAAGGTTATATGGCATATTTTCCTCGTCCTATCCTCCATTCTTTTGTCATGGATGGTCCATTTGGACGACATAATACTCTGAGCATTTTCCTTACACTATTAGATACTATGAAGGATGAATGGCCTATAGTTGTCTGTCGACGAACTAGGGGCCTTAACCTCCTCTCCCCTTCTTCCCTCTTCACCTTCTTCTCCACCTCCTCTTCCTTCTCCACCTTCTTCTTCTTCTTCCTCTTCTTCTTCTTCTTCTTCTTCCTCCTTCGAGAAATGGGCCAACGGTTCCCTCTCCTTGGTGCTTGTTGAGTATTGCATCATAGGGTCATAACCTGATGAACGAACCTCATCATCACCCATTATGGACGTAACAAGGAGTCGTGCTTAGGAGTCACCACCTAGTTTTTGCTATGGTATAAGAACCATATATATAGCGTCCTTTCAAGGAATATCCTTTTGATCTTACTACCAGAGATATAGGTTCGGAGTTAAGGTATAGTCTTGGGAAGGTGTTAAGCACCCAAAACTACCCAACCCTAAGGTTGGCTTCCCATCATTGTGTCTTATGTCTTAACCCTATTAAAGGCACACTCAATATTGTTATCTAACTCACACACACACACTAACATAGATTTAACAATCAACATGGCATCAAACATCCCTAACCATCCATCTATCATGCTCACAAACAAAGCCTACCATAAATCTAATCATGGCATCCGCTATCATTCATCTAGCATACTCCATAACATCACAAGCCCTAATCATCATACATCTAAGCATGCTTCAACACAAATCATATCACATCATAGCATATCCTAGCGCATATCTCATCACATCATCCTAGCATTCATCTAGCATGGCATTATATTATATTTAAAGCAGCAACATGTGACATTATACCAAGGCAGAAACAATAGCATAAGAAAAGATCCAAGCAAACATGTGATTAAGCATAACTCATTCAAGCAAGCATTTTCATCTCTACCATCCAAGCATGATCATATCACAAACGCATGAACATTATATATGCATGACTTACCTTTTACTTACCATACAGCAATTCAACACATATGGCATCATGCATGAGCACGTGAATGCATGTTCCTATCATTGAAACAATAGAAACCTAATTCTAACATTTGGGGCAAACCAAACAATTAAACATGTGAAACATGGACTTTGAAAGCATAAAAACATGAAAAAACAAGCTAAATATAACAAGCATGTGAAAGCAGAAGCAAAACAAAAGAAATAAAATTAGGTTTTCTAAGCAAGTTCATATGCACGCATGAACAAGCCTGCATGCGTAGGTAAGATTATGCATGCGTAGGTTTCTACCAGAATCCCTAGAAACACAATAGATATTCAAAGCACTAAATCTAACATCCTAGCATGTATTTTAAACATACAAAAATGTAAACCTAGTCAAAACAAGCATATCAAAACATATTATAGAAAGAAACCAAATAAACAACAAGATTAAAAAGCATAAAATAAAAAGAAAGGTTTAAAACTAATACCTTAAAGAAAAGCTCTTTAAGCTTGATTTTTTATCGGTCCCCTCAATCAAATCTATTCACAATCAACAAAAAAAGTGATTAGTAATATTAAACTCGAAGATCAATGCCAGAAAAGACCCTAATCAAAAGAAAATTGACTTAAGGATGTTTTGTGAAAATATCCCTTTTTGATTTACTATTTCTAGTGAATCCTAGCGTTTTCCCGTGGGATTTCTCTACGTTTTGAAAATATTCCATGTATGGCTACTTATAGTGTAAAAAAAAGGGGTTCGAAACAAACTCCAGACGATGTGGAATTCTTTCTAAACCTCAACATTAATGCAAAAAACTTGCCTTGTATAGTTTCTGGAAATTGCTATGCATGTGCAAGATCTGACCGCATACGCATGCAGAAAGCTGCGTATGCAGGCTAATTCTTGCATGTGCATAGCGAGGGTTTACTTTGGCCTTATTTTTCAAAAATAAATTTATTTGTCCATTTAAAAGTTATATTTTTCATTTTAACATTTTTCAAGTCAAGTTAACCTCTAATTAGATCTTAAACCAACCTTGGTTTTAGAATTTAGCATCACTAGCTAACGGAGGCCCAAATCACAAGGGGTACAAAATGCAGTGTCTACACCTACATCTAGACGAATTGACAATGAACAATCACTCATCACTTCCTTATCACCTGACATTCTCTCACCTATAAGCGACAAATGGAAACTAAGCAACTACTTAAGCGAAAGCTAGATACTAGATCGACAGCCGGATGAGTATAAAAAAGGAGAGCGAGAAAGTAGGACTCATAAGGGTTTGAAGGAAACTTACTTGAAAGCTAATGATGCACTAGTTGTATTGATGAATGACACTGTGTAGCGACGAATCCCAATTGTGGAAGATTGAATATGAGCTCTGATGAGTGAGAAATGGTAAAGTAAACAAACAAAAAGGATAGGAAGGACATCAAGTTATTTATAGAGCAAAGGGACATGAGAAATGAAGCGACGCGATGTTTCCTATCCACCATTCAGAAGTTGCCATGTGTCATCAACCATCGGCAAAAGACATTTTTGCCCCTCCAATTAGCTCGAACACTAAGGGAAAGCAATAAATGATGTGTCAATAAACTCCATCGCCTATCGACCATCCCAATAAATAATGGAGTAAGGGGCAGCTGACAAGGGCATTTTTGTCTAGAGAAGTTTTCCACATCCATCTAGATGAATGAACTTCACTCGCTGTTCTTCGGGATAAAATCCTCTAGTGACTCATCTACTTTTTGGAAGACCAGTTAAGGACCTCCTTGGGCCAACCCATCGGGTGAATCATGCATCCCGTGAGTGGGGGAAATGATCTTAACAGATGAAGAGGTAAGCCCGATGGGCAAATGCTCCTGAACTTGATGGTTGAGCCATGGGTCCTATAATACTTTTCGTACACACCACTCATAAACCCTTACAAGGAAATAAATTGCACACCACGTCTAAAGATCCCTCCACATGCTTGTATCCTCCCAATATGGGAAGTAAGGCCCTAAGATCTCCGAACACTAACTCCATATCCTTCATACAGGTAAAAACCCTATGCTCATGGGATCTCGGTCAGCCGTACACCACTATATAAGCATTAAGCCTCCTACCACAGGTATGTGAAAATTCTCCTAGCTCTGGTATCCTTGAGTTCTTGGAGATTTTTCAGCTCTAACTTAACCATCAGAGTGTTTTTGGCTAACACCCAACTGGTGCTCTCTGTTGGTTCTTTGTTTTCTTATTCTGTAGGCACCCCCATTGGAGCATTTGCAGATGATTAGCTCACTGACAATTTTTGTACATCATCAATGGTGTTTCTAGTCACATTCTTCCTAACTATCATAAATTGAAATTTAAGTATAATGTGTTCCAATCTAGAATATGTGATGCTATATCTAATGCCATAAGTCCAGAAATTTTTTTCATATGCTTTTGAAAAAATTAAGCTTGTTTGCTTGTGAAAGGAAATTGCAGGATTTCTGTCTCAAAAGAAGTTTGTAATCCCTCAAATACACTTTGTTTCTATAGTTTTATGCCTACAAAACCCAAGACGTGTGTTGTATGGGTGAGAAAAGATTTTCTGAGGTAAGTGTTGTGTACTTGCCTATGATTTAATTCTTTCAATTATTTGTAGACATGTTTTCTTTCAGTTTTTTGATATTTTATTTTCCTAGGTTGTTTAGATTATTCAAAAATCCAAAAACATTAAAAAAATTTTCATAAAGAAAAAAATATTTTATTTTATGATTTGTTTTATTTTTCTTGAGGTGTATTACATGAATTCTAATATCTCTCTCTAACTTAGAACATGCTTGGCATTAGGGAGAAACTTAAAAAGTGTGTGTTGCATAATTGAGTGCGTGACTATTTTTTAGACAAATACAATATGTGGTGTCAATGTATAAAAGTCATGTATGCACTGTATTTTATACTTTAGCATATGCACACATGTTACTCATTTTTAAGCTCACATGTAGGTTAATTTTTTAAAGTGAATATTCATTGAGAACCTTGAGTTTTTAAGTCAAGCATTGATATGAGTTTTTTTTTTTTTTTTTTTCATTCAATATTTTTCACAAATGTTGAAAAGATTGTGGAAAGAGATATCTCTGATTTTGTGTAAGTATGTACTAGATAGTACATGTACCTATGGGTTAATTAAGAAATTGATATTTCTTGTTTGTATACCCTTTATAACTTAGTTAAGCACTATCTATGCACTTACTGTGGTAACCATTTTTACATTGCAAGTTGTCATGCATTGCTTTTTCATTTTATTCATTTAGTATAATGTGCTTTTTTTATTTTTGGTCATAATATAAAAATATAAATATATATATATATATATATTTTTTTTTTTTTTTGGTATTGCACACCATTTAGTGTGTGTTTAAGTTTGGCTAATAAAACTTTGTATTCATGGCTTTGTACCTTATTTAGCTTTGATAAGCCTTATTTTGCACTTCACTAGTTTGTGTTGCTTTATGTTTATTGTGTGATTTGTATTTAGTCTTTAATCAAAGAATCTTGATTTTGATGTCACATATTTTGATCGTAAGAACTAAAAAATTCTAGGAGGAAAGGCATAAATAATCATCTCACCACTGTAACTCGCCAATCATAAACACTTGCATGCAAATCATAAAAGTCATGTTCGGTAAGGTGTAGCACTTGCACAACAACAAAAAAATGTTTTTGAAAAAATCAAAGAGTATTTTCTTTTCTATTTCTTATATACCCATGCATGATATGCTTATTTGTGCTTAAAAAGAAAAATATATGCAAAAAAATGTGATCAAAAGAAAAAGATAAAGAAAAAAGAATCAAAATGCTTTTAAAAATTATTGCAAGCATGTTTCTAGAAGATGTGAGAGTTATAAGATGTAACTCTTTACATGATAGCCACTTTCAAACCAATGTGATTGATAATATAGAAAATTTGAATAAATTCTATCTACATATCACCTATTTTGTGTTTAATACACTTACTAGATGCACACACCACATGCAAATTAAGGCTAATCATGTGCATGTGACTATGTATGTTGTCTAGTATGGCCATCTTCAACTGCATAAAAAGTGATGTTTAATTTTTTTTGGTTGGTAATTTGAAGAAAAATGTGTTTAGAAATTTAAATTTTGTGATTTTAACTTCTTGATTGATTTTGATATTTGCATTTGAGTGGCATCACATTTTTATAACATTTCTGGATCATGTTCATATGTACTAAGTCTTAAAAACAACTTTTAAGTTGTTTTTTGCATAAAATTTCCAAATTTTTAACTACTTCCACCGATCAAAGGTCTCCCTCAACTGATCACAACTGTGAGCTTTTGTGTTCAAAACTCTTTGCCTTACTTGATTGATGCTTATCGATGTTAACCAATCAAAACTAGAAATTTTCAATTTTTAGATTCTTGACCGATCAATCTTGTCATACATCATTTGTGATTGGATTTACATGCATTGCAAATTAGATTAGGACATGCATTGCATTATTTTCTTTATCTATCTTCATTTTTGCAATCATATCTCTCATAGATTGGTTTCACACACAACACGCATACACATTGCTAAATTGGATACTCAACTTTATTTAAAAATTGATTGATTAATTTTTTTAGTTCTGTACATTTTAGTATATGCTATTTTTCCTTGATGTGTGAACTACAGATTTTTTTTTTTTTTTTATTAATGATGTGTAGATACCATATTTTTTCCACCCTCAATTTGCATGACGGACCCTAAAAATTCCAAAAATATTTTTTTTTTCTCCATTGGGCCACAGAAACATCTAGATTGATGTGGTGCAACTCGTTTGAGCATTAGAGCACTTAAAGTGCCACTTTAGGTCAAATTAACCAAAATGCCCCTGTTCAACCTTGGGTTGACCGAAAGTAAATTCATGTTTCTACATCAAACCCAAGCTACTCAGTAATTTTCTCAACTTTGACCAAGTTTGACCTGAGGTTGACTCCCAGAGCACCAAAAATCCTAATTTTGATCAAACCATCAGAACAGGTTGGGACCAGTGCCATTGTGAAGATTATCAAATTCCCTTTCCAACGACTATTCATGGGGCAAAATCAAAGTTAAAACAATTGAGATATCCAAAAAAAAAACCGTGCAAAGCGCATCAACACACTTCCTAAGACCATAACTTTTGATCCAACCGTCAGATTTTCAATTTCTTAAGCGTTCTGGAAACTAAACATCCAGAGCTTTCTAGGGACATAAAAATCATCTTAATCCAAGTCTAGAAAGACCTTCAAATATGCATATGAAGCAGAACCAGAAAAAGCTAAAACTGTTGATGTCAGCAGGGGTGGCCAGTAGCCCTTGTTGTCGACGGCCATACAAGGTGTGTCAAAAGCTAAAGGGTCAGTTTTCCAATATAAAAGCTTCCAAACCCCTCATTTTCCCCAAAAAAAAAAAAAGATTTTGGTAGTTTCCCAGGTAGATTCTTTTTCTCCTCTCTCTAATCTCTCTCCCAAACATATCCAAACACATCCAAACACGTTTGATTCTTCTCTTTTTTATAATCACAATGTAGTGTTGTTACACTTAATCTTCCTCTCCTTAATTCCATATCTTGGATTTGAGATCTAGAGGTATAGATGTAGCTTTTTAGTTACAATTCACACCCTTTTCTTCTCTTAGTTTTTTCTAGCTTTTTCTTGTTCAATAATATGCTTTATTAGTTTTCCTAGCATGCTCTTGCTTCCTAGCATGTTTTATGTTTTCTCTAGCATGTTTCCTTACTTTTGCCATAATTTATCGCTTTGATGTTGCTGGCCTAGCCTTCTTGGGTTAGGATATGTCTAAATTTAATGTTTGTGCTTAGATCCACATGTTCTTAGGCTCTTCGCCATGTTTATGCTTAAGATCTACATGCCTATGTGTTATTTGCCATGTTTACACTGTTGGAAAATCTGGTTTTGCATCTCATATAAAAAACACAGCTGAAGCAACAAACAGGAATCTACTTCATTCATTAGAGATAATATGTAACATTGAATTCTAGAATAAAGAATAGAAGACATACCTTGATGCAGTGAAATTTAAAATCAAGACTTGAGAATACCTCTAATCGACATCCCAATTCCACATGATGCCCGAGAAGATTGATATCTCAATCAATCTTTATGTACATTGATTCTCAAAGAAAGTTCTTCTTCTCATTGTAAAGAAAAACTGTTTTCTTTTCATTTTATCATACATACATACTAACTACCTTGATAGTTACTTTATTTATTAACTCTTATTAAATAAAAACTAATTATCTAATTGGGTTAGTCTTTTGGACCTACCCAATTGGGTTTTAGTTTGTGGTTTGAGATGGGACTAAATGGAACAAATAAGACTCTAGTTCCAATGGGTCTTGGGCTTATCTGTCAACTCTTAACAAGTCCAAAGTTATCATTAATTATATTTAATACCATTATATAAATATAATTGCACTCTAGGTCTTATTAATAAATTATATCCCAAGACTCTAATGATATCATTTGATCCCTCCATGAAATATCCATAGTGAACAAAGTCATAATGAATTGTCACTTTGTAAACAACTATTTTATCATTGAGTATCCAGTTTAATTTTTTAGTTATTCATATTTATTGAAATCCAATTTCAATAAATATAAACTTTAGTAATTCCTTACTAAAGTTTATTAAAGTGTACATCCTGAATAACCAATTCCCATTAAACTTATCTCAATGAGATATTTCATGTTTCTATAAAAAGAGATTATGGATTCCATCTTAAAAATATATGTTCCCTTAACACTACATGTAGTTACCCAATATACTGAGGTTTTGACTGTCAATATTAGATCTTACTCTTGATATATCAAAGTAACCTACATTTCATGATCAGGTTCATTATCCTTTTAGGATTGAGAGTCTATGAAATTAGAAGTCGTGAGATTAATCATTCAAGTGATAGTTGTTGATTGAATAATTAATCTCACAACGGTCTAGTTCAATATGTCTTAACACTTAAGACACATCAACACATTAATTAGAAGTCTCCACTTCCATGATCAAGACAAATCATCTTAGTTGATCTGTTATAGTCTTCGCAAATGAAATGTCCAATTTCATCACCGACTACAAACTATAATTTGAGTTTACAAGGAACTTGTGATTTATATCTTCCGTAACTAAATTACATAAATCACATACAATGCATCTTAAGGACTATGATAATGTCTCATTAGTTCATTATAAGTAGTCTCATATAATTAAACAATTTAATTATTTATGGTATGCCAATAAATTGGATTTTTAGGGCAATAACCCCAACATATGCTTAGATCTACATGTTTATACTTAGATCTACGTGCCTATGCTTATATCTATAAGCTTATGTGCTTCGTTCCATGCTTGTATGCTTAGATCTATATGTTGGTTGCTATGCAATGTGCTTCTATAACCTTTTTGTCCCTTGATATCTCTCTTTCTTGTGTTTTGGCCCTTATTAGTGGGGTGTAGATCTAGATCCCGATGTCTAGGCCTACATCCGCACACCGAGGCCTATATCAAAGGGTTTGGATCATCTCCTTGTGCAACTCTATGATTGCTTGCTTGCTTCTATGCTTCATGACTATGCTTACCTCTCTAGATCTAGGCTTTGCCATGCTTTGTACCCCCCGTGGGCTTACTTGTGTGGTTGCATCCATCCCTCCATTGATTAGGTGTAGCCGCTTATGAGATACACCTTCGTTATGTTGGTGTGTTTGATACACACCTTTCTCCACTCTATACGATGTTGATATGCTTGTTTTGCTTGCTTTGTGCTACCCATTTGGCTTTCTTTGCTTATTCGCATCTTTGCTCGCTTGCCTAAATGTTCATACATGAGTTTGTGTGTCGTTCATACTCCAATCCAATAGAACTATGAACACTCGATCCAAACCTACATCTGCCCTCCTAAGACACCTTCTTTTGCTTGATAACATGCTTGTTTGCCCTTTCATATGTTGTCCATACCCCATTTGGCTCTCTTTATTAGTATGTTCTTTGCATGCTCTCCCTATCTCCTTTGTTTCTTTCTTTGCTTGTCTACTGGTTTGTTTCTTTTGTCTTTGCATGTACACATATGGAGAATGGACACTTGGAGTAAGGGTACGACCTTCTAGGTGTAAGCAAAAAGGGCAAAGATACAAGCAAGAGGATGCAAGCCCACAACGGGCAAGTTTTAGTAGATTGGGGGCCTAGCCCCTCCATAGTGGTTTTCTCTTTCTCCCTCTCTCTAAGCCTTTTCTCTAGAGCATGTATCAGGGCTCCCCCTCTCCTTGTACCATTTAATTTTCCTACACCTTGCTTGGGCTGTGCTCCCTAAGTATGACAATGTCTATTTTACATTTCCTGTACCTTGCTAGGCCATACCCTTAGAACATTGACAATGTCAATTTTACTTTCCTGTTCTATGTGATAGCATTATGCATGATGTGTGTGTGTGTGTGCGTGCGCGCACGCGCCTGCGTGTGTGCGGATGATCATGCACTTTGTATGATGGACTTTCGTGGTTACGCGAGTGACCCTCGCTGATCACGAGTGCTCTTGACCTTATAGTGTGGGTATGCGCTCAAGGTGATTGCTATAAGTGCATATTCATGCTATATTGTGGGCCGATTATCGCAGTGTAATTGTCTTGATCCATGTCACCTAAGTGACATTGGTTTCCCTATGTATGCGACACACATTAACATGCTTGATGCTTTGAAGGGCTTCAGCTCGTCATAGTACGAGCATGTTGATACGCGTTATATACACAGACGCGAAACCTTGCCAATGCGCCATAGTGCACCAAACGTTAAACTCTGCTGGATTTTCGCTGTAAAAATGGGGCATTCCCATTGCTATATTCTCATGTTGAAAGCTTACTGAGAATAGCATTTGATGTGCTATGATGCACCTGAGGCGAAACACTATCGAATTTCTACCACAAAAATAAGGCGAAATGTTGCTAGATTTTCGCCGTGGAAATTTGACAACGATTCCATACGCACCAAGAAAGCATCGTCTAGGGCCATACCCATTTCGAAGTCAAACCTCAAAGCCTAATTCATTTTAAGCCTCGTAAGCTAATGTCAATAACTCATTTTCAATTGCCAATGTCTAAAAATTATGAATTTACCAAAACAAAGGATTGTCCTTGGATAGGTGCTATAGGGTGCCTAATACCTTCCCTACACGTAGTCAGACTTTCGAACTCAAAAATCAAGATTTTTTATCCATCTATATTAGATTAGGAAAAATGACATTTTTCTTAGCCTCAAATTAGTAATAAAATCAAACAGAGTCAAGTAACCAATCACACCTTAAAAAAAACCCAATGATTGGTGGCAACTTCACTTACCCTTGGTAATTTCCTTAAAATCAACTCATATTCCAGTCACACACGGGGTATAACACACCTCCACAGCACCCAAGCTCCAAGCTTCGTATGCATGTGCATGCCTACAACCCCTTTCTTCTCGAAAGGAGGGAGAAACTAACAAGCGTCGCTGCAATGGGTGGTCGAGCTGCCGCAAAGTGTCGACATTATGGATAATAATTGTGAAAATATTTTCTCTACTTTCGAGGTTGATTTGAGTTTAAAACACCTTGACACAGGAAAACACTTTGCAAGGCCAACCCTAGGCCTAGGCCAATTAGGTCCTAGGACCCCCTAACTAGAGAAAGACCCCAAATTTATGGGGCAATTTTTTTTTTTTAAATATTTTTGTGAGATATTAAAAAAATTAGTTTTTTTTTTTTTCACAAAGAATGCCCAAAGAATTAAATAATGCTAGAGATAAAGATAAGACAAATTTAAATAAATAGGTCTTACAAAGAAGAAAATGTTAAAAATACTATAAATTTTACTACATAACTTTTATTTTATTTTTTTTTTTATACAAGATAAAAATTCTACTCTACCCTAATCTAAGTGTATATATGTGTGAAGTTCCCTTCTAGATGCTTGAACCCCGACCCTTACCCCTCACACTCCACAAGCACTTATATTTGTAGAGTGACCATTGCGCCAAGGGTGCGCAGTGGTTTATATAACTTTTATAATTGATGTAACAATAAAATAATAGGTAAACTTCAACAAACTATTGAATACATTTTTTAATGAATTTTTGTGATTGATGATATATCTTTATAATTCTCATGTTGTAAATTTTATAATATCTTTCTAGTATTTTTGTAAATGTCACTAATCACATCTATTACAAAATTAGTATGTAGTAAAATTTGTTATAACTTTAGCATTTTTTCAAAAAAAATCATATTAAAAAGTAAAAAGAATGGATATTAAAAAAAAAATTACCATATAAAATGCTAATTGAATATTATATAAGTGATAACATGAAGGCCCTATTTGAAGATTTTGCCTTAGGCCTCCGAAACGTTTGAGCCGGCCCGAACACTATGCATGCTAAATTTTATGTTATTGAGATTTATTTTATATAGTCTAAACTGATTGTATCTAGAAGTTTTTGCATGAATCTATTTATGAGTAACATAGTGTTAAGTTTGCATATATTGAAAAAGAGAATATTTGTATTCATGTGTATCCTTACTTATTTTTGTAGTTTGGTTTGTGTTGCTTTATTTTTCCCTACCTCCAAAATTTTCCCCTAATTTTTTCCCAAAATTTGTTTTTTTTTTTTTCCCTATATTCTTTAGGGGGAGAAATATGTTTCTAAAACCAATGCTATTCATAGAGGGAGTTGTTGCTCTTCATAGGGGGAGTTGCCTCTATTTTCTATAGAGCTTTTTCTTTTTTTTTTGGGTTACTCAATTTTCTATTTTCTCTTGACCTCTGTTGTGTATGTTTACTATTTACTCTTTGTTTGAGTTGTCTTTGTCAATACGTGACAAAAAGGGAGAGAAAGGTTTTTAATTGTTTTTATTTAGAGGGAGATGAAATTGTTTTTGAAAGTGGAAGAAAAGAAAAGCAAAATTTTTTATGTATCTAACTCAGGGGGAGAGTTAGTTAGATTTATTGTTGCATATTTGCTATTTTAATAGCTTTTTCATGTTTATGTTAAAGCATTGTGATTCATATTGTTTTTCATTTTTTATTTCAATACATGCGTTAATGTGCTCTTTTGAGTATTTCAAGAAAGATATGTAAATTCTAATTAAGATCTTCTGCCTCTTCTTGCAACTTCTAAGTTAGATGTCTTAGATTGGAATTTGTGATGTATTTGGGATTTTTAATTGTAATAGAGTTGTTCTTGTATTTGAGCATTTCGTTTTGTATGTAAGTTTCGTCACGAATTGCCAAAGGGAGAGATTGTTAGGTCCTAAAAGTTCAGAACAATTAGCCAAGCGTGAGTACAAACTTGTCTAGATATAGATCTTAGAATCTATAGGATATATTAGACAATGCTCAAGATACTGCAAGTCAGAATACAAGAACAAGGAAGCTGCAAGTTCAAGAAATCAAAACTTACTATCCAATAGCTCATTAAGTTCATTAAATGATTATGATTTCAAATCTAATTCATGTAGTATTTAAAGGAAACCCTAAGACATGTTTTAAAAAGAGAGAGAATAGTTCTTCTTACGCCTTCTATTGTAGATTAAGGTTTTTGTACCCAAAGCTTTCTCAAATCTTCTGCTAGAGTTATTCTTTGAAGAAATTCAAGATCCAGTATTGTATAAATTGCTACCATCACTAGTTATCAAAGGTGCTAGAAATCTAAACTTTCAAGGGTGGTCTTGAAATCATAGACTGGAGGTCTATGTGGTAGATCTAAAGCATGAACTGAAGGGTCATGTGAGAGACGATCCGAATCAAAGAAGTCCAAGGAGTTTAAAGCTCAGTTTGGTAACTATAGTTAGATTTACTATGAGTTGGTATTCTTAACTGTAAATCTCAATTTAATATAGTGGATTTTTCTCTTGGGATCATTCCCCTAGGTTTTAAACCTTGAAACAAGTTGTTTTATTGGTTTTCCTAGATCATCACATATTATGTTATTAAGTTTTCTATTGTGCATGTTGATTGTGATGAATGTTTAACCTAAATCTGGATAATTAACTTAAATAAGAACTTGGCTAATAAATTAGGTTAAACATATTGTGTTTACCAGGGGTCTAAAACTTTACACTTTCCTTAGCTAAGTATTTTGCACTAGTATGGTGAGACTAAGAGGCTGTTTGGATTGAGTATTTCCATGACTCAATTCTCAGTTTTCATAACTCAATTCTCAAAAATGGTGGGACCCATAGCAAAATACTCGTTTGCCTGCACCAATACTCTATTTCCATAACTCAGTTTCCAATACTCAATTCTCTACTTTTTGAGTTATGAGTTATGGAAACTGAAAACAACTTTTGGCTGTTTTCAGTTTTCAGTTTTCAGTTTTCAATGGCAAACTTGTAATAAAATACACATGAGAGGCCCACAGCCGCAACTTTTGACCAAATCAACTCTTTTTTTTTTTTTTTTTCTTTCTTCTCCTGTGGGTTCGTTCTTCCCCTTTTTTTTTTTTTTCCCCCATTCTTTCCTGGGTTCGTTCTTCCTTTTTTTTTTTTCTTTCTTTCTTGGGTTCGGATGATCTGAACTTTCTTTTTTCTTTTTTTTTTCCTTTCTTCTGGGTTCGGGTTTGTGGGTACTCTAAAAAAAAAAAAAAAGCAAAAAAATAAATTAAAAAATAAAAAAGCTGCAGTGTGTGACAGAAATGGGGCCCACAAATAGTGTGAAAAATATTGAGTGATGAGAAATGAGTGATGATGCCAAACAAACATAGTATTTTAGAGTGATGAGTGATGAATGATGAGTTATGAGTTATGAGTGATGAGTGATGAGTGATGAAAATTGAGTGACGAAAATTGAGTGATGAAAAAGTTGGTGCCAAACAGCCTCTAATGTGTGGGTTTTTTTTTTTTTTTTTTTTTTTTTTTTTTTTTTTTTTTGGAGATTTTAGCTATAAATTTACTAAAATATTAAAATGGCTACACTGATGTGAATGCTCTTAATATATTCTTATTCAATAGCTTACTCCTCCCCCATCCTCTACATCCAATTACCTTTACCGTATACATCTACATACTCTTTTCAATATCCTCATTTGATTATTAATGCTCTAAAGTTTAATATCTTTAATTGAAACTCCCTTTTTTTTTTTAATCTTTTATGGTGTGAGCAATTTTGAGCATTAATGTCAAGATTTTGTAACTTAGTGGTATAATATGTTTTCCTTTACCATAAAAATCAGAATTTGAATATTTTTTACTCCATTATTATAATTATCGAATTATTTAAGAAAAAATATATATGAGAAGTTAACAATGTTATCATTTTAAACTGCCTCAAGTCTTTAGGTAGTTGTCATTGACTCAGTTTTTAGATATTTTAAATTTGACTAATTTATTGTTGGATCTGATTAGTAAGTGCTCTTAGGTATTAGTGAAGCATTTTAGAAAAATTTTAATACAATTTTGATGAGAAATATAAAAAACTAATAAAATTTTTTGTTTTCTATCCTATAAAAACTTTCTAAAAGTATATCCTAAACATATTTCCTTACAGAATCCATTAATAAAATCCATATCACTAGTTAGAATTAGACCAATTAAATCAACTAGACATGAGTATCTCTGTCAGAACTCAACATACATTATCTCCTAATGCGATTTTGTGATGTCCTGTGATGTTTGCTAACCCAGCCAGCTGAAGAACTGACAAACTCAATTTCAACCGACCATTTGGTCGACATTGAGTCAAAAATCCATTCACTCAAACAAGGTGGGTCGAGTGGTGGGTTAACTGAATCGACCTGTGGACAGCCTTAGTTGTTACAAGCTAGTTTTTAATCCTGTTAATCAAACTAAAATTTTATAATTTTATTACTATTACAATCAAATCCTATATAATTGCATAATTACCTTTCTGATGACCAATTAAACATGTCAAAATGAGTGTCTACACCAAGCAAACAAGCAGAATTACTACACCAACAACACCCATCCCCCCCCCCCCCCCCCCCCCCCCCCCCCCCCCCCACCAAAAAAGAAAAAAAATTCTGTAACTGCTAGCCTAGTGATGGTGTAATTTTTAAGCGGAAAGGAACTCTTTAAATGCTTCCCATGTTAGACCTTTCTGAAGGTACTCAATATTAGAAGGGTTGAAAGGTCCTTTAATTCTGTCTATGAATTTTATCACTGCCCTAGCAGGAAGAATACTTCTTGATGGATCCGGTGAAGTTCTATAGCTCAAAGACGAAGAAAATCCCTGAAACATCATTTAACAAACGTAGTTTTGAGCTAGCAATAAGTAAATCGTGTGGAACAATAAACACAAACATGTAGGAGAAAGTGCAAAATGTGCATTGATGTGAACTAGAATCTAGTTCAATTTTTTCTTATGAAAAGTTCTTCAAGGCAATGTTTTTCTAATCATCATAAGAGCTAAAATATTATAGTCAAGAATACTTTCGCCAATATTTACCATAGGTACATACTCATGTATAATGCACTTTATAAACGCTAGGCTAAAGCCTATAAAGGTAATGATAAACATGCCTACAACATAAATGCAGAGCAATTCCAAAAGAAAAGACAAGAAGAAAATTTTGGAATCTCAGAGCAACAAATAACACAAGTGCGTGTTAACAAAACTGTCTTCTCATTTTTTATTGTTTTTCAACTACGAGACTGGAATAATAAAGCAACAAAGCACTTATAGCTTGAGCATGGACTGCTTATTCTATTCTAAGAGAAGGAAATAATGTTATACACTTATACTACAAGTTAGCTAGTCCAACAAATGCCAAAGCTTGGAAGATTTTTTTTTTTTGGACAAATGAGAGTATCTAAACTTTTTTGAATATCTGACTATTTCTTTAAATATTTACAGTTCTCCCGTCCCATACACACCAAATTATTCTACGAGAAATCCCTTAAAGGTCGCTTCAAAATATTGACAAAAGATTTCAAAACCAAGATCTCATAAATATCATGAGGCCCTAGAATTTAGGAATCATTAGGCTAACCAGGTTGATGAGCTTTGAATTTTAACTTTTAAGTTATCACAATTAAACATGGATATATCTATTGTCTTCGGACATTCCATTGATGTAGCTCATAAGTTGTTTCCGATGTTATTGTTCACAAATAATTTGAACATTAGCCAACAAAATGGAATTTACTTTTTATGTTAAATCGGGAGATCCCAAATTCCCATAATTTTCACTCATAAAGCTATATTGTGCTATACCATTATCTTAGGAAACGCAAAAGGTGAGCTAAACTACAGAAAACTATCAATGTACTTCAAAAATACAGTTCTATCATACTCTAAACCAATAAAAACAAAATGTTTATTATATAAATTAACTTATTCACAAGAATTTTTTTAATTATATCATTTTTTTTATAGGTAATTTGCTTTTACTAGTATTTTTAAGCAAATAAAGTCACTGTATTGCATAATATTTCTATTATAAAGTACTATCACATGCATAATCCTTCTTTTATGTTTTAAGTTGAGCTATTCTAGAATTACAACCAATTCTACACTCATATTCACAACTATTTTAAATGGCTAACTGCCTGTCACTCGGCCAATTTTTTTCACCCCATTTTTATTGTGAGAGGTGAACCATCCTAAGGTTAACAATTCTGGGTTAAACTAGTTGTTAACAAAATGCAACCAATCCACATGGGACACATGCTTTTCCCCTTCGCCTGAAACCCAAGAGAAACGAAATTTGATCTAAATCAACTCACCTTGAAGATAAGCACCTCAACTTCCTCCTCGTCCACTATTGCATGAACAATAAGCGCTTCTCCCTTGGCAGACTGGCTATACACTTCCAACATCGCAATTTCCTCATTGTACCCATATTCTTCATCACCTTCATCTTCATCTCCATCCTCTTCTTCATCATATCTCACTCTCCTCCTCACAGCACACGATACCCAACTCCCCAAAACTCTTTTGTTGCTCAATTTCACAGCTTTACTGCCAAACCATACGCTATCTGTGCAGGTATAGGTGTTTCCCGGAAGAGAAGATGGTAACATGGGTGGTGAGGATAGCATTGCCCATCCTCCTAAATGCTTTAACATTGTCATTGGGCCCATTGTAAGTGCTTCTAGGGGTCTCAACACAAGAGTCTTTCACTATAAAGATAAGGTCACACGTGTGCAACTATGTTAGAGATTCAGCAAAAAGAAAAAAGAAAAGAAAAAAAAAATCTATGTTGTAGAGATTCTCGAATCTGAACACAGTAACTCTTTCTCACTTTTTTGCCGTCAGAATTCAGAAGGGGCTGGGCTCAAATAGTAACAGTCTGATCAGACTGGGACACAGGCTTCTCAATAAAAACCGTGGCATGCATGTCATATGATAATTGATAAGGGGGTGGCATGCGTGGTTCTTATCTTTCTGCAATTTGCATTACACATGTTTCACTTGTCATTTGTCAATTTATGGATGTCAATTGGATCCATTTCTTGTTATACACCAACAGGGAAAAGACAATAAAAAGTGACGATTTTTTTTAATAAAAATTAATCAACCAAATTGACTGCCATAACGTAAAATGACTTGAATTTTTTTTAAATCAAATTAATTTATAATTTTATTCATTAACTTTTATACTATGTGTCAATTTATTTTTTTACATTTCAAATATGTCAATTTAATTCTTAATATTTTACTTTTATGTCAAAATAGTTCATGTAGTTAAGCGGTGGATAAAAAAAAAATGCTAAACAAAACTTCCTCTCTAATAAAAACTCACATTTTGAACAAAGAGAGACAATGATGAATTTTTCTTTGCAAGGAAATCTTGCTGATTTCAGCAAGATCCTTCACCTATCTACACTTTTTAAAACTCTTTTCTTCACCTTCTTCATCAAGTTATATATCGTTCTTCAAGCTAAAATCTCATCACAACCCCTCTTTTTGTTATTACTCTTAATCGGTGGAAACAATTTGCAAACATTGAGGGGCTGTTTGGTTTTTAAAAACCATTACTCATCATTCCTCATTCAATTTTCGTCACTCGTCACTCATTACTCATCACTTAAAATATCCCAATTTTCCAAATCCCACCCATTGGGCACCTAACTCAATTCTTTTTTTCAACCTCAAAAACTTAAAAATGTGGAACCCATTTTTATAACTTAAAAAACTTAAAAGTCAAAAGTTACGGCTAAACCATTCCAAAAAATAAAAAATCAATTCCGTTTTCACAAAAAACAAAAAAAAAAAAAAAAAAAAAAAAAAAAAAACAGTTCGGTTAGTTAAAAGTTGCAGCTGGACCAATGACTGTGGGCCCCTCAATGTGTGTTTAATGAAAACACATCCAAATACACTACTCAACCATGGGACCCACCAATTTTGAGTTATAGGTGATGGAAATAGAGTTGTGAGTGATGAAAATTGAAAATCCAAACAGCCACTGACTTACCTACTTTGTTTCTCACATTCTCTTCCTAGTGAAGTGGCCTAATCAATCACTCACTCCCTCTGTACTTAGCCTTGGCCATTTCCTTCAATTTTGCGGCACTTTGCCTCATACAATGTCGTCACTTAAATGACACCTTCTTTTGCTTCTCTTTTGTAGAATTTTTCCACAACTTATCATTCCCTAGGCTTAGATCTCTTCCTATAAATTTGGAACACTTTTCCACAAATTAAGAACCTAAAGTTTTGTCAATGTTGGAATTAATAAATTGTTGTCATAAGTTGGGTTAAAAATACTGAATGATTATTATTGTATTTCACCCATAATAAAGTATACATGAGTGTCTTTATATAAGAGCCAGAGTGTGCAATACAAGTATGTGTGTAGTATAAGTATATGTGTTATACAAGTAAACAAGGTAGGCCTATGGCCCACAGCCTATTACACATTAACAACCCCCCCCCCCCAAACTTAAGATAGGTGTAAAACCAACTTGAGGTTGTCAACAAAAGCATGAAAGTGTCCTTAGGATGTGACTTGGTGAAGATATCTATAAGTTGATATTTAGAAGAGGCTGAGATCAACTTGAGAGCACCATGAACAAGATGATAACAGGTAAAATAACAATCAATCTTGATATATTTAGTTTGTTCATGGAAGATATCATTGTGAGTAATATGAATGGCACTATTTGGCTGTTACAATAAAGAGGAGTAGCAGAGGATGTAAACATGCCTAAATTCTTAAGAAGCAATCGAAGTCAAAGGAGCTCAGATGTGGTATCAGCAAGGGCACGATATTCCACTTCAGTGTTGGAGTGGGCCATAATGGTTTGTTTCTTACTTCACCAAAAAATCAGAGAAGAACTAAGAAGAAAGCAATAATCAGTGGTTGACCTTCGATTAGTGGGATCTTCTATCCAATCAGCATTAAAGAATGCACGAAGAACAAGAGGAGCCTAAGTAAAGTAGAAAAGGCTATGAAAGAGAGTGCCCTTCAGGTATCAAAAAATGAGTAAGACAACAACATAGTGAGTCAATCATGTAGTAGTCGGAAACTGGCTCACCTAATCAATAACATAAGAAATGTCTAGACAAGTGACAGTGAGATAAACTAGGCGACCAACCAATCGTCTATAAAGAGAGAGATTAGGCAATGGTTTCCTTCTAAGGGAGTCAGATACACATTGAGTTCAACTGGAGTGTCAACAATCTAACTGGCAATGAGTCTAGCTGGAGACAAAAGTTCAGAAGCATACTTAGCTCGAGTAATATAAAGTCCATCAGTGGAATGAGTGATTTCAAGACTCAAGAAGTAGTTGAGATGTCTAAGATCTTTCATCTCAAACTGCTAATTGAGAAAATTCTTAAGTTCTTGAATGTAACTGAGGTTATCACTAATTATGATCACATCATCCGCATACAAGAGAAGCAAAATAGTGGTCTTGGTGGGGATTCAACCTTGAAGACCTCTGACTGCAGCGAAGTAGTTAAGAGAGGACACCAAAAATGTTTACTAACTGGAGAAGTTATGGCAACAGAAAATACCAACAAAGACCAAACTACAAGATTCAAGAAAGTTAAAGCAATGGCTTTGATACTATGTTATAAATACTAAATCAGTATTATTGTATTTCACCTATAATAAAAGTATATATGAGTGCCTTTATATAGGAGGCAGAATGTGTAGTACAAATATGTGTGCTATACAAGTAAATAAGGTGGGCCTAAGGCTTATAGCCTATTACATGTTAACAAGTTGAATAGGTTTAAAGGATACTCATGAATTATTTAAACACTACCCCTAATTGGATCTCAACTTGTGAATCTATTCTCTTGTGATTGCACGAATGTGTGCATTTTGAGATTTTGAGATCCCAATTGTGTCTCATGTGTAAGAATGTGAGGTGGACATAAACTGACACATTTGAAACATTTGAGTGAGAGAAAAAAATACAAAAATAAAAAACCCTTAAATGTCAACCTCACAAGGATTGAATTACAATGTTTTCATTTTTCTATTCATTTTCCTTTGTTGATTATATTGCAAATAAAATCAAAATGAAGGATGGAAACGGGAAACACATGAATTAATTAGCAAGTCATGCCACCATTTCTTAGCTAATAGCAATAGGTATGAGCTTATATTTATTTATTTTTGATAATATGAATGAGCTTTTAAATATAACGGATGTTTGGCAAACTAAAAGTATTTGGTATATGTTGGTGTGGGGGAAAAGGAGTCAGGCCCAAGGTAATGGGCCGAGGGCCCACGAGAGGACTATTTTACATTCGAAAAGAGAGGAGAAAAAGGCAAGGCCCAGCTGGGAGTGGGATCCTCATAATGAAGGATCATTGCTATCCGAAGAGGATATCTCCTGTCCGAGGAGGATGTTTCACTCTAACATGATGTCATAGATTAATTAAGTACGAGAAAAGCCAGAATGACTGTCCGAGGACTCCACCTGATCAAGATAAGCTCAGAGCATGTTCTGGAACGATAAGGATGGAGAAATATCTGAGGGAAAGGCTGCTGCCACCGTATTCAATGCATTGCAACAGCTTTTCTGGCCGCATTTATGTGGAGAAGACCTCTGAACAGTGCATCCTAACCTACCGCCACTCTCACAGAGCTGAAAAGAAGATGCCTGACGTGACAGGTACTTGAGCAAGTTGATGGATGAGGAGCACGTGGACGATGGAGATGAGGGTATGAGTGACTATATAATAGAGGGGAGCACCTGTCAATTGCCCCCGGGAGAAAGAGAGAGAAGAAAAACAAGGAGAGAGTTCGTCAAATTATCAATGTATATAGACTGATCAATGTTAACCACTGTTGAAGGGGTGATGATCCATTGTTATTAATCCCTTACTGATTCTAGTTCTCTGACCCATACTCTACAAATTGATTGTCTTTGGGTTTATGTAAAGAATTTGAACCCTACAATTGGCGCCGTCTGTGGGAAGAGCTTGAGCGTAAGGGAAGAGTAGCAGCGGTTGGTCATGGCTGATCAAGGGCAACAACCGGCAGAATCTGGGGCCTCCCAACATCTTAATCTGGAGCGGAGGCAGGACCGTGAAGGCAGTGTGCACACTACACACACTGAGCGAACCCAGCCTCGTGGCGGAAGTCGCGTTTCCCATGCAGAGAAAAACAGCATGCAAATAAAGATTGAAAGGTTGAAGAGGGAGTTACGCCATGAGAAGAGGAAACGCGCTGCACCACACCCTGATGACGACTTGGACGACGGACAAGATATTACCTATGAGCAGAACTCTCAAACTCCAATCAGCGAGACTTTTTCGTATGAAGCTGAGCACCCTCGTGAGAAGCGACCTCGAGGACTACCATATGGAGGGGTGGGCAATGATGCCATGAGTAAGGCCCTGAATCAGATCTCCAGGTCACCTTTTACACGTAGGATCGAAGAAGCGGAGATGCCTCGGCGTTTAAACCAGCCAACCTTTACTATTTATAACGGCAAAACTGACCCTGTGGAACACGTCAGCCATTTTAACCAAAGAATGGCTGTCTATGCCAGAGACGAAGCTCTAATGTGCAAGGTATTCCCCTCCAGTTTGGGTCCTGTAGCCATGAGATGGTTTGATAACCTAAGGGCCGATTCCATCGATTCTTACCAAGAGCTTACTCAAGCTTTTGGTTCACGATTCGTCACCTGCCGAAGGGTGCCTAGGCCCTTGTCCTCCCTTCTGTCCTTAAGCATGCGTGAGGGTGAGACACTGAAGGCGTACTCGGATAGATACTGGGAGATGTTTAACGAGATGGAAGGCAATTTCGATACCATGGCCTTGGAGACGTTCAAGTTGGGTCTCCCCATTGATCATGGTTTAAGAACGTCCTTGTCCGGCAAGCCCGTTATTAGCATGCGCCAGCTCATGGATCGCATTGAGAAGTATAAAAGGGTTGAAGAGGATCGGCAACAGGGGAAGGGTAAGGATAAGGCTACCACCCAGGACAGGAAGGACTTTAGGTCGGATCGCTATAACAACAGTAAGCCGAGGAGAGATTTCGCTGGACACTCAGGTTCAGCAAATGCCCAAACAGTTAATACCGTGTTCAAAGAGCCCGTTCATCAAGTCCTGGATAAGGTAAAGAATGAACCATTCTTCAGATGGCCGAATAAAATGGTGGGGAATCCGGAGAGACGCAATCATAATGTCTATTGTCAGTACTACCAGGACCACGGGCATACGACTGAAGACTGCAGAAGCTTATGGGACCATCTGGACCAACTGGTCAGCGAAGGCAGGTTGAAGCATCTTTTACATCGCTCCAGCGGACGAGGAGGGCAGCCAATTTCGGATGCCGAGAAAGGGGATTCTGCAAAACCCCCTTTAGGTGTTATTAATGTTATTTTTGCAGCACGAGGAAGGACAGGATCCCGGCCATCGAAAGTTATGTCCGTGGCTCGGCTGCCGATGGGAGATGCTGATAAGAATCCGAAGAGCCCTGGGCATGCTGTACCCCCCATTCTAGGCTTTTCAGACGAGGATAAAGCTGGGACCATTCAACCTCATGAGGACGCCTTGGTGGTTACCCTCAGGATTGGGGGATATGATGTGAAGAGAGTGATGGTAGACCAGGGCAGCGCGGTGGAGATCATGTATCCTGATCTTTTCAGGGGATTGAATCTCGTGCCTAGTGACTTGACTCCATATTGCTCCTCTCTATTCAGCTTTGAAGGAAGAATGGTTATGCCGAAGGGGCAAATACGGCTGCCCGTGCAAACTGGCTCGGAAATTGTTGAAGTGAATTTCGTCATGGTGGATGTTTACTCCCCTTATACGGCGATTGTAGCCAGGCCCTGGTTACATACGCTAGGGGCTGTCTCTTCCACTCTGCACCAAAAGGTCAAATATCCTTCCGAGGGGCGTGTTTGTGAGATCCGTGGAGATCAGTCCTCGGCTAGGCAATGTCTGGTGGCGGCCATACGACACGGGTCCGAGGGTGAGCCTTTGGAAATGGCGGTCAAAGACCTATAGCAGTTAAAGTGACGGTTGTTGCCTGCCGATGGGCAGGATGAAAGTGGAAAATGCGAGGACTTAGCGCGGGTCTTGGTTGGGGCTAATCCTGAAAGATATTTTCAAATTGGATCCCAGATACTTCAGTCAGAAAGAGAAGAGCTAGTTGAGTTCCTTAAAAAAAATATTGACATATTTGCGTGGAGTACCTATGAAGCCCCGGGGGTAGATCCGGAGTTCATTTGTCATCATTTGAGGGTTAACCCTCTGAGTATACCAAAGAAGCAACCTTCTCGGAGGCCATCTAGAGAGTACGCCGAAGCAGTCAGAGAGGAGGTGCGAAAGCTCAAGCAGGCCGGGGCTATTAAAGAAATTTTTTATCCCGAATGGCTGGCGAATACTGTGGTAGTAAAAAAGAAAAGCGGAAAGTGGCGAGTCTGTGTAGACTTCACGGACTTAAACAAAGCCTGCCCTAAGGACCCTTTCCCTATGCCGAAGATTGATCAGTTGGTAGATGCTACTGTCGGCCATCCTCGGATGAGTTTCTTAGATGCTTTTCAGGGGTATCATCAGATCCCCCTTGCTCCAGACGACCAGGAGAAGACCGCTTTTGTTACCCCTATTGGTAACTACCACTATAAAGTGATGCCTTTCGGTCTGAAAAATGTAGGTTTTACGTATCAGCGGATGATGACCAAGATGTTTGAATCACAATTAGGCAAAAGCATTGAGGTCTATATAGATGATATGGTGGTTAAAAGCAAGCTTGTTTCTGAGCATTTGAAGGATCTTGATGTGGTTTTAGAAGTTCTAAGGAAACATAAGTTGCGCTTGAACGCTTCGAAGTGCTCGTTCGAAGTTGGGTCAGGCAAATTTTTGGGCTACATGGGTCACGCACAGGGGAATCGAAGTTAATCCTGATCAGATAAGGGCTATCCAGGACCTACAGCCTCCTCGGAATCCGAAGGAGGTCCAGAAGCTAACAGGAATGACGGCTGCGTTAAACTGATTTATATCCAGGTCTGCGGACAGATGCAAACCCTTCTTCTCGCTGATTAACAAGTGGAAGGATTTTGAATGGACTGAAGAATGCACCTCGGCTTTCCAACAGCTTAAGGATTACTTATCTCGGCCATCGATTATGTCCAGCCCTGAGCCAGACGAGGTTTTATTTGCCTATATCGCAGTGGTCCCTCATGCTGTAAGTTTAGTGCTGATAAGAGTGGATCAGGGAGTACAGAGGCCGGTCTACTGTGTAAGCAAGTCGCTGCATGAAGCCAAGGTCAGATACTTGCCGTTGGAAAAGGCCATCTTGGCCGTAGTGCTTGGAACGCGGAAATTGCCTCACTACTTCCAAGCCCATACTGTCGTGGTGCTCACGCAACTTCCACTTAAGACAGTACTTTGAAGTGCCGATTATACGGGGAGGATAGCCAAGTGGGGCACTATTCTAGGGGCTTTCGACATCAAATACATGCCTCGCACGTCAGTCAAAGGGCAGGTCCTTGCGGATCTGGTGGCCGAATTTACGGAGCCCAGTATGGGAGATATAGCGGTAATGCCGAGCATGGATGAAAAATCGGTTGGCATGGTTTCTCAACAAGACCCTGCTCACTGGGAGTTGTACGTAGATGGCACTGCGAACAGGTAAGGTTCTGGAGTAGGGCTGGTCTTGACATCTCCGGAAGGAATCATCATTGAAAAGTCGCTAAGGTTAAACTTTGGCGCGACTAATAATGAGTCTGAGTATGAAGCCCTATTGATGGGATTGGTTATGGTCCGAAGAATGGGAGGAAGGGCCGTGAAGGTGTTCTCGGACTCAAGATTGGTTGTGGGCCAAGTACAAGGAGAGTTTGAAGCCAAGGACGAAAGAATGCAAGGTTATTTGAACCGAGTCAAACGTCTACAAGGGGAATTTGAATTTTTTAGTTTGCTACATGTTTCCAGATGTAGCAATGCACACGCAGATTCTTTGGCCACGTTAGCCACCTCTTCGGATCAAGATCTGCCGAGAATTATCCTCGTGGAGGATCTTTATGAGCCCACTAGAATAGGAAGAGACGTAATTTAAGTACACCAGATTCGAGAAAGTCCATGCTGGATGGATGCCCTAATCAGATTCTTGAAAGATGATATCTTGCCAGAAGAGCGAAAGGAGGCTGACAAGATCCGAAGGAGGGCTGCCAGATTCTGGCTGTCCGAAGACCAAAAGTTATACAAACGCTCTTACTCAGGGCCATATCTGTTGTGTATTCACCCAGAAGCGACTGAGTCGTTACTAGAAGAATTGCACGAAGGGATTTGTGGAAGTCACACCGGAGGCAGATCGTTGGCCCATTGGGCCCTTACCTAGGGATATTGGTGGCCGAGCATGTAAGAAGAAGCTCGCGACTATGCGAAGAAATGTGATCAATGTCAGCGATTCGCACCAAACATACACCAACCGGGGGGAACCCTCAACCCGTTATCTAGTCCATGGCCGTTTGCCCAATGGGGTTTGGACATCGTGGGTCCATTCCCTAAAGCTGCAGGGAACAGAAAATATCTCCTGGTCGGCACCAATTATTTTACGAAGTGGGTCGAAGCTGAGCTTCTTGCCAATATCCGAGATGTGGATGTGCAAAAATTTGTGTGGAAGAGTATTGTAACTCGCTTCGGAGTTCCGCATACCCTCATTTCGGACAATGGCCTACAGTTCGACAGTAGCTCGTTTCAGAATTATTGTAGCGAACTAGGGATCACGAACAGATACTCTACTCCCTCCTATCCTCAGGGTAATGGGCAAGCTGAAGCAGTCAATAAAGTCATAGTTAGCGGCTTAAAGAAGAGGTTGGATGACGCAAAGGGAAGGTGGGTCGAAGAGTTGTCACACGTGCTTTGGGCTTACAGAACTACACCTCGCAGGTCTACTGGGGAGACCCCTTTCTCAATGACTTATGGGTCCAAAGCTGTCATTCCTTTGGAAGCTAACTTCCCAACTCTGAAAACCAGTTTGTTCTGCCCGGCCAATAACAGTGAACTCTTAGAAGCCGGATTGGATTTAATCGAAGAAAGGAGAGAAAACGCAATGGTTCGGCTGGCTCACTACCAACAAAAGCTTAGACAGGGCTACGACGCTAAGGTCAAGCTAAGACCTTTAGAACCCGGTGACTTGGTGCTCAGGAAAGTTGTCGGCAACACGAAAAACCCAGCCTGGGGAAAATTAGGACCAAATTGGGAGGGACCATATCGCATCACGTTGTGTGCAGGCATTGGAGCATACTTTCTAGATGACTTGGATAGCCATGTAATACCCCGCCCCTGGAATGTAAATAACCTCAAGAGGTATTATTATTAATCGAGTTGTTTTCATGTCTATTTATAATAACTTGGCATTATTTACTTGTTCTCTAAGTGTTTAAACTTAAATCTGATCATGCCTGTAGTCCTTAGACCAGATGATGTCGGATTAGTTAACACTATTTACTTGTTCTCTAAGTGTTTAAACTTAAATCTGATCATGCCTGTAGTCCTCGGACCAGATGATCTCGGATTAGTTAACACTATTTACTTGTTCTCTAAGTGTTTAAACTTAAATCTGATCATGCCTGTAGTCCTCGGACCAGATGATCTCGGATTAGTTAACACTATTTACTTGTTCTCTAAGTGTTTAAACTTAAATCTGATCATGCCTGTAGTCCTCGGACCAGATGATCTCGGATTAGTTAACACTATTTACTTGTTCTCTAAGTGTTTAAACTTAAATCTGATCATGCCTGTAGTCCTCGGACCAGATGATCTTGGATTAGTTAACATTATTTACTTGTTCTCTAAGTGTTCAAACTTAAATCTGATCATGCCTGTAGTCCTCGGACCAGATGATCTCGAATTAGTTAACACTATTTACTTGTTCTCTAAGTGTTTAAACTTAAATCTAATCATGCCTGTAGTCCTCGGACCAGATGATCTCAGATTAGTTAACACAATTTATTTGTTCTCTAAGTGTTTAAACGTAAATCTGATCATGCCTGTAGTCCTCGGACCAGATGATCTCGGATTAGTTAACACAATTTATTTGGTTAATTGGTTAATATCACTTTTTGGCCTCTGTGAACCTTCCTAAGTACATTTACAAAAGATTTTATCCGTTGTTTTTTACATATAGCATTAGACAGAGTTGTCTTTTAACGTTGGCCGCTATATAATGTCTTCTTCGGAGACGATATTAATTGCATAAATTGATTGCAAAGCAAAGTAATTGTGTTTCTCTGTGGCTATAATTACCAGGTGAAATTACTTGTAACACGAGAAAATCATATTAACTGCAAACACCAGCATCCAAACAAAAGCTAATTCATTAATAAAAATCATAGATTACAATTTCCTTAATTTAAAAAAAAAAAAAAAAAAAAAAAAAAAACATCTAAGTCTCTGTTGGGACTTCGTTGGGAGGATCCGAGGGCAGTTTCTCCCCTTCCAAAAATTCACCCTTTTCTTGCTGGGGCTCAGTAGAAGAGACCTGATCACCTAGCTGTGGAAGACCCTGGTTAGGCTCAAGGGTAACCGAGGGATTCAGCTCAGTCAAAGGCTGCTCAGAGGCCTTTGGGAGTTGTGTAGGAGGGGCATCGTCATCTGGGTACTGCCGAATATCTTCGCCATAAAAGATATTTTCTGGTAGTCTAAGATCTGATTCAAGGGGCACTCCAGCAGCATCCAGTGCTTTGCCCCAGGTCAAGTCGCAGTAATCCCGAGCAACCGAGGCAAATTGCTCGTGAGACTTTTTTCTGTTGTCTCCACCCCCAACTGATAGGACGCCCTCTTCTCGGCCTCGGTGGCCTCCTTGGCCAGCTGGGCGTCCCTCTGAGCTTCCTCGGCAGCCTTCTTGGCCTTCAGCAGCTCGGCGCAAAGCTCCTTGATGGTTTCCCTTTCTGCCGCCAGATTTTTCTGAGCTTCACTTAGCAGCCTGCGCTGAGACTCGGCCTGGGTCTCAGCGTTTCTGAGACCAGCCTCCAGGCTATCCCTTTCTTGGGCTACTCCTTTTAGCTGATCCGAGAGCTTGGAGGTCTCTTTCTTCAGGTTGTCCAGGACTCTCTCTGCTTCGGACCTAGCTTGGGCCTCGACCTGGGCTTCCACAAAGGTCTTGCGGTTCCACTCTTCGGCTACAAAGACCTGCTGGGTGATCTGAACAAGATGATGGTGGTAGCATGTAAGCATGGAAAATCAACATTATAACCGAGGAGTGGAATGGGTATACTTACCATGGCCAAATCCCTCTTCAAAGACATGAAGAGTTCATATTGGCTAAAACGCCTATATGAATCCATGTCTCGGGGCAGAAGTAAGGGTTGCTGCAGCGCCTCGGCTATCAGTCCAACACGACCCCCATCGTAGTTCCTGACCGAGGTCTCCCAGGAAAATGGGACGTCGTCAAGCTCTAGCCTGGGGGACCATGTGCGTGCTCCTCTGCGTACCTCGGCCAGGGGAGGCTTCTCTCTGCTCTCTACCGAGGATCCCCTCTTTTGGCGGGATTCTTTGGCCACCTTTTGCTGCTTGGCCTTGGGTGGCAATCCCCTCTCCTTTTCCTCCGGCTCCATCGGTCTCTTTTTCTTTAAATCCGGTATAGGTTTGAGAGCCGGATCAGGAACCTGTGGAGCGGGAGGAGGTGGAGGTAAATTTGCTGCTGGACGAGAAGTCCCCGTCCCTTTGACTTCAACTTTATTACTCCTTCTCTTGAGGAGTAGTCTCAGGTCAGACATTTCTTCCTCTGAAGAGTCTTCAGGGATTGTAGTCAGCAGCAAGGGAGGTCGGACGCAAAACTGTCTGTCAGGTTCCCCTTCGGAGTCCGAAGGAATTATCTGGACACCTCCTTCGCTTTCCCCTTCAAACTTGAACTTGTCAATTTGTTCGTCTAAGGAGGTGGACGAGGAGCCGATCCTTTCTCTCACAGTCGGCTGTGCAAGGGGAACTTGCTGAACTGGTCGGATGAGCAGCGGAACACCTTGGGGGTTAAGGTGTGGAATCGGTGCGAGGTCGTAGGGCGCTAAAAAATTCTTCCGAGCAACGTCTATGCGTTGCAACCTGTAATCGCCCTGAGTAATGGTGTTCCTCGCTGGCTGGACGTCGGCTTTCTTGGGGGTGTAACCAAGTATGAGGGGAACAGACCTCAATTGTCCGTCTTCACTAACGTATATCTCCGAGCGCAATAGATAGTTCAGGGCGGGCGCGTTGATAAGGCTCAGCCGAGGAGCAGTATGTACCTTATCTGTAAAACAAACAAATCAGCCGGATTAGAAAGCAAATACAAGGATAGACAAAGGAGTAATTACAGAAAGAGAAAGCCCTAAGATTATGGTTAAAGACCCTGAGTCCGAGAAGGCACACCTGGCTCGGTCGGACAGTGTAGACCGTCGTGCCATGCGCCCGAGACGATCAAATAGTCGTCTTTCATCCCCTTATTGGATTTAGGAAGGCAAGAAAACAGCCTCACGACATCGGAGCGGGATTTAAGGTAATATCCCCCCCCTCTTTGGCTACGACACTCATACAGATATGCTAAGTCGTGCCAAGTTAGCCCTAGACCTAATTGTTCATTTACGGCATTAAAGGCCCCTAATATCTTAAAAGTGTTGGGCGCGCATTGATCGAGGGAGAGCCTATGATTGCGGAGGTAATTTAGGGTCACGGGACCCATTGGAAGGGTCATTCCCCCTTCAATGAAGGCAATCATGGGAATTATGACCTCTCCTTCTTGTCGGGCTATCAGTAGTCCCTCCGGAGGACAATACCTCAGATTTACCCCCGTGGGATATTACGGGTTCTCTTGAACTCCTCTATCAACGCCGGACTATCGACGAGATATTGGTATTTGCCCATTGCTAAGAGAATGAATGAAATAATAAGAAGGAAGATGGTGTTAATGGGAGAAAGTGTTAGCCGAGGAGAAAATAAAGGCTCAGGAGGCACCGAGACTTACACTAGCATGAGTGAAGCGACTTCCCTAAACTCGAAATGTACTTGTGGGTGGGATCTTGAAGGCAGAAGACGCAGGAATCTGAAAGGGCGTGAAGGGCTTTTGAAGGAGGGAACTCTCCGGAAGCTCTGAAAATGCTCTGGGTGCTATGAATGTGTGTAAAGTAAAGAAATTAACTTCCTGCAAAGATTTATATATGGGGACAAACGGAGTGGTATCATTCATCTCGCCCGAATCCCGAGGGCAAACCCTAACCGTTTGATCAACAATCCACCGTTGGATGCAAGAGACAGAGCCGCCTGAAGTAGTTGATGCGATGCTTTGGGAATGAGAGATTTACAGCGGCAATAATGAGGCGCGCGTCTCCACAATCTCGCGCGTGTAAACAGGGGCATTTATGACTTTTTATTTTTACTTTTGTTGATTTCTTTTATTTTATTTTCCTTTTTATCCATTCATTCCCGCGTATCAAATCAAAATCTTATTCTTTCTTCCCGCTTGCGTGGGAAAAAATAAAATTTTGAGGGGCTATTGTGGGGGAAAAGGAGCCAGGCCCAAGGTAATGGGCCGAGGGCCCACGAGAGGACTATTTTACATCCGAAAAGAGAGAGGAGAAAAAGGCAAGGCCCAGCTGGGAGTGGAATCCTCATAATGAAGGATCATTGCTATCCGAGGAGGATATCTCCTGTCCGAGGAGGATATCTCCTATCCGAGGAGGATGTTTCACTCTAACATGATGTCATAGATTAATTAAGTACGAGAAAAGCCAGAATGATTGTCCGAGGACTCCACCTGATCAAGATAAGCTCAGAGCATGTTCTGGAACGATAAGGATGGAGAAATATCTGAGGGAAAGGCTGCTGCCACCGTATTCAATGCATTGCAACAGCTTTTCTGGCCGTATTTATGTGGAGAAGACCTCTGAACAGTGCATCCTAACCTACCGCCACTCTCACAGAGCTGAAAAGAAGATGTCTGACGTGACAGGTACTTGAGCAAGTTGATGGATGAGGAGCACGTGGACGATGGAGATGAGGGTATGAGTGACTATATAATAGAGGGGAGCACCTGTCAATTGCCCCCGGGAGAAAGAGAGAGAAGAAAAACAAGGAGAGAGTTCGTCAAACTATCAATGTATATAGACTGATCAATGTTAACCACTGTTGAAGGAGTGATGATCCATTGTTATTAATCCTTTATTGATTCTAGTTCTCTGACCTATACTCTACAAATTGATTGTCTTTGAGTTTATGTAAAGAATTTGAACCCTACAGTTGGATTTTTTTTTTCTTTTCAATAAATTATCAATTAAAACTACTTTTGATTATATGCAAAACTTTGTCTAAACTATTTTTACTTTTCAATTTTATTTTTTGCATTTAAAAACTATGACCAATACTGGAAAGAAAAAGAACGAAGTGAAAATCACATTTATACTTTAAGAGTTCTATAATTTTAAAATCAATCACACTATTTAAGACTTCTTTTTTTTTTTTTTGGAAAGCACTATTTTAGACTTCTTTAGTTTTGTGATATTTCAAAAACTCCCTTAATATATGCTAGCTTGCTTAAATTTTTTTTTTTTTTTTTAAATTCCTATGTTAAAATATATTTGGTTGACTAGATTTGAAAATATTTTTCATAAATATAATAAATGGAAAATGCAATAAAAATTAGAAAGTGAAGGTGATAAAAACCCGGGGAGGGGGAGATAACACTAATCCTCCTTATGGTTTCCTCATAAAACCCAAAACACCCTTGAGGTTTTTTTTTTTTTTTTTGAAGGCAAACCAAATAATCATTCATTCAAATGTAAAGAATCATAATACAAAGCAACCGCCGCAGGCGGTGGAGTATCTTCAATCCAAAATAAATCATTGATTAAATTCCTAGCATGTTTTGCTAATGTATGAGCTACCATGTTGCCACCTCTCTTCACCCAATTAATGGATAGGACCTGCATTCCTCTAAGAGTGAACTTGATGTCTTCATAGATGTGCCCAAGCAGTGAACTATTCTCTGTAGAAACAGAGAGAGCCCTTATCACATTTAGACAATCTCCTTCAATAATCACCCGAGAAAAGCCAATTTCCTTTGAGAATTCCACAGCTCTTCAACAAGCCAACACCTCAGCCTCCTCACTGCTATTCACGTAAGGACCCTTCACTGACATTCCCGCCATAACCTCCCCTGAAGAGTTTCTGATTATAGCACCAAAACCAGAGCAATGTTGGTCAGAAAATACAGCAGCGTCAAAGTTCAATTTGAACTCCTCTGCTGGTGGAGTACGCCAAGTACAACTTCCAGAACTTTCATTCGAAGGAGTAAGAACCATCTGTGCTTTCCTATATTCATCAAGCAATTCTTCAGCCCTCTTGTTCAGCCAACCCGGTTCCCTTAAATGATCACCATGTATCTCGACATTCCTTTGGTTCCATATCAGCCACGCCTGCACCAGAAAAATTTCCAGTTCTTCCTTCTATAATCTGTCCATCAAGGCCTCAAATAAGTCCCTGAAATCATGGCAGCTCGTGGACCATTTCTGAAGTGACGTAATACTCCCAACCCACACATCTTGCGCAGCTCCACAGTCCCACACGGCATGTAATGCAGTTTCAGCAAATCTTTTACAACAATGGCACATAACATCTTCTAATATTTTTCGCTTTGCAAGGTTCACTCTAGTTGGCAAAATTTCATGGCAAGCTCTCCACCCAAATACTTTTAATTTATTAGGAATCTTCAAGCCCCACAGAACCTTCCATATCTGCTGTCCCTCTGCACTACTTGAACTCTCTGCCCAAGACTCATTTATCATCACCTTCCTAGCCTTATGATAACCAGACCGAACTGAATATACCCCAGTTTTTGTGTGCAACCAAACCACAGAATCCACTCCCCCTCTTCAGCTTAATGGGATGTTACAAATTGCCTTAGCATCATTTATGTGAAATGTCTCCATTATAAAATCACGCCTCTAGCAGTGTAAAACCGCGTCAATAAGATCAGCCACCATACCTTCCTCTACTTCTTCAGCCACCGGGTGCAGCACCATATTGGAAGGATAATTAGGGATCCATTTGTCCTTCCTAATCCGAATCTCATCACCACTACCCACTTTCCAACAACAACCACTCTTCAAAATTGGCACAGCAACCATTATACTTCTCCATACAAAAGAGCTATTTGGAGAAACAGTTGCATCAAGAAAATGGCATCTAGGGAAATATCGGGCTTTAAAACATTTATAAAGAAGCGAATCCTTCTCATGCATCAATCTCCACCCTTGTTTTCCTAGCATTGCAAGGTTGAATGATCTCAAATCTCTAAATCCCATCCCACCTTCATTTTTTGGTTGAGAAAGAAAAGTCCAACTTTTCCAATGAATCTTCCTTTCATTCCCCACTTGTCCCCACCAAAATTTAGCACAAAGAGCATTCAATTCATCACATAATTTCATAGGCAACTGGAACACACCCATGGTGTAAGTCGGGATAACTTGAGCAACGGCCTTGATAAGTACTTCTTTTCCGGCTTTTGACAACAAGCATCCTTTCCAACCCTGTAATTTCTTCCAAACCCTATCCTTCAAAAAGGAAAAGGTTTGATACTTCGCCCTTCCCACTAGGGTAGGTAACCCCAAATATGTTTCAAATCGCTCCACCTCCTTCACTTCAAGTACAGAAACAATCTCAGCTCTATGATTAGCTTCAATATTGTTGCTAAAAAATACCGAAGATTTCTCCATATTAATACATTGGGCTGATGCATTGGCATATGTTCTCAGAACCTCATTGATTACCTCAACTTCCCTAATAGTAGCTCGGCAGAAAAGAAGAGAGTCATCTGCAAACATTAAATTTGTAACAGATGGTGCCCTTCTGCACACAGAGACCCCTTTAATACGACCTTCCATTTCAGCCCGAACGAGTAGTGAATTGAACCCTTCTACACATAATAAAAATAAATATGGCGAAAGAGGATCACCCTGACGGATTCCCCTTAAAGGAAACACCCTTGAGGTTTTGAGTGTAACCTTTAAGTAGCATTAACTGTTAGTTGTGGAACACCGAACCCTTTGAAGTTTTTGTTACAATAACACAAAAAATTCGGGTGATACTATTTGTAAAATTAAATATGGACACGTTCATCACATCATGAGCAACTTACCAATTATTTTTACAGTTGTTTAACAATTTATGTATAAAATAATATTAAATGAGATAAATATTACACTCATAATTTTAAATGGTTTTCACGTGTGTTTTATGGAAAAAAAAATTCCAAAAAATAATAAAAGATCGTGTTTTTCATTATTTTTAGTGGACCATAGAGCAAAAAACATTGTTAATAATAAAATGTTGTCTTTTTTTTTTTTTTTTTTTTTTTTTTTTTTTTTTTTTTTTTTTTTTTTTTTTTAACTAAGCTAAGCAATAAAATGTTGTCTTAACATCGAAGCTTGTGTCATAGAAATAATAACATCACATAGTATTATATATATATATATATATATGCGCGCGCGCACACACTAGCCTCGTCACACATATTTTGTGTGTGCAATGAGGCTTTTTTTTTGGGTCTACTATCATAATTTTCCTATCTTTAAAAAAAATTTTGGATAAGTTTTTTTTTTATGACATGGATTAGTAGGAGTGTCTTATTTTGTAGGCATTTTAAATGGAGTTGAAGATATATTTGTATGGGTTGTCGTCAAAGTTTTTTTCCCTATTAAACGTAAGGTTTAGGGATATTTCTGAATCACATAAAAGTTTAGTCCAAAAAGGGAAATCCCCTTAATTATAAATAGTATAGATAGATAATAATAAAGAAAAGAAAAGAAAAGAAAATATATGGCACTAACATCTAAGCACGTGCGTTGCGCATGTTTAAAGGCTTTTCTATTTTTTTGGATAAAGGTTTATAATTTACATCTATTATAATTTGAAAATATACTTTTTTTTTTTATTATTCAAACAAATAAAAATGATAAACATTAAAGATAAGCAATAACTGCAATTTCTTTTTTGAACGTGTGTTTGGAAGTGGTGTAGTGATATAAAGATTTTTTTTTTTTTTTTTTTTGGGAAGCAAAAAATTGGGGTTTTTATGGTCATATTACACCCCTAGGCAGGGAACCATTGGCCTCGGTCAGAGAGTCCGTAGTCGGTACCAGTTCTGTACCCTCTGTGCGGGAGTCACCTCACATTTTGTGAGTACACCTCACCACTAAGTTTACCCACCAACGAAAGCCTGCGGGCAGTGAGACTCGAATCTAGGTGTGTTGCACGAAGCGTCCGAGCCTTACCCACTCAACCAAGCCCTCGTTGCCGATATAGAGAAAATTTTGGTTAGGAAAAATTAGATAAACCGCGTGAGGGGAAAGAAGACTAAATTTTAGGAGTTTTCTTAGTTTTTTTATTTTTTATTTGAAATTGGGGATGTTTCACTTTATTCGAATGAAAATAGAATAAAAAAAATGTTAAATTTTAGGGAATAAAAAGATGAATGTGAAGGGAAAAAAAAATTCAAAATTTTAGGAGTTCTCTTTTTTTAATTTAAAATGAAATTTGTTATTTAAAAATTATGACCTTATTTCTAAGAGAAGTTATCCTTCATTAATGAGAGTATTTTTAATCACATAAAAGTCCAGTTCAAAGAGGAGAATCCTCTTATATATAGTGTATATATAAATATATAGTGTAAGGACCAGTTTTGAACTTATAGCCCATTATATGGAATGGCTTCAGCCCAAAAAGGCCAAAAATAATGAATTTGTAGAGAATGAGTTGGAGAACTAGGCTTTAGTTGATCAAACAAATATTGGAATCAATCAAACGATTAGAGAATGAAACAAAATAGGATTATATTGAAGAAAAAGGGCCCTCAGCAAGTTCCGAGGTGTACTCTTCACTTATATTATCTTCTAATTTGTATACAAGTTTTGTTCCTGAATATTATAGAGTTTTCTTTTAGATTTTTTTGATTCCCCTCGCCCTTTCTTTGCTCTTTCGCCTTTATTTTATACTCTTTTTTCCTTGTCATCACTATCTTCCACGTGCACGCCAAATGGTGAATCTTGATACTTGTCCCATCAGAACCTCCCGTAAATCTTCATGTAGTAGCTGTAAGGCTGAAACCCACTGTTCAGACATCACCTTCACATTAATGCAGCCAGGAAGTTAGCTACAGAGCATTTAATGCGGAGGTGGCAGTTTTTTCTCTGGATATTTTATGATCATTCTATGTCTTGAGCTTCCATAGTGCTTATCTGTATCAATTAAGTACTTCTATGACGTTTCTTCGAATAGCAGGTTATCTCTTTGGGCTATGGCCTCGGTCAGCCGAGGTGACTCTTATTCTTGGCACAAACCTTTAAGTCGTCATGATCTAAATTGACTTCTTTGTTTGTTAATATGGTCCATTCTGATAACGTTTACCCCTTCTCGGACATATTTTGTCCTCGGCGTGGGCCTTGGGTCCATTATACAACATGTGTAATGGATCTCCAGGCCCAATACCACTACATATATATATATATATATATACACATACACATATGGACAAAACATAAGTAAAGTACTTAGATATTGTTTTTTACATTACCCTCTTAAAATTCAATCATATGACTTTTTTTTCCTGGGATGGATGTATATTTTTAGTTAAGTACTACCACATAACTGAATTTTAAGAGGAGAACCTAAAAAACAATATATAAGTATTATACCTAAGTTTTGGCCTCTCTCTCTCTCTCTCTCTCTCTCTCTCTCTCTCTATATATATATATATATATATATATTCACTTCAAACTTGAAAATTTTATCTTTGTAACTAAATATGTTCTACATTTCTACATTATGAGCTAACTTAAAATAAATGAAAGTGGGAGAGTCTTCCATCCAAGTAACAAAGTTCTGGGTGTTTCTTGAATTCTCAATAATATCTTATATGAGAATAATATTATAGATAATAAATTTTATAATTTTATTTTTCTCAAATTTTTTTATTTATAATTTACTTAAATCAATTCTAAACTTATAAATTACTTTTCTATTTTATGAATATAAACTATTTATGAGTTTTAGAAATGGTTATTTTCTCCTTTTAGCTTAAAAAATCTATTTCATAAATATTAAATTTGGTGATTATAAAAATTCACAACATCAAATTTACCAACACCTCACATATGAGTCATTAAAAGAAAATTATAGATTATGGTAGCTCCAAGAATTAGATGATAGATAAATAAGGGAGTATTGTAAAACTATTGCAAATTTTTGTTTTGATAAGAGTTTTATTGTTTCTTATATCACACGAATAATTTTACTATAAAATAACTATGGTATAAATTATTTATAAAATAAGTCCTTAAAAATAAGCATATTTCAACTTGCAATAAAATCTTTAAGTTGGTAAAAGGATTGAATCATTGATGATGTTTGCAGGAAAAGAAAACCGCAAAAGTATTGCAAAATATATTAAAAATAAATAATAATAATAATAATAAAGTTGGTAAAAGGATTGAATCATTGATGATGTTTGCAGGAAAAGAAAACCACAAAAGTATTGCAAAATATATTAAAAATAAATAATAATAATAATAATAAAAATAAAAGTTTAAAAGTTTAAAAACCAAGAGTGTTACTGCTGGCGACTGTCGACGGACCAGACCACACTCCATAAAGTCAGTAACTCCAACCTCCAATCATTTGCTTTTTTCATTTTAATTATTTCCTCTTCTTTATTTTAAGTATTACATTATCCAGAAATACCAATTATAAGGACATTGCAAATAAGGACAATAATTAATTAATTAATTATTTATTTATTTATTATTATTATTATTTTTTTGTTAAGGAAGTGGACTTTTGCTTAGGCTATTCTAATTACAACCCATAAGAAAAATCTCATGAACCAAGCAATGTTGTGAATGGAAGTTAGGACCTCCAAGCTTATGTCTTTGAGCACATTGAACTCACCACCCTGATTGTTTTTTTACAAAGATTTTTTTTTTTCATACCACTAAAGGGAGAAACAAAGTACATAGTAGCTTTATAAAAAACCAACTGGAGAACTATTACAATAGTGGAGTGGCAAACATGTTGCCTCTTTAGCTACAGAACAAATATCTTTCACTATAATATGAGGAACCCGAAAAAGATCACAAAACAAGCCATACTGATTCAGGAAGCAGTAGTCCGCAAGTCTAGTGCTGTCCATCCAATCCTTGGTACATTTCTTCCTAACTATCTGCATAAGTCCTTTGCTATCACTGAGGAACAAAACATTGTGAAAACCTTGGTCTTTGGCTACCAAACCAGCTTCAATAACAGCCTCCAAAAGAGCTCCAGTGGAAGTTGTAGCAGAAGTACTTGCTACTCCAAAAAACACCTTATCTCCCAGCAGAGTTAGAGCTTCATATGCAATACCATATCTACATTGCCTCCTCTTTCTAGCTGCTGCAATTTTGATGATTAGGTTCCAGTTCTTGGTTGTAGGTTGCTGCCAAGTGTTGGAACAGCTTCTATCTCTTCTTCTTGGGGTTCGACAACTTGAGAGGGAGGCCTTATACCTTCTTTAGAGAAAGACCCACACAGCAGTTTCTGCCTAATGTTCCTCCTAATCCTGCCCAGCTCAGTACCAAATCTCTTTTTGGAATGACCACAAATGCCAGGATCAGTTCTAGCCGAAAAAGAAGAAGAAAGACTGGAAGTAGTGTCTGAGACCTCTGAATTCCTAATAACATCCAGTCCTGTATCAAGACTGACTGAGTGGTTCAGGTTGGGTAAAGTGTGAAGTTCATGCATATTTTGAGTTGGGTTTTGATATTGGGTCGAGCCACTGGCAGAAATAGAAGAAGGCCCACTTTGCACATTTCCAACTACAGCCTGTAATCTGTCCCTTTCCTCTCTATTGACCACAGGATTGTTAAGTCTATCAGGAGATTCTGGAATTTGACCCCTTTCCCATGCATTCCTACGTAACCATTCTGGATGATTATCATTGAGTCGATCTAGATTAAACAGTACAACCATCTCCGAATCACTTTCAGTAGCTGAGGAAGACCCTGTGGCCTCCCTTAATTCCTCATTTGTCAAAAACGGACCTATACCATTGACCCACATCTCATGCAGAGAATTATTATTCTGATTCTCCTGGGTTGCATGCAAGCTAGTATTTGAATTTAGACTTAGGTTAGGCTCTAAAAGAGGGTTTGCATGCAGGTTTAGGTTCAGGTTTTGATTGTGTGAGGTATTAGAAGGTGAAGTTGGAGAGTTTACAGGAGTTGGTGGAACATTACCTCTGTTGATAGATAAGGAACGAATGGCTGTATGAAGAGAAGCATGCCCAAAGTCATGATGATGAGATGAGGGGTGTGGTGTGGGGGCTGTAGAGTTACTCTGATTGGGGTTAGGAGAAGGGGCCGGTTGTGGTTCAGGGTCCATAGTAACATGCGAGGGATGCTCCTGAGAGAGATTATCAACATTTACAAACCCATATCTAGCTCTTGTAGTCCAGCACCTCCTCTTATTAAAATAAGCTTTCAATTCATTATGAAAATGAGGTTCTAGAGAATCATAAGCACAAGGAACCTAATGTAGCCTTTGAATCCTCTGCCTCTAACGAATAAGCATACGCTCCACTTCATCCATGCTCTCACTACACTGACTTCTAATATGTCCTATGAGTCCACATTTAGTGCAAAGTTTATGCACTCTCTCATATCTGCATTGTACCCAAGTCTCAGTGCCATCATCCAATCAAAGCATAAAACCCGAGACTACAGGCATCCATGGATTCAATCTCACTTTTATCCTCATGAACCTTAAGTTCCTAGGAAGCCTATCTTCCCAATCAATTTTCTCAAAAGCTCCTATCATTTGACCCATTCGTTCAGCTAACTCTGGATAATGATATTCTAAAGGTAAACCATGAAGCTGAACCCAGATTGACACAAAATTTAAATGCAATTTACTCATTACCAGATTTGGACGCCATTTTTCCAGAACCAGCAACGCACCATCTATAGACCAAGGCCCCTCTAAACACATATACTCCAGGTCTTCCATACTTTCAAAATGGACCACATAAAAGAAAGAATCCCTTCCTACTACAATCACTGCTCCTCTGAGTCGCCATGCAGAACGGATTAGGTGCTGAAGATAAGCTATAGAAAACTTCCTATAGTCCAAGACAAACCCCAAAGTGCACTGAGACCAAAAAAGGCGTTACATGTGGATGGATTCAGGATACCCTTCCAGCAAAGGGCCATGCCATGCGAAAGGAGTTTCAAGACCATCACTACTCTGTGAATCCAAGTTAGAGTCATTAGCAAAAGGATCAGCACTAACATCTGACTCACTACTTTCTGTCCAAGCAAAGTCATGATTAATAGATGGATCCCCTATAAAAGAAAACCTGACAAAGCTAAACTCAAAAAAGAGAAAAAAGAAAAAAAACAGAGACCAACGACACGCAAAAGGACCAAACACAAAAAAAAAAAAAAAAAAAAAAAAAAAAAAAAAAAAAAAAAAGAGAAGAAAAGGACAACAACAGAGTAAAAGAAAGAAGGCTGAGGAGAAAGACAAGTTAACAGCAAGGGTAAGAAAAAAGGAAAAGACTAAGCATAAGCATAGAGAAGAGACAAAAGAAAAAGGCTGAACGGTGAAGCTAGATGTGACAAGACAGCTGAAGGAAGCAAAGAGGAGGCGGAAATAAAAGTTGAAAAGAAAAGAAACTCTCAAGTAGAGAGAGAAGCTCTCGTTAGAGAGAGAGAAGCACATCTAGCTTACTCATATAATGATGACACATATCCAATAGTATGGGTCTGTTTGAATATCGCTTATTGCTGAAAACTGAAAACTGAAAATTGAAAACAATGTGGGAAAATAATTTTTAAATGTGTGAATAGTGCCGTGATACTTAGTTTTAATGAAAATTTTGTTGAAAGGAGTACTTGTAAGTCCTGTGAACAATGCACGAGACCGACTGACAGAGACGCAAACGCACTGAAAAACGTTTTCAGCGCAATCCAAACTAACACTATATACAATCACATGGTATTATCTAGATGAATCCAGTGCAATTTATCACTAGACCCAATTCTTAATCCTTTTACAACAATTGAGTTTGCAATTTTTACTGATTCTCATAATGTCTTACATAACAATTGAGTTTACAAATTTTGCTAATTCTCATTTAGGAGTACTAATTCAGTACTTTAGGAGCACAATAAATATATGTTCCCCTCTCTCACATAATAATGAAAGACTGAATGTCACTAATTAAGGAGTTACCATTTATGTAAGAAGGAGAGCACACATTTATTGTTCTCCTAAAGCACTAAATAATTAGGAACACCTTGTCTCCTATTGATGAAAACTGAAAATAATGTAGCAAAATAATTTTTAAATGTGTGAATAGTGCCGTGGGACCTAGTTTTAATGAAAGTTTTGTTGAAAATAGTACTTGTGGGTCCCATAAATAGTGCATGAGATCGACTGATAGAGACACAAACGCACTGAAAAACGTTTTCAGCGCAATCCAAACTAATGCTATATACAATCACATGTGATTATCTAGACAAATCCAGTGCAATTTGTTACTAGACCCAATTCTTAATCATTTTACAACAATTGAGTTTGCAATTTTTACTAATTCTCATAATGTCTTACTTAACAATTGAGTTTACAACTTTTACTAATTCTCATTTGGGAGTACTAATTCAGTACTTTAGGAGCACAATAAATATATATTCCTCTCTCTCACATAATAATGAAAGCCTGAACGTCACTAATTAAAATTTAAATTTACAGTAAAATTTACCATTCATATAAGGAGTTACCATTTACGTAAGAAGGAGAGCACACATTTATTATTCTCCTAAAGCACTAAATAATTAGGTACACCTTGTCTAGACTTACTATTAACGTAATATTTTTGTCACTCAATAATAACTTCTTGCCTCTGCTATATTTGTTATAAAAAAAAAAAAAAATTCCTTAAGAGTTGGTTTGAAATCTATTTATTTTGCTAAAATTAAATTTTTTTTTTACAAAAAGTACTATAAATAAAGATAAAAATTAAAAATTAGCTAAAATAGTACAATAAAACTCATAAATAATACCAAAGAATGCAATACACCTCATAAATAATAAAAAACTAAACTGAATATTAAAATAAACTAATGTTTTAATTTTTCCAAACACATACTAAAGGTGGGTTATAAATTTGTAATATATGCCAGCACCCCCTTTGCCCTATCACTATTTAAGAGCCCGATTTTCAATATTTCCCTATTATTTATTTATTTATTTTTCTCTCTCTCTTTTTCTGTCTCTTCGGGGCTTCCCTTCAATTCGACGTTGTATTATATTTTCCTGTAAAACTAAATCCTCTGATTTATTCAATTCTCACACGGATCTATTCTCTGTTTTCTTCAATTCCCGCAGATTCTAGTAACTATATTTACCAGATCTGACTCCATTAGAGCCTCAACATGTTGAATTCGACAACGTAGTAGAACCAAAGTAGGAGAATAGTAGGGTTTTAGTTTAATCCTTTGACTGTGCCTCTGGTTGTGCTTTCTAGCTTCTACTATGGCGGCTATGCAGAGAGTAGTGGCTGCGGCTCAGTCCAGCGCCAGCACCAGCGGAGGTGGAGGAGGAGGAGGAGCAACCAGCTACGCCTCAAGCAAAGGCGTCGCCGCTTCTTGTGCTTCCGGTACCGCCGCAACTGAACTAGTCGTAATTTCCGATCAATTTCCGGTCGGACTTAGGGTTTTGGTTGTCGACGACGACGTCACTTGCCTCCGGATTCTCGAGCAGATGCTCCGCCGGTGCCGGTATCAAGGTCCGTCCGTCCGTCCGTCCGTCCATCTGTAGTCGTTTTTTTACTTACTTTACCGATGGTCAATTAGGGTTTCTTTGATTTTTTGGTTGGTGTAATTCGGCAAATTTGGCTTGTTTGATTGGTCAGTGATGTAATTAATGCGTTTGGATTGTAGTTGTAGTTGAATTCCTTTGTCGTGAAGTTTATTTTGACTCTTCGATTAATTTTGTTTGGGGCTTTTATGCACTTTTCGTCGTTTTACTGCTTAAAGATTTGAATTTTGGTTGCTGTGTGTGTTAAATTGTTTTTTGTTTTTTGTTTTTTGTTTTTGATGTGATGTGTTAAATTGTTTTGATAAATAGGAATCACTGTTTTTTCTTCATGCTGAAGATTTGGGTGAAATGGTTACTTCTGCACTGCTTAAGGCTTTTTATGGGTTTGTTTTTAGTTTGCAATTGGGGAAGTGTTTTAATTTGAAATAGTAGATAATGAAGTTTACTTGCTATCTATTATGTACTGCTAAGTGTGAAATGAGAGGCAAAAAAGTGAGGATAAGCGATGATGAGTTCGATCAAAGTGCCAAAGTTACTAAACTCTCTTTGATGCTTGAAATTATGACCTTGCTAAGGAGTCGACATGGCTGATTTGCCGTGAGCGTGAGGGACAGATCATTTGAGTTAGATAACATTTCATTGTATCTATTCTCTCGTGGTAGAAAGCTAAGAATTTTTGGAAGACAATTCTTTTACGTGACTCTCATGAAGTTTAATATGGTTAATGTAAGAAGTCATGTCCTTGATATATGGAGACTATATCTGCTTGATGTTGTAGCTCATTTGACCTTGAAATGCTATGAAGCAGCTAAAAATACTCGACTTGGCTTGATTAGAGCCCCATTGCTGATAGGCAATAGTACATGTTTAAAGTTATTGACTACCTTTTGTGTTTGGTGCTAACCAGAATGGTTGGGAAATGGATGTATGATATGCTTCACAATTAATTAATAGAGCATGCTTGTGAGAATATTATGAAATTGTGTGTATGACTAACATGATTGTCAGTGATGTGATGTTTTGTGATTATTATTGTCTTATGCCTCCTTTTTTCATTGGTTGCAGTTACTACTTGCTCTCAGGCTACTGTTGCCTTGAATCTTCTACGAGAGAGGAAAGGGTGTTTTGATGTGGTGCTTAGTGATGTTCATATGCCTGATATGGATGGTTTTAAACTTCTAGAGCTTGTTGGGCTAGAAATGGATCTTCCTGTTATTAGTGAGTATCAGATTTCCTGCTGAACAATGTGATCATTTTTTTTATTAAATACATTAACATGTCAATATATTATGTAGTGATGTCTGCTGATGGTAGAACAAGTGCCGTGATGAGAGGAATTAGACATGGGGCTTGTGATTATTTGATTAAGCCTATACGTGAAGAAGAGCTCAAGAATATATGGCAGCATGTTGTTAGGAAAAAATGGAATGAGAATAAAGAAGTTGAACATTCTGGTAGCGTGGAAGAGAATGACCGGCATAAACGGGGGAATGATGATTCAGAATATGCTTCTTCTGCTAATGAAGGAACAGACGGAATATTGAAAGCTCAGAAAAAACGGAGCAACGTTAAAGATGAAGATGATGGTGAACTGGAAAATGATGATCCGTCCACGTCAAAGAAACCACGTGTAGTCTGGTCGGTAGAACTCCATCAGCAATTTGTTAGCGCCGTGAACCAACTCGGACTTGATAGTATGATTTTCAACTAAATTCTTTTAGAATTTTTGTTATTTTATTTTTATAATTTAAATTCTATTGATGTTGTATATTGTGGGATGGGGTAGTGACTGCAGTTCAATAGAGTATGTTCGGATATTTGATTTTATGTGCTTATTTCTCCATTCGATCCTTGTTGATTAGAACTTTGTGATTTCCATTTCAGAAGCTGTGCCAAAGCGGATTTTGGAATTAATGAATGTACCTGGTTTAACTAGAGAGAATGTTGCAAGCCATCTACAGGTTTGGTTCAGTCCTACTTATTTTTTTTTTGATAGTTAATAAGAAAAAAAAAAAAAGTAGTCCTACTTATACATATACATACACATACATACATACATACATACATATATATATATATATATATATATTGGTAAACTGAAATTTCATTAAGAACCAAAAGAAGTTGCAATAAGATCCCTCTTCTACAATTCCTTGACAAAATGAGGACGAGTAAAAATATTGCATATCTGTCTTCTATGCTTGCATGTGTTATCTTTTTGTTAAAGACGAGAATAAAATAATATAGAGAAGTGGAAGCAAGAAAGAGAGAAGAACACAAGGGATTACATGGTTTGTCCAACAGCCTACATCCACATAATAAAGCCCTAGTGGCTACATCTTTATTGTATACTCAAGTTGACAATTGCAGTGAACCCTTAATAGGGCTACATCTTTATTGTATACTTAAGTCGACAATTGCAGTGAACCCTTAATAGGGTAATATATAGAGACTAGATGCTAGGTTTAGCCCAACATGGGCTTACAACATAACTAGGCCTTTTGGGCCATTACAACAAGTTGTCAATTGTGTGTTACAAGCTGGAGCATATAGTCATATAGTTCCAGCTTGTAACACACAATTGACAACTTGCTTGAAGAGGCTGAAAACGATGTGAACCAGCCGAAACTTGAGGGAACTGACCATAAAATGAGATGAACCAGCTGAAGTTCTTCAATACCAAACAAAGGTTATAGAGGGGTTAGGTTATCCTTATCATGGATAAGGGACAGCCAATACATATACCCAAAAAGCCAAAAAAAAAAAAAAAAAACCAAACAATATTTGGATAGGGAATAGCCAAAACTTGTACCCGAACAACTCCTTATCCACCAAACAAGTTTTATACATATCCAGGATTAAGCTATCCTTATCTTGGAAAGGGAATAGCTCACACTGAACCAAACAGGGGTATTCCCTGTCAACTCTGACCAACAGCAAACACTAGCGGCTCCAGAACACGCTGGAAACCACTGAAAGGTGCTGGATCCTCCAAAAACAACTGAGTGCCATATCTGCCAAGACAAGCTGAAATCCACCAAAAAAACAACCCAACAACACACACCAGATTTGACACCCACCATCAAGAACAAACAAGATTGAGAAAGGCAACTGGATCCAACATTGATATTAATAATCTAAAATTTATGTTAAAACCAGTTTATAAGAGAAAAAGAATATAAAACACCACTAATGGTTAAACATTTGTACAAGTGTATGATTTTTGCTGCTTTTTTTTTTTATTTAATTTATTTATCGGTAAGTTGCCCACACATCTGGTGGGTCTTTAACCCAAGATTTCACCGTCCACCTTGCTCTTGCAAGGGAAGCAAGTGCCATTTGAGCTAAAGCTTATTGGTGGTAAAATTGTATGATTTTTGTCCTAGTTTAAACTGAATCCACATAATTTCAAGTCTGATTTATTTATGTTGGATCTTTTAATTGAAACTTGAATTTCAATTTGTGGGTTTGTGTTGATTCCTTAATAATATCTTTATAAATTTGAAATCTGACTGGATTGGTGATGATCTGAATTATTTACTTCCTTACTTTTCCTTTATGTAAAAAGACGTGCACCTTGTAATGTGAGGGGTATATTGCAGCTATAACATTGTGTTTTAACATGCATATGATTTGCAAGTGGATCCTACTCATTAAATGTTAATATTCATAATCCTGTATTACTATGTTGTCAATTTGCAGAAATTTAGGCTATATTTGAAAAGATTAAGTGGGGTAGCTCAACAACAAAGTGGAGTTTCTAATACCATGGGCGGACCTGTGGACCCAAATGCGAAACTGGGTTCACTTGGGCGATTTGACATCCAAGCTTTGGCTGCTTCTGGCCAAATTCCTCCCCAAACGCTAGCAGCCCTGCATGCTGAGCTTTTAGGTCGACCAACAGCCAACTTAATTCCAGGAATGGACCAGCCTACTCTTCTACAAGCATCTGTACAAGGACCAAAGCGTATCCCCATTGAACATGGTGTGGCATTTGGTCAGCCTTTAGTAAAATGCCCATCCAATGTTTCAAAACACTTTCCACAATCGATGATTTCTTCTGTTGAGGATGTTTCCTCTGGATTTGGAGTGTGGCCATCTAATAACCTCAATACAGTTGTGCCTAGTAGCAATCTTAGTGGGCTGAGTACTCAGAATAGCAACATGTTAATGGATATATTGCAGCAGCAGCAACGACAACAGCAACAGTCACAGCAGCAGTCCATGCCCCCTGAACCTAGCCGAACAATCAATGTGCAGCCGTCTTGCCTAGTGGTTCCTTCTCAGTCTGCCAGTTTTCAGGCAGGAAATAGTCCTGCTTCAGTCAGTCAGAATTGCAGCTTTAACAGGAATTCTGTTATTGATTACAGTCTTCTCTCGTCCCAGTCAAATAATTCCTTAGTTAATATTGGACACTTCTCTAATGGGGATCTGAAAACTACAGGTGCTCTTAGTGGCTACTCAGGCCCGGGTTCTATTTCTCCTTCTGTATCATCTTGCTCTGGAAATGCTGACACTAGCATGGGTCGGCAAGTTCAAAGCTCGACCATTACATTTGGTAATGCCAGACAGCCTGGATTTGTTCATAATATGCATGATATTCAGGGTTCCTATGGTTCAAAAACAGGTGAAGTGCTTGATCAAGGACCTCTTCAAAATCTTGGATTTGTTGGTAAAGGGACATGTATTCCAAGTCGTTTTGCAGTAGGTGAATTTGAATCACCAATGAGCAACATGAGCCATGGAAAATTATTTATGGAGAACAATGGTATCAGAGTGAAGCAGGAGCCAAGTGTTGGTTTTATGGATAACACAAAAGTTGGCATACCAGTATTACAACAATTTTCGTCAAATGATATCATGAGTGTTTTTACAGAATAGGTAAATTGGTATTTTATCTGGGGATTATCAACTTTTTTAATACTCTATGCCTTGTTTGGGAAGCGCATTTTGCGCGTTTCCTAGTGGAAATGTTTTTTTCTGTGGGTTCCGTGCACTGTTCATGAGACCCACAAGTACGGAATTCAGCAACTTTTTCTTTAAAACTGAGTCCCTCAGTTACACATTTAAAAATTATTTTACTACAGTGTTTTCAATTTTCAATTTTTAGTTTTCAGCAATAAGCAGTATCCAAATAGACCCTATATATGTTTACTAAATTTCACTAAGTTTTATGCTTTTAAATAATCATTCTAATACCACCGCACACCCTTTGTGCGATAGTCGCTTTACAAGTATAGTGCTTGTGAGGTGTAGGGGACAAGAGTTGGGGTTAAAGCTTCCAAGAGGAAGCTTCACACACATATACACTTAGATTATGCTATAATAGAATTTCTATAATCAGTCTAATATGCGGGCCTCTTATTTTTTAAGCTGCCCAATTCCTTTTCTTTGATAGTCCTGCATATTGTTTATTTCTTTCCATAGTTGCACGTGATGGGAGGACCATAATATGGCTTTTTAGTAGTTGCATTTGACTGCTTGTTTTCTATGTAAGTAGAAGTTAGTTTATGAGAAACACGCCCAAGACAAATTTAGTGATTAATCTAATTTCTATAGATTGTCATGAATAGTTATATATGTGCATGTTCTATAACATACATTGACAATTTTTTCTTATATTGATCATTGCATATGATATGAACTCATCATGAAGCTGCACACCCCTGCTTGTAGATTTGATCTTTACCAATGTTGGTCTAATGTCTCAATTTTTATTTTGTTTCAACAGGGTTACATTGTATGGGTAGCTAGCGTCTTAACTCCCAAGGAGGTCCAATTGCTTCTTATCATCAGATGATCAGATGGATTCCTGTTAAAGTCTGTAATATGTTAGTATAGATCTGATTGCCACTGCCTGAACCAAACTTGGCTTGCTGTGCAGCCTCTTCAAAGGGATTCTTTATTTGGAAGGTTTCTCTGATGTGCTGGGGGCAGGCTTGCATGCATTTAGGAAAGTTTGATTACCTTTTAATTAGTCTCTAGGAATAATAAGTTGTGTCAGACAACAGCTTGAATTGGTGTCCAACACGGTGGCATCTTGCCAGCATAATTGTGTAGTTATTCGGGTTAAAATGTTAAATTCTCATTTATTTATTACACGTCAATCTGGTAGTTGTAAATATGTCTCTATTTTAAGTTGATGAACTTCACCTTACTAAACCTGATTTGGCCAAAAACCTCAAAACTGAGAATTCTGTTGGGCAGTTTGCATTTGCAACCTGTTCAACCCATCTGGTCAGCCTTGAAGCTGGCATCAGTAGATCAAGTTGGAGTCCTCAACTGTGTTGTTCCAACAGCATGGTTTGTATTGGTGGATTGCTATTGTTAACATTGCTCATAACTCACCAAATTGGTCGACCAATTTATATTTGAAGTTAAATTGAGAGTGATCATTCTTGCGTGAGATGGTTCAAATACTTATTAGGTGTTTGAAGATGTATTTAAGATAAGTGATTTTGTGGTATTTAACTGAGATCATTCTCATCTGCTTTCAGCTGTTTTATCTCTCAGCTTATGACCTTGAAAAATGAAAAATACAATTTTGCTTTGATAAAAGGCTTTCCTCCATGGCTTCTTATTTCTTCTCTCCCCTTCAGCAAGTCTATTGGTTGAAGTTCTCAACTTGCAGATGAATATACTATTGTTCTTTTAATTATAAATACAGGGGAAATTCTCTCTTACTCTAAAATATAATGTCAATGGATCAATGCTCTTCAGGTTTAAATAGTACTGAGGCTCCGTTTGATTGGAGAGATAGAAAACGTTGGGAGGATAATTTTTTTTTTTTTTTTTTTAATTTTTTTACTGTGTGTTTGGTTTGGACGAAGAAAAAATGAGAATGGTAAATTCATTTGTTTGGTTATAAGTATAATAAATTTTTTTTAACTACACATTATTTCTCATATAAAAAAAAAAAAAAAATCTTGGATGTCAATGAAATAGGGAAGCTAATCTTGACTCACTTGACTTGGATGGCCATTTTGAAGGGTAAATGTGAAATTCCAGAGTTAGAGCCTCTCTTTTTCTTATTTTTCCAAAATTTGTGGGTCCATGAGATTTTTTTCAGCTCTATTCTCTCTTGAATCAAATAAGGGAAAACAATATTTTCTTCCTATTTTCCTCTCTCTTTTCCATCCCTCCACCAAATAGAGTGTTTGCTATTTCTATTGAGATTCATACTCACGCGCTTGTTAAATGACTTAGTAAGCCTCTAGATCACCTCCTTTGAGCCTCAACCACAAAGGCACAACTCATTTGATCTCATACTCAATGAGTTACGTCCGATTATATAGTGTGAATATTGACTCTGATACCAAATATTAGGAATCTATAGGTAGAGCTCACTCTTGAAAATTGGCTTTCAATGAGAGGGTGCTCAAGAGTTTAGGAACACATGATTAAATTTACCCTTAATCCATACAAGACACTAAGATCATAATTCTCTTATATATATATATATATATATATATACATATATGAACGTATGTATGTATGTTTAGTGAATAAATGATAGTACATTAACAACACAATGTAAAGATCCAAATGGTTTCGCTTTTGTGTTTCAGTAATAAAGATCAGTATTATTCAAGTAAAAAAGATTAAATAAAGCCACATTTTTTTTTGTTAATAATTATTATAATATAATGCCAATTACCTTGGGATTTAATGGCATTTTCATCTTCTAAAATACAGGATGGTTAGGACTTAGGAGACTTTTATTCTTGAGAAATTATGTGAAAGCTATATAATATTAAAAGGACTACTAAAGTTTTTATAACGTAGAAGATAATTGCGGGGGACGTGATTCCTTGTTGATTTAAACCGCAAAACAAAAGATTCCTTGTTGACCCGTTATAACTAGCTAAGAACTAAGATTAGGACAAAATATTACCACCAAACATTTGGATTTTGGAGTTCATTAACAAGCAAAAGAATTCAAGCTACAAAAAAAAAAAATGCTATTAGAATTATTATTATTATTTATAAATGATAAAAATTATACATGTGGACTAATTTTTGGGTGGTCGATGTGCAAGTTGTTGTCTACACTGCACTCTAATCCAATCCCCAACTTGTGTGTTTCCGAACTCTTCCTATTTTCTTTGAGTAAGAGAGAAAAAGAAATGCTTAATGTTGCTTTCACAAGGCATTTAAAAATTAAGGGTTTGATTACCACTATAGGACAATTGTTAATAGAAAAATTTATGAAAGTTTTGAAAGCACTTTTACGAGAAATATAAAAAGTTGTAAAAAATTCAGTTATAATTTTTCCCATTAAAAAATTCTAATAATAGTTTCTAAACCAATTCTTTTAGAGCGTTTATTGACTTAAATGACATCTTCTAATGCACAAAATATTTGAGGGTTTAGAGAAAAAAATGTTTAAATTATAATGTTAACAGTGTTCGTTGACTTTTATCAAAAATCAAAATATCGTGAACCCTTATAAAAATGAGTGACGATTCTTACACACTGAATACAAGATTGTATTCACACTGTATACTTGCACATTGTATACAAGATAGTATATACAATTACACACTTACATACTCTATACATAGTTGAAATTGTGTCTTGAAAATAATATTTTAGTTATAATTGTGAAATTGTTTTTTGGAAAACACAATTTCAACTAAAGTGTGTAACTTAATTGACATCTTTCAATACACAAAATAATTATAATATTAACAGCTTGCGGTGATTATCTTAAAAAAAAAATACTATAGTGTGTATAACGTGAGGAACAATAATTATAGTTTAAAAAAAAATACCAACTAACCATGTGCCAAATCTTAGTCCAACTTACCTTGCGGACTTGTTTGTTGGTCCATATCAGTCCAACTTTTGACTTTTCCAATCCAATATTTCATGAGGCTCTACCACTGCCATGCCTTTCTTCGTCTTTTTAGTACTTCTTTAACCAAAGTTCCGTTCTGTCAACGCAACTCTCACTTCCCCTTCATTCTTCATCATAGTCATCAACCATCTATCCTGAAAAACCCAAATTTTGAAGTTTTGAAACTATCAAGTTAATATTTTTAAATTGAGTTTTGAGTCAAAAAGTGATTTTTATTCCCACTTTCAAAACAAGGCAAAAATAAAATTATCTTTTCCTTGAACCCCACATGGAGAAAAACCAAGAAATGGCACTGACCCAGTTGAGGAAGTCAGTTGAGAAGCTTGGCTCTTCCACTGAGGTAAACCAATCTGTTCCTTTCTTAAACCATGCAAGCTTCAATTTTTAATGTTGGGTTTGTCTTTGACAGGGGTATGGGGACCCAACACTTATGAGGTTCTTGATTGCAAGGTCAATGGACCAAGACAAAGCAGCCAAGATGTTTGTCCAGTGGCAAAACTGGAGGGCTGCAATAGCGCCCAATGGGGCCATTTCTGAATCTGAAATTCAAGATGAATTGGAACCCAGAAAAATTTATCTTCAAGGTTTATCAAAGGATAAATACCCAGTGATGATTGTCAAAGCAAGCAAGCATTTCCCTTCTAAGGATAATGTCCAATTTAAGAGTAATTATTTTAGTCTTACTCTTTTTTATTTTTTGGTTAAATTTATAGTTGAATCAGTTTATATTTTATCTTGACATAGTTATAATTAATTCTTCTTCCTTTTTTTTTTTTTTTTTTTTGATTAATTGCGATTCTTGTATAGTCAGTGCATTGATGCCGTTTAGTCCAATTTGTCCCATCTAGGGACCATAATGTATAGCATATGTACCGTAAGAGAAAAGTTCCAGCATAGAATATTAATGTGGGTGTTGGCCAGATTGTACTGTGCCACTTGGTTTGATGTCCTAGACTCATGGGACCATATAGTTGGTTTTTTTTTTTTTTTTGGGAAGGTGTTATTGGCCTTTCATTATTAGATTATTTATAAGTGAGGTAGTTACCAGTTACCCTGTTTCATGGGCTTAGGATATGTACCACTAAAAGGCAATTATGTTGTTATGGTCGCAATCATGAAGTCATCAGAGCCTCTCCCCAACGATTGTTTGTGCTTGGAAAAGGTTAGGAACGTGGAATCCATCAATATAAAAATGAGTCAGATGGCCACTTACAAGAAAAAGTTCCGATAGTTAGAAACCAATAATTAGATAAAATTTCGTGTTGAAGATTGATCAAAAGATGGGACCACTTATTTAGAGGTGTGGTGGGCCTAATGGTGTTCCCATGTCACCAAAAGGGATCTCTTATTGGCAGCTCACCTTGTAGCATGCGTTGCTCTCTTTTTTCTTTTTTATATTATTACATTCCCCCCCACCCCCCAAAAAAAAAAAAAAACTAAATATTTATGTGACCTGAGTGACCTTGCTTATGTGTATGTGTACTGTGTACATGTGTTGTTTTTGGTAAGTTACATGCACATTTGGTGTGTCTTGAACCCACTTATTCATATATTTATTTTTTAAAAGATATTTATAACATAATCTAGACTTTGCAACATCATGCCTTCTTTTAGTTCTTGATTTTGGTAACCTGTATGGGTATAACAGTTGACTGAGGCTCTGGCTTCAGTTCAGAACCAGAGGTCTTTGCTCAACTCTCTTAGACTGCTAATGCATGTGGGTTACAAATGATTATGTGCATGGAGCATGGTATAATAATAAAAATGGAAAAGAATCCTGATTTTTGTAATGCAAAGGGAAGGCAACTCCAATATCTGATTTTGGTGCATGAAAAATCATGTTTTTACTTTGTTCTGGCAATGCCTCTTGTTTTCCATTGAACAACCATCTTAAACAATTATCGTTTTGCAACAAGTTTGCTTGTTTAATTTAATTTCCCTGATGTTGGTCAGATTCCTCCCCCGCATTATTTGAGGTTAGGTAAACTGGGAATGTACCATGTCTCACACTTGAAATAGTTTTTGAAGCTGCGATGCTGCATCCTATATTGTTTCCTATTGTAACTACTTGGGCACATTGATCTCAAAGTTCTCATGTCAACTCTAGATATCACGAATTATGATAACTATGGTCTTGTATGGTCTTCTAATGATGGCCAGTCATTCAATGGTTGATTAAATTTCAGAAACAAGCCACATGGAACAAAGTCATGAACATAGGAAACAATTTTTTTATTTTTTATTTTTTTATTTTTTTGTTTATGTGTTTACTTTATTTTGAAGATTTGTCATCTTCCCCACCCCCTTCTCTAAATAATAATTTTAGTTCAAGATTGCTATCAACTGGATATTGGGGACTTATGGTTTGAATCCCCAAATTACAGCCTTGATAAACCAGTCATTGTGTACTGACAAGCAAATGACAAACATGAATAGAATATCAATAATCAAATAATTGGATTTCCTTGGAGGAGTCTGTCCTTTAATTGAAACTGTTGGATAATAAATACTTTGTTAACTTTGTTTTGCCTATTGGTGCAGAATTCGTGGTTCATCTGCTAGACAAAACTATTGCAAGGTACACCCCCATTTTCTCTAACAATGATATGTGCTTACAAATAAGTAGAAAGGGTAACATTTGAAGTGAAGCTGTTTGGAGGCATGATTCCAAGGATTTTCTTTGGCCAAAATGCAATTTTGATCCCTAAATTATGTGTCAAACACCAATTTGGTCCTTAAACTATCAATTGCTTCAATTTAGTCCTTCAAGTTAACCAACTCAATTTAAACCTCTATCACATCTTACCATCACTATGTGAAAGACAATTGCTGATGTAACAAAATTTTTTTATGCGCATGTTTGTTGATGTGGCATATTAGGCCTCATGGTCTTACAAAATCAAAATATATGGAGATGTTAATTAACTATTTAAGGCTGTGTTTGTTTCGTGTAAAATGTTTTCCGGAAAATACATATTTTCCGGAAATGCTATTTTCCGGAAAAGGAAAATATTTTTAAGTGTTTGGTTGAATTATGAAAACTGTGGTGGAAAATATTTTCGTGTGTTTGGATGTATTCCAAAAATGCTATTTTCCGGAAAATTTTTCACAACATCACACCCAATTAACAACAAATTCCGGCAAAAAAACACAACACAACAACAACAACAACAATAATAAGTTCCGGCAACAACAATCAGTTCATCCAAAAAAACAACAACAACAACAACAACAACACAACGCAAATTCCGGCAACAACAACGGAAATTCCGGCAACAACGCAAAGCGAGTCGTCGATGAGATCGAGGAAGAGAGAGCGATGGGTCACCAGCTCTGGTACTGGGTTTGGGTTGAGCGATGGGTCGTTTGGGTCTGGGTCGGGTGTGGGTTCGACGTGACTGCGACGGCGTGTGGGTCGGGTGTGGGTTCGAAGGCGACGGCGTTGCTTGGAGTCGAAGCGATTGGAGCGATCGGAGCGATCTGGAGCTCAATCGTTGCTTGGAGGCAGAGCGATCTGGAGCTCGATCGTTGCTTGGAGTCGATCTGGAGCTCGATCGTAGCTCGGATTGATCTGGAGCTTGATCGGAGTTCGCCGGCGATTTGGAGCATCCGAGTTCTCTCTTCTTTCTCGCTGCGTTCTCTCTTCTTTCTCTCGCTCCCTTTCTCTGCTGCGTGCTGCTGATCTTGGAGCTTGGGTCTGGACCGGATCGGAGAGTGAGAGTGAGAGAGGTTGGAGAGTGAGTGTGTGAGTGAGAGAGGTTGGAGAGTGACAGAGAGAGGTTGGAGAGTGATGTTGCGTGAGAGAACTTGGAGAGTGGAGAGAATTTCCGGAAAATGGTTTAAGGGAAAATAGGGGGTGAAATCTATTTCACCCAGCAGGGAGCACTTTTTCGGTCAAAGGGGAAATCAATTTCCGTTGACCCAATTTTCCCAAGCACCCAAACACAGCAATTTTCCGGAAATTGATTTCCGGAAGTGGTTTGAAGTTGAAACAAACACAGCCTAAAAAACATTAAAATAGATAGAAAACATTATGGTACCTACTGTGCATGTCTTTCGTCTCCATATGTTCTGCTTTTGTGATACCAGCATATGATTTAACATGGTGTGTCAGCATTATAAGAAATGTATACAAAAGAAGTCAGCCACATTAGCAGCCGTCATTTGCATAGTGAGTCAGTGATGATAATTTAAGGTAAAAATAAAATTGAGGCATGTTTAATACTTCAGGGACTAAATTGAAACATGCACTCTATGGGTTTTGAACTCTTGAGTGACCCTCTATACTGTTCCTAGGAAGAGCAAGAGCTCATTAGCAATAGAGGAGGTAATTGTTTTGAGCAGGACTGCAATTAAAGGCCAGTACATCTTTGAAACTGCTCGTTGATTTTATTATCAATGTAAAGATTGGATTGAAAATAATGTAACAAGTGTAGAGATAAAATCCATGCTTGGTGTAAATGTTCCTAGAGACATGGTGTATATTTATGTGCGAGAGCAGAGGGAAAGATCCATATTCTGCAAAGTAGCATGTGCTGCTAAAGGGGTCTTGTAAGTGTGCTATATGTGCTATATTGCCTGAAAGAACTCCAGAATGGGCAGGTAAACTTAAAATTTTAATTTCATTCATTGGCAAGTGTAGGACATAATGTGCCCTTTTTCATGTAGAACAGTAGAAATGAGTTTATATTATCTAAAATGAGAATCTATATGTATAGCAGTTAGATTAAGTTGTTAAAAGTTTGTCTCTGCCCTAGAAGTGATCCTTGTTTTACAGATATTTAGCATTGGCATGTCAAGCAGTGCCAAAGTTCATATTGTATAATTGTATCCATGACCTTACCCTCCATCACATACTGCACTTTAATATGCCTTTTTCCCCCCTATAATTTTACTATTTCTGCAGATAGTGATTCATGTGGTGTTTTGGTTTGTCTATTTCAGTGCTTTCAAAGGAAGAGAAATTGGTAATGAAAAGTTGATTGGCATTCTTGACCTACAGAATATTGGATATAAGAACATTGATGCGAGAGGATTGATCACCGGATTTCAATTCCTACAGGTGATTGTAATCTCCTTTCTGCATCAGCATATTGGCAGATCCTGTTCGTTTTCTCCAGATTTTGCCCTTCTCATGCCTTTTATTTTCTTATTCCCTTATTTCATTTACTACCTCTAGACAGTAGACTATATCTAGGCCAAACTTTTTTACAATTTACACCCACCTTGGGCTTGGTCATGTACTGCCCCAATTTTTAAGCCTATGCTGGAATGAACAAAGGCTTGCAGCTTTCAAAATTATTTTATACCCATCTAAAGGTTAAGGGTTTCATAATTAATGGAAAGAAGCTTTCCCTAAATGCCTGTGGTCCATTAAAGGCACCACTTGACCAAAGATTAAATCTTGTTTGATGCTGTGTGATGCAACATCAATGCTTTTTTCCCCCCCTTTTGTTGTTGATATTCATGTTTGCATTATCCTAAACTTCTTTGTGTAGGCTTACTACCCTGAACGTTTAGCAAAGTGCTTCATTCTACACATGCCACGATTCTTTGTGAGCGTTTGGAGAATGGTTTCTCGTTTCCTTGAGAAGGCTACATTGGAAAAGGTATGTGATACATGTTAACAACTAAGTCGCATAAACTCAATGACTTGTATGCTTGAAAATAGAAACTGTTGGCTAATATGCCTTATTCAGAAATGGAAGTCAGTGTGTTGGTATGCCCACAAAGAATGTACCAACATTATATGTATAATGCGTTTAAGAGTTAAATATTCTGAATAAGTACATTTACTTTTGCATAATGCTAGCTATGTGCACAATTATCTCAAAACTTTGATGCAATTTCCTTTTGTGAAAAATTTGATACATTGCTGGAGTCTGCATATTCCAAAATTTTCAAAAAGGTGGGATATTGTTGACCAAATTCTATGTTTATATTAAAATTCTAAATAAAATTGGCTGTGTTTGGGATGATTGCAGATTGTGATTGTTACCAATGAGGATGAAAGACAAGATTTCATAAAGGAAGTTGGTGAGGAAGTCCTGCCAGAAGAATATGGGGGGCGAGCAAAGCTTGTAGCTATTCAGGATGTTGTACTTGCCCCATTGGAGGGTTGATTCCACAGATAGATGTAGGTGGCTGCTATTGCAATAACAACTCACTAATATTACGTAAAATGATACTATTGTTGAAATAACAGGTGGTGGCCACTTTCAACCTAATCTCTTTTTGCTATAAGCAGCAATTAGTAGTTATATGAGGCCTCAATGTCTTAAAGTTTACCAAACATTTCATTAATACTGTATTCAAGCAGCAAAATGGTTTCAGCTTGATATTGTGCTTCATTACATCTGGTTAAAGGTCTGATTTTCTGCTTAAAATTGATTTGGCTAAACCATATAAATAATGCAACCATCAGTTTTATTTCCTCACAACTTGTAAATGTTGTCAACTTGTGTGTTTTACTTGTTTTTAGCCTCTCTTTTGAATTTTGTATTGGTTCTCTGTTTCTGCATGGTTTCTTTCTTCTTGTAAAGTGATTTAGCAAATACTGGGGAATGGGAAGTGGTGTCATGCTTGGTTGAAAATTTGTTTTAATTTTCTTTGATACACGAGGTCCATGGGGTAATTGAGTAGATAGAATTTGACTGTATTTAAGTGCGTTAGCGTTTTAATAATGTGTAGAGACTTTGCCTGTAGTAATTTCCAAATGTAATCAGAAGGCTAAAATTTTAGACATTTGCAAAAATGGTGGTTGAGAGAGTGAACATTTCATTGTTGCGAATCAAAATTATTTCAATGTTGATAGTCATATATTCTCTTACATTTTTATAATTTTTTTTTCTTCTTGATCGCTTCATTTTTATTAGTTTTCTTAACAAAATATTGTTCTTTGCATTGCAAGATTGTTTTAGGAATTTTGCACCAAAATGTGTCATGATCTGTGGATCATCTTTCTTGTATATAAATGGACAATCGGCAACATGCACAAGAATGTTAAGAATTCCATTAGTAAATTTAAATTTAATAGAATAATTTTACTTAAAAAAAAATTTAACAATAGGAATAATTTAAGTATTATCAATTAATCAGAAGAGAGTTATGGACTCAATAATTTAGAGAAAGTGAACCAATAATTTAGCTGGCCATGTTAACACTCTCAAGTTTCAAGTCTTTAACATATGCTCAATCTGCAGTTTATTCTCAAAAAAGTCTTAAACATTGCTGAGGTCAACTCTTCGGCTCGAACCACACAACTGTTCACTTTATCAGTTTAGGGCTCTTGCTTCTTATAAATTTCCTTATTTATAGGAATAAATAAGGAAATTTATATTATTTGCAGTATGTTGTGATATAATATCTGGATAACAAGAAGTCCTATCCTAATGCAATTTGAAAGGAAAGTAATAAATCCATTACACTTTTTTCTTTTTTTCTTTTTTTGAGAAATAGTAAATCCATTATACTTAATTGATCAAATAAATAAAACAGATTTGGATCATCTAATATCTTGGGATTTACAGGTGAAATGGTTAAGAGAAGTAATAAATCCTATGATGTAGCCATCAACAATGAGAAAACACGTATTTTTTCATCCCCAAAAAAAAAAAAAAAAAAAAAAACAGTTTTTTTTTTTTTTTTCTTTTCTTTTTTGTGGACAGGGATAATAGAAGGCATAGGCCCACTTTATAGTGGAAGCCTAGACATCACATCTAGTAGCAAAATATTATGCATGTAAATTGTGAAAGAGATGGTCTTAATGTCATCAACCACTACAAACTTCAAATCAAAATGAGTGACTTTCCCTCATTTCTCATCAGTCCATTCACCAAAATGATAAAAAATTGTCCTCACAAAACGGACATCTCCAGCTTTTGAAAAAGCATATGTACCTCAGTTGATAAATATGAATCCAGAATAGTTCAGGCTAATAACGGTATCTTCTCACCCACTTTCTACGACATCAATCAGCAACCAGATTATGATATGTATTTCATAGAAAGCCCACACCAATAAGAGTGTTACCAAATATTATACAAGACAAGAGATGCAATGGAAGTATCAACCCTTACTCAGTGAACCAGAATTTATAGTCCTCTTGAAACCAAAGCCTAGAAAAGCAGTTACGGGTCAAGTATTAGAATGAATTAAAACAAGCAGAAAACTATCCCCGTAATTCTTCTTTAAAATAACAAAAAAAAGAAGTTTATCGCTAAATCAAACATTGTCAGTGGGTTTCAGTTAGCTCAACTAGTAAAGTCTCTAATGAATGTATAAAAGATCTGGGATTCAATCACTGCTTATACCAAAAACTTATTATTGTCTTAGTTTGACGATAAAGAGCCAGTGGCGGCTCCAAGAATTTTGTTCAAGGTGTTCTTTATGAAGCATAAATTACATAATCTTATTTTTTTTTCTAACCTTTAGATAATTATATTTGATTCAATGTTATTAATTTCATTCCGTTCCAGCTGTAACGACTGGAAAATACCATGCTGGTAAACAAACTGGAACAGTAACCCACCCTATTCCACTTCGAAAAAAAATTTCGGGTTATTCCGGTCTATTTCAAGTGTTTCGGTAAATACTAGCCGAAATTCAAGATTTGGCTGGCATAAAGTTTGTGCTTAAAAAAAAAAAAAAAAATTCTTAAAACCAAAACAAATTTGCATTCTATGAACCAAAAAACCTCAAAAGGGAAAAAAAAAATTGAAAAGAAAAGAAATGAACAAAGGTACCTATACAGCTAAAAAAAAAACCGTATTGAGAAATTTGAGACTCAAAACTTGAGAAGAGGCATTGCCGCACTGGTACTGATAGAAGACACAGAAGTTAAGAACAAGGAGGAAGGCAAAACGTAGACAAAGTGTAGATGAAGATGTGATAAAATTTAAAAGTATGAAGTATAAAAATCGAGGAGGCATGAGACATGTGTGGTTAAGAACAAGCAAGAAAAAATAATTAAAAATGAGAAGTAAGTAATATATGTCTAGTGAGGAAAAATAATACTGTAATAAAAAATAATAAAATGTTGAAAATTGTGTTGTATTGGGTAGTATCAGTGGCGGAGCCAGGATTTTAGTCTAGAGGGGGCAAAATTAAAAGATGATATTAAAAGTGAAATTAATCTAAAAAATATTAAATAGCAATAATAACAAAATAAATAAACAATTGTAAGCAAATATGAATATATTTCATATTATTAAAATAAATGAATAAACAAAAATAACCCATTCTTAGCTACTTTAAACTTTACAAACTGATGGAGTAAGAATGTGATTAGTGTTACTTAAAAAAATATAAAAAATAAATGTTTAAAATGATTTTTTTGTTATTGGTGACATGCCAATTTGTAAGATATAAGTTGTAAAATTTGTAATATTTATAGCATCATTCAAAAATAAAATGCTGTGAAAAGTATCATAAATAGTAAAAATTGTGTAAATATTGATATAAATAAAAAATAAAAAATAGTGAAATGGGTGCAAGTTGCGTAGGATAAGACAAAAGTAATAGTTTGGTCACTTTCAAGTTTTCAACCAAGTAAAGTCCTTTTTTTCTTTTTTCTTTTTTTCCTCCATGTCAGTATATAACTGACTACTATTACTATAAAATTTGAGGAGTCAGGGGGGCCCCCCCTCGCCCCCCTCTGGCTCCGCCAGTGGGTAGTATGCTAAGTCGAAAGAATCAAGCTACTGCCCAGCTTGTAATAGTTTTATTATATATATATATATATATATATATATATATATATATATTTTCCAGATTTTAGTTAGTTTTTTTTTTTTTTGGAACTCAAAACGATAGAAAACTTTATTGAAACGAAATTGAATGCAAGTAAAAGATTGAGGCATTAAGCTCAGCTAGGGGGAACAGTAAATCATTAAGACATGTCCTTAGGGAAAGGACCAAAACAAAGAGTAGCCTATAGGCATTACACCCCTGTCCACTATGAACCTATCAGACCTGTGCTGCCATTATCCGTTGAAAGACCCTAATATATTGTTAAGTTGCTCAAATTATGGACTAAAAATTAATTTTATTGGCATAAAGAAAAATATTCAGGGTGGTCCTAAATTTTTTATTTAAAGATAAATAAATATAAAATTTTAAATGATTATATATATATATATATATTTTTTTTTTTTCAGGTCAAGGTGGTCCTGGGACCACTTGGCCATAAGGTGGCGCTGCTACTGTAAAGAGCTATTAACAGGACTAGACGCTATAGGTTGAAACTTTCTCAAAAAAAAAAAAAAAAAAAAAAAATCAAACCCTGTCACGGACACAAAATTCTTGGAGTTTAGTTGCGATAGAAGATAAATCCATATAGTTCTAAAAGGAAAACTCTCGTCCACAACAGGCATACACAATAAAGCAATAAATCAATACCGTCTCCCTCTGCAATTTCTCAAGAAAAAAAAACGATAACCAACTGCATCAAGAGATTATCTATAGGGGGGAAAAAAGTATTTCTTAAGAAGATTTCTAATCGTAATCCTTTTATTTGTCACTATTTCTAACCTACCCAAGTGTAATACTAGAAATATGCTATGACCAGGAAATCAATCAATCAACATACCATTTTTTTACAAATAATGATGCAAAAAACCAAATACATAGATTCACAGAATTTTTACAAATAATAATGCTAAGACCAAATGTGTAACTTAAAAAGAATTTGATTCACAAGAAGCCTAAGTCATGCCAATCACAGGACAAACCAATAACCTGAAGAATTCTACCAGGGCAACCACAAGATTAGCATCAATCTACCCGCACCATAACAATAAGAGAAATTACCACATTCACATAAGCGATGACCTCGCAAACATAAAATGGCCCCAAATTAAACCACATTCAGCATCAATCGATCTCTACAGAAGTTTGGTGCAACAAGGAACAAGGATTCCTTTTGAGGGAACAATATATTAAAAAAAAGTGAAATCAAGAGAACAAGAAAAAAGTTTTAAACTTTAGACCCATAATTTCCGGACGGCCAACAATAAGGAAAAGGAAGCTTCACGTGTTATGCTCCAATAGAAGAAACAAATTCATCTAAAGAATCGTAGCAAAAAAAATTGATCTACAGAAGCTTGCTGCAACAAACACCTTTAAATAAATAAATAAATAAACTACGCACCCAAATCTATTAAATAAATGGAATGAAGTCATACCTGGACCATTCTTAATCTACCTGTCCCTCGACAAATGCCTTAAAAAGAAACCATGCACCAAGTCATTCCTAGAAGGCTTAACTCATGTATTATAGGATGAACCAAAAAAGCTGTATTATTTCCCTTTGCAAGACTTGGAATTATAATTTTTCTCGATAATGAAACTTGCCAGTCCTTTTTCTTCCAATTATAATTCTTCTTGATAATGAAACCTGCCAGTCCTTTTTCTTTCATACTCTCCTTGAATGGAGCTTAGTTTTACATTCATTCACTTCTTTGACCCTCCCTGTTCTTCTTGATCATTGTAATATGGGTGACAAATTTTTGCCACTATAGTACATTTCCAGTGTACTTGGCTATTCCATATTTGGGCTCCGAATAAAGAGGATCAAATTGATCTTAGATCCTCATATAAAAATTGAAGACTTCTATGCACTTTGCTGCCTAACTAAATCACATTTCCCGTGCTATAGAAACATCAAGATTGTAAATCACAATTTCCCCCTCTTAGGTCCTCTTCACTCTCCATGCTAAGTAGAGATACCATACCTATAGAGTAGGTATAAGGAAGCACAGACCTAAACTTCCCTTGTATTTAGAGAATGGCTATTTTTAGGGCATCCAGATCTTATCTTACCAATGAATTAGATATAAGCTTGCCAAAATAGAATGACTAAAGTCGAACTAGAAAGCAGTACAAAAGGACAAGAATTTCAATGAAACTTTTGAACCCTCATTGAGAGAGACTAAAATTTATAGTCCTAAAGGAAACCAAATCCTAAAAAAAAAGCATATATTGCTTAATATTAGAAAACAATAGGGAAAATATCCTTATAATTCATATGAATGAAGGAGAGAATAAAGAAAACAAGGGGGAAAGAAAAGATTGCTTATCGCCAAACTAAACTCCATCACTTAAGCTGCCAACAACAAGAAGCCTTAAGCAAGTCCATTGTAAATACTATTGATAGGATTAAGTATATTTTGAAATACTATGTTGATTGGGTTGTAGTTCATGCATTTAGGAAAACAGACGTCACACATAACATATCAAGATGGGCTCTATTTGAATAATTGCGTTGGAAAGATCCCCATCTCCTTTATACCTGATTTTTTGTTAGGGTTTCAAGAGTTGGATGAGCCCAATTCCACTGTATAAATATTGAATAGGTTAAAATTCTCATGTGAGTTAGAAATAAGGAGTTTCTTTTTAAAAAAGAAAGGGTGGGGGAAGAGTTACATTATTTTGCCTATATTTGTAATCCATTATTTACAATTTTTGAAATTCAAGAAAAAAAAGTTATTTGAATCTAGTAATTCCAATAAACTCTAAAATGTATGTTTATATATGAATTTACTTAAATAATTTTGATTTATATATTAATCAATACAATTACATTAAAATATTCAATTGAAAAATAATATTCTATAAATTTCTGTGAAGGATTTAGATTGGATCCAAAGCTCCAATACGTTGTTGTGGATTTCATCCCATTCTAGACGAAAGAAAGAAAACCATTCTAGTCAAATTCTACTTTTTAATGTTTAAAATAAAATTATAAATGAAAATTATTTTGTTTTGTTTTGATATAATTCTTATAATTTCATTGATTATTAATATAGACTAATTGCAGACCCGTGCATTGCGCATGATAATTTTTTAGATAAAATATTATTTTAGTCCCTAGACTTTATAAAGAGTTTTTTTTTTAAAAATAGTTTTATCATATTTTTCATAATCTTGTCTATAACATTTTTTACCATTATCATATATTTATTGGTTGATGATTTGCATAACATAGACATTAAATAAGAGGTAGAACTATTCATTAAAATTTTTTATGCCATGGTGTATAAAGATTATGATTATATATATATATATATATATAATTTCCCTAGTTATAATTTGATTAGTTTTAAGTTTAAATTTTGTATTATAATATTTAATTGTTGATTTTATTACACTATAAAGTTTTCAATGTCTTCTGTATAACCATCTTTATTTTATTTTTTACTCTTCTTGACCACCTTTTTATTTTCCAAATAACGGTTATTAATTGACGTTTGATTTCACTTCTTTTTTTCTTTCTTCATTTATTATTTATTACTTTTTATGTCCCCTTGCTAGTTGTAAATTTTATGGTTATCAATAAGAAATAGATATTATGGATGGCTAAAATAGTTATAGAAGTAGTTACGTTAGTGGAATGTAAAAGGGGTTTTTTTTTTTTTTTTGAATTTTCAAGGAAAAATGAATGGCATTTTTCTGGTTTGGTCTCAATCAATTAAGATATCCATAATATATTAACGGAAGTAATAATGAGCCTCAAATTTTTTTTATTTATGAAGTGGTTAGGTTAGTGGTATGTCAAAGGTTTTATAAAAAATTTTTAAAAAGAATTCCAAGGAAATGTAAAAAGGTCTTTTTAAAAAAAAAAAAAGAAATTGTGACTTTTTGAATTGTAGAAATATGATTGTTTTAATTATCTTATTTACAGATTTCATTATTAAGTTATAAACATCTAAATTAAAGTAGATGAATATATAAATGCAAAATTATATGTAATGTTACAACCACACAAGATAAATATGCATACATAATTTTTTTTTTTTTTTTTGTCTTTGATTATTCATGATTTATTATTTCATTATTTACTTATAAATGTCTAAATTAAAGTTTTTTTTTTTTTTTTGAAAAAAAAAATCTAAATTAAAATAGATGAATATGTAAAGGTAAAATTATATGAAAAGTTAAAACTACCCAAGATGAACGTTTAATCACTTGTAGATGTGTGTTTTTTGAAGACTAAAAGTATACACAATTGCTTTAGCTAGAACTATATAACTATGCAAATATTGTTGCGAGTGGTTCTATCATTTGCAAATTATCAAGTTTGGTGGCCTTACAAAACATATATTTCATTTTGCAAAAAACTTTACATGAACTCCTTTTTTGTGACAACTTTTTTTTTTTTTTCCTTCTTTTTGCTGAAACAACTTAAGAATATTAAGACTTAAGTTAACACATGTGGTAATTACAAAACACATCAATGATATGAAAAATAGAAATGTTTAAATATTTAAAAAATATTTTTAGTAGATTGTAATATAAAATATTTTTTTTCTGAATATTTTATGTAACTTTTCCAATAAGATCAGTATTGTTGGCATCCTTTAAAGATGATACATAATATTTTTGAGAAGAAGAAAAAGAAGCAAAGACAGTGCTAACACATGATATAAAATTATTAAGTTTGAGTGATTTAAATTTGTGGCAAAAAAAATTAATGTATCTATTATAAAAGTTTTTATTTAAATGATATATAGTAGTTCATAATTTTTTTAGACTTGATTCAAAAAGTTCATTCTCAATAGCCTTTTAAGTCTACAAATTGCTCAATCTATAGGCCTAGACACATTCAAAGGGTGCTATTTTAAATTATAATTTATATGACCCTTTATCATACAAATATATTGATTCCTCCAATGTATGGTAAAAGAAGGCAAGTATGTATTTAGCCATTTTCTTGATTTGTGTTGCATAATTTAATAGTATGGGGGATATGACGGGATTTAAATATTGAATAAAATAAGATAAGAGGAAAAAAGAGTAAATACATATATATATATATATATATATATAGCAATAAACATCAAATTATCCAAATCATTTTATGTAATATAATAACATTATATTATTATATATTATATGTTTAATGTAGTAGGATAATATTTATCAAAGAGAATATAAAAGATAACAACTTAAAACATAAACCTAAACTGCATCAACCCAAAGTAGAATTCTAATTAACACAAAAATTAATCAACCTAAAGAATTGATTTAATGAAAAAAAAAATCAAACAAAAAATGAAAAACAAATTGAGAGAGAGAGAGAGAGAGAGAGAGAGAGAGAGAGAAGTAACATTTTTTGTATGAGAAAACTATGCATAAAATGAAAAAGAAAATGTCAAATTTATAGTAAGATGTTGAGAATAAGAAGAGTCAAAATAAAGGAAGATACAAAGGTAGAGAAAGAAAAATATTAAGGTAGAAAGTAATGGAGAGATGAAGAGATAAAAAGGGAGGAGAATTTTGGAAAATTAAAAATAAAAATAATGGCTAGAAGATATTTTAATTTTTAAAGAATGGAGTTTGTAAGTCACTTTAAATGAAAAAGAGTTTTAAAAAATATATAAAAAAAACTAGAAACAAAAAATGATGATGTGGCTGCTGATGTGGCTCAATGTGAGCGTAGCTACATTAAATGTTACACTTTAACTTTTAGTATTATATAAATTATGGATGAGAATTAAATATGTAATTGTGCTTATAGCAATGATCTCATAATGATACATGGCATTGATGAATGCCGAAATATCCAATTTCAATAAGCAAATAAGAACAAACAAAAATAGAATTAACCACATTGTTCAACTATACTAGACTCATTTTGGTCACATCATCATATTGATGGGTCCAATGTAATATCGCATTGGACTCAAACTTTGCCCTTGGTAGAATATCAAATTTAATTGGCCAAGGGTCTTATAGTACCATTTGATTGTCTCATCGTCTTGATGTTTCTAGAGGAGACATCCAAGGCTAAAGTTATGTTTGGTAAACTGTCATAGATATTGTAATGTAATAGTTATTCTTATAATTTAACTTTTTAGTAGTTTGGTTATATTTTTATTACAAAAAATAATCGTTCTTTATGAATAACTATTTTTTAAAAGACAAAATTTAGCTACAAAATTGTTTGTAGCTTAAGGCTACAATCTTACTCAATAAAATAAGCATTACTACATATTTTGAAAATTTAACCATTGAATTGCATGTTCTTTACGCTTTTAATACACATATCAAATTTTGTGTAAATCAGATATTATTAACTTTATGATTTATAAGTTTATATTTTATGCATAATTTTTAACTACAAAAACTTGTAATTTAAACAATTTATTGATAACATAGCTATTGATCTTTAATTTTCTAGAAATTTTCAAGCATGAAAGATGTAAGAAGAAGATGTAATCCAATAATGGATTTGTCAAAAATCACCTCTAATAAAAAGATATTAAGTAAGGTTATAGCCTTTGACTATAACCAATTTTGTAGGGCTTTTTTTTTTTTTTTTTTTTTTTTTTTTTTTTTTGAGGGAAAGGTGAGCGAAAATTTTATAGTTAAACTTTGTCTTTCTTTAAAATAAGAAATAACTATTCCTTTCTAAAATTAATTTCTAAAATTAATTTTATTTGTAGTAATTTCTAAAATTAATATGTTTCTTAAATAAAAAACTTTCCATATACACATAATAATTATGAAAATAAAAAACCATGAAAAAATAACTAATATTTTTTTCAAATTTAAAAAATATTATTTTTTTAGGAAATATATTTATATGAGTAAGATATTTCCTAAAATATATATTAAATTTTATTAGAATGCTACGATTTAGACAATTTGATTTAAATATTCCATTATCTTCAAGGTTTTCTTTTTGTATTGTCACCAAATAAATGAATAATAATAACTAATAAGTATTACATTACAACATTTTGTATTCTTTATAGTACTTATTCCTATGTAATTATTATTACAATTTACCAAATGTGCTCTAAGAGCCTTTTAGCAAACCTCCTAGTATTTCGAAAATAGACATTCAAGATTTAAATCCTCCCTCGTGGTTGCAATTATCAAAATTTAAAAATAAAAATAAAAGAAACATTTAAAGTTCAAGAAAAATACTTAGATGGTCTTGAAGCTCTCATATAAGGGGTAAGCCTGTGAGGGGACCCATGTATTATCCAAATGTCAAATCTCTTATCTTCCCATTATTATAATTTATATATATATATATATATATATAATTGAAGTTTTAAGAGACGTGTTAATCCCAAGGGGTTGGTATTCATGATATATACAAGGGTAAATTCCACACAACTACCCTGAGGTTTGGGTTAATACTAACTAGGTCCAAGACTTCTCAAAACTAACCAACGTAATCCTAAAAGACAAATTTGTCCCTAAATAGCTAAACACTATTACTTTCTCTTCTCCCTCTATTCTATTGTCCCTTTCTGTCTTACTCTCTCACCAAACCCATTACCCCCTCTCTTGGTAGTGACAGGTTGGAGCCCAAGCCATGTGGGGATCTTTGGTTAGCAAGGCAAGGAAAAATAATGTAATCCAAATTACATCCATATATTTTCGCCTTTCTATATATTTGGCTAAGAAAGGAAAGTAAATGTGCTCAAATTCCATAAAACCAAAGCAAGAAGATCAAAGCTATGAGCAAGAAAAGGATTTGGACAATCAAAGTGGATGCAATTTGGCAGCAGTGCGATACTAGCTGATAAGGCAAGGTAGCCAGCAAAGATGTTTAGTGATGACCAAACATAATATTTGAAATTTCAACTGGTTGTTAGGTTCAAATGATTTGGGTGTGAGTTTGGAAATTTGGATTTTGGGTATACTGTTCATAGATTTATGGGTTTGCTTTTTGATTTGGGTTTTGGGGTTTCTAGTAAATGATGGTTGAATGGATTTTGAGTATACTATTTGGATGCTTTTTTTTTTTCCTCATTTTGTTGCTATTTGGGTTGTAGGTGGTGGCAGCTATGGGTTGTTGTTGATGTTACTGTTTTTGGGTAGGTAGAAAATAAGGAAGAGAGAGAGAGAGAGAGAGAGAGAGAGAGAGAGAGAGTTGATACTAAACTAACCTCTAGTAGTGATGGTTGTTCAATGGAGTTGCTGGCACCGATGAACACTTATGGGTTTTGCAAGTGGCCAGCTTCGATGAGAGAGAGACGAGAGAGAAGAGATAACTATGTTTAGTTATTTAAGGACAAAGTTGTCTTTTAGGGACTAAGTTGATTAGTTTTGAGAAGTCTTGGATCTAATTGGTATTAACTCAAACCTCAAGGTAGTTGTTTGGAATTTACCCTAGGCAAAAATTGGCAAATAACACCAATCCCCAAACAATATAGTTTGTTAGTGATGCTTCAAAACTATATATTAAATTAGCATCTCGAGTTTAAAAGACTCGATTTCTGTGTTTTGATGTAGATGATGTGGTTTCTTATCTACGTGGAATCCACCTGGAAATTAACCCTTAGAGGCTCGAGTTATTAAAAGCAAAATTGAGCCTTAAAGGCTCAATTCGCAAACTATGGTGGATATTAATCCACATGGTTCCAATGGGTCCCTATTTCCTCGTAAATGTTATTCAGACCCATTGTGGTTCTCTTGGGCAGATAATGAAGAAAACCTCTCTTCATTCTTGTACTCTCTCTCTCTCTCTCACATACAATCCTAACACTCACAGCTCATAAATCTACATGTCATGTAAGGGTATTTGCACTTTAGAACTTCTACCAATTTGATTGATTTATTTAGTGAGGTTTTTAAGATATTATTGTAAATATTGTTCATATGTATCTAGTTGTTAGTGTATATATTTGCTAGGTTTTTATAAAAAGTAAAAATTATTTAAGATATATTTGAATTGATAGGTTTTTATCATGGGTATGTAATGGATTGTGACTCTTTTTTTCTGGTTTGGTTTGATATTTTTCTTTATCAAAAATTTTGTTAGAATGATTTGAAATTTTGTAATGGGTGTGAGTTTTGTCATAGTTGAACAACCAAATTCAGCTGCAGCTGCATCTTTAGGTTTTTTTTTTTTTTTTTGAGTTTGAAATGATAATGATTGAGTGTGTTTGTGTGTGATGCAGGGTGAGTATATGCAAATGTGGGGTGGGATTATATATGCATATGATGTAACAAGTTGTAATTTTTGTACTTTGATAGGATAAAAGATTTTGTAATTGATGTTAAATGAAAGAAATAAAATATGTCACTAACATATTACACTTGATTCTAATAGGTTCACAATCACAATTGAAGATGATTGATATAAACATATACTATGGTAGACCCTTTATCAATCCTGACGAGATTGACGAATTCGTATTTAAAGGGCTGGGTATCGAGTGTTATTATAGGATGATAAGTTGTAATTTGAAGACGTTGAATGATTTGAAGATGAAAATTATGGAAGAATTGAATTTGAACCCTACTTTTTATGACATAAAGATTATTTACTATTACCCATAAGAAGTTCTTCATGAACGGATAAATTACAGGTATATGGCGATCAAAGAAAACAAACATGTGAAGATCATGTTTAATAGGATCCACGAAATGCCCCAAGTAAATGCTATTTAGTTATACGTTAGTTTAGAGCCGCTTGTAGAAGTTGGTGCCAAGAAGGTGCAACAAACAACTACATCTTTACAATTTACAACCATAGATGATGGATGCACTACAATAGGAGGCTATACACTTCCACATCAAGAGACACATTTAGGGGAGGAAGACGAAGATGAAGATCATGTTGTCAATAATGGTGAAACACTCCCATCTCAAGAGATACATTTACAGGAGGAAGACAAAAATGAAGATCATGTTGCCAATAATGGTAAAAATCTTGATGATATAGATGAGTATGAAGAGAGGATTGAGCAAGGCGACTTTGACAGGGATGTTAACAACCATGAATTTGCCCCCAATTTTCAAGATGAAAATATGGCTGATTGTGATGAAGGCGATGCAGATGATGATATTGGTGTCTAGCATTTTACAAATATGACCATTGCCTACACACCTCCTACCTCATCACTCTATGCAAATACTTGAGAAAATATGGTTGATCTTTCATGTTTTTAGATACCATTTGTTTGTACTTGAGAAGAGGGAATGAATATTATTTAAGGGTTGACTTTTGCAAATAAAGAGGCAGTGAAGCATGCATTGATAATTTATGCCGTAAAGGATAATAGAAATGTTACAGTCAGTAAGTCGACCAAAAGTAAATTGTGTCTGACATGCATTGATGATAGGGGTGTGCAAAAAACCGAAGAACCAAAAAAACCACTTCAAACCGACCGAACCGATGCAAAAATTTTGGTTTGGTTTCAGTTCGGTTTTGTTTCGGTTTTATTATTAAAAAAAAAAAAAAAAAAGGAAAATTTCGGTTTAGTTTTCGGTGGCAAATTTTAATACACCGAATTGACCGAACTAAACCAAAATATATTATTATATATTATTAAATTATAATTTATACTAAATATATAATATTTTGTAAATATTTGACTCTAACTCTCTGAGATACGCTTTGGCTATTCTTAAAAAAAAAAAAAAAAAAAAAGATACGCTTTGGTAGCTTTGTGTTGGGTAGTGGGCCTCCATCATTTCATTTTAAAACAATTCAGTGATTCACAATAAGGCCTTATTTTGTTCAGTCATCAAATGATTCAAAATTTCAAAATTCAAATGATTCGGCCTAGCTTATCTTTTTAAACATAGCATTTTAAAACCCATTAGATTAATCACCTATAATTAAACTAAGTAAATATCAAATTAAACTAATTAAACTAAAACTAATTAGACTATAAAGTCAAAAGTTGGAAAAACCTACTCCACATAGCCCACACTTTTCACTCTCACTTTCTAGTTTCCACTCTCTCTCATGTTCAAACTTCAGACAGCCTCCACTCCATAGTCCTTACCTCTCATGCCGAATCTCCCTCTGCCACCACCTCCACACGCCGCCCTCCCCACGTCGGCTTGATCATTGGCTTCTCATCTCATAGTGAGTCTCTATTTTGAAAATCTCGATACTCTTTGACCCTCTCTCTGTTTTGTGTTTTAGGTTTTGAAAATAGTGAATCTTTATTTTGTGTTTTAGGTTTTAGATCAAGATGTTTATTTTTTCAAGTTTTAATGTTTTATATGCAAATAAAGTTAGGGTTTTGAGAAAATCGATAACCCATGTGCTTGGTTACTTGTGCTAGTTGGTTTCTTTATTAAAGTTAGCTCAACTGATTGCCTTTGTCTCATGTGGTCATTGAAAATCTCGATAACCCTCTCTTTGTTTTATATTTTGGGTTTTGTTTAATACTGAATCAATAAAGTTAGGGTTTTGTTTAATACTGAATCAATAAAGTTAGGGTTTTTAAAATACCAAATCTCTGTTTTGTAGTAATAATGTAAGATCAAGATGTTTATTTTTTCAAGTTTTATATGCAAATAAAGTTAGGGTTTTGAAAAAATAGATAACCCATGTGCTTGGCTGCTTGTGCTAGTTGGTTTTTTTTATTAAAGTTAGTTGATTGCCTTTGAGTTCTGATATATAAAGTTAGCTACTTTTTTATTTATTTATTGTTGATATATTTTTGTTTATTGTTGTTTACATGCTGTGAATCTGTGAATGTGACGTTGAGTTGTTATTTTCTTATTGATGTTACAGATTTGAAAATCAATAACCCTATGTGCTTAACTGTGATGTTGGGGTATTTGTTTATTATTGCCTTGATGTTGATGTGTTTATTGTCGGCTTGTTGCTGTATACTAGAGTCCTTCTCATTCCTTTTTTTTTTTTTTTTTTTTTTTTGGTTGTTGACTTTTATTGTGTTATTGTTACTGTATTTTTTTTTAATTGTAGACTAGAGTCCTTTTGGCGTTAAATTTTTATTTTTTTTATTTTTTACTTTTTATAGTTGCTGACTTATTGTGTTTTATTTTATATTGTAGATGAATGAGACAAGAGAAATCCTAGAGGGTTAACACAATGAAGCGGGTCAAGGGGCAACCAATGTGTATGAAGACAAAGGCAAACCCCCACTCCCACCAAGTACAGGTAATACTGGTAAAAATGATTTATTGTTTGGGGTCATTTCACTATTATTAAAGGAAGGGAAAAACCTAGGGAAACTTGTATCTACTGTGGCACCCTCTGCTTGTGACACTAAGTTCAATGGTACTACAGCCATGAGAACTCACATACAATCACAATGTTTGAAATATCCTTATAGGGAAGACAAAAAAGACCAATCAACCCTAGCATTCAAACGTAAAGAAGAAGGAGAAAGTAGTGGTAAACTTGTGCCTTGGATGTTTAATTTTGAGGAATGTAAGAAAGCATTGGCAGAGATGATTATTCTAGATAAGCTGTCTTTTAGGTTTGTGGAGCATTTTGGTTTTAGGAAGTTTATGTCTATTACCTAACCTAGGTTCAATCTAATCCCTTGTCGCACAACAATTGCAAAAACTTGCTTTGGGGTGTTTTTAGATGAGAAACAAAAGTCGAAAGAAGCCCTAAGAGAGCAGCGGGTCTACCTTACCACAGATACATGGACATCCGTTCAAAATTTGAACTACATGTGTCTCACTACCCATTTTATAGATAGTGATTGGAAAATATACTAGAGGATTCTTAGTTTTTGTTTAGTGGAAAATCACAAGGGTGAAACACTTGAGAAGATAGTTGAGATGTGTTTACTTGATTGGGGGATAGACAAGATTCTAACTATTACATTTGATAATGTTGCCTCTAATAGTGGGATAATTTCTTTTATTCAAAAAAAGACTAAGCATAGGAAGGCAACAATTTTAGGGCATAAATACTTGCATGTGAGGTGTAGTGCTCATATCTTGAACTTGATTGTTCGTGAAGGGTTAGTTGAAATGGATGAGACAATAATGGAGGTGAGGAAAATCTGTGCGATATGTAAGATCATCTCCACAAAGACAAAGCACATTTAAGTTATGTGCGGAAAAGGAGAAAATTGACTTTAAAAATTAGTTGTGCTTAGATGTGCCCACTAGGTGGAACTACACCTAATTATGTTGGAGAAGGCCGAAAAGTATTAAAAGGCTTTTGAGAGATTGGAGGAAGATGATCCAAATTTTCTTATGACAATTAGAGAGGAGGCAAAGGAAGAAGGAAATGATAGACATGAGGTTGCTTGGGGAATGAATGATGTGGATTGGGAAAATATTAGAATCTTTTTGAAATTTCTTAAAATTTTCTATGATGCAACCTTGTGGTTTTCGGGTGCTAATTATGTCACTAGCAATTCTTTCTTTTTGGAGCTCATGTCAATTCATGACACAATTGAGTTGGAGCATGGAAAAGATAGTTATTTGTTGAGAAAAATGGTTGGATTACATGAAGAACAAATTTGAAAAGTATTGGGGGAACTTGATAATATGAATCACTTGTTGTATGTATGGTTAGTTCTTGATCCTCGATACAAGTTGAGGTATCTTGAGTACTATTTTGGTACTTTGTATGAGAGGCAAAAGGTTGATGATATGGCAGGAAGAGTAAAGGCTGCTTTAGAGGATTTGTATAAAGCTTATACTTAAAATCAAGTGGGGAGTAGTAGTGCTAGTGCTGTTGCACAAGCCTAAGGCCAAAAACCAAGTGGATCAATGGAGGGAGATGATTCTAGTGTGGTTGATGTGAAGGCAATGAGAATGATGAGATTTAAGAAGCACTTGAAGGGTATTGATTCTTCAAATACCAAATCAGAGGTTGATAAATACTTGTTAGAGTGTTGTGACGATGTCTTCGATGATAATTTTGATTTTTTGGCTTGGTGTAAGGTTAATTCCCCATGACACCGTGTGCTTCAAGAGTTGCACGACATGTTCTTGCAATTTCAGTATCCACTATGGCCTCAGAATTTGCCTTTAGTATGATTGGTCGTGTCCTTGATCCCTTTCGGAGTTCATTGTCTCCACTTATGGTGGAAGCCCTCATTTCTGGTCAAAACTAGCTTTGTCCTTCATCGACTCCAATCTACCTTCGTGCTGCCATGGATGATGTAGAAGAGTTTGAAAAGCTTGATGGAGGTATGATTATTATTTGTTATATTAAAAAAATATGACTTTCTATTTCTTTATTTATTAAAAAAAAATTTGCATGTCTATTATTGTTAAAAAAAAAAAAAAAAAAAAGCTGAATGGCTTGAATTCTTGGCATATTTATTGTTTTATTGTACATTCTGCATGTCTACTTCTTTCTTTATTTAAAAAAACCTAAATGTCTTGGATTCTTGGCATATTTATTGTTTTATTGTACAAGTGACTTTTATGTTTTTTTCATTTTTTTTGTTTGTAGAACTCGAGAGCGATGTTGCATTAACATCAGAACTAGGCATGTCCACACCAACACCTATTGAAGTTGATGGTTGAAGATTGCTCTGTGCTCTTTGGACGGGTGGTATTGATGATGACATAGGGTTTTGTTAGTTTCTATTTTGACAATAACTTGACATATTGATATGTACACTTTTCGCTATTAGACACTAGTAGACAGTGGCCTGCATATAGATATGGGTTTTTATTTTGAGATTTGACAGTGGCCTATACATAATACATAGACAATATATGATATTAGGCAATAAGCAATGACATATGGCCAATTTATTTTGAGTCTTTGGCCAAATATTAAATATGGATAGTATATGTTGACATTGACATTGACATATGACCAATTTATTTTGAGTCTTTAGCTATAATGCTATTATGTAAGTATTGACATATGGATAATATGTGAACATTGACATATTACTAATGAAGTAATGAAATCTACACTAGTTATTTTATTTTGACTTGTACAATTTATTTTTTAATATTGTTTGTATTTGATGAGTGCTTGTAACAAGTTACAGATTAGGTTGAGGCTTTAAACACTAGAGCAATTTTTGCTTTAGATTATTTCTGGATTTATGAATCTGTGTTGACAGGTTGTGCTTGTGCAAATGTATTGTTGACAAGTTATATCATGTTGACAGGTTATTTTTGAATTTATGAATATGTGATGTGTATTTTAATGAGTATAATAGAAGCTCTAAAGCAGGTTATGAATTTATGATAGGTTGTGATTTATGAATCTGCTATATGTGTTGTATTTTTGGATTTATGAATCTGTAATGGGTTGTGATTTTTTTTTTTATGAATCTGCTATAATGTGTATTTCTAGATTTATGCTGAGTAAAAGCTAGTTATGGAAAATATAAAATGCAAAGCAAGTTGTGACTTTTTCTTGTTTGTAAAATGCTTTATGGATGTGTAAAAAGGCCCAAAAATGGCCAAAATAGGAAAGGCCCAAATATGGGCCAAAAGGGCCAAAGCAGAAAGCTTAAAAAGGCCAAAGATGGTGATTGCCAAAATAGAGAAGGCTCGAATTTGGGCCACAACTGGTTCCTAACAAAGGCTCAAAACAGGTTTCTAAAAAAAACTTAATTAGAGCGTAAAAGGGCCATAAAAAAATGGGCTTGAATACTTTTTTTTTTTTTTTTTTAAAAGGCCAAACATAAAATTTTTTGAAAAAAAAAAAACCAAAGACCCAACTAGCCCAAACTCTAGGCCCAAAAACCGAAACCAACCTAAAAACCAACCGAAATTGAAACAAATTGAAACTGACGGTTTTTCAACTATTTTGGTCGGTTTTGGTTAGGACTTTTACAAATTGGAAATTTCAGTTTCGGTTGGCTGGATAAAAAAAAAAATTGACTGGACCAAACCAGTTACAGCCCTAATTGATAAGTTATGCAAGTGGTATGTTGGGGCATTCATGAAGCCTAAACTTAATGGTCTATGGATGGTTATATCTCATGTGGGTCCACACAATTGTATACCGTTTGGCCTACAAAGAGAAAATAGAATGATGGACTCTAATTTTGTTGCATAAAAAATTGTTCCAAAATTGAGACAGGATCATAGTGCTTGCATTGATCAGCTCTAGGACATCATTAAAATAAAGTATGATCATGACCTTTCTTACTATACGGTATGGGATACAAAACCAAAGGCAGTTACGAAGATATTCGAGGATTGGGAATAGCCTTACCAAAAGTTACGAAAGTTGTTGTTGGCATACTTGGATCAAGATCCACGTACCTGGTACTTCTATCGCACCATACCCAAAAGTGTACCTAGTACTACATCACTGCGCTATGTATTTTGGGCACTCGCTCCATGCATTGATGGATTCAGATATTACAAGCTAATGATTAGTATTGATGGGGCTCATTTGTATGGTAAATATCGAGGGGTGTCGTTGATTACAATGGCAACCGATGCTAACAACAAGGTTTTTCCTCTTGCCTTTGTCATTGTGAACAAGGAGTTAGGGCCTAGTTGGGGTGGTTTTAGAGTACCTCAGGGTTTCAATAGGGCATGTGATACCTGATGAGGGCATTTGCATTATTTCTGATTGGCATGCTAGTATCAAAAGTGCCATTGCAACGTGGTGTAGAGGTGATGACGGAAGATTATGGGTATTTCATCGATATTGCCTTCGACATGTTGCTAGCAACTTTAATGCATAGTTTTAGGACCCGATTCTACAGGCATTGGCCTTGAAAGCTGGATATGCTACTCAGGAAGCTAAATATGATTCCATAATGCAAACCATTAAGAAAGTCAAGATTAATGCCCTTAGGAGGAATATGATGATACAAACGAAGAAAGGCGATCCTGTACACTATATGCCATACACATATCTAATGAGTAAGGATCTAGACAAATGGATCTAGTCACATGATGGTGAAAGACGTTATGGGGCAATGACAACCAATATCTTAGAGTGCTTTAATAGGGTACTTATAGGTGTCCACAGCTTGCCCATTGCTGCAATAGTTGAGTTCCCTTGGTGCAAACTTGTTGTATATTTCCACGATTGACATAAAGAAATTATTTTTGATCTCTCTCAAGGTAAGTTATGGAGTAAATATGCCTTGGGGATCTATGGCTCAAATCTGCTCAATGGTTCAGGACACTTTATGAGGGCATTCAATCATGAAGTTGGTATATATCAAGTAGTCACCCCACACAACGACTATAGTGGTAGAGGGGGAAACTACAATCATGAAATAAACATAGTGGCTAGAACATGTGATTGTGGAAAGTGGCAAAACATTAAGATCCCTTGTTCACATGCAATTAGATTTTTTTTTCCAGTATCTGTGAATTGATTTGACCAGCTATATTGACCCATATTACAGTTTGGACAACGTCATTCACACATATTCACATTAATTTGTGGTGCCAAAGTCAGAGTCGGTGGAAGGAAGTTAACGGCCCATGGTGGGTGCCTAACCCAAATCTGTTACGGACCAAAGGTCGACTTATGAAATCAATAATAAGGAATGAGATGGATGGGGTATGGTGAGAACCGGGAAGCTGGATGGAAGAGTCAAACTTGAGGGAGATTCAACCAAGGCAGCGATGCAGAGTGTGTCATGAAGAGGGGCATAACCATAAAAGATGTCCCAATTCCAGTGGGGTTTCAACAAGCGATGATGTTACAAACTAGGTAAGTGTTGTTTTTATATAAAATGCTTGGATTGTACAAAGTAGTTGAGATGTAAAGATTGGACTGTATAAAGTAGCTAACTTGCATAGAATGTCATCTGCTTTTTGTTCTTCACATTTGAGAACTAACGACCATAAATGTTTTTCAAGTTAGTAGAGACTCGATTTTGGAATGGTATTGTAGCTAGAAGTTGTGGTTATCTTCAGTATGGACAAGTGCATTTATCAAACTAGGCTATGTTGTATTGACACAATTATTATTTTGTTTATTGCTGAATGTATTTGTAATTGAACTATTCTCTATCCTATGTACTGTAATCGAACTATTCTCTACCCATTGTACTTATTGGATTAGTTGCGTTGTGCATTTTTTTAATGCAATTGACTTCAAAACTTATATATATATATATATATATATATATATATTGTGTGTGGGACTACTATGCTTTGTTTTTTCTATTTTTGCTGTTTGCTCTGTTTCTGTTGTTTGCTCTGTTTTTGGTTGTTTGCTATTTTTGTGTGTTTCTGGTTGTATCTGGTTGTTTGTTGCCTGCATGTGAAAAAATAAATTCCTAGCACAAATCGAGTCTTTAAAACTCGATTTATGGAACTCAAGTTTTATATACTTGAGTTCTACTAAGGTGTTTTTTTTATTTATAATTTTGAAAAAGGCATAACTCTTTGCCTGGATACTCGATTTTCCTGAACTCGAGTACTAAATAGAACTCAAGTTTTTTATACTCGAATTCCACTGAATTTACTTTTTCCTGTAAAACAAGGCTATCTCCCTCTGTGGAAAAAAAAAAAAAAAGAAAAAAAAAAGAAGCCATTTAAGCCAAAATCCATTCTATAAATTTTTGTACAAGGATTTAGATTGGATCCAAAGTTTCAATACGTTGTAGCGGATTTTATCCCATTCCAGTTAAAAAAAAAACCATTCTAGTCAAATTCTATTTTTTATTTTTATTTTTATAAAAAAAATTATAAATGAAAACTATTTTGTTTTGTTTTGATTTGATTCTTATTATTTAATTGATTATTAATACATATTAGAATTAAATATGTAATTGTTCTCATATATATATTAGCAGTGATCTCATAGTGATACACTGGAATTGATGAATGCCGAAGTATCCCATTTCAATAAGCAAATTAGAACAAACAAAAAGAGAATTAACAACATTGTTCAAGTATACTGGACTTGTTTTGGTCACATTATCATATTGATGGATCCAATGCAATATCACATTGGACTCAAACTTTGCGCTTAGTAGAATATCAAATTTAAGTGGCTAAGAGCCCAATAGTACCAATTGATTGGCTTGTCCTCTTGATGTTTCTAGACGAGACATTCATGGCTAAGGGTATATTTGGTATATTGTAATAGGCACTGTAATTTAATAGTTATTCTTATGATTTAGTTTTTCAGTAGTTTGATTATATTTTTATTACAGAGAATATTTATTTTTTATGAATATCTATTTTTTTTAAAAACAAAATTTAGCTACAAAATTGTTTGTAGTCTATGGCTACAATCTTACTCAATAAAATAAGTATTACTACATATTTTGAAAATCTAGTCATCGAGTTACATGTTTTTTACACTCTTAATACACATGTTAAATTTTGTGTTAATCGGATATTGTTAATGACCTATAAGTTTATATTTTATGCAAAATTTTAAATTACAAAAACTTGTTATTTAAATAATTTGTTGATGACATAATTATTGATCTTCAATTTTCAAAAAATTTTGCAAGCATGAAAGATATAAGAAGAAGATGTAATCTAATGATAAATTTGTAAAAATCACCTCCAATAAAAAGATGAGTAATACTACAGTTATAAACTATTTTACAATATTTTTACAAACTATTAATGTGGCAAATTCTTGTTAGTTCTAGTATGGGCCCACTACTAACATCACATTTATATTTACCAATAGTTATTTGAAAATTACTAAAACTACATCAATAGTCTGTAAAAATATTTTAAATTAGTTTGTATTCATAGCATTACTCTAAAAAGATATTAAGTAAAGTTGTAGCATTAGAGGACAACTAACTTTGTAGTTAGTTTTAAACTTAACTTCTCTCTCCCTAACTCCTTGTAGTTTTGGAAAGTAGAAGCTCCTAACTTGTGTTTGTCTTCAAACACAAGATTCAAACCTCTCTAATCTTTTCATGATCTTAGTAGGGGATTTTCTTTTCTCTATCTTATATCTTTATCACTCATTTGTTTTATTCACGTTTAATAAGCTCTTTCCTCTTTTCTCCTTGTCTTTCTTTCCCAACCTTGAATATCAAAATGGATTCGTTTATGGAGGAATTATGGAAGAAATTTAGTCTCTCTGAGGAGGAAAAAGGCGTTTTATCTGTTGATTACCAAGATGTAGAGCGATCAAAGGAGCACGCCCAATTTAGCCTTTTGTTTCAGTTGCAGACTGACAAAGAGTTCAATAAGGAGGCTTTCAAATCCACTCTTCAACAATTGTGGAAAGGACCTCACCGTGTTACTATCAAAGAAGTGGGGAACAACTTATTCTTGGCTGTCTTTGTCACGGAGGAGCACATGACGGATGTTGTGGACAAAAGCCCGTGGTCTTTTGATAAGAGATTGGTGTTATTGAAACGATTTGAAGGTGATCTCAGTGCAGGTAATGTTAAATTTCAATGGTCCCCTTTTTGGATTAGAGTGTTCAATATCCCTATTAAAAGTATGAATACGACTGTTGGTAAACGCATTGCAAAGGAGATTGTCACCTCACTTTTAATTGGTGCTCCAAAGAGTGGACTAGCTTGGGGTCCATTTTTACGCATGAGAGTGGATATTGACATTACTAAACCTCTAATGAGAGGGAAGATGGTTCATATTGAAGATATGGAAAAGGGGTGGGTCTATTTTAAGTATGAGAGACTTCCTATCTTTTCTTACGGTTGTGGAATTCTAGGTCATCAAGAGCGGGAATGCCCAAGCACCAAGAGAGGATGAATTTCGGTGGATGATGAGGATTTGCAATATGGGCCTTGGCTTCGTGTAGTAGGCCCAAAAGTTGGTAAGGGTAAAACTTCCTCTAGTCAACCCAATACCGATGAAGTTAGTGATGAAGAAAACGAACGAAATTGGTATTTAACCATAACTGAACAACTATACAGTTAGTTGGACCTGATTACGAAGTATATATAATTATAACATCTCGAGTCTATTAGACTCGATTTTAGTAGACATAAATCGACTCTTTTAGGCTCGGTTTTTTTAAATTGACTTGGTCTACTGCCACGTGGAGTACACGTGGAATTCGAGTTTTATAAAGTCGATTTCTGACTGTGCATCCACGTGGCCTACACCTGGCAATAATAATGACGTGGGCGACACTTGGATCTCGATGGTTAAAAACTCGATTATCGAGTGTTAAAAACTCGATTTTTAGTCAGGTCCTGTCTTGTCCATTTCAGTTGGCACGTGGGGAGGATCAGAGACATTTTTTAAAAAAAACGCCTCTCTCACAGTCTTCATCTCTCCATTCTCTCTCATAGTCTTCAGTCTCACTCACAGACCAACTCTCTCACCTCTCCATTCTCACGTTCTCTCACTCATCCTCATCCTCTCCCTCTCCGTCTCACCCTCACACTTCGCTGCCTCTCTCAGTCACTCTCTCCACCCTCTTCTCTCAGTCAGTCACCCTCTTCGGCGAAGAGTTTGGTAAAGGCACAGAGAGGTGTACCGTCTCAGGCCTCTCCTCCTAAAGTGTGAGGTGTACCGTCTCAGTCTCACTCACGGTGCGTTGATCAGTCTACGCGGTCTGTGAAAACCAAAAAAAAAAGGTGAGAAACTGTTTATATATAATGGGTTTCTCCGTTTGGTTGCTGAGAAACAGTGGGTTTAGTTTTGAATTTCTAAAAAAGGACAACTTTATATTTGCTGAGGATTTAATTTTAGTGGGTTTGTGGGTTCTGTTTTGAGAAATTTTATATTTGTTGTTTTGAGAAATTTTAGTGGGTTTGTTGTTTTGAGAAATTTTAGTGGGTTTGTGGGTTTGTTGTTTTGAGAAATTTTATATTTGCTGAGGATTTAGTTTTAGTGCTTTCATTGTTCTCAGTTATTGTTCTCAGTTATTGTTCTCAGTTATTGTTATGTGTTAAAAATTTCATTGTTCTCAGTTATTGTTATGTGTTAAGAATAAGGCTGATTTTTCATTGTTCTTATATGTGAAGGTTGATACTTCAAATTATAGTAAATTTAGGCTTTGGAGATTAAATTTGAAGAAGTGTTTCTTTATGCGATTGGGAAAAAAAAACTGACTTTTGATTCACTATTCTTTTGCAAGTTGGGCGAATCACATTTCAGACCAACTTTCAGCCACATCTTGTCTGGGCATTTCATCAGGTTGGGCTGGTCTCATCTTAATCCTTTATTTATTTATTTTTTATTTCATAAATATGCTTATCTTAATCCATGCTTATAGTAATAAAATTAATATGTATGCCTGATTTTTCAGTTATGAAAGTGGTAAACAGGCTATATGTAGGTCTGATGGCAAAATAGGTTGTGATATGTTTTAATTATAAGGTTTTAGTACAAACGTTAAATCATTTTGCTATAATCATTTTGCAAGTATGCTGCCTGCTGCTTGTTTATTGGTTTGCTTGTATGGCTAACTGCCCCCTTACCTATGCGTTGTTTAGATTAGTAAGGTCCAGTGCTAAAATACCACTTCTCTTAACTGTATGGGGATTGTTAGTAAGGTCCAATGCTAAAATACCACTGGTCATGTAATCTTCATCAGATTTTTTTGGCTCTTGCATGTCACAACTCACTTGTACTGATGCCATAGAGAAATTCTTCTTAGTGGCCAGTGCTAATGCTCATATGACATGCCACAGAAGCTTAAAAAAACATGTCCATGTAACTCTAGTGGCCAGTGCTAAGAAATTATTCTTAGTGGCTAGTTTATTATCACTAATATTTATGATCTTACTTTACATGTGAAGTTTAATTAATCTATGTATTGCAGGAGTATACTGCAGTTTGTATAATTTTTTAGGTCTATTCTCTATAAATTTTGGCTTTGCTGGTTAATTGAAGGGGAGTGAAGCCTCCTAAATTTCCCATTTTAGTCGGACAAAATGACAAATATGAACCAAACTCAATTTTCACCTCTGGCTTAAAAAAAAAAAACAAAAAAAACAACCAATGCATCTAGCATTTAGTTTTTATTTTTTATTTTTATTTTTATCACTCGTATGGCATCTAGATTTTGTTTTGATCAGTCATATGGCATTTAGATATATATGGAAGAGTAGTATAACCAAGACCAACTGTTCATAATGGGCTACCACTTGCAAGAACTTTATTTATTGGGTTAAAATATTTTGTTTCTTCCTTGAAATAATGTTCAGGTTTTATATGATCCAAAAATTCTATATCCATCCATTCAAATGTAGAATTTTCTATATTTTTTTCCTTCTTTCCACTCCCGTTAAGTTTTTTGCTGAGTTGTCTAATGAAAGAGACAAAAATAGAATTTGGACAATATTTTAGGGATAAAAATAGAACATAAATTGTATCTTTTCATTTGTAAAATATAGGCTAAGTGCTATATTGGTCGCTAAAAGATGCATTCTGTCAGACACACCAACCAAAATCTTAATGAAAGTGGATGAAAGAACAAAATGGGGAACATTTTAAATTTTTAGAGACTGATTCTAGTTCACATTATAGGATGGTTCACATTACCAATGGCTAATTCTAGTTCATTTGCCTTAAGTGAAATCGTATTGCCTATGGTTGAAGAATTTTGTGGCTAGCATTTCTTGTTTTTACTTTGTAAGTTTGAATATTTAATATTAAATTTTTTGTTATTGGTTCTCTTTATGAAATTCAGCTAAGATATTTTTGTTTTAGTGCTAAAATAGTTCCACCCAAATGAATTCAATAAAATTCCAGCAGCTTATTATAAGTTTGAGGGTATTATGATTGTCTTCTCCTTCCTATGTGTGATTGGCTAGGATTTATTTTTCATAGTTTTTCATTCTAGCCGCTGTTTTGGCAACAATGCCCATCAAATTCATTCAAGACCAGTCTTTTATATTATTTAAGCTTACCTAAGCCCTTAGACATTAAAACCTATTCAATAACCCATCAAAATCTTATAAAAAAAAAAATCCTATTTTAGTGCTGAATTTCTAAAGATCCTACATCAGAAAACCTCTATACAACTTTTTTGTTAGGAACTTAAAATTTTAAATAAGTCCTATTTAGTAGGAAAGATAAGAAAAGGCATTCTTGACGAAAAAAAAAAAAAAAAATCCTATAAGCACAAATAGAAACTTCTAGGGTTACTAATGTATTTTGAGGTATTAGAAAGAAAAATAAGGCTCTCTCCTTTCATGAACTTTTGGAAAAGTTCAAATCAATCACAATTTTTTGATTGGTATAATAAGTATGTTATTGAACAAGAGTACTTCATGTACGAGAAAGTGGATACAAAAAAGTCTAAAGAATTATAAAAGGTTATGTACAGAAAGATAATGGTTCTAAAAACTGAAGAATGGAGTCACTATTATTAAACCCCCCACAATCGAGACCAATCAAACAACGATGTAGCAAATAGCTCTATCAAATTGTATCCCTGAAAATTCTACATGTACGACGATTATGTTCCTACCACAAAGTCCACATCAAACATAACAAAACCAAGTCCCCGTCACTTTGTCCTCCCAACAAGGAATCAGCTAAAGCATCACAAGCTAATGAAAAATCATACAAGTCAGAAATGGCCATACTTAACGGTTGGTCACCACACCATCTATCTTGACAAAACTGAACTTGGCTACCCTCACCTACCTCAAAGGGATATAATGTAGGAACCCTTCCCTCCCCACGTTGATACCTTTCCATAAGCCACAACCATGAGTTCCATAAACACTTTTTGTGCACCAATCTCCCCATGTAAGGAGCATGCTTGCATGCTTGTGTCTTATGCATGCAAATATTCATGAATAAAATTTTCCCTCCCCTTCTCTACATTAATTTTCAAACATCACCAATATCAAAATGCATGTGTACCCGCCAATGAGTCCTCCACCAATAAGAATTATTGGTGGAAGCTAAGGTCATCACTTCAAAACCCACTGGGTGTCTTTGAAACATGCACCAATATAGAAAATGCCTATTCACATTAAAAATCCTATAAGATTATTGTGTATATCAAAATGCCTATTCACATTAAAAAGGTTCAACCCATGTACACAAACAAAGTAGTGCAACCAAAGCCTTGTGTAACAGACTGACAAGTATATTGTGTATAAAGATGACATTCACAGATGGCTAGCCTAGTGACATTTAAGGCCTCAAAGCACATACATAAATGAAGAAGAACTAAAGCCTAGTGTAACAGACTGAACAAATTCAACATAAATTCTGTAGTTTCTCCAAAACTGCCAATAAATGAAGGAAAATTAAGAATTAAAAGCATAAGAGAGCAAAAAGGATTGCAAAAAACTATAACTTCTAAGCAAATTGACCAAAACTTTAATAAAAACAAGCAATAAAAAGTAAGGGAAAAAGAAGAAGAAGTTAAAGTTCACATCATCCTTAGAGTTAAGGCATCTCTTCTCCTCTTCCTGTGCACAAGCATAGACAGGCTATGTAAAAACAGATTATTGCTCAAATTATTAAAGCAGCCAAAACATAGCCCTGCACACAAGTATTAGAAATTTCCAGATTTAGCCGAATAGCCTTTAGCCTTCTTGCATCTCTACTCATCTCCCCACATGCATAGACATGCTAAGGAAAAGATTAATTACTATAATCATTAGAGTAGAAAAAGTAAGAACTTGAAACTTATCTACTCCAGACTAATCGAATAGAGGAAACTATTAAAAAAAAATTTAAAACATATTGGGTCACTACAGGATTCTTAATTGTTTCAATTTCAAAGGATTTATATTGTAAATTAGTCAAAAGAAAAACATCTGACAAAGAATACATGAAACCAACCCTAACTAATTTGCTGAGAATCCATAGCCAACCCCAAAAAATTTGGACTAAGGTTGGGTTGTTGTTGTTGTAGTCAAAAGACAAACATTTAAATACCAAAGCATATCACATCAAAGAATATTATTATAAAATTTAACATAAATATATGCACTATAATACTAAATCCCCTACAAAGTACTAATTTGTTGGATAATGGTTACCTAACCAATCTCATTGTTTAAAAAAATATATGTAATTGCCAGCGTGTGTGTTAATATTTGTATGTGTTTTGAATTTTCCTTTATTGATGAAGGAATAGGATCATTCAATTTATATCTCAGAAGAAGCATGTGATTCAGTACTATAGTACCATTCACTTTTGATTGCATAACACACACTTACTGTAACTCACTATGTTTCATTTCAGTATCATGTGTTAATGAGTCTTCATGCGAAAGATATCTTAAGTTAGTGCAATGTTAATACCCCAACCAACTTAATATATACATCCTTTAAGTTAGTGCTGCGGCAATTCATTTAGGGAAACGTAGAATTAAATATGTGGACGTAGGCATATTGTGGAAATCCTCATGTCTATATATTTCTTATCTTTTCTTTAATCTTGCCTAAATGGGTTTATTTTCACAACAATCATCTTTAATAGCGAACTGATAAATAATCAAGAGTAGAATTTATTTTTGTAAATCCTTTCTTACATTGTTCTTGTTTTTGTTCTGAACAATATCTATTACATGCTAACTGCATATCATTTTTGTGCAGTATGGCTGCTGCAAATGCTGGACGGATTAACCATGCAGATCCTGGTCCCATTGACACCTCGGTGTTGCGACAGCAGCCCAACCATCGGTCCGAAGCTATTTGGAATAGGCAGGTAAAACCCAATAGTCAATCTCTAACTAATGTACACCAATTTCATTTATACAATGTACATGCTTTGGCATATATTAATACATTATTCTGTTCTGTGCAGGATCCAGGGACCCTTACTTGCCGTAGCCGTAGTAAAGAGTTCTCCAATCGAGCGCCAATGGTGGACGATCGAGTCGTTAACATCATTAAGGCACTTGGTTTGGAGGGACTCCTCTGGCTCCCGGGTAGAGAGATTGACCATGGCCTGATAACGGCCTTAGTGGAGCGATGGCGGCCCGAGACTCACACATTCCACATGCCGCATGGTGAGGTCAGCATCACATTGCAAGACGTGGAGGTTCTTATCGGGCTTCCTGTTGATGGTGCTGCTATAACAGGGAGCACACAGAAAACTTGGACTATAGTTTGCCGAGATTTCCTTGGGTTTGAACCTGTAAATCAAGACCAGCATAAGCAACTCAATGGTCAGAGGATTCTCATCAGCCGACTCTTGGAGCAAGTTGCTGAACCATTACCGCCTAATGCTGAAGAGGATCAGTTGCATAAGTACGCACGCTGCTACATCCTAGCACTATTAGGGGACACAATATTCGGCGACAAATCCGGCGATAGGGTGCATCTAATGTGGGTACAGCTATTGGAAGACCTTCGCAACCCACAAGTGTACAGTTGGGGAAGTGCTTGCCTTGCATGGATGTACCGAGAGTTATGCAGGGCAAGCGATAGGGAAACCAATCAGATCGGTGGGTGTTTATTGTTGGTCCAGTATTGGGCATGGGCCAGGTTCCCTTATTTGTGCCCGGCAATTGAGCGTGGCCCGCCAGTGGGTGCTTACGGTCCTCCAGTGCGTGCTCCACTATCCCTAAAGTAAGTCTCTATTGAATCCCATCCTCAATTGAGTAAAATCCTATAAGATTATCTTACTTGTTAATGTCTCTACATTATAGTTTTAATCATAACATTATCTTAGTAGGAAAGTTGTAGATATTGAGCTCTTCTTCTTGATTGTTGTAGGTGGTTGTGGGTCCCAAACAAGAAAAATAGGCCCGCCAGCATCTTTAGGGACAGGTATCGTGAGCAAATAGCTTCAATGTTGCCAGACCAGGTATGAGAATGCCTTGTTTTAGACTTTTAGGAACAATCTTATAGGGTTGGTGAATTTTGAAATATAAAGCTTAATGTGTTCTGTCTTTGTGTTGTTTGCTGTTGTAGGTGGTGTGGCAGCCATATGAAGCTGAGTTCGCGAACCTTCCGCCGTGGTGCGTTGCAGGGAGGGCCGTGTGGACGGCAACAGTGCCGCTTGTATGTTTCCACTTAGTAGAGAAATATACGCCGGATCGTGTTGTTCGTCAGTTTGGGATGATCCAAAATATTCCCGTGGATGTTGACACTGATACAGTTCTACATAAAATTGATTTGAGGGGGAAGGTCGGTGTGGATTGGATGCGGAAACATGTTGTGCATATAGGCCACTAAGGTGATCGCCTTCAACGGCGTTTTGAAGTAGTGCTTGGTGAGATGCCTCCAGACCACGAGTACTTCGGCTGGTTCAATAGGGTAACTCGGAGGTTCATTGATAGGCCCGGTGCTAAATTGACTATGCTGGTATGTTCTCCGAGTTTTCTACATCGTAGGTTCACCACAAAACTGTTCCACCAAAAACACTAAAATATGATAGTTTTCCTAAAAATTTCCATCTCATTTTGGAAAATGAACTTTTTGTTTCTTTCATTTTTAATAACTAAAAAAAGGTGGGGCAAATGTAACGTGGGGGCAACAAATGAAAACTTTAACCACTGAGAAACTAAAAATATCACTACTTTACACACGCAGAAGTTATAAAAACAACAAAAAAAAAATACATAAACTTTAGCCAATAGTGCAATGTACTCCTCTAGTCCTCTATAAAAGAGAATCAAGTTCAAATCACTCACCCCTTATTGTTGTAATTAAAAAAAGAAAAAGAAAAAAGAAAGAGAAAGAAAAAAAAAAAAAAAAAAGAGGTCCAAAAAGACAAACTACTTTCATTAGTAAGGAAAATAAAATAATTCAAAATTTTGGTAGGTTTTTCCACAAAAGGAAAAGAAATGCCAAAAGAAGCTTTTTGTAGTTGTGAGAGGAAACTGTTGAAATCGGCTTGGGCCTTAAATAATAAACTAAAGAAATAACAAAAATAACACATATATCTTCTTTTGAAAGCGTCAATTTCTTCATTTAATGCTTCATGCAAAAATTTTAAAACAAAATTAGAAAAAACAAGCAACAAAAAAATCAAAGCAATATATTATTTACAAAGCTGCAATACAAAGAAAACCAGCAGTGAATAGACTGGTTTAGGCAACATTTATTTTATTTTCGATTGGCATTGTTGATGATTTAGGCATTACTAATATATGTGGGTTTTCCATGTGTAGGTTTCACTTGTCAACCGTTTGTTGCGGCATCACCCAGAGGGCACGGAGGAGCACACTGACATTAATGATGTGCTGACGGCAGTACATCATATTGATCGTGTACAACCTCCCATCCCTGAGGCCCCGAATGAGGAGGCAGCTTCTCCTGCGGGCCCAAGCACTACTGAGGGCCCAAGCACGAGCACAGCTCCGACTGGATGTCCCTCTCCTCAGCCTGTTGCTACTCCTCCAGGCCTCCCTACCCCCGATCCCTCCCCATACACCCCACATCCATCTCCTAGGCTTACCACCCATTCCTCCATCTCACATCCATCCCCTACCCTCACCATCTCTTCACCCATCCCACATCCATCCCCTAGCCGCACCATCTCTTCACCCATCCCACATCCATCCCCTACCCTCATCTCTTCACCCATCCCCCATCCATCCCCTAGCCTCACCATCCCTTCACCCATCCCACATCCATTCCCTAGCCCCATCATCCCTCCACCCACCCCACAGGAGTTCCTTGAGCTGTCACCCATTCCATCATTAAACTTGGGTATTGGTCCAACCCCTCCTCACATGCAGCAGCAGCCACCGTCCCCCAATACGCCTACTGGCCCTTCTTCGGCCATCGACCCACCCCTTGTTGAGCCTGAGCAGGCTGTTGGGTTACCTGCAGTGCCAGAAGGTCGGCCGAAACGCATATCAAAGGCACCTCCTTGTGGGACAGGGGGGCACAAACATGGACACCCTAAGGTCCAAAAAAGGTAACTCATCCAATACCTTATTCCTTTGTAAGAGCGAAGATAGCTTATTCCTTTGTAAGAGTGAAGTGGATGGTGAGGTTGTGGGTTGAACATATTATTTATGTTGGTTTCATTGATTTGAATTCAATTTGATTGATTGAAGGTGAGAGAAAGAGACTTTACCAATTTAGAGTTCAAACTGGATCACGCTAATACGCCTTTGCAAGCTTGCGTGGATGATTTTTTCATTGCTATAGCTGTACCCATTTGTAGGTATCAAATTTTGAGTATAACACGTCATTTCTTTCTTTTATGCTTTGAGTATTTTCTTTATGTGTCTATGTCAGTCCTGAAATTGTGTGTGTGTTTTATTCAGGTTCTTCTTCATCAAAAGTGTCATTCTCTTATAAAACTTGTGCTATTTTCTAAAAATATCAAGCACGGCTGTGTGTGTTGTCCAGGTTCTAAACAGAATTTAGAACAGAATTCTGATTGAAGAGGACGTGGCTTTGGATGTGGGCAAGTCAAAAGGAAGGAATAAGAAAGATGGGGGAGAGGTAGCTGAGTCTGGATGTTGGTGTAGCACTTTCAAGTTCTTTGGCAGCTTCTTCTCTTCAAAATCAAAAGTTGATAGCTCCTTTAGTGGCCCACTGCCCATTCTGGTAATCCTAAGTATTAGGTCTTGTTCATTTGTCTACGCAAGTTAATGCCTATGAGAAATTTTGGAAGAATACTCCTATGCCATTTTTATTCTTTTTTAATAAATAATTCTTGTGAAATAGGTTATTCTCCTCTGGTTTTGGATGGACACAACGTAAAGTTGGGAGCAATTTGTGTTAATGGCAATGAACTCAAGGTTTGTAATTTGCCTACTTTTCCTAAGGTCCTTCAATACAAACAAATAGAAAGCCTTTCTTGTTGCCCAAATTTTATAATTATATGTGTTGTGGTTTAACTTCTTACAATAGGAAGTTTAAGTTTAATAGCCAATTTATGTGTTGTGGTTCCAGCATTTCGGGAACTTGTGATAATGATTTCCTCTGTAAAACTTGACCTTAATAGATTTTATACTTCCGCAAGGTTGCAAACAAACATTAAAAGAGTATTCTTTACCTAGCTCAATGGACAGTCATGGTCATTCCAGCCATAAGTGAAACTCAGAGCATGACACCTGGAGGGCCCTTAAAAGTGATATTAATGGGAATAACCTTGCTAGACACCAGCAAGAAACAGTTGTCTGAGTAATGAACAGGAAGAAATCTAGCGGTCGAGTTGTCTGGTATTATAGGTGAACCCTTTGATGAAAACCTTGGATGTAATCTTGAGGGTTATTTTTTTCATTCCGTATGGCTCCAGCAGCTTGTAATCTCCACCAAATAGATGCAACCGGTAAAAGTTCCCACATAAAATACCATAGTCTGATGTGTGGTAGTGTTTGAGAAGAAGGAAGTAGACAAGCTTTGGGTTCTTAGACTCTGGATACTTCATCTCAACTATGAACCTGATAAATGGCCGGAGTAGAGAGATTTTCAAAAACTTTGTAGTACGGAAATGTTCCTTCTAGATCCCAGACTGAGGCTTCAATAGCTATGTTAGACAATTCCTCAGACATAGTATTGACAACTTACTGATGGCAGGATCAGAAAACAATTGCGAAGTCTCTTGATGCATGGTATCATTTTAAATAGTATCAAGTACGAAGAATGAGTTTGAGTAAAATGCATTAGTTTCGTATGTGCTCCCTTTTGAAATATTATTTGGTTTAAGAAACACAAATTTAAGCATTTCAGCCACCCCCTGGTCTTGTCAAACCACACATACAAAAACAAAAAGAAAATCAGCTATGAGCATTTTTGCTAGATTTTTTTTACTAAGGTTTTATTTTGCTCTGTCAAAAAAAATATATCAAATTTATTTGTTGAATTCAAAAGATTATTCAGGCTCAATATGTGGCCTATGAAAACATTTCATCAGATATTAAACATTCATTGAATTTCAAAATCCAATCCAAACTCATAAATTATAACTCTTACTAGTGTAGAAATTACCTCTATAAAATATGTAGCCAGATTCAGTAGGACATGGATTAGTTCTGCAGCACAGCGACAGCCATAGAAACCTGCCAATTGGTGTAGGAGATGATCATTTAACTGATCACTAAGACCAGTCCAAGGGTTCTGTGCCTTCCAAATCAGGACTAGTGAATTTACGGGAAGTCCAGCCCTCCAACAGAGCTCTAAATTGAATGTAGTTAGCCAGTTAAGCTTGATGATCATTTCAAGTTAGGTCACCACCAAAAAAAAAAAAAAAAAAAACAATAGGCATCTAGAATAGCTAGACAAAATTTTGATTTACCTCTAAATAAAAATCATCAAGATCCTTTGGGGTTCCATGAACTTCAATCTGATCAACACCTTTTTTTGGCTTTGAATAGGGAGTGTGTTTATGTTATTCCCATATGGGGTTTGGAACTTCTTCCTTGTACCCACTAGGAAGTTGCTTAAACAAAGGAATCTGCCAGCCTTCTTGAGACATTGTTGCTCTGATAGTATCTGCAACAGCTATCCCAACAGAACCAACCTTAGCACTGAATCCATGGCTGTAAAAATCATTCCTAAAAAATGCTTCAGGATTTTGGATTTCATAAGGGCCATCAGTGAAGCCCCCTTTACATTTGCAAATCCATCCCACAAGAATCCTTGGATGTAAACACGTGTACCATCAAAATATTGGCTAGGATCTTTTGACACTGCAGATAAAGTGTCAGAAGATTTACTGATTTCATTGGAGTTTACGAAATAAGGATGGAGTCTCAAGTCATTTTTCAAAGCTCTGTTGATGTCATCTGGTGGAACTTGCTCATTTTCACCTACCCAAAGAGCAAGACTTGGATGGTTCCTTAGAAGCTTGACAGTGTCTCTTGCTATGGAACCTTGACAGTGTCTCTTGCACATAGCAAGAGAAGATCATGATCCAAGGGCTCATTTGGATTTGATACCGGGTCACCATTTCAATGTCTTCAGTACTCCAAAACTCTTGCCACACCTACAAAAATCAAATCAGCCCAATGGACCAAGTTATACTAGAGTAATTTAATACTGAAATAACTTAGAATATTGGAATCCTTAGGTTTGGTTATCCTTCACCCATATTTAACCCTGTAGACAGGCTTCGGTCTCAGGAGAATAAATCGTTCAAAATAATGCAATGCAGAATTCATTCCCAAAGGAACATTTTAAAGCTTCAGTTACTAAATAACCAAGTGTACCAAAATTAAAAGTACCAAAGACTCCTACTGCAATATATCAAACAGCAGTCAATGTCAAATAACTTTTTTGAGAAAAACAATGCTTAAATAGGTTAATGGCAATTAAAAAATACAACTGAACTCAACAAAGCCATTATCCTAAGTAATTTAGTTAAATCATTGATAATGGCAATAAAAGATAGAATACAGAATGAATGTATTCACTCAAATCTAGAAGTAGCTTTGAGGAGAAGATATAGAAAATTTGATTAAGACAATTTTTGTAAACAAAAACCGCTGAGCTGACTAGTAAGGAGTCCTTTATTTAAATTTCAAATCATTCGAAGACTAGAAATATATTAGGTCTAAGGCAGATGCAGTCAGAAAAGATAAAATAGACAATTGTCGAACAAAGTGTATAGCCTGAAATAGAGGTCAAGGTCAAATGATAATGATGGTAGTAATAATCCATGTAGCTGACCTGGAAATTAGAAATCAAGAAGTGTTGAGTTGTACCAAACTCAACACTAGAAAGCCTTGTGAAATAGGTTATTCTCCTCTGGTTTTGGATGGACACAATGTAAAGTTGGGAGCAATTTGTGTTAATGGCAATGAACTCAAGGTTTGTAATTTGCCTACTTTTCCTAAGGTCCTTCAATACAAACAAATAGAAAGCCTTTCTTGTTGCCCAAATTTTATAATTATATGTGTTGTGGTTTAATTTCTTACAATAGGAAGTTTAAGTTTAATAGCCAATTTATGTATTTGTTTCTACTTAAATCTTAAGATACCTGAGTTACAGTAGCATTGGCATGCCATCAATAATATATATATATATATTTTTTTTTTAATTTAATAAGTTCTAGTGCTATGAATTGGTGCATGTCTGTGTATTTTCTAGGGTTGCAGGTGGGCTAGAGTATTACTTAGTTTTTTAAGGTTTTCTTACTATGACCCCTTTTTTACTTCATAGGAGGGAGCATACCTGTTGGACTCGCGCCATTTGACACTCCTATCACCACCTAGTGGTACATTTACTTTGGAAATCGTTAATGAGATACATCCTGCGCAGAACACATCTTTAGAGGTAAAACATGCCTTCTGGAATCCACAAGTTGATTTTGAAGTCTATGTGGATCTCTCTTGTCCATATAATAAATCAAATTCACTACAGGGACTGTATAAGTCATCCGGGAATTTCTGTACACAATGTGAAGCTGAGGGTTTTCGGAACATTACATTTTATCAGGTGGGTATCTTGTAGCAGCACCTATTTATTCTAGTGGCTTGTAATTGGAAATGTTGATTCTAACTTTCCAGTTTATTGATGTGTTCCAATTGCAAATAGGACCGCCCTGATATAATGGCAAAATACACATGTCGCATTGAAGCTGATAAGTCATTGTATCCAGTATTGTTGTCTAATGGAAATCTCATAGAACAAGGTGATCTCGAGGTAAGCTTCACTTTTTCTGCTTGGAAAAGGCATTTGTGTTCCAACCAAAAAAAAGGGGGTAATTTATGTAGAATGTTATGTGCTGTTCTTTATTGTTAGTTTTCTTTGCTGCAGGGTGGTAGACATTATGCCCTGTGGGAGGATCCCTTTAAGAAACCTTGCTACTTGTTTGCCTTAGTTGCTGGACAGTTGGAGAGCAGAGACGACACATTTATCACCCGTTCTGGTAGGAAGGTCTCACTAAGGATCTGGACCCCAGCACAAGATGTGCCCAAAGACTGCTCATGCCATGTATTCGCTTAAGGCGGCTATGAAATGGGATGAGGATGTTAGTTTCTTCATATAATACCTGATTTTTTAATTTGATACTAAAAATTTCCTTATTGATCTTATTCTAAAGCATCCTTTCTGTCTTATGCCTCTGCAAACAGGTGTTTGGTCTTGAATATGACCTGGATCTCTTTAATGTTGTGGCTGTTCCAGATTTTAACATGTAAGTTAATTTTTTTAAAATAAAGATTTGGTACCCATTTGATACTTTTTGGTGACAAATATCTTGTGCTATAGCACTTTTAATGTTTTACTCGCTCATATTTCGTGTTTCTGAATCAATGCTCAGGGGAGCCATGGAAAACAAGAGTTTGAATGTATGCCTTCTGAACTTATTTCAGTTCACACATTGATGTCTCTCCTTAGATCTTTTTGAAACTATAGTTGACATTGAATTGCCGTTTTCTAGATTTTCAATCCCAACCTTGTCTTGGCATCTCCAGAAACAGCTACAGATGCAGATTATGCTGCAATTTTAGGAGTTATTGGCCATGAGGTTTGTCATTAATGTCTATAATGAAATGGGTTCTTCCCTCTAAGTCCTATGAATTTAATTATTAGTCACATTGGTTTCATGTTTTTTATAATTTGCAGTACTTCCACAACTGGACTGGCAACAGGTTAATTCATATCCCATCATAGCTGATTATTCCTTCTAAAAAAAAAAATTGAGAGTAAAAAATGTGCTGTGTTTAGCTCCTCATCTTATAGTTTGCTTTCTTACACTTGTCACTTTTATACTTGTTACTTTGGGTTGAAACTAATTTTCTTCTATTCATGATGATTTGGAACTTTGATGTTAATCAATCCCTTATTTTTTAATATTCAATGTGTTCACACCTCAGTCATGATTTCATATAATAATTGCAGAGTGACATGTCGTGACTGGTTCCAGCTCAGCCTGAAGGAAGGTCTCACCATTTTCCATGATCAGGTATAGGCTTTTTGTCCTGTCTACAAGTTAGTCTTGAACACACTATATATTCTTTTTTGGAGCTTACAAATATAAGAATCCTTAATAATTGGTAGGAGTTTTCATCTGATATGGGAAGTCGTACTGTAAAGCGGATTGCTGATGTTTCCAAGCTTCAAAATTATCAGTTTCCACAGGTGTTCTTTCTTGCTAGAATATATAAAAAGCGTGCAACCTCTAGATTGATGCCGTTGTTCTTATTATGTTATCATAATTGTCTAATTATCATTTTAAACCATTTAGAGCATTTGTGAATAGACATGTTTGCCTATCTAAAATAGGTGTCATTGACGTTTTGTAGAGTTTTTGGTATCATATGCTGCATTTAAGTGTATATGTTTCCTTAATTTTCAGGATGCTGGTCCCATGGCTCATCCTGTACGGCCACATTCTTACATTAAGGTCAGAAATCATTTTCTGTTTCTTTTATCTCTTCTAAAGTTTCTGTCATGTTATCAACATAATCTACGGCTTTCCTGACTATAACGCTTTTAACTTGTGCTCCTTCTTCCATCCTACAACATATGGACAACTTCTACACAGGCAAGTTGTTCTTTACATAATTTAACTAGAGTTAATAGTTATATTCACTTTTATTTTGGTGAATTGGAAATTGTCATGTGCTTTTAACTTTTGGATATGTGGCTCTCTTGTGCATTGTGTTGGATATGATGCTGATTTGGGGCCTTCACCAACTTCAACGTGCAGTAACGGTAGGGTTTAGCAATTGTCTTTGCATCTTATAATCCTCGTATCCCATGTATGCTCTTGAGAAATTATCTAATTGTTCTTTGTTTCATTTTCTTTTACAGGTGTATGAAAAGGTTTGACTTTTTTGTTCAACAACAAAGCTCTCTCTCTCTCTCTCTCAGGACAATGACTATTGTTTAATTTATTTATTTTTTGTTCTTATGATCCAATTTCAGGGAGTTGAAGTTGTCAGGATGTACAAAACCTTGCTGGGGAGTCGAGGTTTCCGAAAAGTAAGATTTAGAATTTGTCTGATTTTAAATCTGATTATGTGATATAAATGTCTAGTTCATTATATAGCTGCTGATCTGTGGGCGTCCATGTATAAAATTTCCCCACTTTCAGGGCATGGATCTTTATTTCAAGAGACATGATGGGCAAGCTGTAACCTGTGAAGATTTTTTTGCTGCCATGCGAGATGCAAATGATGCTGATTTTGCTAATTTCTTACAATGGTCTGTATCTGCCTTTTGTTTCTTTTGAGCTTCTCAAGGTTTTGATGCTTACTCTTTAAAATATAACTAAAATACAGGTACTCCCAAGCTGGGACCCCTCTTGTCAAACTGACATCATCATACGATCCCAAAGCTCGTACATTTTCTCTAAAATTCTGGTATACATGCTTGCAATTTCTCTCTCAGCAAATAATTATGGTCTTTCTCATTGGTTGGTGATATGGCTAACAAGTTGTGTTTGATTGTGGGCTTTTCACAGTCAAGAGGTACCACCGACTCCAGGGCAACCTGTAAAAGAACCCATGTTCATTCCTGTTGCACTAGGTTTGCTCGACTCAACTGGCAAGGACATCCCTCTTTCCTCTGTGTATCACGATGGAACATTGCAGTCTGTCTCAAGCAATGATCAGCCAGTATATACTACAGTTCTTGGAGTGACCAAGGTCAGTTCAGAACTTTTATGTTTGCCTTTTTTATTTTTTATGTTTTTTGCGTGTATATTCCCTTTTTGCTTAATGGACCAACAGTGAGTCACTAAGGGAAAAGATAAATACAAAATCTTGTAGACATTTTGAGATAATCCATTTCATATTCTATGCAAAGCAAGAACAATTTTATCTTATGTTTGTATTGACCCGATACTACATTGCTAAGCAATGTTAGGCACCTTTTATTACTTTTTAATTGTTTATGTATGATTGTGATTGGACTTAGCAGAAAGAAGAAGAGTTTCTGTTTTTTGATATATCTGAGCGGCCAGTTCCATCTCTATTGCGGGGCTATAGTTCTCCTATTCCTCTTGAATCTGATCTGACTGACAGCAATCTGTCTTTCCTTCTTGCTCATGATTCTGATGAGTTCAACCAGTTTGTCTTTCTAATTGCTGCGATACCCCTTTTTTCCTGTTTCATTTTTGTAATTGAGCAACTGATGGACAGAAATTTGCTTGGTTATTTTTCTGTTCAGTTGGAAGGCTGCACAACTGCTGGCACGCAAGCTGATGCTCAGCTTGGTGGCTGATTTCCAACAAAACAAGCCCTTGCTTTAATTATTCTTCGTTGCCGACATTCTTCTTGCTTCCTCATGTCTTCCATTTCTTTATATTTTTCCCTCGGGGTCCGAGGGGAAAATATAAAGAAATGGAAGACGTGAGGATGCAAGGGAATCTCGTCAACGAAGAATCATTAAATGTAAAGAGAATGTTGCTGCTGCTGAAGCGGAACTTTAAAACGTTCTACTGCAGTGCCAATGCATTTAAAGCAATTCCAATCAGACCGGTACGATACGTAGTGCTGCTGCTAATTTTATGTTTTTTAGTACTTGGCTTATTTATCAAATAAAAAGAAAAAAACTGTACAAAAGTATTACTGTTGTGTAGTTATGGAAGGGTTCTTGTCTAGATGCATATGCACAACGTTCTGGGTTTCATGGGTTATTTTAGTGATTATATTATAATTAAAATGTTAATAGTTCATAGAGTTGTGGGTGTTTTATTGCCTAATATGGTTTAGAGTTCTGTTCACGGCTGTGGAGACATAATATTGGTCACTGAAATTTATTGTTTAATGTAGTTCATAGATATTTTGTTGAGCAATTTTAGCATCCTCGTCTAGATTAAGTCTTATTCCTTTGAAAAAAAATAGCATTTCATCGATGTGCTAATTCAGTAAAATGGTTTTGGTGATCTGAAGGTATTTTCCAACAACATGGGAACGAAATCTGAGCCAGTAATTTCAAAGTGCAAAGAAAGTGAGAACTGGAGTAAGGTTTCATTTAAGCCTGACTTGGCAAAATTTAACACGACTTAACTTGAGGACGACGTGGTTGCGCTGATGAAAAAGCGGGTGTTTGACTTGGCTGGGTGCCTTGGGAAGTCTGTGAAGGTTGAACTGAATGGAACTCAGTTCCCCATAAAATCATTCACTGATTATGTTAATCTCTACTTAGATTCTGCTGCTAAATCTGAACCTGATAAACCTCGAAGGTTCTTTCTATGAAACTCTGAATGTTTCTATTTTATTTGTATTTTCCCCCTTCATAGTAATAATTGCTTACTAGAATCATTTGTTTCCTCAGCTACCATGTGAAAGTTAATGATACGTGGGAGATATGCGTGAGTCTTAGTGACAGGCAGTTTCAACAGGTACCTACGCCTTTTGAAGCAAAGGGAATAATGAGTCAATTGAAATTGCAATTGTGTGAGACTTACCTGGTTTTTTGGTTTTTTAACCAGGTCAGCTTTGGGAATTCGATTGCCACAACCAAGGGTGGAACTCATGTTGATTATATCACTAATCAAATTACAAACCATATAATGAATTTTGTACATAAGAATGCCAACATCAAAGCCCATAATGTGAAGAACTACTCCTACCTGTAAGTTAATCCTTTTTTGCTTAGAATTTCGATGAGAAATTTGATTATTAGTAATTAGGGCGATTGATTTGTTGCATATTAAATCGCGCTGCATAATCGGTGAGAGGTTAAAAGAAGCGGCAGTAGTGGATCCAGTAGAGGCTGAGAAGGTAGTACAATTTGCCAAACAACACGGCGTCCTTCTCAAGTTTGTTCTCACCACACACCATCACTGGTATGTATGTATGTATGGTATGGCATTCCAATTCTTTCTTTTTTTTTTTGACTGCTTTCTTCTTCTGGTTCTGGTGATACTAATAGTAAATAATAAATTAGGGATCATGCTGGTGGAAATGAAAAAATAAAGGAGCTGCTACCGGGGATTAAGGTTTATGGTGGTTCGTTAGATAACGTGAAGGGTTGCACTGATAAACTGGAAAACGGTGATAACATCACTCTTAGTGCTCATCTCAATGTACTCTCTCTTCACACTCCTTCGTATGCTTCTTCTTCTTCTTCTTAATCACTTTCCCCCTTCTTTCTTGTTTTCACTATATATATATGTCTGCTGCTTTCTTCTGCTATTGTGTTACAGGCTCCAGCATAATTAGCTCAATAAGCATGATTTGATTTTTTTTTTTTTACTTCCAACATTAATGCTTCTCATATTTAATCTTCTATTTTTATGTCAACTCAAGACTTAACCCCCTGTTTTTGGGGGTCGTATATTTTTCTGTACTTTGTTCACAAAACACCACCTTGTCTCTCTATTTAATTTCTATGATCATGCTGGAAAATCTAAACCTGCCAGTAGAAAAAACCTATCCCTGCAGTCCACCATACTATGTCTATGAATATGATGCTCTCACCAGATTCTTACATACCCACCAATGGCTCTTGACCTCACCTTCCATCCCATTATTATGAAAAAAGAACAAAGTGCCATTTCAGTTAAAGCTTATTGACAATTTATTTATCTGAGACATATTGGTTTTAGCGTTTTGCACGGGTATGCCTTACATCTTTATTTTATCTGTGTGTCTTTGACTTGCTCTAATCAGCCACACCAATGGTCACATTAGTTATTATGTGACTAGCAAAGAGGAAGAAGACCCAGCTGTTTTCACTGGAGACACATTGGTAAGTTGATGGGGGACTCTTTTTTATGCGTGCATGGGTGTGTCTGATCAGTTTTCTTTACAAAATGCCACATGATTAGATGGCAGAAGCCTTTCTCCCTGGTCTGTTATATTTCTTTTGTTGGGGGCCGGTGGATGACAGAAGAAAAAAAAACAAATGAGGAAAACAACATCACCAATTTAGCTTCGCAATATGAATGCACTCACAACAAATCTTTTTTCCCCCCTTCTTTAATAAGAATGGTGGGCAATGTCATCACCTTCATTTCCTGAGAAGGGAGGAAAAAAAGAGTAAAATCCTAAGGGGGAATGCCCTGAATTAGTGGGGTCAGTTCCTCTATTTGTGAAGACTCCATGTTTATTGTCTTCTATTATGAAGTGAATGTTGTATCTGTGAATATGAAACAACATAAGATTGTTTGAAGAAGTTATTCCCTAAATTATGTTCTTTTCTTGGCAAGCTCTTGGCTAGTGACAATTTATATGCTGATTTTGACTAAATTTGTAGCTTTCATTTTTAATTTTATGGTATTAGGTGACTAATAGCAGTCACTCTTTTTTTTTTTCTTTTTTTTTTTAATTAATTAATTAATTTGTTTATTGTTTGTGTGTGTAGTTTATTGCTGGTTGTGGGAAATTTTTTGAGGGAACAGCAGAGCAGATGTATCAATCGCTATGTGTAACAGTGGGTTCATTGCCAAAGCCAACTCGAGTATACTGTGGCCATGAGGTAATGGTATTTTGTTACTATCCTTTCTTTGGGTTGATTTTGAGTTCATAAGGATAAATTAATGGGAATACAAGGAGTTGGGGTTGCTTTTATTGTGTCCATGTGTGTAGATTTTTCTACTGTTGATGTATAATTAGTGCAAAATATTCCATTTCGCATAATTACAATCAATAATCACTGGTTTGTTTCTATAACCACCTCAAAATCTGTTTACTTATATTACATAAAAGGCGCCAGGTATATACGTTGTTGCATATTAGAACATAGGATCATTTAATTTTGGGAGGATGAACAGGATGGGGAGGCCATTGAGCTGCCATTTAGTAAGAAGAAGATAGAAGAGAGTAATAATTAGCTTAGGCAGTTAGAGGTCAAAGTTTTGCCATGCTTTCTTCTTGTGTTTTAGAGAAAGTGAATGAATATATATCTAATACAACACCTTCTGAATGTGCAGCCTGGTACTCTCCATGGTTGATGGCCTTTTGCGTCGCCAAAGGAAAGTTTTGTTATGCTCTTTCAAGAGGAACTTTGTCAAGGAAGCAAAAGTTGCCCAGTTTTCTGGTTATGTGTCTGAGCATTCAGCTTATTATCACGATGAGCAGAGTCTTGTGAGTACCATCATCAGAATGGCACAACACTATGTGGGACTGCCCTTTCTGTACATTTGACAGTTAGTTTCTCCTTTTCAGGATCCATTTGTTATGAACAGAGAAATTTTTTAACCTTTACTACATGTAATTTTGTCCACAAGATTCCAATTTTGTATAATTTGTTCTCCACAATATGTGGATTTTATTATTGGATAAATACAGTTTAAATGTTGTGCATAAAAAAGCCTGTGTCCTTTGTACTTTGAGGCAAAGTAATAAAATTTAGGTGTTCACTCCTATAAATTCTTAGTGTGCTATGCAGAGGAAAAAACAAAGGGTGTTAATGGGGGAAAACACTATAATCTCTGTAATTGTGTGTGTATTGTAGGCCGTAGTTGCTGAATTTTACAAAGGCTAAACCTGAATGAGTTTTTTAGGAGAGGGAGCCTTACTGTGCTTTGTACTTCATGGGAAATAAATAATTTATTTTTGTGCTGTGCATGTGTATATTCATGAAAACTATTGTTTAGTTTCCTTGTGTGACTGTTGATTATTGTAAGCCTTAATGGCTGAATTTTACTAATGTGGAACCTAAGCGTTTTGTGTAAGAGAGCCTTAGTGCCCATGTGGTAATGTGGTTTCAAACTGCAATATTTTTTGGACAAGTAAAGAATTGAAATTAAAACAAAGAATGTAGTTCTCCAACGTCCAAATGCAACGTAAAGGTGGCAATGTCCAATTGCACTTTTTCAAAGCACAGCATTAAAATGACAAATGACATATAAAAGATATAAAACATAACTAAACTAACATATAAAAGATAAAATAGGTCACAATAGTAGGTCTTTTGAGCAATACGAGCTGCTCTGTTGGAGGGAGTAGAAATGATTGATAGCTTAAACAATATCTACCGAGTTACAAGTTAAGGGAGGCCAATAGCTGTTCTGTCACACTATTAAAAGCAGATGAGGAGTAGAAGGGGCAGGAAACATATTTATTTTCTACTTTTTCTATGTTAGTTGCAAAGATAAACACTCTAAAACTCGATTAAGGCAAGAAGAGTCATATGCAAAATGAGTTTTCATCATTTCAAATCTCTATTGGGAATCTTTAGTTCGTACCAAGCCAAGTCATGAAATTATTGCTTCCATACACCTTCAGTCCTATGTAATTATGTCATGTTTGATCCCAAAAAACCCAAATCATTTGTAGGTTCATATGCTTACAAAATAAACAAACTAACCTTAGGTTAATTTAAGGCTACTCGAGGACTCAAGGTGAACCTAAAGTTCTCTATTATATGAAATCTATGTTAAGTTCATTGTAAAATTGGAATGTGAACACTTAAATGACAGTTTTTTTTTTTTTTTTTTTTTTTTTTTTGGGGTTTCTGGACGTAAATAATCAACTTGAAACTTGAAACATGTTAAAATATGAGGAAAATGGCTATTTACCTTTTATTTTAAAACTATTTACCTAGACAGCCATTTTTTCAAAGTATTTAAAAATTTTTGGAACTCGGTATTATTGATATTGAATTCCAGGAAAACTTGACATTTTTTATACATACATATTCTGCCTTTTAAATTTTTTAAAAATATTTTACATAAAACTTGACATTTATCAAATTTTACTTAAAAATATACATAAAACTCAATATTAGTAAAACTCGATTTTTACTGGGAATTTTTTTTCCCCTCCCCACTATTTTTTCCTTCTCCCACTTGCATTAAACCCAGATCCACAAACTAGGAACTTCTTTTTCCTTACCCCACGAGCGTAATATATATATATATATATATATCTATATGTTTCTGCGACCACTACTGAAAGGGAGAGCACATGAGATTAAGCAAGTGACTGTTCATGGGCAATATCGTTGCCCTATGCCATACATACCAAACAGATTTAACCTCTACATAAGGCACACAAATAAAAACACCATTACTAGCTATCATTGAACTTGCCAAAGTACTATCATTTTCGACATTATAGGCAAACGTTGCACAACACAACTAATGAACGAGTACAATGGATAACAAATAGTTCAATTACAACAACATTCAGCCAGAAACAAAATAACAATTGACTCGATACAACATAGTCTACACAGTCGCCTAGCACTTGTCCATACTAAAGATAACCTGAAGTCCCACATACAATGCCATTCCAAAATCGAGTCTTCGGTCGCCTGACAAACATTGTTGTACAGTCGTTAGTTCCCAAATGGGAAGAGTAAAAACCAAATGAAATTCTAAGCATATTATAAAACAGTGACAACACTTGCCTAGTTTGTAACGTTACCACTTGTCGACGCCCCATGGGAACTGCTTGTCAAAGCCCCACGTGAATTGGGACATCTTCTGCGGTTATGCCCCTCTTCATGACACAATCCGCATCGCTGCCTTGGTTGAATCTCTCTCAAGTCCGGATCTTCCCTCTGGCTTCCCCGTTCTCGCCGTACCCCATCCATTTCATTCCTTAATCTTGACTTCACAGGACGACCTTTGCCTCGCAACAGCTGTGGGTCAGGCACCCACCGTGGTCCGCGAACGTCCCTCCACAATGACTCTGACAGTGGCACCACAAAATGATGTGCATATGTGTCAGTGGCGTTCTTCAAACTGTAACATGGGTCAATATAGGTTGTGGCATTGAGGTGCAGACCTTGAAGAACTTTAATTGCATGTGAACAAGGGATCTTAATGTTTTGCCACTTTCCACAACCACATGTTCTACCAAATATGCGCACGTCATGACTGTGGTTTCCCCCTCCACCTCTATGGTCGTTGTACGGGGTAACCACTTGATATATACCAAGTTCATGATTAAAATTCCTCAGAGTGTGTCCTACAATTTTCTGCTCATTTTTGGTATAGATCCCCATTGCATAATCACTCCACACCTTACCTTGAGAGAGATCAGAAGTAATTAGTTTATTTCGATCGTGGAAATATGCAACAAGTTTGCACCAAATGAACTCAACCATTGCAGCAATGGGCAAACCGCGGGCACCTTTAAGTACCCCATTAAAGCACTCAGAGATATTGGTTGTCATTGCCCCGTAACGTCTTCCACCATCATGTGACTGGGTCCATTTCTCTGCATCCAAACTCACTAGATATGTATATGGCATATAGCGTGTAATATTGGGATCATCAGGTCTTACACCCCTCAACATATTAATCTCAGCCTCCTTAATGGTTTGCATTATGGATTCAAATTTAGCTTCATTAGTCGCATATCCAGCTTTCAAAGCCAATGCCTTTAGAGTCGGGTCATCAAAGTGTGTGTTGAAGTTGCTAGCAACATGTCGAAGGCAATATCGGTGAAATACCCGTTCTCTTCCGTCCTCACCTCTAGGCCACTCTCGAATGGCGCATTTGATACCTTTATGTCGGTCAGAAATAATACAAATGTCATCGGCAGGTATGACATGCTCTATCGAAGTCCTGAGACACGCTAAAAACCATCCCCAACTAGCCCCTGATTCCTTGTCTACAACAGCAAAGGCGAGAGGCAAAACCTTTTGGTTAGCATTAGTTGCCATTGCAATCATCAACACCCCTCGATATTTACCATACAAATGAGTCCCATCAATACTGATCACCGGCCTGCAATATCTGAATGCAGCAATGCATGGAGCGAATGCCCAAAATACATAGCGCAGTAACGTAGTATCATCTATACCCCTAGGTATGGTGTAATAGCTGTACCGGGTACCCGAATCCTGATCCAAGTATGCCAACAACAACTTTCGCAACCTCTGGTAAGACTCCTCCCAATCCCCATATATCTTAGCAATTGCCTTTTGTTTTGCGTCCCATACCTTATAGTAAGAAAGTTCATGGTTATACTTAGTATGTATGATCTCCCAGAGCTCATCAATAGGAGTAGTGTGCTTTTGTCGCAATTTTCCCATAATTTCTGATGCAACAAAATTAGAATCCATCATTTTACCGTCTCTTCGCCGACCAAAGGGTATACAAGTATGTGGACCCACATAAGATGTAACCATCCACAGACCATTAAGTTTATCCTTCTTGAATGCCCCAACGTACCACTTACAGTTGGTGTCAATGCATGCGGCGCACAATTTAGTTGTGGTCGACCTCCGGATAATAAAATTTCTATTCTCACTTGCTGCGTATATTATCAATGCACGCTTCACCGCCGCTTTATTTGCAAAAGTCAACCCTTTACTAAAATGCATCCCATCTTCCCAAGTAGAAACTAATGGTATCTGAAGAGCTGAAGGATCAACCATATTTTCCCAAGTATTTGCGTAAAAGGACTCGCTAGGAGGTGCGTAGGCAGTGGTCGTATTTGTATCATGTTGGACGCCAATATCATCGTCTGCATCACGTTCATCATGGTTCTCCATATTTTCCTCTTCAAAAATGGGAACAACTTCATGGTCATCCACATCGTACTAAAAGTCACCTCGGTCAATCCTCTCTTCGAACTCGTCCACATCATCAACATTTTCACCATCATTCATAGCATGATCTTCGTCTTCGTCTTCCTCTTCTAAATGTGTCTCTTCAAGATGGACGGTTTCACCAGTGTTGGCAACATGATCTTCAGTTGGGAGCGTATAACCTGCCATTGTATACTCTCCCATTGTATAATCTCCCATTGTATAATCTCCCATTATAGGGCATCCATCATCTAGAGCTGTAAATTGTAAAGACGTAGTTGTTTGTTGCACCGTCTCGGTATAAACTTCTGCAAGTGCCTCCAAACTTACGTACAACTCAGCAGCATTCACTTGGGGCATTTTCTGGATCCTATTAAACATCATTTTTACATGTTTGTCTTCTGTGATTGCCATATACCTGTAATTTATCCGTTCATGAAGGACTTCTTGTGGGTATCGATAAGTAATCTTTATGTCATACCAAGCACGGTTCAAATTCAATTCCTCCATTATTTTCCTCTTCAAATCATTCAACGTCTTCAATTTACGACGTATCATCATGTAGTAGCATTCGATACCCTCCCCTCTAAATGGGAATCCATCAATCCCTCCAGGATTATCAAGAGGTCCACCGAAATATACATTGAACTCAATATTTTTCAGAGATTGTGAACCTATTAGAGAGTCAAGTATAATATGTTAGTGACATATTTTTCTCTCTTTCATTTAACATAACTTACAAAAAATTTTCTATCTATATATTTATAAAATATACGACTTTTAGTAGTCCTATATTTTACTAGTCATATACTCACCCCACATCACATACATGCACACAATCATTATCATTTGATACTAACACCAAAAAAAAAATATATATATATATTCTAAAGACAAAAGCCACCCCATTGCAAAATTTCAAATCAGCTCTAACAAAAATATAAATAAAAAAAAATCAAACCAAACAACAATATAATCATTAAAAACCTAACAATACAAATAAACCAAGAATACATCTTAAATATATATCAATCATTCTTTCATACCCAAGCAAACAAATGAAATCAGAGTTTAGAGAATAATATTTACTCTAATTGATGGGAATTCAGTGGTTTTATCACATTACATGTTTATTTTAAATGACTATTTTATTTTAATTTTGTTTTCTTATGATTTATATTAACTTGGACCGAATTGGACTGGATGGACCGAATGGACTGAAGTAGACCGAAGTGGACTTGATGCACCAAGTTGGACCCAATAGACCAAAATGGACCAAATAGACTAAATGGACTAAAGTGTACCTATAGGACCGAAATAGACCAAAAAGAGTGAATGACCAAACTGGACTGAATAGACCGAATGGACTGAAGTGGACTAAAGTGGACTGGATGTACCAAGGTGGACCTAATAGACCAAAATGGACCGAATAGACTAAATTGGACTGAATGCACTAAAGTGTACCTGCATGGACCGATGTGGACCAAAATGGACCAAAATTGACTAAATGGACAGACGTGGTCAAAACTGGATTGAAATGGATCTCAACGTACTTAAATTATTTAATACTTTTTTGTAAGGTGCAGCTCTTATTTTTTGGAGCAACATTTCATATTTTTCGTAGATGGCAAAACCAAAATGAAGCAATTACATCACCAAATCAATGATTATAATTTCATACTCAAGCAAAAAAAAAAACAAAAAAACAAAAACAAAAATAAATAAATAAATTAAAAACCCTTACACCAAACAACAAACTAGAGAGTGAGACCCTTACCTGACATGAGGATGTGCTGGGAATGTATGTGAGTGAGAGGGAGAGTGAGAGTGAGAGAGGGAGAGAGGGAAGACTCAGTTAAGCTTAAGCACAGGTGAAAGTAAAAGTGAAAGTGAACATGTATGAGAAAAATGTAATGAACATATGAGACAAATGAAGTGAAGTGATCGTTCGGACTGACTCTATGACAAACTGTCAGGAAAAAAATGTGAAATTGCTTTGCTCTTTAAGAGAAAAATGCAGTGCAAATATATGAGACAAATGAAGTGAAGTGACTGAAGTGATCATTCAGACTGACTCTATGACAAATTGTCAGGAAAAAAATGTTGAAATTGCTTTGCTCTTCAGGAACGCGGAGCACGCGGGCAGTGTTAGAAAATCGAGTTTCTAAAACTCGGTTTCACTTTTATCAAGCCGACTCTCTAAGCCTCGAGATCTAAGTGGCGTATATGTGGCATTTCGATAGACTAAAATCGAGCTTTAAAGGCCCCATATAAAAATCGAGTCTTATAAACTCGGTTTCCACGTAGGATACTTTCCAGGTCATATCATAAAAAATCGATTTTTAGAGAGTCGATTTTTCAGTGAAAATCGACCCTTTTAGGCTCGAGATGCTATTATCTAATATTCTTCCGGAACCGGGCCAACTAACTATAAAGTTTGATTTTAGAGTTTAGTTACCCAGATTCCCCAGAAAACCTGGAAACAGAGGCGAACGGCGGTGGAAAAGACCAAGCTCCAAGCTGTCCTAAGGTGCTGCAATTGCCGCCAGTCAGAGCTCTGAATCCTCCAGCAGCTAATGCCGAGCTGGATACTCCTCCCCAAACTTCGAAAAACCAGGTATTTTCGGAATCTGAAAATCAAATTTCAAATTTGAAACCTGGTAGTGCTACCGTCCCTATCTCTCTTTCAAATTCAAAACCCGCCTTGATAGAGATCCAACCTTCATTTGATTCGGAAAAGTCACTTATCATGAATGGAGGTGTTTTGGATAATAACTATTCTGAGGAAAATATTGATCTCGGATTTTATCCGTAACCTAAGGGATTGGAAAAATACTCGGAGTCACAAACCAAGGATAAGGAGGGAAAATCGTCTCCGGGTGAAATTCAAACAACCTTAGCTGAGTGGGATACAACAGATTTATCTGGGGTTTGTTCAAATCAAGAAATGGAGATGGAAATATCCCCAAATCTTGCTGAGGATTATCCGAATGAGAAGATTAAATCGCTACGTTTATGGAAGCGAATTTTGCGACACCCAAACATTTGTTCACCCACCAAAGCTCTTAAAATCCATCAGAATCATATCAAACGTGGTCATATAGATTGTCCCTTACAAGAATCACGGGTTCCCAAAAAACAAGCTATAGAGGGTGTAGCGATCTCAGGTGATTATTCTTTCGCTGGGGATACTACCCCCTCCCTCTACCCCACATGAAAATTCTAAGTCTCAAATGCCGTGGGCTTGGGATCCCAGAGGCAGTATAGGAGCTTCGCTGTTTGGCAAGCGAAGAAGCTCCCAAAATCCTTTTTCTTTCTTAGTGAATTTTTTTTTTCTTGTGTTCTGTGTAATGAGGAAGCTGAGACTTGTATTCATTTGTTCCTGGAGTGTTCCTTTGCCCAAGCCGTTTGGCTGCAATCTTCACACTTGAGGGATTACAGGTTTCCTTCTCACATAAAGTTCATTGATGTCATGGAAGCTGCAACTAAGATTTTACCTTCACCAGTTTTTGATACTCTCTGCATAGCTTGTTGGATGATATGGAAATACAGAAATAAACTGGTTTTTAACAACTATGCACCCTCCTATAAAGATCTTTGGTCTCGGGCAGATCTGTACAGAGTGGAGTTTATGGAAGTGCAAGAGAGAAATATGCAAGTAGGAGGCAATTCAGTAGTTACTTGGAAGCTTCCTCGGTCAGACTCAATTCACAAGGATTTGCTCACTGGAGTTTGCATGGACCCTTGAAGGCATTCCTTGTATTAAAGAAAGTTTTGTTTTATTTATTATTATTTTTTTTAGCATTCCTTTACAAGGTAATCATGCTGCATTAGCTCTAGTTAATACTGCAAAAAGAAAAAGGAGGACATTGTTTGGTTAAAAGAATGCCACTCTTTTCTCTTTTTCATTGTACAAAGTGATTTACAGTAATAAAACCTAATATCGTTTCCTCTAAAAAAAAAAAAAAAAAAAAAACTTTGTAGTTAAATTTTGTTTTTCTTTAAAATAAAGAATAATTATTCCCTCTAAAAGGGTTGTAATAGTTATTCCACTAAGTGTATTAATTTCTAAAATTAATATGTTTCTAAATAAACAAACTTTCCATATATACATAACAATTAAGATATTTCCTAAAATATATCTTAAATTTTATTATAATGCTACAATTTAGACAATGGATAAAGTTTAGCTACAAAATTAGTTGTAGCCTTAGGCTACAAATTCACTCAATATCTTTTTATTGGAGGTAAATTTTGACAAATCCACCATTGGATCGTATCTTCTTCTTATATACTTCATGTTTGCAAAATTTCAAGAAAATTAAAGATTAATAGCTATGTCATCAATAAATTTTTAAATTGCAAGTTTTTGTAATTTAAAATTATGCATAAAATATAAGATTATAGATTATATAGTAAATGATATCCGATTGACACAAAAATTGATATGTGCATTAAGAGCATAAAGAGCTTGTAATTCAATAGTTAGATTTTCAGAATATGCAGTAATATTTATTTTATTAAGTGAGTTTGTAACCTAAATCTACAATCGATTTTGTAGCTAAACTTTGTCCTTAGACAATTTGACTTAAACATTCCATTATCTTCAAGGTTCTATTCTTGTATTATCACTAAACAAATGAATAGTTACTAATAAGTATTACATTACAACATCTTGTATTTCTTATAATATCTATTCCTATGTAGTTATTATTACAATTTACCAAATGTGCTCTAACATCCTTGTAACAACACCTCCTAGTATTTCGAAAATAGACATTTAAAATTTAAATCCTTCTTGCGGTTACAATTATCATTTTAAAAGTAAAAATAAAAGAAACATGAAGTTCAAGAAAAATATTTACAATCTCAGAGCTCTCCCATAAGAGATATGCCCTACGAGGGACCATGTATATTATTCAAATGTCAAATCTCTTATCTTTCCGTTGTTATAATATATATATATATATATATATATAATTGAAGTTTTAAGAGACGTGTTAAACACTTAAACCCCAAGGGGTTGGAATTCATGATATATATAAAATTATGGGAGAAAAAAAAAAAAAAAAACAAACAAAACAAACCAAACAGCACATGGTATAAACAAAAACAAAACAAACAGCACATGGTATAAGTCAGCGGGGTACACAGTACAGTTCTAAAACCCTTCCTTCAAGTTGTATAAATCTTCGAGACCACACTCTTCCTTCCTGTCCACCACCAAACGCAGCCGCCTCTCCTTTCTCTTCCCTCTCCTTTCTCATTTGCTCAAACTCTCTCAAAATCAAAACAAAACTCTCCAAAACCCAAACCATTTCTCCCTATACATTTCTACCTCTCACTCATACAATCAAAAATGGCCACCATAACTCAAAACTCATTCCTCTCCTCCAATCATCTCCAACTCTTCAAACCCAACTCCAAAACCAAGCCCATCATTGCCCCCACCTCCGTCCGCATGTCCCTTCAAGAAACAGCACCCTCCATAGCCGTAGTAGGTGTCACAGGCGCTGTAGGCCAAGAGTTCCTCTCTGTTCTCTCTGACCGTGACTTCCCTTATCGCTCCATCAAAATGCTCGCCTCTAAACGCTCTTCCGGTAAGCAATACACCTTCCAAGGCCACGACTACACCGTCGAAGAGCTCACCGAAGAAAGCTTCGATGGCGTTGATATAGCCCTCTTCAGTGCCGGAGGTTCCATCAGCAAACAGTTCGGACCCGTTGCTGTGAACAAAGGGACTATTGTGGTTGACAATAGCTCGGCTTTTCGGATGGATGAGAATGTGCCTTTGGTGATTCCTGAGGTGAATCCTGACGCTATGAAGGGGATCAAAGTTGGGACGGGAAAGGGTGCTCTCATTGCTAACCCGAATTGCTCTACCATCATTTGCTTGATGGCTGCCACGCCTCTTCATCGTCGAGCTAAGGTGTGTTGTGAGCGAGACCCAGATTTTCTTTGCCTGTTGTCTCATTTGGGTTTTGCTTGTTTTGCTGTCTAGGTGCTTTGTTTGCAATTTTTGAATCGAACCCATGTTTTTCTTTTATTGAGTTTTGTTGTAATGATTTATCAAGTTTCTGTTTTTTAGCAGTAAATCAGCACACACATTGTCAATTTGATTGGTTATGTGACTGGTTTTGATGTGAAAACATAACTAGTTCAACAATTTTTGAATCCAATAAACATTTTCTCTCTATTGTCTCACTCGAGTTTTATTTGTTTTGTCTTTTTGATGCTTTGTATGCAATATTTGAATCCAACCCATTTTTTCTATTATTGAGTTTTGTTGTAATGATTTATCAAGTTTCTTTTGTTAGCATAAATCAGTACTTTTATTGTTAATTAGCTTGGTTATGTGACTGGCTTTGATATTAAAACATTACTAGTTCAACAATCTTTAAATCCAATCCACTTTCTGTTAGGAACCTAGAGGTTCCTAATGGAGATGGGTAGATGGGTATGAATTGTAGGGGATTGATGGAAATTGAAGGGAAATTGACTTAATTTGAAGTAGTCACCCTCCATAGAGAAATAGAGAGATTAAGAGAGAGAGATACACTAATGCACTAAGAAATTGGTTTATTCTTCAATTGATCTCTAATGTTGAATTACAATCATGTATTTAAAGGAGACTAACTCTAATGTCATTGGCCCATATGACTCAGGATAATTGGCTAGTTAATTCAACATGTGCTTTATGAATTAAGCCATGTGTTAAGTGAGCTATATGTGCTCAAATCTTACTAACTCATCCTAATCCTAATCTCAACTAACTAGCTAACTACCTAATTAAAGGGATTATGCCAATTATTTCATATTCCAAACACTTTTTCTCTTTATTGTCTCTCTTGGGTTTTATTTGTTTAGATGTTCAGCTTTGTATGCAACTTTTGAATCCAAACCAAGGTTTTTATTTATTTATTTTATTTAATTTAGTTGTACTGATTTATCAAGTTTCTGTCTTTAGCACAAAATTAACACTTGCAATTATAACTAGTTAGTAACTCGTGCGAAATGCATGTAAAAGTTCAACAAAATATGATATTCTCTCTTTTATTATTTTTTCTTATATATAAAATTTGATAATTATGGTAGCTATTCATAGGCATTTATTATGATTGTATTTGTATCTATTCTACCATTTTAAAAAAATGAAGTGACTAAATTCTAATGGAGGGTGTAAATATGAGAGGTTTTATATGGAATCCATATATATTTAAACTTATTTAAAAGAAAATATATATTAGAATAATGACAAGAAAAATCATGGGCTTTCAAAAGATTACATGGCAGCATTAGAAGCAGTCAGCAAATAGTCAAAAGTTTTCATTTTATATAGATTATAGGTTTAATAAAAGGTGGGGATTCATTGTTTGAATTTTGGTGTCTTATTGGGAACTTAGGTAATTCGGTTATTAGTGAACTTTTATGTATATGCCTCATTCATTTTTGGGTTTGTGTTTCTTTCACCATTTTGAGACTTTGATTGAATTCATCTAGCAAGTTACATGTTGGGGGTGTTCCTGTACCTTTCCATTGCATTTTTCTCTGAAGCACTGCTATGTTGGTTGTGAATGTTGCAGGTACTACGCATGGTTGTTAGTACGTACCAGGCTGCTAGTGGTGCTGGCGCTGCTGCAATGGAAGAGCTTGAGCTTCAAACTCGTGAGGTTTCGTCTGATAATCCAATCAGATTTTCTTTTCGCAGTTTGATATTTATATCCATTCAATAGATGATACGTCCATCCCTTTGTACTTTATTCTAAACTGTGTGTTGTTTTCACTTTTGTTTATAAGGTCTTGGACGGTAAACCGCCAACTTGTCAAATCTTCAAGCAACAGGTCTGTCTATTTGTTAGTGGATATTGGATTCCATCTTGTTTCAAAGAACCATCTCTTAAAACCGTCTCTCCTTGCAGTATGCTTTTAATTTGTTCTCGCACAATGCACCTGTTCTGGAAAACGGGTACAATGAAGAGGAAATGAAATTAGTAAAAGAGACAAGGAAAATATGGGTAAGTATTGAAACTTCATTGAAATACCTTTGGTGGATGGGAGAACAAGTCTGTTGGTCTTGCACAAAATGATTATTAACCTTTTTTTTTTTTTTTTTTTTTTTTTTTTTTTCAGAATGACATGGATGTTAAAGTGACTGCCACATGTATACGGGTGCCTGTCATGCGTGCACATGCTGAAAGTATAAATCTTCAATTTGAGGACTCGCTTGATGAGGTAATAATGTCATACTCTAAACTATGGAATTGCTTCTGGGAAATATTCTAGTTGATTTTGCTCTATAGTGGTATCTGTTGATGGGAACATTGATTCATATGTTTGTGTAACCTTCAAAATACTGATTAATCATATGTTTGAAATTCTGATGTTAGAAATGCTTGTATTAGTAATGCATTTTCTTGCCTTTAATTTGATTTGAGCATTTGGTTAAAGTATTAATCTGTTTTGCTTGTTTGGTGTCTATTTGTACTCTCTCTCTCTCTCTCTCTTTAATATCTTCTTTTCCTTTTTAATTGGGATTCTTTTCTTTTAGAAAAGGTAAACAATTGATATTATCAAAGGTATTGTTAGTATCTACTATCTAATGCTATAGTTATTGCCCTCAGATTGTTTCCCATTTAAACTGCAGCCTTTTTTTTTTTTTTTTTTGGGGGGGGGGGGGGGTGCCTTTTATAACCTCTTAGCATGGGGACACTCATTTTGGTCTCTCAACTATCATCAGTCTAACATTTAAATTTGGGATTTGGAACTGGTTTAAGCAGATGAACCACCAGTTTTTCTCATTTTTGAATGTGGATTGGATTGGCATAGGTCCCTGTTCACAGTTGAATCAGTATAATTGGCTGCAATTTCTAGTGTCTTTAGTCCTTGAAATTCATATTATCCAGTTAGTAGATACAATGTAGAGTGTTAAAATTCTTGTAGTTCTTGCAAAATAAGATTCTAAATTAGGAAAGTCCTTTAAAGATATGGGTGATCTCTATGGATGAAAATATTAGGGAGACTCACTTGTAATGGTTTGGTCATGTGCAAAGGGGTGCGATTAGTGAACCCATGAGAAAGAGTAAGTTGATTCAAGTTCTGATAAGTAAATAAGCTTCATTGATAGAAAAAGGACAGTACATAACTAAAAGCCAAAGCACACAGGACATGTAATAAGGTAATCGGGAGAACAAACAGAACTAAAAAGTATAAAACTACATCTATTTAGCAGATCAGTCAATGAAGTAAAAAAGGAAACACCCGATGCATTTATCCACCCAAGCAAAGACTGGAAGAAAGACATCTTCAATTCTTGAGTCACTCTTTCGGTTCCTTCAAAAATTCGGGCATTCCTCTCCCTCCAAACACCCCACATCAAACAGCGAGGGACCATGATCCAAATCACGCCATTTCTATGCATTCTGAACTTGCCTGGCCAAGCTAGCTAGAAGCTCTACTACATCCTTAGGCATAACCCAAGATACCCAAAAAAGTGTAAACACCATACTACACAACTCTGTCACTATTGGACAATGCAAGAGTAGATGATTTATAGTCTCCCGACGCTTCCTCAAATTGTCATTAGTCAAAATTCTACCCAACACTGCCATCCATACAAAGAAATTAACTTTTGAAGGCACTTTGGGACTTCACAGTCTTCCAAGGAAAAGACAATTGGGAAGGGGATTGTAAATCTTTATAGTAAGATCTAACATCAAAAATCCCCTGAGAAGCAGGTTTCCACCACAACTCATATATAGTAAGTTGATTCAAGTTAAGGGAACAAAATTAGTAGTAGTAAAAAATGACATGTCAATGAAGTTCGTAATAGAGAGTATGAATAGAATGACAATACATGTGGTTGACCTTGACTAGTTTGTTGAGAATTAGTTGCCAACCTTTAGATTTTTTGGGACTAAGGCTTGGTTGTTGTAGTTCTTGCAAGAGCAAAACATTGTGTCAAAAATTGGCACATCATAGATGTCCTTTTCTATATATGGATAGATGGAGACTTGAGGATTTAGGAACTTACTTTTTTTTGATAAGTAAAAACAATGCATACATTTAAGGACAAGGAACTTACTATTTTCTTACACAGCGCTTGTGTTATAAACATCAAAGAAATAATATATACAGGTTATTAACATTAGTTTCCCTTTGATTTGATCTTTCATTCACAAGATCTAATATTTTGTTCTCTTTGCTTCTCTTTCAGAAGATCTAAAACTCATCCCTCTGAATGTTTGCATCCTTGATTTTTCATATTTAATTCACTGTTTCACTTTCCAAGCTATGTAGGGCTTTCTTTTTTCTTTTTTTTTTTTTTTGGGGGGGGGGGGGGTGTTTGGTTAGTATATCAGAATATTGTTGTATATATGTTGTGTGGGAAGTAATTGTGTTAGGTTTGTTCAAAGGTTGGGAAAATGCATTTTGTTTGGATGTCCAGAAAACGTTGGAAAATCCTGGTATAGGACGTGAAGGTGAGCGGCAGAATATTAAAGAGCAAAACAAAACTGTAGGCCTCACCACTGTATGGTGTTTGGCTTCACCACCAAACATAGAACATAAATCAGAAATATTCTTTATTCTCCAAAATACACTATACCAAAATGTCTAGGGAGCCTATTTGAGGGTGGCTCCCCAAACATTTTGGGATAGTGTATTTTGGAGAATAAAGAATATTTCTAATTTATGTTCTATCTTTGGTGGTGAAGCATTTGGTTTTGTTTGTACTTTACTATTATGTTGTTCACCTTCATGTCCTACACTAAATCCATTCCGTTTGAATTGTGTGTGTTTGTTTCCAGAGAAAATATGGGAAAATGAGTAATTTTTGAGATGAACTCTGTTTTTCGATCTATATTTTTTGGGCTTGTGCGTGTGTTTGTTTCCTAAGAAAATCAAATGAAAAAGTGATTGTAGTGGATAAATAAAATATAGTATAAATAATATTTTTATTGACGTGGACAAAGCCACATTGTTTAGAGCTGAAGGGCTCCTAATCAAAAGATTCAAAACGATAGGTAATGTTAGGGGACTAAATTAAAATTTTGAAACTTTTAAGGCTAAAATCAAAATTACTCATACTTTAGGGGTGTAGAATGCAATTTAGTTAGAAATTTATTTAAAAGAACTTGGTTTAGGATGTGTTTGTGGGAAATAAAAAAGTAAGAAGTAGGAAAGAAGACCCTAGGCTTCACCACCTAAGGGTTCCTGGAATCATCACCAAGTGAGGAATAACTCTAATAAGAAACTTTCTGTAATCAAAATGCACTGCCTCAAACATTTGGGAAGCCTCCTAATAGGCTGAGATTATAATCCGGCCTTAATACATTGTAAATTCCTCAATTGCAATTTAAGAAAATATTTTAAACAAATGTCAATTTATAAAATGAGAAATAATTTGCAACAATAAGTTTTAAAGAAAGGGGTTGTAAATGACATCCCCCGTGTGGAAACTTTGAAAAAAAAAACCCTTGCATCCCTGCTTTGGTGTTTGCACCAACTCCCTCTGGGTGGGAAAGACTCGACCCTGTCAAGTAAAATCCTGCGTGGTGCTGTAGCAAGTCACTCAATAGGAAATGAACTGCCATCGTACACCCCTAAGGTCATTGGGTGAATGCTACAACCCCTGTGTCTCCTGTAAACTCGTGTGATAGTTGGGCAAAATCCATGGTTTAGTGGTGCATTTGTGTCACTCTGGTAGTGCTCAAATAATTCTGGATCAAATTGCTATAGGTCGTCTGTGGTAATCCAAGTTCAGTCTAACTTTTGTCGTCCTTGCTAGAGAACCAAGAAGCTGTGAATCACTCAATCCATATTGAAAACAACTTGCTTATCCATAATAGCATTAATGGATTCTTTATGTGCTTGTGGTATTTGTAGTGGGACAGGATCAGGTGTAAGGCTGGTGGTAGGGCTAGTGGGGGTTCAACAAATGGGTCCTCAGGAATGGTTGTTGGACCTTTGCAGGGAAGTAAAAGTTGGTGTGGACACCAGAGCATGAATGCTAGTATATATGTTTTCGTAGTTTCCATATGGGGATGTCATTCATTGCCCCTTTATTGTTTCGGATTTTTTCTCATTTTACCAGTTGAATTTTGTTTTTTATACTTGCTTTTATTGCAATTGAGGAATTTATAATGTATTAATTGATTGATGGTAATCTTTGGAGCTCCTTAAACATTTGAGGCAGTGCATTTTGAACAAAGAAAATTTCTGATTAGAGTGATTCCTTGCTTTGTGCTGATTCCAAACACCCTTAGGTAGTTAGGTGGTGAAACCTAGGGTTTTCATTTTCCTTTCTTATTTCCCACAACACATCCTACACCAACTTGGTATGAGAGTGTCTGATGCACTCCACCTGCTTCAAAATAGTCAACAAAAAATCAAAGCTTCCACACCTAGACCACACTAAAAAAAAAAAAAAAAAACCAAAAACAAATCTTAGAAAACCATGCAAAGCTCCTTTCAACTGTTGATGCCCAAGGAGAGTTGTGCTGCTACCAAAGCTGCTGCTGCAGCTGCTTAATCTGCCACTGCTCCCAAACCACCACAAAACCCCAACCATTCCTGAGTCCCACAATCCTTCCCTGCTTTGAATCCTAGAGTCCTACTCTTTCAAAACAATAAACCCAACTTCTAAAGCCAAAACTCAACCCACAAAAATTTCCTGCATCACTGCTCTGGTGTCCACACCAGAACACCTCTGCATTGATGCTGCTGTTCTGTGATGGCTGAACAATAGTGGGGCTTTCCTCTTTTTATTTTTCTTCTTTTTTTCCTAGGTTGAAAATAATCTTTGGCACAAAATGTTAAGGCGATTACCATTATACAATGTCTCATTTTGTTTGTAATTCCATCCAAAATCTGTAAAGGCGGATTGAACAATTAAAAGCAACTCTTAATTGAAGGTTCAACCCTTAGTTCATTTCTTTCCTTGTTGTCTAGGACACGGCCAGGGATATTCTAAAGAATGCTCCAGGTGTTGTAGTTATTGATGATCGGGTATCCAATCACTTCCCTACTCCATTGGAGGTGTCAAACAAAGATGATGTTGCGGTTGGTAGGATCCGCCGTGACGTGTCCCAGGAGGGCAACAATGGGTCAGATTATTTTTTATTTTTTTTCTTTAATCGTTGCTTTTCCACTTTGACAAATCTTAAAACTAACAGAAAACTTTCATGCAGGTTGGACATCTTTGTCTGTGGTGATCAAATACGCAAGGGAGCTGCGCTTAATGCTGTTCAGATTGCTGAGATGTTGCTATAGTCCATAATTGTTTTCCGAAATATGATTTGGTTTTATGGATTTATCAGTATCGTGAGATATGGCGCTTTTAAGTTATTTACTATCATGTAACCTTCATACGCGGCTGTTGCCCTTGTATTGAGTCTTTTAAAAATTGAGCAGTTTTTGAACTACTAAGCCTCAGCTTCAGCACGTCACTGAATGATTACAGCTTATAGTATTTGCGGTAAATCCTTCACCGGAAGATTTTGTTATAATAACATGTAGCTTAGAACTGAAGCTATCTGAAAGCTTTTACTGCTGCTTCATTTAAGTAGGTGACAAGTGTCAGTCTCCAACAATCTATCAATTCTAGTTCTCCATTTCTCTGAATTATATTCTTCCATTTTCTATGAACTATTCAACATGAGGTGTCCAACTCTAGTTACCCAAATATTTTGCATCACCCAGGGTTGACATGCAACATGACATGCCTCCATGTTGCATGTCAGGATATAAGAATGATAAGAAAATAAAAGGACAGAACTTGTGAAGGTAGAGATTTAAAATGGTTTTTCAAGAATGAGTAGTCCTAATTACTAGATGAGGGACTTTTCAGTCCTAATTGTTTGTCTTTGAAGAAAATAAATAATTTTGTTTGACAATGCATGATATCCTGATAAAACATAAATAATTATTTTAGTATTGTATTTGTTAGTGTTAGAATATTATTTTAGGACTTTAAGTTAATTTACAGTTCATGTTAATCTTCTTATTGTTTATTTATAGAAAGTCAAATAAAAGTGATAGTCTGATGGAGGAGATTCTAGCCTTTTGCCCATAATTTTTTTTTTTTATTTAGCAATTTGCCCATAAATTTTTTTTTTATTTAGCAATTTGCCCCTATTTTGAAATTATATAGGGATATGCCCCTGTTTCAATATTTGATTATCCTAAAATTGAGTTTCAATGAAATACTTGATTCGTAGAAAATCGAGTTCCATGCAAAAAAATTTTGCAAGTGTGAACCCTTATTCATGAAGATCTATAGCGGCGTTTTTAAGCCCTATAGTGGCGTTTTTTTGGAAAATTTTTTTACTAGGTTTCAATGGCCCTATAGTGGTGTTTTTAATTCCTATAGTGGCGTTTTTCTGGAAATTTTTTTTTGTAAGTGTAAATACCAGGTTTCATTGGTCCTATAACGGCGTTTTTAATCCCTATAATGACGTTTTTAAGCCCTATAGTAGCGTTTTGGAACTTGATTTCCATTTACTTGAGTTTCATGAATTTTTATTTTTATTTTTATTTTTATTTTTTAAGTTTGATCGGGCATAACTCGATTTTAAACTAATCGAGTACTTTAAGTAGCTCAATTTTAGGGTCATTGAGTATCGAAACAAGGGCACGCAGCTATATAGTTTCGAAACAGTGGCATTTTGCCAATTAAAAAAATAAAAGGGAGTAAAATGCCAAAATGTCCGTCTGATGGAAAGTACACTGAAATTATTGTATTTATAAATTCAAGGATTAAAAAAAACAAAAAACTTATAAGATTCATAAGAATCAACCGAACAATGGGGATTTCAAATTATCAAGAATTTTATCAGATTTCTACTTTCTAATTAAACCAAAATTTTCACATTCTTGAGCACCTAGGTTCTCAAGCAGTATTGTTGGGAGGATGTTTGGATTGGATTAGGTGTGTGTTTGGCAAGCTGGAAAAAATAGAGTATGTTTTCAAAGTTTTTTGAGCTTATTTTGATGAGTTCTACACAACAAATACTTTTCCCCTCATTTTATTTCATACTTCCAACAAACAAAAAAGGTATTACTTCACCAAAAGCCTCAATAAACTTATTAACTAAAGCATTTTTTTTTTTTTATCTTGTATATTCTAATTTTATGCCCATTAAAATAAGGGTGATACTTGTTGATACCTATTTTTGTGACACATTTTGTACAAGCCTGATTCAACCAAGCCTGACTTTCTTGTGGGCTTAATTCATGCATTATATTTTATTTTATTCTTTTAAGCATGACCCAAGCCCATGTGACTTATTGGAGAAATTAAGGAAGTGTGATTTGGAGGGTATGAGTTGGATCCTTTCGGACCTTTTGCATGAGCCCAACCCATGCGTGCTACAAGTAGGCAAGGGACACTAGTAGCACCTCAGGCTCATGGAGGAGGTCTTGTACCCAAATTTTCACCTCAAAAGAGCTTTTATGCTTTGAGTGATTGTGCCTCTAATTTTTAGCCTAGCTCCATTTTCCACACCAAAACACAGCTGATCATAAACTAATTAACTAGCCTATTGTAGCCACCAAATGCAACTATCAAAAGCCTACAATGACAAGGAAATAATAGCTAATGGAGTCAGCCACTTTATTTCCAAAATCATCCTAAAATCATGCTAAACTTTTCCCTAATTAAAAGCAACCAAAGCCAAAACACCAAATTAGTATCATGGGGGATAAAAGCCTTTTCCACTACTCAAAAACTAGTTGTTAGCAGCACCCCAAACTCTATATAAAACTTTTTCTTCAGCTCAAAAAAGGACTAGCCATGTTTTATCCATGACCTGAAATTTGAAAGCAAAAACTCATTTAACTAGTCAACAATCTCACAATTCCGAAGCTTGGGGGTTGAAATACGAGTACAGGAGAACATTTCCTCTCTTCCTTACAACCTTTCTCAATTTCCTCTACCTGGTGACTGTGGGTCAAAATTTCAAATTTGTTATGTTTTTTATACTTTTTCTATACTTTTGTTATTAGCATTTTGATTCTCTCTTGTCAAAGCACCATTAGCACTTGTTTCATATACATTGTGAATTTTGGGTTTGATTCTTCACAAATAAACACTTTTAAAGAACCCAAAGGAGATTCGGACCATTTTCTCATTTTTGGTCCTCGTTGCAAAATGTCACCGACAATACTTATTGAATACAAGCTATTACACAGTTTTAAACACTCATTTTTAACTGAAACTGTGACTTGGAGTTGAGATTTTCAAGTTCAAATGATTTTCAAGTCACAATTTCAATTAAAAAATGGAGGGTAAAGTCGTGCAACAGTTTGCGTAATAAATACAACCCAAAAAATAATTCGCATGACAATCGTCTTTTACGAAAAAAATGATACTCCTGAGATGAGATAATGGTTCGCGATGCTTCAGATATATGGGCATTTGCATTAAGTTTTGAAAATAGATCCCGTGACAATTGGTATCAGAATGATCAATTTGTTCAATTCTACTTTCCAACACAACCAAAACAACGTGTTGAATAAGTATTTGAAACTAGAATTTGATGTAGTAGTTTCACATTGAAAGAAATTTGATTGGTTATTTGAGGTTGTCTCTCGGCCAATCCATTTACGTAAGTCTTAAAAAGATGCTCCATTCCAACGCGTTAACAAGGTTCATAGAGTGTAAGTACAAAGTATTTAGTATAAAGTGGAATAAAGATCAATTCACTCTCATCACCCTTTCGGTTCGATTGATTCTTGCGTCGCAAGGAGGGATTTCCCATGGGGCACAAAAGCTACTCCCTCTCTCTTGTTAGTTTCAGAGTAGGGAAATCTTGTGACTGATTGGTCTCACATCGTTAAAGTTTTTGGCCTAACTAATAAAAAGAGAGTTAATTGTAATGGTTTTAGAAATTAGAATTAGACTATCATGCCCTTTTGAGATCGAATTAGTTACTTAAAAAATAACCATATGAACAAATATGATTGAGCATTGTGATTCAGTTGATATCTTTTGATATTTTCAAATGAGACATTTAGGATTTTTTTTATTTAAAAAAAAGTCCATATTATTTACATATTTTTTTCCTTTTAGAACAAAGACGTTGTAGATAGAATCGCAAATATGTACCTAGTTAATTGTGATTTGGCCAAAAAGCCATTGGCGGGTTTGCTTTATAGAAATAAGAATATATATATATATATATATATATAGAGAGAGAGAGAGAGAGAGAGAGAGAGAGAGAGAGAGAGAGAGACAAATTTTTTATAAACATATATGCACATGCACGCGTGCACACACACATAATACTTGATACAAAAAGCAATCCAAGTGTATGCTTAAGTGATTTCTAAGGTTCTATTAGTTTTTTTTATATTATCAAAGATAATAATAATAATAATATTATTTTTTCTCATTTTGTTTAAATCTTATCGTTATTATAGAAAAACTAATATATCAATAATAATAATAATAAAATACATTAGAGAAATTCACCCAAAAATAAGAACAGAAAACAAATTATAATTGGAGAGAAGGGGCAAAGCTATTATTATTATTGTATTGGATAAAATGTAAAAACTTTTATTTCAATCTGTATGTGTAATAAAGTACAAGCAGCCAAGTTATATCATGAGGGCTCCTACTTATAAAGTTTTAAGACAAGGCCACGTTATGCTTAGAATAAGTGCAACGTTATAACATGTACTTAAGTTTCAAATTGTTTGGGTTGATGTTATGACTCAGTTGTACTTTCTTTTTTTTTTTTTTTTTTTTTCGCTGAATCAGTTGTACTTTTTTTGATATTTTCAATAAGACATTTTTATCTCTCACTTACTGTAGTTGAAAAAAAACAAGCCTATATATATGTATGCGTGCGCGCGCGCGCGTCTGGTTTGGACTGCTTTTTGGACAATCTAACAGTAGAAGTAGAAAAACAAAAATTTGTACGGATGTGGTTATGGGTTCCACTCATCATCCAGCTTGTAGGCTCTTCACACTTGGATGATTTCTCAGCCTGGGCTTTAGCTGGGTCAACAGACAGTCCCCTACGAGTCCACATGTTGGTCCTGCCCTCCAACTTCATCTTACATGAACTCCACAATACTTCACTCTTATTTATTTACTTTCTTTTGCAATTTTTCCGTTTTTAGATTTCTTTTACGTTTTCCTTTTGGGCACCTGTGTAAAAAATCTTAAATACTAGATACTAAATTTTATACCCTATATTCTAATTGAAAATAGTAAAAAATCCTGTAATACTATTGACACTTTTTAATATTTTTAACAAAAGACGTTTAGGGTTTAAATCCTCTCTTATATCTTGGATACACTTAGAAACATATATGGCAAAGAATGAATAACTTCAAAACCAAGGAATTGTATTCGTTTTAATATACTTGCAGTAATCAAATAGTCTAGATCCTTCTTCATTTCTATATAATCCCTTATATTCTAATAACACAAAGGAAAGAAGTAGAACTTGTTTTTTAAGAATCTTCTATGCACATAAAGAAGTGTTGGCCAATGTTGAAAATGCTCAAAGCCAAAGAAGCAAACAATATTCTCCTTCTTCCCAAAGTTTCCACATTACAGAAGAAAATAATAGGTTATTAGAAAAGGGTTTGCAACAAAAGAATAAAAGTAATTTTGAGGAATCTGATATATTAACGTTCTGATTCAGATTTTCTCTAACCTTGGTCTCTACGTTTCACAACAAAAGAATAAAAGTTAAAACAAAAAAGCAACCTTTGACAATGCTCCACGGAAAGAAATCATATGCCGCCATGTGTCAATTACCTCAGATAATGTCTACGTCAGCTTCATATATCACGACAGTTCACTACTCTCTACACTGTCTATATATAGTTTGATCATTAGCCTTACTTCTTTCACCGCACCATATTTTCTCTACTTCTCTCTTTGCTTTGCTTTGCTTTTTCATAGTCTTCTTCAATAATCAATACCAGTTTCTGTGCTCTAGATAATATATCATGTATAATATAGCATTGCACTTTGGTTATCAGACTTCAAGGGAAAGTTTTTCTGTGCTCTGGAAACAGGAAAATGTTTTTGTCGAATTTGACTCGAAGAAGAGAAACTTTTACTTCGATTTCCGTCATCTTTCTGAAAAGTACAGGCTTGAAATCTCTTCTGAGAACATTTGGCCGATTCAGCACCATCAACCACGTGGTCAAGCTAAAAAGTTTCTTCTCATTCAGGTTAGATAGTTTAAACATTAATTATAATTTTTCACAATTTTCTGCTCATGCACCTTGCTTTTTGTAGTTAGTTAGCATTCTAACTAATTATTTTTCTTTGCATTGTTAGTTGCTTGGAGCTCCTCGGATTTATGTGGAAGATCATACTCGTCATTGGGTCCGAGAAGTTGATTTCACTCCGTCGTGCTGCATTGGCCAATCTTCTGCTCTATGTTTGGAGGTTCCACAGAAGGAACAGCTTCCAAAATTTCATGGTGATTTTGTCTCTTATAAGAAAAATGAAGGCCCTTTTGTTTTGAAGCGAGGTTCTACTCTCTCTTGCAGTTCCGGACTAGTCCCTATTGTGAATCCTCCAGAAGGCTTTGACTTGCCTTACAAAATCTCGTTTAAGATCAACTCTTTAATTCAGCATGGTTGTCTTCCTGGACAAGCAATTGATGCCAATTTTTATCGGTTGGTCGATCCTAAGAGAATACCAATTGAGTATATAGAAAGTGCCTTGGACAAACTTTCTAATGTGAAAGAATGCTGCTATGAACCTGTAAGCTGGGTGGAGGATCAGTATAAGAAATATGCCAAATCGAAGCGACTTCCTAAACCTACTGCTAAGCCTTTAGATTATGGGTTTGTATATGTACACAGGGTTTTAATAACTCCATCTAAAGTATATTTCTGTGGTCCAGAGGTGAATCTCTCCAATCGTGTGTTACGCAATTATCATGGGTACATTGATGACTTTCTTCGTGTTTCGTTTGTTGATGAGGACTGGGATAAACTGCACGCAACAGTTTTATCATCGTGTGCATCTTCGGCAAAAGGGGAGAGGCGAACTGGCATTTATGACAGGATACTGTCCACTTTACGAAATGGCATGGTTATTGGTCGTAAGAAGTTTGAGTTTCTTGCCTATTCAAGCAGTCAATTACGAGAAAATTCTGTTTGGATGTTTGCTTCAAGAACTGGCCTAACTGCAGCAGATATCAGAGAGTGGATGGGTGATTTTCGCGAGATTAGGAATGTGGCAAAATATGCTGCCAGATTGGGTCAATCTTTCGGCTCTTCAAGAGAAACAGTGAGCATTAGTAGGCAGGAAGTTGAAAATATTCCTGATGTAGAAGTTGTAAGGAATGGAATCCCATACTGTTTCTCTGATGGTATAGGCAAGATATCTGCAGAATTGGCTAGAGAAGTGGCTACAAAATGTGGCCTAGAAAATTCTGTTCCATCCGCATTTCAAATTCGATATGGTGGGTACAAAGGTGTTGTGGCTGTTGATCCAACTTCTTCAAAGAAGTTGTCATTGAGAAAGAGCATGTGTAAGTACAAATCAGAAATCATAAAACTAGATGTCTTGGAATGGAGTAGGTATCGACCATGTTTTCTTAATCGTCAGATAATCACTCTTTTGTCTACCCTCGGAGTTAAGGATCGAGTTTTTGAAAAGAAGCAAAAGGAGGCTATAGATCAACTAGATGCAATGTTAACAGATCCATTGAGCTCACAGGAAGCATTGGAATTGATATTCCCAGGGGAGAGGACAAAGGTTCTTAAGGAAATGCTTTTGTGTGGTTATCAGCCTGATGCAGAACCATTTCTTTCAATGATGCTACAAACACTTAGTGCATCTAAGTTGCAAGAATTACGGCTCAAAAGTAGGATATTTATTCCAAATGGAAGATGTATGATGGGATGTCTAGACGAGACCAGGACATTGGAATATGGTGAAGTATTTGTCCAAATTTCTCGCTCTAGTAGGCAGCTCTCTAATGGTTTCTCCGAAATGTTTCGCACCAGCAACTCAAACCCGAACAATTTAATTTTTGAGGGTGAGGTAGTTGTTGCTAAAAACCCATGTCTGCATCCGGGAGATGTACGTGTTCTAAAGGCTATTGATGTGCCGGCTTTACACCACCTGGCAGATTGTGTTGTTTTTCCCCAAAAGGGAAAAAGGTAATAATGTGATATCTGATTGAGTTTAGCTTATTTCAAGTATTTTTTTAAAAGATTTTTTTTTTTTTTTTTTTTTTGTTTTAATGAAAAATTGTCACGATAACTATTAACTAACTAAAAAGTGGGAATTAAAACTCATTACTATTTGTCATTGTATATTTAAAACAAAATAATATGTCCAATTAAAAACGTACTAGAGTTAAGCCAAATCCTAGTAAATAACTAAGACATGAAATCCTGTAATAGTTGCATAGACAGATGCCCATACATTTAGAGTTTATACATAATCCTATGCCAGCATCAGTTTACACGCATTTATTAAATATATACCTTTACCTACTTATGGAGACATGCATATGTAACATATATAATGATCCATTTGTACTAGTATGTTGCATGCATAGATATAATATGTATCTTATTTAAATGATATGCAACATATTCTCCTCCAGTAGGTTAATTACCATGGTCATAGGTTGTCTTGTTGTATGTCCATATATAGTACCAGCGTTTGAGCACGTGCTTATGCTCGTGTTCTGAGACTTTTTTTTCTTTTTTAGTAAAGGTTAATAATTTATATTTATTATAATTTAGAAATATATATATATATATATATTTTATATTTAAAACAAATAAAAAGGATAAACTTTAGAGATAAGTAGTAATTGTAATTTCTAAAAAATCTTAAATTTTAAGAGTTCTCTTTTTGAATTTAAAATAAAATTTGTTATTTAACATTTATGACCCTGTTTCTACATGAAGTTATCCTTCATTAATGAAAGTATTTTTGAATTATAAAAATGTTCAGTTGAAAGAGGAGAATCCTCTTATATATAGTATAGATATAAATGTTGCTATCTTAACTTACTTGATTTTAAGTTTGTAGACATACAATGTCATTTTCACCACTTCTGGAATGGAAAAAATCTAACTTTTTTGGCATACTCATCAAATAATTTTATATTGTACTTGTATTCTGGGCTGTTGTGTTATTTGTCTTTATTTGTTCTCTTGCCTTGGCAAGACAACACCTAATTAAATAAAAAAATTCTTTGGGAATACTCTACTCCCTGACGTTAGTTTGAACAATTGTATTAGACCTCATCCGAACGAATGCTCTGGGAGTGACTTAGATGGAGATCTGTACTTCGTCTGTTGGGACCCTGATCTTATTCCTCGTCGCCGAATTCAACCAATGGAGTATATCGGAGCAAAAACTATGCTACTTGATCATGATGTTACAATAGAGGTAATCTCAATTTATATGTAGTAACAAGCCATGCATATTTTGAGCACACCACATTTTAATTTGCCTTTGCAATTTATACATTCATAAAACTGCAATATAAATGTAGGGTATAATAGCTCTTTTTGAACTAATGTCTATTCATTTGCTTATACCACTTGATGAGAAAACACGGTGTTTCCATCATCTAGCCTTTGCGATCTTGGGTATTCTATATGTTAAAGACAATTAAGGATTTAGTTTATTCTAGTAAGTTTTTTGTGCGATGCACAGATAATTTCGTGATATTTTATGTAAAATGTTTTAGATAATGTTGTACATATATTATAAAGAAAAAGCAAACAAAATTAGAGTAAAGAAATATATACATTTTGAAATATTAAAAATTCATTTAGGCAATTAATGAGATATTAATGAAATAACAATAAAATTAGTTAATGTGAATTTTTAGGTAATAGTAAAAAAAACTTAATGAAAGAAGTAAAAAAATGATAAATGCAAAATTAGAGTGCCACTTGACTGGACCTCATACACTCTCGCATGAGATTAGTGCTTATATATATATATATATATTGATTGATGTGGCTGTGTATATTCTTGTGCATCTAATGAGCAGTCATTTACGAAACTGTTTCTGAACTTTTTTTATGTTGAGAGGGAAAAGTATTGTTTCCATACTCATAAACAATTATCTTTTCTGTTCATGTTATATTATTCGCCAATGCACTGTGTTCTTTATAATATTAATATGAGCACAAAAGAATACGCTATGTACATATCACATATGCTTGATTGAAACACTCTTCTTTGGGTATTTAGGATCATTGAGAAAAGTCTGCAATAAATATGTATGATTTTGTTAAAGGCTCTGTCTTGCTATTCTGGAATTAGTTTGGAATCTGGAAATTCTAAGCAGAATTGCCTTATCATGATCAAATCTAGAAATCCCAGGCCTTGTGGTCATTCCATTTGTTCTTCTTGACATTTTGAGTGATAGAGAAATCTAGGCTGGAGTGAGTCATACTTTATGTTATTAATTCTCTCTACTAGGTAGTAATGCACCACACATTCCACACTACTGCATTTAAAGATTGCATTGATTCCTCATATTTTCCATCCCATTTGTAACAACATCCTTCTATACCTTACATAACAAAGCATGTCACCCTTGTGCTACAGGAAGTTCAAAAGTATTTTGTCGACTACATACTCAACGACCGTCTGGGAATCATCGATAATGCCCACATTGTCTTTGCAGATAGTGAGCCCCGTAGGGCAATGAGTCCTGAATGTATTGAGCTTGCACAACTACACTCAATTGCGGTTGATTCTCCAAAAAGTGGTGTTCTTGCCGAAATACCCCATTATCTGCGTGTTATGAAATATCCAGATTTCATGGAAAAGTCTGATAAACGCACCTACAAATCAGAACGTGTGATTGGAAAGCTTTTTCGAGAGGTGAAAGACCTTGCATCGCTCACGAGCCCTGTGACACCCTTCACTACTTCAGAAGTAGCAAAGCAGTGTTATGATCCTGACATGGAAGTAGACGGCTTCAAGGACTACATCAGTGATGCTTTCTATTACAAAAGGGAGTATGATCGCAAGATGGTGAGTTTGATGGATTATTATGGGATCGAAACTGAAGCTGAACTACTCAGTGGACACATATTGACAAAATCAAAATCTTTTGAAAAGAGGAGGGAAATGGAACAGATTAATTATTCTGTAATGGCACTAAGAAAGGAAGCTAAGAGCTGGTTCAACGAGGGAAGTGAGTCAGATTCTGACACTGATATTGTCAATGCAAAAGCAAAAGCAAAAGCATCGGCTTGGTACCACGTTACATATCACCCCAGCTATTGGGGTCGCTGCAATGTGGAAATGGATGGAGCTCATTTCCTCAGTTTTCCATGGTGTGTCTCTGACAAGCTTATCCAGATCAAGAAGGATAAAGCGAGTAATATAATAGCTTGAGACATTTTGGAATTGGAGCGTTAGTTAAGTCATGAATTGCGCTCGGATTGAGAAGTTTAGTATAAGATCCTAAGTACGTATTTAAGAAATTTGCTTGTGTGACTACTAGCTATCTTTGCTTATTGTTATTGGTATATGCTTGTTGATAAACTACATGTAAATGCACCAGGCAGATGATTGGGGCTATAAATTATGTTTCAATTCCTGTTGGAAAATATATGTATGGTTTCTTATCATATTTTCTCATTCTTTACCATTGTTAGTTCTCCATTTTATTTTCTTATTGAGGTCGAACATAGACAAGAGATAGCTATCCCTTGCCTAAGATAGCATTATTTCGAATTGGAAAAAAAATTGTAGTAAGTAAATAATTTCTAATCTCTTTCTCTCTGTTTTTTTCGTCAGTATAATCCTAGCATGTTTCATCTTTCGTTTCCTTTTTATTCTTTTTGATGACTGTATTGATCAATTCCAATTTTCTTTTCTTTTTGACTCTTTTCCGATTGAGATGCATTGCTCTATGAGTCTATATGTCTATATCATGGGTAGAGCTAGAGGGTGTAGTTTTTATAAAGTGTGTTTGGATACCACTTATTTTGCTGAAACTATAAAATTATTTCTTAAAGCACTATAGATAAATGTAAAAATTAGTTGAAATAGTACAGTGAAATTTATGAATAGTGCCAAAAAGTGCAATAGAGCTCATGAATAGTAGTAAAAATAAATTGAATAGTGAAATAATTTTAATTTTCATCCACTACCAACCGCACAAATACATAATAGCTTTGCTAGTGTTACTTGTAACACACCTACAAATACAAGTGAACATGCAGCCCATTATCTTGTTCATCATACCCAGATAGTTGGAGACAAGGTGGTATGGAAAATGGATAGAGCCATAGAGGAGGCCCTACCGTGCACTTTTGGCAAGCGAAAAAGTCATTTCTAATTTTTTTTTAAACTTAATTTTGAGAATGACCAAATACAATTATGGTAATGATTTAGACCACAAATTTTAAATTACACTCAATATTAGGCTAATCTATCAATTAACACTAATTTTAAGTAATTATCCAATTGATATAAGCATGATGACAACATATATATGGATAAACAAATTTGAGCATATAAAATGGACAACCATAGGAAGTTAAAGACATAATACCACAAAGATAACATTAGATGTGTTATCGAAGAGGAAAACCTGAGAATCAAGTGTAAAACCTTTCTACGGCACTATTGAAAACAATTCACTAGTGTAAATAGTTGCAATATATAATACATATGAAGCCCTCTAAGTCTAATTTATGTACTCAAGCCCTTCAAATTCTTGCTAGCAACAAACTTTGCGAATCCTATCTCCACCCTAGCTACCGGATCAACAATTGAATACCAATTGCATCTTCAAGTCTTCATGGCTAATTTGTGGTAGTTCCAATGATTCCCAAAAACTTCAATTGGCCCTCATAACACAATGGTAATGATGGGTGGGAAGGATCTAATCTCCTATCAAAGTATTTGCTTGATAAATACAAGAAAATTTTGACAAAGGATATGCCAACACAAAATAAAGCCTAACAATTTTCATAGGCCCTACACAACATATACGTTCCCCCTCCTTTTGTATCACACATTCTACAAATAAACAATCAGTAAAGTGTATCTAAATGCAATTTGTCATCTAAATGCACTTTGTAGAATCAAACACTACAATTTAGGCAAAAACTCTAGTTTTGAAAAAGGCCAGATCTCTCAAATATTTTAAAACAGTACCTTTGAATATAAAAAAAAGTATTACTTCACGAAAATCCAAAATAAAATCATAAATAAAGCATTTTTTTTTTTTTTTTTGGTTTATTCTATTCTATGCACATTTATATCTATATAATATCTAAAAGTTAAAGCATAACATTTAATATTGTTTCGCTCCTATTAAGCCACATCATTAGCCATTTTACTATTTTTTATTCATTGATTTGTTCCTCTAATTTTTTTGATAATAGTAATTATATTAATCGATTGACTTTGTAGATTTATCTTGGATGGCTTTTTTCTCTAATTATATCTTGGACTGTTTAACTTTACATATACTTTGCCTTTACACATTCATCTATCTTTAATTTATAAATACCTCCTTCCAATTAATTGCTTCTCCCTTTCGCATTGTTATATGGCCACGACAACCAAATAAGAGAAAAAAAAAAAAGAAAAAGAAAAAAAAAAGCTATAAATGGTTATTTGGGCTACAATTTACCAGAGTTTATGACTCAGCCATGAAGCTATTGACATATTACTAGTAAAACAATTTTGCATTCATGGTAAGTAAAGCTTCAAAGGGGAAATATTTTTAGTACCTTCAATGCTTTGTAATGATTACTAAAAAAAGAAAAAGAAAAATTACATATTAGATTTTGTAGGAACTAGGTTTAAGCATCTCTGTTGTTGAGTGAGTGGACTCAGATCCAGCTGGCCCAATACAATGAATTTGTAGAGAATGGGTTTAAGAACTAGGCCTTAGCACGTGGACAACGCCCAATGTGATAATCGCCACCATCGAACCTAGATGAACTGAAACTATCTTAGAAAGTTTGTCCTTGGCTCGGTCCGAGGAGCTTGGTGGTCATATTTATCCCATCAGAATCCCCCCTTCAGTTGATCTATTTCTTCCCCTTATATAGTCCTCCTCCTACGATCTCTTTCTTCTACTTGTTGATCATCAATGCCTTCCTCTAACAACCTGTTCTATCATCCACTTTACCAAATCTCCTGTGAGTTGCAGTAACTGAGGCAGCACTGCTTAGGGGTCATTTCTCCATTAATGCTGCCAGAGCATTAGTTGTGCGCCTTTAATGTAGAGGTGATAGTTCCTCCTTAAATTACTCCTTCACCATGCTTTCACGGATGGCCCCTTCTACATGTCTTTTCCTTGAAGTGCTCAGGGAGGCTGCCCTTGGTGATGTGTTGCCCTTCCTCCTTGTGGTCTCGAATGTCCGAGAACAGGATCTTCCTCGGCTATATCCCTTGGCCACTTGGGCTTCCTATGCTTATTCTCAGGTGATTCTTCATCCTCGGCGTGGGCTTTGAGCTTAATATGAAGTGAGCTGGGATCATCGGATTCTCAAGCCCCACAATAGCCCTTCAAAATCCTGCTGTTCAGTTCCTCGGACGAGAAGGAGGATTTTGATGTCCTTGGGCCTTTACCGTGGCTTGTCTACTCTGGTCCTAAGTCAGCACTTAGAGTCATTTCACCTGTTTATTGCACATTTCTGGCGCTTTGATAAGCGGTACACACCGGTATTAAATTTTGGTGGCTCCATACTCCTTACATTTAACGGTGTGATGGTAATCCAACAGTGGGGATCTTTCGCCATTATGGGCGGGAAGCCTTGCACAGTTGTCTTTGGTGAGGGGGTACATACCCATTTGAACCGATTCGCCCTTCCACTTTTGTATTCAAGAGTTCTTATGCACACACACCGAATCCGGTCAAGCCTCTAACTCAACTCGCGTCTTTTTGTAGCCTAAAAAAGCCCGTTCTGAGTGCCTTCCCTCATTTCTATAAGTTTTCTTCTTACCCTATCTTGTGTTTTTCCCTTTCTAACTTTCTTCCTCCTCTATCTCTCTTCTCCTTTTGCTCTTCCCTGAGTCTCTTAGCCATTCTTCCGGATGGGTTGGTTTAAGAAGTTAGTTGAGTCTAAGGAGGTGATGGAGGAATTCATCGCCACTCATAAGATACCTAGTAACATGGGTCTGAAGTACTGTAAGGAGGGGGATTGGTATATCAGGAGGGAGGTTTGTGAGGTAGTGATTCCTATAATCACCTTCCTTGAAGGTGGTATGAGGATCCCTATGGGGCCAGTGATGAGGGGCTACCTTAGGCACTTCCGATTAGCCCCTACCCAGTGCGCCACTTACGTGTTTAGGATTTTGGGCTGCGTGGATGCCTTGAACGAAAAGATGGGGTTGAGATTAACCCATCATGACGTGAATTGGTGCTATAACCTCCAGCACCTAACGGGTAAGTCCTACTACATAAAGATGGGGGATGATAGAGTTAGGCTCATCTAGTGTCTCCTCGAGTCTAGCAAGGGGTTGAATAAGGATTTTCTTATTGTGTCGGGGGAGTGGCACGATGGCCTTCACTACCTGACCGTAGAAGGGGCAGCTAGGTAGGGTACTCGAAATATGGAGAGGTTGATCTGCTATGTTTTCACAATTTGCATTGCTTGGTTGTTAACAAGAACTAGATTTTTCTGTTGCAGATCCACACGCCTTTGAATGGCACTTCCATTTGGTCAACAAGGAGGACTTGGAAACTATACTTAGGGCAGAGGTCTTTGTGAACGAGGCTGACAACCAGGTTAGAGCTGCTTATAAGATTCTTGGGTACAAGTCGATCCAGAAGTCTTTCTTGGCTCCTAGATACGTGATCAGAGCCAAGGACCCTAGGCTTCGCCAAATTACTGTGATGGAGCGCGGGTTCTCATTTTCTGAAGAATCCTTGATCACAGAGGGTGTCCCGTTGGTAGCCTCCTCCTCGTCCCACCAAGCTGCAGAGGTCGAGGGGGGAAGTTTGGAAAGAGAGGAAAAAGTAACTGATCTGAGTCCGTCCGAGGACGAATTTAGTGCATTCGACCAAGTCCATATATTTGAGGGTCCCTCTGGTGACTTGGGTGACCCCCATTTATCTGAAGCAGACCTTCTATCATCGAGGACTGGTACTCACGCCGAGATGGGTTTCAAGAGAGAACCTCAAACTAACCTGTTTGACTTGCTTGAGGGCCAGCCAGGGAAGGACCGTCAGGGAAGTCACAGCCCAAGCTTCCTCCTCCTCTACCTAAGCTTCCTTCTCCCCCACTTAAGTCTTTGCCTGTGCAGTCTAAGTTGTCTTCTGCCTTGCCGACCTCGGACCCTTGGCTTGAGTCCACCAATCTGAAGAGGAAGAGGCCCCCCAAGCGTAAAGACTCGGTGGATGGGGGGAGATCTCGTTCCTCCCAAGAGGAAGATAAAGCCCACCGACCTTGCAAGCAGCTGAGGATCGGTGGTTAGGGCAAGGGAAAGGAGGTCACTCAGTAATCCGAGCCCCAGGCCTGACTGCTTGCCGCCATGCTTCATAGGGAGCCTTTGATGGATGACTCCACCCTTAGGAACTTCTGATGGGGCGAGGGCACTTACGTGGCCGATGCCCTAGAGAGGTCCCTGCTTCTCTCTATCGACATGGTTGAGCTGGGGGGCTTAAGGAGGTAGGAAGTGGTCCTTAACCTCAAGAGGTATCTAGGGATGGTAAGACTTCTGATACTTGTACCTTTGTTGAATTTTATTCCTTAGTTCCTAACTTATAGTGTACTTGTTTTGATTGGCAGGCTATCCAAGCCACTTTTAAGCTGGAAGAGGAGGCCAATAACCAGAGTAGAGCCTTGGATCAGGAGTGCAATAAGTACCTGGATGCCGCGAATACCCTTAAGAGATCCGAGGCTGATCTCAAGAAGGCAAGAGAGGACCTAAAGGAGATGATGAAGGCTAGAGACAGCGTGGTATCCGGCCTAGCTGGTGTTAAAAAACAGGACGAGGACCAGACAGGGCGTCTGTTGGAGGTTGAGGGTCAACTGCAGATCGCCAAAGAGCATATCGCCGACCTGAAGAAGAAAATGGTTGAGGTAGAGGGAGCCAGAGGTGTTGCCGAATACACTAGGGATGAGGCCTTGAGAGCTAAAGTAGGGGCTGAGTTTGCGAGGACAGAGGCTAAGAGCTCTAGAGAGCAAACAGAGGAGGAGGCCTTTGCTGAGGGAGTGGCTAAGACCGAGGCTAGTCTCAAGGCTCAAGTACCCAAGGTATGCAGGCGCTACTGCTCCTAAACTTGGAATGAGGCTTTCAACCAAGCTGGGGTTGAGGCCTTGTCTGAGCTTAGGAAGGTTGAGAGGGTGTATTATCCCCCCGCCATTCGTGAGGCTGCCAACGATCCAATGTCAACTGATAAGCTTACTGAGGAGACTAGGCACTAAGGGACATTGGGGAAAGAAGAAATAAGTACCCCAGTAGTGCCCCAGGATGCGGTGAAGCCTCTTGTTGACTCCCAAGCCACCCCTGTTGACTCTCTAGCTCCTTCCGCTAAGAAGGAGTCCTTCGAAGTTGCCCCTTCGAGCCAAGATCTCGAGGCATTAGATGAAGCTTCTCGGTAGACTCCCAAGGACAAGCTACCTATCAAGTTGAAGAAATAAGCCATCTTGACGGACAATTTTACTTTGCCGGCCTGGTCCATTATGGTCTCTTTTTCTTTTTGTTCCATTTTTTGTCTTGGTGATATTGTAGTGAAATTGTTTTTGGGTGTAATATATCCAATTGTCTGTATTTATTTCTTCGAATGACGCGTCCCTTCATTTATCTTGCTTTAATGCTTTGCTTAATAATCGGTTGATCCTAACGGTGTGCCAGTAGTGCTTATATAATTGAAAACGATGGACCCGCGATGCAAATTTTGCCTAAGACTTTAACCGAAAACTAAACTGTGTTAGCAATGCAACTTGTTTCCCCTTTGGACAAGTCGCAAAGGATTCTAGTCCACAAAGTACACGTTATACAATCATACGTCCTTTGTAAGCTTGCCGAGCCTAAGAGAGCGTTTCAGCACTTAAAGTGCTTTAAGTAATGCTCATGGGCTTGCTTCAGTTTTGCATTTTTGTCGAAGTAGACGAGGGCAAGTGATCTGAGGCACTAGACTCCCCCCTGGTTGTGTTTGCAACTTAGTTGAATGCTCTCGCTCCATTTTGTTAAAGGTAGCTAGTTTAGCATTTAGTCTTGTGAAGTAACTAGTTTCCCCATAGGTTTGAGTCTGAGGACCATGTAAGACCTTGGTTCTGTCTAGTACTTCATTGTCACTATTCGGAGTGAAGGAACTTGTCCTTAATATGGGATATTTGCCTCTAGAGCAATAACAGCCTTGGCCTCGCCTTGCCGAGGGGGGGCTCTTTCTCCTTTACGCGCAATTAGCCCAACACTGACCTGGACGAGTTCGGCTTACTCCTTTGCCCTTACGTACGATAGCAGCCCTATTGCGCTAGCCTTTCACCACTTCTGATTACGAGGCGTCTTTTGGCTATTCAAGTTGTGTGCTTGACATTTTGGTGTGCGAGGCGTGCCCTCATTAATATCTTCATGGGTTAACACAAATCCAGCGGTTGGTGGCCTCTTTGGAAATTGGTTAGGATTAATGTCGCTGGTAATTCTTCCTTCAAATTATGTGCGGATTAATTCCCACCAACCCTTGCCTTTTATATAAGGCCTTCCAAGGGGGATCATCCTTCTACATTTCACGAGTCTTTGAGTTCAACAGGAGCTCTGAGCTCCTAATCCTCTAGGTATTTCCAAGAATTTATCAGGATCCTGATCAAGGCTTAGGGGGATGGGATGGTCCTGGATGAGGGCAAGGGCAAAGAAGCCAAGCCCCTTTCAGGAACCAGAGATACCGCCTATACCTTGGATGAGCAGTTGAGGCATAGGGGACGGGGGCCAAAGGTGTCCCTACCTTTCAATTGAGCAAGTGGGAAGGTCCTCCTTCTTCAATCAAGAGTTGTAGCAGTTGTAGATCACGTTAGATTTTCAGTGCGGCAAGGCTTGGGTGTCATCCTAATGGTAGTGAGTCTGGTAGTTAAGAGGGAGGTCCATAAGGAACATAATATTTTTCTCCGGCACACGTCCGTGCTTGCCTTTCAAGCTGGTAGTGATTCACGCCCAGCTTACCCGCTGATGGAGGTTTGCAAGATTACGTTATGATCAGTGCCCGGGTGTTGCCACCTTCAATGCTTAATCATCATAAGGCTGGGAGAGCATCAAGGGAACATCTTGCGATGGGGCCGTCAGGCGTTCCCACTTCTCGTTCTCTTTCATCGCCGGTACCATCCATACAAGCTCTGGAGTTGTTGGTAGCCTAAAAAAAAAGCTTGTCTAAGCCTCCATTTGTACATTTAGCTTTAGAACAAGCCTGTCTCGGCCATTGCTTGTTTTTTTAGCTTTAGAACAAGTTTTTCTAAGCCTTTGGGCATATGATGTACTTTTCTTTCATTTAATAAAAAGCTGTACTGTTTACTTGCTTCATTCTCTAAATCTTTCATTTTTCTGCAACAACCTTTCTTGAGTGGGTGCGTTGTTTTTTTATTTTATTTTATTATTTTTTTAACGGGACTTGGAATCGATGTCAGTGGTGGCGACGAAAATTTTTGCCTAACTCCATGCAAGCCAGCAACTTAGGGACAATTGACCATTGCGCCTTCTAACACACAAGTTCTCCCTACAGACTACGCCAATTGTAGGGACTAGGTTTGAGCACCTTTCTTGTTGAGTGAGTGGACTCAAATCCAGCTGGCCCAATACAATGAATATGTAGAGAATGAGTTTAAGAACTAAGCCTTAGCACGTGGACAACGCCTAATGTGATAATCGCCACCATCGAACGTAGATGAACTGAAACTATCTTAGAAAGTCTATCCTTGGCTCGGTCCGAGGAGCTTGGTGGTCATATTTATCCCATCAGAATCCCCCCCTCAGTTGATCTATTTCTTCCCTTTATATAATCCTCCTCCTACGATCCCTTTCTTCCACTTGTTGATCATCAATGCCTTCCTCTAACAACTCGTCCTATCTGCCACTTTACCAAACCTCCTGTGAGTTGCAATAACCAAGGCAGCATTGCTCAAGGGTCATTTCTCCATTAATGTTGCCAGAGCATTAGTTGTGCGCCTTTAATGTAGAGGTGACAGTTCCTCCTTAAATTACTCATCCACCATGCTTCCACGGATGGCCCCTTCTACATGTCTTTTCGTTGGAGTGCTCAGGGAGGCCGCCCTTGGTGACGTGCTGCCCTTCCTCCCTATGGTCTTGAATGTCCAAGAACAGGATCTTCCTCGGCGATATCCCTTGGCCACTTGGGCTTCCTATGCTCATTCTCCGGTGATTCTTCATCCTCGGCGTGGGCTTTGGGCTTAATATGAAGTGGGCTGGGATCATCGAATTCTCAGGCCCGACAGATTCTTTTATACATATATATATATATATATATATATATATATATATGTATGTATATATATTATGACGCTCAATTTTCAATCGTTTTTATAATATTTCAATAAATTTCTATCACTCCCCCCCCCCCCCCCCAAAAAAAAAAAAAAGAATGTACACATGTAAATTTGCCTGTAACTAAATTAATGTATAAGATTGTTATTGATACATGCCTTCAAATTTGGTACACTTTGGTCCATTCAGTCCACTTCTGTCTTGGTTATAATTTGGTTCATTTCGGTCCACATCATTCCATTTTAGTCCATTTGAATCACTTTGGTCAATTCGGTCCACTTTGATCCAAGATGACAAAAGTAATATTATTATTTTAGTGTTTTGATATGATATAATTTTAATTTAAAGACCAATCGAGGATATATTTTTATTTTTTATTTTTATAAAGGGATAAGATATTTAAAAATTTATGATATTAAGTTCAGTATTGTAATCTACAATCACTAACAAAATTAAAATATCAATAGTGAGTTTCTCTGACTTAGGGCGGCAACCCTAGTTGCCAAGAGAAAACCGTGCCTACTCTTTATGAGTGAGGCGATCAAGAAGCTGCCCAAGGGTTCTTCGGAGTAAGAGGGAGGGATGGAGTCTCTATTGGGCTTGTGGGAGAAATTCTCTTTGTCAGAATTTGAAGGGAGGCGATTTGTTGTTAAGGAGTGTGATGATGAACGAGAGTTTTTCTTGGTTTCTAGGTTCTACACAGGTCGAGTATTAAGCATAGAGGTGATTGCAAAAACTCTAAAGGGAATATGGAGAACTAGAGGGGGTTTTGAAGTTAGGGATATGGGTGATCACAAGGTGTTGTTTATTTTTCAGGATGAAGGGGATGTGGAGCAGATCATGAAAGGGGAACCGTGGTCTTTTGACAAACACCTTGTGGCGTTGAAAAGGGTCAAGAAACATACTAATTTAAGTACGCTTCAGTTTGAGACTACTAGTATGTGGGTTCAATTGCATAACTTACCTATAGGGATATCTTATAGCACTGTAAAGAGCATTGTTTCTGAAGTAGGTAAGGTGTTTGAGAATAATTTGGGGGAAGGGGTGTATGAAGGCAGTAACTTTGTTTGTATAAGGGTTGGTGTTGATATCACAAAACCATTGTGTTGAGGGAGAAAGTTAGCATTAAGGAATGGACAAGATTGTTGGGTGAGTTTCAAATATGAAAGATTGCCCAACATTTGTCATTGGTGTGGCAAGCTTACGCACATGGATAGAGAATGTCCAATTTGGTTAAAGGGCAAGCATGGATTGAAGGAAGCTAGTCAACAGTTTAGGTCTTGGATAAGGGCTGCAACACCAAACCTGGCTAGGAAATCGGTGGTCTGGGTGGCTGGATTTGAGGAGAATGACAGTGAAACAGAGGATAGCGAGCAGGCCAATGAAGTTGTGGGATGTAGAAGTATTGGAAGTCATGAAGCTATGGTTTTCTCCCATGACACAGATATTTAGATTTTGGTGGAAAAGGAGACGCTACAGGATGATATTAAGGTGGAGGTGAACGTGTCCCGGGGAAGTCAAAGTGCACAAGAATTAAAGGAGGGATGTGATAACACACAAAGATTTGATCCAGCTCTAGTTGTAATGCACACCGGGGGTGCTATCTTTAGTAAAAGAGAGACTTCAAGGCTAGAGTTTAATGACAAACTACAGGAAATTGATAGGGAGATTGCATGATTTGATTCTAGTGAGGGTGGGTCCAAGGAGTTTGGAGAAGGATTACAAACTAATGTGGGTGGGCATCCATCTTAGATGGTGAAGATGAGGGTTTGGGAACATCATTAACAAGGCATCAAGGAGTGCCGAAAGAGGGGAAAGGAAAGATTAAGAGTGGGTACACACAGTCTACTATCAAAAATCAAACTAAAGGTAAGGGAGTACTTACATCATGTAGTCCCAAGGAAGGCAAGAGGGTTGCTTTGTTAAAAAGATCTTTTCAAGAATTAGAAAGGGAGGGTGCAAAGATAGACTTCAGCAAAAAGCAAAGAAGGGTGGGATTTGATGTTTTAACGGTGGAGGTTGGGTCCCAGCCCTACTGACAGCAATGAATTTGTTAGCATGGAACTACCAGGGGCTTGGGAACCACGTGTAGTTGATGAGCTTGGGGAAATTGTCCAAGCAAAAGATCTCGGGATTGTGTTTTTGTTTGAATCTTGCTCCACCAAGGAACAGATGGAACGCATTAAATTCAAGTTGAATTTTGATGGTTTGTTTACTGTGACTAATGAAGCTAGGGGTGGTGAGTTGGCATTAATGTGGAAAAATAGATAGTTTCTCTTCCTATCATATAGATGCTATTATCAAGGGGACACAGAGGATGCATGGAAATTAACTGGGTTTTATGGAGAGCCGAAGACAAGTATTCGGAATGAAGGATGGAATATGCTATCTTTGTTGGGTTCAAAGAAAAAACTTCTGTGGTGTTGTTTTGGGGATTTTAATGAGTTATTGCTAGTGGAAGATTAAAAAAGAGGGTGCACCACGAGCACATAATCTCATGCAGGCCTTTAGGGATGTTCTTGATTATTGTGGGTTTATGGACTTCGGTTATTTGAGTCTGGATTTCACTTGGCATGGGCAACGTAGAGGTGAGTTGATTTAGGAAAGGTTGGATTGAGGAGTAGCCAACTATGAATGGCTGGCTCAGTTCCCTACAGGAAGGGTTAGACATTTAAACAGTTTTACTTTAGACCATCGCCCGATTCTATTGTCTTTGAATTCGAATGGGGAGCACCAACGGTGGAGACGAAAGCCTTTCCGATTTGAGGCTATGTGGTTAACTAATTCATAGTGCAATGGTATAATTTCAAGAGCTTGGGCGGTTAGCCATGATGGCACTCCTGTGCACGTGGTAACGAAAAAGTTGAAAAAATGTAAGAAGATTCTTATGACGTGGAACCGTGACCACTTTGGTAGTGTGTTGAAAAAAATTAAAAACTTAAAGGAGCGATTGTGGAAGGCTGAGGTAGATTTAGTCCAATTAGGGGATGTAGACTTGGTGAACCGGTTGAAGAAGGAGCTTAATGAATTATGTGCACAAGAGGAAAAAATGTGGCAACAGAGATCTCGAGTTCAGTGGTTACAAAGTGGTGATTAGAACACTAAATTTGTCCATGGTGTATCAACCTAATGAAAGCAAAGGAACTTTATAAAGGGGCTGCGTGATGAGAATGGAACTTGGCAGGAAAATGAGGAGGTAGTTTCAAGTTTGTTGATTGAGTTCTATGCTAACTTGTTTACTTCTTCCAATCCTTGCAACCTAGAGCAGATCTTGGAGGGAGTTCAACAGGTGGTGACTGAAGAGATGAGGGCTACCTTGGCTAGGCCTTTCACTGTAGAAGAGGTGGCATGTGCAATTAAGGATATGGCTTCGTTAAAGGCCCCAGGATCAGATGGGATGCCTCCCTTATTCTATCAAAGTTATTGGACTGATATAGGTATGGACGTCTCTTATGCTGTTCTATCATGTTTAAACTCTAGATCCATACTGAAATCTATTAACCATACTTTTATCGTTTTAATTCCTATACTCAAAAATATAGAAAGGGTTTCTGATTTTAGGCCCATTAGCTTGTGCAGTGTGATTTATAAAATTGTTAGCAAGGTTATTGCTAATTGCCTCAAACCTTTACTAGATTCTATTGTATCAGAAACTCAGAGCCCTTTTATTGCTAATAGGCTTATCACGGATAATATTGTAATTGCTTTTGAATCTTTGCACCATATGAAGAATAATTGTACAGGCAAGCAGGGATACATGACTCTTAAAATGGATATGAGTAAAGTGTATGGTAGGGTGGAGTGGTCTTTTCTTGAACAGATCCTTCTAAAATTGGGTTTCCATGAAGATTGGGTGGCTTTGTTAATGGAGTGTATTATGATTGTGTCATATTCTATTCTTGTTAATGGAGAGCCTAAGGGCCTGTTTAGGCCTTTAAGGGGTTTGAGGTAAGGGGATCCTCTATCGCCTTACTTATTTCTTTTTTGTGCTAAAAGTTTAAATGCAATCTTGAAAGAGGTGGCATGAAAAGGAGAAATTAATGGTTTTCTATTTGCAGGAATGGTCCAAAACTCACCCATCTCTTCTTTGCAGATGATTGTCTTTTATTTTGTAGAGCATCATTGTTTAAGTGTGAAAAAATCCAAGAATTATTGGGTTTTTATGAAGAAGCTTTGGGACAAATGATAAATAAGAGTAAAACTACTCTTTTTTTTAGTAAGAATATTGATGCACAGACCATGAAGGAGATAAAGCTGTCTTTGCATGTCCCTACCATTCAGCATTACAAAAAGTATTTAGGGCTGCCTTCTTTTGTTAGCAGAGAGAAAAAAGCATTCTTTAAGCATATTAAGGAACGGATTTGGGAAAAAAAATGCAAGGATGGAAAGAGAAGTTTCTATCTCAGGCTGGGAAGGAAGTTATGATAAAAGCGGTAGTTCATTCTATACCTACCTATTCAATGTGTGTGTTCTAACTAGATGTTGGCTTGTGTAAAGAAATTAAAGCAATAATCCCGAAATTTTGGTGGGGACAAGGGGAGACAAAAAAAAATCTATTGGGTGTAGTGGATACCCGTTGTTCATCTAAGTCAGTGGGTGGTATGAGTTTTAGAGACATTCAGAATTTTAATAATGCACTTCTTGCAAAACAGGTTTGGCGATTATTACACCATAAAGATTCTTTACTTTATAAAGTCTTTAGTGCAAAATATTTCCCTAATGGTAGCATTTTGGAACCTTCGGTTCATCCATGAAGTTCTTTTGCTTGGAGGAGTATTTTACCGGCAAGGGATGTCATTAATAAAGGTGCAGTGTGGAGAGTGGGGAATGGAGAGTCTATCAAAATTTGGGAGCATAATTGGTTGCTGGATCATTCAAGTAGTAAGGTTGTTTCTCCAAGAACTAATACTGATGCGCTCTTTGTGAAGGATTTGTTTTTGGTAGGTAGAAGGGTGTGGGATCCAGGTTTAGTGAAAATGAATTTTTTGTCGTGGGAGGCAGAGTTGATCCAACGGACTCCAGTAAGTGAGGAGTACGTTAAAGATTTGTTAATTTGGCCTCTAACTCCTACTGGGGATTATAGTGTGTGGAGCACCTATCGAATGTTGGAGACAAATGCAAGACTTGTAAAGGTTCTTCTTCGCTGGACGGGAGTGCAAGGTTTAGAAGGAGATATAGAAGATCAAGACTCCAAATAGGATTCGTCATTTTTGATGGAAATTTAGACCCCTTAAACACACAGATTGCGTAGCCTAGATTAATTAGCCAAGTTGTTACTTAGTCAAATTATGCAATTCTAGGTTAAAAAAATCAAATAATCATATCAAGATATAAAGTAACGGAAAATAAATAAACACAAGATATGATCACCCAGGAAACCACTCGATAAAAACCTGGGGAGGATTTGACCCACCGATCCTCAAGGCATAACAGAATTCACTATGAAAGAATTAAAGTTCTTACAGAAGGACTACAAGCTCCCCGCTCGACTTCCTAATGCTACCCACCAGTAAAACTTCCTGACATGACCACGCGCAGGCTCCGAATCCACGGACTACTTCTTTCTTGAATTCTTCAATCAGCTACAAGCTCCCCGCTTGCTTTTCTTTTAAGTTCCAATGGTTGCAACAGTAATGATCTTCAAGATGTTGAAATCATCTCTACCTTGAAAACCCTAAGTTTTGTGTAAAGGAAGTCTCCTCAAAGATCTCACACGAGATTCACACAAAACAGCAATGTATGAGCAACAAAGCAATATGGACAACCTTCAAAAACGTAGCTAGGGTTTAGTTTATATACCTAGGGTAAAAACACAAAACCCTAAACGTTTAATGAAGTAGGGCTGAGTTGGAAAATTTGCAGAAAATTCAACCTGTGCGATTTTCGATCGATCGAGTCTATTCTTCGATCGATCGAGCCAGGCTGAAAGTCCCAAGTACTTTTGCAACCACTCGATTCCAACTTTACAATATTAAACCAATTTTGAGCAAGTCTAAACAAGACTAAATACAATGTTTTGATCGTGGTTTGCCAACATTACAAATTAGAGTTCTAAATATACATAGAATCCTAAGACCTTAGAACCTAACAAACTCCCCCTTTGGCAATCTGTGACGAAACCCTAATTAACAGCTCAAAGTTTTACAAATAAAAAGCCCTTTATAAAGGTAATGCTCATAAAATCAAATTCAGCCTAACTACTATCCATCAGTTGCAAGTGTAGACAGCAGCTTAGTTGAATCAACCTGTATATTCCTGAAATACTCAACAAACGCATAAACGCATGTGTGACAAAAAAGAATAAAAACAACAGGTATAACATTCTTGTAAGATTCACACAACACAAAATAAAGACATATAAGAATGATCAAGTCATAAATATAAATCAATACGCAGTGAATCATAAAGCAACAAGAATCAATAAAAAATAAATGTATATCAGTAAATGTTACTCCCCCTAACATGAATATCCCCAAAAATGATATACATAGTGAAGCACCTAGATACAATCTAAAAACAATATCTCCCCCTAACTAAAAAAAGTCTCTACAAGTCAAAACTCCACTTCCCCTTTTTGTGACGGAATGCCAAAGAGCAATCATGAGTCGCCATCAAAAGGAGGTGGTGAGGGAGAATGAAGACGCATTAAATCAACTCGGAGAGCACGAATCTCATCCAGCAAGTCCACCAAAATCTGACCATGAGCCTGCTGAACAGTCATGACAGTCTCCAAAGTACGACGAACATCGAAGTCGGCCGAAGGAGGTGGAGGAACATCAGCAGCAGCAGTATCAGCACCAACTGGATCAGGAATATCCTCACTAGTAAGACCTGCAGAAGAAGAAGGAAGAGGAGGAACGCTACTAGAGGACTCAATCCTAGGGTGTTTAGAACCAGCTCGAAGATGAGCGGCCCTCTGTCTAAGAAAAGACGCACCGATAGGAGCAATCACATGAACAGGCTCAGAGAAAGGAAAGCCACTAAGATCAAGATGGAGAAGAATCCTATGAATGAAAATAGGATGAACAAGAGCATGTGAAGAAGATGAACTCCTATAAACCTCGTTCAAAGAACAAAGAAAAAGATGGGGAAAACTAATAGGAGCATCAGTAACCAGAGCGTACAAAAATACACACCTCTCAAGAGGAATGGTGTGCACATGAGAAATAGGCCAGATGGAATGACAAGCCATCCTAAAGAAAAGATAATGTAACCTGGAGAGCTCAGCAGAAGTGATCCTAGGATCAGAACCCCACTGGACAGAAGTACCAGTGATGTAAGACAAAACATCGCTTAGCTCGGGAGACTCATCATAAGGATAGACAGGATCCCTAACCAACGGTACCCCTAGAGCAGCAGCCACTACCTGAGGAGTAATGGTGTACCTAACACCTCGTATCCAACTCTTTACCAAAGTGTTGGAATCATAGATGTGGATAGAGATGTTCGAATAGAACTCTCTAATCAAGGTAGACGGTGGAGGAGGATCAGAAATGTCTAACAAAGGTAACCAGCAAAACGCTCAAAGTTTGCCCTAATGGCAGGATCTAGCTCATCTAACACAACAAAACGCTCAGCCCAAATCTTCCTCTTAAGGTTAAGCTTCTCAAAAAGATCTTGGTTTTTCTCACTCGGAAACCTCTCACGGTCAAAGGATGGAGTGGATGGAGAGGAAGAGGGAATGGACCTACGGGCTCTAGTTTTCCTAGGCATAATGCTAAGGAAAGGACAGGGACACAAAGAGAAAACCAACAGAAAATACAAGAGAAAAAAAAAAACAAAACCAAAGGCAGACTGCAAGTTAGCACAAAAAAAATTAAAATCTATATGATGCATGAGCAGATATAATGCCATGATGCATGTACTAATGCAGTGAGTAATTAAGTTCAATTGAGATTAAATGGATAAAATTGGCTTGAGCAGGGAATTTTCTTAACAAAAACCCCAAAAATTTAATATCAACTGAAAATTTCTAAAACAAAATGATGGATTGAGCATTATAAAACACAACACATAGATTATAATGCTTAATTTCATCAACACAACAAGCCAATTTCATCAAATTCTACTCAATTTAACAAAATCCCCAATTCGGATTAATTAGGAAACCCTAGATTTTTCAATTTTTCACTAAACTCAAAATTGATCAAATTAACCACCAAGGATCATGTTTATGATGTGTCCCCACAAAAACCCAATGATCAAATGCATGAAATATGGCTTGAATCAACTGAAAATCCCAAAATTGCAAAGTGCGAAAATCGCCCCTAAATGCATGAAAATATGCATGAAATTATGAAAATAAAACCAAAAAGAAGGGCAAAAGTGTCTTACCAGCTTGAGGAGAGAGAGATTTTGCAAAAACAACGGAGGAAAATGACAAAAATCTTGATGTGGAGCCTTGCCAACTCGGAGAGAGAGAAGAAAAAGTTTGAAAAGTTTGAATAAGGATTTTGAAAAAGTCAGAACTGAACTTTTAAAAAGCTTTTTCACGATATTCGATCGATCGAAAATTACATTCGATCGATCGAATGAAACAGTCATTTTAGAACAAACTAAAGCACTTTTTCGATCGATCGAAAAACAGGCTGGATCGATCAAAATGGGCAGAGGCTCACTAAATTTTGAGAAAAAAATCCAGTTTTGAAAGACACAAACCTAAATTTTTAAAACAACTCCTCAAAGCATTAAATTGTAAAAACAAAATGCATGAGTATAAGATGGAATGCTTTTTCAAAAACCCAAATTTTTTAAACCCAAATTATGTCAAAAACACGTTTCAATCATTCTCCCATTGAATTTTCTCAAGCAACAAAAATGTTGTGCACAAATCTCAAGATATTTTCAAACTTAGTTGGTTAGACCATAAACACACACACACACACTAGTATGTACAGTGTTTAACAAAGAGTAACTTGTGTAGTGTGTGATACTAGCAAAAACTTGAGATACATGTGAGGTGATATGTGAAAGGCAATCAAACACGAAGTCTACACAATTCATCACATAGAATTTAAAAGAGACAATCACCTAAAGAGTTACATCCTATAACTCCCACATCTCCTAGAACAAAAGCTTGCAATCATGTAAGTTTCTTGTATTTTTGCCTCTTATTTGTATGAGATGGCATTCAGCCTAATAGTACACACCGGTTTGAATTAAGTGAATTGACATCAAGCCTAATAGTACACACCAGTTTTAATTTAATTTGAGGCTACACCTTATGTTCTTTTTGTGCATGTGCTACACTTTCTCGAGCACAGAATCTTATGATATGCACTAAGGTGTTCATGATTGGCTAGTGAACAGTGGTGAGATGGTTATTTATGCCTTTCTCAAAAGAATCAAGTCCGACAGTTAAATAACATATGACTTCATGATTAAGACAAGGAGATTAAAAACCATACACATCTTTCCCACACAACATGCACTACACAGTTTCAATTAGTCAAGTGCAATGAAAAAGTTCATCAAAGTTAAACAAGGTACACGGACCATGATATGTGTCACAAGATAGACCAACCTTGTTTTTCAAAAATCAAGACAAATAGTGTCTAACATAATATTTGCTTTCTCCTTTTTTTTTTAAAATTTTTTTTTTTATTAAAAGAGAAAACAGATACATCCTAGAATGAAATGCATGAATGTAATGCAATGCAAGTCCTAGAACAAAAACAACAAAAAGACAAAAACCAAAGAACAATGGTCACCAAAGAAAAAAAACAATTACGCACAAGGACCATGTCAGAAAGACTCAGTTAGTTCGAGTCTTTTGCATCCAAGGCCTTTTAGATGCACCACGAGCATTGGAGTTCTTATTCATATTCGAGTGATTCCCAACTCCAGGATTGGAATAAAGGTTTAACACCTTTACCAATTCACCAATTAGTGCCATAGGGTCTTGTGCTTGAGGCACAGACACTTTTGGTTTAGTTGCTCTCTTATCAGCTTGACGCTTGTAACAATTAGGACGAATGTGTCCAGACTTACCACAATAATGACAAACTCAAGCAGGTTTACCATGCATCTTGTCCTTAGATTTGGTAGGCTCCTTAGGTTTAGATTCTCTTAAGTCTACCCTAATCTTCTTAGGTGGTGAAACTTCTACAGGATTAACTACCTCACTCACAGGTGGTTTGACAGTTTCACTCACAACCTCACTCACAGAAGGTTCAGAAGAAGAAGCAAGAACAAAATTTGTGGAATGTGGAGTAGAGCCAAAGATGCTTTCAACATATCCCAAACCAGATTTATCCGCAGGATACTTTTAAACATTCAACATGTGATCAAGTTTAGAACTAGCAGATCTAGCAATAGATAAATCATGTTCTAAAGTTCTAACTTTATCAAGCAAAAGCATGTTCTCAGATTTAACATTATTCAGAAGCTCATTAGCATCAAACAGTTTAACAAGCAAATTTTTCTTTTCAAGCTCCAGAGAGTCAATTTTCTTTAGGCCAAGATCAACTTTCATAGCATCCTTTGTAGCAATTTTGCAAAGTTTGTTATAGGCCTCTTGAAGATTTGCATCTTTAGAGAGTTCCCCATCAGAAGGGTTCTCTTCAGCAGATACGCTTTCACTGACCATAGCAGTAGCTGTGAAAGCAATGAAGTTTCCATCCTCATCACACCCGGACTCATCATCAGAAACCTCATTATCACTAAGGGTTACAGCCATAGCTTTACCCTTAGTCTTCAAGAATGTAGGACATTCAGATTTCATATGACCATACCCTTGACAGCCAAAACACTGCGGACCCAAAAAATTATTTGAAGATTGACCAACTCTATCATTTGGTTTTTCAAAATTATTTACCTTAGTGGGATCATTCTTCCTAAAATTTCTAGGTTCAGCAGTGTTGGTACCTCTTGCCTTTCAATTTGTATTCCTAAGAAAGTTCTTAAAGTTTTTGGCAAGATAGGCAATCTCTGTAGCAGAGAGCTCATCATCAAATCCACCACCATTAACATCATCAACTGATTTAAGAGCCATTGATTTGGATTTGTTTACTTTATGTAGGTCAGACTCATAGGATTGGAGAGATTCTACAAGTTCATCTACAGGGATGGAGTCCACATCCTTGCTTTCAGTAATGGCAGTCACTTTGGGTCTAAAATCTTCAGTTAAAGATCTAAGAATCTTCCTAACAATTTTAGGTTGATCATAAATTTCACCCAAATTAAAAGCATAATTGACAATATCATTCAGTTTGACATAAAATTCATCAAAGGATTCATCATCAGACATCCTAATACTCTCAAACCTAGAAGTCAATTGTTGCAATTTATTAATCTTAACTGCCTTTGTGCCTTCATACATAGTTTGGAGGATTTTCCAAGCAATATGAGCAACCTCAACATTAGAGATCTTCTTAAATTCCTCCATAGAAACAACATTGAAGATGGCATTCATAACTTTGCTATTGAAGTCTGCTGCTTCTTTTTCAGAAGTTTGCCACTCACTCACAAGAGTAATGGGCTTCTCCCATCCGTATTCAACAGAATTCCAAACCCTTTCATCAATGGATTTCAAGAATGCTTTCATCCTTACTTTCCAATAAGCATAGTTGTTCCCATCAAAGTGAGGAGGAACAAACAAAGAGTGTCCATGCTCCATGACAATAGGGGTCAAGGATCAGCTCAGAGATAGAAATCTCAATCAAAAAGACCTACCTGCTCTGATACCACTTGATGGAAATTTAGACCCCTTAAACACACAAATTGCGTAGCCTAGATTAATTAGCCAAGTTGTTACTTAGTCAAATTATGCAATTCTAGGTTAAAACAACCAAATAATCATATCAAGATATAAAGCAGCGGAAAATAAATAAACACAAGATATGATCACCCAGGAAACCACTCGGTAAAAACTTGGGTAGGATTTAACCCACCGATCCTCAAGGCATAACAGAATTCACTATGAAAGAATTGAAGTTCTTACAGAAGGACTACAAGCTCCCGGCTCGACTTCCTAATGCTACCCACCAGTAAAATTTCCTGACACGACCACGCGCAGGCTCCGAATCCATGGACTACTTCTTTCTTGAATTCTTTAATCAGCTACAAGCTCCCTGCTTGCTTTTCTTTTAAGTTCCAATGGTTGCAACAGTAATGATCTTCAAGATGTTGAAATCATCTCTACCTTGAAAACCCTAAGTTTTGTGTAAAGGAAGTCTCCTCAAAGATCTCACACGAGATTCACACAAAACAGCAATGTATGAGCAACAAAGCAATATGGACAACCTTCAAAAACGTGGCTAGGGTTTAGTTTATATACCTAGGGTAAAAACACAAAACCCTAAACGTTTAATGAAGTAGGGCTGAGTTGAAAAATCTGCAGAAAATTCAACCTGTCCGATTTTCGATCGATCGAGTCTATTCTTCGATCGATCGAGCCAAGCCGAAAGTCCCAAGTACTTCTGCAGCCACTCGATTCCAACTTTACAATATTAAACCAACTTTGAGCAAGTCTAAACAAGACTAAATACAATGTTTTGATCATGGTTTGCCAATATTACAAATTAGAGTTCTAAATACATAGAATCCTAAGACCTTAGAACCTAACAATTTCATTTGGCGAGCTGCACGTGATTCTTTACCTACAAAATAGAATCTTCAACATCGTCATGTCCCTGTGGAAGCCTCTTGTTCAACGTGTGATGAGCATACAGAATCTTTAATCCATTGTTTGTGGCTGTGCGAGCATGCCCAGGCAGTTTGGAAATCCAATATTAATTTTGTCTCGTTCTACAGGAAATAGTATCAGAGTTTTTCAAATTATTGGAGGAAGTTTTGTGTAGTGCTTTAGAGTTTCAGGTGGCTCTGTTCTCGCCTATTTCCTGGTGTCTATGGCAGAGGTGGAATAGATTGAGAGAGAATAAACCAACTTGGTTGTTGAAGGAAGTTGGTGAGGGGGCTATCATTTTAGTATGAGAATTCCTTGATTCGTGCAAAACTGATGCGGGGTTGAGTGGTCCTGTTGCTCCTGTGCATTAGTCTCGTCCTCCAGAAGGTATTTATAAGGTGAACTTTGATGCTGCTATGTTTGAGAATAAAGGTTGCACAGGTATCGGGGTGGCAATTTGAGACTTAGAAGGTGAGATCATTGCTGCTTTGTCCTAGATGATTCCTCTCCCTTTTTCGAGGGAGATGGCAGAAGCCATGGTGGCTCGTAGGGTAGCTCTTTTTGCTGGAGGGTGATTTTCTTTGGGTGGTTTCGACATTGAATTCTATGGTTGGTTGCAACACTTTGTATAGGAATGTGGTTGAGGAGACGTCAACAGGCTTGCCATTTTCAATTTTGTAAGTTTATCCATGTGCGATGAGAAGGGAACAAGTTAGCTCATGCCCTCGCTAGAAGAGTAGTTTCATCTGCTGATTTAGATGTTTGGGTAGAAGAACTACCCTTGAATATGGAGATTGTATTCGAAACTAATGTTTTTTTAATTTATAAGAACTTATCTTTTTCTCAAAAAAAAAAAAAAAAAAAAAATCTACAATCTTGCAATGTATAAGTTATTCAAGTTCAATATACCATTGTAGAAATTCATTTATTAATAAATTTATTTTCCTCTCTATTAGGTTTTTAGATCCCTGTAAACTAGATTGTTTAATCTAATTAATTAACCAAGTGAATACTTAGGTTTATTATTTAGATCTAGGTTAAAACAAAACAATCATATTATGCAAAGCAGCAGAAAAGTAAATAACACAACGATATGATGACCTAGGAAAACCAAATCAGTAAAAAACCTGGAGATGATTTAATCTAGCTATCCTCAAGGTAAAAAGCAAATCCACTATAAAGAATTGAGGTTTACAATAAAACTTAGATCACTAACATCTTATTGCTACCACATATAAAACTTACTGACATGACCACATGTAAGCTTTGAATCCACGGACTCCTTCTCTATTAGGCTTTTGCAACACAAGCACCCACACTTGTGATAAAATAACACAAACTCTCCTGTTTGTGACTCCAAGACCACCCTTGAAGGTTTAGATCATTAGCACCTTTGATGACTAGAGAAGGAAGCAACTTTTACAATATTAGATCTTGAGATTCTTCAAGAAATAACATCGGTAGAAGACATGAGAGAGCTTTTTGGGTACAAAACCCTAGATCTACAAAAGAGGCACAAGATGCACTCTAATCTCTCTGAAAAGCCTTATAAAAACGTGCTTAGAGTGTCCTTTATATACTAGGAGAAGTAGATCTGAAACCCTAATCCTTTTTGGGCTTGAACTGTTGTTGGGCCAAACTTAAAATTCTGCAAACCCGTATTTCGATTGGTTGAGCTTGTCTATCAATTGATCAAACTAGGAAATCTCTTATTCTCTTTTCTATAGTTTGCTTGTTCTTGAATATTGACTTTTATCACCTTGAGCATTGTCTAATAATACCTATAGACTCTAAGATTTATATCTAGATAAGTTTGTGTTCACGATTTGCCAATTGTTCTAAATTTTTAGAACTTAACACTCTCTATTCTCTAATAAGAATTATTGATCATATACATTTTTATACTAGCACTCAAAATAGTTGATATGATAAGACAAGGCCTCACAAAATAAGCTCTTTATGTTGATGGATTATGTTGTGTGGACTTGTGACTAGTAAAAATAATTCGCATGACTATTGTCTTTTACCAAAAAAGCTCTTTATGTGGCATCATTTTATTAGATAAGCTAAATATGTGTGACAAGTTTATGTGGCATTAAACGGAAAATATGGATGGAGGGACTATTAATGCATGCGAAATAAAATTTTAAGAGGTAAAATTCAAATTCTGAAATTTCAAAGATTAAAATCCAAACACTTCCAAACACACGACTATCGTCTTTTGCTAAAAAAAGAAAAAAATGATACTAATGAGATGAAACAATGGTTATCGATGCTTAATATATATGGGCATTTGCATTAAGTTTTGAAAATAGTTCCTATGACAATTGGTAACGGATTGAATCTGTACAACTCTACTTTCCAACGCAACCAAAACAACGTGTTGAATAAGTATTTGAAACTAGAATTTGATGTAGTAATTTCACATTGAAAGAAAGGTGATTGGTTCTCTGAGGTAGTCTTGGCCAGTCAATTTACCTAAGTCTTGAAAAGATGCTCCATTCCAACGCAACCAAAACAAGTTTCCTGAGTGTAAGCACCAAGTATTTAGTACACAGAAGAATAATTAAGGTCAATTCAATCTCATCACCCTTTTGGTTCAATTAATTCTTGCATAACAAGGAGGAATTTCCCTTGGGAACAAAAGGTTCTCCCTCTCTCTTGTTAGTTTCAGAGTAGGGAAGCCTTGTGACTGATTGGTCCACATCATTAAGGTTTGTATGAATGTGGTGATGGTTTCCACTCACCTTCCAGTTTGTAAGCTCTTCGAACTTGTATGGAAGAAATTAAAGCTGACTTCTCAAGCTGTGGCTTTAGCTGGGTCAAAACTCAAAAGACTGTCCCCTAAAGAGTCCACATATTGGTCCTACCCTCCAATTTCATCTCACCTAAACTCAACAATACTATACTCTTATTTATTTTGTCCTCGTAAATTTTCCCTTTTGGGCACCTAATGCGTAAAAGGGTGTGTTGGTTTAACATTTAACAAACACTTTTTATTAACTTGATGTGCTTAGAATTGTATTCGTATTACTATACCTGCAGTAATCATATGGTCTAGATCCTTCTTTTTCTTTTCTATTTAAAGTCTGTTTGTGTAGAGCGGCTGCATTTGCGTATGTTTCCTTTGCGTTTTTTTTTTGCTGGTCCATGACATTGTTTATGGACCAGCCAAGTGATAAAAACAGGTGAATAATAAATAGTATCCAAGCGCACACTTAATCCCATAAGAGCTATCACATCAGCAGTTGCAAAAATTTGCAAAATACAAAAAGTGCTTAATTTTGCACATTTTAACCTAAAAAACACCCACATCAGTACTTATAAAAATGTGTAAATATGATATGCACGGTTACTATTCATGTGCAAATTACTTTTTTATTCTTTTTTTTCTCTATTCCCGTCAAGTTGCTCTCTCATCTATCTTCTTCTCATAAAAAAGAAAGAAAATGGTGGGTGGGTCCACGTGGGTGGTGGTTTGTTTGATATAATAAAAAATTAAAGAAATATTATTATTTAAATAAAATAATTGATAGAATAGATAAATTGATGTAAGTGTTTTGTAAAAGTAGGTGTGTATAATAGAAAAAATAAGTTTTTTCTTGCAAAATAGATAAGAATTTTGGACTGATGCGGTTCCTCTAATATATTTTAATGACACCAGGGAAAGAAGTAGAGCGTGTTTTTCTAGAATCTTATATGCACACAAAGAAGTGTTGGCCAAAGAATCAAACAAAGTTCTCCCCCATATTACTATAAGTCTCCGCGTCCTTGTTCCCAAAGTTTCCACTTTTCTCTATCACTTAAGAGGTCAAAAAAATTCAATTCCATCCCTGTTTTTACTTTTTAGTGTTGTACTATCATTTTTGTTTGTTTGTTAATTCCTTGCAGGTCAAGGAGGAATTCAGCATCATGGATAGCAAAGGGCACTCCTTTCTTGTTATCAGCTTCAGTGTGGAACTTTACATTCTGCTTGGCCCACAAAAGAAAAAAAAATGTTCAGTTGAAAATTAGAATTAGATGATTCCCACTTCCACGTGAGACAGGCTTTGCAACCTTTTCTATTAAGCTCGGCATAAATCAATGTATAAAATAATAATAATAAATTTGTGATTAATTAGGTATTAAATTTTACAGCAATTTCATTTTCGATGTAAAAAATCAAAACTAAAGAGTTTGTTAGAAAATTATCTTCTATTTTTTTATTGCAAAACTTAATTTTGATAATATTCATAGTTAATAATACTCATTCCACAGTTGCACTAGAAATGGTAAGAACAAGTAATAAGTGCAACAACTATATAAACAAGTTGATAAGCAAATGAGTTTTTGGTCCTTAATAATACTAGCCATTAGCACAATTATGCCGAAATACATAATGCTCATAATAGTGTGTTAAGAACAAGCAATGCTACCAATCATGTACTGCCACCTCATAATGCTACAAAGTGGTACGTGTACTTAACTTTGCTGACATGTTCTCAAATCTTTGTCTTGGAGGTGTGTGAAGTTTCTGAAACTCTCACACTAGATCCTTCCTCGTCAACGGCTTAGAGACCAAGTGACTGAGATTCTTTGAGGAATCTGATGATGAAATTTTTAACATGAAAAAAAAAGACAGACATCATAGCTTTTGACCATGTTCCTTGGATATCCAGTGCCACATGTCAATTACCTCAGAAAATGTCTACGTCAGCTTCACATATCAGCAGAAGTAATTCATATACAATAGTCCCCGCGAAGCAGGGAATCATGACAGTTATCTTGGTGCCACACTGCACTCTACTCTGTCTATATATAGTTTGATCATGAGCCTTACTTCTCTCACTGCAAGTCTGCAACATATTTTCTCTACTTCTCTCTTTGCTTAGCTTTTAAGGTGAGACTCTCTTGCTTACTTTCAATCATTTACTTCCATTTCTCTTAATCACACTTTCATATATATGGTTGAAGAATGTCAAGAAAAACAAGAATTTGAAGCCTCTTATCATCCTGGTTGAAGAATTAGTATTTCTTCGAGATTTAATTTCTTTGAAGTACATTAATATGCATTGAATATTTGTTTAGTACTTGTGTTGAAATTTTGAAAATGGTTTTGATGATTTGATTGCATCAATGTTGCAACCTTTGCGTTTTTGAGCATGACAGTCAGCTAAATTTGATATTTGATTTTCACTTTCAAATGCACATGAAAGAAGAGTTTTTTTTTTTTTTTTTTTTTTTTTTAAAGTAGTTTTCTAATGTTTTCCTGTCTATTTTTTTGGGGCTCCATTTATTATTATTATTCCTTTTTGGCCTTGAAAGACATCTATGACTACTCTTTGATTTAGTTTTGTGGGTTCTCTCTTATTAGTATATGATAATACTTCATGTGTAAGGTGCTGTTAATATTTATGTAGTTTCATTTTAGGTTGATAGGCTTTAGAGATATAGTTTCAAATTTTTGTTTTAGTTCTTCCCCTACCTGGCTAATGGTCTTACTTGTTGAAACCAATCCATGGAAAGACTAAATGCATCTAAGTATTTGGAACTACTGTAAACCATTCCTAGACAGTCATATAACCAGCGGGGACATATATATAGAGAGACTCGGGCAAAATATGGAATGGGGATATTTGAACCTCTTTCAATTTGCTTTTTATTTGTTTTTGTTCAAATTATTTACATTGTAAGCCTGTCTAATATTTCACTATAATCAATAGTTTTTAAACATCTTTCATTGAATACCTTAATTGGAAATGTCGTTCTAATGACAGCCAATTTGCAGAATTTCAGAAACCGTAGTCTTCTTGGATAATCAACACCTGTTGCTGTGCTCTGGATAATATACCATGGATAATATAGCATTGCACCTTGGATATCAGACTTCAAGGAAATCTTTTTCTGTGCTCTGGAAACAAGAAAATGTTTTTGTCAGATTTGACTCAGACATGAGAAATTTGTACTTCTATTTCTCTGATCTTTCTGAAGAATACAAGCTTGAACTCTCTTATGAGAACATTTGGAAGATTGAGCTCCATCATCCACGTGGTCAAGCTAAAAAGTTTCTTCTCATTCAGGTTTGCTGGTTAAAACATTAATTATAAATGTTCACAATTTGCTGCTCGCCATGCTTTTTTTAGTTAACATTCAAACAAATTATTCTTCTTCTTGTTGTTTCCTTTGCAAAGCTGTGAGGAATAAATTGACATGGATTTTACACCTTTTAAATGCACTCTGTAAGGGGGGAACAAAAGCATTTTATGATTGCCTTTCTCTACCCACTCAAGATATGAAGATATATATAACTCACTCCTTTCCCCATCAAGTAGAACCTAGTATCACTTAGTGATTAGAGATAACCGCTAGCTTTTTTTTTTTTTTTAAGAAGCTAATACCAAAAGATGAAATAAATTGTACTATAGCTCAAAAGGTATAGTCAGGTAATAGTTGAGACCTCATAGTTGTTTACAAAGCTTAGATTGACCTAGTATATACTTGATGTAGACTTAGACCCACACAGTACACACACATCGAATTCAATTCAATATCCAATCAATCTAGGGTTTCACAAAAATATACTTCTTTACATTTTCAAGTCAAGAATGCTTAACTTCAATACTTTTGAAATAATGCCTGTCAATGTAATTGGTAGAGTCCCTTGTCTTCTTTTGTATAGGTTGAACCTGCATAGATTTATGTGATATTGAAAATTGAATTCTTTTTTCTTGTCTTAACGAATATTTCATTGCATTGTTAGTTACTTGGAGCTCCTCGGATTTATGTGCAAGATCATACTCGTCATTGGGTCCGAGAAGTTGATTTCACTCCGTCATGCTGCATTGGCCAATCTTCTGCTCTATGTTTGGAGCTCCCACAGGAGGGCCAGCTTCCAAAATTTCATGGAGATTTTGTCTCTTATAAGGAAAATGAGGGGCCTTTTGTTCTGAAGAAAGGTATTGCTCTCTCTTGCAGTTCAGGACTAGTCCCTACTGTGAATCCACCCGAATGCTTTGACTTGCCTTACAAAATCTTGTTTAAGATCAACTCTTTAATTCAGCATGGTTTTCTTCCTGGGCAAGCAATTGCTGAAAATTTTTATCGGTTGGTCGATCCTAAGAGAATAACAATTGAGTATATAGAAAGTGCCTTGGACAAACTGTCTCATTTGAAAGAATGCTGCTATGAACCTGTAAGCTGGCTTAAGGAGCAGTACAGAAATTATGCCACATCGAGGCGACTTCTTAAAACTGTTGCCATATCTTTAAATGATGGGTTGGTATATGTAAACAGGGTTCAAGCAACTCCATCTAAAGTGTATTTCTGTGGTCCTGAGGTGAATCTCTCCAATCGTGTGTTACGCAACTATCCTGAGGATATTGACAACTTTCTTCGTGTTTCGTTTGTTGACGAGGACTTGGATAAACTACACGCAACAGTTTTATCATCGTGTGCATCTTCGGCAAATGGGGAGAGGCAAACTGGCATTTATGACAGGATACTGTCCATTTTACGAAATGGCATAGTTATTGGTCGTAAGAAGTTCGAGTTTCTTGCCTATTCAAACAGTCAATTACGAGAAAATTCTGTTTGGATGTTTGCTTCAAGAACTGGCCTGACTGCAGCAGATATCAGAGAGTGGATGGGTGATTTTCGTGAGATTAGGAATGTGGCAAAATATGCTGCCAGATTGGGTCAATCTTTCAGTTCTTCAAGAGAAACAGTGAGCATTAGTCGGCATGAAGTTGAAAATATTCCTGATGTAGAAATTGAAAGGAAAGGAATCCCATACTGTTTCTCTGATGGTATAGGTAAGATATCTGCAGAATTGGCTAGAGAGGTGGCTGCAAAATGTGGCCTAGAAAATTCTGTTCCATCTGCATTTCAAATTCGATATGGTGGGTACAAAGGTGTTGTGGCTGTTGATCCAACTTCTTCAAAGAAGTTATCATTGAGAAAGAGCATGTGTAAGTACAAATCAGAAAACATCAAACTAGATGTCTTGGAATGGAGTAGGTACCAACCTTGTTTTCTTAATCGTCAAATAATCACTCTTTTGTCTACCCTTGGAGTTATGGATCAAGTTTTCCAAAAGAAACAAAAGGAGGCTATAGATCAACTAGATGCTTTGTTAACAGATTCGTTGAGCTCACGGGAAGCATTGGAATTGATATTCCCAGGAGAGAGGACAAAGGTTCTAAAGGAAATGCTTTTGTGTGGTTATCAGCCTGATGCAGAACCATTTCTTTCAATGATGCTACAAACACTTCGTGCATCTAAGTTGCAAGAATTACGGCTCAAAAGTAGGATATTTATTCCAAATGGAAGATGTATGATGGGATGTCTAGATGAGACCAGGACATTGGAATATGGACAAGTATTTGTTCAAATTTCTCGCTCTAGTAGGCAGCTCTCCAATGATTTCTCCCATATGTTTCGCACCAGCAGCTCAAACCCGAACAATTTAATTTTTGAGGGTAAGGTAGTTGTTGCTAAAAATCCATGTCTGCATCCGGGAGATGTGCGTGTTCTAAAGGCTGTTGATGTGCCGGCTTTGCACCACCTGGCGGATTGTGTTGTTTTTCCGCAAAAGGGAAAAAGGTAATACTGTGATATCTCATTGTAGATAGTTCTAAGGCATGAAATCCTATAATATTTGCACAGAGTGATCCACATACATATAGAGTTTATACATAATCCTATACCAGCAACAGTTTATACACATTTATGTATACCTTTACTTGCATATACATGAATATGTAAGATATATAATGAGCTATTTGTACTTCTATGTTGCATGCATAGATATAATATTTATCTTATTTAAATGATGGTAGCTTATTTATTTTTATGTCCATATATAATATGTTGTTATCTTACCTTATTTAATTTGTATTAAGTTTGCAAACATACAATGTCCTTTTTCACTACTTCTGGGATAGGAAAAATCTAACTTTTTTGACATGCTCATCAAATAATTCTATATTGTACTTGCATACTGGGATGTTGTGTTATTTGTCGTTGTTTTCTTGCCTTGACAATACACCATCTAAATAAATAAAAAATTTACTAACATTAGTTGAACAATTGTATTAGGCCTCATCCAAATGAATGTTCAGGGAGTGACTTGGATGGAGATCTGTACTTTGTCTGTTGGGACCCTGATCTTATTCCTCCTCGACAAATTCAACCAATGGAATATATCGGAGCAAAAACTATGCCACTTGATCATGATGTTACAATAGAGGTAATTTCACTTTATATGTAGTAACAAGCCTTGCATATTTTGTGCACACCACATTTTAATTTGCCTCTGCAATTAATATATGCATAAAACTGCACTATAAAAGTAGGGTATAATAATTCTTTCTGAACAAATGTCTATTCATTTGCTTCTACCACTTGATGAGAATACACCTTGTTTCCATCATCTAGCCTTTGCGATTTGGGTTTACTATGTGTTAAAGACAATTAAGCATTTAGTTTATATATGGCTGTGTATATTCTTGTGCATCTAATGAGCAGTCATTTACGAAACTGTTCCGAACTTTTTATGTCAAGAAGGAAAAGTATTGTTTCCATACTCTAAACAATTATCTTTTCTGTTTGTGTTATATTATTCGCCAATGCACTGTGTTCTTTAATAATATTAATATGAGTACAAAAGAATAAGCTATGCACATATCACATATGCTTGATCGAAACACTCTTTTTTGGATATTTAGGATCATTGAGAAAAGTCTGCAAAAAATATGTTTAATTTTGTTAAAGGCTCTGTCTTGCTATACGGGAATTAGTTTGGAATCTGGAAATTCTAAGCATGAATTTCCTTATCTTGATCAAATCTAGAAATCCCAGGCCTTATGGTCATTCCATTTGTTCTTCCTGACATTTTGAGTGATAGAGAAATCTAGGCTGGAGTGAGTCATACTTAATGGTATTAATTCTCTCTACTAGGTTGTAATGCAGCACACGTTCTACACTAATGCATTTAAAGATTGCATTGATTCCTCATATTTTCCGCCCCATTTGAACAACATCCTTCTATACCTTACATAACAAAGCATGTCACCTTTGTGCTACAGGAAGTTCAAGAGTATTTCGTCGACTACATACTCAACGACCGTCTAGGAATCATCGATAATGCCCACATTGTCTTTGCAGATAGTGAGCCCCGTGGGGCAATGAGTCCTAAATGTATTAAGCTTGCAAATCTACACTCAATTGCGGTTGACTTCCCAAAAAGTGGTATTGTTGCCGAAATACCCAATTATCTGCGTGTTAAGGTATATCCAGATTTCATGGAAAAACCTGATAAACGCACCTACAAATCAGAACGTGTGATAGGAAAGCTTTTTCGAGAGGTGAAAGACCTTGCATCGCGCACGAGCCCTGTGACACCCTTCACCTCAGAAGTAGCAAAGCAGTGTTATGATCCTGACATGGAAGTAGACGGCTTCAAGGACTACATCAGTGATGCTTTCTATTACAAAAGGGAGTATGATCACAAGCTGGGGAGTTTGATGGATTTCTATGGGATTGAAACTGAAGCTGAAATACTTAGTGGAAACATATTGACAATTTCAAAATCTTTTGATAAGAAGAGGGATCTGGAACAAGTTAATTATTCTGTAATGGCACTAAGAAAGGAGGCTAGGAGCTGGTTCCTCAAGGGAAGTGAGTCAGATTCTGAAACTGTTATTGTCAACGCAAAAGCAAAAGCATCGGCTTGGTACCATGTGACATATCACTATAGCTATTGGGGCTGCTGCAATGAGGGAGTGGATAGAGCTCATTTCCTCAGTTTTCCATGGTGCGTCTTTGACAAGCTTATCCAGATCAAGAAGGATCAACTGAGTAACATAATAGCTTGAGACATGTTGGGATTGGAGCGTTAGTTGAGTCATGAATTGATCTTGGATTGAGAAGTTTAGGATAAGATCCTAAGTATGTATTTAAGAAATTTGCTTCTTTAATTACTATGTATTTTTGTTTTGTTGTTATTGGTATATGGTGGTTGATAAACATGTAAATGCCCCAGGCAGATTTTTGGGGCTATAAATTATGTTTCAATTCCTGTTGGAAATTATATATGTATGGTTTCTTTGTCATATTTTCTTATTCTTCAACATCTAATGGTGCATTCAGATCCATTTCTCTTGTCAATAAAGCTTGATACTATTTGAGCATATGCTTGAGAATATCTTGGCACATTATATCAGACGACTCATATGTCAAGATGTCGGACGACTCATATCAATGCATGGTCCTTGTGGGATGGGTCAAATTTGCCTATTGGACAGATCTAATTGAAATGTTCCCTATCAGAAAAAGAAAATTGAAATCAGTAAACAATAACTATTTTTTTTTTTTAAAATATAATCCTATTAAGTTTCATCTTTTATTTCCTTTCTGCTTTTTTAAAAAAAAAAAAAAAAAATGTATTGATCGATTCCGATTTTCTTGTCTTATTGATTATTTTCTGATTGAGATGTGTTGATCAATGGGTCTATGTCTCTATGTTGCTAATCATGCCCGGATGGTTGATAAACGAGGTGGTACGAAGGGAGGGGCCCTGGTCCTACGTGTATTGCTGCTATTGTGCTGTGCAAATGTAAAATTTCATAGAATGCCCAAACTTGTGCTATTAAGCCTAAACTAAAAGTCAAGTAGTGACTTAGTCCAAACTTTTGGTTTGGTGGTGCGTTGCTCCTAATTGTAAGAGCATCAACATCAGGCTAGTTCTTGGATGCTAAAAATATAGCTAGACCCTAAAAAATCTCACATATTAGCCTCTTTTTCCTCCTTTTTCTCTAGCCGTACCTTTTAGATCTGGGCTGTTGCTGTTTGTGTTTGTGAGGGAGAAGGTGGGTTTGTGTCTATTGGTTTGGGTTTGAGTTTGAGAGGTAGAGGGTCTGTCTATTGATTGTTTAGAGGGAGAGGATAGTGGGGGAAAGGAAGAGGCAACTATGTTAAATGGAGTTTTTAGGGGAGGAGGAGTTGGGGGCATGGCATAAGACTGTTTAGATTTTGGATTGGAGCTTGGAGAAAGTGGCTGGAATGGGTTTGGGCTGCAGGGTATTGGGGTTCTTTCTTGGGGTCTGTTTGAAGAGAAACTAGGTGAGTTGAAGGAGGGACAAGAGAGAAGTCTACTAGGGGGAGGAGGGATTGGTGGGGCAGCATAAGACTGTCTAGATCTGGGTTTGCTCTTATCTGCAGGGGAGCTCATCTTCCCTGTAGGAATTCACGGGTTAAGAAATCAGGAATAGAATTAGATTCTCCTTTAATATATTCAATATCAAAATCAAAAACACTTAAAATAGCCTGCCATCTTGCAAAACTCTGTTTGGAAACAAGGTTTTGAACATCTTTCTGTAAGACTTCTTTAGCACTTTTACAGTCAACTCGAATTAAAAACTTTTGGTTAAAAATATCATTCTGAAATTTTGAAACACATAATATAATAGATAAAATTTCTTTTTTAATAGTACTGTAATTCTGCTGGGTAGATGTCCAGGAGCCAGAATGGAATCTAACAATTTGTTCTTTAGTATCATCTCTTGTTACTTGTTTTAGGATTCCATCATAAACTATGTCTGAAGCATCTGTCTCAACAATCTTAAAAGCATGGGGTGAAGGAATAACAATGCAAGGAAGTTGTTTAACATATTTTTTAATCTGTCGAACTATCATAGTGTGTTTATCTGTCCATGCAGGGGGATTCTTTTCTAGCCTCTTATATAAGGGTCTACAAATTTTTCTTAGTCCTTGAAAATAATCTGAAACATAATTTAAGCTGCCAAGAAATCTTTGTAACTGATTTTTATCTTTTATTTCATCTGGGAATTTATCTGCAAATTGGATGGCTCTATCAATGGGGCTTAAGGTTCCCTTATAAATATTATGTCCTAGAAATCGAATTTTATCCTGGAATAAGTTTATCTTAGTGGCTGAAACAACTAGTCCATTGTGTTTAATTACTTTAACAAATATATCTAGATGTTTCCAATGGTCATCAATTGATTTAGAGAAAATTAACACATCATCAATATAAACAATTGAGAATTCTGTAAAGGGTGTAAATATATCATTCATTATATTTTGGAATTCACTTGGTGCATTTTTTAATCCAAAAGGCATAACATTCCATTCATAATGACCAAAAGGAACTGTAAAAGCAGTTTTATATCTGTCTTTCTCATCTATCTGTATCTGCCAAAATCCACTTTTCATATCAAATTTAGAAAATACGGTTGCTTCATGAAGTCTGTCAAGTAAATCTTTCTTATTAGGAATAGGATATCTTATCCATTGTAATGCTGTATTTAAAGGTTTATAATTTATAACTAATCTTGGAACTCCTCGTTCCAATTCTGCTTGTTTATTGACATAAAAAGCAGCACAGCTCCAAGGAGACTTGCTTTTTCTAATTAAGCCCTTATTTAAAAGATCTTCAATTTCTTTTTTACAGTGTTCTAATAATTCATTATTCATTTGTATTGGTCTAGCCTTAGTAGGTATCTGTCTTTCATTGAAGTTTTTTTCATAAGGTAATTGTACTATATGTCGATGCCTATGCCAAAAGGCGGTGGGGAGATTAGAACAAATTTCTGCCTCAATTTGCTGTCTAAATGATTCTATTTTATAATGTAATATAGGGTCTGTTAATTGATCAGTGATTCTTTTGTATATTATTTCTGTCTTTAAAGATTCTAAATGTCTATTCTTTCTGTCAATTCTTTCTCTATCAATTTCCTTTATTATAGAAATGTTATCAAGGGAATAAATTTCTTTCGAGATAGGTGGCAAGATGAATTTAAAAAGTATGTCTTTTCCCAGCACATTAGTTTTAATTCCTTCTTCTGTCGTTAAAAAAGGGTAAAGTAAAGCCATAAAAGAATTTCCTAGAATGATTTTAGAAGAAAGATCTTTAATTAGAACAAAAACTGTTTCAAAGCATACTCCATCATTACATATGTGGACATTAGGTATTTTATAATTAATTATTAGCTTGTCACCATTAGCTTGGGTTAATCTTTCTGAGGATTTTTCATAATATATTAAAGGTATTACTCCTTCTTGTATACAGTTCATATCAGCACCTGAGTCTATTAGAGCAATTTCTGTCAAGGAAAATTCTTTATTAATTACCAAAGTAATTTCTGTATACCATTTTTGGAAGATTACTCTATCAATTAAGCTCAAGAAATTCTGTTTATTACCACTGACTTTTTCTAGTAAAAGTGGGGTTTTAGATAATTCTTTTAAATTTATTATTTCTGCAATATTCCCTTCATTTATATATATATATGATCATCTTCTTTAATATCTTTAATTTCTTGTTTAAGTATTTTTGCTTCTATCATTAAATCTTGTAAAGTTACTGATTCTATTTCTTCGTTATCTTTTTTCTTTTCTATCTTTTCTTGCTTATCTTTTTCTTTTTTGGCTCTTTCTTGTTTCCTACATTCTGTAACATGGTGTCCATATTTCTTACATCTAATACAAGCAATAGGTATATCTATAGATTCTTTCAGACTTAGTAAATAATCTTTTTTGTCTTGATTAGGTAATTTATCTATCAATTTCATTATTATGTCTTTTTGTTTTCTTTTTCTTTTATTGATTTTAAATGGGTTAGTTGATTTTAGTCCTTCCTTTTTCTTTACTTGATCTATCTCTTTTTGACTGACATTAAATATTTTCATTATTTCATTTAGTTTGTCCCTTTCAAATTCCAACATACTAATTTGTTTAGCAATTTTATTCTGTCTAGCACATTGTTTTTTAGTATGTCCTTCTTTTTTGCATTTATGGCAAATAATATGTCTATTATGTCTGTCAGTATTCTCATTATCTGATACCTCAGTAATATTTAAAACTGCTATATCTTTTTCTTTCTTTCTGTCTGTATCTAATGGTGAATTTAAAATTTTTATCTTTTTGTTTAATTCTGCCAGACTGTTATCTATCATAGATTTCTCAATTAATTTTAGTCTTTCATCAATTTTTTCTTTTAAACTATTAGTATTATCAACTTTACATCTATTGTTTGCTTTTACTACACTATCACTATTTTCTTTTCTTTCATTATTAGTTTTCCTCCCTTTGTTGACTATTTTTCCATCTTTGGCTCTATCTTGTTCTATTTCTTCATCTACTTCCATCTTCCTACGTAATGATTCTTTAAGGGTACTACTATTTACTTTTGGCTCTATCTTGTCCTTAGTTAATACTTTCCCTACATCTTCTATACGTGTTGGTTCATGGCCATCTCCTCTACGACTATTTTCTTTCTTTAGTTCATTTCTGTCAGTTGCTTTAGAAATATCTATCAAGTCATCCTTTCTATCATTTATCATATTTATTAGTATCGAATTATCCTTCGAATTATCCTTTAGCCTATTATGCCAATTATCTATCATAACTTTTCTTAAAGGTGATCTATGATGGGGTTCAAATTCTTTATCTTCTTCTAAAGGTGAATTTAAAATTTTCATTTTCTCATAGAGATCCAAAAAGCTATCATTGTATGCCGTAAACCTTTCATCATTCTCTATAGCTTCTAGTTTTTTATTAATTATGTCTAAGAAACTATTATTGTGTCTATTAGTCTGTCAGTTAATTTTATCTCCTGTTAATATATTCCAATTTTTTACATTATTATTATAATTATAATCATCCATATCACTGTCAGAATTAGAATCAATTTCATAATCCACGTTACTGTCTGACCAATTATTGTCTATATCTCTCATGCTATAACCTTCATCATAATCTATATCATCATAGTCCATGTTTCAAATTAGTGTGTGCCTAGCCTAAGTGTGAACAAGCAAACAGATTATGAGCTGATAAATGTATTTGTTCTCTTTCTAAGCAATTAATAATTACTGGCAGAACTTTATTACTAACCACTGATATCCTTGCTATCGGGACCACCTTCTCGGGAAACTCCATTGCAGGACCACCCAAAACAACGCCATCCTAAGTATGTATTTAAGAAATTTGCTTCTTTAATTACTATGTATTTTTGTTTTGTTGTTATTGGTATATGGTGGTTGATAAACATGTAAATGCCCCAGGCAGATTTTTGGGGCTATAAATTATGTTTCAATTCCTGTTGGAAATTATATATGTATGGTTTCTTTGTCATATTTTCTTATTCTTCAACATCTAATGGTGCATTCAGATCCATTTCTCTTGTCAATAAAGCTTGATACTATTTGAGCATATGCTTGAGAATATCTTGGCACATTATATCAGACGACTCATATGTCAAGATGTCGGACGACTCATATCAATGCATGGTCCTTGTGGGATGGGTCAAATTTGCCTGTTGGACAGATCTAATTGAAATGTTCCCTATCAGAAAAAGAAAATTGAAATCAGTAAACAATAACTATTTTTTTTTTTTAAATATAATCCTATTAAGTTTCATCTTTTATTTCCTTTCTGCTTTAAAAAAAAAAAAAAAAAATGTATTGATCGATTCCGATTTTCTTGTCTTATTGATTATTTTCTGATTGAGATGTGTTGATCAATGGGTCTATCTCTCTATGTTGCTAATCATGCCCGGATGGTTGATAAACGAGGTGGTACGAAGGGAGGGGCCCTGGTCCTACGTGTATTGCTGCTATTGTGCTGTGCAAATGTAAAATTTCATAGAATGCCCAAACTTGTGCTATTAAGCCTAAACTAAAAGTCAAGTAGTGACTTAGTCCAAACTTTTGGTTTGGTGGTGCGTTGCTCCTAATTGTAAGAGCATCAACATCAGGCTAGTTCTTGGATGCTAAAAATATAGCTAGACCCTAAAAAATCTCACATATTAGCCTCTTTTTCCTCCTTTTTCTCTGGCCGTACCTTTTAGATCTGGGCTGTTGCTGTTTGTGTTTGTGAGGGAGAAGGTGGGTTTGTGTCTGTTGATGGTAGTGGTGCGTCGATGAATTGAAGGAGAGGCAGTGTTGTATGGGGAAGAAAATAAAATTATTTATTTATTTATTTATTTTTGTCAGTGTTGTATGGGGAAGAAAATAAAATTATTTATTTATTTATTTTTGGAGACAAAAATAATATTTAAACAAAGTAGAGAAATAAATATTGAGACTGATGTATGATGTTTGTTAAATAGCAGAGGCTGAATTTTTTGGGTTAGTTTAGCTAAAATTTTTATTGTGGTTGATGTAAATGTTCTAAGACCTTTGCTTTAAATGAAGTTGTGGAAATTTTCCTAAAAAAAAAAAAGTTTCATTGACAAATTGTTTTAAAAAAAAAAAAAAAAAAATCTTTGTATCAATGTTTTTAGAACTTAAAAGTTATAAAAAGAAAAAAAAATGATAGAAAAAAATTTTGAAAAGAAAAAAAGTACAAAAATTATTGTTACCTTTAAAAAATGTTAGGAGTTTTATATTATTTATGTAGTAATTCTCTCTCTCTCTCTCTCTCTCTCTATATATATAATTGTGTATACAACAACAATAAATCTTAATTCCAAATTTTAGTGTTGGCTATAAATCTTCATCAAATTAGTTAGAGTTTGCCACATATAAAATTATGTAAGTAATAAAATTTGGAAGTAATTATATAATAAATTTATAAATTGATATATTTTCAAGTTAAACTTTAAAATTATAGACCACAAAACGATTACTACACGGTTTAAAAATGTTATACTTTAATTATTTTATAAGTTTAACAAAAAATTATATAAGTTATAGGCTTATCTAATTTCTAAAATTATTATAAGAGGATTAAATAATTTCCACTATAAAAAAAAATTACAACACAACTCATTTAGATTAAATAAAATCTAACAAATAGATACAATGTTATGATATCTTTTTTATGGGTAATCAAACATTAAATTCTCACTTAATATTCGCGTAAGTGGTATTTATTATACAAATTTGTTTTAAGTATTTTATATATAATGCATGTGTGTTGTGTTCTTCCATAATGTGTATAGAATTATATAGGCATGCCAATGTATAAATGGTAAGGTAAGGCGAAGGATAACTAATGCATATCTAAGGCTCTCAAGCAAAGAGGGTATCTCTTGCATTCAATATATGCATCTTCCTTTTTATGATATACGGGTGGAGGAAGTTGGAAATATTTTGAGCGTATGGAGCCAAGCATCTTGGCAAGATCAAGCCTTTTGGGGGTCTTGGTACAACAAGACTCAGCTTGAGTAGTTGTTTGGCTTCGGATAATCTTTTAGCTAAACAAACCCATGTTTAGTTATAAATATTTCATGAGAATTTGGGTGCTTAGAGTTGGTTATCTATACTACTATTTAAAGGACTTCTAAGCTGTGGACTCTAGCACTCCATTTATTTCAAAATAAAATAATTTTCAGAAAATATTTTACACATTTTACCATCTTTGTTTGGATGTAAAATTTGGTCAACTATAAAATATTTTACAGTCAAATTGTAAAATTAAGCCTTCCAAGTGTAAAATATTTTACTCCTAAATCAAGTGTAAAACATTTTACACTTGTCTCACGACAACTCTCATTCCCTTTCACTCTTAAGTTCTCTCTTCCTAGTTCCCACAAACCAGACCCATTGAGCCCATTGAGCAACTCATCCCCTTAGGTTCGTCAAGTCTCTCTCCCTTCTCTCTTATCCATCTTGCATAGACAAAGAAAGTCACGAGGAGGGCGTCTTGGTGGAAAGCTGTGATGCTAATGGTGGTCAAGGAAGGTTTCCAGCATGATCTGGATAGCAGTGATCAAAGGAAGGTGCTATGGTGGTGTTGATTGCTTAAACTTACACCATTATCATAGTTTTAGTAGGCAATATCACATCAATTTCATATTTAATTACACGCAAATATGTAAGTTTGAAAGATTTCAAAAAAATATACTTATTATGTGTTTTTTCTCTTGTAGGAGATTAAAACCATTCAGCATACAAACATATAGCCAAAAGAATACAAGGGTCAAGATCAATTGGAGCATGGTTTTTGAAATATTAAATAAGTCAAAAGTGTATGAGAATAAAAAAGGGAAGAAAGAAATTCATTTAAGCCAAAATTGGAAAAATCCTAATATGGTTTTAGTATTTTTGTCATAACTTCTTACACATATTTTTTTGATTGACCTAATTCTTGTAGTTAAGGAAAGAAGACTTGAATATCTACAACTTTGTAGTTTACTATAAATTACATAAAAATATTTTTGAAGGTCAAAAGTGGGCTGGAAGCAGAAAGTGAATAAAATTCCGAAAATAAAGGGATTCCCATCCTAAATTTGAAGGTTCTCTTTTTCTTCTGATAGGGATTGAGGTTATAGGAGGGAAAAACCTTAGAATGTTTTTCGTCTTTTATTTTATTTTTTTAGATGTTTAGTGTTGTTTTTATGGATTTTTTTTGCATAACTATGTATGGCTAAACTAAATCTCTAGATATGGTTAAAGGTGAAACCTAATATTTTTATCATGTGTTTTTGGGATTTTCTATGTGCTTTCTATGGATTGATGATTGAATTTTGAGATTGATTTACTATTTGGAATAATTGCATGTTGACAAATTTTTAAGATATAATAAGATTTTTATTTATATTGAATGTTTGAACTCCTTGATTAGTTATGATTTAAGAATATATTGAATGCTTAATCTCCCCGATAACATGACAATTGAATGATTTGCTCAATCACTCATATTCAATCTATTTTATACATTGTTTGAGTACTTTATTGTTTTATCTTTTGATTAAGCGAGTTGGCTCTCTACACTAATTGAGTTAAAAATAATCCAAGTTCATATGGTAAAATATTAGGTGGATCCTTGAATCCCTAGTGTCTTCTCTCCATTAATTTCTCTAAGATTTATTTTGCTATTGTTGGGAAATTTAGACCCCAGTTGATAGAATTAACAAGTTTTAAACCCAAGTTGTTAATTAGATTTATTATGAATAAACCTTGTTAAAACAAACAAATATCAATATCATGTCAATATCACGCATAACATAAAAATAAATAAGACAAGATATGATGACCTAGGAAAACCAATGAAACAAACTAATTTCACAATAAAAACCATAGAGGGAAACCTTCTTGAAAAGCAATCCACTATAATAAAGAGAAGTTTCAGATCTAGTACAAAATCTTTGTCCCCTAAACTTTACAATCTCCGTAGATGAACTTAGAGTAGAAACCTTTTACCACTTCAGATACTCTAAACTCTTTAACATATGAATGCTACCCATTTGCATAGATCCCAGTACGTGGCTAACTAATGATGCACGGCTTCCAGTATGTGACTAGCTCACCAACTTAAAGAAAATGTTGGCTGCAAAGTTCTTCACTTCATCAACAATGAAGATCAAGAAGCACTTGGTTATAAAACCCTAAGGCACAAAGACGCAGTAACTTCTTTCAAAGAGAATAAGGCACTCGGTCACTTTTTGCATGTGTTCTTCTTGTATTCTCTTATATGATGACTATTAAAATAAGCTTTATATATGCCTAGGGTTGTAAGAAAAGAAACCTTACACAAATACATAAGCATGGGCTAAAAATCAAATCTGAAAAACTGATTTTCGTAATTCTCGATAGATATAGTTGTCGAACAGCTCGAGACCTCGATAGATAGAATCTATTGAGAGTTGTCGAGACTCATTAAACCTCGATAGATAGCTATATATCGAGAGTTATTAGGAATTTTTCCAACTTTAATGAACAGCCATTCTTCACTTGTTTCTTAGTCCAATCTTTATGGCTTTAATACTTGCTTTAAACAACGTGTTTCTTGAAGTATTTAAAACATCTTAGATCTACCAAATTACAAGTAAATTCCGTTTTGTCAAAGAATTAGCCAATTACATAAAATATGTCCTTAACAATCTCCCTCTTTGGCAATCCGTGACAAAACCACAACAAACAAATGAACATATGAGAGAAGTCATAAATCACTCAACTAATGCTCACTTGTTGAATAAAATAAAATCTACCCTAACACAAACTCTTGAAAAACTTTGCAAGAATAGAGTTCATGGCATGGAAGACTTTGACAATCTGTATTTCTAAAATATTTTAAACAAAACTCATCAAGGCATCTTAGTATGAAACAAAAATAAAAGATTGTATAAAATAAAGAAACATGTGTATAAAGAGAGAAAAGAAACAACATATGTAGAGGTAGGTGAAGAAGACATACATCATATATATATATATATCAAAGATAAACGTAATGTATGTAAACATGGTCACAAGACCGTTGTACAAGAAGAAGGAAGTAAGCACTCCCTCTAACAAGATGAAACACATCTCTCCCTTACAAAGGCATGTATTTCTCTCCCTAACATGTAGAATCTTAAAAAGAAACTACATTTTCTACACAATTTCTCTCCCTTTTTGTCATGATTGACAAAGGGTACAAGAAACTAGAAAGTTTCACCCGAGAAACATAAAGATGATCAAGGATGATCAAGGGGACATGAGGAAACCACAAAAATGCAAGAATGTAATTAAACAAGATGCTATAGATGACAAGATAAAAGAAAGATGCAAAACATGTGAAAAACAATGCACACAAGAGGATCTCGACAGATCGAGAAGTCATCGAGCAGAAGCCAACCTCGATGTATCAAGAATCTATTGAGGATCTATTGGCCAGATAGAAAGTTTCTTGATGGATTGAGAATCTGTTGAGAAGTTATCAAAACAAAGTCCAAAAAGCTCAATGGATCGAGATTGTGTTAATTTCTATCGAGACAAAAAGAAAAATGGGCTCGATAGATAGCCATCTGTCGAGAGCTGTTAAGAAGCTCAAAAATAGTTTTTCAAAGAAGAGAAAAACACATATTTCAAAAATAAGTCAAGATAGTTTAGTGAGTATACATTAACTCATGTATTCCTTGTGATGGCTAAATCACATTATACCTGCATATGTATCAAGAGTAGTAAAGAATATTGTGTGTTGTGTGTAAAATCACTTTAATTCACACACAATCATAACTGTTTGATGGGGATTATCACCTTCGAGGTACATCCTATAACTCCCACATCTCCTAGAAAGCACGCTTGCAATCATATATAAAACATTTTGATTCTTTTTGCTTTTTATTTTTCTTTGCATATTTTTCTTTTAAGCAAAACATGCATGGCCATAAAAGAGATAGAAAAGAAATATCCAATGATGTTAAGCTTTTGACATTCTACTTTTGCTATGTCGAAGTATACAAATGTCGTTTCATGATTAGTGGGCAATAGTGGTGAGATGGTTATTTATGCCTTTTTCTTAGAATTTTCTAGTTTAAGTATACAAACATAAGCCACAAAACTCACTTGTTTAGTTGTGCATAGAAATGCTCATCTAAGTTACAAAAGATAAAAAGTTTAGAAAATTTTGTTTCAATGGCCATCCAAGGTACACAAGTATCAATATACACAAAACACACACTATTTTTGTATTTTTTTGATTTTGATTTTGATTTTTTATTTTATGAGAAAAAATAAAGTAAAACTGAAAACAAACACACAAAAACATGTTAAACATAGCATAACATAAAAATTAGATGCAAATACATGAAAGCATGATTCCAAAAGCAGATAAGAAATTAGGCAAAAAGAGTCCTACTTAAGATAGAAAAAATTAAAGTAGAGGACAACAGAAAAGAAAAATAAGTCTTATGTTCTTTTCTTACTCACACAACATCATGAGTCTTTGGCCTTAAAGATGAAAAGACATGTGTCCTAGTATGTCTACTAAAGGACATAGAAGAATTAGAATTCTCCTGAAATTGAGTTAAAAAGTTCAAAACTTTTAATAACTCTCCAAACAAAGGTATAGATCATTGAGAGGAAACCTATGACCGTTTGGACATTTGCTTTTGAGGATACAACTTAAAGCAATTAGGACAAATGTGTTTAGAAATGCCACAATGATGACACACATGAGGTCTAGCAAAAGATTTAGAATTAGCAATATTAGTTTTGGATTTTATACCTTTATTACCTTTCTCAAATTGAGGTACAAAGACAGTGCTTGAACCAAAAGCTGTGGAAGAGGTGGGACCAGAGGAGACAGCATATCCTAAGCCAGTCTTATCAGGACTAGGCTTTTGAACACTCAAGATCTCATTAAGTTTTGTACTAGACATCCTCTCTATTTAAGTTCTAGCTTAACTAAGCTTATCCTCAAGATTCTTGACCTTCTCTTCTATTAAGGTGTTCTCCACAATAAAAGTCTCAACTAACTTTGTAGTCTTATCCAGTTTGACTAATAAATCAGATTTTTCAGTTTTTATCTCATTAAACTCTTTTCTACAACTATGAGAGGTCTTTTCAAATTTTATAAATTCAGTGTATAGCTTATCATAGGCTTCCTAAAGGGTTATCTTCTTGGGTACTTCATTAGAAGAAGAATCCTCATTGTCACTAGCACTCTCCACAATCACCTTATTTGTTATGGCAGCAAAAGCTATAAAGTGACCACATTCATCTACATGCTCATCGAAAGAGTCATTCTCAGTATCACTCAAAGTAGCAACCAGTCCTTTATCTTTTGAATTCTTGATCTTTTCATTTGTAAGATAGTTTGAGCACTCTATCCTCATATGACCAAAACCTTTGTACTCATGGCACTGGATAAGGGGTTTCTCACTCTTACCCTTCCTAGAGGATTTAGATTTTATAGGAGGTTTGCCCTTATCATTTTTTCTAAATTGAATAAGCTTGATAATCTCATTAGTTATGAAGGTTAGATCTTTATTCTCATCATCATCATCATCTTCATCTTCATCTTCACTTTCATCTTCATCTTTAGAGTCATCAATCTCTTCCTCTATACCCTTAAGAGACAAGTTTCTACTCTTTCCACCTTTTTCCCATTAAACCTAATCATATCTCATAGGTTTGAAGGTTTCCTACAAGCTCAGTCAATGGAATTTGATTAATGTCCTTCACTTCTTCAACGACAGTGATCTTGGCATAGAATCTTTCAGTTAAGGACCTAAGGATTTTTCTAACAATTTTCAATTCTGCTATGAATTCTCCAAGGTTGAAGGCAGAATTCACAATATCTTTAGCATAAAACTCATTAAAGGTCTCATCCTCCTCCATCCTTATTTCATCAAAGTTACTAGTGAGTTATTGAAGCTTCACAGTCTTTACTGCCTTAGTGCCATCATAGGTGGTCTTAATAGTACCATCATAGATGGTCTTAAGAATGATCTATGCTTCCTTGGCAACATCCGTGGATGGTATTTTCTTGAATTTCTCATTGGTCACCCCACAAAGCAAAGCATTCAAGACCCTACTGTTGAAATTTTTCACTATGATTTTTGCTTCATCCCAATCCACCAGCGTTTTTTTTGGCTTTATCAAGCCAACTTTGATAGCTTGCCATACATGTTTACCTATAGCCTGCAAAAAAACTTTCATTTGAACTTTTTAGTACGCATAATTAGTGCCATCAAATAAAGAAGGAATCAAAAGAGATTTTCCACAATCCATGACAACGGGGGTCAATGATCACATTCAAGAAATCAATTCAATCAGAGTGTACCTGCTTTGATACCACTTGTTGGAAAATTTAGACCCTAGTTGATAAAATTAATAAGTTTTAAATCCATGTTGTTAATTAGATTTATTATGAATAAACCTTGTTAAAACAAACAAACATCAATATCATGTTAATATCATGCATAATGGAAAAATAAATAAGATAAGATATGATGACATAGGAAAATCAATGAAACAAACTAGTTTCATAGTAAAAAACTAGGGGGAAACTTTCTTGAAAAGCAATTCACTATAATAAAGAGAAGTTTCAGATCTAGTGCAAAACCTTTGTCCCCAGACTCTACAATCCCTATAGATGAACTTACAGTAGAAACCTTCTACCGCTTTAGAACCTCTAAACTCTTCAATATATGAATGCCATCCTTTTGCATGGATCCTATTACGTGACTAGCCAATGATGCATGGCTCATAATATGTGACTAACTCACCAACTTGAAGAGGATGTTGGCTGTAAAGTTCTTCACTTTATCAATAATGAAGATCAAGAAGCACTTGGTTACAAAACCTTAAGGCGCAAAGACGCAGTAGCTTCTTTTAGAGAGAATGAGGCACTCGGTCACTTTTTGCATGTGTACTCCTTGTATTCTCTTATATGATGGCCTTTAAAATAAGCCTTATATATGTCTAGGGTTATGAGAAAAGAAATCCTACACAAATACATAAGCATGGGCCGAAAATCAAATCTGAAAAACTGATTTTTTGTAATTTTCAATAGATACAGCTATTGAGCAACTATCGAGACTCATTAAACCTTAATAGATAGCTATCTATTGAGAGCTATCGAAAATCTATCTAGCTTTATTGAATAGCTTTTCTTCTCTTGTTTCTTGGTCCAATTTTCATGGCTTTAATACTTGCCTTGAACAACATATTTCTTGAAGTATTAAATACATCCTAGATCTGTCCAATTACAAGTAAAGTGTGTTTTGTCAAAGGATTAGCCAATCACATAAAATATGTCCTCAACAGCTATTTTCAATTTAGTTTCAATATTATCTTACTCCATCTATAGGTGGAAAAAAAAAAAAAGAACTATTTTTATTTACTACTTAACAATAAAGGTTTTTACATTAATGTTAATCATTCCTTGTGGATTGGCCTCGAACTCATTGAGATATTATAACTTGTGAAAAATTTGCATTATTTTAATTGCAACAGGAGATTTGAAATGGATTTAATTTTGGGGGTTTTATTTAGTCTGAAATGGAGACATGGGTTGACATTGATAGTAGATTGTAGTTCCGTTTTGCCTTTGCATGTTGTCTCTATAGTGGATGGTGGCCATGATGAGTTGTTTGAGGTCGACACTGATGGTTTGCTTTATGGGTTCAATGGGCGCAATGGTTTCCTCCCTAGGAAAGGGGAGTGCACCTCGATCGAGTGGATCGGGATGGAGAAAAGATGGAGTCACCACCTAGATTATGTCTAGGAACTATAAATATAGCACCTTTATGTGGAAGGACTAATCTCACTACTAGAGTATAGGTTCAGAGTTTAAGTATAGGGATAGGAAGGTCTTAGACACCCAACCCCACCCAACCCGTGGGTCGGCTTCCAATCATTGTATCTTACAACTTAATCTCATTATAGGCTCATTCAAAATTGTTATATATACTTACACACATACTAGCACACATCTAGCAATCAACATGGCAACTCATATCAAACCTAGCATACATCTATCATGCATATCATATCATTTCATCCAACGCAGCCAACAAATAAGATATCACAAAGGTAGAAACATAGACATGACAGAAAGGTATTAAAATTAAATATAACTCAAACATCTAAACATGGTATCCAAGCATCAAATAGACATATTCATTGTGTTCATCATCCAAAATGCATGTTCATGTGAATGCATGACTTACCTCACTTACCTTACTACATTACAGCACCTATGCATCAATGGATAGACATGTGAATGCAAGTTTATGGTAAAACAAAGAAAACATTAAAGGGAAACCCTAATCTAACATATGAAGAACAAACAACAAGTAAACAAAGAGACAGAGACTCAAAAACATAAGAAATGGTCAAAACAAAGGCATATTACATGAAAGAAATAAAGAAACAGAAACAGAAAACTCAAATTAAGGTTTCTAGACAGGAGTATGCGTGCAGCATACATAAGCTTGTATGAGCGGGCTAGTTGTATGCGTACACATACTTTGAGTATGCGTACCCATGCAGAAGCATGCCATGCATACACGCCTCAAACCTTAACCCAAAAACTAAAATACAGAAAAACAGAGCGAAAACATAAAACAAAGAAACTAACAACCTAAACATGCTTATAATATAAAAATAAACAACCTAAACTAACAACAAAGATATCCAAAACAAAATATTTTCCTAAAAATGCGTTGGATCTAACAACAGACAAGAACAACACTTAACACAACAAAACATGTTCATTAATATATCCAATCATTCAACTCTCCAATCAAAACATGATGAGACACAATAAAACTAAATAAAACAAAGCAAAAAATATTTCTAGGAATATATAGCATATAAATCAATTAAGAACAACAAGAACACAAGTTATAAAAAACCCTAATCAAGGAAAAGCCATGAAGAGAGACTCACCTTACTTATGGAACACAATTTGGTTGATATTTAACCGGCCCCTCAATGCCTACATAACAAGATTCAATGAGATATCAAAACAAATAGAAGATTTCAATATTTTATAGATAACCATAACTCAAAAACAAGATTAGTTTTGAAAAGGTTTTGAGAAATTCAAATGAGAATAAGTTTTTGCTTTAAAACTAATTAAAGAGAGGTTTTTGATGATTAAAAAAGGTGCTTGGCAGCTGTGTACAGAAGATGCAGAGAAAAGAAGAGTTTTTTGGAAGAGATTAGGTCAAAAATCCACACTCTCTAGCTAGGGTTTTGATTTGAGGCATAAGATTGTATTTATATGCTAAAACTAGGGTTTTCAGACTTACTCAGAGGGTTTTGGATGTTTCAAAGGGTCTAGGGGCTAGCTCACATCAAAGAATGATGTTTTGGGCCCCTAAAATTGAATTTCTAGGCTTTTGGAAAAGGCCTTGGATGCGCAAGCTTAGGGATGCACATGCATACATGCTCCCCGCACACGCATGCGTCCTCAGAAACCTTAATTTTGACTGTTTTGATGGCCCAATTTCAAATGACCATAACTCACTCAATATAAATCCAAATTAGGTAAAATTTATGTTTAAATTGAAGTCCAAGATATCTACTTTCCAATACAACAAATTTCACTCAAATACTCTTCGTGAATCAAAAGTTATAGTCAAAAGAATGTGCAAAGATCATTTTTTACCATCATTTTTAAATAGATATGAGCACTTTTGTGTTATGATTACTTTCAAACTATCAAAATAACTTCAATTACCTTTTGTCGACATGTCAAGCTCATCATTGGGACCGAGGACTAAAATTTATTAATGGGTACAAAATGCAATGTCTACAGGTTCGTCGCTTTTAGTTGTTTGGGTTGCTAATGATGTTGGCCAATGGGATGGGATTACAATGGGTTAATGGATGATGATGATTGTGGTGGCTGGGTTTGTAATGGTCGTGGTGGTTGTCTTTGCAATGGTTGATGGTGGTTGGGTATGTGGTGGCTGGTTTATGATGGGATTATTGTCGATAGGTGGATGACAATGACTGTGGTGGCTGGGTTTGTGGTGGTTGGTGGTGGCTGGCTTTGCACTGGTCAGTGGTGGCTAGGTATGTGGTGGTTGGTGGTGGCTGGTTTATGTTTGCATTCTCAAATTTTAGGCCACAACAAACACTTGCCAAACACTTAAAAATGAAAATATTTTACAGTAAATTATTTTACATGTAAAAATATTTTATATTTGAAAATATTTTACTTTGAGACAAACAGAATGCAAAGAAAACTTTTAAATACATTGAAAAATGTAATCTAGATTTTTTTTTTCACCACATTTCTACATATTTCATAAAATTAGGCACGGTAAATAGTTAAAAAAAAAAAAAACCAACTATTGTCCTAAATTTTATTTTTTGAAAAAGAAAACTACCAACCCATCCATTTTGAGAAAAAAGTAAGAAAAATTTTATTAAGGAAACAACTACAAAAAACAACCAAAAACTCAGGAAAGATCTGACTAAAAAACATCAACCACCTCCTCAAGTAAATCTTCTATCCATACCTTAGTATTTGTAGATAAACTGGTTTTTTAACTAAACTATGAGCTAATCTATTCCCTTCCTACCTAGCATGCTGAAACATACAACCACTCAACATCCGACCCAACCTCTTAGTCTCGTCAATGATATGACCCAACAACATATAATAAGGACCTGTTTGCTGCAAAGCCTAAATAACATGAAGACAATCACCTTCAACAGAAAAATTAAACAAGCTTAGCTCCCTTGGAAAAATTGCCCTCCAAGTTGCCAAAGCTTCAGCCATTTCAATCGACTGAACCTAGCCCAAATTTTGACATAATGCAGCAATTACTTGCCCAGAATGATCTTGATATACAACACCAATCGCAGTTGAACCCAATTCTTTGGAAAAAGCAACCCATCCCTTAATCAAACGCTAATTCATATATCAAACCTAGCTTCCCAGTTCACACTAAGGGTTCGTTTGAATAGAACTTATTTTGCTGAAACTGAAAACTGAAAACACTGTAGCAAAATAATTTTTAAATGTGTGAATAGTACCGTGCGACCCATTTTTAATGAAAAAGTGGCTGAAAAGTGATATTTGTGGGTCCATGAACAGTGCACGGATGCACTATTCATGGTTGAAAAGTCAACCTTTATGGCTACTGTTCATGAACAGTGCATGAATAGTAGCCGCATTACTCCCTAAAACGCGTGAAAAGCAAAAAAAAGGGGAAAACATAGACTTAAAACGTAGACTTGGATCCAAATCCACACTAGGTCGATCATCCCACATTTTTACTTACTATTTTTTTCTTTATTCTTTTCTCCTTTATCAAGTTTTACCTGTTTCTTTCTACTCTTTTTCTCTTTTCGATTTCCTTAGCAATAACCAATGTTATGTACAATTTTTTTTTTCTTGAACATATCTACTCATATGTTTCCACTAATTTTATACTCTCAATAATGAGCATTTTTTTCATTCGACATTTCTTTCTATCTTTATCATCTTTTCCTTTCTTCTACAAATTCTAAAAAACAAATCTAATCCTATACATCTATTCACACATTCCCACTAATTTCAAAAGAAGTCAATCACTCAAAATTCAATTAAGAAGTAATGAACATACCATTTGTTTATAATAAACTAGCTTGTAACCCCATGCATATGCATGAATATATTTAAAAGATATACATTAAGATGCATAGTATAATAATATTTTTAAATTATTGATAGGCATTCTTATATATATATATATATATATTAACTCTTTAAAAAGTCTTGGAAGAATGTTATTAGGTAGAAGATGTAAATTGTCTATTTTTTAAATATTTTTATATTCATTAATTCTAGACTCTTTGGTTTTTGTACACAATAACTCATTTGAATGGATATTTATGATATGATCTAACATTTGATTCCAAAATTAAGAAATAAAATTCTCCCTAAAAATAAATAATTTATGACACATGGCACAAAATTGGACTTCAATTGTAAAATCTAATTAGATTTTCTCTAAATTTTACCTATTAATATATATATATATATATATATATATATATAAAATTTTTGTGCCAAATGAATTGTTTTTAGTTGTTAAAAAAAGGCTCATAAATATAAAATTGTAGGGGCTCCTTTTTCGGAGGTGGGCCCCCGACAATGAATTTGTAGAGAGTGGGGTAAAGGGTTTGACTCCGGCCGGCCCTTCGCCGGTCTTCTTTGAACTTCACGTTTATTTGCTCTACGCCTGGGGTTGCTCCTCGGCTGGCGTCCGAGGAGGCCCCCCTTCACCAGGGGGGTTCTTTGCCTTATATACCCTCTTTGGCTCGATCCTGGCCTTACAGCTGTTGGCCATCCGGGCTAATGGTTCAGGACTTGTCCCATCAGACAGATTCTTTCCCATACTGGGGGTTGCTGCCTCCAAGGCTTCTCAGTGAAGGGTCTTGTCATCATTAATGGGACTTGGAGGGCCAGGCAGAATCGTTAAGTGTGGATGTGACTATCTACATTGGGTCTGCCCCCTACCTAGATTAGACTAGGTGTGCCGAGGAGGGGTGTGTCCTCGGCTTGGGCCTTGGAAGGACTAAGACCCTTAAGCCTACCATCTGGGGAGATCGCCCTCCTCGGCTTGGGCCCCCGGGCCTGCCTAAAGGTGGGCCGGGTATTCTGGGCCCTCGGGCCCCACAATAGCCCCTCAAAACCCTGCTGCACGTATCCTTGGACGGGGAGGAGGGTTTTGCAAACCTCGGCCCCTATGGTCCGAAAGGCCGTTGGTTGGCTAGTTCTTCCTTGAGTGGTCGGATCGACCCTTAGGCTCTTCATTGGGTAGTTAGTTTCTTCACGGGAATAGGTCTTCGGACCGAGCAGTACTTTGGCTTCATCGTAAATAGATAGCTCCTCGTAGGCTTGAGTCCGTAGACCACGCAAGACCTAGGTACAGTCGCTGCCTTAAGTACGAGTGGCCAGCTCCCCGTAGGCTTGAGTCCGAGGACCATGCAAGACCTAGGTACAGTTGTTGCCATCGTTTCCAAGTGGCTAGCTCCCCATAGGTTTGAGTCCGTAGACCATGCAAGACCTAGGTACAGTTGCTGCCTTAAGTACGAGTGGCCAGCTCCCCGTAGGCTTGAGTCCGAGGACCATGCAAGACCTAGGTACAGTTGCTGCCATCGTTTCCAAGTGGCTAGCTCCCCATAGGCTTGAGTCCGTAGACCATGCAAGACCTAGGTACAGTTGCTGCCTTAAGTACGAGTGGCCAGCTCCCCGTAGGCTTGAGTCCGAGGACCATGCAAGACCTAGGTACAGTTGCTGCCATCGTTTCCAAGTGGGCCTCGATCATGAGGACACAGTGTTCACCTCTTTGGGCAACTCAGTCCCACGTCGGGTGGAAGTCCTTCCCCTCAACCCCTTTGAGGATGCTGGAGCAAGAGCCATTGTACCGCTACTGCACAGTTGCCTCCAGTAGGAGTTTGTCCTCGGATCCGAGGACTTTGCTTTTGGTGTGAGGACGTCCACGGGTCTTTTCCAGTGAGCTGTTTTTCCTCGGGTCGGCTTGTGACTTCGCACGTGGGGCTGATCTTGCCTCTGGTTTGTGTTCCTCATCTTTCTGGTTTACGAGGCGTCGCTTGGCCTTCCGCGCTTCCTGTTTGACGCTTCGGTGTCCGTAACGCGCCTCCATTAATGCCCTCGTGGATTAACACGCAGCAGGCAGCTAGCAATCCCCTTGGAACTGGGTGGGAATTAATTCCCTTTGACAATTCCCCCTTCGAATTCCGCGCGGTTCAGCTCCTGCTGGTTTTCGCCCTCCATAAAAGGCGTTCTGGGGGGAGCGTTTCTCCTCATTCCATGAATTCTCCCCCACAAACAGACGTATACACTTTCGCCCTTTTGAGCCCCTTTGATACCACCACCAGGGTTGTGACCGTAGTTAGGAGACCTGGAGCTAAGTGCCGCCGTGGCCGCAGTCCCCACTAGGCTGCCGGCGCGGCAGAGTTTAGGCGTAACACTGGCCGAGTCTCGCATGGTGGCCAGGGGGGACGTCGTTGAAATACCTAACGTCTTCCCCCAGAGCGCACCTCCGACGAAGGGGGCACATGAACTCTCGTCATGGCTGATGCCCGAGTATTGCCGTCTCCGACGGTCAATGCTCGTGTAGTTCGGAGGGGGTCGAGGGAGCATCATGAGGGAGGGTGTTCCGGGGTCTAGGGGCTCCTCACTTTGTTCAAGCTTTGGTTTGAAGGTGAGCCAGCCCCTAGCCCCCCTTCCCGTGCTTTTACCGTCAAGTTCTCCCATTTTCTTGACGCCAATAAAAGCACGGGTTGACACTTCCTTCATTCCTGATATTAATTCTTTGCGAGCCTCTTGCCCAGCCAGTTCCAACACCGGTCCGCCTGAGCCTCCGATTGTAGGATTAGTCGGTAGGAATTTTTGTAAAACACGCCTGTCTGAGCCTCTGATTGTATTTGTATCTTTTTTTTTATGAAATAATGAGAATTGTAGTACTTGTAATCTCTTGTAATCTCTTCTGAATTAATAAAGGATTTTTCTTTTATTTGTTGTTGAGTTTCCTCTTCGCACTGCCATTCTTCTCTTCTTCTTTTCTTTTTCTTTCTCTTTTCTTTGCACCGTCAACTTCTGAGTAGTAACTGCTTTAGAACGATCGCCGGTTGCGCCGGCCGGCGCACTAACCCTTCCCACAGACGGCGCCAATTGTAAGGGCTCCTTTTTCGGAGGTGGGCCCCCGACAATGAATTTGTAGAGAGTGGGGCAAAGGGTTTGGCTCCAGCCAGCCCTTCGCCGGTCTTCTTTGAACTTCACGTTTATTTGCTCTACGCCTGGGGTTGCTCCTCGGCTGGCGTCCGAGGAGGCCCCCCTTCACCAGGGGGGTTCTTTGCCTTATATACCCTCTTTGGCTCGATCTTGGCCTTACAGCTGTTGGCCATCCGGGTTAATGGTTCAGGACTTGTCCCATCAGACAGATTCCTTCCCATACTGGGGGTTGCTGCCTCCAAGGCTTCTCAGTGAAGGGTCTTGTCATCATTAATGGGACTTGGAGGGCCAGGCAGAATCGTTAAGTGTGGATGTGACTATCTACATTGGGTCTGCCCCCTACCTAGATTAGACTAGGTGTGCCGAGGAGGGGTGTGTCCTCGGCTTGGGCCTTGGAAGGACTAAGGCCCTTAAGCCGACCATCTAGGGAGATCGCCCTCCTCGGCTTGGGCCCCCGGGCCTGCCTAAAGGTGGGTCGGGTATTCTGGGCCCTCGGGCCCCACAAAAATCATTCAAACTCTCTCTTCCTCTAATTTTATATATAGTGTTAGATATTTGATTATGTTTTTTTTTTTTATTATTTTTTTTTAATTACGATTTATTTATATTGGACTCATCATTTTCTACTCTAAATTAACTCATTTGGCACAAAAATTTTAAAAAAAAAAAATTCAATTAGATGGAACACATGTCGTAAAATTAAACTCTAATTGAAATCCGATTTTTACATTGAATTAACAAACTTAGTTCAAAATTTTAAAATTTTTTATTAGACTCTAATTAAATTTTAATTTAAAATCTAATTGGATTTTCTTTCGGTTTTACTTATTAATATATATATATATATATATATTATATAGATGACTTATAAAATTGAATTTTTTTTAGTTCTACAAAGAAAAAGGCTCATAAATACAAAATCATTCAATTTTTTTTTATTTTTTTTTATGATTTAATTATATTAGACTCCTCATTTTTTACATTAAATTAACTCATTTGGTACAAAATTAAAAAACTTAGATTAGATGAGACACATGTCGCAAAATTAAACTCTAATTGAAATCCAATTTTTAAATTGAATTAACTCACTTCGCTCAAAAAATTAAAAACTTAGATTAGATGAGACACATGGTGCAAAATTAGACTCTAATTGAATTCCAATTTGAAATCTAATTGGATTTTCTCCTAGCATTATCTATTATTATAACTAGTATGTAGCCCCGTATTACCGCACGAGAATTGATATATTATTAATAATTAGTTTATTAATGTTTAAAAGGCTCAATTAAGTCCAAATTCATATTATTAACCAGAAAATTTCATTAACAAAACTTAGCAGTATATATATTTTACACAGAAAGATGAACCTTGGTGATAATGTTTATCCAAAAGATCCATTCACGCTTTTGAATCTTCAATCTCTATTGGTGATTGAAATTTTTGTAGCTTAAAAAAATTTAAAATTAAAAAAAAAAAAAAAACCCTCAGAGTTGTACTCATTTTGTAGTTTTACGATGGGTCATTTTGTAACATTATGGGCATTTGTGTGAAGAAAAAACTTCTGAAGTTCCATGGCTGATAAAAGAAATTCTTTCCAATCTCTTTTTATAGAGAGATGGGTTTGTGCGTGTTTTTATACATTTTTCATAGTTGTATTATCACGAAGCAGGTCCAATGGATTTAGATTGGTACTATCGATTCCCAAAGCATGAGTGTTTAATATCTTATTAATTTCATCTCATTGGCTTCTGCACATGACAGTAAAATTAAAAATAATTAGATTGTACACGTATATAGTAAAATTGGACTCCAATTTTATATTCTAATTGAACAATTGGAATGATAATATATGATAGTAACAACAATAGGAAAATTCAAATAAAATTTCGGATTAAATTGTAACGATCTAAATAAAAAATTCCAGTAGAAAGACAGGGTGGAGTGATCCACTTCAAGAAGGCGACCAAACTTGCGTAAATATAGAATAATAAATCTCTTTCTGAAAAATTTACATTATTCATAATCTTTTCCTTCACTAAACATTTTAAAAACATAGTGACTCACATCTGCCATCCAAACATCTACAGCCAGGTCCTCTCCAATTCGCGTGAGATTCTATTGATCACTAAGTTCCTTTGCAGCCTGCAAAAAGTATCATCCATCAGTCCACAACAGTGCTTTTTTCATTGTTATAGGTGCCAAACCTGAACAAAAAGCCAAATATAAGGATAGTGAATTTTAGGCATAATGTGCATCTAATCACATATTAGCAATTTATAACAAATGTAAAGATGCAAACTTTGTAAGTGAATAGTAAACAAAACTCATTGTTAAAACCAAGAAGAAAGCATTTTAATCCAAAACTCAGTGCAAATGTAAAGATGCAAACTTTGTAAGCAATTTATAACAAAGATGCAAACTCTAGCTTTGCTATCTTTTTGGAAATTATGCAATGTACCCAAACCAAGTTCTTATCACCGATATTAATCTCTTTGGTTCTTACGTTTGATTGCAAAATTAAGGAAAAACTTAATTAGCACAGTAACTCACTTGACCTGATACATAGAAGTGGTTTTAATGAGAATAAGCCCACATACATTTAGCCACATAATGCAAAATTCAACTTCAATTTCAGATTCTAGACACATGGCACAAAATTAGAATTCTAATTAGGAATTCTAATTTGAGTTTCTCTCTGCTTCACCTATTATTATTATTATTATTATATATATATATATATATATATATATATTTCATCATATTGCTTTCTCTTTACCTTTGTTTTTCTTTGTCTTTATTTCTAAAATTGCTCCACTGCATTCATAAAAGTAGGCACTACATAAATGGAAAATGTGTAAACTTCAAATTGGAATAAATGGAAAATTAAAATACTAAACCCTACCAAAAAAAAAAAAAAAAACAAGAGCCTCCTCACAAGCATGAAGCACGTGTGATGAGACCATATTTTTCAGACCTAAACTGTTCAAAGAATCGGTAAAGGGAGAGGTTCAAGAATTTTAAGGTCGGACCAAGGTTCAACCAAGGTTGAACCATGATGAAGTTATAATTACTTTAATAATTAATTAAAGCCCAAATATAGATATTAAATTTATAAAACTAGCAAAATTGACTAATATATCTATATATGTGAGGGAAATTTAATGATTTTCAAGCATATATTTACAAATTAAATAAGAAAGTTAATAAAATAAAATAATAACCATGAAAACATTAAAATTTATGATTAATTTTTGAAGTAAAGTTGAATATTTTTGAAGGATTTTAATTATAATTTTTTTTATTCCTTTTAAGAGATGGATAATTTAATTAAAGTTGTTTTTATAAAAATTCAAAAAAAAAAAAATTGCATTAAGTTTACTTCAATTTTTTTTTTAATAAAATTTTTGAGCATTAGCTTGCAAGCTTAGCTGAGTGGTTAGACTCTAGCTCCAACTCCAACCATGCCTAGGTTCTAAACCTGGTAAACGCAATTTTTTGATTTTTTTTTCTTAATTAACAAGCATGCTTGAACCGCGGTTGGATCGCATGGTTCATGCCATCGGTTTTGCTTGAACCATGCGGTCTAACCGCAATTTAAGGGGTTTATAGATTTCAAATAAATCTGGTTCTCTATGTTTAAAAAACCAGATTTTAATCTTGTCTTCAGTTAACCTGGTATGACCGCCCGGTTTGGTCCGAGTTTAACAACCTTGGATGAGACTAGTTAATATTACGATGTAAGAAAGTTTTATTTTTTAAAAGGGACAACAATGCCCCCAATTTAGTACGCTTTAATTATATTAAATGTTCTAATAAAGTTCTTTTGTTTTTTTGAGCATATTTTGATGGATCCTACAGAACAAATACCATTCCTCTCATCTTATACCGTACTTACACTTTCAAATTTCAACAAATAAGCAATCCACAAAGTGTATCTAAATGTACTCTCTTAACTCTTTTTCCTTTTTTTTAGTTACTCTCTCAAACTAAACACTACGTTTTAGAGAGAGAGAGAGAGAGGAGGGGGGGGGGGGGTGTGAAGTGAAGGCTAGTTTTAGAAAAGGCCATCTCAAATATCTAAAAAATGAGGTGATGCTTCAAATGGGCATTGCATATGGTTCTAGTAATGAAATCTTCAACACTAAGCCCAAGGTGATGCCAACTTTCCAACGCAACCAAAACAAAGTTTTGGGTAAGTTTTGAAACTAGAATAAAATCTTTTCTCTTTTCTCTCTCTTTTTTTTTTTTTTTTTTTTTTTTTTTTTTTTTTAAAATTATAGAAAGGTTAATATCTAGTTTATTCAAAAGAAATGTGAGCCAATCAATTTACATTAGTCCTAAAAAAACAGATGCTCCATTCCAACGCATCCAAAACACTGTTTCAGAGTGTAACAAGATGCCCCATTTAAAGTAATAAGTATTTACTACACAGAGGAATAAAGGCCAATTCAATCTCATCGCCCTTTTCGTTCAATTCTTGCACAACAAGGAGGAATTTCCCTGTCACTCATGGGGAACAAAAGTGACTCCCTCTCCCTTTGTTAGTTTCAGTGTAGCGAAGACTTATGACTGATTGGTCCACCTCTATAAGGTGTTTTGTCCAGCCTAACATAAAAAAAAAAAAAAAAAAAAAAAAAAAAAAAAAAAAAAAAAAAAAAAAAAAAAAAAAACCTAGAGATTCAAGAATGGTTTTAGAAATTTAGAATTAGAACAACATGCCCATTCTATTTGAGATCGAATTAGCTACTAAGAGCATTCACTGGTGAGATTGTATATATGAACTAGCAGGGTTTGAGGATTCACCTTTAAAAAAACTAGCTAATATTCCGTGTTGTGCATTTTCTAAGATTTTATAAGAAATTATTTTATAACTCATTGGGTTTATCAATACTATTATTCTTAGTCACTATAGTCTCAGGTCAACAAAGTTTGTTAGTAAAACTAAATTCAAACTAAACCATAGTCTCTAGTCATATTTTCAATTCCAAGACTAGGTATCCTTTATTATATAGTGTAAGAAGGGGACAGAGACAAATACATTTACAATGTTTGAGAAATTATAGACATCAACATAAGAGAAAAATGGTACCACAGTCCATGTTGTTTATTAATTACGAAGAATATATATTTATTCATTACAATCCAACCCATTACCCACATGTTTACAATGAATAAATAAATACATCAAATCTCCTTTTTTTTTTTTTTTTTTTTTTTTTTTTTTACAGAGTTACATTTGGTTAAATTAAAAACCCTTAAAAAGGAGAAACTTAAAAAGAAAAAATAAGTGATAGTAAGAGGGCATACTATAACTGTGATTTAGTCATTTTATTTTATAATTTGAGAAGAAGACAAATATTCAATACATTAAAGAAAAGAAAGAATTATAGATGGCCATTAGACTGAGCTTCCACAATATTAGAGGTTGTTTGGTTTACTAGTTTTCATGACTCAATTCTTTATTTCCATAACTCAATTCTCAAAAATGGTGGGACTCATAGCAAAATACTTGTTTGCTTTCACAATTTCTTTGTTTTCATAACTCTATTTCCAACACTCTACTTTTTGAGTTATGAGTTGTTGGCTGTTTTCAGTTTCCAATTCTCATAACTCAATGGCATTTTTGTAATTAAACACAAAAGGGGACCCACTGTCATAACTTCAGTCACACCTTTTGACCACCTTTTCACTTTTTTTTTCCCCTTTCCTCTTGGGTTCGGTCTTCTCCACTCATTTGGGTTTCCTCCTTTTTTTTTTTTCTTTTTAGTGGGTTCGGTCTTCTACTCCCGAGTTTTTTTTTTTTTTTTTTTCATTGGGTTTGGGTGATTTGAACTTTTTTATTTTTATTTTTTTTATTTCTTCTTTCATTGGGTTTGGTCTTCTCCACATGGTTTTTTTTTTTTTTTTTTTTTTTTTTTTTTTTTTTTTTTTTTCAGTGAGTTCAGGTTTCTGGGTATTGAAAAAAAAAATCTGCATTAGTGACAGTTATGGGACACGCAAATAGTGTGAAAAATATTGAGTGATGGAAAAGTGAGTGATGGTGCCAAACGGGTGTGAAAAATTAAGTGATGAGTGATGGAAATTGAGTGATGAAAAAAAATTCATCCAAATAGCCTCTTAGCAATACAATCAGACACATCCTCAAACTAAATGGAAGGACTATCTAGAACATTGCAGCCTTGTTAGCTATTCGGTGTGCAACCTTGTTAACTTGAGCTTGAAATGCTCAGACTTCCATGCTCGTAAATTTGATATAGCAAGCTCTGCATCCTCTTTGAGATGGACGATCCTTTGATGTATTTTCTACTTGACTGCTGAAAGAATTTATAACTGATAAAGAGTCACTTCGAACATTGTGAGCATTTATAATAGTGATTTAGTCTAGGCTGGAAGTATGCTAAGATAAAGTTGTGTAAAGAAGAAAAGAGAAGGAAATCAAAAGGGGTAGGTAATTGAAGGGTTTGAAATTTTGGATAGCCAATTGAATTGATGGGGGAAGTGGAAGAGAGAGAGAGAGGGAAAAGTAGTGTCAAAGGATGAGATGTAACTATAAAAAAAAAAATAAATAAAAAAAAAAGATGGCTAAGTTATCAAAGAAGGGCGCCACTTCGCAGAACCTTATGCTCTCTTGCATAAGATCTCTGCTTATATATATATATATATATATATATATATTTGATATGATGAAGATTATTTGGAAATTTAGACCCCAATTTCATGAAATTAACCAATTTTAAAGCCAAGTTGTTAATTAGATATATTATGAATAGTTCTTGGTTAAACAAACAAACATCAATATCATGCACAGCAGAATAATAAATAACACAAGATATGATAACTTAGGAAAACTAATGAAACAAAATAATTTCATAGTAAAAAACTAGGGGGAAACCTTCCAAAATAATCAATCAACTATAGTAAAGAAAAGTTTTATATCTAGTACAAAACCTTTGTCCCTAGACTCTATAATCCAAGTAGATGAACTTACAGTAATAACCTTTACTACATTAGAACCTTTGAACTCTTCAATATATGAACGTCTTGAGCTTCCGAATGACTCTTCAATAGATGACGCACCTACAATCATAACAAGAACCTTCGAATGAGTCCAAGAACTTCTTGAAAGTTTTCTTTACAGTAACAAGTCTATGGTGGTCGCTATGGCTTCAATTTCTTCATCAAATGAACTTCAAATTTAATTTGAAACTTTTTGGTATGATTAATTTGAGACAACTTGGTTACAAAAACCATAGCCGCACAAATGATGTGCTTCTCTCTCTCTCTAACAATTTTTCTAATAGATGACTTATAATGTCCTTTAAATATTTATTTGAACAAATCTCACTTCGAGCTTCAAAAAGACAAGTTATGGGCTTTTTCGCGTTATTGATTTTTATTGAAATGCAAAGCTTGATAGATCGATAGATATCAAGCTAGGTATAGAGGGGGCAAAAAGTAATCTCGATAGATCGAGAAGTATTAAGGAGGTATCAAGATAACTAACGGGAGGTATTGAGCTAGTTATGAGGTACATGCTAAAAATGCACTTTTCTTGAGCTAATCTTCAATTTCAACTTTAAAACACATCAAAACTCAATAAAAGAACATAATTTGTCATGGTTTGACAATACCAAAACACATAAACCTAACAATCTCCCCCTTTGTCAATCCATGACAAAATCTCAAGTACAAAAGTAAGCTCAATACAATAATAAACAGATTACAAAGAATGAACTCATATTCAAATACACTAGCCTAATCTTAAAAAATAAAAATAAAAAGTCCCAAGAAATCATAGCATAAACTAGAATTGATTGTCTTGATTGGCTCCATACTCGTCTTCTTGAAAGCACTTAACAAACACATTATGCGCACTATGTGGAAAGCAATGACAGATAATAAACAAGTAAAGCTTAAGATTATGTATACAATATATATTGCTCTCATCCTAAGCAAATAAAACACATTTCCTCCTTAAACAAACATGTATTACTCCCCCTAACACATAGAATCTCTAAAACCCACACTTTCTCCCCTTTTTTGACATGATTGACATGGGACATTGAATGTTCAAATAGTGCATAAACCACTATGAACGTTTAGACCCCTAATTTACAAATTACCAATTCAAACTTTATATTAAACAATGTGTGTGTAGGAAATGACTATAAACTTCTACCAGAATTGATAAACAATCTAAATAAATAAATAAATAAAAAATCACATCCACAGCAGAAATTAAATGGCAAAGATTAAGGGAAGAGAGATGCAAACACAAGGACAACACAACGATGTGTTATCGAAGAGGAAACCAAAGCCCTCAGCGTAAAACCTCTCCGCCACATTCCAATCGGTCAATAATCCACTAAAGAATGAAGTTGGGATACATGAACAGCAGAAGACCTTCCAAGCCTAATCTACCCAGTGTACCTAAGCCCTCCAAGCTTCTTGTTCCAACGAGGTTGCGCCGAACTTTTGTCTTTTTTAGCTTACCGGATTCTGCTATAGCCCATAGCATCAACCAATAACCAGTGGTCTCTTCCTAACTGCTTCCCAAAGCACCAAATAGCCTTCTCACATATATGAATATGGTGAGAAAAGGATTTGGATAAGAACCTCTTAAGGATGAAACAATGGAGAGGATGAGAATAGAAGAATTTGAAGAGTCTCTATGTAAAGATTGTGGATGAATCAATCTTGTTTTTCTCTCAAAATTCTCTCTGGAAACTCTCTACATTTCATGGGTATAAGAGGTATTTATACTGGGGTGAGAGTGGAATGCGAAGAGTTAGGTTTTTCAAAACAAGGCTGGTTGGCAGCTTGGCCTCGTGACTTGACTAAGTTGTGAGTTCAAGCCGCGAGATAACAGAACGGCCAAGCTGGACTTTTTGTCTTGTAGTGCTTCAGTTGGTGTGACTGTTCATCTTCTCTGCACGCTTCACTTGTGTGCTGCAATTGGCAGCTTGCCAGTCTCAAGTCACTCACGAGTCCTAGTCGCGAGTTTCTGCATCCTTGCACAATCTTGAGCATTTCTTCACACTCTCTCACTCACTACCCTTACATAATTCCCACCTAAATACAGGGTTACTAATTGCTAAATTACAAGCAAATTTGGCATGGAATAAAGCCAACACAATGGTTGATTAAATTCAACCTTGCATGCACAAAAGGCTATAACACAAGGAAAACATAAAGATGATCAAAGGGGCATAAAGAATCCATGAAACACGATTCCCACCTAAATACAGGATTACTAATTGTCAAATTACAAGCAAATTTGGCACGGGATAAAGGCAACAAAATGGTTGATTAAATTCAACCTTACAAGCACAAAAGGCTATAAAGTTTCACAAGGAAAACATAAAGATGATCAAATGGGCATAAAGTATCCATAAACAAACATAAATAGAATGACAACAAAATACCATGGAAACTAAGGGGACAACACATACATGGAATGCAAACAAATAAAACTCCCCACCCTCCCCCAGATAAAGAGCAATGATTGTAAAAACAACTTTTTCCCATTTGAAAATGATAAAACAACTATTGGAGAAAAAAATTTTGAGGATATATATAATTATATATATATATATATATTAAAAAAATGACTTAGGAAAAACCAATGAATCAAATTAGTTTCACGGTAAAAAATAATAATAATAATAATTAAAAAAATTTAAAAAAAAAAAAAAAAAAACTTGGGGAAAATCTTCCTAAAAAACAATCCACTATAGTAAAGAAAAGTTTAAGATTTGGTAAAAAAAAAATTGTCCTTAGACTCTACAAATCCAAGTAGATGAACTTACAGTAAATTTTTTTTATTGCATTAGAACCTTTGAACTCTTCAATATGTGAACACCTTGATAGATGATGCACTTGCAATGACAATAGGAACCTTCAAATGTCTCCAAGAATTTCTTGAAGGTTTTCTTCATAGCAACAAGTTTGAACTTGGTTACAAAAACTCTAACTGCACAAATAGACTCTCTCTCTCTCTCTCTCTCTATATATATATATATATATATAAAAGCCTTTTAATAGATGGCTTATAATGTCCTTTAAATACTAGTTCAAATGGATCTCAATTTAGACATCAAACAAACAAGTTTTGTGCTTTTTTGCGTTGTTGATTTTTGTTGAAACACAAAGCTCAATAGATTGAGAGGTATCAAGTTAGCTATCAACAAGGCATAAGGTAATCTTGATAGATCGAGAGGTATCAAGATAGTTATTGAGAGGTATCAAGCCAGCTATTGAGGTACGTGCTGAAAATGCACTTTTCTTGAGCAAACTTTGTATTTTTAAATTGATCTTCAATTACAACTTTAAGACGCATCAAAACTCAATAAAATAACATAATTTAGCATGGTTTGACAACACCAAAACACATGAAACTTACAAACATGTTGTGGATCCAAAAGCATATAAATATATATATATATATATATATATATATTTATATATCCACCATAAGAGCATCTCTAACAATCTCTTCAAATTTTTTTTTTCCTTGGGTAGTTTCATTCTCTAAATTTGGATGAAAAATTGGTTGGAAAAGCCTTCTTGAAGATGCTCTAAAGATGTAGTGAATTGTGATTTAGCTAAGAAGGCCATTAGAGGATTTGCTTTACAAATATAAGGAAACACTTTACCGGATATATATATATATAGTATGTCTAGTTTGGACTGCTCCTGGACAATCTGACTGTAGAAGGGGTTAAACAAAAAATTGTACGGATGTGTTGATGGGTTCCACTCACCAAACAGGTCGTATGCTCTTCACACTTACGGAACAAGTTAAAGCTGATTTCTCATATTATTGGTCCACATATTGGTGCTACCCTCCAACTTAATCTTAAATGAACTTACCAATAGTTTATTCTTTTTTATTTATTTTTATTTTATTTTATTTTATATTTGTTTTAAATAGTCTAGAACCTCATTTTTATTTCCATTTTATCCCTATATTTTACTAACACATTGGAAAGAAGTAGAGGTGTAATCGTGTTTGTCTAGAATCTTCTATGCACACAAAGAAGTCTTGGCCAATAATGGTCTTTTATCTCTACGCATTCTTGTTGCCAAAGTTTCCACATTTCTCTATCCACATTCAATTTCATCACTCTTTTTAGTTTACTCCTTGCTCACTAAGGAGGAATATTCAGCATCATAATACATAGGTAGTAAAAGGCACCCCACTTCTTGTTAGTTTCAGGTGGGGTAGCTTTATATATAACTTTATATTATGATACGATAATAGAATGGAGTAATATTCCGATCAAAAATTTTTAATTACACTTATGAAGTTATATTTATACTCTTCATGGGTTTTACTTAACATTCAATTAAGTATAATTAAAATAATTGTGTAATTAAAATCATTACCCTTTGTTCAAAATTACTATCTCCATAAATATATATATATATATATATATATATATTTTTTTTTTTTTTTTTAAGTTGACGATATCTCCCCTAAATATTAAAATTTAAGCACTTACAAAATTCACTTACTTGAATAAAATGATGATATATAAAATAAGCTTGAATGGAACTAGTGTTCTTTTAAATCCCGAAAATTATATATGAATGTATTAAATTTTGCAATAACCTTATTTTCAATGTACAAAAGCAAAAGATCATCTTCTATATATATATATATATATATATATTTTAATGCGATACTTAATTTTGATAATATTAATAACTAAACATACCCATTTCAAAGCAGCAATAAAAACTAGAAGAACAAGTATAAGTGCAATGACTGCATAAACACGTTGATAATCAAAAGAGTTTTTAGCACAACTAAAAAATATTTAGCAATTTTTTGTAACATTATGCCGAACTAAATATGCTCATAATGGTGTACTTCTCTAGGATTCAAAGTTGAGCATACTACTAAATTGATGAATTATTTATTATTTGTCTATTAGTAAAGGGTCTTTTTTGTTCAAAGAGGGGCCACTGGCCACAAATATAGGTCACATGATCTTCTTCTTCATTTTTTTTTTCTTTTTTTTTTTTTTCTTTTTTTGCATGAGTCCACCTTTAACTTGAGGAAGTAGTTTTCAATAATTTTTGGGACGGGGTATTTAAATGTTTTTAACCAAATTTTCTTATTTTATATTTCTATTTACCATTAAAAAAAAAAATTTCATGAGGGCAGGTTCAATAAGGGACTAAAGGACATGCTCCTTTTCTGTAATTATTTCTATTAACCAAATTATCTTATTTTATAAAATTTCATTTTCAGGAAGCTCCTTTTCTGTAATTAGGGCTCATTGTGATCTCATGCATAATCAAGAGTTACCTAGGACAGGTTCAATAAGGGACTAAAGGACATGCTTGAACAACAAATTCATATAATCTAATCCGATATGATTCACACAATTGTAAGTATCCAAATCTATTGTGTAAAAGTTTGATAAAAATTCATATTCTAATTCTAACACTCCCTCTTTTGTAAGGTTTAAAGTACAAAATTTTATAAAACTTGATATTCAAATACATACTGTGAGGGTTTGGATAGCCCTGAAACATAAATTTTATTATTCATGAACAGTAAATGCACTGTTCACATATTGTACATATACTGTTTATGCATTTAAAAATATTAAAAAATAGGTCCCACGATCCTATTTATGCATTTAAAAATTATTTTACTACAGTGTTATCAGCAACAATAAATTGTATTCAAATGGACCATTATACTATCTGTTGTGATACTGCGGTAAATAATCATTAGTATAATCGAATTTAGACAATTTCTGTATTTGTGTTGACCCTTCCACACTCTAATATCAAAACCCAATCATGTACTGCGACCTCACAACTTTGCTGACATGTTCTCAAATTTCTGGCTTGGAGGTGTGTGTGAAGTTTCTGTAACTTTCACACTAGATCCTTGTCCTCAAAGGCTTAGACGCTGATAGTCTTAGTGAGTCTTTCAATCTGATAAGGAAATTTTGTACTTCAAAAAAAAAGGAAAAGAAAAGGAAGTATAGAAAAAAGTGTGGCAAAATGACAAAGAACAACTTTTTGTGGTTTTCTCTCTAATCTTGGTCACTACGTTTCACAACAAAAGAATAAAAGTAAGGGTCCTTAACCATTTATTTTGGAAAATTTTTTACGGGAATGTCAAAATAGTTAATTACTTTTTCACTATTCCATAAAAAGTTTTCTAAAATAGTTTACTAATTTATGCTCTAAGAGCACATGTTAGTAAATCTCTAAAAGTAAAACAAAAACAAACCTTTGACAATGTTCCTTGGAAAGCAATCATATTACGCCACATGTCAATTACCTTAGATAATTAATGTCTGTGTCAGCTTAATATAAGCAGAGAGACACAGAGAGAGCAGAGAGAGAGAGAGAGAGAGAGTCTCTCTCTCTCTCTCTCTGTTTTCTCTCAGCTCTGTCTGTATATAGTTGATCATGAGCCCTACTTCTTTCACTGCAGCACAGTTGTTCTCTCTGTGTTTTGCTTTTAAGGTGAGACTCTCTTGCTTACTTTCAATTATTCACTTCCATTTCTCTTAATCACACATTCGTATATAATGCATGGTTGAAGAATCAAGAATGTGAAGTTTCTTCGTTAATATGAAAGCAAAAGAAGAATTTGAACCTTCTTTCATGCTGGTTTTGAATCGTTTGATTTCAATAGTAAGGAAAGTTTTGGTTTTTGAGTATATTGCTGTCAAATTGTATTGTTTCCATAATGTAACTAGACAACATAATTTATGGCTATATTCCTTTTTTATTTAATGTTTAGGTTATTAATTTTTTATTTTTAATTTCTCTGAAGTATATTAATTTGCATTGAATAAATTTTCAGTTAATGTGTTCTACTTTCTTAATTCACACTGTTGACTCTGTGTACTGATGACTTATTAACATGGTAGTAGCAGATTTGAAAATGGTTTTGGTTATTTGATTGCAACAATGATGTTGCAACCATTGAGTTTTGAGCATGACAGTTAGCAAAATTTGATGGTAAATTCAAATCAACATGCTTGTCTACACTCCTGCGATTTGATTTTCACTTTCAAATAATGAAAGCAGAGTTTTGTTAAGTAGCTTTCTAATGTTTTTCTGTTTATTTTATTTTTTGGCTCCATTTTATTTTTCTTGAAAGATATCTTTGCAGTCACTTTGGTTTAGTTTTGTGGGTTCTCTATTATTATTTATACTAGTTTTTAATCTGTTTGGTTCTCGAGAAAGCAAAGGAAAGAAAATGAAGAAAAAAAAATTTCACATTTGTTCAAAATAAACAAATTCCTAATCTTTTATTTTATTTTTTAAAACTAAAGACATGTGGTAGCATATGTGGCTACTCAGGTGGCATAGAATAAATATTTTAATAATACCATTAGCCACGTTAGCTTTTTCCATTCACCACTTAATGTCATGGACTATTTAACATAATATCAAAATATTAGGGACTAAACTGATTGAAACGTTAAAAATTATTTGGACATATAAGACAAACATTAGGAACCAAAATTCTAATTTACCAAAATAAAATACATAAAATGAAGAAAGTAAGAGAAGAGATATGATCTTAAGGGAATTAGGAAGAGACAAAAAAGGAGAGAAAAAAAATGAAGAGTGACTATGCATGAAACCTGATCGGTTGGAGAACATATGGGTGGGTGAGTAGAAACTTATGATTTCCTTTTCTTCTTATTTTTTCTTGTTTTTTTACTTAATTTAGTCAACATATAATTATAAAAACTAGAAAGTGAAAAAACAAAAAACAAAAACAAAAGTTTGAAAACGTTGTTTTATTGAAGATACCAATGGCGAGTGGGAAAATACTCATCTTTGTCGTGGTGTGGTGTCAATGCCATGAACCAGACATTTTTATTTTCATTTTTTAATATAAAGCTTCTTTAGATATACTTTATTTGATATAATAATGGTAAAATGAATTGTTATAGTTAAAGTTTTTAGTTCAATGATCTAGGGGTTGTTTGGATTTTTAGTTTCCATTACACATAACTCTGTTTCCATCACCCATAACTCAAAATTTGTGGATCCCACAGCGAAGTAGTGTGTTTAGATGTATTTTTAGGACTCAAGAGGGCAAGATGACTCAAATTCATCTCACCTCTCCTATTGGTGTAACTATTGAATTATATATATATATATATATATATATATATATAAATTGTTTAATTTCAAAAGTTGGCATGACTTGTATCCTTGTAAACTGTAAAGTACATACGTAATTATGATGATTTATTTTCATCAAAATATTATGATAATTTATTTGGAATGGTACATAGTATACTATACAATGAGGACGAAATTTCCAATTATACAATGATTAGTTTGCGCGTAATGGATTCACTATTTATAAAGGTAAAATCATATTTGTAAAGGATGTTATTATATGTCAACAATGGTATGTGTAGTGTTCAACAAAAGACCTCCAAGAACAACTTTAATGTTGCAGCCGAAACGAAGTGACGCTTTGTTCAATATTTACTTTTTGGAAGTGAAAATTTTGGAATTGTCTGAATGTGCTTTGAGTTTTTATTTTTTTTTTGTTATTTTCCTTTTGTTCAGTCAATGTCTTTGGGCTGGATTTTGTTGAAGCAATTCCAATTTTAGCGATTGTATGAATGTGCATGACATTCAATGTTGGCATCAGAAATAATGAGTATGGACGCCTAGATTTTATTGAGGTGGTGTTGTAACTCATTTAGTTACTGTAATTTGCATTTTGTATTACTTTGATGGCTTTCTCTATTATAAGTTACTAGCCGCGAACCCGCGCATTGTGCGTGATAATTATTTTTATGGTGGTTTTATTAAAAAAAAATTTACAATTTAAACTAATCTAATAATGAGTAATTTATTTCATAATTATATTTTTATTTATTATAAGAACAATCATAAATGTAATATAGGATCAATCCAAAACACCAAAAAAATAAGAAAAAATAAACTAAAAAAAATTAATAAAACTTAACAATGATTAATTGAACCAATATTAGGATAAAATTTTGTTTTTGATAATCTATTAAGGTTATTTTCTTTGTAGAAATTATAATTTCGGCCGCTCAAAACATATTATCAAATAAACAATTATTAGCAAAATCTAAGAATTAAATTTCTATACATGCATTGTTAAAAAATAATAATAATTAAAATAAAATTGCAAAAGTTCAAATTTGTCACCTATCCGATTATTTTTGTTTGGCTAACCTTTGCTTTTCTTTCGTTTGGCTAACCTTTGTTTTTCTTTAAATAAATGGCAATATAAAGTACTTCTAGTACAACTATTAAGAGTACTTTGTCCACTACAAAGGATTAGAAAATAAACAAAAATTAGTAAAGTCTCATAGTTTAACATCTAAATTGATCACTATAAAAAATCATGCTATATAACAGAATAAATACCAAATTATCCAAATCATGCTATGTAATAGAATAATATTATATTTTTATATGCTATATTTAATTCTTTAGAAAGCAATAGGATAACATTTAACATTCAAAGAGAATAAAAAATAAATAAAAAAACAACAACAACAATTTAAAAAACTAAACTAAATCACAATTTAAAAAACTAAACTAAATCGCATCAACCTAAAGTAGAGATGCAAGAAAAATAAAAATAAAAAAATCCACCAAAAAATTTAGAGAGAGAGAGAGAGAGAGAGAGAGAGAGAGAGAGAAAGAGAGGGAGAGAGAGAACCTTTTTTTTTTTTTTTTTTTTTTTGTGAGGGAAAACTATGCAAAGAATAGAAGAGATAGTGACAAATTTATAGTAAGAATGTGTGAATAAGAAAAGACAAAAATAAAGGAAGGTAAAGGGAAAGAGGAAGAATGATATTAATGGAGATGGTAGTGGGGAAATGAAAAGGTAAAGGAGGGAGAAAGATTGAAGAAGTAGTGGGGAGATGAAATGGTAAGGGAAAGAGAAAGGTTGGAGAAGTGTAAATAAGTAGTGGAAGTAAATAAATAAGTAGTGGACTACATTTATAGGGTTGAAAATTGTAAAAATCATTTTTAAATTGTAGGAAAATTATATTTTAAAAAAGAAAAGAAAAAAAAGAATGACGTGACAGCTGATGTGGCACAACGTGAGAGCAACAGCATTAAACGCTACGCTTCAGCTTTTAGTAATATATAGATGAGAATAATTCATGTGTAAGGTGCAGTGACTTGTAAAACCTGAAACCGCTATGACTTGGTTAGGCTGTTATATTTATGTAGTTGATTGTATGCTGATAGGCTTTAGAGATATGGTTTTAAAATTTTGTTTTAGATCTTTTCCCACCTTGGCTAATGGTCTTACCGGTTGCAACCAATCAATGAAAAGACTAGCCTCATCAAGGTATTCGAAACTATTCCTTTAAAGTGATATAACCTGTGGACATCTTAGAAAGATTTGGGAAAAGAAAGAGAGGGGGGGGGGGGGTGGTGTTGCTAATTGAAAGCCTTTTAGTTTGCTTCTTATCTGTTTTTATTGAAGTTATCTACATGGATTTTGAAAATTTTCAATGGAAGACTTTAATTGGAAATGTAATTCTAATGACAGCCAAGTTGCAGATGTCTGAAATTAGTCTCCTTGGCTAATCAACACCTGCTTCTGTGTTTTGGACAATATAGCATGTGTACATTTTTAGACCCCTTAAAACACAAGTTGTTTAACCTAGTTATTTAGCCAAGTGATGATAAATTATTCAGATCTAGATTAACACAAGAAAATCATATCACGTAAATAATGCGAAAATATAAAGAACACACAATATGATAACCTAGAAAAATCCACTATGAAAGATATAATCTAGGGAGGATATAATCTAGCTATCCTTAAGGTAAAACAAATCCACTATGAAAGAATTGAAGTTTGTACAATAGAACTTAGTCCACTAACATCCTATTGCTACCTCAAGTAGAAAACTTACTACCACAACCACATGACAGATCCGAGTTCACGAACTACTTCTTCCCTTGATCTACTGCAATCACAAGTTCTCCTATTTGTGATTTTGAGACTCCACTCAAAGGTTTTAGATCTTCTTTAGTTTTTTATGCAGCAATTGAAGCAATCACCAAGTTCTTGACATGAATTTTGATCTTGATAACCCTAAGTGTGTATGAAAGTAAACACCTCTAAATCTCACAAAAGATTCAGCACATCAAAGACTTCTAAACTGTAGCTAGGGTTTTTCCTTTTATACTTGGAGTAAAACATGAAACCCTACACGTCATATGGGCTTGGGCTGAATTGGAAATTCTACAGAAAAATAAATCTGCACAAGATTCGATTGATCGAGTCGAATTTTCGATCAATCGAGCCTTGCAGATTTAGTCCAATAAATTCTACTATCACTCATTTCCAATTTTACAAATAAACACACTTTGAGTGGCCTAAACCTAGACTCTAATATTTTGATCATGGTTTGCCAACACATTACAAATTGTAGTTCTAATACATTTAATTCCTAAAGTCTTAGAACCTAACAAACTCCACTTTTGGCAATCCGTGACAAAACACATCACAAAAATGAAATTCTCAAAGTTTAAAAACAGCCCATTCAAATTAAACAGCCCTAAATGCAATTCAACCTAACTCCTATTTATCAGTTGCCAGTGTAGATAATAGAACGATTAAATTAACCTGTAAATTCCTGAAATACTCAACAAACACATAAAAACATGTATGGAAAATACAAGTAAACCAAAATAAATTCTTGATTTCACATAACATACAATAAGACATATACCATGAATAACCTCACAATATAAATCAATAACCAATGTATCATATGTGAAACAAGAAACAATAAAAGAAACATAAAACATAGTGTCTCCCCCTAACATATACAACCCATAAAAGATAAAAACATCATAGAGCCAAAAAGAATACACCTCATGAGCCAAATTTTTTTATTTTTTTATTTTTTGAAATACATCAAAGAAGCTCCTAGGTACAATCTATCAACAAAACAAAACTCCCCTTATCTCTATACACATATGCATATGTACTCCCCCTTTTTGTGATGAATTGCCAAAGGGCAATCATGACTCATCATTAAAAGGTGGAGGTTGTGGAGTAGAACATCTAGCACTCACCAAATCTACTCGTAAAGCCTTAAGATCAGTGAGCACATCCAAAAGAAGCTGACCATGTGCCACTTGAATGGTCATGACAGTATCCAGCATGCTTCTCAAGGACGAGTTGCTCGATAAAGAAGTAGGAGGCTCAACAACAGTTGTAGGGTCTACAAACTTCTTAGTAGTGGGGTCACCAGATGTAGGAGGCCTAGATGCACCTGTAGAAGACTCGACTCTAGGGTGCTTAGAGCTAGCTTTCAATTGAACTGCTCTTTGCCTAAGAAAGGTGGCACCTATAAGAGCTATAATATGTACAGGCTCAGATGTAGTAAAATCATCTAAACCTAAATCTAACAAAATCCTATGAATAAAAAACGAAAAGAAAAGACCATGAAATTTTGCACTACTCCTATGGACCTCAACAAGAGAACGAATGAAAAAGAGTAAGAAAACTCATAGGAGCATCGGTAACTAGGGCATACAAAAATGCACATCTCTCAATGGGAATGGTGTGAAGATGATAGATAGGCCAAATGGAGTGATAAGAAATCTGAAAAAACAAGTAATTGAGCTTAGTAAGCTCATGAGAAGTGACACGAAGATCAATACCCTAACTAATGGTAGTATTGGTGATAAAAGACATGATGCCATCAAGAGGAGGGGTCTTGATGTAAGGGTACACAAGCTGTTGTACCAAAGGTACACCAAGAGTAGAGGCCACTACAGCTGGAGTAATGACATACTCTTCACCCCTTATCCAACTCCTCACATACTAAGTGTTGGAATCATCGAAGTGGATAGAGAGGTTCGAATAGAACTCTCTAATCAAAACAGCCGGAGGAGGATGCTCGACCTCTAAGAGTGGCAACTAGCCCCTACCCTCAAAGTTCCTGTGTATCTCAGGATCTAACTCGTCTAGTATGACTTTACACTCAGCCCAAACCAACCTAAAAATGTTAAGCTTCTTATAGGGGTCTTGGTTTTTCTCAATTCTAAGCCCATCACTCTCAAAAGTAGAGGTAGAGGAGGTGGTGGTTTTCTTTGCTCTAGTTTTCCTAAGCATGATGCTAAGGGTTGGAAAGGAAATACAAAAACAGAAAATAAAGAAAAAGAACCAAGGGCAAACTGCATTAGAGAGGGTTAAAGTACAAAAATCTCAATAAATAACAATCTATATGATGCATGTAATGAATGCACATATGATGCATGCTCTAATGCATTGCAATTTGTTCAATTTTACTTTAAAAACCATCAATTGACTTGAACATAGAGGTTTAGTTCAAAAACCCCCAAATTTTGAAAACTTAATTCAAAAAATTAAACCAAATTGATCATTACACTAGTTAGAAAACATCATATAATGACATAATCAATCAATTACACAAGCCAATTTCATCAATTTTAGCCCAATTGAACAAAATCCTCAATTTCATAAAGTTTCAAGCCCTAGAAATTTTAATTGTTCTTAAAACACCAAATTGACCAAATTAATGTGTGAGAATCATGTTAACAACATCTAACAACAAAAACCCAATGAACAATTTTGATTAAAAACAACTGAAATTATCTCAAATCCAAAAAATTCTTTGTTCTAAATTTTCAATGAAAATGCATAAAAAATAAAAATTGTGATTTTAATGAAAAAGAAAGGGTAAAAAGGACTTACTAGTGCTTGAAGACAAAAACTCTTGACAGATTTGAGGAAGAAAACGACAAAAATTGCTTTAGATTGGATCCGTTGAGAAAAATGGTGAGAGGAGTATTTGAAAAAGTTCGAATAGTATGAAGAACACATGAGAAAACTCTTTTAAAACACTTACTGATTGATTTTCGATTGGTCGAAAATTAGCTTCGATCGATCAAAAATTAAATTCGATCAATCAAGCATTAATTGGGCCAGGCAGATTCAAACCAAAGTTTTTATTGCATTTTTTATCATTCAAGAAACATATTCAATCAATCGAAAATCTGAAAAAATGAGTTTTTTGAAAAACAGAGCAATTTTATGTAGAAACTTCTCAAAACACAATATTTCATGAATAAAATGCATGAGTATGAGTTTAAAAGTTTTTCAAACACACTTGAATTCATCACATATCTTCCAAAAACAAGTTTTTTCAACCAATTTGTCCCCAAAACTCAAACATTAAACATATTTTGCATCAAAATTAAAGAACATATAATCTTGGATGACCAAAACAAATTCACATGCAATATCATGTATTAAGTTTAGCAAAAAATAACTTGTATAGTGTATGCAACTAGCAATAGCTTGAAATAAATGTGAGATGATTTGTAGATAGTAATCAATTGCATTTTCTACAAAATTCATCACATAAGTTTGAAAGAGGCTATCACTTAAAGAGTTACATCATATAACTTTCACATCTCTTAGAAAACAAGTTTGTAATCATGTAAGTTTCTTGATTTGCCTCATAATATACACACAAATTTTATTTCATTGTGAATTTATTAGATTAGCTAGATAATGTACACACCAATTTTATTTCTTATGTCATCTTTATTATAGCCAAATAATGTACATACCAATTTTAGTATTAATCCGAGGCTGCACCTTATGTTCTTTTTGTACATGTACTACATTTTCTCGAGTACAAAATCTTATGATATGCACTAATGTGTTTATGATTGGCTAGTAAATAGTGGTAAGATGGTTATTTATACATTTCTCATTAAGTTCAGGTCCTAACAATCAAAAGCATGTGACTTCAAAATTAAGATCATGTGATCAAAAACTATAAACAAGTTCCACACAACACGCACTACATAGCTAAAACTAGCACAGTGCAGTAAAATGAGCTCATCCAAGCTAAACAAGGTACACAAGCACGTTATGTAAAAATAATATGGCCAACCTTGATTACAAGTCCAAAAAAATAAACACAAAACACATTTTTTGTTCTTTTTTTATTTTATTTTTAAAAGAAATAAAAAAAAACAACCTATCATGAAATGCATGAATGTTAAGTAATGCAAATCTTAAAAGTAAAAAGAACACAAAACACCAAAAGAAGAATGGTTACAAAGAGTATTGAGATAAAGCACAAGGACCAAGTCAGAAAGACTCAATTAGATTGAGTCTTTTGCCTCCAAAACATTTTAGATGCAACTCTTGCATTGAAGTTATTATTCATATTAGAATGACAAGCAACTCCAGGATTGGTATCAAAGTTTAAAACTTTTACCAATTTACCAATAAGTACCATAGGATTTTGTGCTTGAGGCATAGATACTTTTGGCTTATTTGCTCGCTTAGCAGCTTGTAACTTGAAACAGTTTGGGCAAATATGCCCAGTATTTTCATAAAAATGACAAACCCATAAAGGTTCATCATGCAAATTATCCTTAGAGAGGGTAGGATTCTTAGGCTTAGACTCTTTAAGATCAACCCTAATCTTCCTAGGAAGTGGTGTAACTTTAGACACAAAAATGCTATCTGCAAAACCTAGACTAATTTTGTTTAAGAGAGACTTCTGAACACTCAACATATGATCAAGTTTAGAAATAGCAGACCTATTAGTTTGTTCTCCAACAACAGATAGTTCAAGTTCTAAGTTCTTTATCTTATCAAGCAACAACATGTTTTCGGTCTTCACCTTATCACTCATTTCATTAGCATCAAACAATTTCAACAATAAATTTTTCTTATCAAGCTCAAAGGAAGAGATTTTCTCTAAACCTAAGTTAACATTCATTGCATACTTTACAGCAACCTTGCAAAACTTATTAAAAGTTTTTTGCAAATCAGCACTTTTAGAGAGTTCTCCATCAAAAGGGTTCTCTTCAATCATAACACTTTCATCAATTACAGCAGTAGCTATGAAAGTAATGAAGTTTTCATCCTCATCACTACTAGACTCATGATCAAAAACTTCATCATCACTAAGGGTTACAACCATAATTTTACCCTTTTATCTCAAGAATGTAGGACATTATGATTTCACATGACCATACCCTTGACAACCAAAACATTGTTGACCTAGATAATTATTAGAGGTTTGACCTGCTTTCTCTTTAGATTTATCAATATTGTTCACTTTAGTGGGTTCATTCCTCTTAAAATTCCTAGGTTTAACATTGTTTTTATCTCTTGCCCTTTTGTTGTTGTTCCTAAGAAAGTTTCTAAAGTTCTTGGCAAGATATGCTATCTCTATAGAAGAGAGATCATCATCAAATCCATTCCTATTAACATCATCAACTAACTTAAGAGCCATTGATTTGGATTTGTTTGTCTTAGGTAGGTCTACCTTATAGGACTGGAGAAATCCTACAAGGTCATCAATAGGGATGGAGGCCACATCCTTACTTTCAGTAATGACAGTCAGTTTGGGTTTAAAGTTCTCAGTCAAGGATCTAAGTATATTCTTAACAATCTTAGGTTGATTATAAATTTTACTCAAATTATAAGCAGAGTTAGCAATATCATTCAGTTTAGCATAGAATTCATCAAAACATTCATCATCAGACATTCTAATACTTTCAAATCTAATAGTTAATTGCTATAGTTTGTTAATCTTAACTGCTTTTGTGCGTTCATGCACAGTTTGGAGAATATTCCATGTAGTATGAGCAACCTCAACATTCGAGATTCTCTTGAATTCCTCCATAGAAACAGCATTAAAAATAGCATTCATGGCTTTGCTATTAAAAGCGGTTGCTTTTTTTTGAGAAGTTGACCATTCGCTTACAAGAGTAGTCAGTTTCTCCCATCTGTATTCAGCGAAGTTTCAAACTCTCTCATCAATCGATTTCAGGAATGCTTTCATCCTTACTTTCCAATAGGCATAGTTGTTCCCATCAAAGTGAGGTGGGATTACAAGAGAGTGACCGTGTTCCATAACAACAAGGGTCAAGGATCAACTCTTAGATCAAGAGATCTAAAACACAAGAGCTAACCTACTCTGATACCACTTGTCTGTTTTTAGACCCCTTAAAACACAAGTTGTTTAACCTAGTTATTTAGCTAAGTAAGTACTTAGATAAATTATTCAGATCTAGGATAACACAAGAAAATCATATCATGTAAATAATGCGAAAATATAAAGAACACAAGATATGATAACCTAGAAAAACCAAATCGGTAAAAAACTTGGGGAGGATTTAATTTAGCTGTCCTCAAGGTAAAACAAATCCACTATGAAAGAATTGAAGTTTGTACATTAGAACTTAGACCACTAACATCCTATTGCTATCTCGAGCAGAAAACTTATTATCATGATCACGTGACTGCTCTGAGTCCACAAACTATTTCTTTCCTTGATCTACTGCAACCAAAAGTTTTCCTACTTGTGACTTTGAAACTCCACTCAAAGGTTTCTGATCTTCTTTAAGTTCTTTATGCAGTAATTGAAGTGATCACCAAGTTCTTGACATGAATCATGCTCTTGATAACTCTAAGTGTGTATGAAGGTAAACACCTCTAGATCTTACAAGAGATTCAACACATAGCACATTAAAGACTTCTAAAACATAGCTAGGGTTTTTCTTTTTATACTTGGAGTAAAACATAAAACCCTACATATGGGCTTGGGCTGAATTGGAAATTCGACAGAAAAATAAATCTGCATTAGATTCAATCGATCGAGTCTAATTTTCAATCGATCGAGCCTTGTAGATTTAGTCCAATAAATTCTGCAATTACTCGTTTCCAATTTTACAAATAAACACATTATAAATTGTAGTTCTAATACATTTAGTCTAATATTTTGATCATGGTTTGCCAACGCATTACAAATTGTAGTTCTAATACATTTAGTCTAAAGTCTAAGAACCTAACAACATGGATAATACAGCATTGTACTTCGGGTATCAAACTTCAAGGGAAAAATTTTCTGTGCTACGGAAACATGCAGGAAAATGTTTCTGTCAGATATAACTTGGAAAGGAGAAAATTGTACTTCTGTTTCTCATACCTTTCTGAAGAGTACAAGCTTGAAATCTCTTATGAGAACATTTGGTAGATTGAGCAATATCGTCCACATGGTCAAGCTAAAAAGTTTCTTCTAATTCAGGTTAGCTGGTTAAAACATTAATTATTTCACAATTTGCTGCCCTCCATGCTTGTAGTTAACATTCAAACAAATAATTCTTGTTTGTTTTCTTTGCAATGCTATGAGGAATAAATTTTCATGAGAGACAGTTATAACATGAAAAAATTTTATAAAGTAGGAAATGGTCAAATACATCACAATGTGTGGGCATGTTCATAGTCATGCAGAAAGGCATAGAGTTAGTAATCATATTTCTCCCTTAATTATGGTTGTTTCTTGTAACAGTGAGTGTGTGTGTGTGTGTTAACTTGTACTGAGTCTACTAATCCTATATTTTAGCCTATAACTTTAACTTGTAACTGCAGTTCGTAATTACGTTCTAAAGTGTTCCATGAAGATTTAAGGAATAATGCAAACTACTAACTATTTAAAAAGGGTGAATAAATCCTTATATCATACAAACTAGCTCTAGTATGTGGAAGTATATGGTGTAGAGCCACTAGTGAATATTGGAATTTGGTCTTCCTTGGACACAGGTGTTGTATACACTCAAGATGAGACTTAAAATGACCTGATTTAGCCTTCTCAGCATGTGTGAGCATTCAGGCTACGCTATTCATTCTTTACTTTAAGGTTTTTCCCAATTAGTCATGCTTATCATCTTGTTGATGGGCTTGCAGGAGAATGATGAAGTTTTCATTTTCAACAAAAGTTTTGTAAAGAAAGTACTATTAGCTCTCTCTTTTTAGATTCTAAAACTCCATATTTTAATTTTTAGTTATTTAAATATTTCATGAGAAGTAGAGTTAGGGAAGCTAAGATTAAGGTTCCAATGTTGTTACCTTTTACCGTTTTACTTAAGAGACTCATAGATGATTCCATTTTAGATTGCCTTCAAGTAAACCATAAAAATCATTTAAAAAAAAAAAAAAAAGAGTCCAATATAAGCAAACCATAAAAAATATATATATATATATATAATTTTTGAATAATTTTATATTTATGAGCCTTTTTCCTTGTAGAACTAAAAACAATTCAAGTTTATAAGTCATCTATATATATATATATATATCAATAAGTGAAACTGAGAGAAAATTCAATTAGATTTTAAATTAGAATTCAATTAGAGTTTAATTTTGCATTACGTGTCTCATCTAATAAAAAATCATTCAAACTCTCTCTTTCTCTAATTTCATTTATTTTTTTATTTTTTATTTTTTAGATTTCTTTTATGTTTTCCTTTTTTGGCACCTTAATGTGTAAAATATCTTAAATACTAGATACTAAATTTTATATCCTAAATTTTAATTGAAAGTAGTCAAAAGCCTTGTAATAAAATTAATATTTTTTAATATTTTTAACAAAAATGTTTAGGTTCAAATCCTTCCGTTATAACTTGGATGTACTTAGAAACATTTATGGTAAATGACTTCAAAGCCAAGGAATTGTATTCATTTTAGTAGTCTAGATTCTTCTTCATTTCTATATAATCCCTCATATTTTAATAAGACAATGGAAAAAGTAGAGCGTGTTTTATTGGAATCTTCTATGCACATAAAGAAGTGTCGGCCAATGTTGAAAATGCTCAAAGCCAAAAAGTCAAACAATGTTCTCCTTCTTCCCAAAGTTTCCACATTACAGAAGAAAATAACAAGTTATTAGAAAAGGGTTTGCAACAAAAGAATAAAGGTAATTTTGAGGAATCTGATGTATTAACGTTGTGATTCAGCTTTTCTCTAACCTTGGTCTCTACGTTTCACAACAAAAGAGTAGAAGTTAAAACAAAAAAGCAACCTTTGACAATGTTCCACGGAAAGAAATCATATGCCGCCATGTGTCAATTACCTCAGATAATGTCTACGTCAGCTTCATATATCACGACAGTTCCCTGCTCTCTACTCTGCCTATATATAGTTTGATCATTCACCTTACTTCTTTCACTGCAACATATTTTCTCTACTTCTCTCTGTGTTTTGCTTTCCTTTTTCATAGTCTTCTTCAATAATCAATACCAGTTTCTGTGCTCTAGATAATATACCATGTATAATATAGCATTGCACTTTGGTTATCAGACTTCAAGGGAAAGTTTCTCTGTGCTCTGGAAACAGGAAAATGTTTTTGTCGAATTTGACTCGAAAAAGAGAAATTTGTACTTCGATTTCCCTTATCTTTCTGAAAAATACAAGCCTGAAATCTCTTATGAGAACATTTGGCAGATTCAGCACCATCAACCACGTGGTCAAGCGAAAAATTTTCTTCTCATTCCGGTTAGATAGTTTAAACATTAATTATAATTTTTCACAATTTTCTGCTCATGCACCTTGCCTTTTGTAGTTAGTTAGCATTCTAACTAATTATTTTTCTTTGCATTGTTAGTTGCTTGGAGCTCCTCAGATTTATGTGGAAGATCATACTCGTCATTGGGTCCGAGAAGTTGATTTCACTCCGTCGTGCTGCATTGGCCAATCTTCTGCTCTATGTTTGGAGGTTCCACAGAAGGAACAGCTTCCAAAATTTCATGGTGATTTTGTCTCTTATAAGAAAAATGAAGGCCCTTTTGCCCAGGAAGATAACCATGCTGAATTAAAGAGTTGATCTTAAACAAGATTTTATAAGGCAAGTCAAAGCCTTTGGGTGGATTCACAATATGGACTAGTCCTGAACTGCAAGAGAGAGCAATACCTTGCTTCCAAACAAAAGGGCCCTCATTTTTCTTATAAGAGACAAAATCTCCATGAAATTTTGGAAGCTAACCTTCCTATGGGAGCTCGAAACATAGAGCAAAAGATTGGCCAATGCAGCACGACGGAGTGAAATCAACTTCTTGAACCCAATGACGAGCATGATCTACCACATAAATCTGAGGAGCTCCAAGTAACTAACAATGCAAAGAAAAATAATTTGTTAGAATGTTAACTAACCGTAGAGAGGGAAAATTCCCAACCTATCGCAAGCTGACATGTCATACTATTAAGTTCACAAAATATAGCCAATTACAACGCACCACATATTGTTGCTAGGTTTTGCTATCACTACTCAAAAACCAACAGAAATTTGCCAAGTGTCATGCAAAAACCAACCACTCAAAGAAGATTCAGAAGTACTGAAGCTCTGCTAGAATCAAGCCCTGAAGCCTCCAGGAACTTCAAGAACTTTGACCTCAAATGTAAGGAATCTTCTAAGCAAAATCATCTAAACTACCTGCCTAGATCTCAAAGGTCACTGGAATCAAGCTCAAGCCTCTAGAAATCTCAACAAACCACAAATCAATGAAACTCTACAGATTCAAGCCTCCAAAGCCCTGAAGAACTTCCACCACAAATCTTCAAATACGAAGAACATTCGAAGAGGAATCATCCAAATCATATTCCTAAATCTCAAAGTTCACTGCAATCAAGCTCAAAAGTCTCCAGAAACCTCAACAAACCACAAATCAATAAAGCTTTATGGATTCAAGCCTCTAAAGCTTCGAAGAACTTCCACCACAAACCTTCGAAGACGAAGAACACACGAAGAATATGAAGAACATGAAGAACAAAGGATTTCTAACAAGTTCATAGCCAGAAATCCATTATAATTCTATTTCAAAGATCTTCGATCCATTCTTCAGCCAAATTGAAGTATATTTGATGTTCGAATCAAAATCACATTACCACGATTCCAATCAACAAATCTTTCAAGGAGATAGAATCAGAGGATCACTCTTTTGTAATCACAGAGAATTGTACCACACATTCATCAATACAAATTTGCATTTGTGAAACTATTTTACTTGTTTGACTTATTTCTAATTGAGAAATTTAGTCGTCCACAAATTCTGGCATGCCCAGTGGGACCTCTCTGCCTCTTATCTCATTCTCCTTCAAAGAAAAAATCTTCATCATCTTGTTGCCAACTTCAATGGCATCTAGCAAGGACATTCAAACTTCAACAATAACTATTTCAACTAAACTTGGTACGACTACCACCAACAACTACATTGGTGTAATCAATTGTAGCTAACCCAAAGCAAACAATCAACTTCAATATTAATCAACCAAGGAAGTCAAGGTCCAGACAATCATCTCCTTAGACCCTCTTATAAGAAACAAGGTCATCAACAAGGACACCTCCACCTTGGAACACCTTAAGTATTGGGAAAAATCCCCTTCTTCCTTCATAAGAAGTTGGTCACACAATTTCTCTCCCACCAAAGGGAACCCAAAAAGTGAGATTTCACGGGCTCACTTCAATTCACTTCCTTCTCCATCATCTTGGGAAGTTGTGTCAGTCATGATGACTAACACCTCTACCATGGAAGAAAAGATGGCTAAAATGGAGCAAAGTGTCATCCTTCTCACAAAAGCACTTGAAGATAAGGACCTCCAAATTGCAACTTTAATAAATAAACTTGAAATACAAAATCTTGGTGAATCAAGCCATGGTCCTAACTTCCCATTTGGCTTCACTTCTACAAAAAATGACAAAGGGAAAGAAAATCAAAACACTCCTCAATGAGAAAAATCTACTTCGGTTACTTCGTTATCAGTTCAACAATTGCAATACATAATAACAAATACCATCTAAGCATAATATGGAGGTTCTTCTACAAGTTCTCTCACATATTCAAAAACCTACACAAAGCACATCGACAACATGAGAATGTCAAATGGGTATCAAACCCCCAAGTTCTTGTAGTTTGATGGCAAAGGAAATCCTAAGCAACACATTGCTCACTTTGTAGAAACTTGTGAGAACACAGGGACTCAAGGAGGCCTCCTTGTAAAACAATTTGTCTGTTCGCTCAAGGGAAATACTTTTGATTGATATATAGACTTAGAACAGAGTCAATCAACAGTTAGGAACAACTCGAAAGAGAGTTTCTTGACCAATTTTATAACACGTGTCGTATGGTGAGCATGATGGAGCTTACTAATACCAAACAATGGGAAAATGGGCTGATGGTCAATTATACCAATTGATGGCATTCTTTGACCTTGGATTGCAAGGATAGACTTTCTGAAATTTTTGCTATAGAGATGTGCATCCAAGGCATGCATTGGGGACTTCTTTACACCCTTCAAGGGATAAAGCTTCGAACATTTGAAGAGTTAGCAACTCATGCACACGACATGAAGTTAAGCATTGCTAGCCATGAAAGTACAAACCCTCTCATACTTGAGGAAAGCAAAAAGAAAGTAAGGAAGAATGATAGGAATGCAAAAGTTAGCCTTAAAGACCTAATGGTTGTTAACACTATCGAAGTCAAGGTTCCAAGAAGAGGAGCAAATGCAAATGAAAAACGGCTTGAAGGATGGCAAAAGAATGAGGTGCGCCGTCTGACTTTTAAAGAACGAGAGCAAAAAGTATATTTGTTCCCTGATAAAGATGTGCCAAACATCTTAGAACAACTATTGCAATTGAAACTAATTGAACTATCAGAATGCCAGCGGCCAGAAGACATGGGGAAAGTTGATGACCCTAACTACTGCAAATACCATCACATCATTAGCCACCCAATTCGAAAATGCTTTGTCTTCAAAGAAAAAATCATGAAGCTTGCCAAAGAAAACAAGATTGATCTAGACTTTAAAGAAGTTGTTCGGTCAAACCATGTGACCATTGCTTGTGATGTACTTCCAGCTCTCAAGCATAGGGCAAACACTATTAGAGCTTACAAGTTAATTGACAATGATGATGCAAGAATCAATCCTATCAGTGGGAAGTTCTTGCAACACTTCTACACTTGAAAATCAAGGATTGCTCCTCGGTAAGAGCTTAAACAACCTACTGTAAATCTGTAAGGATACATGATGTCTTCCCATTACCTTTGAAAGCATACCAATAAAGAGAAATTAATCCCCCTCTATGTCACCAATGGCTAGTGTGGCATAGTGGTTAGATGCCTTTGTTGCTCTTGAGGCCGAGGTCTCGGGTTCAATTAGTGGTGATACCCACTATTACACACGTGAGCCCTCCTTTTAGCACCCAAAAAAGAAAAAATCTTTTGAATTACATGATGACTTGATCCCTTAACAAGGTACATAGGCAACTTAGTATTATTTACTGAGTTTAGTCACATGAAAAAAAAAATGTGGAGATAATGGTGGAGAAATTAGGTAAACGAGTGATGCAAAGAAAACTGATTTTATTAGCTGAAAAGAAAGACATGAAATTTATATGACAAAGAAAACAAGAGAGAGATGCTACAATGATTATTGATTGCAAGTACAGGTCAGTATTTCCAATTGTAATTCTCTAACTCATCACGTGCTGTCTCTTGCCCTTGTTTCAGCAACTGCAAAGATTCAATGTCAGCATTACTTATGGAAGGAGCAGTCTCTATGAAAGAAATCTCATCTTGAATGTTCGAGATGATAGAGCTCTAATTTGACAACTTTTCATCATTATTGAGAATCGAAGCTTTAAGATCTTTCTTGCAATTGGATAGATGTTCTAGCTTTTCTTGCAACTCCACTATCCTAGCTTCAACACTCGCCAGTCCATTCCTAAGTGTTTCACCACATGCTAGTAGTTCATACTTTATAGTTGGCTGCTCAGCAAGGAAAAAGTTACAATCTACTAATTGCTTGTTACGTTGTTCAGACATCACACTTATAGAAAAGGAGGATTGAAGTGATTCAAAACTCCTAACCTTCTCGAAATAATCAGCAGCTAAGCTTTGCAATGGTGATGGATCCATAGCTTTGTTGGTTGCTATGGCATCAAAAATCTTTTGAGCTTCTCCCATGAGTGAAGGGGCTTTCTTGAAAGGGGTCCTAGCAATCCTTTGTTGAAGACTTTTCCAAAGGTTCAGTACAAGGTCAATGCCATTTCTTAGAATCACATCTTCAACATGATAAACAGAATCTTCAGGGATGTTAGAACATACAATCCTTTCCACAAATTTAGTGCTAGGCATCTGAGTTACATTTCCCACTGATACTGCAATAGGTCGTGGGCTAGAAATTGAAGTTTCACTATCAATAAAGGTCACCTTACCGCTATTGACTGTGTTTAAGGCTTGTTGCCTAGGCTACAATCAAGAATACGTTACATCAAAAAAATATATGTATATAACGAATTAAAAAAAAATTGTAGAATAATATAAAATAAAATACTTGATCTGCAGCAACTTCAATGTGTTCAAAGGCATAGGAGGTCCCTTCAATGAAATCAAGTTCACTAGGGGTTATCAATTTAAGCTTTTTCTTAGCCCGCCTCCAATGACACTCCTTGTCACTGCTTTCACTCACTTTCTCAAGATATGGGTCCATCTTTTCATTAGATGCCATGCACACTCCTGGAGGCCCTTCAACAAGAAAAGCTTTAAAGGGAGGCATCTTCGGTCTTACTGTGACATCTTATGGCTTTACAAATTGAGCCTTGTCAGTCACAGATTTCTGGACAACACGTGTAATGCGATTGTCAGACAATGGAATACCCCCTCCATCGTCATTCTTATCATGGTTTATTTGACCCGTCTTCATTCTTGGTAAAGGAGAATGTGTGCTTGAAATCAAAGATACTATACCATCTTCAAGGTATGTCCCATGTGTGCTATTCCACCAACGCTCATAACTTTGAGTAGTGTAATGCTTTAAGTTTGATGGAGGATCTGGGAAGAATGCTTGCAACATGGTCTTAAACTTAGTTCATGATCTCCAAAGTTCTAAGACTTCATCCAAAGAAGCATGACGGATGTCTTTCTTTATACCACCTACAATGCTTTGACAAAGTCCAAATTGATGACTGAATCAACAAAGGCTGTAGGGTTCTATGATGAAATGATCATTTTGTCGCATAGACAAGTAAGATGACTGAATATTGATAAAGTACGCTAGTGAAATACAAGAAAGGTTTCCACTGTCTTCAAAAGTTTCATTCGCATTCTTAATAAGCAAATTGTCACCCCACAACATGCGGTTTCCTTGAATCAACCTTCAAGCTTCATATTCATCATAATATTTGGCCCCTTCTACACAAGAAATCTAATCATCTTTGGCCCAATGACTTCCAATTTAACTCCATGATGGGTATCAAAGTAGTGGCCTAGCCACCCATAAACATAATGCATAGGAAGGCACGCCTTTGAACTACCAACAATAAGAGAACGGGCAAGCCTATTTAATCCTCAATAAAGGTTAGTAAGAACGGGTATGGCAAGACTAAAAGGCCTATCAATAGCCATAAGGCTCGCAACCTTGAATGTTCCTAGAAGGGTAACATTAAGATCTTCACTCGGTAGGTAAGTTTATTCATATAGTCCTTCTTGAACTTCAAGGTCTGTAAATGCACCTTTCTCTTTTGAAGACCATGCATGGGCCTTACCAAACGAACCATCAGGATTGTAAGTCTACTTAGGAAGACACAACCTTTTTGGACTTCAAGGAGGTGGCTTTATGTATTTTAGGTCCTCTCTAAACCAAAATTTGATCCAGTCATTTACCGAAACATGTGGCTTCCCTTCTTTCTCATTATGAAGTCGATAAAAAGCAGCGAACAGATATTCACAACTCTTTGGAATGAATCTACCTTTCTCATCACATCCTGCCATTTCTCTAAACCAATGCTTCCTAGCATCCTTGAAAATCCACGGCTTTCACCATGGGCCAACAATCTAGCAATGTCTTCATTGTTTGGCGACATCAAGTATTCCTCAGAGAAAATATCAACCACTGTTGCAACAAATTTTTTCAAACTCTTCATTGCGGTGCTTTCTCCAATCCGTACATATTTATCCATAAAATCAACTGTTACCCCATATGCAAGCATCCTAACTACAACAGTCATCTTTTGAAGTAAAGATATACCAAGCCTTTGGGCATTATCTCTTTTTTGGATAAAGTAAGTTTCATGAGCTTCAACCTTAGATTGAATATGGAGAAAAAGAGAATGACTCATCCTAAATCTCCTCCTAAAAAGGTTAGGAGGATATGCTGGTGATTTAGCAAAGTAATTAAGATAAAGTCTTTCATTACTTGCCAAATGACTATGTCTGATATATCGATGACATTTACTTTGTGATGTTGAACTCTTGAGACGTCTATTTATTATCCCATTCTCATCTTAGTCATCAAAAAGCAATTTATGAAATAGAGAGCGACCCATGGACACAACCTTGAAGACAACATTGTTAAAAAATTATTAATATAAATGAAAAGAAGATAAGCAAAACAAGTTCTATAATATTCGTTTGGGGGCAATAAAACTACTATGACATCAATCATAGAAAATACATACGCATTTCATATAAAAAAAATGTTGTGATTACATAAGTGGCATAATAGATACCAAGGAACCACATAAGAGTCCAAACCTTTTTTGGTACATAACAAAATACAAAAAAAGCTAGTACCAAAAATTAGGTTTGAATAAGACATCATTTACATGTGTCAAACCTAGGCCTAAAATAAGCTTGTACAAAAAATTTGGTTGGAACAAAGGCTTCATCAATATGTGCCAAACCTAGGCCTAAATAAGATAGTAAAAAAAAAAAAAAAAAAAGACATCATCTACATGTCAAACCCAACTATTTACCACTAGTTAGTCTTGCAATGCTTTCCTCTTGGCGCTTTTCAAAAAAAGTTCTTTGAATTTCCATCATGCCACTTGTATCCGTCATCATTATTTTTTGGTCCTCCTTTTCCATTTCAATATGAAGCCTTTCCTTTTCAATCCCAATTCTTTCATCCTCTTTAAGCGTTTGAATTTGAAGCCTTTCCTTTTCAAAACTAATTCTTTCTTCAACTACTCGAACCCTTTCCTTTTCAAAAACAATTCTTTGTTCATCTACTCGAACCCTTTCTACTTTGATTTGAAGAGCCTCCTTTTCTTGTATATGTGCTTCTTCAATGTAGTGCAATTTCTTCGTCAAATATTCCCCAAAATCTTTATCACCATCCTTTCTTTTTCGATTAGCCTTTTCTGCTTTCTACCAATCGCTCTCTTAAACTTCATTGTGTTATCACACCCCTACCCCCCAACTTCACCTATTGAACTCAAAGTTTGAGGTAACCCTTTTGATCTTTCCTTAGGCATACTTCACTTTGGTTGGTTCTTCAACAAAAGCCAACAATGTTCAAATTAGAAACATGTATTGTTGGGTGATGTAGCTTTATACAAAGCCTTTGTTTGATCAAGCTAAATTACCAACCAAAAAAAAAAAATTAACATAATTAGTATCATCAAACTATTGCCAAAATTTAATATTTTGGCATTGCAATATAATTTATACCTTGTCTTTGTTAGTCACACCACTTTGATTCTTTGCTTCAATTTTAGCCATGACCCCACAAAAGTTACTTGTCTCCCTATTAATCGTAGACCATTGACTTTTTAAGAAGGAAGAAGAACGCTTTGTTCCATAGGCATTGTGCATGCAAAAGTATTGCCAAACTTTAGCAGTAAATGTCTCTTGCTTTTGCTCATTACCATGCACAGGACCCACACTAATGTTAAGCCATGTCGAGACAAGGAGGACGTCTTTCTCCACACTAAAGTTGCCACCCCATGTTGCTATCTTGGGGGTGACAATTGCAAGTTCTAGGGAAGAATCTTGAATAGACATTGGAGTATTTTGAGATTTTTCCAAAAATTGTGCCTCAAAGTTGGAATCGGATTGTAAGAAGCATATAGGGATATGTTATCTTTTGATTCCATCCCTTTTAAAATAGGCAATGTAAACAAATTGGCAGCTATTCCCAAAATTGAACCCAAAAAATTGACATAAACATTGTGATTACATCTTCAATTGGACCCTGTACTATATGACAAACATAAAGTTGATATTATGCAAAAACTTTTAATTTTCTTTACATATCCAATGATTTGTCCTAACTGCATGATTAGTATCCCTATAGATCATCAAAGGGATTCCAACTTAACAAGGGGTGAAGAAACAAGCTTAATATATTCAAATTACATGGGACGTATGTAAAATCTTTGATAGCAATTTGGTGATGATATATGTAGGATATTGAAAAGAAAGCTAATTACAGAGCTATTGAAAAGAGAGGAAGAAGAAAATAACAGATGGAGCTACTGCTAAGAAATTTGAGACGTATAACAAAAAAATAATAGAGGAGGAAGAAAGTAACGTACCTCTATATCAAAAGCCCAATCAAGCTGGAGCTAAGAAACCACCCACTGATGACCTAAAAAGTTAGAGAAAGAACCCAACGATTTTTCACTGATTCAAACAACCATCGATTCAACACTGATTCAGCACTGATTCAAACAGACAAATACCCACCGATTCAAACAGACAAGCACAACCACTAATTCAACACTTATTCAAATAAACAACAGCAGCAACCTTTACCAATCATGCCACTAATACAAACACCAACAGCAACCATCACTAATACAGCCACTGAGAAACCGCAAACCCAGAAATGACCAAATGCAAGCTCCACTGAGAAACCCAAAAATTCCAAACGAAACCCAAATTTAAACCAACCAAAAAACCCTCGAATCTTTATTTGGGGTTAGAGCAATACAGTGAAGAGGAAAATAAAACACCAACAGCAACCATCATCGATCCAGCCACTGAAAAACCATAAACCCATAAACAACCAAATGCATGCTCCACCAAGAAACCCAAAAATTCCAAATGAAACCCAAATTTAAACCAACCAACAAACCCTTAAATCTTTAGTTTGAGGATAGATCAATACAGTGTAGAGGGAAAAAAAGGCAGAGGGAAAGAGAGTGATTGAGTGGCATAGGCTATGGAGCTTCTACAGTTGGGAGAGAGAGGGAGAAGAGTGACTAAGAGAATGCGTGAAAAGAGGGTCTGTACCATGTAGAGTGAATGAGGAGAGAGAACGTAGATATTTTCCATTAAAATAATAATATTTTTTTTACAACCAAGTGAACAGTAGGTTCTATATATAAAAACCCGAGTAACAAAAACAAAGAATCATAGAATAATAAACAAATAGATAGGAGGCTCAACCTTCCAACAAAAGAATGATACAGAACAAGAGATAATAGAAGTAGAAAGCTATGTATGGTAATTCAAGAGCTAGCAGGAAAGAGATGTAAAACAAAATATAACATCTGACAGGAGATAACATCTTCAAAATAATGATAATAATGCAGAAAATAATGGATAACTATGGCGGCAGTGCCAGCCAACTTGATTAATTCAAAATAAAATGTAACTTACAACACTACGATCGGCCAAAACTTGGCTCTGATACCAAAAGGGGGGTAAGTTACAGGTACAGGGGATGGGTTATTCCATCTGAGTGCGGAAATGTAAAATAAACAACAGGTTACAGGTGTTTATACAAATGTAAACTGGGATACAAGCTAATGCCATCTGATTACAAGATTCTAGGTTGTAATGAGAAGGGAGAGGGCTGTGAAATGTTTTGCTGGAATGGAGCTAAAAGACTTTTGAGGTTGTTAAAATCAAACCCTTTCTCAGACTGAATGAGAGGCTGCCTGGTATCGTACTCCTTGTTAATGTTGTAGACCTGTTCTATAGTTCTAACATGGTAATCTGTCTTGAAAGCCTTTTTCAAGGACCATGAAGATGACTTATAGATCTAGTTGGTGGGTACTTTGGGGATGTTCCAATCGCCTTGTTTTAGATTTGTATCTGATAGCTCATAAGACTCTGAATTAAGGATTCCATCTTCTTGAGGTATCTTTGGGAGGTTTGTACTGGATGATCTAATGCTGGTGGAAGAGTTACTTCTAAATAACCTATTGATTGTTCTAGATTAAAAGCCTAGTTAAACAATTACAACCTAATTATCTTTAACCTCAAACTTCTGGATCTATCCTTAGATCTGAAATAGAGGTACAACAAGACTATTGTCTAATCTCGTGCAAACTCAATCTCCTACCGCCACAATCCTTACTCTGAGATAACTCCCTTCTGCTCACACCCTACTGTCAGGACTTATTGTTTGGTATGGGACACACAGTCAGCCTGGGACTTATTGGACTTACTGGGTTGATAATAGCACAGATCTGGTCTTACATGTCTCAATAGTACACATCTGCAACGAATGGGATGGATAAACACAGAAACAAGAAGAAGCAGATAACTGGGATATACCTGCATTCCAGTGTAGCACATCCAGACCTCTAGCACCTTTTCCCAAGTCTAAACGAGATTTAGGACTAGAGCTCCAAGGTGTCCAAACCAAATTGTTGGTGTAGATTTGCTAGTGATCTAAACTTGGGATCATATGATTCTAGGGGTGAACGTAACCTAGACTGGTCAAAGCTTAACCTAACCTTTCTGTCAGCTAGTTGCTGGACAAAATCTAGATTCTGGGTTCCTAGATGGTTGTTGGTATTGTAAATGATGATTTTCATTTTCCAACATCCAATTTTCAGGGAAAGTAACATTAGTCCATTTCAGGGTCTTTGGAACCTGAATCGTGGAGTAAGGATCTTTGGTTTGGATAAGAGTAGTTTCTCCTACTCTTCTCTTATCAAGTGCTTGAACATTCATGTTCATCCTCATGCACTTGTAGTAAACTCTGTAAATCAAGGCAACTTGCTGGACACCATGCAACATGAGGGTTCCATGCGTCTTGATGTTGAGAGTGAGGGTTTTCATTACATGTGGGTAGTTGAGTCCTATAGTGAAGTTAGGGAAACAGTTGAAATGAACTGGTCCACTACTTAGACTGGCTTGGATGGTTCCTAAGAGGCTATCATTAAATCTAATATGACGAGTGTCTCTAAGAGCCATTAGGACAGAACAATTTAAACCTTCTCTAAACAAGGGCTTAACTCCAACCTGGACAAGTCCTATGTGTAGAAAGTTATGATTTTCTTTCCTGTGTCTTTCAAGGACAGAGGAGGGTAACAAAAAGCACGTTTCATACTCCTTGTTGATGCTGTAGACCTGTTCTGGTACTGTTTTATATATAAGAACCCACTATTCACAAGTTACAAAATTTTTTAAGAACCTAAACCTGGATGGAGGGCAATTTTTGAGGTTTTGGATGTAAAATAGCAAATGTTTACACCCCCCAATGCTAATGCTCTTATTGGTGGTAAGAAGTTTGAGTTTCTTGCATATTCAAACAGTTAATTATGAGAAAATTCTGTTTAGATGTTTGCTTCAAGAACTGGCCTGACTGCAGTAGATATCAGAGAGTGGATGGGTGATTTTCACAAGATTAGGAATGTGGCAAAATATGCTGCTAGATTGGGTCAATCTTTTGGCTCTTTAAGAGAAACAGTGAGCATTAGTACGCAAGAAGTTGAAAATATTCCTGATGTAGAAGTTGTATGAAATCACAGGTGGGTAAAGTGAGCATTGTATTGAAAATATTCCTGATGTAGAAGTTGAAAATATTCCAGATATCTTATGCATCTTATTTTATATCTTTAAGTATATCTATGCATATGCATGAGGTTACAAGCTAGTTGTTTTAATAAAAGATTGCCACATTATTTACTAATTAAATAAAATGTAGAGATTAAAATTCACTATCACTTGCCATTGTATATTTAAAACAAAATGACATGTCCAATTAAAAACATACTAAAGATAAGCCAAACCCTAGTAGATAATTCGAAGGCATGAAATCCTGTAATATTTGCATAGATGGATGCACATACATTTAGAGTATATACATAATCCTATGCTAGCATTAGTTTATACACATTTATGTATACCTTTACGTACTTACAGAGACACAGTGGCGATGCCACGTTGGGTTCAAGGTGTTCCTAGCAACACCCTGACCCAAAAAAAAATAATTATATATACAATAATTTATTTATTTTATTTATTTACCTATAAAAAAAAAAAATAGGAACACCCTTAGCAAAATCAAGAACACCCTCAAAAGTTTGATGCCAAACAAATTTTGAGCTAAAATCTTTTAAAAAAAAAATTTGTAACAAAGATTTGAAAATATATATATATATATATATTACAGAGCAAGCCCAAAAAATTAAAAGCCCAACATCAATCCTAAACAAAACCAACCCCAACCAGATTGCACAAAAGTGCTAAAGTAGATTGCCCACTAGCTATTCTTAAAAACCCAATTTTATCCCTTTGCTTATAACACAATTTTACACGGTGAAAGTGAGCAACACAAATCAAAGATTGGAACTAGAGTAGATCACAAATTCACAAACAAGCTTGATCAACAGTGCAGCCCCGGGTTCTTCTCCTCTATGAAAATTGATAAACTGAGGAGGTGAATGAAACAAGTGATAAAGATGATCTGAAGATGACAAGGGAGAAACAAGAACTTGAGAGCTCTAGCAGCACAATAAGGGAAAAGATTAAAAAAAAAAAAAAAAAAAAAAGGAAGATGAAGATGAAGAGAAAAGACAATGATCAGAGGAAATGAAAAAAAAAAAAAAAAATGTGGTTAGATATATGTGGTGGAGGGTTAAAGAGTGAAAAAGGATGCTTCAAGATGTGGTCAAATACATGTTGGGGGGGGGGGGGGTTAAAGAGTGAAAAAGGAAGCTTCCTTGCAAAACAATATTATCAAAATAATACCAATAATATATATATATATATATATATATATATTAAAATAATATCAACTTTTTTCACAATATTTTCACAATACTTTAACAATACATGTGAAGTGGTAGGTTATTATTAGCTAATATTGGTGAGAATAAAATATTTTTTTTAAATAGAGAAAAAAATAATTTTAATAATACGTTCAAATTAAAACCAATATCAATTATCACATTATTTTCACAATAAATTTTAAGTGGTAAGTTATTATTAGCTAATATTGGTGAGAAAAAAATAATTGTAATAGTATGTTCAAATTAAAATCAGTATCAATTTATCACAAGTAGTTGATTTAAGTATGAAATAAACTCATTTATATATACATTAACCATTTTAGTAATTTATCACTCAAATTGTCACTTTTATAAATGCTAGCCAAACACTTAACTTTTTTAAAAAGCACTTTTTGACAACTTTTACCAAACACTCAACTTTAAAAAAAAAAAAAAAAAAAAAAAAAAAAAAAAAAAAAAAAAAAAAAAAAAAACCCAATATCATACCGCAATTTTTAAAAACTCTACTTTTTCAAAAAGCCCAGTTTCAAAAAGCTAAACCAAACTCACCCAAATATATTATAAAAGACAAACAATTTTGAATTTTAGCAAATTTGTTTTGGTTTTAAGAACAATTTTTTTTTTTTTTAGTACAAACTTCATACCGGCCAAATCTTGAATTTCGGCCGGTATTTACCAAAATGTCCCGAAACACTCAAAACAGATCAAAATGACCCAAAAATTTTTCAAAGTAGAATAGGGTAGGCTACTATTCCGGTTTGTCCAGGAACACCCTGGACAAAATTCCTGGAGTCGCCACTGCAGAGACATGCATATGTAAAGATATATAATGATCCATTTGTACTTGTATGTTGCATGAATAGATATAATGTGTATCTTATTTAAATGATATACAACATATTCTCCTCTAGTAGGTTAATTACCATGATCATAGGTTGTCTAGTTGTATGTCTATATATAAGCTTAGAGACTCTTCTATTTTTTTGTATTAAAAATTAATAATTTGCATTTATTATAATTTAGAAATATAGGTTTTATTTTTCAAAAAAATAAACAGAATAAACTTTAGAGATTAGTAATAACTGCAATTTCTCTTTTGAACATAAAAGGAAAAAAATCCTAAATTTTAGGAGTTCTTTTTTTGAATTCAAAATGAAATTTGTTATTTGACATTTATGATCTTATTTCTAAATGAAGTTACCCTTCATTAATGAGAGTATTTTTTAACCACAAAAAAGTCTAGTTGAAAGAGGAGAATCTTCTTATATATAGTATAGATATAAATGTGTGTTATCTTAACTTACTTGATTTTAAGTTTGCAGACATACAATGTCCATTTCACCAATTCTAGGATGGAAAAAATCTAACTTTTTCGGCATGCTCATCAAATAATTTTATATTGTACTTGCACATTGGGCTGTTGTGTTATTTGTCTTTATTTGTTCTCTTGCCTTGGCAAGACAACATCTAATTAAATAAAAAATTCTTTGGGAATACTCTACTCACTAACATTAGTTTGAACAATTGTATTAGACCTCATTCGAACAAATGCTCTAGGAGTAACTTGGATGGAGATCTGTACTTGGTGAGAACATTTCCCTCCAAAAATTTTGACATTTTAATGATTATTTGTGAATGTCGATCCTAGCCCTAGCAAATAATTTAGTATTAGTAACGGCTTTTTTTTAACCGTCACAAATAATACACTTTTTGCAAGAGATTTTTAATTTTCCCTCGCAAATAATATGGAGGGAAAATTTCCCTCCAAAATATTAGTATTTGTGACGACTATAACACATAATTGCGACATCTTTTCTTGTTGGTCACAAATATTTCACATTTTACCAAGTATTTGTGAGGGTTTTATTTTGCCATCACAAATAAAATTTTTTGAGAGGGCTTTTTGGGTCCATCAAAAATTCTTGGTTGCTAGTAAGTATTTTTTTTTTTGTAGCATGGGCAGATCCAAGGGGTGTAGTTCTAATAGTAGCTTTGCTAGTGTTTGTTGTACACCTGTAGATAGAAGTGAACACACAGCCCATTATCTTGTTCATCATACCTGGATGGTTGATAACAACGTGGTATGGAAAAAGGATAGAGTCAAAGAGGAGGCCCTACCGTGTGCGTTTGGCAAGCGAAAAAGTCATTTCTAAAAAAATTTTAAACTTAATTTTGAGAATGACCAAATACAATCATGGTAATGATTTAGACCACAAATTTTAAATTACAGCTTAATCAATATTAGGCTAATTTGCCAATTAACACTAATTTTATGTGATTAACCAATTGATATAAGCATTGATGACAACATACACATGGATAAGCAAATTTGAGCATATAAAATGGACAGCCATTGGAAGTTAAAGACATAGTACCACAAAGATAACATCAGACGTGTTATCGAAGAGAAAATCTTGAGAACCAAGTGTAAAACCTTTCTATGGCACTATTGAAAACAATTCACTAGTGTCAATAGTTGCAATATATAATACAAATGAAGCCCTCTAAGTCTAATTTATGTACTCAAGCCCTTCAAACTCCTGCTAGCAACAAACTTTGCGAATCCTATCCACTCTAGCTATCGGATCCACAATTGAATACCAATTGCATCTTCAAGCCTCCATGGCTAATTTGCGGTAGTTCCAATGATTCCCAAAAACTTTAGTTAGCCCTCATAACACAATGATCATGATGGGTGGGAAGGATCTAATCTCCTATCAAAGTATTTGCTTGATAAATACAAAAAAATACAAAATACAAAAAAATTAAAATTAAAATTAAAATTTTGACAAAGAATATGACAACACAAAATAAAGCCTAACAATTTTGATAGGTCCTACACAACATATACTCTTCAGCTCCTTTTATATCACACATTCTACAAATAAACAATTAGTAAAGTGTATCTGAATGCAATTTGTTGTCTAAATGCACTTTGTACAACCAAACATTGCAATTCAGACAAAAACTCTAGTTTTGAAAAAGGCCAGATGTCTCAAATATTTTAAAACAGTACCTTTGAATAATAAAAGAAAGGTATTACTTCACAAAAATCCCAAATAAAATTATAAAATAAGGCAATTTTTTTTTTTTTTTTTGGGATAATTACACTTTACCCACCTGTGGTTTGCCTCTAATTTGATTTGCCTACCCGTGGTTTCAATTTTGACACTTTACCCACCTGTGATTTCCTCCATTAAGGCTCTGTTACCCACCTCTATTAAAAAGAAGGTTAAATATGTATTTTTGCACAATTTTTATGTCTCTCTCCTCTCAAAGCATAAAACACATAAAAATTCAAGAGAAAACAAGATCAAAATGTGCTATTGGTAAAAAATATTATGCAATTTCTTAGAACTTCAACTTGTATTTGAACTTACCATCTCAACCACAAATAAACTAATTATACATCTGAAAGCATGACAAAGCCGTATGAGAAAAATTAGATATAAATTAAAACTCCTAATCTAACTCAACAACATTCAAATAAATCAAATCAAATCTCATGCTCCTCATGTCCAAAAACTAGAAACCCAAAAAAGTAGAAAACCCAGAAAAGTTCAAACAACAAAAATTGAAACTCCTCATGTCCAAAAACCTAGAAACCCAAAAAAGTTTGTTTCTAATTTTGTGTTGTTGTCAAGTTTTAGTTTATTTGGAAAATAGCATGATAGTTTGGACAATACGATGAAAAACAATTAATGCAATTGAAGAAGATGGTATTTGTGCAGTTTCCTTTCAATATTTGTAGATATTTTGTTTAACAAATTAGCAGCAAATTGTTATGTCTTTATTGTATGATATTTTTAGATGCTTGAGTAATTGTTTTAAGCATTTATGAATATTTTGTATTGCTCATATTCATTATCTCATTTGCGTATTTTTTGAGATTTTTAAGAAAAAGAATTCAATTTTGTGTTTAAAAGTATTTTTTTATCTACTCATTTTTCATTTGTTGGATTAGGTGTTGGATTAGATTATGATATTATTAACACAATACTTCTTATTTTTACAAAAAAAAAAAATTCTCTAAATTTCCCCTTTGTAGTCTTGGTTACAATCATTATATATAAAGTTATAACCAACACTTTTTTTCTTGGGAATAATGACATATTTCTATTGCGTCACCTCAAAATCTTATTAAAAATTTTGAATTTGATTATGCATTGGATATTTGGCTTGATCACATCACGTTTGAAATGTTTTACATATTCAAAAGATGAAGTTTGACTTTGATGTGATTTTTATTTTTCCCTATCTTTTTTTGAATTGTAATTTTTGTTGATTTTTTTTTTATAAGTTTTTTGGTGTTTTTGAATGTACCGTAGATACAATTGGATTTGAAAATGTTTTTTTAAACCTAAAAAAATAATTTTCAAATTTTATATACTTTTTAATGATACACAAAATGTTATAAATAATTTTTATTAAAAATTAATATTTTTTCATTTTGGTAAGAAAATATATTACATTTGTGATTGTTTCTATAATAAATGAAAATATGATTATGAAATACATTACTATTTATTAATTAGTCTAAACTGCAAAAAATAAATTTAATGAGATCATCTTAAAAATATTATCACACGCAACGCACGGGTGCTTGACTAGTATAAGATAATACCGAAATGTGTTATCGAAGAGGAAACCGAAATACTCGACGAAAAACCCCTCTAAGCTAAAATCGATCCACTAGTGAATAAAGTTAAAGTACATGAATAACAAAAAGACACTCTAAGCCTCATCTACCTAATGACCTTGAACCCTTCAAGTTCCTGCTACCAACGAGCTTCACAAAACCATGTCTTCACTAATTGTTTGGATTCCGCAATTAACTCCAAATTGCATCTGCCACTCAATAGCTTTTTCCAATGCTTCCCATATGGACCAAAATTTCTCTCAACACTCAGAATGGGTGAGGTAAGTGTTTGGGCTAAGAATCTCTCAAGGATGCGTAGATGAAGATGTAAAAGTAAAGGAAACTTTAGAGAAATGGTGTAGATGATTGTGGATAAACAATCTCTAACTCCCAAGTGTTTGACTAGGGTTTTTTCTCTCAAAAGTTTCTTTCAAAAACTCATTGTTTCAATTTCGTGGGCAATGAGGGTTTATTTGGCCTAAGTCATGAAGTGACTCATGAAATCTAGCCTGACAAAGACTCTTCAAATTCAAGCATGAGCTTCTCATGTGGCTTTTTCGCAGATTGGCACTCGCGAGCTAGTCGTGAGCTGGTTGCGGGCTAGTCACGAATTCTTCATCTTCACAGAATCTTCACCAAGCTTTCACACAACTTTTACATTAAATCCCACAAAAATACAGGGAAATGATTGAATAGAATTATAATCAAATTTTACATAGAATTAAAGTCAATATAAAAACATAGTTGTAAATCAGAACTTTAAAATTTGTTCCTCGAATTATTTTTTATAATAGTAATTATATTAGTCAATTGACTTTATAGATTTATCTTGGATGATTTTTTTTTTTTTTTTTTCTGTAATTATATCTGGGACTGTTTGACTTTACATATACTCTACCCTTTCACGTTCATCTTACTTTAATTTATAAAGAACTCCTTCCACACTTTTTTTTTCTTCATTACTCTTACTCAATTCATTGTTTCTCCCTTTCACATTGTTATATGGCCACGACAACCAAAAGAGAGAGAAAAAAAAAGAAAAGAAAAAAGGCTATAAATGGTTATTTGGGCTACATGGAGTGCTCGAAATACGCTGATATATGAACCCTCACAACTCCAGTTTACCAGAATTTATGACTCGGCCATGAAGCTAGCTACTGACATATTACCAGTAAAACAATTTTGCATTCAAGGTAAAGCTTCAATGGGGAAATCTTTTTAGTACTTTCAATGCTTTTTAATGATTACTAAAAAAAAAAAAAATTACATACTAGATTCTTTTATATATATATATATATATATATTTATATTTATATAGTATGACGTTTTATTTTCAATCGTTTTTTGTAATATTTCAATAAATCTATCACTTCCCAAAAAAATAAAAAAGTATGTACACTTGTAAATTTGCCTGTAACTAAATTAATGTATAGGATTGTTATTGACACGTGCCTTCAAATTTGGTCCACTTTGGTCCATTCAGTCTATTTTGGTCTTGGTTACAATTTAGTTCATTTTGGTCCACGTCATTCCATTTCGGTCCATTTGAGTCACTTTGGTCCAAGATGACAAAAAGTAATATTATTATTTTAATTCAATGATTTGTGGTGTTATCTTTCTTTAAGTTCTCCCCCCCCCCCCCCCCCCTGTCTCTCCACCCATTCCTAACTGATATTTGTATTTTAGTTTTTGAGTGAATTACAAAATTTTAGTGTTTTGATATGATATAATTTTAATTTGAAGACCAATTGAGGATATATTTTTTTTTTTTATTTTTATAAAGGGATAAGAAATTTAAAGATTTATGATATTAAGTTCAATATTATAATCTACTATCTTGCAATGTATAAGTTATTCAAGTTCAACATACCATGGTAGAAATTCATTTATTAATAAATTTATTGTCCTTTTCCATTCACTAAAACTCAAAATAGTTGATACAATAAGACAAGGCTTCACGAAATAAGTTCTTAATGTTGATGGATTATGTTGTTTGGTTGGAAGAAGAACCAAACTTTTTGCTAAACTATATTGACACTAAAAATTGTAACATTGTGTGGACCCACAACTAGCAAAAATAATTTGCTTGACTATAGTCTTTTACTGAAAAGGCTCTTTATGTGGCATCATTTTATTAGATAAACTAAACATGTGTGACAAATTTATGTGGCACTAAATAGAAAATATAGATGGAGTGACTACTAATGCAAGTGGAATAAAACTTTAAGAGGTTAAATCTAAATTCTAAAATTTCAAAGTTTGAAATCCAAACACTTCCAAACACATGACTATCACCATTTACTAAAAAAGAAATGATAATAATGAGTCTCTTTTTAAGAGAGTTTCAATCTATGATGTCTGCTCGTAATGATAACTTTTTATCATCAAACTAAGATATCAATAAGTTTTTGATGTAGGCGGGATTGAACCCCGATACTAATGAGATGAAACAATGATTCTCAATGCTTCATATATATGGGCATTTGCATTAAGTTTTGAAAATAGTTCCTATGACAATTGGTAACGGATTGAATCTGTACAACTCTACTTTCCAACGCAACCAAAAACAACGTGTTGAATAAGTATTTGATACTAGAATTTGATGTAGTAATTTCACATTGAAAGAAATCTGATTGGTTCTCTGAGGTAGTCTTAAAAAGATGCTCCATTCCAATGCAACCAAAACAAGTTTCCTGAGTGTAAGTACCAGGTATTTAGTATGCACAGAGGAATAATTAAGGTCAATTCAATCTCATCACCCTTTTGGTTCAATTAATTCTTGCATAACAAGGAGGAATTTCGCATGGGAACAAAAGATTGTCCCTCTCTCTTGTTAGTTTCAGAGTTGGGAAGCCCTGTGACTGATTGATCCACAACATTAAGGTTTTTGGCCGAACTGATAAAAAAAAATAAATAATAAAAAATAAAAAAACCTCAAAGGGAAAGAGTTAATAGGAATGGTTTTAGAAATTAGAATTAGATCATCATACCCATTCGAGATCGAGTTATTAGTCATTTAAAAAAGTAACTTTTATATATGAACTAATATGATTGAGCAATGTAACTTAGTTGCAACTTTTTGATATTTTTAAATGAAATGTTTAGGATTCAAATTTTTTTCTTTACTATAAGTCTATAACTGAAAAAAATTATATAAATAAATATGAAAGTCCATAAATTTTATTTTTTTCCCTTTTAAAATGAAGATGTTGTGGATCCAATCGACGGATATATAGGCAGTTAATTGTTGATTTGGCCGAAAGGCCACTGGCAGATTTTATTTTTTAATTGTTTAGAAGTACTGGACACATAGTATGTCTGGTTTGGACTGCTTGTGGACAATCTGACGGTAGGAGAAAACGAAAATTTGTATGGATGTGGTGGTGGGTTGCAGTCACTTTCCAACTTGTAAAGCTCTTCGAACTTATATGGCTTTGATACTATCTGTAACAATTCTGTCCTAATTGTGTAGATATTATCTACTTTAGGACCTATATCTCTCACGGTTTTGTTCTTCCACAGATTACTATGTAAAAAAGGTTTCCACACATTAAAGGGAGGTCATTTCTTATAAACACATTCTCACGATTCTCACGTGCTTCCTTAGACAATGTGAAATTTTATAAAATGCAAGACCTCTTTTGATGTCACTACACAACCTGTGGCTTTAGCTGGGTCAAAACTCAAAAGACAGTCCCCTAAAGAGTCCACGTATTATTGGTCCTACCCTCCAACTTCATCTCACCTAACCTCAACAATACTTTACTCTTATTTATTTTTTTGATACGTACTCTTATTTAATATTTATACGTACTCTTATTCATCTCACCTAAACTCTTATTTATTTTATCCTCGTAAATTTTCCTTTTTGGGCACCTAATGCGTAAAAGAAGTGCTAGTTTAACTAACACTTTTTATTAACTTTTTTTTTTTTTTATTAACTTGATGTGCTTAGAATTGTATTCGTTTTAACATACCTGCAGTTATCATATAGTCTAGATCCTTCTTTTTCTCTTCTATTTAATCCCATAATATATTTTAATAACACAAAGGAAAGAAGAAGAGCGTGTTTTTCTAGAATCTTATATGCACGTAAAGAAGTGAGTGTTGGCCAAATAATCAAACAAAGTTCTTCCCCATATTACTATAAGTCTCCGCGTCCTTGTTCCCAAAGTTTCCACTTTTCTCTATCACTTAAGAGGTCAAAAAAATTCAATTCCAATTTTTTTTTTTTTTTGGTTAATTCCTTGCAGGTCAAGGGGGAATTCAGCATCATGGATAGCAAAAGGCACTCCTTTCTTGTTATTAGTTTCAGTGTGGAACTTTACATTTTGATTGGTTCACATAATTATCTACGCAATCGCTAGAAATGGGATCTGCTTGGCCCACAAAAGAAAAAATATATACAAGTTAAAATTTAGAATTAGATGATTCCCTCTTCCACGTGAGACCGGCTGTGCAACCTTTTCTATTAAGCTTGGCATAAATCAATGTATAAAACAATAATAATAAATTTGTGATTAATTATGTATTAAATTTTACAGCAATTTCATTTTCAATGTACAAAATCAAAATCAAAGAGTTTGTTAGAAAATTATCTCTTTTTTTTTTTTTTCTTTTTTTTGTGAAACTTATTTTTGATAATATCCATAGTTAAAAACACTCATTCCACAGTTGCATTAGAAATGGTAAGAACAAGTAATAAGTGCAACAACTATATAAACAAGTTGATAAGCAAATGAGTTTTTGTTCCTTAATAATACTAGCCATTAGCACAATTATGCCGAAATACATAATGCTCATAATAGTGTGTTAAGAATAAGCAATGCTACCAATCATGTACTGCCACCTCATAATGCTACAAAGTGGTACTTGTACTTAACTTTGCTGACATGTTCTCAAATCTATGGCTTGGAGGTGTGTGAAGTCTCTGTAACTCTCACACTAGATCCTTCCTCGTCAACGGCTTAGAGACCAAGTGTCTGAGATTCTTTGAGGAATCTGATAATGAATTGTAACAAGAAAAAAAAAGACAGACATCATAGCTTTTGACAATGTTCCTTTCAAAAAGCAATCGAATGCCTCCACGTGTCAATTACCTCAGAAAATGTCTACGTCAGCTTCACATATCAGCAGAAGTAATTCATATACTTAGTCCCCGCGAAGCAGGGAATCATGACAGTTATCTTGGCGCCCCACTGCTCTCTACTCTGTCTATATATAGTTTGATCATGAGCCTTACTTCTTTCACTGCAACATATTTTCTCTACTTCTCTCTTTGCTTAGCTTTTAAGGTGAGACTCTCTTGCTTACTATCAATCATTCACTTCCATTTCTCTTAATCACACTTTCATATATATGGTTGAAGAATGTCAAGAAAAACAAGAATTTGAAGCCTCTTTCATCCTGGTTTCAATTGCTGTCAAAATGTTAATTTTTTCCATAATGTAACTAGACAACACAATTTATAGCTATTCCTTTTTACTTCTTTTTTATTTAATGTTTTGGGTTAGTATTTCTTTGAGATTTAATTTCTTCGAAGTACATTAATATGCATTGAATATTTGTTTAGTACATCTGTTGAAATTTTGAAAATGGTTTTGATGATTTGATTGCATCAAATGTTGCAACATTTGCGTTTTTGAGCACGACAGTCAGCTAAATTTGATATTTGATTTTAATTTTCAAATGCACATGAAAGAAGAGCTTTTTTTTTTTTTTTTTTTTTTTTAAGTAGTTTTCAAATGTTTCCTGTTTATTTTTTGGGGCTTCATTTATTATTATTATTATTCTTTTTTGGTCTTGAAAGATATCCATGTATTAACTTTGATTTAGTTTTGTGGGTTCTCTCTTATTAGTATATGATAATAATTCATGTGTAATGTGCAGTGATATGTAAAACTTGAACCGGTATTACTTGGCTAGGCTGTTAAATGTAGTTTCATTTTAGGTTGATAGGCTTTAGAGATATAGTTTAAAATTTTTGTTATAGTTCTTCCCCTACCTGGATAATGGTCTTACTGGTTGGAACCAACCCATGGAAAGACTAAATGCATCTAAGTATTTGGAACTACTGTAAATCATTCCTAGACAGTGATATAACCAGCGGGGACATATATGTAAAGACTTGGGAAAAAAATGGAATGGGGATATTTGAACCACTTTCAATTTGCTTTTTATTTGTTTTTGTCCAAATTATTTACATTGTAAGCCTGTCTAATTTTTTACTATGATTATAGTTTTGAACTTTTTTCATTGAATACCTTAATTGGAAATGTCGTTCTAATGACAGCCAATTTGCAGAATTTCAGAAACCATAGTCTTCTTGGATAATCAACACCTGTTGCTGTGCTCTGCATAATATACCATGGATAATATAGCATTGCACCTTGGATATCAGACTTCAAGGAAATCTTTTTCTGTGCTCTGGAAGCAAGAAAATGTTTTTGTCAGATTTGACTCAAACATGAGAAATTTGTACTTCTATTTCTCTGATCTTTCTGAAGAATACAAGCTCGAACTCTCTTATGAGAACATTTGGAAGATTGAGCTCCATCATCCACGTGGTCAAGCTAAAAGGTTTCTTCTCATCCAGGTTAGCTGGTTAAAACATTAATTATAAATTTTCACAATTTGCTGCTCTCCGTGCTTTTTTAGTTAACATTCAAACAAATTATTCTTCTTGTTGTTATTTCCTTTGCAAAGCTATGAGGAATAAATTGACATGGGTGATAGTTCTAATTTGGAAAATTTTAATAAAGTAGGAAATGGCTTAGCACATCGCAATGTGTGGGTGTGTTCATAGTTCTGCAGACACGCGTAGAGTTAGTAATCATATTTCTCCCTTAATTATGGTTGTTGCTTGTAACAGTGAGTGTGTGTGTTAACATGTATTGAGTCTACTAATCATATTTTAACATATGACATCTTTAACTTGCAACTACAGTTCATAATTACGTTCTGAAGTGTTCCATTTGGGTTTAAGAAATAAGGCAAACTACTAGCTATATAAAATGGGTAAAGAACTCCTTACATTATACAACCTATCTCTTGTTAATCAAGAACGTGGTAGTAAATTTTGGTTATGAAAGCATCATTGGCTCCCTTTTCAGATGCTGGAACTCCATATTGTTATGTGTTAGTAATATAAATATTTCTTGAGAAGTAGAATTAGGGAAGCTAAGATTAAGGTTCCAGTGTGATTACTTTTTACATAATAGACTAAAAGAGAATTACATTTTTCACCTCTTGAATGCACTTTGTAAGGGGGAACAAAAGCTTTTTATGATTGCCTTTTAGTTGGATAGTTCAATCCTGGTCTAGAGCATGGTGTGTCTGTGATTTACCTATTACACAACCTGTCCAAAGGTTTCTTGTTATTCCTCTTTGATCAGCTATAATTTTCTTCTGGTCCTAAGGTCTAGTGGTTGTGCTACTTTAAGAAAACGATTTCCAAAAGGCAAGTGGACTCTTATCCTCACCTTGGTTTTATTGTTATTATTATTATTTTTTTCACATTACAAACTTTGACTAAGAAGATTAGAGGAAAAGCTAATGCTTGCTGTGTCTCCATATCTTGAAGGTGGACTTCTTGAGAACTCTTCCGTGAATTTTAAGATAAAACCGGAAGGATATTCATTTTATTTTTTTGACATCTCTCTTCCCTTTAGCCTAAATACGAAGATCCCATCCCAGCTATATCTCTCTCACATTCCACAGCTTAATATTGGTTGGTTGGACACCGTACCTTGTGGCTCCAGTGTTAGTAGACTTCATAAATGGTCCGTTTGGATACAATTTATTGTTGCTGAAAACTAATTGTTGCTCAAAGTAGCAAAATAATTTTTAAATATATGAATAGTATTGTGGGACTCATTTTTAATATTTTTAATGCGTGAACAGTGCACGCACAGTACATGCACAGTATTTTTTTGTCTCCTAAAAGTCAATAAGTTTGGCTGCTAAAAAAAAAAAAAAAAAAACTGAAAATGCAATGCCACTTTGAGTGAAACAAAGTGCTATCCAAACTGGCACAAAGTGGAGGTCATCACATCATAACATCGAAGGGCATCCACAACACAAATCTGATCACCAACCCTTCTCTTTTGATTTATATACCATGGACTGATCCTTTCTCCACCCACTCAAGATATGAAGATATATATAACTCACCCCTGTTCTTTCCCCCATCAAGTGGAACCTAGTATCACTTAGAGATAACCGCTAGCATTTTTTTTTTTTTTTTAAAAGCTAATACCAAAAGATGAAATAAATTGTACCATACCTCAAAAGGAATAGTCAAGTAATAGTTGAGACCTCATAGTTGTTTATAAAGCTTAGATCAATCCAGTATATACTAGATGTAGGACTTAGACCCACACAGCATACACTCAACTAATTCAATTCAATATACAATCAATCCAGGGTATCACAAAGATATACTTATTTACATTTTCATGTCAAGAATGCTTAACTTCATTACTTTTGTAATAATGCCTGTCAATGTTATTGGTAGAGCCCCTAGTCTTCTTTTATATAGGCTGAACCTGCATAGATTTATGTGATATTGAAATTGAATTCTTTTTTCTTGTCTTAAGGAATTTTTCTTTGCATTGTTAGTTACTTGGAGCTCCTCGGATTTATGTGCAAGATCATACTCGTCATTGGGTCCGAGAAGTTGATTTCACTCCGTTGTGCTGCATTGGCCAATCTTCTGCTCTATGTTTGGAGCTCCCACAGGAGGGCCAGCTTCCAAAATTTCATGGAGATTTTGTCTCTTACAAGGAAAATGAGGGCCCTTTTGTTCTGAAGCAAGGTATTGCTCTCTCTTGCAGTTCAGGACTAGTCCCTACTGTGAATCCACCCGAAGGCTTTGACTTGCCTTACAAAATCTTGTTTAAGATCAACTCTTTAATTCAGCATGGTTTTCTTCCTGGGCAAGCAATTGCTGAAAATTTTTATCGGTTGGTCAATCCTAAGAGAATAACAATTGAGTATATAGAAAGTGCCTTGGACAAACTGTCTCATCTGAAAGAATGCTGCTATGAACCTGTAAGCTGGCTAAAGGAGCAGTACAGAAATTATGCCACATCGAGGCGACTTCTTAAAACTGTTGCCATATCTTTAAATGATGGGTTGGTATATGTAAACAGGGTTCAAGTAACTCCATCTAAAGTGTATTTCTGTGGTCCTGAGGTGAATCTCTCCAATCGTGTGTTACGCAACTATCCTGAGGATATTGACAATTTTCTTCGTGTTTCGTTTGTTGACGAGGACTTGGATAAACTACACGCAACAGTTTTATCATCGTGTGCATCTTCGGCAAATGGGGAGAGGCAAACTGGCATTTATGACAGGATACTGTCCATTTTACGAAATGGCATAGTTATTGGTGGTAAGAAGTTCGAGTTTCTTGCCTATTCAAACAGTCAATTACGAGAAAATTCTGTTTGGATGTTTGCTTCAAGAACTGGCCTGACTGCAGCAAATATCAGAGAGTGGATGGGTGATTTTCGCGAGATTAGGAATGTGGCAAAATATGCTGCCAGATTGGGTCAATCTTTCAGCTCTTCAAGAGAAACAGTGAGCATTAGTAGGCATGAAGTCGAAAATATTCCTGATGTAGAAATTGAAAGGAAAGGAATCCCATACTGTTTCTCTGATGGTATAGGTAAGATATCTGCAGAATTGGCTAGAGAGGTGGCTGCAAAATGTGGCCTAGAAAATTCTGTTCCATCTGCATTTCAAATTCGATATGGTGGGTACAAAGGTGTTGTGGCTGTTGATCCAACTTCTTCAAAGAAGTTGTCATTGAGAAAGAGCATGTGTAAGTACAAATCAGAAAACATCAAACTAGATGTCTTGGAATGGAGTAGGTTCCAACCTTGTTTTCTTAATCGTCAAATAATCACTCTTTTGTCTACCCTTGGAGTTATGGATCAAGTTTTTGAAAAGAAACAAAAGGAGGCTATAGATCAACTAGATGCTTTGTTAACAGATCCGTTGAGCTCACGGGAAGCATTGGAATTGATATTCCCAGGAGAGAGGACAAAGGTTCTAAAGGAAATGCTTTTGTGTGGTTATCAGCCTGATGCAGAACCATTTCTTTCAATGATGCTACAAACACTTCGTGCATCTAAGTTGCTAGAATTACGGCTCAAAAGTAGGATATTTATTCCAAACGGAAGATGTATGATGGGATGTCTAGATGAGACCAGGACATTGGAATATGGACAGGTATTTGTTCAAATTTCTCGCTCTAGCAGGCATCTCTCTAATGATTTCTCCCATATGTTTCGCACCAGCAGCTCAAACCCGAACAATTTAATTTTTGAGGGTAAGGTTGTTGTTGCTAAAAATCCATGTCTGCATCCGGGAGATGTGCGTGTTCTAAAGGCTGTTGATGTGCCGGCTTTGCACCACCTGGCGGATTGTGTTGTTTTTCCGCAAAAGGGAAAAAGGTAATACTGTGATATCCCATTGTAGATAGTTCTATGGCATGAAATCCTATAATATTTGCACAGAGAGATGGACATATATATAGAGTTTATACATAATCCTATTCCAGCATCAGTTTATACACATTTATGTATACCTTTACTTACATATACATGAATATGTAAGATATATAATGAGCCATTTGTACTTCTATGTTGCATGCATAGATATAATATGTCTTATTTAAATGATATGCACCATATTCTCCTCCAATAGGTTAGTTACCATGATGTCAGCTTTTCTATTTGTATGTCTATATATAATATGTTGTTATCTTACCTTATTTTGTATTAAGTTTGCAAACATACAATGTCCTTTTTCACCACTTCCGGGATAGGAAATATCTAACTTTTTTGCATGCTCATCAAATAATATTATATTGTACTTGCATAGTGGGATGTTGTGTTATTTGTTTTTATTTGTTCTCTTGCCTTGGCAAGACACTACCTAATTAAATAAATAAATAAATAATTTACTAACTTTAGTTGAACAATTGTATTAGGCCTCATCCAAATGAATGTTCTGGGAGTGACTTGGATGGAGATTTGTACTTCGTCTGTTGGGACCCTGATCTTATTCCTCCACGACAAATTCAACCAATGGAGTATATCGGAGCAAAAACTAAGCCACTAGATCATGATGTTACAATAGAGGTAATTTCACTTTATATGTAGTAACAAGCCATGCATATTTTGTGCACACCACATTTTAATTTGCCTCTGCAATTAATATATGCATAAAACTGCACTACAAAAGAAGGGTATAATAGCTCTTTCTAAATAAATGTCTATTCATTTGCTTGTAACAACTTGATGAGAATACACCTTGTTTCCATCATCTAACCTTTGCGATCTTGGGTTTTCTATATGTTAAAGACAATAAAGCATTTAGTTTATATATGGCTGTGTATATTCTTGTGCATCTAATGAGCAGTCATTTACGAAACTGTTTCCAAACTTTTTTCTGTGTCAAGAGGGAAAAGTATTGTTTCCATACTCTAAACAATTATCTTTTCTATTCGTGTTATATTATTCGCCAATGCATTGTGTTCTTTAATAATATTAATGAGCACAAAAGAATAAGCTAGGCACATATCACATATGCTTGATCGAAACACTCTTTTTTGGATATTTAGGATCATTGAGAAAAGTCTGCAACAAATATGTTTAATTTTGTTAAAGGCTCTGTCTTGCTATCCGGGAATTAGTTTGGAATCTGGAAATTCTAAGCATGAATTTCCTTATTTTGATCAAATCTAGAAATCCCAGACCTTATGGGCATTCCATTTGTTATTCCTAACATTTTGAGTGACACAGAAATCTAGGCTGGAGTGGGTCATACTTAATGGTATTGATTCTCTTTACCAGGTAGTAATGCATCACTTTCTCAAATAAATAAAGAAAAAAAAAAAAAGTAGCAATACAACACACGTTCCACACTAATGCATTTAAAGATTGCATTGATTCCTCATATTTTCCATCCCATCTGCAACAACATCCTTCTATACCTTACATAACAAAGCATGTCACCTTTGTGCTACAGGAAGTTCAAGAGTATTTCGTCGACTACATACTCAACGACCGTCTAGGAATCATCGATAATGCCCACATTGTCTTTGCAGATAGTGAGCCCCGTAGGGCAATGAGTCGTAAATGTATTGAGCTTGCAAATCTACACTCAATTGCGGTTGACTTCCCAAAAAGTGGTATTGTTGTCGAAATACCCTATTATCTGCGTGTTAAGGTATATCCAGATTTCATGGAAAAACCTAATAAACGCACCTACAAATCAGAACGTGTGATAGGAAAGCTTTTTCGAGAGGTGAAAGACCTTGCATCGCGCACGAGCCCTGTGACACCCTTCACCTCAGAAGTAGCAAAGCAGTGTTATGATCCTGACATGGAAGTAGACGGCTTCAAGGACTACATCAGTGATGCTTTGTATTACAAAAGAGAGTATGATCACAAGCTGGGGAGTTTGATGGATTACTATGGGATTGAAACTGAAGCTGAAATACTTAGTGGAAACATATTGACAACTTCAAAATCTTTTGATAAGAGGAGGGATCTGGAACAAATTAATTATTCTGTAATGGCACTAAGAAAGGAAGCTAGGAGCTGGTTCCTCAAGGGAAGTGAGTCAGATTCTAAAACTGATATTGTCAACGCAAAAGCAAAAGCATCGGCTTGGTACCATGTCACATATCACTATAGCTATTGGGGTTGCTGCAATGAGGGAATGGATAGAGCTCATTTCCTCAGTTTTCCATGGTGTGTCTCTGACAAGCTTATCCAGGTCAAGAAGGATCAACTGAGTAACATAAAAGCTTGAGACATGTTGGGATTGGAGCGTTGGTTGAGTCATGAATTGATCTTGGATTGAGAAGTTTAGTATGAGATCCTAAGTATGTATTTAAGAAATTTTATTGTTTAATTACTATTTATCCTTGCTTATTGTTATTGGTACATGGTTGTTGATAAACTACATGTAAATGCTCCAGGCAGATTTTTGGGGCTATAAATTATGTTTCAATTCCTGTTGGAAAATATATGTATGGTTTCTTGTCATATTTTCTTATTCTTCAACTTCTAGTGGTGCATTCAGGTCCATTTCTCCTTGTCAATAAGCTTGATACTATTTGAGCATATGCTTGAGAATATCTTGGCACATGATATCAGATAATCAAGAACTAGATACCTTACTCATTGTGTTAAGAACATGTGGCTGCTGTCTATTCCACATTAACACGTATGAATATTCGGAAGAGCAAGTGTATGACTAAACCATAATAACTTTGAAAAAATTGGAAGGGTACAATGTCTTTTTTCTTAAGGTACCTTGTAATTTGTGACTAAATAAACTAATCCTTCCATTTTTCAGCAACAGCAAAATTCATGTCCATTGTGATCTTGTAGTCTATGAGGACACATTGTTAGCTCATCATTTTATTTTCTCATTCAGGTCAAACCTAGACGAGAGATAGCTATTCTTATAATTAATGAGGAGAAGAGTCGTGGTCGTACAGTAGGGCCATCCCCCCCCCCCCCCCCCCCGGGCGGGCAAATAAAAAATAATAAAAAAATAAAAATTTGGTATACATATATAATTTGAAAAATTAAGATTTGCACTTAAATATATATATATATTTTTGGCTTTCCTCCTTTGAAATATTTAGATGGTGACTCACAAGAAAAAAAAAATGAATAAATAAAATAAAATCCATGTCCCTTTAACTCAAGAATAATAGGGAAATCTTTTAGTTTAAACGAATTAAATTGTCTAAAGTATAACATCAATAACCATTGGACAAACTAAAATTAACTACAAAATAAAAAACAAATATGGGCTGAAAACCTAAATTAAAATTCCCAAAATTTTACCTTAACCTCACTCAACCTTGACGCCTCCATCACTGCTAGCCTGCTGCTATTCTTTTCCTCAAATCAGATTTGGTGTTGCTGCTACTACTGCTCATCAGATCCTTGATCTACATCTGCTACTGTTCACATTCACACACAAGTTGAATTGGCTAAGGCATGGTAAATCTGGGAAATTTCTCTCCTCTCTCAAGTTCATATTTGTATTTTTCTGTCTTTGCTATATTGCTCTGCCTTTGGCCCTCTACCCTTTACCCTCTGCATTTTTTATGAACTGTGGTGTGTTGTGTTTGTGACTTTTTATGGACTGTGATTGTGATGTGTTGTGTGGACCGTAGTTTGTGGCTTTGTATTGTGTAATTGTGACTTTTTGTGTAGACCTGTGTTTGTAACTTTTTTTTTTTTTGTTTTGGTTTTATTTATAAAGACATAATTAAAGTGGGACCACTAGGACGTGAGTAGTGATTGTGAATTTGTGATACCAAAGTCTTTGGTTAGTGATTGTTTTGATAAATGTGTTGAAATGTTTAAGAAACACTTATTTTGTTTGTACTATTTTGTTGAATATAAAATAGATGTTAGTTTTTATTTTCATACAAAAAATTTTGTTTTAAGCTCCCCCTCCCCGCCCCCCCCCCCCCCCCCCAAAGGTTTGAATCCTAGTTTCATCCAAGGGCCTTGGATCGCCCAAGATAGCATTGTTTCAAATTTATTATGCACAAGATCATTAGTAAGCCAATCTTCCAAACTCATAGCACCAAAAGATTTGAAAAGCAAAATACCCAAGGACTGCACTAATGTGGTGCCAACCAAAGATCCTCAAATGACTAAGTCAAAAACTCTAAAAATATGAGAGTTAGAAAATTGTATGCACATACCTTGGAATGAAGGTGCATGCTTATATAGTGGTCTAAGATGACCACACTCACTAAAATGTAGGCACTGGGTTAAATGGAGGTAATGGTATTAGTGTCACTAAGATCTTTGGGCCCTTCCCCTACTTAGGGTGTGTTTGTTTGTAAGTGAAATAAAGTGGATGAAAAACTTGAAAGAGAAAATGAGACGACAAAATTTTTTAGAGAGTGCTTGGTTGGGAGGGAGAGAGAAAAAAAATATAGTAGGGCCCGGGTGTTTTCTTCCCAGGCCTACCAAAATTGTTTTCTCCCTAAATTGGAGAGAAAACTAAAGAGATCAAAAATTGACAAAAGCACCCTTGTGCAGCTGTGCTGTTGCTCAACGTTAACTGGTTCTCTCTTTTTTTTTTAAGCAAACTGGGTTTTGTCTTTGGTTTTTTTTTTTTTTTTTTTTTTTTGGTCATTTTCTGCTCAAACGTTCTTTTTTTTTTTTAATAATATATTCCATTTCCTACTTTGATTTTTGTTTTTTTCTATACGTCATTCGGTAGTTTTTTTTTTTTTTTTTACGTGTTTCATACTTTTTTTTTTTTTCCATAGTTTTTTTTTTTCTTTTTTTGGGTTCATCTTTTCTTTCTTTCTTTTTTTTCTTTTTCTTTTTTTTTTTTTTCTAATTTGCTACGTTTTTTCCTTTAATTTAGTAGGGACATAAAAATAAATCTATACAAACCGCATTTTCTATCATTCTACTTTTTCACCCTAAACCAAACACCATGAGAGAAAACTAAAATATTTTTTATCATTTCATTTTCCTATCATCTCTTTATTTTATATTCTCCCCACTTTCATATTTTCCCAACTCTTAGTGGGTACGGAATTGTAGGAGTAATAGTTTCCTCACCTGGGTAAGCGTGGCATAGAGCGCTTATATCCCCTTGAGAAATGGTGTTCTCACTCATTCGTCCATGCAGGTCTTTGACGAATCAAGATGTTGGACTACTCATATCAATGCATGGTCCTTATGAGATGCGTCGGATTTGCCTGTTGGACAAGTCTAGTTGAAATGTTCCCTATCAGAAAAAGAAAATTGAAATAAGTAAACAATAACTACATTTTTTTTTGTTAATATAATCCTAGTATGTTTCATCTCTTATTTCTTTTTCGCTTTTTTTTTTAATAAATTTATTGACCAATTCCGATTTTCTTTTTTTATTGATTATTTTCCGATTGAGATGTATTGATCAATGGATCTATGTCTCTATGTTGCTCATCATGCCCAGATGGTTGACAACGAGGTGGTACGGATGGAGGAGGCCCTAGTCCTACCGCTCCTACGTGTATTGCTGCTATTGTGCTGTGCAAATGTAAAATTTCATAGAAAGCCCAAACTTTTGCTATTAAGCCTAAACTAAAAGACAAGTAGAGATTTAGTCACCCGTAGCTATTCTAGGAATTCTGACAGCCGTAATATTTTTATTGGTATCATTTTTTAAAGAAAAATGAAATTATAAGTTATTTTTATTGAATAGGTTGAACAAGTTATAAATTTTATCTTTTTGTTTTGTAATAGGCTTTCTGTTAAATAATTTTTTCACTTCTTGTTGTTTGGTCTTGTCTTATTTTTGTTTGGTTTATATTTGTTGTTATTTGAGCGAATATTTGTTGTTGTTATTTAAGCTTAAAAAAAAAAAGAATTAAGAATTATGTTTGGAGGCAAAATTAATTTTGGAGTAATGCTACGTTTACAGCATTTTTACAATAAATCTTATGCAAAAAGCTGTTATTGGTAGGTAAAAAAAATAATATTAGTATTTGGCCCAAATTAGAATCAATAACAGCTTATTACATTAGATTTACTGTAAAATTATTGTGAAAATGTTGTGAATGTAGTAATATTACTCTTATTTTTGTTAAACCCAAATTTTTGTAATTCTCAAGTCAGAGTGTTTAAAATTTTTATTAGGATAGTCACAATAGATTAGTTTAACATTTAATATTTTTTTGGCAAGTATATATATACATTTCTCAAGTCCTGTGACCATCCTGGCTTGCATGTAAAGACGCTACTGTTTAGTCCAAACTTTTGGCTTGGTGGTGCATTGCTCCTAATTGTAAGAGCATCCACATCAAGCTAGTTCTAGCTGGATGCTAAAAATATAGCTAAAGACCCACATAAATCTCACATATCAGCCACTTTTTCCTCCTTTTTCTCAGGCCAAACTTCTTAGATATAGGTTGTTGAGGTCGGTGTTTGTGAAGGAGAAGGTGGGTTTGTGTCTGGTGATGGTAGTGGTGCGTCTATGAAGGAGAAGGTAGTGTTGCATGGGGAAGAGAGTAAAAATATTTATTTACTTATTTATTTTTGGAGACAAAAAATAATTTCTAAATAAAGTAGAGAAATAAATATTGAGATTGATGTGTGTGGTTGTTTGTTAAATAGCAGATGCTGGGTTTTTTGGGTTAGTTTAGCTAAAATTTTTATTGAGGCTTATGTAAATGCTCTAAGACATTTGTTTTAAATGAAGTTGCTAATATTTCCATAAAAATAAAAATAAAAATTTCCATTGACAAAATGTGTGTATATATATATATATATATATATTTCTATGTATCAATGTTTTTAGAACTTAAAAGTTATAAAAAGAAAAAAAAAAATTGATAGAAAAATATTTTAAATGAAGAGAAAAAAAAAGTACAAAAATTGTTGTTACCTTTAAAAAATGTTAGGGCTTTTATATTATTTATGTAGTAAATTATAGGGATAATTACACATAACCCACCTGTGGTTTGGGCGAAAATCACGTTGCCTACCCGTGGTTTGAAAAGTGTCACTTAACCCACCTGAGGTATGTTCCGTTTGTTTTCCGTAACCCACCTCTGTTAAAATTAGGGGTAAATAGGTATTCTTGCACAAATTTTATGTCTCTCTCCTCCCAAAACAAAAAATAACACAAAATGCAAGAAAAACAAGATCAAAAAGTGGTATTTTTCTGTCTCTCCATTCACACAAATTTTGAACCTGAAGAACATACCAAAAAAATTTTATTCACATGTTCACACTTCTCTAATTTTTTTTCCTTATTTTTTTCTTACTTTTCTTTCTTTCATTTCATCCCAGCTATCTCTCTCCTCACATTTTCTTCTCCATCTTCCCTCTGAGTTTCTCTCTTTTCCTCCACTGCCGATCTGCACAAGCCCATCCACCATAAACCTAGCTCGCCTCTCAACTCCAGTCCAGCCCTTCCGTTGACCCAACTCGCCTCCCCAGCTCCGATCCAGCCTTTCTGCCGACCCAACTCACCAATCTTTGCAGCCCATTCCACCGACCTAGCTCACTGATCTTCCTCCACTCCTCACCGGCCCAACTCCCCTACCCAAACGTATTCCTTCACTCACTGTCGACCCTCACTCTCTCTTCAATTCCTCACTCTCGCCAACCCAAGCAGTGGGTTTCACCATAAGCCTCCTCGATGAGCTCCTCGACCTGGCCACAACCGAGCTTCTTCTCGATAAGCTTCTTCTCTATCTCTCTCGGTTCAGATGCTTAAAGGCTGCAGCGACAGTAGAAGCAAGGGACGACGGCAGTAGGGGTAGAAAGATAGTGACAACAGCGGCGGCTTGAAGAATTTTTCATTTTTGGGTTTCCGTTTCACTTGTCGTGGTTGTCTATAGTGGGCTTTGCTCGCCATGGATTGTAGGCCGTGGGTGGTGGACTTTGCTCACCAGTAGTTACTAGGTATTTGGGTGGCTTTAGATGTTGGTTTGGTGGTTGTTTGGATGTTGGTTTGATTGGTGGATCTTTGAGGCAGTAGGTCTTTAGGTGGCGGTTTTGGGTGGCACTAAACAATATTGGGATATCAGGGTCCTGTAGCTACTCTATATCTCGGGTTCAAAGAAAAGGTATAGTTTCAGTGAGAGTGGTAGCTTTGGGCTCAAATGGTCGTGCTGGTGAAGGAAACGAGCTGTTTTGGTAGAAAAGAACAAGTTGAAGGAAATGAGAGAAGAGTCAAAGTCACCCTCATCCTCATCAACATCATTTTCTGTATAGGATCTCCCTTAGCAATGTAAGTTACACTAAACCCACAAATAAGATGAGAACAGACACAAAATCTGAAACCCTAAATTGAGAATAGACACAAATACCTTGATTTTCTTTACCGAAACTACTTTCCCTATCTTCGATGTTACGAAACTTGTGATTTCTCCCCCTCCAGACACTCCAAACCACGAAGAACACGTTGATCTCATCACAGATCTCTTTCTCGAAAAGTTTTAGAGTTTCTGGTGTTTTGATTCACGTTATGTTGTGTTTTAGGGTTAAGAGGTGTTTTTGTAACGGCTGGGCTTGAGGTGGGTTACGGAGATTGACAGAAACATACCACAGGTGGGTAAAGTGATATTTTTCAAACCACAAGTGGTAAAGTGATTTTCGCCTAAACCACAGGTGGGTTATGTGTAATTATCCCTAAATTTTATATATATATATATATATATATATATATATATATATTGTATGGACACGGTTTCAAGCCCAAGTCCAATAGATATGTGATTGTGGGTTAATGAGCTCAGCACAATAAATTTGTAGAGAGTGGATCCAAGAACTAAGCCCTAGTGCATTTAACAATGGCTAGGAAGTGTTTGAAAGACGATCATGCAAGTGCAAAGTATGTAAGCTTGGTGTGAACATATTGCCGAGGAGACAAATATTTGTATAGATTAATGAAACTGAATACAATTGCCCCCCCCCCCCCCCTCCACATATTTCATGGAAAGTCTCCTTCCTTATATAGTCCCTCTTGGACCATCTTTACCCTCCACTTGTCAATAATTTGGGTTCCTACTTAAGTATACTTGTCCCATTAGACATCTCCTATGGCCCCTTTATGAGTTGCAATGACCAAAGAAACATTATTCAGGGGTCTTCTTCACATAAATGCAACTAGAAAAGTAGTTGCAGTGCATTTAATGTGGAGGTAACACCCTTTTCTCAGATATTTTTGGGTCTCCTTTCTTCTCGTGGGTTTACGTAACATGCCTTTGACATCAGTCTCTATTTTTTAGTCTCCTTTCTTCTTGTGGGTTTATCATTATCTTTTCTTTATCATATCTAGACTTCATACTAACATTTCCTCTTTCTTTTTTTTGTAAACATGTCCATACAATCAATTTATTTCTCATTCATTTATTATATTTCTTTATGCATCTCTATTTAGGTTATACACGCACGCATGCATGAAACATCAAGATGTGCTAGTTGAGATGCACACCTTTTGGCGATAAGATGGTAATTTGATGATGATAGATCAATCCTAATTATGTCATATATTCAACACCCAAAAGAAGCATCATATATTGTATTATATTTTATTAATTATAATAATCACAGACCTGCGCGTTGCGCGTGATAATATTTTAGACAAAATACTATTTTAGTCCCTAGACTTTATAATTTTTTTTTTTAAGTCATGGTGTATGAAGATTATGATTATATATATATATATATATATATATATATTATATAATTCTCTAATTAGAGTTTGATTAGTTTTAAGTTTAAATTTTGTATTATTATATTTAATTGTTGATTTTATTACACTATAAAAGTTTTCAATGTCCTATGTATAACCATTTCTATTTTATTTCTTACTCCTCTTAACCACCTTTTTATTTTCCGAGTAACGGTTATTAATTGATGTTTGATTTCATTTCTTTTTTTTCTTCCTTCATTTATTCTTTATTATTTTGTATGTTCCATTGCTAGTCATAAATTTTATGGTTATCAATAAAAAATAGATATCATGGATGGCTTAAATAGTTATAGATGTAGTTACGTTAGTGATATGTCAAAGGGTTTTTTTTTCCTTCAAAATTTTCAAAGAAATATGAAAGGCATTTCTCTAGTTTGGTCTTAATCAATTGAGATATCCATAATATAACGGAAGTAATAATGAACCTTATATTTTTTTTTTAATGAATGAAGTGGTTAGGCTAGTGGTATGTCAAAGGTTTTATAAAAAAAATATTTTAAAACAATTCCAAGGAAATTTAAAAGGCTTTTAAAAAAAAAAAAAATTGTGACCTTTTGAATTGTAGAAATATGATTGTTTTAATTACCTTGTTTATAGATTTCATTATTAAGTTATAAACATCTAAATTAAAGTAGATGAATATATAAATGCAAAATTATATGTAAAGTTACAATTGCACAAGATAAATATGTATAGATTTTTTTTTTTTTTTATTATTATTCATGAATCATTATTTCACTATTTACTTATAAATATCTAAGTTAAAGTTTTTTTTTTTAATCTAAATTAAAATAGATGAATATGTAAAGGTAAAATTATATGAAATGTTAAAAAAGATATTTCAATTTTTAAATAATGGAGTTTTTAAGTCACCTTAAATGAGAAAATGTTTAAAAAATATATATAAGAAAAATTGGAAAGACAAAAAATGATGACATGGTTGCTGATGTGGTTTAACGTAAGCGTAGTAACATTAAATACTACATTACAACTTTTAGTAATATATAGATATATAAATTAATAGTATGAAGGATGTGACATGATTTAAATGTTGAATAGAATAAGATGAGAGGAAAAAATAGTAAAATAAAATATGTAACAATGAACATCAAATTACCAAAGTCATTCTATGTAGTATAATAACATTATATTGTTATATATTATATGTATAATGCAGCAGGATAATATTTAATTAAATTATCAAAGTCATTCTAAAATATAAAAGATAACAACTTAAAACACAAAACTAAATTGCATCAAGCCAATGTAGAATTATAATTAACACAAAAATTCATCAACCTAAAGAATTGATGGAATAAAAAAATCAAACAAAAAATGAAAAACAAATTGAGATAGAGAGAGAGAAGTAGCCTTTTTGTGTGATACAACTATGCATAGAATGAAAAAAAAATGTCAAATTTATAGTACGATGTTGAGAATAAGAAGAGTCAAAATAAAGGAAGATAAAAAGGTAGAAAAAGAATAATATTAAGGTAGAAAGGGAGGGAGAGTTTTGGAAAATTAATGGTTAAAAGATATTTTAATTTTTAAATAATGGAGCTTTTAAGTCACCTTAAATGAGAAAATGTTTTAAAAAATATAATAGAAAAATTAGATATAAAAAATGATGACGTGGCTGATGATGTGGCTTAACGTGAGCATAACAATATTAAATGCTACGCTTCAACTTTTAGTTATATATAGATTTGATATGATGAAGTTTATTGGGAAATTTAGACCCCTATTTCGTAGAATTAACCAGTTTTAAAGCCAAGTTGTTAATTAAATATATTATGAATAGTTCTTGGTTAAACAAACAAACATCAATATCATGCACAGTGGAGTAGTAAATAACACAAAATATGATGAACTAGGAAAACTAATGAAACAAACTAATTTCACAGTAAAAAACCTAGGGGGGCCTTCCAAAAAAATCAACCCATTATAGTAAAAAAAAGTTTAATATCTAGTACAAAACCCTTGTCCCTATACTCTATAATTCCAGTAAATGAACTTACAGTAATAACCTTCTACAACATTAGAACCTTTGAACTCTTCAATATATGAACGCCTTGACAGATGACGCACCTACAATCATAACAGGAACCTCTGAATGAATCCAAAAACTTCTTGAAAGTTTTCTTTACAACAACAATTTTGTGGTGGTTGCTATGACTTCAGCTTCTTCATCAAACAAACTTCAAATTTACTTTGAAACTTTTTGGTATGATTAATTTGAGAGAATTTGGTTACAAAAACCATAGCTATACAAATGATGTGTTTCTCTCTCTCTCTAAAAATCTTTCTAATAGATGGCTTATAACGTCCTTTAAATACTTGTTCAAATAGATTTCACTTCGAGCTTCAAACAGACAATTTATGGGCTTTTTCGAGTTACTGATTTTTGTTGAAATGCGAAACTCGATAGATTGATAGATATCAAGCTAGCTATAGAGGAGGCCTCGATAGATCGAGAGGTATCAAGGAGGTATCTAGATAGCTAACGAGAGGTATTGAGATAGCTATAAGGTACATGCTGAAAATGCACTTTTCTTGAGTAGACTTTGTTTCTTCAACCTAATCTTCAATTTCAACTTTAAAACACATCAAAACTCAATAAAAGAACATAATTTGTCATGGCTTGACAATACCAAAACACATAAACCTAACAATCTCCCCCTTTATCAATCCATGACAAAATCTCAAGTACAAAATAAAGGTCAATACAATAATAAACAAATTACAAAGAATGAACCCATATTCAAATAAACTAGCCTAATCTAAAAAAATCAATCCCAAGAAATCATTGCATAAACAAAAATTGACTGTCTCGATTGGCTCCATACTTGTCCTCCTGGAAGCATTTAACAAACACGTTATGCGCACTATGTGGAAAACAATTACAAATAATAAATAAGTAAAGCTCAAGATTATGTATACAGTATAACAATATAAAATGGGCACATAACCCCAAAGGACATATTACTCTCCTCCTAAGCAAATAAAACACATTTCATCCTTACACAAACATGTATTACTCCCCTTAACATGTAGAATCTCTAAAAACCAAATTTTCTCCCCCTTTTGTAATGATTGACATGGGGCATAAAAAGCTATAAAGTTTCACAAGGGAAACATAAAGATGATCAGAGGGGCATAAAGAATCCATAAACAAACATGAATAGAATGACAAGAAGATACTATGGAAATTAAGGGGACAACACATACATGGAACGCAAACAAATAAAACTCCCTCACCCCCCCCCCCCCCCCCACCCCCCTTCCTTTTCCATAAAGAGCAATGGTTGTAAAAACAATTTTTTACCATTTAAAAATAATAAAACAACTGTTGGAGAAAAACATTTTGTGGAGATACATAAAAATATAAAAATTAAAAAAAAATAAAAAGAAAAAAAAAAAAAAAAACACACACACACACACACAAAAGAAAAAATGACTTAAGAAAACCAATGAATCAAATTAGTTTTACAGTAAAAAAAAACTTTAAGGGAAAATCTTCCAAAAAGGCAATCCACTCTAATAAAGAGAAGTTTAAAATTTGGTAAAATAAACCTATGTCCCTAAACCCTACAAACCCCAGTAGATGAACTTACAATAGACACCTTCTATCGTATTAGAACGTTTGAACTTTATATGAACACCTTGACAAATGACGCACCTGCAATCACAACAGGAACCTTCAAATGGCTCCAAGAACTTCTTGAAGGTTTTCTTCACAACAACAAGTTTGTAGGCTTCAGCTTCTACGTCAAACGAACTTCAGATTTACTTTGAAACTCTTCGGTATGTTGAATTTAAGAGAACTTGGTTACAAAAACTCTAACCACACAAACAAAGACTCTCTCTCTCTCTCTCTCTCTCTCTCTCTCTCTCTCTCTCTCTCTCTCTCTCTCTCTCTCTCTCTCTCTCTCTCTCTCTCTCAAAAGCCTTCTAATAGATGGCTTATAATATCCTTTAAATACTGGTTCAAATGGATCTCAATTTAGGATTCAAACAAACAAGTTATGAGCTTTTTCGCGTTGCTAATTTTTGTTGAAATGCGAAGCTCGATAGATCAAGAGGTATCAAGTTAGGTATCAATGAGGCATAAGGTAATCTTGATAGATCGAGAGGTATCAAGATAGATATTGAGAGGTATCGAGCCAACTATTGAGGTACATGCTGAAAATGCACTTTTCATTAGCAAACTTTGTATCTTTAATTTGATCTTCAATTACTACTTTAAAATACATCAAAACTCAATAAAATAACATAATTTGGCATGATTTGACAATACGAAAACACATGAAACTTACAAAGATGTTGTGGATCCAAAGGCATATATATATATCTCCACCGTAAGAGCATCTCTAGCAATCTCTTCAAATTCTTCTTCTTCTTCTATTATTATTTTTTTTTTAATTTTAATTTTTGGGTAGTTTCATTCTCTAAATTTGGATGAAAAATTGGTTGGAAAAGCCTTTTTGAAGATGCTCTAAAGATGTAGCGAATTGTGATTTAGCTAAAAAGTCCATTAGAGGATTTGCTTACAAAGATAGGGAAACAATTAAGTGGATATATATAGTATTTATAGTTTTGACTGCTCTTGGACAATCTGACTGTAAAAGGATTAAACAAAAAATTGCATGGATTTGTTGATGGGTTCCACTCACCAAATAGGTTCTATGCTCTTCACACTTACGGAACAAGTTAAAGCTGATTTCTCATAGAATTGGTCCACATATTGGTCCTACCCTCCAACTTCATCTTCCAAGAACTTACCAATAGTTTATTCTTTTTTATTTTATATTTGTTTTAAATAGTCTAGAACCTCATTTTTATTTCCATTTTATCCCTATATTTTACTAGCACATTGAAAAGAAGTAGAGGTGTAAATGTGTAATCGTGTTTGTCTAGAATCTTCTATGCAACAGTGTTCAATTCTCCCCCATTAGTAAGTCTCTCTACACATTCTTGTTGCCAAAGTTTCCACATTTCTCTATCAACATTCAATTTCATCACTCTTTTAAGTTCACTCCTTGCTCACCAAGGAGGAATATTCAGGATCACAATTCATAGGTAGTAAAAGGCACTCCCTCTTCTTGTTAGTTTCAGTGTGGGGTAGCTTTGTATTTAACTTTATATTATGATTGGTTCAGATTACAAAGTTTTCTATGCAATCTCTGGAATGGGTTCTGCTTGGCCTACAAAAAAAGAATAAATAAAATAAATAAATAAAACTAGTTAGAAATTAAAATTAGATGATTCCCACTTCCACTTGAGACCGGGTTTGCTAATTTTCTATTAAGCTTGGCATAATCCATTCAGCTTCAAGGATTTGTTTTCTACCATCACTTTCAAAATTCAGGGCACGATGAAAATTATTTGGAAAAAAAAAAGTATAAGTATTATAAGGAATACAATAATCTATAATTAAATAACTTTTTTTATATACATGTATTTGGTGATAACACATGAAAATAATCATGTCTTTATTTTACATTTTGGTATAACATGATACAATAATAGAATGGAGTAATATTCCGATCAAAATTTTTAAATTACACTTATAGAATTATATTTATACTCTTTATGGGTTTTACTTAACATTCAATTAAGTATAATTTAAATAATTGTGTAATTAAAATCATTATCCTTTGTTCAAAATTAGAGTCTATTTAGATATCGCTTATTACTAAAAACTGAAAACACTGTAACAAAATAATTTTTAAATTTGTGAATAGTGATGTGGGACCCAAATTTATATTGAAATTTGTGTTTGGATGACTTTTGTGGGTTCGTGAACAGCGTCGTGGGACCCATATTTTTTCAGCAAAACGCACAAACACTCTGTTTCAATGCAATCCAAACACTCACTTACTATCTCCATAAATAATTTTTAAAAAAATTGATAATATCTCCCCTAAATATTGAATTTTAAGAACTTACAAAATTCACTTACTTGAATAAAATGATGAAATATAAAATAAGCTTGAATGGAACTAGTGTTCTTTTAAATCCCAAAAAATATATATTAATGTATTAAATTTTGCAATAACCTTATTTTCAATGTACAAAAGCAAAAGATCATCTTCAATTTTTTTTTTAATGCAATACTTAATTTTGATAATATTAATAACTAAAAATACCCATTTCATAGCAGCAATAAAAACTAGAAGAAAAAGTATAAGTGCAATGACTGCATAAACACGTTGATAAGCAAAAGAGTTTTTAGCACAATTAAAAAATATTAGCAATTTTTTGAAACATTATGCCGAACTAAATTATGCTCATAATGGTGTGCCACTCAAGGATTCAAAGTTGAGCGCATACTACTAAATTGACGAATTAATTATTATTTATTTATTAGTAAAGGGTCTTTTTTGTTCTGAGAGGGGCCACTGGGCACAAATATATATAGGTCACATGATTTGATTTGATTTTTTTTTTTTTTTTTTTTTGAGTCCGCCTTCAACTTGAGGAAGTAGTTTTCAATAATTTTTGGGAGGGGGTATATAAATTTTGTTTAACCAAATTTTCTTATTTTATATTTCTATTTACTATTAAAAAAAATAAAATTTCATGTTTCATGAGGGCATGGCCCTCCTCATTTTCAGGAAGTTCCTTTTCTGTAATTAGGGCTCATTGTGATCTCATACATAATCAAGATTTACCTAGGACATGTTCAATAAGGGACTAAGGACATGCTTAAACAACAAATTCATATAATCTAATCCAACATGATTCACACAATCGTAGGTATCCAAATCTATTATGTAAAAGTTCGACAAAAAATTTAGGATAAAATGCAAAATTGACCCTCTAAATTTCTTTAAATTTCATTTCAGTCTTCTAACTTTGTTTTTATTCATTTAACTCCTCTAACTTTCAAATTTATTCAATTAAGGTTTTTCCATTAACATTTTTTATATGTTGTGGTTAATTTTTCAATTTTATAAATTTTTCTTCAAATTTTTTTAATTAAAAAAATTCAATTAATAATTGAAAAATATTTTCCAGATTTTTTTTTCAAAAAATTTTAACAAAAGTTAACGGAAATGCCTTAATTAAATAAATCTGAAACTTAGAGGACTAAAATGAACGAAAGTAAAGTTAAAAAACTTAAATGAAATCTGAAGAAAGTTAGAAGGTCAGTTTTGCATTTTAGCCAAAAATTTATATTATAATTCTAACCCTCTCTCTTCTAAGGTCAAAAGTACAAAATTTTATAAAACTCTATATTCAAACACATACTATTTGTTGTGATACCGTGATAAATAATCATTGGTATAATCCAATTATCCAATTCAGGCAATTTGTGTATTTGTGCTGACCCTGCCACACTCTAATATCAAAATCCAATCATGTACTGCCACCTCACAACTTTGCTGACAGGTTCTCAAATTTCTGGTGTGTGTGAAGTTTCTGTAACTCTCACTAGATCCTTGTCCTCAAAGGCTTAGACGCTGATAGTCTTAGAGAGTCTTTCAATCTGATAAGGAAATTTTGTACTTCGAAAAGAAGAAAAGAAAAGAATGTATAGAAAAAAGTGTGGCAAAATGACAAAGAACAACGTTGTGCTTGGTCACAACGTTTCACAACAAAAGAATAAAAGTAAAACAAAATACAAACCTTTGACAATGTTCCTTGGAAAGCAATCATATTACGCCACGTGTCAATTACCTTAGATAATTAATGTCTGCGTCAGGTTAATATAAACAGAGAGACACAGAGAGAGAAGAGAGAGAGAGAGACTCCCTCTCTCTGCTCTCACTCTCAGCTCTGTCTGGTATATATAGTCGATCATGAGCCTTACTTCTTTCACTGCAGCATAATTGTTCTCTCTGTGGTTTGCTTTTAAGGTGAGACTCTCTCTTGCTTACTTTCAATTATTCACTTCCATTTCTCTTAATTACACATTCGTATATAATGCATGGTTGAAGAATCAAGAATGTGAAGCTTCTTCATTAATATAAAAGCAAAAGAAGAATTTGAACCTTCTTTCATGCTGGTTTTGAATTGTTTGATATCAATAGTAAGGAAAGTTTTAGTTTTTGAGTATATTGCTGTCAAATTGTATTGTTTCCGTAATGTAACTAGACAACATAATTTAATGTTTGGTTTATTATTTTTTTGAGATTTAATTTCTTTGAAGTACATTAATATGCATTGAATATATGTTTAGTGCAAGTGTTCTACTTTTCTTAATTGACATTGTTGACTTTGTACTGACTTATTTTGAACATGATAGTCGAAAATTTGTTAATGGTTTTGATTATTTGATTGTAACAATGATGTTGCAACCATTGAGTTTTGAGCATGACAGTGAGCAAAATTTGATGGTAAATTCAAATCAACATGCTTGTCTACACTCCTGCGATTTGATTTTCACTTTCAAATGCAAATGAAAGCAGAGTTTTTTTAAGTAGTTTTCTAATGTTTTCCTGTTTTTTTTTTTCTTTTTTTGGGCTCCATTTTTTTTTCCTTGAAAGATATCTTTGCAGTCACTTTGATTTAGTTTTGTGGGTTCTCTCTTATTATTTATATGATAATAATTCATGTGTAAGGTGCAGTGATATGTAAAACTCGAACCGCTATGACTTGGCTAGGCTGTTAATATTTATGTAGTTGATTGTATGCTGATAGGCTTTAGAGATATGGTTTTAATTTTTTTTTTTTTTTTTTTTGAGTTCTTCTCCTCCTTGGTTAATGGTCTTACTGTTTGCAACCAATAAATGGAAAGACGGGCTTCATCAAAGTATTTGGAACTATTCCTTCAAAGTGATATAACCTGTGGACATCTTAGAATGATTTGGGAAAAGAAAGGGGGGAGGGGGGGAGGGGGGGCGGGGGGTGTTGCTAATTGAAACCCTTCCAGTTTGCTTGTTATCTGTTTTCATTGAAGTTATCTACATGGTTTTTGAACTTTTCAATTGAAGACTTTAATTGGAAATGTGGTTCTAATGACAACCAAATTGCAGATTTCTGAAATCAGTCTCCTTGGCTAATCAACACCTGTTTCTGTGTTCTGGACAATATAGCATGGAGAATATAGCGATGTACTTCGGGTATCGAACTTCAAGGGAAAAATTTTCTGTGCTATGGAAACAGGAAAATGTTTCTGTCAGATATAACTTGGAAAAGAGACAATTGTACTTCTTTTTCTCATACCTTTCTGAAGAGTACAAGTTTGAAATCTCTTATGAGAACATTTGGCAGATTGAGCAATATCGTCCACATGGTCAAGCTAAAAAGTTTCTTCTAATTCAGGTTAGCTGGTTAAAACATTAATTATAAATTTTCACAATTTGCTGCCCTCCATGTTTATTGTCGTTTACATTCAAACAAGTAATTCTTGTCCTGGTTGTTTTATTTACAATGCTATGAGGAATAAATTGCCATGAGAAACAGTCATAACATGAAAAATTTTAATAAAGTAGGAAATGGTCAAATACATCACAATGTGTGGGCATGTTCATAGTCTTGCAAACAGGCATAGAGTTAGTAATCATATTTCTCCCTTAATTATGGTTGTTGCCTGTAACAATGAGTGAGTGTGTGTGTGTGTTAACTTGTACTGAGTCTACTAATCATATATTTTAGCCTATAACTTTAACTTGTAACTTGTAACTACAGTTCGTAATTACGTTCTAAAGTGTTCCATGAAGATTTAAGAAATAATGCAAACTACTAACCATTTAAGAAGGTTGAAGAAATCCTTATATCATACAAACTATCTATAGTATGTGGAAGTATGTGGTGTAGAGACACTAGTGAATATTGGAATTTGGTCTTCCTTGGACACAGGTGTTGTATACCCTCAAGATGAGACTTAAAATGACCTAATATAGGCTTCTTAGCATGTGTAAGCATTCAGGCTACGCTATTCATTCCTTACTTTAAGGTTTTTCCCAATTAGTCATGCTTATCATCCTGTTGATGGGCTTGCAAAAGAATGATGAAGTTTTCATTTTCAACAAATTTTAATGAAAGTATTATTAGCTCTCCCTTTTTAGATTCTAAAACTCCATATTTTAATTTTTAGTTATATAAATATTTCATGAGAAGTAGAGTTAGGGCAGCTAAGATTAAGGTTCCAATGTTGTTACCTTTTACAGTTTTACTTAAGACACTCATAGATGATTCCATTTTAGATTGCCTTCAAGTTGGATTGTTCAATTTTGCTCTAGAGCATGGTGTGTCTGTGATTTGCATAGTACACCAGCTGTCCAAAGGTTTCTTGTCATTCCTCTTTGATCTGCTATATATTTTTTCTTCTGACATCAACCCCCAGCTCGTTTTATGGTCCTATATTCTAGCAGAAGTGCTACTTTAAGAAAATGTTTTCTACAGGGAAGGTGGACTCTGATCCTTTTATTGTTATTAATATTGTTAGAAGTATGTAGTTAAATGATTAAATTTATTATATCCCAATAGCTTAATCTTTTAAGAGAATCAGTAATTTAACAATTATTATTATTATTATTTTCACATTAGAACAATGACTAAGAAAATTAAAGGAAAACCCAACACTTGCTGTGTCTTCATATCTTGAAGGTGGACTTCTTGAGAACTCTTTTGTAAATTTTGAGATAAAACCATAAGGATATTCATTTTCTTTTTTTAACATTTATCTTCCTTTTAGCTAATATTCAAAGATCCCATTCCCAGCTTTATATCTCACATTCCACAGCTTAATATTGGTTGGTTGGAAACCCTACCCCATGGTTCCAGTGTTAGCTGACTTCATAAAGTGGAGGTCATCACATCACAACATGGAAGGGCATCAACGACACAAATCTGACTACCATGGACTGATACTTTCTCTACCCAAGATATGGAGATATAACTCCCCTATTCTTTCCCCCTATTAAATAAATCCTAGTATCACTTTGTCTTTAGGGAAGAAATAACCTTCAGATTATTTAATCCTAAAAGATGAAATAAATTGTATTATACCTCAAAAGGAATAATCTAATAATAATTGAGACCTCGTAATTATTTATAAAGCTTAGATCAACCTAGTATATCCTTGATATGGGTCTCAACACACACTCAACTGATTCAATTTGGGGTATCGCATAAATATACTTGTTTATATTTTTATGTTGACTATGCTTAACTTCATCACTTTGAAAAAATGTCTTTCTATGTCATGGGTAAACCTTCTTGTCTTCTTTTATATAAGTTGAAGCTGCTTTGATTAATTTTTTTTCTGAACAAATTTTTCTTTGAAATGTTAGTTACTTGGAGCTCCTCGGATTTTTTTGAAAGATCATACTGGTCATTGGGTTCGAGAAGTTGATTTGACTCCGTCGTGCTACATTGGCCAATCTTCTGCTCTATGTTTGGAGCTTCCACGAAAGGGCTGGATTCCAAAATTTTATGGAGATTCTGTCTCTTATAAGAAAAATGAAGGCCCTTTTGGTCTGAGGCATGGTTCTGCTCTCTCTTGCAGTTCAAGTCTAGTCCCTATTGTGAATCCACCCGAAGGCTTTGACTTGCCTTACAAAATCTTGTTTAAGATCAACTCCTTAATTCAATATGGCTGTCTTCCTGGGCAAGCAATTGATGCCAGTTTTTGTCGATTAGTTGATCCTAAGAGAATAAAAATTGAGTACATAGAAAGTGCCCTAGACAAACTGTCTCATGTGAAAGAACACTGCTATGAACCAGTAACCTGGCTTAAGAAGCAGTACACAAAATATGCCACATCGAGGCGACTTCCTAAAAGTACTACTATGTCTTTAGATGATGGGCTGGTATACGTACACAGGGTTCAAATCACTCCATGTAAAGTATATTTCTGTGGTCCAGAGGTTAATCTCTCAAATCGGGTGTTACGCAATTATCCTGAAGATATTGATAACTTTCTTCGAGTTTCTTTTGTTGACGAGGACATGGATAAACTGCATGCAACAGTCTTATCTCCATGTGCATCTTCGGAAAATGGGGAGAGGCGAACTGGCATCTATGACAGGATACTGTCCACTTTACGAAATGGTATAACTATTGGTGGTAAGAAGTTTGAGTTTCTTGCATTTTCAACCAGTCAATTACGAGATAATTCTGTTTGGATGTTTGCTTCTAGAACTGGCCTCACTGCAACAGATATCAGAAAGTGGATGGGTGATTTTCATGAGATTAGGAATGTAGCAAAATATGCTGCCAGACTGGGTCAATCATTCGGCTCTTCAAGAGAAACATTGACCATTAGCAGGCAGGAAGTTGAAAATATTCCTGATGTAGAAGTTGTAAGGGGTGGAATCCGATACTGTTTCTCTGATGGTATAGGTAAGATATCTGCAGAATTGGCTAGAGAGGTGGCTACAAAGTGTGGCCTCAAAAATTCTGTTCCATCTGCATTTCAGATTCGATATGGTGGGTACAAAGGTGTCGTGGCTGTTGATCCAACTTCTTCAAAGAAGTTGTCATTGAGAGACAGCATGTGTAAATACAAATCAGAAAACAGAAAACTAGATGTCTTGGCATGGAGTAGGTATCAGCCTTGTTTTCTTAATCGTCAGATAATCACTCTTTTGTCTAACCTTGGAGTTATGGATCAAGTTTTCGAAAAGAAGCAAAAGGAGGCTATAAATCAACTAGATGCTATGTTAACAGATCCGTTGAGCTCACAAGAGGCATTGGAATTGATATTCCCAGGAGAGACCACAAGGGTTCTAAAGGAAATGCTTTTGTGTGGTTATCAACCTGATGCAGAACCATTTCTTTCAATGATGCTACAAACATTTCGTGCATCTAAGTTGCTTGAATTACGTCTCAAAACTAAGATATTCATTCCAAATGGAAGATGTATGATGGGGTGTCTTGACGAAACCAGGACATTGGAGTATGGTCAAGTATTTGTGCAAATTTCTCGCTCTAGTAGGCAGCTCTCTAACGATTTCTCCCATATGTTTCGGACCAGCAGCTCAAACCCAAACAATTTAATTTTTGAGGGTGATGTAGTTGTTGCTAAAAACCCCTGTCTACATCCAGGAGATGTGCGTGTTCTTAAGGCTGTTGATGTTCCGGCTTTGCACCACCTGGCAGATTGTGTTGTTTTTCCGCAAAAGGGAAGGAGGTAACACTGTGATATCCAACTGTAGATAATTCTAAAGTATTAAATCCTATAACATTTGCACATATACATGAACATACATACAGAGTTTATGAATAATCCTATACCAGCATTAGTGTATACACATTTCTGCATCAGTTTATACACATTTATGCATACCTTTACATGCTTACATATATGCATGCATATGTATGACATAATAACCCGTTTGTACTTCTATAATGCATGCATTGATATAATATGTACCCTATATAAATGATATGAAACATATTCTCCTCCAGTAGGTTAATTTCCATGAAGGTGGCTTGTCTATTTATATGGCCATATGCTATTATCTGAACTTATTTGATTTTAAGATTGCAGACTAAGCAATGTCTTTGTTCACTACTTGATGGAAAAATTATAACGTTTTTGGCATGATCATCAAATAATTTCATATTGTACTTTTATACTGGGCTGTTGTCTTGGCAAGACACCACCTAATTAAATTAAATTAATTTCTTTGGGAATACTCTACTCACTAACATTAGTTTAACAATTTGTATCAGACCTCATCCAAATGAATGTTCTGGGAGTGACTTGGATGGAGATCTGTACTTCGTCTGTTGGGACCTTGATCTTATTCCTCCTCGGCAAATTCAACCGATGGAGTATATTGGAGCACCAACTAAGCCACTCGATCATGATGTTACAATAGAGGTAATATCAATTTATAAGTGGTAACAAGTCATACATATTTTGAGCACACAACATTTTAATTTGCCTCTGCAATTAATCTATGCATAAAACTGCAATATAAAAGTAGGGTAAATTAGTTCTTATTGAACAAATTTCAACAAATTTGCATGTACCACTTGATGAGAATACACCATGTTTCTGTCATCTAGCCTTTGTGACCTTGGGTTTTCTATATGTTAAAAACAATTATGCATTCAGTTTATATGTGGTTGTGTATATTCTTATGCAACTAATGAGCAGTCTTTATGAAACTGGTTCAGAAATTTTTTTATGGCATGAGGGAGAATTATTGTTTCCATACTCACAAACTATTATTTTTTCTGTTCCTGTTATATTGTTCACTAATGCACTGTGTTGTTTGAGAAAATCAAACAAGTATTAATATGTGCACAGAATAATAAGCCAAGTACATATACTTGATTGAAATGCTCTTATTTGGATATTTAGGATCATTGAAAAGGATTTTTAACAAATATGTTTGATTTTGTTAAAAGGCTCTGGCTTGTTATTGGGGCATTAGTTAGGAATCACGAAATTCTAAGCATGAATTGCGTTATTATCAAATCTAGAAATCCCATGACTTGTGGTCATTCCATTTGCCTTAATGATACTGCTTCTCCCTACTAGGCATTAATGCATCACACTAATGCATAATGAGTTAGACATTCCGAAGAAACTTTCTAATATTTTGGACTCATGCGATGTTCTGCACTCATTAAATTTTAATAACCTGTTAAAGATTACATTAGTTCCTCATATTTTCTGTCTCATTTGCAACATCCTTCTATAACTTACATAACAAAGCATGTCACCATTGTGCTACAGGAAGTACAAGAGTTTTTTGCCGACTACATACTCAACGACCGTTTAGGAATCATCGATAATGCCCACACTGCCTTTGCTGATAGGAATCACAGTAGGGCAATGAGTTCTGAATGTCTTAAGCTTGCAGAACTACACTCAATTGCGGTTGACTTCACAAAAAGTGGTGTTGTAGCCGAAATTCCCGATTATCTGCGTGTTAAAAAATATCCAGATTTCATGGAAAAGCCTGATAAAAGCACCTACGAATCAAAACGTGTGCTTGGAAAGCTTTATCGACAGGTGAAACACCATGCATCGCTCAGAAGCCCTGTAACACCCTTCGCCTCGGATGTAGCAAAGCAGTGTTATGATCCTGACATGGAAGTAGATGGCTTCCAGGACTACATCACTGATGCTTTCAATTACAAACAGGAGTATGATTGCAAGCTGGGGGGTTTGCTGGATTATTATGGGATTGAAACTGAAGCTGAAATACTCAGTGGGCACATATTAACAATGTCAAAATCTTTTAATAAGAGGAGGGATCTAGAACAAATTAATTATTCTATAATGGCACTAAGAAAGGAAGCTCGGAGCTGGTTCAACGAGGGAAGTGAGTCAGATTCTGACACTAATATAGTCAATGCAAAAGCAAAAGCAAAAGCATCGGCATGTTACCATGTTACATATCACCATAGCTATTGGGGTCGCTGCAATGACGGAATGGATAGAGCTCATTTCCTCAGTTTTCCATGGTGTGTCTTTGACAAGCTTATCCAGATCAAGAAGGATAAATTAAGTAACATCATAGCTTGAGACTTATCAGAATCGGAGCATTAGTTGAGTCATGAATTGCGCTTGGATTAAGAAGTTTTAGTATAAAGATTCTAAGTATGTAATTAAGAAAATTGCTTGTGTGACTACTATTTATCTTTACTTATTGTTACTAGTATTTGCTTGTTGATAAACTACATGTAAATGCTCCAAGGGGATGTTTGGGGTTATAAATTATGTTTCAATTCCTGTTGTACAATATATCTATGATTTCTTATCATATTTTCTTATTCTTCAACATCATGCTGTGCATTCAGATCCATTTCTCCTTGTCAATAAGCTTGATGCTGTTTGGGCATATGCTTGAGAATAGCTTGGCACATGAAATCAAGTAATCAAGAACTAGATACCTTACTCAATGCTGTAGGAACATAGGGCTGCTATCTATTCCTCATTATCATGTATGAACAATTGGGAGGGCAAGTATATGACTAAACCGTAATAACATATATAAATACTAGTTAATATATGCAATTTATTTATCCATAAAGAAAACACAACGGTTGCAGCCAATAATTAACTTATTGGCAAGAGCTCAAAATCAACTCTCCCAAAACCTCAGATCTAGTCTACAAGTAGTGTATATATATACTGCAGCTTTTTTTCTTACATATATTTTGTACTCGCAGTTGGTGCCCAAGGTGATATAGGATCGTTAAGAGTTTCTAAGAAACTCTGAACTTTCTAAAATCCTTACACCTCTTTCGTAGTAAAAGGTTTAGAATGACTATTCTGTTGGAATTATCTTGGTCAAGATATTTTTGGTGAGTGTTCTTTATATGTCCAATTCTATATATAATTGTAGATTGGACAAAGTACGGCTACAAGCTTATTAGTTATGGCCTAAGACTATGACTCTACTTAATACATTTTTATTGGATGTGAATTTTAACAAATCTACCCTAGAATTATTATTATTATTTTTTTATATTCTCCATGCTTGCAAAATTTCCAGAAGAAAAAAAAAAATCAACAGTTATGTCATCAATTTAAATTTCAAGTTTGTGTCATCTAAAATTATGCATAAAAAATAATTTTATGAATTGAATAATAAATAATATCTGATTGACACAAAATTTAATGTGTATTAACAACATTTTTTTTTTTTTGGTAGAAAATGTATTAACAACATAAAGAATATGCAATCCAACAGATAAATTTTTAAAATATGTAGTCATTTTAATTTTTAATTTTTTAGTGAGAATTGTAGCTTAAGTTTGAAGCAAAACTTTGTCTAGATAGATAAACTTGATAGGTTAGTTTAACAAATGTAGGCCTATTTGATATTTGTTAAGCCTGGAAATTACACATCTGATTCAAATAGTTACGATAATTGGGAAGAAAAAAAAAATCTATGCAAAGTGATATTGCAATGGTTCAAGTAAGAAGTGGCGTAGTGGATAGTTCCTTTCAAATACTTAGGGAATAAGTTTGCAATTTTTAAAGACTCAATCGGTGCTTTGTGTACAGGACGATCAGGATAGGTCTCCCCCACATTAAACTTCCACAAGGAGAGAATTCCCCCTTATTGGAGAGCAGGGTGACCCCCCCATGAAAGTTTCCAAAGTAGTATTAGGGAACCAGCACTAGAATACAAAAAAGCTTGTTGTCCGTGACTTTTCCTAAGCCAATGGGAGATTCCTTCCTTTTCATTACTGGTTCACCTATGGGATACAGCTCATTAATTTTGGTTTGTATGGAATGTGATAATTTCCTAGTGTAATCAAAACCATTTTTTTCCTTTGGTAGAATGGGTATTTATTTAGGTCGAGCATTTAGAGAGCCTAAAAACAGAGCGTTTTAAAACTCAAAACTTCATTCCGCAACAACAACTCTTTATAAAGATTTTGCAATACTTATTTTAAACTCAAAATAACGTTTTACAACATAGAGCAAATACATCAAGTTTGTCTATTTGACACCAACAGCTGGTGTCTAAATCCAGGATTCATAGGACACTCTCTAGGAGTACCGATACAAAAGAAAAGGTGGACAATAGGAACACAACTCTAAAAAGGTTTTATTTATTTATTTATGAGGGGTAAAAATTTTCTGTAATTGAATTGAGGCAGCTATATGGATTTTGGGACTTAAGGTGAAGATTAAATTGAAGCTTTTTATTTTATATATTTAAAAAATTTTGTTACTAATTAAAATTTCGTATTAAAGTTCTTCTAAGATTTTTTCCAATACATAATATGGCTAATTCACATGACCTTTCTTTTTTACTACATCACTCAATAAATTGAATACATGATCTTTCTATTTAGGCCATATATATATATATATATATATATACACTTGTATTTTTTTTTTTTTTTTTCTTTTGACAAAACAGAGAAAATCTTGGGCTATATATTGAACAATACATATTTTTTTTAATTAATTTTAAACTATATTCTATACATATAAATCATCCACTCATATTTTATTTAAGTAGTAGAATATACATTTCCAAATATAAACAACATTATAATAAATTTTTAATGCTAGAATATATAGTTCAATTTTCAAATTAAATCATCAAATTTCATATTTAGAAAAACAAAATCATATTATGTTAAACTTTCTCGTGAATTGAACGGATTGTTGACTAGTTATATATGTAACTAAGAGCCTATAGTTCAATTAATTTAGTTGAAGTGATGATATTGATAAGGGTAGTGTGGGAGGGTTTCTTGTCTTAGCCCCTAATTAGCAGGTATTGTCCTTTTTGAATTTTTCCTCAAAGATTTGCTCAATCCCACATCAGAGAGAGACACCTTCCACATGTGCTTTATAAGCTTGAGCCTACTACACGTGTAGTAGTGGTATATATGTGTGGGAGGCATCTCTCTCCGATGTGGGATTAAGCAAAACCGTGAAGACGTTGCAAAAAAGCATGCCCAAAGTAGACAATACCTACTAATTGGGGGCCGAGACTATGAAACCCTCCCATAGGTAGAAAAGTTGATTTTGCTCTCCCTGAGCAAAAATGTTTTAACCAATATTTTGCTGAAATGTTAATTTTCCTCTCTTTCACATAGAGGTGTCAATGTTTGACCCAACTCGCGAACACGACACGAACTCGACATGGGTTTTTTCGGGTTAGGGTTGGGCCTTAATGGGTTTGGGTCATAAACGGGTCGACCCAAAAGCGACACGATAAGAAACATGTCATAAACAGGTCAACCCGTGTAACTCGCAATAGACACGTTTGACATGCCAATTTATTTGTGTTAACCCAAAATGACCTACTTAATACAACCAGTTTAACTCATATAACAAATAAATATTTATTTTATTTTAGATTTGTCAAATACCTTTTATATCCAACATATATTTTAAATTTAAAAAGAAAAGTGAGTAATTACAAAAATTTACAAGGGATATAATTGGAAATTGAAACTTTACAAACCTTAGAACTATTAATGCTTTTTTTTTTTTTTTTTGGTGGCATAGAACTTACACAAATGAAATTGGATGAGCTTATGGAAGATGTTATGAATTTGGACATCAACAAAGAATCTATGGATGATAATCGTTGTCATAGTCAGGATTAGTATACTATTTGCTTAAATTGTTTTAATATTGATGTTTAGCATTTGGCGAGTTCCAAGAATATTATATTTTTGTTGAACTATGTTATTTTATTTTGTGAAACTTTGTTATTTTAAATTTGAGTGTTGAAGTGTATGAACTTCTTTTGGAATGTAAAGAGCTTATTTCTAGATGAATGTTATATTTTTATTGAATTATATTATTTTGAATGTGGGTTGAAGACTTAAAGTGTATGCATTGCTTTTTGGGATGTAAAAATAATTATTTCTAAATAGATGTTATATTTAATATTATGCAAGTTGAAATGTGTTGTGTTACATTCGTGTCAACCTAACATGACTCGTTCATTAAGCGTGTCAAATGGGTTGGGTCAGGTCAACCCGTTTTATTAATAGGCCGGGTTAGGGTTGAAGGATTATGACATGATTACTAAATGGGTCGGGTTAGGGTTGAGCCATTTAGTCGAATATCCCTACCTCAACACGATAGAAACCCGACATGCTAACCCGGATTGACACCCCTACTTTCACATTTTATATTTCCCACCAAATCTCACTTTACCAATATTTTACTCTCGACTTTCTTTCACTTTACCATTTACCAATTACCAATTTAAAACTCACTTATTTTTTCTTCTCTATTTCATTTTACCATTATCAAAGAGAAGAAGAGATGAAGAAAAGTTCAATGAAGGATTAAGGAATTATTAAACAAGGTGCAAATTATTTATTTAATTCATATTTATTTTTTAAATATATTAAAATATGATGTCAATTTTTATTTTTAATATATGTTGCAATCTTATGGCATTAATGGATGAGAATTTAGTTGCAAGTGAGAATCATAATTTGAGAATTTAGTTGCAAGTGAGAATCATAATTTGTTCTAAGGAATTTTTTTGACTACTAGATGGGAGTATAACATTAATTTTTACTACTAAATGTTCAAAATTTCATTTGACAATATTAGACCATTGTACTCCAACATTTCTTAAATAATGACACTAATGAAATTGGATGTATTTCTAGCAATATTTGTATTTATTTTGTTGAACCAAAAGTTTGGTAATTAAAACTATTTTCTATTTTACTGAAAATTTTAATATTGTTTTTTTAGTAATAAATAATCATTTTTAGGAAATAATACCATCTTTTTTAGTAATAAATAATTATTTTATTTACATATTTTTATTAATTATTTTTTCAATTTTCTTTTTTACTTTCTTGCATTTTCTTGGTAAATTCACCATCACCATCACTGATCCCAAATTACCACCATCAAAACAGTTTTGCACTACCACTAAGCGAAATCCACCACTACAATTCTACAAACATTAAGGTTAAAATAACAAGGACCAAATTTCTTATTTAAATTTATTATTATTATTATTATTTTATTGACTAGGTAGTATTTAAGTGTGCTAGTAATGCATACCGTTTGCCACATAGTCATTTCTCGTTGGTGAGTTGATGGTAGAAATAAAATTGACTAAAACCTTAAAATAATAATTAATAAAGATTAAATTGACTACTACCAAAATTTAGGGATCAAATATTTTTTTTCTTATTTATTTAATATCAAATATAAAATAAAAATCCAAATTGATTTTAATATCCCACCCCCAAAAAAAAAAAAAAAAAAAGGAAGAAAAGAAAAGTTTTCTTTGTAGTGTTGTACGTGTGGCTTTTAGGAGAAGACAAAGAGTTTTTATTTTTATTTCTTATGGAGCAAAGAATTTTTTTTAAGTGGGAGAGAAATGGAAAAGATATATTGGTATTATTAAAAAAATTTAACTTGTGAACATTTTTCTTGTCTGTGAAAAAAAAAATATGAGTGAAAGAGAAATGGAACAAGTATATTGGTCTTAGTGAAAAAAAAAAAAAAAAAAATTGTCCGTGAAAAAAAATATGGCACACTTGTTGGATACCTAACGGCACCGTTAACTAGACCCATAATAAAGATTTGCCTCATCACATGTATTTTGCGTGTGTGATGAGTTTTTTATTTTTATTTTTATTTTTTTAGTATCATAATTTTTTATTCATTCTAATTTGAGGTTTATACATTTCTTTTGTCAATATTACGCATTTAAAATTACTAATACAACTAGGAGTGTCATGAGGCTAACTTTAAAAAATGAAAAAAATATTACACGTTTATTTTGTAGCAAAAAAAAAAAAACACCTATATTTTTATTATATATATATATATAATTTTTATTTTGAAAATCTAGTTTATAAGTAGGTAAAATAATTTGAAAATTAACAGAAGAACAACCTTATTTTTTAGACAATATTTTAGTGAGAATTAAAGTTTTATTTTTATTAAATTATCTTTTAATTTTGTCTTTATTTAAATATAGAGGTGTTAAGAGAATTTTGAACAAAAAAAAAAAAAAAAAGGATTCCATACTAAAAAAAAAATTCTCTTAAATAATAGTTTAAAGAATATGGCATGGAAATTCACTCCTCTTCTAGTACCCTGAATCAGTGTCCGGTATTTTGGGCTGGAAAGCCTGGAATATTGGCATTGTAATCAATACGTAGTCACTTGTCTCTCTTTTATTCATTTTCCACAAGCCTAAAAGCATAAAAGACTTATCCTTGACTGTCGTCTGCGATAAGGGAGAGTAATCATTTGCCATGTCTCTCATATTATGCTTAGATTATCCAATGAGCGGATTATTGCAAAGCAAACTATTTCATAATTTTTTTTTTTGTCATAATTTGACATGACAGGTTATGAGTTATCGGCTATCATTTACTTGTGAATTCATTATTTATTCACCACTGTTTATCATTTGTCACGTTACAATTGTAATAAAAAAATTGTAAAAGAATTTGCGGTCTTATAATTTTTTTCTCCTCGTGTACCTTTTTTCCATGTGAGAAATTGACCATGCTCGTGAGCCATCCTAGACTAGGGTCCATGACCCACCCACTGTACGGACATTACAAAAAAGTAGTGTGAACGATTGATTTTCAGTTTCCACAACTGGACTAATATCTTTTTTTAATTATATTTTGTCAAAGATGCGACAAAAATTGTAATACATAAATAAAAGTAAGGTCCGGTTAATGTGCACTTTAAAACACAAATTAACTATTTTTTTTAAATATTTTTCTTGAAAATTAAAAAAATTATCAATACTTTTTTAATTTTTAAAATTTTTTTTCTTAAAAATGATAATTATTGTGTGCTTTAAGAGCCCACATTAGCAAAATTCATAAAAATAGTGTTATGTAATATTTTTACCAATAATTTTATATTATCTAAATTTTATCTTTTTGCTTTATTCAAAAAGTTATGGCAGTGGAACAAAATAACTCTTTATTATATAGTCATATATGATAGTGTCACGTTACAGAACGCAAAGATTCAGCCTAAAAATAAATTATTTACCTCCAAATACAAATAGAAATGAATGAGAGAGAATCTAGAACACACAAGCACAGACAGAGTAACTCAACACGTGGCCTAAAACTATTAGCTATGAGAGACTCCTTGCTTTCACAAACCAACCAAACATCGAAACGTGTCAGTAGCACGTAAGTCTGAGCGTGTTGAAGAATGAAAAATCCAATATTGGGTCATGGCAATGTCAGCTTAACAAGTCAGCAGAAATAGTTTAACCAAAAGGGGCCCGCGAAGTAGGGAATAATTACCTTCCTTCCGCTTTAATTCTAAGTATACTTGTTTTAGTCTGAGGAATTGACTTAGGATTGCCAACAAAAGAGAGACAAGAGTGAAGAGTAGAGAGACACTCTCTGTTTGTGTTCTCTCACATTCTTCATAGTTTTTGGGGTTTTTTTTCCTTCATTTCTGGTGAGAAACTGACACTGAGACTCCCATAATATCTACTTTTTCCTTCATCAGTTATATGGGTTTCTGTGACTGTGTAATGCTAGCAAGTGAAAGTGATCAAAGGGCCTTTTTTTTTTTTTTTTTTTTTTTTTTTTTTGCGTAATTTGCTTTACTGGGTAGAAATTGTTTGGAATTTTCAATTGATAAAGGGGTTGCTTTATTTCTTGTAAAGGTTTCTTTGTTCTACTCCGTAATCCATACTAGTTTGTTTGATTAATTTTGATGCATTTTGAGTATGAGCATTATTTTATCATTCTCATAGTGCTTTTGTTTAGTGGATAATCTGGCTACACTATCTAACACTTATGGGGGCCTTTTAGTTATGTTTGTTTTATGTAAATCTATAAGTTGGCGTAGATACTGTGTTTTCTGATTAGTTATTGGTATATATCAAGATGTCTTTAATTTTCTGCTTATTTTTCAAACTGCTACTAAGTGAATAAGAAAAGTGATCTGTCTTCTTTTAATTATGGGTCATATTATCAATCAAGAGCCAAAGCCACTCTACTTCCACTTCTTGATGTTGTCACCAGTCACATTGAATAGTAGAGACCTGAATCTTTCTAGTTTGCTACACAGTAAATCAAAACCCTCACAAGCATGTGTCTATCATATCAGTTCATTGAAATGCTTATTTCTTGTAATATTATAATATTAATTGTTTATGATTTCTTTTCCTGGTATCCACTTCTTATGATCTAGCATAGAGACTTGTTTTGAACATTAGGCTATACTATGAGGGAAAGCTTCCCCTTTTGCTAAAGGCTGACTTCACGATGAAGGTTAGAGTTTTATGTAGAATAGAATATGAGTGAGATACACAATATTGTTAGTCAACATTATCATAATCTTAAGAAAGAGTGAGATTTGTATGGCCTAGTCAAATTTAGGAATAGACGGAGGTTTAGGACTGAAGAGTGAACCTACAAAGAAAGGGCCTAATGATTTGGTTGGACTTATTGTCAAGCACAGATTTATAATCCTAACCTTAGTTAATTCAACAATCTAGTCCAATTTTTATCATTCTTGCTTGGGGATTATTAGAAGTTGTGAAGTGCTAGATTTGCTTTTGATCTATGATCCTACCCATTATTAGTTCAATGATCTAGTACAAGATTTCACACTCTTATGGAGCATTTGATTAGAACTTTTGAAGTATTGGATTTTCTTTTGAGAGTGAGAATCACATTCTTTTAAATATTTAGTGGCAGTGGAAGTACATCCAAAATCTTACAGGTTACTTATTTTTTAAGTTTGTGTTTATTTATTTGATTGTGTGACATGGCTGTGTGGTGATGCGGTAAAATGATAGACTAGTTGGTGAGGTAGCAGCATGTAACAAGTAGGTGATGCACAAAATTAAGAGATACATTAAATTCAAAATCAATTTTTCAGGGAGACTAAGAGTGATGGTTCTCATGATGATAGTTACATACTTAGACAATCCTTGTTTTCTCTGACCGCGTCTAGTTAATGATTGATCTCCCCTCAAAATATTACTTTATGTATGTTCATAGAAATGTTTATTGTCTGGTCTGGAAGTATCCATACTATGGACTTGATTTCTGGATGATAATTGTCATTTGAATAGAAGATTGATTTTTTCTTGCCTTTCTTGCATTTATAAAGACTTGTTGGTTTTTTTATTTTCTAGTTATTATGATCTTTCACTAAGTTATGCAATTTTACTTCTTAAATAATTGGGTTTAAACACTTTCAAAACTTTTAACATTTATACTAATTATTTCAATAAGCTTTAATCGGTAAGGAATTTATTTTTTCATTAATTTCTATGAAAGAAGGAATAAATTTTTTATTGTCTTGATAGAAATGCTAAACACTTTTTTCCTGTTTTATGATATATTGTGCTAATGCAAAACACTAATATATTTTTGATAACTGACTTGTTATCGCAGAAAAGAGTCCTGGTAAAAGTAATTGGATTGGATGGGTAAGACAGTTCAGTTGAATGGATTCCATTCTGCTGTGACTGCAGAGGCAGTTAAGGAATTTGTGGAGCAATATACAGGTGAAGGAACTATTTATGCTATTAAGATTAGGCAAAGCAAAGGTAAGCGTGCACTGGCATATGCTATCATTCAATTCACCACCACTAGATATGCTGAGTTGATTATCTCCTTGGCTAGTAAACGCCTATGGTATGGGACCACTTATTTGACGGCTCGGGAAATGGAGCGTGATATTGTACCAAAGCCAAGAACCTTTCTGCATAGCATGGAAAATATAGAGCTGCATCTTGGCTGTCAGATTTCAAATGGAAAATTTGTAACTCTATGGAAAGCGGTGAATGTTTCTGTGAAATTTGGGGCTGGATTGCAGAAATTACAATTTTTTTTGTCCCATAATTATTTGGAATACAAACTTGATCTTTCCTATGAGAATATTTGGCAAATTGAGTTACATTGTCCTCCTGGTCAATCTGCAAAGTATCTTCTGATTCAGGTTGGTCTATTTTGTTTTGATTGTTCATTTTAATATATATATATATATATATATATATATATATATATATATTCTCTTCAGCTAAACAAATATTTTTATTTAAGTATTGATATTTCCACTGTATTGGTTGAACAATTTGCATATTTTATTTTGTTGAATCAAGTCACGTGAACACTGGTTTTATCGTATTCAAATAATAATATTCAAATTACAAATATACCCCCACAAGGGTTAAGAAGTACATAATTTAAATAATATCTGGACTATATATTCAAAGAAGTTCATCTGCCAGTGGACTATGGTTCAACTAGCACTTCCTTCTCTCATAATAATGGGCTGGAGGGTAAGGTTTTGGCTTCAAAAACCTACTGGTTGCATATGTAGTTTACCAATTAAAAAGTTCATCCAATCTTCTTTTATCATCTAAAGTTGTGCATAAACTCTGAAATTCTAATTTTGATTTTTCTGTCTTCTGTTGTAAACAACCATATTTATTCTTAGGAGAACTTATCAGTGCAACACTTGTGATGCATGTATAAATTGAATTTTTTATGCAAAATAATATTTTCTGTAGTTACTTATCTTCTGCAAGGTTCATATAAAGAGAAATTATTGTGTCTAGTATGAACAACTGCTTAATAAACATATACTCTAGGTATATGTTGATGCTTGCTATAGCTATTGACAAAGCATGGTATATTCTCTATAATTACAAAATGACTTTACTTTTTCTCCTTACACTTACTGTTAGTGCACATTGATGGTAGGATTCTTATAAATATCTATATTATAATATTTTTCTTTTTGTCTTTCTTTTTTTAGTTATTTGGCGCTCCTCGGATTTATGAGAAGGCTGTACGCACATCAGGAAATGAATTTGACAATCCTATTCTTAATTATTTCATGCAAATTCCTGATGATCAATGGATCCGTGCAACTGATTTCACTCCATCATGCTGTGTTGGGCAGTCTTCTTTTTTGTGTTTGGAGCTTCCTTTTGGTCACCAACTACCAAATTTTGAGGAGAACTTTGCTTTTTACAAAGAAAGTAAAGAAATATATACCCTGGAACTTGGGTCTAGTTTTTCATCCAATCTGGATCTAGTGCCTGTTGTTAGTCCTCCGCCTGGTGTTGCTTTACCATATGAGATCTTGTTTAAAATTAACTCGTTGGTTCAGAATGGTTGTCTTGCAGGACCAACACTTGATGCTAATTTTTACCGCTTGATTGATCCAAGAAAAATTAAGATTTCCTATATAGAATATGCCCTGGAGAAACTCTTTCACCTAAAAGAATGTTGCTATGAGCCTTCGAAGTGGCTCAGTGAGCAGTATAGAAAGTACATCACATCAAGGTATCCTCCAAAGTCTCCTGCTATATCATTAGACTCTGGGTTGGTGTATGTACATAGGGTTCAGATAACACCTTGTAAGGTTTACTTCTGTGGTCCAGAAATTAATGTATCAAATCGTGTCCTACGCAATTATCCTGAAGATATTGATAATTTTCTTCGTGTCTCATTTGTTGATGAGGAATTAGATAAAATGTATTCAACAGATTTATCTCCACGTGCATTTTCTGGGAATGAGGATAGAAGAACTGGAATCTACAAAAGGATTCTATCTATTCTTAGAAATGGCATAGTGATTGGTGATAAGAAGTTTGAATTTCTTGCGTTCTCATCTAGTCAATTACGGGAGAATTCATTGTGGATGTTTGCTTCAAGAGAGGGACTTAATGCTGCTGGTATCAGAGAGTGGATGGGCAATTTTCGTCAAATTAAAAATGTGGCGAAATATGCTGCCAGACTGGGTCAATCCTTCAGTTCATCCACAGAAACTCTTAGTGTTAGTAGGCATGAAATTGATATTATTCCTGACATAGAGATTAAACGTGGTGGGGTCAATTATGTCTTCTCTGATGGAATTGGAAAAATATCTGCTGAATTTGCTAAGAAAGTGGCTTTAAAATGCAATTGTAAGGGACAAACTCCATCTGCATTTCAGATTCGATATGCTGGCTACAAAGGTGTTGTGGCAATTGATCCGACATCATTTGTGAAATTATCATTAAGGAAGAGCATGTCTAAGTATGAATCTAATAACACAAAGCTAGATGTTTTGGCATTTAGCAAGTTTCAACCTTGTTTTCTAAATCGCCAATTGATCACCCTTTTGTCCACCCTTGGAGTTAAGGATTATGTTTTTGAGAAAAAACAAAGAGAAGCTGTAGAACAACTTGATGCTATATTAACAGATCCGTTAAGGGCACAGGAGGCTCTGGATTTGATGTCCCCAGGAGAGAATACCAATGTTCTAAAGGAAATACTCATGTGTGGTTATAGGCCTGATTCTGAACCATTTCTTTCTATGATGCTGCAGACTTTCCGGGCATCAAAGTTGTTGGAATTAAGGACTAAAACAAGAATTTTTATTCCAAATGGAAGAGCAATGATGGGATGTCTGGATGAAACCAGAACCTTGGAATATGGTGAGGTATTTGTGCAGTATTCTTGCAATAGACATAGGCAGCTATACAATGATTTCAGCATGTGCCGTGGCAGTGGATCAGATCAGAAAGTTGTTGTGGGGAACATAGTTGTTGCAAAAAACCCTTGCTTGCACCCAGGAGATGTGCGTGTTTTGAAGGCTGTTAATGTGTCAGCTTTGCACCATATGGTGGACTGTGTTGTATTTCCCCAAAAAGGATCTAGGTAAATTATCTTCTAGTACTTCTGCAACTTTAATCCTTGATTTAGTTGAATTATACGATGTCAACTTTTAGCCTTGCCTCTCATGTCTTTATGTGAAATATCCACTTTGTTTATGAGCTAGCAAGATTCTACATGTTGACTGCTAGAATCTATTCTCTGCAGATGATATGCTGCAACTGCAACCTTTGAGGATAAATTTGCATGAAGTCCTTCAATTTTTATATATGAGGCTTAGTCATGTCTCTTTGTAGTTAGCAATAATTTTGTCAACTATGCTTGTCATTTGTTAAAACATGATAAAACATGGATACAGGTTTGCGATGTGGCAGTCTTCCTGTTAGAGTTATACCAAAAAAATCCCAAAATGGGAAAGAATAATGTAATCATGGTTCAAATAAATGTTTTAGATACTTAATGTTATTCTCTCACAAGGGAATTAAATGTCTATGCGACATGAAAACTTCACTTTCCCTTGTGGTTTTAAAGTTTTAGATGCAGATGATATTGGCATTTTGGCATCTGAACCAATTTGGATATTCTAAGTCTGTGTAATTTGGAACCTAGGACTTCAGCTTCAGTGCAAGATAAACCATTATTTTCTATATGCTTTGTCTGCAACATCATCTATTAGTTTATATGTGGAAAAATATAGTTCATTCTGTTGAAAGCTATTTAGTGGAATTTTTTCTAAAGATGATTGTGACTGACAGTGCTTTGATTTCCTGTGTAAAACCTCCATGAAATCATGGACTTCTGATCTAAAAAAATTTTAAATATAAGGCCTCATCCAAATGAGTGTTCGGGTAGTGACTTGGATGGAGATATCTACTTTGTTTGTTGGGATTGTGAACTCCTTCCTCCTCAGCAAATTCAGCCAATGGATTACACTCCAGCACAAAGTCTGCAGTTGGATCATGATGTTACCATTGAGGTATGGCTATCTTGGATAAAATGATAATATGTACAAGTAATTGGGGATATTTTTTGGGTTCTAAAACTGTAGGTTCTCTTGTTGTTTTCTTGACGTCTTCGATTCTTATTTTGTCCTTCTATCAAGGTATCTCAATGTTATGATTCATGATATCTCTATCCTTCCCCCTCCCCCCCAGCGCGCCCCCCCCCCCCCCCCCCCCCCGCGTGGCTTTATGTCATTATAATTGTTGTGACAAACGCATGAAGCAGTAAAATAGTAAGCACCATGATACAAAAATGGTTCCACATATTCTGTCTAAATCCATGGGCAACACCAATTATGGCGAAACCATAGCATGGTTAAAGTAAGTGATGTGATTTTAAAAGCTTAGTTATATGAGTCTTAGGGTTAATGGGTTTGATTTAACTAGTTGTGGTCAATTTTGTATTTAGAGACAAAATTTTAACTTTTGCTCCCTTGTGAATCAATGGTATTTTGGTAGTTTAGTTGAGTTTATAATTTTCTTGGAGATCCTAAGTATCTTAGGTTTTATTTTCTTTGAGTCCAAGTTTGTCTTTTTTTAGTTATTGCCTTATCAAGTTTTTAGTTTATGAGGACTTCTGGAACTAGTAGTCTTAATACTACTAGTACAGGAAAGAGTCCTTGCATATATTTATGTATAATGTACTCAAAGAATAGATGGAGTTGATTAATAAAATATTGAGTGTTTTGAGTATTGAGTATTGAGGCACGTTGGTCTTTATGTGTGTGCTTTGGTTTGATTCAATTAAGGTTTGATTTACTAGTCAAAGTAGGAGCCCTAGTTTAAGATTATGGTTTTTGCAAAGTGGGTTCTCGTAATCAAACGAGGAGTTGATAAAATATTGACTGTTTTGGGTACTAAGGCATGTTGGCTTTTTTTTTTTCCCTCTTTAATATTCTGTCGCTATGCACACTACTTGTCATAGATTGTGTTGGCAAATTCGATTGTCATTTCTTCTTACCTCTTTGCAAACCAAAACTAATTATTTTCTCTTGCCCCAATCAAAATTTACTATAAAACTATGAATTACAACTACTCTCATGAACCTCACAAACACAATAAACATTTACAAACCCAAAGCCCCAATATACCTGAAGGTGCTCTCACACTAACATAAAAGATTTGTCTTCCAATTCTCACACACACATTCTCCAGAAGTTATACCACTATTCTAATTATAGGGACAATCATGGTCCCCACTTCTCTTCTTGTGAATGTGGGAGTAACACTCTTAATAGGTAACTTTCAGTGGAGTGGAAGGACTTTTGACAATCACAGGTTCATATTTGAGTTAGAAAAGAAGGAAAAGAAAGTATTAGTCTATTTGAAATGCTTGATGATTTCCTATCATCATAAATGCATCCCAAATATATCTCGGATGGGGGGAGGAGATACTGGTGATATCAAGTAGCCAATACTTGTTAATTTTTTGTTTATTAATGCCCTGGCATGGTAGTAACTGACTGAAAGGCATTCAAAGTTGTGTTGTGGGTTCTTCGGTTTGGTTAAGAGAGTTGTCTTCTATTTATCAGTTGAGAGATTTGTTTTGCATCTGATAGTCATCTAAAATAGGAACTATTTAACATTTTATTTGGGTTGTGATTTCATACAAGCCTAATTTCTATGTATTGTTTAATACATGGTAAAAATTGTACCAGAGGGGCAGCATTTTATATACAATCAGCATGGAAACTAAAACATTGGCTGTATAGTAGCTTAGTCTTTTCAGCATTACATGAATTGGATTCCAGGAAAATCCTTCAAAGCATTGAATTGATGACTTGCATTCCTGTATATGTCATAATGTACAGTAAATTCAATGAATTTTAAGTTTCTGCTCAATTTTATTTCAAGTCTCATACCTTACTACTTGTATAAAATTATATTTACCACAAATTCCAATGTGAGGTGTCTTTTTTCTCAATTACAGGAAGTCGAGGAGTATTTTACTAATTACATAGTAAATGACAGCTTAGGAATTATTGCCAATGCCCACACTGCGTTTGCAGATAAAGAGCCTTCAAAAGCAATGAGTGGCCCATGCATAGAGCTTGCAAAGCTATTTTCAATTGCAGTTGACTTTAATAAAACTGGTGTGCCAGCTGTAATACCACCTAAGCTTCATGTCAAAGAATACCCAGATTTCATGGAGAAGCCTGACAAACCCACCTATGGATCATGCAATGTGATTGGAAAGCTTTTCCGGGAGGTGAAAGAGATTGCACCAAATACTAATTATTTTAAGTCCTTCACTGCCGAAGCTGCAAGGAGGTCATATGACTCTGATATGGAAGTTGATGGCTTTGAGGATTTCATTGATGATGCTGTTTATTACAAGGGAAATTACGATGACAAGTTGGGAAACTTGATGGACTATTATGGCATCAAAACTGAGGCTGAGATACTCAGTGGGAATATTATTAGGATGGGCAAGTCTTTCACTAAGAGAAGAGACTCAGAAGCAATTACTATGGCTGTAAGGTCCTTGAGAAAGGAAGCCAAGGCCTGGTTCAATGAGAGGGGAAGTAAATTAGATTCTGAAGCTGATGATGTTTACGCAAAAGCTTCAGCTTGGTACCATGTCACATATCATCATAGTTATTGGGGTACCTACAATGAGGGTATGAATCGAGATCATTTCCTTAGCTTTCCATGGTGTGTTTATGACAAGCTGATCCACATTAAGAAGGAAAAGGCGAAAAAAAGAAGGGCTCTAAACCTGTTTTCTCTGGAACACCAGTTCACCCGTGGATTGCGTTTGAATTGAGAAATTTGCATTTGTTGTCCCCTCTTGAACATTTGATGATCTCTATAGCTTAACTTTTCCTTTAACCTTATCATATGTATGTAAATAGAAAAGTGCAGAATTTAAGTTTTGTACGTAATATTTACTTCTTTTAGTTGTGTATAATATTCTGTCACTTTAATAAGATGTAAATGCCTAAGCTGATGATTTTACTCAAATTCGATCATTTAATTATATAGATCTATGGTTTCTTCCTTTTCTAGAGGATCTTGACCCACAGTAGTGGTTTTGAAGCCCTCATTATATTTGTTGACGGCTCAACTCTGCAGGCATAACTGAACTGTTAAAAATCCAATTAAACCTGATAACACAAAGCAATAAAATTCGTATTGTCATTCATCTGGAACAGCTAGATGCGTTCATATCAATACTCATCTTCTCTTTTTGTATATATATAATTCATCATGACTCATCTTCTCCAGGTCAATCCGAATCTTTAAAAAGGAAATGAGCACAACATTATGTAGTTTTTGATGCATTTGGAGGTATTCTAGACAGGATTGTTACATAAGAGGCAGAAAACAACCACTTAAAAATAATGTCAGTGACGCTCATACTAGAGCTCATTGAAAGTATGTTGGAGTATGCCAATTATCATATTTCTGACTTTAGGAGTGACTATTGACTAATGTACATTAGGTCATGGGATAGATTTGGAAGATTAAAAGAAGCATGTACCTACAAGGTCACCGGCCCATAGTCCAGCCTCATTGCCACCAGTAGCCGCCCTTACTGCAAAAGAAGAAATTCTCAGTCATTTAGAGTGTAGATGAAACAGAAGAAATCGCAGAATATAGGCAACACTAGTTAAGCACAAGGAAATATGCACACCACTTGTTTTGTGTTGTTGAGCTAAGTTTGGGAATTGTTTATCTAGCTTTTTGCTAAATGTGTGCTAATATATGCTTGTACCTTGGAAATTTTTGAAAAAGTGAGAAAATACGAAAAAAAGTTCGGTTTTAAAAAGCTGTACATAAAAGTTCAAAATTAAAACTTGAGTTTATAAGCTGATGCCAAACAACCAAATTTAATCAACCAATTTATATCCTCTAACACATTTAGTATGATAAAATGTCTTAAGAGTAATTCTACAGTTAAAAACTATTTTACAACATTTTTACAAACTATTAATATAGCCAACATCTTATTAGTTTTCATCTAGGCTCACCATTAACATCACATTTTCAATTACCAATAACCATTCACTACATAAACAATTTATAAATTTTTTTGTAAAAACATTTGTATCTCTAGCATTACTCTATTGCTAATGGAATGAAGCTATACGGGGGATACCACTAGTGTTTTTGTTGGAGCAAGACAAATATTATGTTATTTAAATTCATATTATCCAATTTATAGTAGAAATTACTCTTCTGTCTTTCTAATTATAATTTAATGAACATTCTAAAAAGTTGAGCTCAAAGAAAACTTCATGTTTTTACAAAAAAATTGTACAAATTGTTGATGTGGTAAATGGTTTTTAGTAAATGAAAAAGTGATGTTAATGATGAGCTTAGATGAAAACCATTGACATGTTGGCCATATCAACGGTTTGTAAAAATATTGTAAAATAATTTGTGGCTTTAGCATTACTCTGATGAATAAGAGAATACACCAATCTTGTTATGGGGATCTATTTTATAATTGCAATAACACCTAAACGATGAGCAGGGAAGGAACAAGTAGGAATGATTCAAACAAAAAGAATGTCTCACTAGTTTGCATCTACAGCGGCACATAATTGAAGTGTTGTGGAACAAGTGTAGACAGAGTTCACCAATGCCAATTGATTTGCACTTTTTGATTTTGAACTCCAATGCATAGCTCTCAGAACCGGACCAGACAGGGAAGTTGGACCATAAAAACTAGGAAACGGGATGAAAACTGGTTTTTTAAGCATAAAGAACCGAACATATGTGACAATTCCGTGAACCCCTGAAACCGGAGTTGGACCGCACGAACCGGTGGCAAGAACCGTGCATTCCAACCCCTTAGCAAATTTTTTTTTTTAATAAAAACAACTTAACATAATTTTATTCTACTTAATTAAATTATCCATTTCTTACAAGGAATAAAAAAAATTATAATTAAAATCCTTCAAAGATATTCAACTTTACTTCAAAAATTAATCATAAATTTTAATGTTTTCATGGTTATTATTTTATTTTATTAACTTTCTTATTTAATTATTAAATATATACTTGAAAATTATTAAATTTTCCTCACATATATAGATATATTAGTCAATTTTGCTAGTTTTATAAATTTAATATCTATATTTAGGCTTTAATTAATTATTAAATTAATTATGACATCATAACAGTTCGACTCCAGTTCGATCTCAGTTCAACCTCAAAAACCTTGAACCTCTCCCTTTTACCATTCAATAAACGGTTTGGGTCTGAAAACCTTGCTCAATAAAGAATACATGACTATATATATAAATATATATTATAGAAAACCTACCGCCTATACTCTTAAATTTCAAGAAGATAAGTTTTACAACTAGACCGTTTAACTTCCTAACCCAAAATCTAATTTATTTTATTTTATTTTTCGGACAGATAAATAATTTTTATCCTAATGACGTAAGACTTAAGACACCAACACAGCAAAACACTGTGTCAATCACAGCGTCAAAGGGTGAAGCTTTCCGTTACATAATTGGATTCGGAAAACAGCACTGCACGCACACAAACCTAATGGGTCCTCTATAAATACCAATACAATTGTAAGCTTATTCTCAAGTTTCACAAGTTTTTCACTACGGGCTTTCAAGGTAAGTTATAGTTCTACTTACTTTATGGTTTTTATTAACTTGAGTTATTAATTTTATTGTATTTATGTGTAATTGATTCTTTCTATATGCTTCACTGTTGTTAATATTGTATGTTTGCTAGTATAAGATTTATGTTTTAATCTCAGTTACCGCATTGTTATGGAGAGCGTGACCGCAACATCCGCAAAAATTGAAGAGAGAAAAAGGAGGAATCGAGAAGCTGTAAAGAAAGTAGAAAATAAAAAAGATCAGCATATTGAAGACATGTTGAATAAAAAATCTTCTTTGGAGAAAGATATCAAGATAATTCAGGACCAGTGCGCTGTGATTATTGAAAATCAAAAGGCATACGACTTGAAGAAGACATATTTAAGGGCTGAAACAACCATACTTGAACAATATGCGAACCTTTTGTCACAGTACTATAATATGAGGCATGACGTGTGATAATGTGATCAATGCTTTTGCATCATGCGCATTGTTGTTCTTGCTCCATTACTTAGTATGTCCTATATTTAGATTACATAATAGTAGAAAATAATGTTATCCAATACTACCTAGTATTGGTTTTTTTAGTTGAGTTCAATATTAATCATGGTGTTTTTCACTCTATGTCTAAGATGTAGAATCATGCAATATATATAAATACATTAACAAGTGTTTATAGATTCTTCCTCAATAATTTTTGATATATTTGGTTTAATTTTTAGTGTTTATTCTCTCTTGGCTTGAATTAATGTTACGAGCTCAAAATATGTTTTGTTTTTTTTTTTAAGACGTGAAGCATGTTAATAAATTGATGATTTAACTAGTTGACACTTTCTTAGTGTTTTCAACTGAGACATTCAAGGTTTAAATCCTCCCTCCCACGCCTCAACTATTGAATTATAAAAAATTAAAAATTGAAGAAAATCGACCTTTAGTGGACTAAAAGAGAGAGAGAGAGAGAGAGAGAGAGAGAGAGAGAAAAATTAGAATCTTATTTATACATCTTAAATTTGGATTATTGTATGGATTCCAATTAACTCAATTAGTAAACGTCATTTTACTTGAATAATTAAAGTACCTATCAAGCCAAAACTACTAAAAACAAAAAACCATATAACTATAAAAATAAGGATATTGATTGTGAGAGTGTTTAGTCATTAACAAAAAACATAAAGTGTTACCTCATTGGTTTGGATAGGTTAAAAAATACAAATTTATTTTGGTAACCAAAATTGTTCTAACGAAGGTAATGCACACGTGAATCATAGAGTTCAAATGATTCGCACCCACAATATGTTTAGAATTCAACTCCTCTATCTCATTGATTTGCATTACAATAATAATTTTTCAAAAATCTAGCAATATTTTCTATATTTCTAATGTATATAAAAGTTTATCAATATTCTTTGAATTTTTTTGTTAGAATCAATATTTTTTGAAATTAAAATGAGTAAAAAAGGATCATTAAATTTTATCAGATGATTCCAAACTATCTGAGTTATACCTAAACCAAATCTAGCAAAACCCAACTTGATCTAGCTCTAATTATTTTTTGTGCTAAAAGAGGCATATAATGTCTAAGTAGAGTAATCTTGGCTCTTAGCCAATGCCTTGGTGCCAGTTTAGAGTATATTAATTTTGGCATCCTCTGCTTTTACAAATACTTTCACCAGTAGGACAAAGTACAAACGATATGGACCTAAATGACTATTGCTTGTATGCCATTCGATAACAAAAATCATGAATTAGTAAAGTGAACTAAACAATTTACCAAAAAACAAGATTTTAAATAAGATAGTACACAAATTGGTATGGTGTACCAGGTTACATTTTGATTTTGTTGACAAAGTAGTTAACTTACCTCCGAGTAGTAATCCAAAGCATATAGCAAAGTAGCAAAAATAAGACTTATAAGTTGAAGGAGACAGAGGGTGTCTCAAAACTTGAGGCACAATGTCTCTCTTGATCAGACCTTTAATTTGATATCCACAAGAATAGCAGCATAATATGGATTACTCTCAATAAACACATTTCTAAGTTCTTGTAAAGGATCTCATTATCTATCCCATCTCATGCTAATATATATATATATATATATATATATATATATGTATATGTATGTATGTATGTATGTATGTATGTATATTATCATAATAAGATTTGAGAAAAAACGTATGGTAATTTGTGAGTTGTGACAGTCTCCTTCATAGAATGGATCCATCACATTGATTAATTACCCACATAATGCATTTGATTTTTTTCATTGATTTTTATTTTATTTTATTTCCATTAGATTTTCAATTTAGATTTAGTAAATAAAAAGAGGGATCCATAGTCCATACTAATTTGTGAGCTCCAAATCCAATGGTTGGATTGAATCTGAATCTGATTGTTCGTTAGGCCAAAGAGTTGGAGTTGGGTAAGCATATTTTAGTCCTCACTCCTAGATTACCCATTGGGCCATTACTTAGCATAGATAAGCAACCATACTTAGGTTGCATTTGGCATTGGCTAAAAAAGTAAACTTTTTTTACTATTTAGCTTATTTTTGCTACTATTCATAGATCCTATTGCACTTTTTGGTACTATTCATGGGTTCTGCTGTACTATTTTAGCTAGTTTTTAGCTTTATTTACAATACTTTTAATAATAAAAAAAAAAAAATTAATTTCAACTAAATAGACTGTTCCCAAACAAACTCTTAATAGTGCATTTGGTTTGAACAAGGCTGAGGCTAAGGCTAAGGCTTGAATTATTAAAGTATGGGAATGAGATTTTGAAATTATAACTCATGAGCTCCCTAGGATAGGCCTAACATTGCACTCCTTTCAAGTTTTAGAGTTAACTTCCTACCTAACTTTGGAGATTGAGGAAAGAAAGTATAAAACAAGTATATTATATTGTTGCCCAAACTAAAATTGCTTGTATTGCTTTCAACTTTGTTATTGCAATGCTCTCTCTGTTAAGACTTGTTTTGCTATTGATAAGCTTAATAGAGATTTTCTTTGAGGCTCTACCCAAGAGAAGAGAAAAATCTTGTCAACTAGAATACTGTCACTCTTCCCAAACAATATGGCCTCGATATATTTCAAATGAGAGCCATAAATGAAGCATTGCTAGCCAAGCTATGCTAGAGAATTGCTAATAACCCCAAAGCTTTTGTGGGCAAAAATCCTCATTAAGAAATACTTCCCAGGTCCTTTTGTAGGCAGAGTGTGTAAGAAAGGAGGCCCAATTTTTTTTGCAAGGCCTTAAATGGACCATTTATAATAGTCATTCTACAAATTTTTGGAAAGACTTTTGGCTCCCTTTATGGTCTATTAGAAATCATGGATGAAGATCCTCTGTCTCTCCAAGAGGAATCTCTCTTGGTTTGGGATGTTAAAGCAAATGGGATGGCTACCCTTTCTTTGCAACTTCCGGATACCATCATTCATGCCATTTCAACTATTCCTTTTGCTAATAATCTGGAGCTTCAAGATTCCTCAACTTGGGCTTTTTCTAATAATGGCTCATTCTCCCTTAAAGCTGCATACGTTATGGCTAAAGGGTTAAATCCCCTGAACCTTTGTACTTCTCTCATCTTTTGAGTCTGGAAAATCAAATCGAATCCGAGGATTATCTTCTTCTTTTGGCTTTTTAGCCATAATAGCATTCCCACTTGCGAAGTTTTAGGTTCAAGAGGTTTCACTCTTGACACTTTTTGCCCGTTATGTATGGATTGTTCTGAATCTATTATCCACATGCTCCCTGATTGTAAATATGCCAATGTATTTTGGAAAGAGCTTGGTGTTCCTCATCCGCTTCTCAATTCCTTCTCTTTTCCTCTTCTTGATTGGCTTAAGGACAATACTTTTAATTCTTTTACATCCAGGCACTTGGGAATTTCTTGGGAAGTTCTTTTCACTATAGGAATATGGCATTTGTGGTTGTAGAGAAATGCTTTAATTTTCAGAACAAGTGTAGTGGATCCAAATCTGATTGGTACTTGTGTGAAGAAACGGGCAAAATTTTTTGCTTTTGGTTTAGATAGTAGACCAAGTCCAGTAAAGCTGTCATTCATGTGTCTTAGAAGAGACCTCCCGTGGGGTGGACTACTCTTAATACAAATGGGTCAACAATCGAAAATTGGTAAAGCTGGATGTGGTGACCTTCTTCGTAATTGTGAGGGAGAATGGTTAGGGGTTTCTCGAGGGGTGTGGGGTCCACTTCTAGTTGTGTTACGGAACTCTGGGCACTCCGTGATGGATTGAACCTTGCCTCCTCTTTAGGAATAGAAAATCTCATTGTTGAATTAGCTGCTTTATCTATTGTGCATTTGATGAGAAATTTTGCTGCTAATCTTGCTTTGGAACCCCATTGTCTGACTATAGGAACCTACTGAGGACCTTTCCCAGGACTCAAATTGAGCATGAGTTCAAATAGGCCAACTAATGTGCTGATGCACTGGCCAAACTGGGATCTAAGTGTTCTGCTATGTGTGTTTCTTTTGTTATCCTGCCATTTGTGGTGATGAACCTACTGTCTCTTGACAGAGAGCAACCTTTTGTAAAAGACTGGTTTTTGTTTCCAGTTAGTTTTTAATATAATTTCCCTTTTAACACAAAAAAAGAAAAAAAAAAAAAAAAAAAGGGGGACTTATCCTTGTCCTTGACTATCTGTTTGGGAAAGAGTAATCATCTCGCATGAAATCTCGCACATTTTACTTATGTTGATTAGCCAATACCCTCTATCTCCACAAGAGAAATTGACCACGATGGCATCTGACGTGTCAACGCACATGCAGCACAGTCTAAGATCATCTGACATGGTCACACTTGATTGGTCCTTCACTTTTGTCTTCCATAGTTGCTTTTGTACAGGATCTATGCTCTGCTTTGTGAACCATCCATGAGTATAATGTCTAGTCTCTGTGACCCACCCACCATACGGACACTTTGGAAAAGCTATTCTTCAATAAAGAAAGTTGAGCTTATAAAAAATAAATAAATGAATAAAAAATTGAGCAGTAGGACCCATAAAAAAAGATTGAGCAATAGGTCTACCAAGTACCTATATATTTAGGTCTCAAAAAAAAAAAAAAAAAGTACCTATATATTTATTCTTTGAGTATTTGTATTATTCGGTGTAAAAATTATTTGTCTATTTTAGTATAAAAACTTAATTTTTTAATTTTATATTTTTATTTTTCAAAATATTTTATATTAAATTATATATTTTACACTACATTTCATTAAAATATCAAATTTTTTTCATTTTAAAAATTATTTATATTTCTTTACACACAACAATCATCATCTATTTTATTTCTTTATTCTTGAGATACGTAAAAAAAAATAAACAACTAAATACAAAATGAATAATGTTAGTGTAAATTTATACGATTACTAGAGTAAATTTACATAATTATACACAGACTGACGTGAGTCATTTTTAAACAAAACTTTGTAAATTTTACACATTTTTTCTGTTATACACAGAATGATGTGAATGCTCTTACATTCAATTTTTAGCGATAGACAAAAAATTTGTGTTTAATAATATGGACAAGGAAAATGCTAGAGATGCACACTATTTTATAATATTTCTTACAAACGGTTGATTTTGTGAGTGATTATTGATAAGTAAAAAAAAAAAAATGTTAGTGGTGGGCTCAAATAAGAACTAGTAAAAATTGGTCACATCAATATTAAAAATATTATTAAATGATTACTATCAAAATATATATATATATATATATATATATATATTATAAAATAATTTTTAACTGTAGTACTATTCAATAGACAAAATGTGTCTACTATTTATAGTTCCAAAAATCAATCAATTGTAAAATTGGATATGGCATTAGGTGTTTCTCTAGAATTATTGGAAGGTTGGATGATAACATTTTTAGTTTCAACAACTAGGGATGGAGCCAAGACTTGGATTGAGTTAGAGGGTTGGGTCTATTGTTGGCTATGTGTGGCGGCTCTAACTTCTGGTTCTACTACTACTTAGCCACTTGAGGGACTTTTTGTGTGTGTGTGTGTGTGTGTGTGTGTGACTTTGATGTTGCTGTTGGGTAAGGACAAAATAATTTTATTCAGAGTTTTTTAAAGGGCTTGGTTTTTTGTTTTGGTAAAATTGGTTGATTGGGCTTATTTTGTTTTAAATTTACTATTGGTAATTTTTGTTGTTATGCTAATTTTTTGGGCTTGTATATTTTGTTTTAGATTTTAGATTTATAGGCTTTTTTATGGTCTTTACAAAGAGGAATGCTAGAGTTACAATCTTTTTTAAAAATTGCTAATATAGTGAGTGATTATTGCTAAGTAAAAAAGTGGTGTAAGTAGTGGACCAAATGCAAACCAATATAAATTTTCTACCTCAACAGTTTGCTAAAATGTTGTAGAAAAGTTTGTGATAATAGCATTACTCTTAAAATAAAATTAATGATATTATTAAAGGAAGGCAAAGTGTAATTTTATATAACAAAATTGCTAAAATTAGTACCCGAGTATATACTAATATTTTTTTTTAAAATATTGTGAGGGGCCTTGCCCCCACGTCAAAGCTAGCCACTGTCCTTGTCCACAACCAAACAAATACCTTTTTCTCTTGATTGGTCACACATGCACCATATTTCCAAGCGATTCAATTATAAAGAGATGACAATAATTAAAGTTAAAAATAAAGAATTATTTTAAGACCATACTTAATTATATACATTTTTTCATAATTATTTTATATGATAAACTATGATTCTATCCTTCTCATATGAACTCATAAATTTTTTTTTCACCATTCATAATTAGCTGCATCCAGTAGTTGTGAAAATAATAATGAACTTCTAGTCCTACAATGTTTTGTAAAGAAAACATTTACAAATATCAATGAACGAGAGAGGATATAAAACACTCATGTGCATAGTAATTCATTACGTGACCTAAAACCATTATCTCAAAGAAGCTCTTTGCATCCTCAAACCGGCCAAACATTGAAACAGGTCGGTAGCACATAAGTTTGAGCATGTTTAAGAATGGAATAATGCTAGAACTACAATTTTTGTCATAATTTTGCTACAACTTATCCACATGGCGAGTTATGAGTGGTAGACTCATATGGACTTACCACTTTTACTCTACCACTCACAACTTGTCACATGAGCAAATTGTGGTAAAAGATGTGACAAAAATTGTAGTTCTACCATTTTCCTTACGAACGAATATCCACTGTAGTGGCTTTTGTAGCCCTCATTATCTTTGTTAACGGCTCAACTCTATAGGCTAAGCTGAACTGTTAAAAATCCAATTAAACCTGATAACATAAAGCAATAAAATTCCTATTGTCATTCATCTAGAACAGCTAGATTCGTACATATCAAGACCCATCTTCTCCAATGTTTTATATATTTCATCATGACTCACCTTCTCTAGGTCTATCAAATCTTTAGAAAAGAAATGAGCACAACATTATGTAGTTTTTGATGCGTTTGGAGGTATTCTAGACAGGATTTGTTAGGATATATGTGGATCATGTTAAGAATATATATATCATTTAGAATTGGCTAATCCTTTAACAAAACGCACTTTACTTATATTTGGATAGATCTAGGATGGCTTAAGTCTTCAAGAAATATGTTGTTCAAGTTAAGAGTTAAAGCCATGCAAATTTGTTCAAGAAACAAGTGAAGAAGTGTTGTATTTTAAATCTCGATAGATAGCTTGAGAGATTGTATCTATCAAAGTCTAAAATGCTATTTTAGCCCGATGCTCGACAACTGCTCGACAGGTAACCTATCTATCGAGAATTATAAAAATTAGTTTTTCAGATCTAATTTCATGCATATCCATGTATATGTGTTTAGACTTTCTTTTCTCACAGCCCTAAAGATATATAAGGATTATTTTAAGGGCTATCACATGAGACGCAACTTAATGCAAAGGTTTCATTGAAGCATATTGTGACCGGAGACATGTGCCCTAATTCATCTTTCTCTTGAAAAAACTACTGCGTCTTTGTGCCTTAAGATTTTGTAAACAAGTTCTTTTTTATTTTTATTGTTGATGAAATGAAGAACTTTGCAGTCAACAATCTTCTTCAAGTTGGTGAGTTAGTCACGTACTGAGAGTCGTGCATCTTTGGTTAGTCATGTACTAGGATCCGTGCAAAAAGATGGCATTCATATATAGAAGAGTTCAAAGATTCTGAAGTAATAAAAGATTTCTACTATAAGTTTATCTACAGAGATTGTAGAGTCTAGGGACAAATGTTTTGTACTAGATCTGAAACTTCTCTTTATTATAGTGGATTGCTTTTCGGAAAGGTTTCCCCATATGTTTTTACTGTGAAACTAATTTGTTTCATTGGTTTTCCTGAGTCATTATATCTTATCTTATTTACTATTCCGTTGTGCATGATATTAATGTTTGCTTGTTTGTTTTAACAATGTTTATTCATAATAAATCTAATTAACAACTTGGATTTAAAACTTGTTAATTTTATCAACTAGGATCTAAATTTCCCAATAGGATTGTTAAGTAAAAGGCAGAAAACGACCACTTAAAAAATAATGTCAGTGACTCATACTAGGGGTCCGTTTGGATACAGCTTATTTTGCTGAAAATTAAAAACTGAAAATATTGTAGTAAAATAATTTTTAATGTATGAAAAGTGTTGTGGGACCATTTTAACGAAAAAGTTGTTGAAAAAACAAGTTTGTGGGTCCCGTGAACAGCGCACAGGACCCATTAAACGGTGCCATTCCAGTGCAAATTTTGGTTGTCAACGAGGTGGTAGGTCTTGTGCACAGTGCACAGGACCCACTGGCAGGTTTGTGTTCACGTGCTCCTCAATTTAAAAAAAAAAAAAAAAAAAAAAAAAAATGAAGGCATGAAACCACTCAAACGCTAGAAGAGCAGACGTAGGTAGAAATAATTTCTACCCAAATGCACACTAGAGCTCATTGAAAGTATGTCAAAGTAACTTGTTGCCAGTGATCATACTTTTATGAATTTAAGAGTGACTATTGAGTAATGTACATTAGGTCACGGCATAGATTTGGAAGATTAAAAGAAGCATGTATAGCATTAGAAGTAAATCTCAAGCATTAAGAGTGTGGATGCATGAAACAGAAGAAATTGCAGAATATAAGCAACACTAGTTAATTAAGCACAAGAAAATAAGCACGCCACTTTTTTTTTTTTTTTTCATGTGTCAGCAGAGCTAAGCAACATGTATAGCATTAGAAAACAATTCCAAAAGTTTGAAATCAACTAATCCGCATATTATCAAGATCAGCTAATCCGCATACGAGGATCCACTTTTAATACAGCTATAACCTAAATGATATTTGGTTAAAAATCCACATTTACGTACCTTCAAGCATTATATTTCTTGCGTTAATGTAATAGGCATCCATTTTATTAAGAAAGAAAACATCCATTTTATTAAGAAAGGTAAGGCTAAATCCATCTGAACAAAAGGCAAGGTTTGGGGTGGAATATTCTTCATTCACACAATACACTTTGACATGGTCACAGCTAGCCTAATTAAACTATGAGCAACTCTATTGCCATCTCTCCAAGTATGAGAGGAAGATAATTATGAAAACAAACCAGAGAACAACGCAGCATCATTGATGAACAGACCATAACAGGGTAAAAAGCTTGGTGTTTTCTTTAAACTCAACTTTTTAGAATGTTCATTAAATTATCTCATTGGATAATATGAATATAAAATTTTAAATAGCACAAAATTTGTCTTGCTCCAACAAAAACACTTGTGGTATCCCCGTAATAACTTCAACCCAATAAATTAATAAAGCTCAACCATAATCTAAGGGTGCACCTGAATGTAGTAGCTAAAATAAATTATTCTTCATTGTGGACAGTGAAGCATAGCTTCATTCCAGTAGGAATAAGAGGACACACCAATCATGTTATGGGGATCTATTTTATAATTGCAATAACACCTAAACGACGAGCAGGGAAGGAACAAGTAGGAATGATTCAAACAGAAAGAATGTCTCACTAGTTTGTATCTACAGCGGCACATAATTAAGGTGTTGTGGAACAAGTGTAGACAGAGTTCACCAATGCCAACTTATTTGCGTTTTCTATATATATTATATTATAGAAAAACTACCACCTATGCTCTTAAATTTCAAGAAGATAATTTTTAATACTAAACCGTGTGCAACTCCATAACCCCAAATCTAATTTATTTTATTTTTAGGACAGATACATAATTTTTATCCAAATGACGTAAGAGTTAAGACACCAACACAGCAAAACACTGAGTCAATCGCAGCATCAAAGGGTGAAGCTTTCCGTTACATAAACGGATTCGGAAAACAGCACTGCACACACACAAACCTAATGGGTCCACTATAAATACTAATACAATTGTAAGCTTATTCTCAACTTTCACAAGTTTTTCACTACCAAACCTATTATCATTGTCAAGTTTTTCACTACGGGCTTTCAAGGTAATTAAGTTATAGTTCTAATTTGTTTGTTCTATTTACTTTATGGTTTTTATTAACTTGAGTTATTAGTTTTATTGTATTTATGTGTAATTGATTCTTTCTTTTCTTTCTTTATGGTTCACTGTTGTTATTGTATGTTTGCTAATATATGATTTACGTTCAAATTTCAGTTACCATTGTTATGGAGAGCGTGACCGCAACATCTGCGAAAATTGAAGAGAGAAAAAGGAGGAATCGAGAAGCTGTAAAAAAAGCTGAAAATAAAAAAGATCAGCATATGAAAGACTTGTTGAATAAAAAATCTTTTTTGGAGGAAGATATCAAGATAATTCATGAACGGTGTGCTGTGATTATTGAAAATCAAAAGGCATACGACTTGAAGAAGACATATTTAAGGGCTGAAACGACCATATTTGACCAATATGCAAACCTTTTGTCACAGTACTATATTATGAGGCACGGTGTCTGATAATGTGATCAATGTTTTTGCGTCATGCTCATCATGGTTCTTGCTCCATTACTTAGTATCAGGGGCGGAGCCAAGGGGGGGCGAGAGGGGGCAGTTGCCCCCCCTGAGCTCGCCAAAAAAATCATATATAATACTCTTATTATAGTTAAAAGTAGTTTGCACCATCCACTGACAGAGAGCTTCTCAAAAGCAAAAAACTAGTATTCTTCCACAGTAAGTTATGGACTCTAGAATCAAGATTGAATAGCAGGTGCCAGTCCCACAAATTTTTAAAAAATTAAAAAACTCTCCCATGCCTATATACATGCTGGTAGAAGTACACTATTGAAAAGGCAGAAAAGCAAGCAACGCTAATAAACAAAATATTTTCCATGACAAATTCCACAACTTTTGAGATGTTATTTATTTTCATTTTGGTTTATCATTGACATTATTTTATTGTCTACATTTACAAATTGTCAGCTCAATGATTGTGAAAAGAAAAAAAAAAATGGTGACTCTAGACTAATTGTTAAAGGAAACCTTAGAGTATCTACTAATCTCTCTCTTCCTTCTCTTCACAATTTTGAATTTTGAATTTTTGTTATAATCCAAAATTTTGACTACTTAGAAGAATTAAAGAAGAAAATTGAATTTTACTTAGTTTTTTAAAAGCATTCCTGACAATGAGACATGTATACTACTTTGTAGGCATATTGCTATATTCTTAACACTTTTATATTGATTTATTTTTTCAATTTTTTTGAAGAAATCATCAAATTATATGATTAAACTGTACGCATTCAAGTTAATTTCTCAATTTGATTATCATTAATTAACTATTTACATTGAGGGCATTTGAGTAAATTAAACTAAGTATAAAAAAAATAAATTAAAGTTTACATTTGTATTAGATTGTGTGTGACAAATGACAATTACATTAGCATATAATTGCCTATTTATTTGTTATTAATATTGAATTGCTATTTCTTAGAAAATTTTTACTTTCAATCTTTTCTCTTTTAATCTTGCCCCCCCTAAATTGAAATCCTAGCTCCGCCACTGCTTAGTATGTCCTATATTTAGATTACATAATAGTAGAAAATAATGTTATCCAATACTAGTATGTCCTAGTATTGGTTTTTTAGTTGAGTTCAATATTAGTCATGGCGTTTTTCATTCTATGTCTAAGATGTAGATCATCATGGAATATCTATAAATAAATTAACAAGGTTTTATAGATTCTTCCTCAATAACTTGAGATATATTTGGTTTAATTTTCAGTGTTTATTCTCTCTTGGCTTGAATTAATGTTACGAGCTCAAATATATTTTGGTTTTTTAAGACGTTGTGAAGCATGTCAATAAATTGATGATTTAACCAGTTGAAACTTCTAAGTATTTCCAACTGAGACATTCAAGATTTAAATCCTCCCTACCACACTTCAACTATTAAATTATAAAATAAAAAAAAAAAAAATTAGACCTTTAGTGGACCAAAGGAGAGAAAAAAAAAAAAAAACAAAAACATTATAATCTTATTTATATATCTTAAATCTAGATTATTGTATAGATTCCAATTAACTCAATTAGTAAATATCGTTTTACTTGAATAATTAAAGTACCTATCAAGTCAAAACTGCTAAAAAAATAAAACCATATAACCATAAAAATAATGATTATGATTGTGAGAGTGTTTAGTCATTAACAAACAACATAAAGTGTTACCACATTGGTTTGGATAGGTTAAAAAATATAAATTTATGTTGGTAACCAAACTTTTTCTAATGAAGGTAATGCACACGCGAATTACAGAGTTCAAATAATTCGCACCCACGATGTGTTTAAAATTCAGCTCCTTTATCTCATTGATTTGCATTACAATAATAATTTTTCAAAAATCTAGCAATATTTTCTATATTTCCAAAGTATATACAAGTTTATCAATATTCTTTGAATTTTTTTATTAGAATCAATATTCTTTTAAATCAAAATGAGTACAAAATGGTCATTAAATTTTATCTAATGATTCCACACTGAGTTATACCTGAACCAAATCTAACAAAACCCAACTTGATCTAGCTCTTATTATTTTTTATGCTGAAAGAGGCATATAATGTCTAAGGAGAGTAATCTCAGCTCTTAGCTAGCCCATGCCTTGGTGCCAGTTTAGAGTATATTAATTTTGACACCCTCCACTTTTACAAATACTTTCACCAGTAGGACAAAGTACAAACCATATGGACCTAAATAACTATTACTTGAATGCCATTTGATAACAAAATAACCTTGAATTAGTAAAAATGAACTAAACAATTCACCAAAAAACAAGATTTTAAAGAAGATAGTACACAAATGGGCATGGTATACCAAGTTACATTTTGATTTTGTTGACAAAGTAGTTAACTTACATACGAGTAGTAATCTTAAGCATATAACAGCGTAGCAAAAAAAAGACTTATAAGTTGAAGGAGACAAAGGGTGTCTCAGAACTTGAGGCATAATGTCTCTCTTGATCAGTCCTTTGATTTGATATCCATAAGAATAGCAGCATAATATGGAACTCTCATAAACACATTTCTAAGTTCTTGTAAAGGATCTCACTATCTATCTCATCTCATGCTAATATATATATATATATATTATCATAATAAGATTTGAGAAAAAAAGAAGGGTAATTTGTGATAGTCTCTTTCATAGAAAGGATCCACCACATTGATTAACTACTCACATAATGCATTTGAATTTTTTTCATTCATTTTTATTTTATTTTTTTCCACAAGATTTTCAATTTAGCTTTAGTAAATTAAAAGAGGGATCCATAGTCCATACTAATTTGTGAGCTCCAAATCCTATGGTGGGATTGATTCTGAATCTGATTGCCCATTTAGACCAAAGAGTTGGAGTTGGGTAAGCATATTTTAGTCCCCACTCCCAGATTGCCCATTAGGCCATTACTTGGCATAAATCACCATATGTAATGTTACGTTTGGTTTGAACAAGGCTATGACTAAGGCTTGAATTATTAAAGGGAATGGGATTTCAAAATTATAACTCATGAGCTCCCTTTGGCAAGCCTAACATAGAGCTTGCACTCCTTTCAAGTTTTAGATTTAACCTCTTACCTAGCTTTGGAGATTGAGGAGAGAGAGTATAAAACGAGAAGGTATCTCATGTGTCACGCATATGAGACCTTTGTCTCACTGACAAGTGGGCCCCATAGGTAACTTTTTGTATCCTAGACTAATTTTTCTCTTGTAACTTTCCGTTTACTTGAGGGTTCTAATTAGCTTAACAAGTAAAATCTTTTATCATAGAATAAAAGACCTTGGATTTGAAGCCCACTCATATAAAAAACCAATTGGTGTCTTAGCCTAATAATAGAAGCAATATTTGGCCTTGACAACCAAGAAAGAAGCAAATTGAAGCAAAAGACCATGCCCATATGAAGCGAGCTGTGCATTGTAGTTCCTGCAATTAGACATGTCATTTTAGAACAACGTGTGCAACACAGTGGCAGCTCCAAAAATGTTTTTGAAGGTGGTCATTAAGAAACTTAAAGTATACGAAATCTAATAAAAATACAACTTCATATATTGACAATTAAAAAAAAAAAAAAAAGAACACAAACATACACACGTGCAAACACATAAAATCTTACAATTTCCTTCTACAATTCTTTTTTTTTTTTTTTTTAAATTTTGAAATCATTACATAATAGTCTTATTATCAATGTTGTAAGCTACATCCCTTTCAAAATTTTAGTTAATTAAAATTTTTCTTGGACTTTTTTTTGTAAGGACCTAATATATTGTTAAGAGCACTAAAGTTTCAAAATAAAGTTTGGCTACAAACTAAGTTGTAACGCAAAGCTACAAATCTTACTAAACAAATTAACATATTGCTACATATTTTGAAAATCTACCGTTGAATTGCTTGCTCTTTATGTCTTAAAACACATGTCAAATTTTATGTAAATCAGATGTTATTTACTATTCAATTCATAAACTTATTTTTTATGTATAATTTTAGACTACAAAAAATTGAAATTTAAATATTTGATTAATAACATAGATATTGATTTTTGATCTTCTTAAAATTTTGCAAATATAAAGGATATAAAAAGAAAATTTAATTAAATGGTGGATCTGTCAAAATTCATATCCAATAAAAAAATTAAATAGAGTTGTAGCCTTAACTTACAACTAAGTTTGTTGCCAAATTTTGTCCAAAATTTAATTATGTTGGGCGTAAAAAAAATTTAGGGTTGTCACAAAGTTTTTTTAAGGATAAAAAAATCATAAATTTTTAAAATTTATACAGAATAATTATTATTTTTTTCAAGCCAAGTTGGTCCTATGACCACCCTAGACTCTGTGTAGAGACACCAGCGGTACAACACCTATATAATTGTTGCTCTTTGACCCTAGTATGTACCTTGTTCAAAAATAAATCTTAAATCCTTGAGTCCCTGATTCAATTACTTGATTATTCTTATATGGGTAGCATTTTACTACCTAGATTTTTCATAACTATGGACAAAATTGGCACATGCCCTTTTCGGGCAAAAAAAGTAGCATTTTGCCCATCTTTTAAAACTAATTAGGGAAATGTCCATCTTTTGAAACTCAATTTTTCCAAAATTGAATTAAAAAAAAAAATATGGAGCCCTATAGTGGCGTTTTAAGAAGCCTATAGTGGCGTTTTAAAGATCTATAGTGGCTTTTTGGAACTTGAGCTCCATGAACTCGAGTTATAGGTAATTTTTTTTGCCTATAACTCGAGTTCATGGAGCTCGAGTTCCAAAACGCTACTGTAAGTCCTTAAAATGTCATTATAGGCTTCTTAAAAATGCCACTCTAGGGCTTAACCCGATTTTAAGAAAATTGAGTTTCAAAAGAAGAGCATTTCCCAAATTAGTTTGAGAAATGGGCCAAAATACTGCTTATTTTGCCCGAAAAGGGCATTTGCCAATTTTGTCCTCATAACTATATATATGAGCATGTGTGTGCGTGCACCTGCGTGTAATAATGTATGTCTATCACACTATCCCATATGTCATCAGGTGTATATATGTATGAAGATACATGTATGGACTATAGCACTTCATTTAATCATAAAACACAATAACATGCATCAAAACTGAAATGAATTAATTAATTGAAGTTTGTTGGATATTGAAAGCTCAACTGGTGTGAAAACACTATTGCTTATTTAGATCCCCAATTCTTAATTACAGTTTGATAAATCTTAATCTAAACACACTTGATGCAGAATATACGTGATTAGCAAATTATAATTAATCGAAACACTTAACAATTGCATGGTTGAACAAATAAGTGCAATGCTAAAATGGAAAGAGCAATGGGTAAAAGAATAGCAAACCCAAGATAACATGGCAATGTGTTATCAAAGAGGATAGAAAACCTCGGCGAAAAACCTCTTTGCGATCCTCCAAGTCAAAATGATCCACTAGTGAATAAGTTAGAGTACAAGGATACCAAAAGATTCTCCAAACCTAATCTACCCAAAGTACTTAAGCCCTTCAAACTCTAGCTACCAACGAACTTCTCGAAGTTGTGTCTTTACTAGTTATCCAAATCTCGCAATTCCACTCGATTGCACCACCAAGCCTCGCCGACTTCTTTTGGCAAATACCCAATGCTTCCCAAACACTCTTTACACTCTGAATAAGTGTGGGTTGTGTTTGAGTACAAATTTCCTCTCAAAGGAGTTCTCACTTAAGGATAAGAGAATACAAAGGAGTTCTCACTTAAGGATGTGTAGCTCTCTCTAACAAGGTGGGTTTTGTAGAAACCTCTCTAAGGTTTTCTTCTGAATAGCCTCTTTACAATTTTATGGGTAATGAGGATGTATATAGTATGGGTGAAGGATATAAGAGTCACACTTAAAATCATTCAGGCAGAGAGTTTTGTGGGTTACTCGCAGGTTAGCCAAGTCACAAAATGACTCACAAAATACAGTCTAACACTTGACTTTTCAGCTTCCAGCGTGTGCTTCTCAAGTGACCTTTCATTGGTTGTCCACTCGCGAGTCAGTTGCGAGTAAGTCGCGAACTTCACTGCCTTGAGCAATCTTCACCAACTTAATACTAAATCCATTACAATTAAATTCCACAAAATATAAGGAAATAAATTAATGAAATTACAATAGTTTTTGTCATGAAATAAAGCCAACATAAATGTTATGTGAAAAACCATAACTTAACAGATATATTTCAACAATTTACTTTTGTGATTAAGAAAATGGTAACAAAATACAGATCTAATTATAAGCAATAATACAAAAAGATGTGATAGGCAAAAATAATAAATAGATACAATACATATAAGAAGAAATTTGCAAAATAATTAAAAACTCATAAACTAAATGTTTGAAGCATGAATGATATAGATTAAGTCTTTTGTTTAACACAATCTCTTTAAAGCAAAATTTGTCCATCACACAATCTATGGTGCTTAGAGACTCATTGATGTCTACCTCCTAAGTTAACAGAGAAGAAGCACTATAAGGTCCATGCTCTGCGTACTGAACTATGTTTCTCTCTCTTTCTGAGAGAAATATTCTCTTTAGGAGAGCTTTTTAAAAAGTTATTTTTATGAATAAGAGACTATGAATATATACGTTAGTGAATGAACATATTGTTCAAGAATCATTGATGTGTATAGACTTATTGACTCAAAAAATTAAAATAATAAAAATATTATTATTTGAACAAGAGGGCCCAATCCGCACATGCCAAAGCCCAACCTAACATCCAACATATGTGCATATAAACTCACATATTATCCATTTCCTTACCTACGTGAGATTCAAGGATTTTCACTACTTTAATATAATATTTAAATAGACATATTAGAAGTCAATTTTTTATTCACTCCATGCTATATTTCTAACAAAGTTAACATAGCAAACAAATAATATTATATCTACTAAGTGTTCATTTGGCTTCAAAATAAAAAGCCAGCTTATTTTACTATTTAGTTTATTTTTTCTACTATTTATAGGCCCCATTGCAGTTTTTGATACTATTTATAGGTCTCACTATACTATTTTAGCCAAACTTTTACATTTATCTACAATATTTTCAGTAAAAAATTTTCTGTTTCAACAAATTCAGTAAATCCCAAATAGACTCTAACTATATAAAAAGCATGAATGGCCTTTGGAATATTATTTTGGTTTAGTAAATGTTGAGGCAATACACACAGTTTAATAGCAATTTTTTTTTTTTTTTTTTTTTTTTGACATCAAAACTCATCGTTTTTAAGAAAAAAAAAAAAAAGAAAAGAAAAGAAAAAGAGAGACGAGATAGAAAGAAGCTATTCCCAGAGAGGAGCTACACAGAGACTCTGCTCACTAGCAAGTAGGCAAGTATTTCCAGGTAATTTACAGAGGAAAAATATATTCTCACGCAGAGAGCTAGTGATAGCGGGATGGGGCAAAAATTGGCAAATAATACCAATTTCCAGACAATATAGTTAGCTAGCAACATTTTAAAACTATATATTAAACTAGCATCTTCAGTTTAAGAATGTAAATGACGTGGTTTTTTTCTCCATCTATAACTTGACCCTTTAGAGGCTCAATTTCATAAAAGCAAAATTCTCTTCACGCTATCATTCCCTCACACACTCTCACCACTTTCCTCTCTTAGTCGTTCACACTCACCACAGAGACACTTTCAATTCCTCACTCTGATTCTTCCTCTACACTCTCAATTCCTCGTCCAAACAAGGATTCTTCTCCCTTAGTTCTTCCCCCTAAATCAAACCCTAAATCCACACACTCACTCAAACACTTTGGCCACCCTGCCTCACTGAAACCGGCTACCCATAAGTCCTAGCTTCTGTATCACTGAAACCCACAATCTATAGAAGCTCGTGAAACACCAGGTAATCCATTTCTTTGTTAAATGCTTTTTTTTTTATGGGTTTGATTTATTATTTTTACACTTTTTTGTGTTCATGGGTTGAACTGTTGATATATGCTTAAATCATTGAATCATGTATATATTGATATACGGATCCTCACTGTCCTAAAATTCACTATTAAAAAAAAAAAAGAATCTGGCAAATCAAATTTCAATCTTGTATATTGTCAAAAAAAGGGAATAGGAGTATGTGAGTTGGATAGATCTTCTATCAAATTTCCATGCATTGTTATGCGATATGCATTTCATTTCATTAATAGCTTGTGAGAGTTAAATTTGATTTGGTGTGTAGTGTTCCTTTTGATTTAATATTTAATTTTGAAATGATATCGTTTCATCGGTAATGATCGAAATGACTAAAATGATTTCGTTGCTAAAGTTAATATATGCCTAGCTCTATATTATTACATCTGACTTGTGTGTTTGTTAAACCACATTGAGTAATTTATGCATGTTAATCATGTAGTTTTTTCAAGTAAGACATAACAATTAATATAACCAAAATGAGGCAACATATAATATAAAATATTTTTCTGATATTATCACATTCCCTTCTAATTTGAATTTTCTCAAACAATAATGCATCTAGAGTTGGATGTATTCCTCTAGAAAATTAGGCATCAAGGTGGGGTGATAGTTGAAGGAACTCAAATAAATTAATCTCATAGAGAGTAAGATACAACAACAACAAAGTCTTAGTCTTAAAACTTTTGGGGTTAGCCATGAATCCTTAAAAGACTAATTGAAGTAGACCACATTTATTCTTCTATTCCATTCTATCATATCCAAAATCATACTAATCGAAATTAAGATAATATTGATTAAAGTTTTTTCAAAAAGAAAAAATGAAAAACTGGGGGACATTTTATATTTTCTGTGTTGTTGCAATTATTTTTGTATCAATGACTTTTTGGGGCTCTGTTTAGAGCTCCTTAGGGATTAGCAGGGTGACCCTTTTCGTATTTTTAGACTGTAGTGAAAAAGTGTTTGGATGGTTTCTAGGAGAAGGGAAGGAGGACCACTAGAAGATCTTGTTAAAATTTTCATGGTGACCCCAAACACTTGTACAATTTTCTGGTGATATCCTTTTTCCTATTTGATTGTGCCTTCTGCAACTGCGAATACTTTAGTGTAATTTAAAGTTTCAATGGAATTTGTTAGATTATCCATCTGGTTATGGTTGGGGAAAGAGTTTGCTTGGACGATTGTCTAGAGTAGGCTAAGAGCATTAACGGAGGGTCTTATTATATTGCCCAGGGTGCTTCTAGTCACCCAATTACAACACATAAATATTTGCTCTCTTTTATGCTATACGCTATTGGCTGCATTCTATCTGCCTTGAGTGCCCCCAAGTTGTTTTAGGGCTGCATGTTAATCTAGCTAGACTACAATGCTTTTACAAGTATTGTTGAGTAGGGGCTCTCCTATTTATATAAGGCTTCTTTTGAGGTCTCAATTTAAGCTCAATTCTTTGCAGAATTTAACCATTAAGTAAACACATGAACCTTTTTGGAAGGTGTCCCAAGGAAGTGTGTTAGGGATTGGTTAACTTTGGTGGTTGCCACGCTATCAAGACATTATAAGAGATGTAGTCTGAACTGGGAAGGGGAAGGGAAAGAGTTGAAGAATTGGTTAAGTGAGATAACATTTCCATCTAGGACTTAATGGGTCCTTTGAGACCAGGCCAACATCGAATATAAACTAATGAAGTTTCATAGCCTTAAAATATATAGATTGACAACTCAAAAAGTAGCCAAATACCAAATTAGTTGAAACAAGTATATAGATTGACAAAATAATATAGATGTCAAAAGTTATAATATACTATTGGTTTTCAAAAATAAACTAATGAAGTTTCATAGTCTTAAAATAATTCATAAATTCAAACATATTTACATTCTCAACAATCTTATATATGTATATATTTAAGGTCACGCTATATCCCCGTAACTAGGAATTAGATTCAAAAGAAACTAGTTTTGTGCTAATGTATATCCCCCATTAGTTGGGTCTTGAAATATGACAAGCTCATGATGCCCTAAATAGAACTAGTTTTGGTACCAATGAGTAACCTCTATCGGCTAGGTATTAGAGTCAAAACATAGTCATATCATCCAAAATCATATATATCAAATTAGAGTTCAAACAAAAATAAATCTCATTCAAATACATATATATATATATATAATCATATATTCAGTAATCAAATATATTTGTGATAATTCTTTATTCTTTACTTAAATCAGTAGTACAATTGAAATAAAAATGTTATTCTTCAGAGACTGGTGAATTCATTGTTGAGCATTTACATATTTTACTTATTACACACATAACACAACCTGTCTGTATATAGTATTTAAAAAAGAGCACTAGCAATTGACATTATCAAAGTTATGTGCATAATAAATAAGTATACACAAACCTCTCATGTTTGAGGACAATAGGAAAAGTGTGATAAAACAACCTTTTAACTAACAGTGATCACTCCATAAGGTGTTCTTGATCGGATCTGATTTAGTGTATGTACTTGTTACATTACACCCACTTGTCTGCTTAGAGTCACTACCTATACGATGGAGTAAATCATCCTATCATATAGTAGCACAACAAGTGTAGGCTTCAGTAGTGATATTCAATTAATATCTACAGTTTAGAACAATTTAATAATCTATGAAAAATCATTACTCCCTATCTTTGATTCCTTAACCGTTAACATGATTTTTCTACAGAGTTGACATCATGTCACATTTAAACAATGAAATATACCCATAATAATTATGTATGTAAAAATATAACTTATTATCAAATAAAAATGCATAGTATTGTTTTTGAGGGCACATAATTCTAACAAAACCACCCTTAACATTGGGGAGAAAAAAAGAAAAAAGAAAAGAAAAGAAAAGGAAATATGAATCAAGGGGCACAAATCAACCAAATTGAATATATAACTTGTATATCTAATTTAATACCATAAACAATAGAAATCGTGGATAAAGAACATCAAAATTCTAAGTTTTGTTAATTTTTCAAATATCTTTGCCGTTTCTCTTTTTTGTTCTTCATGGGATAAAGCTAAGAATTGGAAAATTTTGTTGGATACCTCTTGAGTCGGAGCAAGGATGGACCCAGATGGGAACCCAAGGGGGCTCAGGCCCCCCTTGGGCCCAAAAAAAAAAAACTGTTAGTAGGTAAAATTTAAAAAAAAAAAAAAAAAAAGACTTGGGCCCCCCCCTTAGCAAAATGACTTGGGCCCTCCAATCCCAGCTGGCTAGCCTAGTCAAGAACCCTGAGCCCATGTAACTCTAAAAAAAAAAATGTAAAAAAATAAAAAATAAAAAATAAAAAATAAACCCAGCAAAAGAAACCAAACAGAGCAAAGTAACAAGCGAAAACGAAGGAAAAAAGAAAAGAAAAGAGAGAGACCTATCGCAGGCCCAATCATGTCGCCACTCAAGCCGCCACACATGAGAGAAATCCATCGTAGACCCATCCTTATCTCAACTATCGGCATCGCATACCCAAACGGGAAAAGGCCACACCAGTGCCTCCACTATTGCCACATGAGACCCATCCCGGGCCCAGATTCACAATCAAATGATGAAGACTAATAGTATGAAAGAATATTTGAGTAAAGAATTAATTTAAGATCTTGGCATTGCTTCCTTGGTGGGAGACTGTGAGGAAGAAATATGGTTACGAAAATAAAAAAGAGAGATTTGATGGTAAAATTAAACACGTGCTAAGCAGCGAAGAGATTAAGGAAACTTATAGGAAACTTCTAACTTAAAAAATAATCCTATATTCTTCTTTATTTACAAGATTGCCATAAGTAAATAGTAAGTGAAAAATCTTATATAAAATGTGAATAAGAATAAAAGATTATAAATAAATTTTTTTTTAAATCCCACCTTACTTAAGATTTCTAAAAAAAATTAAATTAAATTCATATATATATATATATATATTTTTTTTTAAGAAACCCGAAACAACCTGAAATGGGCAATAATAGAGACAAGTAATAGAAAGAGGAACATTGATTCAACTTTCAAGGAAAAAAAAATGGTAAAGTTAGGAAAAGTGCTTGTTGGTAGTGCATAATAAGTTCATAGTGTCAAGTTCTATTTTCATAGAAAATGTATTAGGAAACAATAGTGTTTTATGTCTTTTATTTTTATTGATAGATATTTGCATCTTAATATATTAAGAAACAATGATTATGTGTATTTGTATTGGTTGATAGTTTGTTAATAATATATGGATGCGCATTTGAATTTTTTTTTTTCTTTGTTGCACTTATCTCTGGCCCCCCCTAACTTGAAATCTTGGGTCCGTCTTTGAGTTGAAGGTAGTGCACACCTCTCTTAGGTCTATCACGCAGCATGACCTTAATATTGCTTTATTTTTCAATCGTAGAGATCTATGTGCTTCAGTGTCAATGAAGATCAGAGGTTAAGTTACAATTTTAAGAAAAACCAGAATTTTGGGTTTTTTTCTGCTCTAAATTGAAATTTTAGTTTTTGTGGTACTTGTTTTGAGTTCATCCATGATATTTTGTTGCTGCCAACTAGTTTGTGAAGGGTGAATGAATGAATGGTAGTGTGAAAAAGAAAGAGAAGAGAGGAGGTAAGTTAGAGGGTGAAAATAGCCAAATTCCACGTTTTGGTAAAATTTGTGGCAAACTAACACTATTTTAGAAATATTTAGCAATTCACCACTTTTTTAGTACTCGAGTTTTACAAAATTGAGTTCTAAGTAGTACTCGATATTGCGGAAATCGAGTACTTCTTTAAGGTACTCTAGCTTAACAAAGTCGAGTAACTTTTTTTTTTTTGGGTACAAAACTTTTACTTATTTCATCTTTAATTGCTTGTGCTCGTTGTGTCCACCGTGTTGGGTGCATCATAGCACTGTGGGTCCAGCCCACACTTGATAAAACACCTCATTAAAGAGGTGGTTGAACAATCCACAAAAGTCAGCCTATTTTCTTCTTGGGCAGTGACTTAGTTGTGTTGGACACTCTAAGGAGAAAAAGAAGAAAAAAAGGGGCTGATGCATTAAAGTTATTCGGCCTAAGGGAGAGCTAAAGGAAAAAGAAAATGGCTAAAGCAAAGTCAAGGCAAGTGAGTTGCATTTATTGTGATTTGATGTCAAGAGTGTGAGAGGAAGAAAAGAAGGAAAAGGAGAAGAAATAAAAGGAGAGGCCATTCGGCCAGTGAGCAAGAAGTGAAGTCCCGGAGAAAGTGACGACTAAGTGTAGTTTTGAAGAACTGCGTGAGTGAGTGAGCAAGCAACTCCAATTACTTTGTGCTTGCTAACTGCAACTCCAATTATTTGCACATGAACTTTTTCAAGACCAAACACTATACTTAGTTTGGTGGACACAACGATCACAAGCAGTTGAAGATGAAATAAGTAAAACTTTTGTACAAAACAAAAAGTAGAAAGAGGAAAAAAAAATTTACTCGACTTTGTTAAACTCGAGTACTATAAAGAAATACTTGATTTTCGTAATATCTACCATATTACTTTTTTAATTACACAAATTCCAGGTTAGCAGTGCCATATTGCGACTCACCTAGGAACTCGAGTACTATATAGAACTCGATTTTGTGAAACTTGAGTACTAAAAAAATGGTAGATTGCTAAATATTTTCGAAACAGTACTAGTCTGCTACAAATTTTTCCAAACATGGTATTTGGCTATTTTCGCCTAAGTTAGAGTGTGCAAACAGCGTTACAAACCGTTGGTGTTTATAGACTATATTGGTTAGTTTTGAAATTTTATGGATGTGCTTGGCATTACCACAAATCTCAAGAGCGTTTAATGGATTTTACCCTTTTTTTTCTCTAAATTTTTGTTTTGGTTATTTTATAATTTCTATATTTTCGAAAATTTTGTAGTTCAACGAATATCATTAAGACATCTAGGGCCCATTTGGTAATGTTATTCTAGTAACATTGCTTATATTTTTTAGAAATATGTGTGAGAGAAAAAGTGTATAAAAATACATGTAATGTTCTTTGAACACTGTGTAAGGTTGAATTTATTCAATCATATATTGGCTTTATTCTATGCCAAAATGAACTGCCAAACAACCCCCTAATATACAAATTTCATTAAATAACGTATAATATTTTTCATTCCATTTATATTGCAAAGTTAAATCCATAAAAATGTTTAATTATTTTCTTCGATGGAAGGACTATATTCACTGTATTGAAATAAGATGTATGATAAAAGTTAGCGTAAGCATCCACTACAAAGTTTTCAAAAGAAGAAGAAGACAAAAGACAATGCACCACGTGTAGCCAAATCATTTCCCAACGCAAGATAATTTGGCTTTGTAAAAGCAGTGGAGGTGCAGAGAGAGTGATTGTCGAAATTTAGCAAAACTGTTTTTGATTGGAAAGTCAACAGCAACGATGAGCTGCGGCGCTGGTGAGGCCTCCAACTCCGAAATTAGAGGAAGGTTGGAGCTGATCATAAACGACGACATATTGGAAATGATTCTAGAGAAGCTACCGGCATTGTCATTCGCATCAGCGGCATGTGTTAGCAAAAGTTGGAACAAAGTTTGCAATCACATCCTCTCTTCCCCGAAGCTCTCTTCTGCTATCTCTTACTCTTTCAACCCTTCCACCTATGTACTCACTCATACTCTTCTCTACTCATAATCATAATAATTTTTTTACTATTTTATTCAAATCATATATAGCATTACTAGGTTGGGTTGGTTCAATTATTAGAATTAATAACATAATTTTTGTCTTTAATTTTAATAGATTGATGGTGTGCAAGATGTTCTGCATAAGGTGCTCTCCAAGCCGATTCGACCTCATTTTGCTATTGCAAGTATAGGCTACAAACACAAACATGTCGAGGCTTTTAAGCTTGTATGTTTCATCTTGATCTTACTTTTTTTTTTTTTAGAATCTAATCTTACTTTTATTCCTAATATTATTATTAGGCTAAATTCAGTTTTATCTCTTGCCTTTTACTTCACTAATGAAGTTATTACTCTTTAAAGTTTAATTTTTGTTACTCACTTTGTAAAATTAAACTGCACCATTTAATTGATATTTTTGTTCAATGAGTATTATTTTCTAAAAATGTTGAAACTACTTTATTTGCAAACAAATTTGGACAAAATAATCAAGATTGGCTCATTTTGACTTGATTAACAATTCAGCTTTAAGGACTAATTTGACAATTGAAGAAAAATTAAGTGATTAAATTGGTTATTATTACTATTATTATTATTACTAATTGTAAGTCGAATTTTTGTTACTCAAATTGAAAATTTTGCATTTTTATCTTGGAAATTTATATTTACAAAAGTGATTTTAGAGATATTATAAATTTTATTACATAAGCCTTACAAACAAACAAATAGATCAATTTTTGAACAAATAACAAAAAAATAATAATTAAGAAATTTATTTATTATGTTGTTGATGCAGTATCAATCATATTCATTCTCATCTCAATTTGGAATTTTTGATTGTAAAATTAGTAGTAGTTTTAGTATTTCAACAATGCTAGAGCCAAAACTTTTCATATTTTTATAGGGTAATGCTATTGATAAGTGTGATATTAACAATTTTACATAACCTTACTAGCTTTTTTTTTTTTTTTTTTTTTTTTTTAATTATAAATTTTTTGAGAAGTACATAAACCTTACATGTAAGTTGATGTATCACCAATCACAAAGTAGTATTAAGACGTTTATTTATTATGTGTTGAATCAGTAATCACATTTATTGTTATTTAGAGTTTCAATCTATGTCATTCGATTCTCATGATTGATCTCTTTATTATCGGACTAAGATACCGATCAGTTTTTGGTGTAAGGGGAGAATGAATCCAGATATCTTATTCAATAATCAGAGATGTTAACAGTTGAGCTAACTGAAACTCACTATAGCCACTTAAATTTGTAAGACTTGTGTAGTAAAATATTTATAATAACTTTGACATTTTTTATATTTCTTTTTCATAAATTGTTGAGGTGTTAAGTTGTAATTAATTTGTGAAACATTACTTCCAGATGGTGAGTATAGACTCTTCATTGATAGTACTATTATACACTAGTCACAATATGTTAGCTCGGTAGCAATGATAAAGTTGTAAATTTTTGTGTCATTCATGTTAGCATTTTCTTTCTTTTAAATTTATTTTAGGCCATCTCATCTTTTTAACGCATCAGAACTTTGTTTTGTTTACCAATACAGCAATTTTTTTAATTGCAAATAGATTGAAGGACAAAATTGATGCATTTTGAGTTTTTCATGGATGGAATTGCAATTTTTTAAATTTGAGGGACTAAAATTGAATTTAAATCAAATTTCAGAGACAAAAAGTGTATTTTGGCCTTTTTAAATTGTTATTTAATTTTTTGTTAATGATTGTAATACAGATAACAAAGAGATTGGGTCAGAGTACTCCATTAATTATTACTGTTGCTAGCGGAATAATAGGAAGAGATGCTCTTACCAATGAATTTAGAGAGGTTTATCTCTTTTCTTCTTTTGTTGGATACTTTTTATTGGTAAATTTTCATTTTCTAGGGAAGTTGTCACAGAAGAATAATGATTTTACTTTTATTGATTTATTTATTTATTATTTTACATAAATGTTAATGTAGGTCAAATGGAAAGATATTGTTGGTGATTCAGACGAGGAATTTGGTGGGTATATAGGAAATAGATATAATAGGATTGCTTTGATTGTTGGCTATGTACCAGGACTAAAAGTTGATGCTATCTCACTTCGACAATCAGTAAGGGTGACAACTTTGGCTCTGAAAAATGTATGCTGATTTTCTCCAATAGAGGTTTTATTATTGTGGAAATATTGATAATATGTTAAAATAAGGAATGTATCAAAAAATGCCCATCTTAGATAATGTGGTAGGTAGGCAAGATAATGTGGTTACAACATTCATTTTTGAGAGAAAATTGGAAAATATAGCAAGTATGCCAGTTTAGATTAGATTGAGATATGTGGACTTGTATAAATTTTTGTCAATCATTGATTTTTAAGGAAAGTGTTAAAGTTTTTATGAGCTCTTGGGCAGTTTGAGGACATTGACATTCAGAAATATTTGGATATTATTAGGAATCTCTTCAAGTGGTGCTTGACAAGCTTGTGAAGCATATTAGGGATTACACAGCAACTGTTTTGGCATCTTCAGACCCAGCTGGGATTATAATGTTTGGAGTAAGTTCATCCTTCTATATCTTTAGAAATGTTTATCCTTGGTTTTGTTGCTGATATGTGATGTGAATGATGTTATAGGAAGGACCTGTGGACTTAAAACCCTTTATTGATGTGTTGGGTGAGTGTTGATCTATATATACAGGGTATACATACCTTGTATAGAAGTTTCTTATTGAGAGAAGAAAATTAATCTTGGTTTGGTGTTAGGTACTGGATGGCTTCCTTTGGTCTGTGAAAGATTTATACTATTACCAGTGACTTGGGGTAGAGCAATAAGTGGCAAGTTCATGCTTTAATTGACGACAACTCATGTATTGCAAACTATGCCATGCCAAGGAAAACTGTCATTGTGGGTGCTGAGAGAGGTTGCTTTCTAATTTCTATACAAGTGTGGGACTGAAACTATAAATGTCTGGGGGAGTACAAAATGTTTATCAGATCCTGCAGCTCTAATATTTGCAAGGAACAAGACAATTCTAGTGGTATTTATTTTTGTGTTTATTTATGTAGCACTCTTCAAATTTTATGTCCCATATAAATTGATATGACATTTGCTAGCATGCACACTTTATTTTTTTAGGTCTTTGTTGCTCGTATTATATTGCCTGATATAAGATTATGGACTTTTAAAATTTTACTAAGAAAGTTGTCAATATTTTTATGCATATTGCTTGGAAATTTTTTCTTCAATCAATGTTATGGAGATTAGAGACAAATTTGTATTTGAGCAATTCAATTTCAATGTGTATACAAACTCAAATGTCAATCATTAAGTTTATCATCCTTGTGCTACATAAGTATTGAATTTCCTTCACTTGCCTCAAAAGTTCAAAGATTTGTATGCTCAACTGCTCTAGTGACTTAGCTTCAATGACTCGAAGACTGAAGTAGCAGTTGGCTCAACAACTCAAAGGCTGTAGCATCAGGGTCTTAATGTCTGAGGTGCAAATTGACTTATTTGGTCTTAAATAAGTTTGGTTTTAGCATTGTAATAATGTACAAGTTAAAATGGCAACTAGCTTTTGGTTTGACTTTCTTTCTTTCCTCGTCTTATAGTGTTGCACCTGCAACATTGGTCTCCTCCTTGCTTTATGAAAAAATATACAATTGGTGAAGAAATCTACTTGACATCGATAGGGAATTGCGATCATCAAGTGTGTGAATTCTTTATTCTTTTTAGACTAGAGATATTTTTGAACATCAACGTCAAATTGGAAAGATTAAATAGTGATTAAATAAAGAAGTTTGTTTGTGCTTTCTTTTGTGCATAAACAAAGCCGTACAATTAGATAAAACAAAAATGAATGCTAGTGGAACTCTTCTTTATTCTAATATAGGTTTTCTAAACGGTAGGAAGCTTAGAATCTAAAAGCTCAAATAGTGTAAAACACTATAGCTTGTTTAGACTCCTAATTTTAAAAACATGGCTTAATTGCTTGTGTGGAAGGCACATTTCAAAAATGTAGTGGAATCTCAAAAATTCAACCGAGTTGATCCAAATACAACTCTCCATCACAAATAGGCGGCAAAAGAGAATTTCATTTGTTAATCAAAATTAGTTCCTTACTCTGATCACAATTAAATATACATAATATATGTAATAGTGTTAAAACTCTTCAATAAAATAAAAATGACCTCTCACAAAATTTTTCATAGTTTTATTTTTTATTTTTTGGGCGAGCTTGAAAAAATATGTATACATATAGACTAATGTGATGCATGCATTAACATCAGATGGTCAATGGTTTATTGGACCACATGTGAGCTCAACAAAGTCAAATAAATCCACTTACCAACTATGTTAATCAATAAATATCCATTGAACCATACTAAATTTAGACCATCAACGATTCACTCAACCACTTGTGGTTAGTTAGGTTCGACTAAAACAGACCAAACTAACCTTAGGGAGGTTGACTATGTTGGGCAAAATTTTCAAATGAGTTTACAAAAGATCGGTCACAAAATAGTTCTAAGATTCTCTTGCTTGTTCTTTTCTCTCTCTTTTATTTTAAGAAGAAGAAGTTTTTGAATAACCAATCTAGTCCAATACAAAATTTCAAGAGTAAAGCACACCCACTTAATACTAGTATATAAGAACATAAAAGTATATCAATTAACATCCCCTTTTTGTTTTTTGGTTTTTTTAATAAGTTATGCATACATAGTTACAAGGACATAAATATCAAATCCTAACAAATTTGACCTAACAAATCATCATATGATGGAACCTCACCTACACTTCTCATCAAGTCACCAAAAGGACACTATATTCCAATAAACAATAACTTGAACTGTAATCCCTAGTGCAAAAATTTTATTTCCAATCAACACCTAATATAGAGTCTGCAATATCATAACTTAAGCTCTAATATCATAAAATTGTCACACCCCAATCCTAACCATAAGCTAGGCATGTGGCAATGGTTGCACGATTATAAAGTTTACACCCTACAAGTGTGCAAGGTCTTCTTAGCAACTAAAAATTATCCTCAAAGAAAAATTCATCAATAAATCCAAAAATTTCCTCAATAATGCAATTGTCAAAAGAACTCCAATGCACCAATAAAAACAACAATCTAAACTTGATGACCATTAAAAAGATATACTAATTATTACAAGATCATCTTATTTCAAAAAATCTTGATCTCCTTTCATGCGTAGACACTTAGAAAAACTCCAAAATCTTGCTATTTTTCATAATCTAAAATTTGAGAGGAAAGGGGGGGGGGGGGGGGGGGAGGGGGGAGTTGACAACTCAAAAAGTAACCAAATACCAAACTAGTTGAAACAAGTATATTGATTGACAAAATAATATAGATTTATGAAATCAAAATTTTTCACATATGTCAAAAGTTATAATATACTAGGGGTTCTCAAAAATAAACTAAAGAAGTTTCATAGTTTTAAAATAATTCATAAATTCAAACATATTCACATTCTCAACAATCTTATATATGTGTGTGTGTATATATGGTCACGCTATATCCCCGTGACTAGGAATCAGATTCAAAAGAAACTAGTTTTGTGCTAATGTATATCCCTCATTAGCTAGGTCCAGAAACATGACAGGCTTATGATGCCCCAGATAGAACTAGTTTCGATATCAATGAATAACCTCTATCGGCTGGGTATTAGAGTCAAAACATGGTCATATTGTCCAAAATCATATATATCAAATTAGAGTTCAAACAAAAATAAATCTCATTCAAATACATACATACATACATACATACATACATACATACATATATATATATATATATATAATCATATATTTAGTAATCAAATATATTTGTGATAATTCTTTATTTTTTACTTAAATTAGTAGTACAATTGAAATAAAAATGTTGGAACATATGTGATTCATTGTTAGGAACATATGTCACTATTTTATATAGTTAGCTAATCCTTTAACAAAATACAATTTACTTATAATTGGGTAAATGTAGGATGCGTATAATGCTTCAAGAAACAAGGTTTCAAGTTTAAGTATTAAAGCTATGCAAGTCTGTCCAAGAATTAAGTGAAGAAGTGCTGTTCATTAAAGCTCGACAACTAATATCTATTGAGGTTTAAAATAGTTGTTTTAGCCTGAGGCTCAACAGCTGCTGAACAACTATGGTGTTTGTTGAGATTTATGAAGTTTAGATTTTCAGTTCTAATTTTCATCCAATCCATGAATGTATGTTTGGGCTTTCTTTTCTCACAACCGTAAACATATATAAGGATTATTTTAAGAGTCATAAAAGGTGACATAAGTTGCACAAGAGCATAATTCCACAAGTGTGAAGAAAAGTGTAACCGGAAACCTAGTTTGCCCTAGTTCTTCTTTCTCTTGAAAAAGCTGCTGTGTTTGTACACCATAGGGTTTTGTGACCAAGCAACTTCATGATTTTCATTGTGTGATGAACTGAAAAACTTTGCAGCCAACATCTTTCTCAAGTTAGTGATCAAGTCACATACTAGGATCCGTGCAATTGGTTAGTCACGTATTGGGAGTCATGCATTGAAAATGAGATATTGTCACTACAGAACAAGTTCAATTGGGAATTGGGGTAAGGGTTCAACTGTAGGTTGGTACAAGGTATTGGGATTCCTTTACTTTTAACCGCTTGTTTTGATAATAATTGATTCTCAGAAGTGGTGACCTTAAAATCACACAGTGAAGTTTTTGCCGCGTAAGTTTTTCCCATTCGTAAACAAATCATCGTATCAATTTAATTTCTATAGTATACCCACACATCTTACTTGTTAATTTAATTAATTAATAAACTTGGCTAATTAATCGATTAATATAGCACAAGGGGTCAATACATTCTTGGCTTATCAACTGGTATCAGAGCAGGCACACTCTGATTAGGTTCTAATCTTTACTATGTGATCTATTGACCCCTGTTGTCATAGCTTCAACTAGCTTAAAGAGATCTTTGTTTTCAAATACATCTTATTTTTCTAATCTCTACTTGTTTGAGTGTATCAAAAAATGCAATTATAAAAGTTATTTGAATTCTATTATGATGACTATTGGAAAAGATCTCAACTTGACAAAGAAAAAATTAGACTATCTCAGAATGAAAACATGCGAAGAAGTTCGTTTGAGAAGAGTGAAAGTTAAAGGTTTAACTCATAAAAGGCAGATGAGAGAAAACACCATTTCCACTGATTTGTCATCTAAGCACAAAGTGTGCTTCATTATGAAGTCCACATTTAAGGCAATGGACACATGTTTGTGGTACCTCGACAGCGGTTGCTCAAGACACATGACTGGAGATCGATCTCTCTTTAAGGTTTTCGAATCTAAGAAAGGTGGCAATGTCACTTTTGGTGATGGGAGTAAGTCATAGATTAAAAGAAAGGGAATCATATCCCTACCTAGACTGCCAAACATTGCAAATGTTCTATATGTAAAAGGTCTGAATGTGAACTTGTTAAGCATAAGTCAGATATGTGATCAAGATTGATCAAGATTTCATGGTACTATTCTCTAAGGGAAAATGCCTTGTCATGGATGAGTCTGGAAAGAAGCTCAAAAGTGGTGTTCGCATTCTAGACAACTGTTATGGCTTGGTTCCTGATGCTAATATTGTGTGCAATAGCATTCGTTTACCAAATGAAAATCTATGACACCAAAGGATGGGACATGCTAGTTACAAACATCTTTCAATTGTGTCTAAGCATGAGTCAGTTTTAGGGATATCAAAGCTAAGTAGAGTGAGCAATGTGATGTGTGAATCATGTCAGTTTGGAAAACAGACAAAAGCTAAACGTTCGGGTACTCAGACATTTGCTACGTCTAAACCATTAGAGCTACTACATATGGATCATATGGGTCCAACCAGAATCAAGTCTATTGGTGGAAAGAGATACATCATGGTTGTAGTAGACAACTTCACTAGGTACACTTGGGTCATTCTCTTATGATCCAAGTTTGATGCTCCTGAGCACATTGAAATTTTGTGCACAAGATTACAAAATGAAAAGAGCCTGAAGATTGATCGAATTCAAAATGATCATGGTAAAGAATTCGAGAACTCATATATGGATTCCTTTTGTACAAAATCATGTATATCTCAAGAATTCTTTGCTCCTATTACTCCTTAGCAAAATGGTATAGTAGAAAGGAAGAATAGTGTTATTCAAGAAATGACTAGAGTCATGTTGCATAACAAGGATGTGGCTAGAAACTTATGGGGAGAAGCTGTCAACACTGCTTGTCATACGGTTAATAGGGTGTATTTTAGACTCAATACCAAGAAGACTCCATATGAGTTATGGAAGGGACGGAAGCTAAATGTTAAGTATTTCAAAATCTTTAAAAGTACTTGTTTCATTCTCAAGGATAGAAAGAATGTAGGAAAATTTGATTCCCGAAATGATGAAGGAAAATTTCTAAGATACTCCTCTACACAAGCAAGGCTTATTGAGTATACAACAAGAGAAACATGAAGGTAATGGAAACAATAAATGTTTTTATTGATGAATCTTCAGATTCTAATTTTGAGAAATTTAATGAGGAAATCCCCAAAGAGATTCTTTCTCCTGAGCCCAGGGAAGTTTAAGAAATTGTTGAACAAGAGCTAACATCTCCTAGTACTCCAGATACTCCAAGTGTTGCAGAAGATTCATAAGACTTATCTACTTCACCTGATTCTGAAACCCATGAAGAGAAAGGACCTTCTTCCAGGATCAAATTGAATAATCTTCCTGTAGTTATTATGGGAAACATGAATGAATTTATACTAAGGAAGTGTACAGTTGATAAATGTGTTGCTAACTTTGTGTCTTATTCTTGTTACTTGTTACAGGTTGAACCCACTAAAGTTGAGGAAGCTTTTCAGGATGAAAGCTGGGTTGAAGCTATGCACAATGAACTGCTTCAGTTTCAAAGGAATGATGTCTAGACTTTGGTACCTAGACCAGAGAATGGGCACATCATTGGCATAAAATGGATATTCCAAAATAAAACTGATGAGGAAGGTAATGTGATCTGCAACAAGGCTCATCTTGTAGCTCAAGGATACTCACAAATTGAAGGAATAGACTATAATAAGACATTTGCTTCGGTAGCCCATATGCAGTCTATCAGAATTCTCCTAGCCCTAACATGTCACTTGAGGTTGAAGCTTTATCAAATGGATGTAAAGACTGCATTCTTGAATGGGTTGCTTAAAGAAGATGTCTATATGCCTCAACCAAAAGCATTCACTAATCCACGCTTTCCAGATCATGTGTTGTACTTCAAGAAGGCACTTTATGAGTTAAAGCAAGCTCTTAAAACTTGGTATGATCGGCTCACACAATACTTGGTGTCACATGAGTTCACTGGAGGAAAAGCAAATCAAACTTTCTTCATTAAGAGGGAAGACGGCGAGTTGATAGTTGCTTAATTCTATGTTAATGATATCATTTTTGGGTCAACTAATGATGAACTTGCTCATAACTTCTTAAAACTCATGCAGGCCAAGTTCAAGATGAGCATAATTGGAGAGCTAACTCACTTCCTTAGAATGCAAATTCGTCAACAAGATTCAAGTATATTCCTATTTCAATCTAAATATGCTAAAAATCTTGTGAAGAAGATTGGTTTGGAATCTGCTAGTTCTGTTAGAACCCTTATGAGCCAAAATGTTAAACTCATTGTTGACTTGTTAGGTAAAAGTGTAGATCCATTCCTCTATAGAAGCATGACAGTGTGAGAGTGTGTGCTGGATATCAGGCTAATCCCAAAGAGTATCATATGATTGATTTGAAAAGAATCATAAAGTATGTCAAAAACACTTCCGACTTTGGTGTATGGTACAGTAAAGACACAAATGATGTCTTAGCTGGGTATTCTAACGCTGATTGGGCTAAGAATGCTAATGATAAAAAGAGTACGTCGAGGGGTCGCTTCAATGTGGGTAATAATCTTGTTTCCTAGATGAGCAAAAAGTAGAATTTCATCTCATTATCCACTGCAGAAGTTGAGTATATCGCTGCTGGTAGCTGTTGCACCCAACTTCTATGGATGCAAACACTCCTCAATGATTAAGGTATTTGTCAAGAGCATCTTACCATCTACTATGACAATACCAGTTCTATCAACATTTCTAAGAATCTGGTTCAACATTCTCAAACTAAACTCATAGAGATTCAACATCACTTCATTAAGGAGCTTGTCGAAGATGGTACTCTTACTCTTAAGTTTATTCACACTAATGATCAAAATGTTGATTTTTTTTCCCAAACCTCTAAACAACAAACGGTTTGAATTCCTTTACCAAAACATTGGTGTTATCTCCATGGATTGATCCCCTCTTCTCTTCCTCCTTCCTGATGCATTTGCATCTAGTTTTATGCATTGCTTTGTCTTATTTTATGTTTTTGTTTAGTTAGTTTTCAGTTTTGCTTTTTTTTTTTTTTTCACATAAAAATAAAAATTAAAAATTAAAAAATTGAAAATTGAAAAATACAAAAATAGTGTGTCTTTGTGGACATTGGTACTTGTGTACCTTGGATAGCCATTGAAACAAAGTTTTTCAAACTTTGTATCTCTTGTAGCTTAGATGAGCATCTCTATGCACAACTAAGTAAGTGAGTTTTGTGGCTCGTGTTTGTGATAAGTAAGATTAAGGGATATCTTGTACCTAACACTCGTATCACTCTTTTTGACGAGAAGGACTAAAAAATCCTAAGAGAAAGGTATAAATAATCATCTCACAATTGTTGCCCGTCAATCATGAAATGACATTTGTATGCTTCGGCATAGCAAAAGTGGAATGTCAAATACTTAACATCATTGAGTATTTCTTTTCTATCTTTTATATGTCCATGCATGATTTGCTTAAAAGAAAAATATGAAAAAAAAAATAAAAAGCAAAAAGATCAAAATTATTTATATATAATTGCAAGTATGTATTCTAGGAGATGTAAGAGTTATAGGATGTACCTCGAAGGTGATAGTCCCCATCACACAGTTATGATTGTGTGTGAGTTAAAGTGATTTTCTCATATCTCAAATCGTCATAACATATTGACACTTATGTAATCTTGCGATATTTTTCACACATGACACACAATATTCTTTGCTACTTTTGATATATGTGCAAGTATACTGTCATTTGGCCATCACAAGAAATACATGTGTTAATATATGCTCACTAAACTGTCTTAACTTGTTTTTGAAATATGAAATTGGTTAAACTTGTTTAGTATATGTGTGAGTTTTTGGGATCTATGTGCTTACATTTTTCTTGTTGAGAGATGTTTTTGAGAGATTAAAATGTTGTTTGGATCCTTGGTTGAGTTGCATGTTTGATTGCATTCATATGTGTGTTTTTCTCTTCTTGAAAAAATGTTTTTAAGCAATCTTGACAGCTTCTCGACACCTAACTTATTTATCGAGCTCTTCGGCTTCTTTTTATCGCAATCTTAATGGCTTCTTGATAGCTATTCTATCCATCGAGAAAGTTTCTGTCTCCTTGATAGCTCCTCGATCCATCGAGCTTGTTTTTGCTATGGACACCTTTGGACAGCTTCTCGATAGTTGTATCTCTTCATGCCTTTAAAGCTCAACACTTCTTGACACCTTTCGACCTGTTGGGAATTATGAGAGTCTATATATAGGGTCTGCACGATTCATATCTCATTTCTCTTAATCTCTTTCGATTACTTCATGTCTTTTCACCACCCAAACCTTTCTTTCTCACTTCAAACTCCCATCTCAAGAGCTTTTTAGCCTCAAGATCATTTTTTTTTTCTTGCTTCTGGTATGCTCTTTATCTCTCATTCTTCATGCATTTCATACATTTAGGTATAAGTTTTGAGTTTTTGAGAAATCTTTGGGATGGAATTCTTGAATATGACTCTAAATCATTATGCATTGCATCTCATTTGCATTATAACAATGTTTCATGTATTATAGGTGTGTGTTTACTTTGTTAAACTGATTGTGTGCTGGTAGAATATGATTGGGCTGAGCCCATGATGTTTTTACTATTACATATCACATGCTCATGTATTTTCATGCATACATACCTTTCATTCTCTATATTCTTATATATTGATTATGTTTGGTGCTTTTCTGCGTGTCTCTCTCTCTCTCTGTCTCTCTCTCTCTCTCTCTCTCTCTCTCTCTCTCTCTCTCTCTCTCTCTCGTTTACGTTAGTTGCGTCATGGCACCTAAATGTAAGTCTACTCCATCCTAGAACCCTCTTCATTACGAGGCATCCACTTCTTCTGATCCTACAATTTTTCGAATACATGTGATTCAAAGTTAGGAACATATGTTAACATTTTTTGTAATTGACTAATCCTTTGACAAAATGCACTTTACTTGTAATGGGGTAAATCTAGGATGTGTTTAATGCTTCAAGAAACAAGATTTCAAGTTCAAGTGTTAAAATCATACAAGTATGTCCAAGAATCAAGTAAAGAAGTGTTGTTCATTAAATCTCGATAGCTAACTCGAAAGCTAGTATCTATTGATGTTTAAAATAGTTGGTTTTGTCCGAGACTCGACAGCTACTTGACAGCTAGGGTATTTGTCAAGATTTATGAAGTTCTGATTTTCAATTCTGATTTTCATCCAATCTGTGAATGTATGTTTGGGCTTTTTTTTCTCACAACCCTAAACATATATAAAGATTATTTTAAGAGCCGTAAAAGGTGACACAAGTTACACAAGAGCACAATTCCACAAGTGTGAAGAAAAGTGTAACTAGAAACCTAGTTTGCCTTAGTGTTTTTTTTTTTTTTTTTTTTTTTTTTTTTTTTTTTTTTTTTTTTTCTCTTAAAGAAACTGCTGTGTTTTTATACCATTAGGTTTTGTGACCTAGCAGCTTTGTGATCTTCATTATGTGATAAATTGAAGAACTTTGCAGCCAACATCTTTCTCAAGTTGGTGATCAAGTTATGTACTGGGATCCGTGCAATTGGTTAGTCATGTTAGGACACATGTGTTTCACTTGTTAAGAACATATGTCACTATTTTATGTAATTGGCTAATTTTTTGACAAAACGCACTTTACTTGTATTTGGGTAGATCTAGAATGTGTATAATACTTCAAGAAACATGTTGTTCAAGTCTAGTATTAAAGCCATCAAAATTGGACCAAGAAATAAGTGAAGAAAAGCTATTCACTAAAGTTAGACAAATATCTCGATACCTGCAAGCAGATAGCTCGATAATTGCTTGACACCTCTTGATAGTTATGCTATCTATTGAGATTTTCAACTTCTTCTTATTACAATCTTGATAGCTTCTCGACAACTGACAATTCGATCGAGAAAACTCATGTCTCATCGATAACTCCTTGATAGCTTCTTGATAGTTATATTTGTTGAAGTTTAAAGATTGACACCTCCTCGACACCTCTCGATCAATTGAGGTTACAAGAATTCAGATTTCCAGATCTAATTTTCGGCCCGTGCTGACATATATGTGTAGGGTTTCTTTTCTCACAACTATAGACCTATATAAGGTTATTTTAGAGGCCGTCACATAAGAAAATACAATGAGAACATATGGAAAAGGTAACCTATGTCTTATTCTCTCTGAAAGAAGTTACTGCATCTTTTACACCTTAGAGTTTTGTAACCAAGTGCTTCTTGATCTTCATTGTTGATGAAGTGAAGAACTTTGCAGCCAAAAATCTTCTTCTAGTTGGTGATTGAAGTCATATACTGGGATCTGCGCAATTGGTTAGTCATAAACTAGAATTCATGCATCAAAGGGTGGTGTTCATATATTGAAGGTTTAGAGGTTCTGAAACGGTAGAAGGTTTCTACTGTAAATTTATCTACGGGGATTGTAGAGTCTAGGGACAAAAGTTTTGTACTAGATCTGAAACTTTTCTCTACTATAGTGAATTGCTTTTTGGGAAGGTTTCCCCCCTAGGTTTTTTACTATAAAACTAATTTGTTTCATTAGTTTTCCTGAGTCATCATATCTTGTCTATTTACTTTTTCCACTGCATGATTTTGACATGATATTGATGTTTGTTTATTTTAACAAGTTCTATTCACAATAAATCTAAATAACAACTTGGGTTTAAAATTTGTTAATTCTTTTAACCGATGTCTAATTTTTTCCAACAAGTCACATATTGGGAGCCGTGCATTTAAAAAGAGAGATTGTCATTACAAAACAAGTCCAATTGGGTACTAGGTTAAGGGTTCAATTGTAAGTGGTATAAGGTACTGAGATTCCTTTACTTGTAACCATTTATTTTGATAATAATGGATTATCAGGAGTGTTGACCTTAAAATCACCCGGTGAAGTTTTTGTCGTGTAGGTTTTCCCCATTCGTAAACAAATCACCATATCAATTTAATTTCCTCTACATACTTGTTTGATTGGTGATTTGTTTGTACCACCACACATCTTACATGTTAATTTGATTAATTAACAAACTTGACTAATTAATCAATTAATATATCACAAGGGGTCAATACATTCTTGGCCTATCAAATGGTATCAAAGTAAACACACTCTAATTAGGATTTAATCTTTGCTGTGTGATCCATTGACTCCTGTTTGTCATGGATAGAGGACAGTCTCTTATTATACTTCCTTTATTTGATGGCACTAACTATGCATATTGAAAAATATGCATGAGAGCTTTCTTGCAGTTTTTAGATGAGAAAGTGTGGCATGCTGTGGAGATAGTTTGGACCAAGCCTACGGAAACTCCAGCCGACTGGGATGATACTAAGATTAATGTGGAAAACTTCAACAATAGGGCATTGAATACTCTATTCAGTGCAGTTACGAATGAGGAGTTCAAGAAAATATCATCTACTGAAACTACTAAGGAAGCATGGCCCATTCTCCAGACAACTAATGAAGGAACCAAGGGCATGTTTGGTAGACTGTAATAGATGTTGTAATGTAATAGTTATTCCTATGGTTTAGTTATTCTTTAGTTTGGTTATGTTTTTATTACAAGGAATAGTAATTCCTTATGAATAGCTATTATTCAAAATGAGGAATAAATATTCCTCTTTAAAAGGTTGTATTAGCTATTCCTTAGTAAGTGCAATAATGTCAAAACTTAATATATTTCCAAATAAACAAACTTTTTATATACATCTAACAATTTTAAAAATAAAAAATCATAAAAAAAAATTGCACATATCTCTTTTAAATTTAAAAATAACAATTTTTAAGGAGATATAATTGTATAAGTAAAATATTTCCTAAAATAAATGTTAAGTTTCATTCTAATGTTATAACTCACAACCAAACTAATGAATAGGTTTAGTTATTACATTACAACACATTTTATTCATAGTAATAAAGATTACAATTCTTGTTGTAATCCTCATTTAGTGTACTAAACGTACCCTAAGGTTGTTAAGGATTCAAAGTTTTAGAAGCTCACTCCAAGCTTTGAAGAGATCAGGATGGAGGATGATGAGTCATTCGATGAGTTCTATGCCAAGCTCAAGGACATTGTGAACTTAGCTTTTAAGTTTGGAGAAACCATTTCTGAACCCAGGATTGTGAGAAAGGTGCTTAGATCTCTACCTAAGAGATTTCATGCCAAGATCACTAGCATTGAGGAATCAAATGACATTGACAAAATTCCTTTAACAGAGTTGGTTGGAAATCTATAAACCTATAACTTGGGTTTAACAACGATCAGGAAATCGAGTAAGAGCAAAGAGCGTGGCATTGAAAGCCAAGAGCAATGATACTGGTGAGTCTTCTGATGATAAAGATTCTTCGATGAAGTCCTACATCACCAGGCAATTCAAGAAGTTCATGAAAAATGTCAATACAAAGGGCTTCGACAAGGACTGTAGGTAGTTGAGTTCTCAATCTAAGAGCCAAGACAAAAGAAAGAAGGATGCTAAGGATGGTGGTGAGTACACTGTTCCCTAAGGACCAAAATGCTTTGGGTGTCAAGGTTTCGGTCATATGAAACAAGAGTGCTCTATGTATCTCAAGACCATTGGGAAGAGCAAGACACTTGCTGCTATGTTGAGTGACACTAAACTTGAGGATGATTTTGATAATGAGGATGATGGAATCCTAAATGCCTTCATTGCTACCATAAATCCTACTGAAGGGATTGTTGAAAATGTGGATAAAGAAGAGGAATTGGTGAATTCTAAGTTTAGAAAGATAGATGAGCAAGATGACATCCACACAGCCTATGCAAAGTTATACAAGGTCTCAGGAAAACATGAGAAGTTATATAGGTTGGCCACCAAGAAGTTTAGTGATGTGGAGCTTAAGTAAGAAGAAATCTCTACAAAGTTTGATGAAACTAATCAAACTATTGGAGTACTGAGATTTGAGAATAATTTATTTGCTAAGAAGACCAAGAAACTTAAGGCAGAACTGTTCCAAGTCAGAGCTCAGCTGGAAAGGACTTCAAGTGCTAAGTTCGATGAGATGCTGAATCTTCAAAAATATGCTTCCGATCGAACTGGTTTAGGGTATGATTTCTCTTCTCCTAGTATCGCTTCTACTAGTTTCACTATTTTTGTTCCTCCTGTTGATAATGTTAAAACTGAGAACAATAATGTTAAGAATGAACTAGCTAGTGAGAACATATACAAAGGTAAATCTATTTTAGGAGCACCCCCTAAGCTTGATAAGAAAGAGATTAAGAACTCTAAGGCTAAGAAGGGAAATAATCAAAAGTCTAAACAGAAAAAGAAGCATTTTTGTCATCATTGTAGCGCAGCTAGACATATTCAACCTAATTGCTATAAGTGGTTAGCCACTTAAAAGAGCAACATAATGATCACATCGGGAGATCAGAATTTGTTTCCATCCTCTTTTGCTCCTCTTGGAAATCTTCTCAAAGCCCTTATGTTCCTTTTCAACTTGAACAGTTTTAATTCTTCCCCCTCACCACTGGATCAAGGGTTTACTAAACGGAAAGGTTCTTCTAAGGTGTGTTAGGAAAAATGTTCCAAGTGATTCTGTCACTTTTTTTTTTCTCTCTCTCTCTCTCTCCTTCTTGTTTTTGTTTTGTAGTACTTGTGTGTTTTGCTTTCTAGTTTTGAGTCAATCTAGTTTTATGCATTGCTTTGTCTTGTTTTACATGTTTTTTTTTTTTTTTTTTTTTGTTAGTTTTCAGTTTTGCTTTATTTTGCTTTTCACATAAAAATTAAAAAAAAAATTGAAAAAATTGAAAAAAAAAAAAAAAAAAGTGTGTGTTTGTATACATTGGTGTATACCTTGAATGGCCATTGAAACAAAATTTTCTAAACTTTGTATCTCTTGTAATTTAGATGAGCATCTCTATGTACAACTAAGCAAGTGAGCTTTGTAGCTCATGTTTGTGATGAGTAAGATTAAGAGATCTCTTGTACTTAACACTCGTATCACTCTTTTTTACAAGAATGATTAGAAAATCCTAAGAGAAATGCATAAATAACCATCTCACCACTGTTACTCACCAATTATGAAATGACATTTGTATGCTTTGGCATACCAAAAGTGGAATGTTAAATGCTTAACATCATTGAGTATTTTTTTTTCTATCTCTTATATTCTCATGCATGATTTGCTTAAAAGAAAAATATGCAAAGAAAAATAAAAAGCAAAAAGATCAAAATTCTTTATAAATGATTGCAAGCGTGTATTCTAGGTAATGTGGGAGTTATAAGATGTACCTCAAAGGTGATAGCCCCTATCAAACAGTTATGATTGTGTGTGAGTTAAAGTGATTTTCTCATATCTCAAATCGTCATAACATGTAGACATTTATGCAATCTTGCGATGTTTTTCACTCACTATATGCAATATTCTTTGCTACTTTTGATACATGTGTAGGTATAATGTAATTTGACCATCACAAGAAATACATGTGTTAATGTATGCTCACTAAACTATCTTAACTTGTTTTTGAAATATAAAATTGATTAGACTTGTTTAGTGTGTGTGTGTGAGTTTTTGGGATCTATGCGCTTATATTCTTTGCTACTTTTGATACATGTGTAGGTACAATGTGATTTGACTATCGCAAGAAATACATGTGTTAATGTATGCTCACTAAACTATCTTAACTTGTTTTTGAAATATAAAATTGGTTAGACTTGTTTAGTGTGTGTGTGAGTTTTTGGGATCTATGCGCTTACATTTTTCTTGTTGAGAGATGTTTTTGAGAGATTAAATATTGTTTGGATCCTTGGTTGAGTTGCATATTTTATTACATACATATCTGTATTTTTCTCTTCTTGAAAAAATGTTTTTAAGCAATCTCGATAGCTTCTCGACACCTCTCAACATCTAGCTTATCAATCGAGCTCTTCAGCTTCTTTTTATCGCAATCTCGATAGCTTCTCGATCCATCGAGAAAGTTTCTGTCTCCTTGATAACTCCTTGATCCATCAAGCTTGTTTTTGCTGTGGACACCTCTAGACAACTGCATGATAGTTGTATCTCTTCATGCCTTTAAAGCTCGACACCTCTCAACCTGTCGAGAATTATGAGAATCTATTTATAGGGTCCACGCAATTCAGAACTCATTTCTCTCGATCTCTCTCAACTGCTTTGTGTCTTTTCACCTCCCAAACCTTTCTTTCTCACTTCAAACTCCCTTCCCAAAAGCTTTTCGGCCTCAAGATCATTTTTTCTTGCTTCTAGTATGCTCTTTATCTCTCATTCTTCATGCATTTCATACATTTATGTATAAGTTTTGGGTTTTTGAAAATTTTTTTGGGTTTTTGAAAATTTTTTGGGGTTTTTCAATATTGGTGCAGTTTTTGAGAAATTTTTGGGATGGGCTTTATGAAAAGGGTTCTAAATCATCATGCATTGCATCTCATTTGCATTATAACAATGTTTCATGCATTATAGGTGTGTGTTTACTTTGTTAAACTAATTGTGTGCTAGTAGGATTGGATTGGGCTGACCCGTGATATTTTTACTATTGCATATCACATGCTCCTGCATTTTCATGCATACTTACCTTTCATTCTCTAAATTCTAATATATTGATTGTGTTTGGTGCTTTTTTGTGTGTTTCTCTCTCTCTTTCTCTCTCTTGTTTACATTAGTTGGGTCATGGCACCTAAACGTAAGTTTACTCTGTCCTGGGACCCTTTTCGTTCCAAGGCATCCACTTCTTCTAATCCTACTCCCTCACATGTTCAATTTCGTGATGATAAAGCCCGACAGGACTTTTTGGTGAAATTTTCTCAATGAGACATTCATTCGGAATGCCAAGTCATTTTGTTGGACTTCTTTGACACTGAACTACCCACTATCATTCACAGTGGGGGTTGGGAGTCACTATATGACGTCTTGGTCATTTGTCCATCCGTGCTTATCCAGGAGTTCTACTCCAATATGCATGGACTTGATTACTCAGTACCTCTCTTTGTTACTCGCGTTCGAGGTACACGCATTATGGTCACACCGAATATTGTATCTGTCGTGCTCCATATCCTTAAGGTAGCACATCCTAACTACCTTGGTTATGACCGTTTTAAGACTGTGTCTAAAGACGAGCTTATTTCTACTTTTTGTGAGCCTCCCTTTGATTGGGGTAATCGTCAGTTCACTCCTTGTACAACCTTTGCTAAAGGTCCTAGGTTTATTAACATGGTAACGACTTTTGTTTTGCATCCTTTATCCCATTATAACTCTATTACTAAGCCTCATGCTCGATTTTTGCTTTCTCTTTTAGAGCATCTTACTGTAGATTTTTCCTCTCATTTTGTTCTTTCCATCATAGATGTATATAGGGATATGACGACCCGTGATAAGCTCATCTTTCCTTCGGCTATCATGAGGATTTTACACCATTTTTTTGTCCCCTTTCCCATTTCTGACCACTTCCCTGTCATGTGTGCCATTAACCCTGCTACTGTTAAACGAAGTAAGGCGCAGTTTCATTTGACGTGGTCCAGGACGGCAACCCTCCCACTTCTTCAGCTCTATCCATCTTTGCTCCCTCTTCCTCTGCGGGTGGTGTGACTCTTGATGTGATCATGGCGCAGTTTCAGCGCATGGATGCTCACCTTGACCCTCTCAATGATGAGTTATGTCAGGTGAACACCTACGTCGGTCGTATTGCTAGACGGCAGGCTTGCCTTGGTGGCTTTTAGAGTCTCCCTCCCCTTCTCTCAAGGCATCTGATGACAATGATAATGATAAGGATGAGGATGCTAGCTCACCTAGTGATGACAAGATGTCTATTTGATATACTTACCCTTTGTCCCTCGTGATAAAAAGAGGAAGTAGTTTTAGACATGAGAGTAGTTATACTCAAAGGGGGAGGATTAGTATAGGAGATTTTTGTTAGGGGGAGTGTATTTTTTTGAGGGATGTAGTGAGGACTGTATGTGCCTTTTTCTTTTCTCTCATTTTTAGATACATTGTTCATGTACCTTAGATCTTGTGATCATATTGTAATAGCAAACTTTGTACTTGTTGATATATATACATTTGAGGTTGTTATTACAGTTCTTTCACCTATCTTTACATGTGTTATTTTTTCTCTCTTTATGCACATTCTTCTTATATATTGTATGCAATCTTTTATTTCTATTTCACACTAAGATGCCTTGATGAGTTTTGTTTAAAGTGTTTCAGAAATACAGGTTATCAAAATCTACTTGCCATAAACTCTCTTCTTTCAAAGTTTTTCAAGAGTTTGTGTTAGGATAGATTTTACTATATTCAACAAATGAATATGAGTGAGTGATTTATGACTTCTCTTATATGTTCATTTGTTGTTGTAGTTTTGTCACGAATTGGCAAAATGGAAAATTGTTAGGATATATGTGATTCAATGTTAGGAACATATGTTAACATTTTATATAATTGGTTAATCATTTGACAAGACGCACTTTACTTGTAATTGGGTAGATCTAGGATGTGTTTAATGCCTCAAGAAACAAGATTTTAAGTTTAAGTGTTAAAGTTATGCAAGTCTATCTAAGAATCAAGTGAACAAGTGTTGTTTATTAAATCTGGACAGCTAGTATCTATCGAGCTCTTCAACTTCTTTTTATTGCAATCTCGATAGCTTCTCCGTAGCTTCTTGATTCATCAAGAAAGCTTTTGTCTTCTCAATAGCTCCTCGATCCATCGAGCTTGTCAACATATGTAATTGGTTAATCTTTTGACAAAACACACTTTATTTGTAATTAGGTAGATCTAAGATGTGTTTAATGCTTCAAGAAACAATGTTTCAAGTTCAAGTGCTAAAACCATGCAATTTTGTCTAAGAATCAAGTGAAGAAGTGTTATTCATTAAAGCTCGACAACTAGTATCTATCGAGGTTTGAAATAGCTGTTTTAGCCCGAGACTCGACAGCTGCTCGATAGCTAGGGTATTTGTCGAGATTTATGAAGTTTATATCAATATTGATTTTCATCCAATCCTTGAATGTATGTTTGGGTTTTCTTTTCTCATAACCCTAAACATAAATAAGGATTATTTTAAGGAACGTAAAAGGTGACACAAGTTGCACAAGAGCAAAATTCCACAAATGTGAAGAAAAGTGAAACCGGAAACCTAGTTTGCCTTAGTTCTTCTTTCTCTTGAAGAAGCTGTTGTGTTTGTACATCATAGGGTTTTGTGACCAAGCAACTTCATGATCTTCATCGTGTGATGAACTGAAGAACTTTGCAGCCAACATCTTTCTCAAGTTGGTGATCAAGTCACGTACTGGGATCCGTGCAATTGGTTAGTCATGTACTAAGAGACATGCATTAAAAAGGAGAGATTGTCACTACAGAACAAGTCCAATTGGGTATTGGGGTAAGGGTTCAACTGTAGGTTAGTATAAGGTACTGGGATTCCTTTACTTGTAACCTTTTTTTTTTTTTTTTTTTTTTTAATAGTGGATTTTTGGGAGTGCTAATCTTAAAATCACTCGGTGGGATTTTTGCCGTGTAAGTTTTCCCCATTTATAAACAAATCACCGTATCAATTTAATTTCCACTGCATATTTAGTTTAATTGGTGATTTGTTTGTACCACCACGCATCTTGCATGTTAATTTGATTAATTAATAAACTTGACTAATTAATCAATTAATATATCGCAAGAGGTCAACACATTCTTGGTCTATCAAAAAATGTTACAATTATAAAAATATTCAGTAGTTAAAATACAGTAGTATAAGAAAAATAAAACTAATTAGGATAAGGTTACTTACCTCAACTAGCACACCACAAAGGAACTTCTCCCTAACACTTCCTCTAAAAATCTTTAGATAACACCTAAAACAATTTTTCAAATAATGTATACTCAATAATAATAATAATAAATTAAGAAAAAATTATAATGGTACCCGGTAAAAAAAAAAAAAAAAAAACTAATTGGACTTGTTCATAACGTATATTTCCTTTACTTCCTGCCACTACTTCCCTAGGGATAAGACCAGTGGCGACGCCACGGCTAAGTCAGGGTGTTCCCAGGAACACCCTGACTTGAAAAAAATCAAAAAAAAAAAAAAATTATACTTAATCTTAATTAGGAACACCCTGACCAAAAAATTAGGAACACCCTCAGTAACAAAATTAGGAACACCCTCAAATTAAAACACAAAAAAATTCTGTTCTACTTCCAAGCAAAAAAAAAAAAAAAAAAAAAAAAAAAAAAAAGTTGTAATAGAGCCAAAGCCCACGGCGAGCCCAATAGATTACACAGGTGGCCCGTAGCCCACGGATTCTCCAAAAAAAAAAAAAAACAGAGAACAGATATCAACTCACGCCACGGTCACGTCGCTGGCAGGAAAATCAGAAACCAAACCCCAAACCCCAATACAGCTAGTCCATCAGCAAAGCAAAACAAATCCCAACTAAGTAGTCTAAGTTAGTGTTTATCTCAAAAAAAAAAAAAAAAGCTCCCAATACAGAGAAAACAAAAACAAACCCCAGTGGCCCAGCATACACTGATACACTTCCCAGTTCCCACGGACCGTCGCCGACTCGCCGTCGTCGCAGATACACTGCCCACAAACCCTAGCATACACTGATACAAACCCCAGCAGAGAAAACTACTCGTCGTCGCCGTGGTAGTCTCGCAGATCGGTGCTCGGTGCTCGCCGCTCGCCGCTCGCCGCCTCGCCCTCATCGCAGTCTCGCAGTGGTCGTCGTCACAGATCGCAGTCGTCGCCGTCGCAGATCGCAGATCGCAGTCTCGCCGCTCGGACCTCGGACCCTCGGTGCTCGCCGGTCGGACCTCGTGCTGGGTATCTCTCTCTCTTTACTCTTTTTCTCTCTTTTTCTCTAAGTCTCTCACTTTCTCTCTTTACCCATGAACTGCAAAACTGAAATGAAATTTGTCTCTCTTTATTCTTAACTTTAATACCGGTTACTCTCTCTCTCTCCATAATTATATAATTTATATGCTTTTGCCTTTTTTTTTTTTTTTGTTTTTTTGTCTTTTTGAATTTGTCCTTATCTATCCTATTGGTCAGTGTGTTGGTGTAATGGTCACCAACACCATTACACCAACACACTGACCAATAGAATTAGGACAAATTCAAAAAGACAAAAAAATAAAAAGCAAAAGCAAGCAATTGGTCAGTTTGGCTGGCCGAATTGCTTGCTTCTGCCTCAGTGCCTCTTTCTTTTCTTTTCTTTTTTTTTCTTTTTATTGAATTTAGCCTTACTTGTTGGTGTTGGTTCTTGTGTAACGTGTGTTGGTGTTTGTTAATGTGTTAGTAATATATTGATTGTCTTTTAATATGATGTAAATTGTCTATTGTGATTGTGAAATTTTCTGATTGGTAGGTTATTGTTCATGATTGTTGATTAGCAGTGTAATGTGTTACACATTACACTGTTTTAATTATTGTGATGCACATAGAATGTATAACGTGCATAAGACAAACAAATATAATAAATTAAAGTAGTATAATTAATGACAAACAAATATAATAAATTAAAGTAGTATAATTAATGACAAACAAATTAAAGCAATATAGTTTATTGTTACGCTAAATAACAATAATTAAAGCTATATAATTAAATTAACTAATACATTATAAAAGACAAATAAATTAAATAATGTTAGGCTAAATAAAAATTAATAATTTTATAATTAATGCAACAACAATATAACAAATTATAATTTATAAAAGAAAAACAAATTAATGAAACAACTAAACAATAATAATTAATAATTTTATTAATATTTCAAATAAGGCAATTGTAAATTTTATGTATTTGCATATTTTTTTATTGTTGTTGTTGTCAATATATATTTTTTTTTTATTAGATTGTGTAATTTATACTTGTTGAGGAACACCCTGAAAAAATTTTCTGGAGTCACCACTGGATAAGACCAATAGATTACATATAAGATCAAATGTCACTTTCTAAAAGAAGAGCACCATCTGCGCTCATCTTCATGTATACGAATTCACCTTTCAATTTTTTTATTTTTTTTTTCCTTTTCTTTTGTGATAGCTTGTCAGAAGTCAAAGCCTAGACTACTAAAGACTTTTTGTTTTCATAATACTTCGGGCACTATTTATTGAAGAAAATCTGTGCAGAAACACAACCACCAAGCATAAATATTTGCAGATTCTATCTATACTTAACGCAACAAAGGGCATAGAAAAAAAAAAAAAAAGATTACTGAGCATAGAAAAATCTGTAGGTACCTAGCATCCAAATTACGAAAAATATAAATTAAATCCTTCTTTGTTTATATCATAAAACTCATTGAATATTTAGATATTTTCCGTGTTGGCCAAAAAATCCACATAAAAATATGCTAATTTCATATAAAGTTTAGATTTAATAAAAGATAAGATTTTTTAGGTTCTTACCTCAATTATGTCATTAGTGTTTCTCTACTTGAATATTCTGAGTAATTTGCTCTCTCAAAATATCTATAATTATACGCTAACTTAATTAACTTATATATGGCTAGGGTTTCGATCTTATTTTCTAAAAGCTCTCTTAATAATATTAATTATAACATTGACCCCCACAAAGAGATTTACTTAAATACCTCCACCTTTTGAAGTCTTTTTTTTTTTTTTTTTGGTGGGTATAACAGAAAGGCTTTTAAAAGAAAAAGGTTTGGGTTCCAAAAATCCCATAACTTTAAAGAAAAATAAATATTTCTTTTAAAACTTTGTTTATTCAAAATATTTCTTTTATCATATTTTTGAAAATAAATTCAACACCGTAAAAGAATTTTTTTTTTTTTTTTTTAAGAAAGAAAAGATATTTTTTTTAAAAGAATAACACACCTTATTTTTGGATAAAAGAGAAAAAGAAAAATATATGTATTTTTTGGAAGAAAATTTTTAAAGGGAAAGAAAAGATATTTTTCTAAAGAGAACATTTAAAAAAAAAAAAAATAGGGGAAGTTTAAAGAAGGATTTAAAAAAGAAAGGGTTTCAATTTGAAAAACACTTTGGAAAAGGGAATAAAATTATTTTCTCTTTGAAAAACCATTTCCTTGGAAAAGCATACTAAAGGAATTTTTTACCAAAACTATTAATCTATGGCAACCTTATTAATGAGAAAAAGTAAAGAGCAACAATAGTATATAAGTGCTATGAATTTGCAAGAAAATAAAGGAAAGTAAATAATATTTCTAGAAAATTAAATGACAAGGGAATGTAAAGAACTCGAATTTAAATGACAATAAAAGTAGAAAGCTTGAAATTCAATGACAATAAAAGTGAAGAGCTTAAATTTAAATGACAATAAAAGTAAGGTCATTAAAAATGTTTTTTTTAGAGATCCATCTTAAATAAGTTTTAATCTATTTCAAGCCTTATGGGTTCTTTGTCAAAAGGAGATGGGAGCTCTACGCCATCAACCGTCTTTAAGACAACATTCCTATATTGTGCTTTACTTAAGGTTTACAGCTCATATATATATATATATATATATATATATAAGGAGAAGGGGAAGAACATTAAATAAAAGGGAACAATAATAAAATGAATATATGAACAAGAATCTAAATGGTTCCTAGATGCCTAGAAGAAATGAGACTTCTTCCCCTGAAGGGTACTTCTCATATTAGGTCTAGGTAAATGTTCAATACCCAAGTAGGAATTTAGTACAATATCACAATCAACAACACATTATATAAGCATAAATAGATAGAAAAATAGATATACAAAATCACAACAACAAAATGCTAGGAATTTAAAGCAATAAAGTAACAAGACAACAAGCAAATAAATGGAATTTCATATATATAATATGAATGATTTATTCTTAGGGAAAAATAGAGAGCGGTGGGATGGGTGTAGTTATTAAGAAACTACCCCATCCCTACATCTTACCCATAAAGATTACAATAAAGATGAGAGGTGCTGAATTTTTGTGAAGGGTTTCCGAAAGAGAGGAGAGAGAAATTTTTTATAATTTTCTTTGGATTTTTTTTTAAAAATTTTTCTAGTATTTTTCTCCCTAATTTTTCTATTTTTTTCTCCCAATTTTATAGCTTTGTTGCCTATTTCATCTTTTTGCCAGTTGTGGGTTCCTTTTTGTTTTTACAGTACCTAGGCCCCAAATAAAATAAGGATCCTGGGTCTTATTTTTTGGTGAATTGGGCTTGGTTCACTGCAGTTATGTTGGGCTAATTACGAACCAAGTTGTGCACAAAGACATAGGTCTTACAACACATACACATCCATACATACAATATATATATATATATATATATATATATATGTATGTATGTATGTATTGTATAGTAAAGAACAACAAAGGGATAGTAAAGGCAAACAAAAAGCGTTAGAGATCCTCAAAATGATGAATAATATTTCATTATTTCTTGTTCTTTTTAGTACATTAGGTCCTTTCTCCATTGAGATATGTTACAAGGTCCAAATAAGTTTAAAAGTCATAGACTTGGATAACTCTTTTAGGCTTCTAAGACTTGTGAATCCAAGTGTATCCTCTAGTGTCTGTCTCAGGATCCCTCAATGAGTTTTCCCTCTTTTCTCCCCTTTTGAATTTTAAAGGAGATTTTCAAAGGATCTTTTCTCTCTAATTCACTATTGTTGAATGGTTTTTTACTGTTGACTCCTTCTCTTTTTATAGTGCTCTCCTAGGGTTTTTGGTGTATCACTGTTTCCCTCCATTTATTGTGCTGGGTACCAGAACCAATGTTGTGTCAGCAACATTGGTGGCTAGTTCCTTCCTTATTTTCTCATTATTTTCCCTTTTAAGGTTTCCCCCCCAAAAGTCCCTAGTTGACCTTCCTCTTTTGGGAAGTCCTAAGGGCTAACCTTTTATTCTCGTTTTCCAAAGCTTCTAGACGCTACTTTTCAGACCCACTTTTGACTGCTTTTACCTTTTGTCATTTTCTCTAAATGGGCAGATTCCTTTCTGTCAAGCTAAAAGATCCCCAACCCCCTTTCTTCATGGTTTATCTCTCTGCGTTTCCCGAGGTACCAAACTTCTTTTCATGAAGTGCTAATTCCTAAGCCATTTGCCTTTTTCTGCATCATGGGGCAACTACTAGGACATATCAACCCTCATTCTTTGCGTTCATAGGCATACTCCCTTGAGCTGTCTCAATCCCAACTGGTCTCATGCTGCATATCCCCAGGATCCTAGGTTTTTAGGAATCCCCAAGTATCCTAGTTCAACTTTCTTTCTGAGTTTCCCAGTAATTTTCTCTTATAAGAGTTGGGCTAAGCTTCCTTTTTTCTTTATTTTATAAGGCCCAAAGCTTACCTATTCATGGGCTTAGGCCCTTTCCTTCTTATTTTAATTAGTCCTTAATTGGTGAGTTCGGGCCTTACCCTTTCCTTGAAAGCCCAAATTGTTCTAAAATTTCAATTTTGTATTGTTTTGGACCTTGATACAATATTGTGATATTTTAGACCTCAACACCAGTTTCTAGTCCGATCTTCGTGCAACTGTTTGGAGGCATTCCCAGTTCCATTTTCTTTTAAGCTTTATATTCCTAGAAACCTCTAGATGTTTAGTTTTCATAAGTTCTGACTTTGCAAGACTTGGAGCTACAGTCGTCAAGATATCGCGCCTGGAAGGGAAGTGTCGCAGTGTAGGAAATTCTATAATGTTTTTCCTTAAAAAATTTATTGCTTCCCATTCGTGGCAGATATCATCAAGCCCTTTATGTGAGAGATGTTCAAGACCTTATACTTCAAGCTAGTTTAGCTGGATCACTCCAGTGCTCACCCAATCGATATAGTTTTTTTGCACAAAGTTAGCTCTTAAACAACCTATTTAACCTAAAAAGGTGAAATTTTTAGTTAGGATTTTGGTGATATCTCATCTATTTTAACTCCAATTTTGGCTCATGAACTATCATTTCGAAAGGAAAAATATGACCTATAAGATGGTCCTAAGTTCAACTTGATCAAACAGCTAGATCAAAAAGTCAATTTTTTTACCATATCCAGTTAGAGTTTTTGGTCTTAATTGCTATTAGAAGGGTTTTGAATGTTATGACCCTTTGATCCACTATTTGATCATGTTGCATTTATTTGTTACCATTTTTTGGTTTTGAAATTTGTAATTTGCAACTTTTTTTTATTTTTATTTTTTTTATTTTGGCATTTGTTTTGACTCATGAATCAAGGCTAGACAAAATACGATATTGACAGTAATGACCACCAAATAAAGCAAATATTTTTCAATTTCATTCCTCCAATGGTTTTAATTTACTATTGTATGGTGTAATGACATGATTTAATGTTGAGATGTAGGAATTAAGACTACACAAGCCAAATTCAAAAAGAGAGAGAAAGAGAAGAGTAGCTCATTGTGGCCACCAACACTACAGCCAGGGTTCACAAGGTTAGCCAATGGTCTAACTAGGTTCAATTTGAGCCAAGGGGTTTGGGTTCATGGGGTTTGGGTTAGGGAGAGTTCTTTGTGGTCTTAATTTGTTTTTAGATTTTAGGATTTCACCTGAAACTGTGTCATTTAGGCTAGAGGTTTTTGTTTTAATTTTAGGCCTAAAACAACATAGTTTTAATGGTGAATTGCTAACGAAACCAAACTTTAGAGTGTAAAATCAAGTTTTTGAAACTTTGGATGTAAAATCCAATCAACTCCAAACTTTAGGGGTGTAATTTGTAATTTACCCTTAAAATTATACATAAAATATGAATTTATAAATTGGATAGTAAATAATAATTTATTAACACAAAGTTTAGTGTGTGTATTAAGAAGAAAATGTAAAATATTAATTTAATAAAAATTTATTTAGTGGTATAACATTGCAAATAATTACATCAAACTTTAAGGTGTAAAATCAAGTTTTTGAAACTTTGGATGTAAAATCCAGTCAACATCAAACTTTAGGGGTGTAATTTGTAATTTACCCTTAAAATTATACATAAAATATGAATTTATAAATTGGATAGTAAATAATATTTTATTAACACAAAGTTTAATGTGTATTAAGAAGAAAATGTAAAATATTAATTTAATAAAAATTTATTTAGTAGTATAACATTGAAAATAATTACATCAAATATAACTTGAACCCATTACCTAATAAATTTTTATTGGATTAATAGTTTCAAAATTTCTATGTTTGATTATAAATTCTCTATATTCTTAATACACATCCAATTTATACTAATTGAATGTTGTTTACTATTCAATCCATAAACTCGTTTACTATTCAATCCATAAACTCATCTATATATATATATAAAACCGAAGCTTTTGAAGCTCTCACAATTTTCCACATCATCATTATTTTCTTTTTCTTTTTATTTTAGATTCTTTTTATTTTAGGTTTTATACCTTATATAGAATCCACCAGAAAAAAAATAGACAAAAGTTTGAATTTTTATTAATATCAATAATATTGAAAAACGTATACAAACTTGGAGGCCTATTTAAGGGCTCCATAAAACTTGATGGACAAGAAAATATATTCTAAAATAAGCCCAAATTAATACCTAACCATAATAGGAACCAAATTTGACCTAAAAAACATTAAAAGAACCTAAAAACGAGGAATCACAATTTTCCACATCATCATTATTTTCTTTTTCTTTTTATTTTAGATTCTTTTTATTTTAGGTTTTATACCTTATATAGAATCCACCAGAAAAAAAATAGACAAAAGTTTGAATTTTTATTAATATCAATAATATTGAAAAACGTATACAAACTTGGAGGCCTATTTAAGGGCTCCATAAAACTTGATGGACAAGAAAATATATTCTAAAATAAGCCCAAATTAATACCTAACCATAATAGGAACCAAATTTGACCTAAAAAACATTAAAAGAACCTAAAAACGAGGAAATAAATCACCTAGACCTAAAATAACGTTTTTTGCATAAAAATACCAAAATTAAATAATTACAAAAATTAGGTTTCAAAAAAAAAAAAAAACTCACATAACACGTTAGAATTTTATAAAAAAAAAGGACTCACCAAAAAAAAAAAAAAAACTTTAGGATTAAGAAAAAGAGAGAGAGACTCCTGGTCGGACTCTCTCTTCTCTCCTTAAAACCCTAGCAATTACCATCTCAAAACCCTAAACTTAACTTCACTTTAAGATTAAAAAAATAAGAAGGAGAGAGACTCACGTAAAAAAAAAAAAAAAACGTAGGTTTTGTCTTTTTTATTTGCTTTCATATGTGCCTGAAATTTTCATTCTATCTTATTGTTTTATTATGTTTAGAATTGATTTTCTTCTAAGTATTTGGGTTAATCTCTATGTTTTGATAGTGTTTTTATGGGTTTGGTTTTTGGGTTGAAATTTCTAATAATTATTTTATATTGTATATGGCAGGTGAAACATCTCTATTTTTTGGAGAAAAATCAAAACTGCAACCTATGTCTTCCAGCCCAAGGTGTGGTAAATTTTTATTTGGTATATTATATATGAATTTTTTGAATTTGAGGGGTTTTGTTTGGTTTTGAAGTAGAATTTGGGGATTCTATAAAATTTGGAAGCTTTAAGTTTTGGGGTTTTTGGTATTTGCGTCTCAGGAGGTTAATTTTAATTCTTTACCTTATATGTTCTTGCTTTATTGAGAATTTTTATTTGGGTTCATGTGATTTTTTGTTTTCTTAATTAAAGCTTTGATTTTTGGTTGATTAATTATTTGTTTGGATTCAACGTAAAAAATAATGGAATTAGGTGTTATAAATTTGATAATGTTCCATGTTTTGAATTGTTTATATTGTTATTACTACGACTAAATAAGATTTGTTTTTATCTTTGTAGTTTATATCAGTTTTGAGTGTGTGTTTATATATAACTTTTGTGAATTTTGCTTTATTAATTTAAGAATTGTAAATTACTTTGTAGGTTTTAGTAACTATGCACGTGCAGTGAGACATTGACAATATAAGCACATATATATGGTATTAATATTTTATAAAAATCTTTCTTACAACCCAATAACATTCTACGTTAGACAACACCTCTAAACTATAGAAAAGCATAGAAGTTAAATATTTCTTCCCATTGTATTTTATTTAATTATGACAGATCTATTTTTTTTTAAACGCTAACTAGCAAAATGTCTGTAATATGCATATTATTAACCCAATTTTCTATTTCTAAATTTCTTAGATTTTATTATATCAATCTTTTTTTCTTTTAAATTCTTGGTGGGCAAATCAGTCTCTCACTAATTCTTTTACCTTAATGTGATGTTGGTTAATTATCCTTTTATTTAACTATCCCGTGCATCGCACGGGTTAGCGACTAGTTTACTATATATAGTAACTTGAAATTTGTGTAGTTGATTGATGACATAATTTTTAATTTTTAATCATCTTGAAATTTTGTAAGCATGGGGATTATGAGAAGAAAATGTAATATAATGGTGGGTATTTCAAAATTCGCATTCAGTAAAAAGAAATTGACGTGTAACATTTCTTAAATTTACATTTGGCATAATTTGAAATTAACTTTAAAAGGGCATAACAGAGTTGATTAATAGACAACCTTATCTTTAATTGTTTTCGAGAAATTAGATTCTCTTACTCAAGCACGCAACCGATTGCTTTTGGTGGAAGGAAAATCAACTTTATATACAAAGGGATACACATCGTTTTATTTATTTATTTATTATTATTTGTCTTAATTAATACTACCGAAATACATGTGTATTAATCAAGTGAGTTCTTTTAAGACCACAACGATTGTGTCACAATTTTTTAAACAACTTTGATATAACGGATTGTCAATGGTTATATGTTACTTTTATATATGCCCATCGTTTATATGAGTTGTTGTTGTTGCGCACACATGTTATATGTTACTTTTATATATGCCCATCGTTTATATGAGTTGTTGTTATATATGCCCATCGTTTATATGAGTTGTTGTTGTTGCGCACACATGTTATATGTTACTTTTATGTATGCCCATCGTTTATATGAGTTGTTGTTGTTGCGCACACATTATCTAATCAACCGTATGCATTAGGTAGCGGAAGTGCCAGTAGAGTAGACTTGACAATCTACATTGGGGAGTGCTGGTCCAATTTCTTTACATGCTAGCCCAAGCAGGGGGAAAAAAAAGAACAAAAAAAGAAATAAAATTTTATATTTATTTATTTTTACATAAAATAAAAATTCCGCTTTAGCATAATTTAGGCGTATACAAATACTGCTAAATGTCTTGTAACTAAATTGACACCTCTCTATACACAAAGTGCTTGAGAGTCTAGAAAAAAAAAATTCCAATTACGAGATTAGCAGCATGTTGTAATTATTTAAAAAAAAAAAAAAAAAAAGAAAAAAACATATACAAACACTTATACTAGAGTGGCTATTATAACAAAAGGCACAGTGGTAGGAAATAAAATTTTGAACATTGAGGCGGCTTGTAATCAGCATCATTAGCCACCGAGACAATCAGGCAAATCAAATGCAATGCAAATGACCAACCGTATTTGTTCTGTAAGAGCAAAAATGTCATTTTGTTGTATGCCCTGTCAAATTCGTGACGCGTCAACGTTTAATTGGGAAAAGACGGAAACATTAGTTACACAAGTAACACTGGAGCCCAATCTACCCAAAAATAAAAATTGATGAATGGGAATGGGAGCCTAGTAAAAAGAGAATAAGTCTGTGAACGGTGGACTGTGAGAGGAAAAAATCAATTTGGATTGAAATGGAGAACGGGGCAGGGGCAGTGCCCAGAGTTGGAGTATGCGTATTTTTGGTGAAGGGGAAAGCAGTCCTGTTGGGGCGTCGTCGATCCTCCATTGGTGACTCCACTTTTGCTCTCCCTGGCGGCCATCTTGAGTTTGGTATTGTTTTCCCTATTATCTTTTGCAATTTTTAGGAGCTTTTCTCTCCTTATTAAATTTGGGTGGTTTTATTTTTCTTTTATCTCAATTATATAAATCGTACGCACTTTCTGAGTTTGTTTTATTTTTTTGGATTTACTGTCTTACTTTTTCATTCATTCCACTTTAAGATTTATGTTTTGTTCAATAATATTATGCATTTATGAACTACTTACTGATATAAAATAAATGGGGCAGTTTGATGACTCACTTTGATCGTTAATTTATGTACCTGGACTTCCCTTTCATCAAGAGTAGAGTAGAGTAACTCTCTCTGTAAGTCTGCCAATGAAACCCATACCATGTGAGAGTGAGAACCGAGAAAGGTATCTACCATGGTATATGATTTATTGTTTTGTGTTGCACAGGCACAGGGACACGGACTCAGAAATATTTTTATAGGGTCTAATTTCTGGGACCAAAAAATGAATGTTTATATTCCATAAAAATAAAATAAAAAATAATTTATATATACACACAAGCCGTTGTATATACACAAGAAATACTAAAATAAAATTTCTTAATTCAATTTTTTTTTTTTAATATCATATGATCTGTTTAGATTTTTTTTTTCTTATAAAACTAAATTAGTCAGATATTATTATTTTGAGTAATTAAAAAAAAATCTATTATAAGTTTTATATTAAAAAAAATAAAAGTAAATCTAAATTGAGCATTTATAATAGCAATTTTAAGAAGGATGACCTTAAAGAGAGTCGAAGGAAAAAAATGGATTCACACGGCATCTTACATGGATTGGATGAGATTTGATGAATTGATAGTGAACAAAATAAGAGCATGCGTAATGTTTAGACCTACAATTAGTCACATATATAAGATTTATTATACTTTGTATGTGTTTTGAAGAATTTCAAGACACTTTACAACAACAAAATATGGAAAATGGAATGGTGACATTATTTAAAAGTTGTTTTGTTGCAGGGGAGAGTTTTGAGGAATGTGGTAGTAGAGAGGTGAAGGAGGAAACGGGATTGGACATAGCTCAAGTAGAGTTATTAACTGTCACAAACAACGTCTTTCTAGAGGAGCCAAAACCATCCCATTATGTCACTGTCTTCATGCGTGCTGTCTTGGAAGATCCTCAGCAAGTTCCCCAAAATCTTGAGCCACATAAGTGTGATGGATGGGATTGGTATGACTGGGATAACCTTCCTAAACCGCTCTTTTGGCCATTAGAGAAAATGGTGCAAGATGGCTTTGATCCCTTCCCAATTGGCTAGATTAGAATTCATTCGGATATTATTATGTTTGCTAATCCTACTCTTTCTCTCTCTCTCTCTCTCTCTCTCTCTCTCTCTCTATTGATGAGAAAGAATAATCACTTATGTAATATTTTTAGGTGTTGGACCAATCGGAAAGTTAAGGCTCTCAATCTTATCATCAATTTGGTTTAAAATGTTTTTCCTTTTCTCCTTTTCATTAACCATGCCCTTCTTTTTTCCTCTTAGGCCAGCGATTGTAATTTTTCTTTATTACTTTGTTGGCAATTTCATTTGGCAATGACTTGCTTGGTTTTTCTTGATTGCTTTTTTCTAAGAATAGGTTAAAGTATACTTGCACTTCAAAAAAGTTAGAAAAATTAAAACAAAATAAATTAAAAGCTAAAAGAAAAGGCTTGTGGTAAAGGGACACTTCATTTATTAGGAATCATTGCAAATTCTATTATTATTATTGTGTTGATTGGAAGAGTCCTCATCTAGGCTTAAAGCTCAAATACCTATTGGGCCCCGTGGAGTGGAATGGGCCAGACACGTGCTCACGGAATGGCCCAATAGCTTATAAGATTTGGTGGAAGGGAATAAAACTGTCTTGAGCATCTAGGAGGAGATAAGAATCCTTGAAGATTGTTCCCGTGAGGCAGGTAGTAAGCTAACTGGAGCCAAGTTTTATCCGAGGAGATGTGCATGAATGATCTACATCTTACTTTCAGTTGGTATCTAGAACCTTGGAGAATCTTCCAAAATATGTAAGAAGGGTGAAGATCTTCACCTCCACATTAATGAGGGGACTTCCACCTAACTTCTACCCCATTGAATGCATATGAGATAACTTGAATAGTACAAAACAAACACCCTCAAAAGAGAGGAAAATATCCTTGCAAACTCGACCAGCTACAGGACAACTGTAGGAATAAGAACAAAAGATGTGCCTATATAAGGGAGGAGGTAGGCAAATGGAAGGGGGTTGAAAAACAAAGATTAGAAACAAGTAACAGAGAGAGAGAGAGAAACAGAGAGAGAGAGAGAGAGATACCCAACTAATATAGTGTGTAACACCGTGGGAAATAGAATTTTTTCTCTTGTAATACATAAGTTCATCTGAAATATATGGTGTTTATGAAATCAATTGCTTGAGTTTCCCACTATGGATCATTTTTTTCCTTATTTTTCTTTTATAGAAAAAAATTGTGTTAATTAATTAAACTCTACCTTGTGGATCCATTCGGTATCCTTAGGCTAGTTGGTTTTTGACACCCACATTGGCACCGTCTATGGGAATACTTTACCAGGCTCAAGAGCTGATTTTCTTTTTAATCATGGTGAATCAATCCCAGAGTGGGCCTGCCTATCTATCTAGTCTAAGCATTTCCAAAGAATTCGTCCATGTAGATCGACGCTTATGATCTGAAGTTCAAAAAAGACTCAAAGACAACTTGACCCACACCTATAGGAAGAAAGGTCAGCTACCAATACAGTAGGCCCCTCTTACTTTAGTAGGGATAGGGAGGTGGAAAGATTGATGGAGCAAGTAGTGATGTTGCAGTAGGAAGCTGAAAGAAACAAAGAGCTCCTTCGAAAGAAGGACGAAGAGCTTTTTCATAAAAGGGGACCGAATCCTGTGCAAAGTCACTCTCGATGAGACGAGTGTAGTGTGGGAGAGTGGCACAAGAAACGAGATAGAAGGCAACTCCCTCCCCATGGGGATAGGAAGCAATCTCCTCACAAGGAAATGACGGTCTCCCCCCCCCCCTCCCCTTCCGCCAAAAAACAAGAGGAACATTAAGGAAGAGCGAGATAGGGAGAAGTCTAAAGAGCCAATCTCTTAGTGTTCAACATTTCCTAATCCCTGAGATCCCGTTACACCTCAAGCCTCTAGTATTGATAAAGCCTTGCAGCAGATATCTTAATCCCCGTTTTCAAAAGAAATTGAAAGGACAGATTTGCCGCATAGATTCACGAGGCCGACCTTCACGATATATGACAGTAAGACCAATCCTATGGAGCATGTCAGCCATTACAATTAAAGCATGGTCATATACTCTAGAAACGAAGCTCTGATGTGTAAGATATTCCCTTTCAGCTTAGGACCAACCGCAATGAGATGGTATGAAGGATTGGAAAAAGGATCCATCTGAGGGTATGATGAGTTAATTAGAGCATTTATGGTGTGATTCATAGCATGTAGTAGAACCCCGAAGCCATTTGACTCACTCCTTACTATGTCTATAAAGGAGGGGGAAACCCTTAGGGTCTACTCATATTGTTATTGGGAATTATATAATGAGATTGGTGGAGATAACGGAGGGATTGCAGCTAGCACATTCAAAGTGGGACTCCCTATTGACTCCAACCTAAGAGCTTCGTTAGCCTTGAAGCTAGTCACGGATATGAACAAGTTAATGGAGCGGGTAGAGGAATATAAGAGATTAGAAAATGACCAGTTACAGGATAAAGCTAAAGCTAAAGTACCTACTATGAAGAAGAAAGAGGTTAAAATATGTTATGCTCCACGACCCTAGAGGGACTTTTTCCCCTAGGTTCAGAAACCAACATCTGAGATAGTTAGCTCGCTATACAAGGAGCTCGTCTATCGGATTGTAAAGAAGATAAAGAATGAGCCTCATTTTCGTTGGCCGAACAAAATGAGTTGGGATGTTACAAGAAGGAACCAAAGCCTTTATTATTCATATCATCGGGATAGAGGGCACACAACAAAGGATTGTCGAACCCTAAGGGATCATTTGAACCAACCCGAGAAGGTAGGGTACTTGAAAAAATTCATGGTATGGGAAGATCATCGGCCTCAAGATCCTAAAGGAGGGAGCACCTCAAGAACTTTGGTTCCATTATGGGGGACCATAAGGGTGATACATGCGGCCAAGAAATGGGTTGAGACTACATAAACTTCATCTCGGATCATGGTCATAGCTTTAGTTTTAGATCTAGAAGTGGGTTTGCCCACCCTTAAAAGGGGATGGTGGGAAGATGAAAGCATTGGTTTTATGGGGAAGGACCTGGAAGGTACTGTTCAACCTCACAAAGATGCACTAGTGGTAACACTGGCTTTGATGTTAGAAGAGTTATGATAGATTAGGGGAGTGGGGTGGGAATAATATATCTTGATCTATATGAAGGATTAGGCCTTACCTCTGATGATTTAACCAAGTATGACAGTCCCTTAGTAGCCTTTGATGGAACCATAGTCACGCTAAAAGGAAAGAGCTAATTCACTTTATAGTGCTACATTTTTATCCCCCTTATATAGAAATTCTCGAACGCCCATAGATTCATTCCATGGGTGTAGTACCCTCATCTTTGCATCAGAAAATAAAATTTCCAACTGAGCGAGGCATTGCCAAGATCTGCAGAGATCAAAGTATGGCATGGATGTGACAGATAGCCACCATGGGGAACAAACAAAAGGAGGAGGTCAAATTAGTGAATCCATTATAGTAGTTACAGTCTCCACTTAAGGACATATGTGAACAATTGGAAAAGATACCCATCAACCTCGGAGACATGTACTTCCAAGTAGGAGAGAGCCTCTCGATCTTAGAGAAAGTGGAACTAATATTGTTTTTAATAAACAATCTGGACGTGTTCGCATAGAGCTTGTATAAGGCGCTAGGAGTAGATCCAGAGTTCATCTATCATCGACTTAATGTCAACCCCTGATGCCCCCAGAAGAAACAGAGACCCGCAGGTCCTCAGATGTCCATGCTGGAGTAGTGAAAGAAGAAGTGGATAGGCTTAAAGAAGCTGGGGCAATAAAAAATGTCTACTATCTTGAATGGCTAGCCAACACGGTAGTAGTGAAAAAGAAGAATGGGAAAGTGGTAAGTATGTGTAAACTTCACAGATCTAAACAAAAAGATCCTTTCCCAGTACCTAAGATAGATCAACTTGTTGATGTGACTTTTGGACACCCTAGAATGAGTTTTCTCGATACTTTTCAAGGATACCATTAGATAGTCTTGGCTCTTGAGGACCGAGAGTAAACCTCCTTTATTACCCCTACAGGTAAATTCAATTACAAAGTCATGTCATTCAGGTTGAAAAATGCAGGGTCCAAATATCAAAAGAATGATTACCAAAATGTTCAAGAAGCATTTGGGAAGGAATATGAAGGCTTATATAGATGATATAGTCGTGAAGAGTAAGGTCGTAGAGGATCACCTTTTCGACCTTGCTGAAAACCTTCGAGACTCTGCGGAAGTACCAATTGAAGTTGAATGCCTCTAAATGTGCCTTTGGAGTCGGCTCGGGAAAGTTTCTTGGTTATTTAGTTACTCACCGAGGGATTGAGGTTAACCCGAACCAAATTGTAGCATTGCAAAACCTGAAGTCCTCAAGGAATCTGTGGACATGATGGAGTCGCCACCTAGATTAGGTTTAGGAACCGTATTGGGCATTTTGTGCCAATCACTTACACACATGGGTCCATGTACCAAATTATGGATTCGGAGTTTGAATACGTTCGGGAAGCCTCCATTATGTGTTGCTAGGCTATATTTAATTAAAGAGTTTATTGAGAGAGTCATAATCCTTATCCTAAACATACGTCATGTACTTAAGGAAATAACACACATAACATGCTAGAAACATATCACAATATAAAAGGAAACAAATCAAGCACAAACAAACAAAACAAAATAAACATGGCAAGTTGACAATTAAATAAAACATATAAGAAAAGAAAATCAAATAAACTAAACATGGCAAAAAAATACTCAAACAACATGGAAAATAATAAGACACCAATAATTAAATATCACACCACAATATAAAATGAAACAAATAAAACACAAGTCAAATTTATTATGCTAAAAAGGAAGAGGATAACAATTAAAACATACAAGTAAGGAAATGTTATAAAATAAACTAAACGTGGAAAAAGATTCAGACAGACATGGAAAGCAATTAAACCTATAGAATTAACCTAAAACAGAGTCAAACAAAATCAAATAACATATGAAAAATGATCAAAGATAAGAAAAACAAGACTTTATCCTAATCTAAATTCGGTATGCGTGCATATACTTAAGTATGCGTACGCATATATGAAATTTACTTTGTGATTAAGTAAAAAGAACAATATACAGATCTAAATATAAGCAATAACATAAATAGATATGATAGGCAAAAGCAAAATATAATATATAAGAAGAAATCTACAAATAATTAAAAACTCACAGATCAAATGTGTGAAGGATGGATGATTCAGATCAAGTCTTGTGTTTAATACAATCTCCTTAAAGCAGATTTCACCCCTCACACAATCACTGTGGTGCTTTAAGACTCACAGTCATCTGCCTCCCAAAATAAAATGATCTACAGCACGAAAATGAAGCACACAAGGTCATGCTCTTGCAAACTACTCAATGTCTCTTTTCATTCTCTTTGACACAAAATGAAATGCACAAAAATATTTCATTAAAAAACTGTCACTTATTTAAAATTGTTAGTTAGAAAATTCTTTTAAATATAAATTAATTACTGACACAGCAATTTTAAACAAGTGAAAGTTTTTTAGTGGAATGATGGATAAGTGACGTGGTTCACCAGAGGACTCTATAGTTTCTCCAACATGAGACTCATGATAAAACTCAAAGGCCCCGTTTGGTACACCTACTCAAACAAATGTTTTTAGTTTTTAAGGAGATAGGTTCAAGTTATACCTACACATTTTCTAAACTATTGGATTTAAGTAAATCCAACAGTAAAAAAAAATGCACTCATTAATGCTGATATTCTGATAAAGATCTCATTTATTATCCTTATTTATAACATTCTATACCTATTTCTAATCCTAAAAATAGGTATATTTTTCTCTATGCTCTCTCTTTCTCATCCACTACACGTTTCTCTTTCCTTCATTACTCTTCCACCTCCATTTTTGTAAGGTTCCACCTTCATAGCCTCATAAAATCTGATAATTAAAAACTCTGTTAGTACATTTTAAATTAAATATGTTGAAACTCAAAATAACTGAAGATGAATAAAGATATGAGTTATAATAAAATTTGTTAAAGAAAGAGTTACTTGTATGTAAGTTAGATTAAATAAATTAAGAAAAGTTTTCTAAATTAATAAATAGCATGTAAGTTATGTGAAGGGTTGGAAGACTATATATATGGCTATGCTATGGACTAATTTCATATCAAAAGTGAATTAAGAGAAATTGTTAAAAGTAAAGAGTATTGTATGATAGAGTGAATTCAATAATATTCTTAAATACTTGAGAGATTTTGGGCCAAAGAAATATGTTCTTCTAGTGGAATTTTAGACTTGAACACTTTGTGTAGAAGCTGTTCTAGTCATACAACATTTGTTGGGTTGTTGTATCTTAGAGGAGACAAGTCAGAAAATGTCTACATCAGTTACAAAGATTAGCCAACTAAGAGCTTAAATCTCTTTAAAAAAAGCAAGTGTCGCGCCTCAGTTCAAATAGTATCATGTTCATCTCTTCGTACTAATAATATTCAGTTTATTATTTAGTTTTTCCATTATTATTGTGTTGTACCAACAAACTCAAACTAAATTAAACATAAGGCCGAAGTAAATAACTTAAAAATTAAAACTAACCTCCACAGCCACGTATTGAAGGCAGCAAATGCATTATTGCACAAACGGGCAAAAATTAGATTGTGATTGAGATCTCTGACTGTGTCAGCCATAGCCGTTGTGTGAACCTAATGGCATTGATGATTTCTTGCACAGTGAGACTTTCAGTGCACGTGATTGGAAGTAAAATGATTACTCTGATGTATGATGAATCAGAAGTACTCCATTAGATGGATGATTGATATATACCGGATCTTATTGCAATGGAAGTACTGCCGCAATTTCAATTATTTGACAAAACTATTTGTCATTTTCTTACATTTAACTTAAAAGCTGTGCCTATGACAGAAAATATGACCAATTTTTTTTTTCTTAAGTAGATTGAAAATGCATTAAAAACTAAAAAATTTTGGGACAAAGTTTATTACACGACACATCATTCAAATTTGAAAGATAACTTAACAAGTGCCACAATACAAAAGGTTTGATTGACTCCCAATCTAGCCAACCATAAGCACATTCGTTAATTTTGCAGTAATAGTGCCTAACAAGCACCTAGTAAAGCTGGGAAGCCAACAATATGTGATTAAGTTATTTACTTCAGCCTTATGTTTAAAGGGTTCGAATTTTTGATTTATCAGATTCTATGTGATTGTAAAGGTGGAATCTTATGAAAATGAATGTGAAAGAGCAATGGAGGGAAGAAAAATGTGAGGCAGATGAGAAAGAGAGAGAAAAGAGAAAAATATATTTATTTTTAGAATTAAAGATAAGTATGAAATATTATAAATAAAGATATTAAATGAAATTCTTATCAAAATATCAATATTAATGATTGTATTTTTTTTACTGTTAAATTTACTTAAATTTAATAGTTTAAAAAAAATAAAACTTTTTAGAATTACATTAAATATAATTTAAACCAATCTCATTAATTAATGGAGAAAATTAAATTAGGTAGCGGAGGTACCACCAGAGTGGACTTCGCAATTTCTTTGGTAACGAATGGCTCAGTCAACACTGGAGGGCCGGTACAACTTCTGTAAGAGCAGCCCAAGCAGGACATTTAAAAATAATAATAATAATAATTAAGGGCTGAAAATAGTCAAAAAAGGAAAAAAGCAAAATGGAATTATGAGAACAGCACTAGGAATGCCCAAACAACACAACACTAGTTGGTACTTGCTGGCTTCCAACTTCCAAGGTCTTGTTTGTTTGGTTGAGTAGACTCTAAGGGGATGGAAAACGAAAAAAGAAAAATGGAGAAAAAAAAAAATTACCTTTTCAGGTTATTCCATGGTGTTTTTTTTTTTTTTAAAGAGAGTTTCAACTAATGTCGTTCACTCTTAATGATAGTTTTTTATCATCAGATCAAGACACTAATTAGTTTTTGATGTAAGCGGAAATTGAACCTCAGATCTCTTATACAACCATAAAAAACTTTACCAGTTAAACTAACTGGAACCCATTTTAGAGAGTTTCAATTTATGACGTCTGCTTCTAATGATAACTTTTTATAATCATACCAAGACACCAATCAATTTTTGGTGTAGACGGGGATTAAACTTCAGATCTCTTATATAATCATCAAAGACTTTGCCAGTTGAACTAATTGGAAAAAATTATAATAACTTTATATTTTAATCAAACTTTCTTAACTACTATTTTGAAAAAAAAAATTATACTTTTTATGAGTCAAACTTTAAGGGTGTTCGGTATCAACTTATTTAACTTTTTGCAAATTGTTTTTTTACTAAAAATATACTAAAGTATATTTACATTTTAAAAAGGTAAGAAAAAATAAAGTTTTAAAAAACTGTACATAAAAATTAAAACCTAAAAACTTATTGAATAAATTGGAGGCAAAAGTACACTTAGTATTTTATTACATTTAAACTGAAAAAAATTAGGAAAAAATTTTGCTACAAATTCACTTAATAGTTTTTTATTGGATGTAAATTTTAACAAATCTACCATTTGATTATATTTTCTTCTTATATCTCTAATGTTTGTAAAATTTTCAAAAGATTAAAGATCAATAGATATGTAATTAATAAAATGTTTAAATTACAAATTTTTGTAACCTAAAATTATGTATAAAAATTAAATTTATGGATCATATAATAAATAATATCTAATTGACATGAAATTTGACATGTGTATTAAGAACATAAAAAACATGTAATCCACTTATTAAATATTTTGATATAATATAATATAATATAATATAATAGATATGCTTGAGGAACATGGACTAGGTATGTGTGACTCATTCATAGTTACAACTAGCTAATCACAAATTCTCAAATGCACTAGCTAGTACTAGTACATATGAGAATTATTAATTGACCACAATTACAGCGAGCAAACATGTTATGTCCATGAAATGATTTGAAACCTTATATTAAAATATTATAATCTTTTATATCATATATATATATATATATTTCAATTTATTTATTTAAAATTTTAAAATATATAGTCATATTAATTTTTTTAGTGGATGGTCTAGTTATTGGTTTGTAGTAAACTTGTCCAAAAGTTAGAACAATTATATTATTAATATTGTTATTTTTAAAATTAATATCTTAATAAAATTAAAAAAAGGGGATCACATTTTACAATAATATACTAGTTTCAACTCTTTAAAAAAAAAAAAAATCACAGGAATATACATATAAATAGACCCATTGTATTGAGTTTAGAAGTGAGAATAAAAAGGAAATGTTAAGGAATGCTTTTAGGGCGGTTAACAATCTATTTTTAAAAAGTTTTTATGAGAAAAGAAAAGAAAATTTAATATTTTGACTTTTTTTTTTAGTTTCTCATAAAAGTGGTATAAAAAATTTACTAAAATAAATTGTTAACTATTATCCTAAAAACATCCATTAATATGACCCTAATTAAAAATCAAATTACAAAATCAAGAGTGAGAATAATGGTGGAGAAAAAAATTGAAGAACTAAAATGGTCATGAAATGAGAAAGAAAGTTGGAGTTTTTTAAAGAGTATTTAGTAGAGGTATTTAAACAACAATTTTCGTTATTTAAACAATACTATACGTATTTTATAATATTTTTTTACTTACACGTTTTTCCATAATATTTAAAGAATGTTACTAGGATAGTATTGCCAAACTGACTCCTAGGCAGACGGGCTGGGCGTCTGTTTTGCTTGGGCTTTTAGGAATTATTTTATTTTCATTTTTATAGCCTATTACATTGGCTAAGGGTAAAAAAGGGATTTCGTGGTTTGATGTTTCGAACATCATGACGTGTCCATGAATGTATTATAGTTTTTTTTTTTTTTAGTTGAGAGTTGAGAGAAATACCGAAATGTGGATTGGTCATAGGACCCATAGTAGTTGGAATAACACGAAATACAAAGTAGTAGTGTAGCCTATGTTGTAGGGGTGTGGACTGTGCTGTAATATATTGAATATATTATTGAGCTAGCTTTATTTTTATTTTTATTTTGTCATGTAGTGGTTCATAATGCATATATATTACTCATATTAATTGTAAATGGAGTGCAGAGTGTTGTGTCCAAAACATTTTAAAAAATGGAGAATAACAAAAGGGCAGTGGAAGTAGCAGTGGTGGTTTTCTTGTTGAGGGGGAAAAAGGTCTTCCTTGGTCGCCGCCGCTCCTCTGTTGGTCACTCCACTTTCCACATAAATTTTGTTGTGAAAATATTGCGAAAAAATATTGTGAATGTAACACTTCTCATAATAAATTTTACATAGTAAGTTATTAGTGATTCCCATTTGGACCTACTAATGACATTATTATTTTTTTTATCTACCATTAACAACTTGTCATATAAACTTTATTGTGAAATTTTTGTAAAAATGTTGTGTCCATAACTTGCATGAAGAGAGATAATTAAAACAAAGAATTCTTTTATATATATATATATATATATATCTTGTCCTTTTTGGTAATTTATAATTCAAAACTCCATTTTTATAAATGCTAGCCAAATACTCAGCTTTTTCAAAAAGCATTTTTTAACAGTTTTTACCAAACACTCAGCTTTTTGAAAACTACTTTTTCATTATGCAATTTTTGAAAACTCAACTTTTTCAAAAAGTCCAACTTAAAAAAGCTGAACCAAACTCACCCTTGGAAGATTAACCTCCCTTATCATGGAACCCATTAAACATCTCTCTTCTGCCGGGGTTCCACTTCTGACTTAACCCAACTTATGATCGAGTAAAGTAGTTGCATTTAAATTTTGCATATATTAAAATTTTATGACTATCATAATTTAATGATAAAGAATAATAATGTAATGGCAAAAATTTTATGATTCAATTATTGTCTTATCAAAAAATAAGAATAATAATAATTATCAAAAAAATTTATGATTCATAAATCATATCTATTACATGAAATATATATATATATATATATATATCCATTGTAATAACACATTTTTTTCCATTATACATTCTTGGTGTGATGGTTACTTCACAAGAATAAGTGTTTGTGAGGTGTGCGATCAAGGGTCGAAGTTCAGCTTTCTAGAAGGAAGCTTTACATGCATATACACTTAAATAGCTTAGAATAAAATTTTTATGTTATATAAAAATAAATAAAAACCTTTGTTTTAACTACTATTGCCAACAAGTTATATGGTTGACGTATCTTGGCTTCACCCTTAAGCCTTCATGTAATAATTTAATGTGTGTGAGAAAGGAAACTACACATACTTGAGGGAATTGGTATATACTTGAAGAGTTTTAAAAACCATTTTTCTTCGACCCAAAAAAAAAAAAAAAAAAAAAAAAAGAGAGAGAGAGAGAGAGAAAAAGAAGAAGAAAAGTTGGACTCCATACTCTCGCAAATTTGAAAAATAAAATAGTATATGGATGCTTATCAAAAAAAAAAAAAAAAGTATGTGGATGAAGATGAGGATTTCTGGACCTATGAAAAATGGGCCAAACTCACCTGACATGCTAAAATGGTAGGTTGGGTCAAGATAGCTGATTTTTTAGGATGAACAAAATATGTCCATTCATCCTTTGAAAAAGAAAAAATCTAACTTTGCTTGCAAAATAAACAACAGTTTATTTAAAAAGAAAATAGCAGGAATATTCAATTACTTATTTATTTTGTTTGTTTTCAATTTTATATTAATTTTTTTTAGTCATCTATAATACATAAAAATTGTTAGAAAAGTATTAAATAAATTAAATCTAACAAAGTTATTTTCATAAAAAATTGTGTAATATATTTTTACTCTTAATTATTTTCAATGAGATATGAGATATTATTCTCTTTTCAAACTTTTTTTTTTTATATATGAATTCTTTCAATTAATTGGGTTCAAAAAAAGACTGTAACAACCATAATTTTGCATTTTTGGATAAAATATAAAATTTTCGCTATTATTCTGTTAACTTTATTTAACATTTTTTGTATACTACAACAAGTGCACCTGAAGTTCAAATTTGGTAATGGTATCCGTTTTTTTTTTAATCTAATTATTAGCGTAATAAACTTTGGATTACAAACTTAAGAATTTATGTATTATTTAAAATTTAATTTTTAGTATATTTTAATTTTTTTTTGTTCACTTATTTGTATTAAAAAGAAGAAAAAATAATATGTTCAAATTTATTTATTACTTATGTTTATTGTTTATACGTGAAAGTAATTTTGGTCACACTAAGTTAATATAACATGATAAAGTTTAGAGAAGGGTCATAAGTTGTACAAGCCATTTTAGTCAGACATGTTTCTAACCCAAACTTAGATATGTTTGGTCATATCTAATTTTAAGAACCTTTTTGGGCTTAGGATATTGTAGAGAAAAAGGGCAATTTTAAATGAAAACATAAAAAGAAAAAGGTGTTTGGCTTTGCCTTTTAAAGAAAATTGTGTTATTAAAATTGGGGGAAAAATATGTTTTCATATTGCAATTGGATACTTTTATTCATTTTTATTTTCTAAAATTCATTGTTTTTAAAGAAAAGGATTTTTTTTCGTTGCAAATTAATTTGACAATAAATATAATAAATTTATTTAAAAAATATATAATATTTTGTAACACATCAATTTGTAAAAATTATTATACTTATAAAAAATTTAAAAATATTAAATAAGATATATTAAAAATACATCGATTAAATTTGAGTTTTTTTTTTTTAATTGATTAGACCAGCATTTGTTTATTTGCCTTTTTAGTACCTTCGGTTCTTACTAAACAAGTGCAGTGTAACTGAACATCCATTACATCAATATATTTTTTATTTAATATATTTGTTTCAGGAGAGAGCTTTGAGGAATGTGCTAGCAGAGAATTAAAGGAGGAAACTGGATCGGAGATCAAGCAAATGGAGCCATTAACCGTCAAAAACCACCTTTTCCTTAAGGAACCAGAGCCACCCCATTACGTCACCATCTTCATGCGTGCAGTCTTGGCAAATCCAGAGCAAGTACCCCAAAATCTTGAGCCACACAGGTGTGATGGGTGGGATTGGTATGGGTGGGATAACCTTCCTAAGCCGCTCTTTTGACCATTAGAGAAAATGGTGCAAGACGGCTTTAATCCCTTCCCAATTGCCTAGGGATATTTTTGTTGGCAATTTCAGCTTTTGTGATCCAGTCTTCTCCTTGTATCTCTAACTGTTAGGGGTGTTGTTACGCCTGAAATTTCTTCTTTTGTTAACTCTGATATTGCTGGTGTGTTTTATGTAAGGCGCTGTGCCAGAACTATGACTAATATGGCTCTGTAGCTTTTGTGTGTTAATAAAATTTCCTTATAACCCCCCCCGCCACCCCCCCCCCCCCCCCCCCCCCCCCCGCCCCCCAAAAAAAAAAAAAAAAAAAAAAAAAAACCTATTAAGCCAACAGTTACTCATCCATTGTAATAATAGTCTATACTTAGCCCCCTCCCCAACGTTTTTCGGTTTTTGTATACTTTGCTTATTAAGGCCTTAAAAATGTACTTGTATTTTACATTAAATAAATAAATAAAAGCCTTAAAATGTAATATTATTTTGCAAATGTAATTACCTGTATTAAACAAGATTCTCAACCAATTATTTTTAGGTTAATTTACACTTCCTGATATATCTAATGGAGATGGTGGCGATTTTAGGAATTTTTTTCAAGGTGTTCCTTAAGAAGTATAAATTATACCATTTAATAATTTGGTATATTTTTGTTTTATTAATTATAAAATTATTAATTGTTGTTTAGCCTAACATAATTTAATTTGTTTGTCTTTTATAATATATTGGTTAATTGAATTATTAATTATTGTTTATTAGCTGCTTTCCTTAATTAATTATTGTTTATTGGTTGTACTAGCACATATTCCATGTGCATTTATTTCCCCTAATTCAAATATCTCACCCGGCCCCATGTGCCCATCCACCCCTCACTCAACTCAATAGACAAGTCTCAAGCGCCCAATAAAAAGTTTTTAATTTCAACTGAATAAATTGTTTCCAAATAAATTCTTAATAAACCGTCAACAAGGATTGAACAGAGAAATAAATGCACATACAAAAGGAAAAAAAAAAAATTCATTGTTGCACTATGTACATAACACAACACTACAATTCACTAACTTTATTATATCTCAACTCCTAGTTCATTTCAAAGTTTCAAACAAACTCAATTTTTACTTTTAGAAAAAGACACTAACAGACAAACATAACTATTTACCATTAAAAAAAACTGCTATTCATATAAGCACAAAAAGACAAAAAAAAAAAAAAGACAAAAATCAACTCATAGAGCACAACATGTGGGAGGATATCCATCCACCACTAGACACTTCTAGTATTTTCTTTAAGTTATTGTTTAAGTCTCTTAAAAAGAGAAAGAACTCTCTCTATTTGTCTTTGTATTAGACAATTTAAGATATTTTTTTTGTGCTTGTTGCTCACTTGCTCATGAGAGAGAGAGAGAGAGAGAGATACTAGATTTGGTGCATTTGGGCTAGGGGTGGGGTTGGCAACTCTGTTGCTACCATGCTACTACTGCTGCCTCTCCCTTCACTGCTTTACTTCAACCATCAGCTACTGAGTCTCTTGGTTAGGCTTAGAGTTAGGGTTTTATTTGTTTGTTTGTCTGTTTTTTTTTTTTTTTTTAAACCTTTAATGGAATGAGAGATTAGTTTTGTTTTAAAATTTTGAAAGGCCGGACTATTTGTTTTTGATAAAATTTGGTTGATTGGGTTAAATTTTCTTTAGCTTTACTATTTTGTGATTTATGTTGTTGTGCTAAATTTTCTTTTATAGATTAGATCCATAAATTCTTTTTATGGCCTTTTAAAGTGCCAGTAATATTGTTGGGCTTTTTTGTGGGCTTGCCCTATTACAACTTTTTTTTTTCTTCAGATTTCAGTCGGCTTTTTTTTTTTTTTTGCTTGAAAGTAGAACAAATATATATATATATATATATATATATATATATATTTTATTGGAGGGTATTCCTAATTTTTCTTGAGGGTGTTCCTAATTTTTTTTAAAGGGTAAACAAATAAAAAAATATTAATTATTATATATATATATATATATATATTTTTTTTTTAGTTTAGGGTGTTCCCAGGAACACCCTGAGCTTAACGTGGTGTCGCCACTGAATGGAGATTTCCAAAACTTGAACTACATATATATATATATATATATATATATATATATATATATATATATATTTAAGAGAATGTTTTAGAAGAAAATATTAGTCAATTGTTGTGAAATTTTAAAATACTCGTAATTACAAGACTAAATAGTTCAATAAATCCTATATGAATTTATAAAAATTAATCAAACCTCAACTAAATAAATCCTAATATAGTTCAATAAAAATTTGTTATTTTAAAATTAATTAAAATTTGATATTGAATTCGAGTTTGAGCTTAATATTGCTTGAGCTCATTTTGACTAATGGACTAAGTCGAGTTGAAGCTTTTGGGTATTAAGAAAAACTCAAACTTGAACATTATTTGCAGGATTGATTCTTGCTTGAGCCTAAACAATGTTTGTAGGCTTGATTCGAGTTCAAGCCAAGCTTAAACATTTTACTTTTTTTGTCGATATGATCTTGAACATTCATTACTTGACTAAGTTTGAATCATTTATAGCCCTACTCAGGGGCAGAGCCATGTACATGGGTGGGGGAGCCATGCCACCCACGCCCCCCCTCCCCCCCCAAAAAAAAAAAAGAAATTTTCCATAATACATACAGACATACATATATATATATATAATTATTTTCATGTTTTCAAAATTTAGCCTAAAAAATAAGAGTTGGCCCCTCCAAATATTTGAATTAGTTTAATGATACTCTTAAAAATAATAATTGGTCTAATAGTTATGGAGACATAACTTTATTTTTTGCAATTTTATTTTTTATTGTAAAATGTACTTTTATATCTTTTAAATATTAGATAAAGTTCGAAATCCAATATGTTTGGATCTATCTTTTTCAACCCGTTATGTAGCGATTAACAAGTCATTGACTCATTAAAATAATCTTGTCACTAAGGGTATGTTTGGTAGACTATAATAGATATTGTAATGTAATAGTTATTCTTATGGTTTAACTATTTATTAGTTTGGTTATTTTATTACAGGGAATAATCATTCGATTTGAATAGTTATTATTTAAAATGAGGAATAATTATTCATCTCTAAAAGGGGAATCTAAAAAAAAAAAAAAAAAAAAATTATCTCTAAAAGGGTTGTAATAGCTATTCCTTCTCTAAAAGGGTTGTAATAGCTATTTCTTAGTAGGTGTATTAATTTTATTATTTTTTAGGAAATATAATTATATGAGTAAGATATTTTCTAAAATATATCTTAAGTTTGATTTAAAAATCTATCATTCCATTGTCTCCAGGGTTCTATTATTGTGTTGTCACCAAATAATTGAATAGTAATAAGTATTACATTACAACATCTTGTATTCCTTGTATTACTTATTTATATTCCTATGCAGTTACTGTTACAGTTTACCAAATGTACCCTAAAACTACATATGAAATATCTATTTAGTTGCCACATAATGAGTTAAAATATGATAGCTTCAAATATGTTTGGAGCATAACTTATTCCTCGAAGTTTTAGATTATTCATGTTTTTGAAAATTTCATTAGTTCAATTGAAATTTGTTTTTACTTATTTTAGTATTAAATTTGAAAAATTTGTATTGAAAATGAATTTTGTTAAGAATTCCACTAAGAAAATGATAAAAATGAATTTTATTTAATGAAAGATCATCATCAAACATAATCTTAATTGAAAATACTAAGCTTTTTTTTTTTTTGTTGGGTGTGTGTATATATATAACTTATCAAATAAAAAAGTGTGTATATATTTTTATGTGTGTGTGTGTGTGTGTGGGGAGGGGGAGTTGTCTTGATAAATATATTAGTGCTACAACTTAGCCCCCCCCAAACATAAATTCTTGACTCTACCCCTGGCCCTAGTCTAAACTCTTAACCAACTTTGAGGGATATAAATGTTGGGTTGTGAATAATATTATCACCAATATTACCAATTCCAAATAGCAATCACACATAAAAGCACAAATATTTATGTGAAAAACCCTTTCTCCTTGAAGAGAAAAATCACGGGACAAACTTTGAATCAATTTCACTATTCTTAAATTAATTACAATATCTCTTGTATATGTTTCACGACTAAAGAAAAATCTCCTTATTTTTGTTTACTCTCACACACACTAATTATTTATCTAGAGGGCAGCAACACTTTGCTCTCTCCTCTTTAGCTTTCTTTTCTTCTTCTTTCTCTTTTCCATATAGCTCACCTAGGCTTTCTTCTCAAAGGCAACAACCCTTTGTTCTCTCCTCCTTGGCTATCTCCTCGAAGGCGGCAACATTTTCCTCTCTCCTCCTTGGTTATCTTTATGAAGGCAACAACACTTTACTCTCTCCTCCTTGGCTATCTTCTCAAAGGTGGCAACACTGCTCTTTCCTCCTTGCCTATCTCCCAAGAGAAAATCTCTTCTTCTATTTTTTTTTTCTCTCTCTTTCTCTTGGTTTCACACTCTATTTTCCCTCTCCCCATAGGGAGGACCCATAGGCTAAAGCCATCAAATTCATTGTAACATTGTTTATTTATAAGACTCTTTTCATATTTTCTCTTGGACAAAGAATACATTACTTCTTTAATAAGGGATAGACTTTCCTTCCTCACCAATGAATAGTCTTTCCTTCCACACAAAGGAAATTTATATTAATTTTTCCTTCTTCAACTAGGAAACCTAATTGACTTTCCAAGTCACAATTGGAATTTGAGGCAATTTTTCAACAATAAATAAATATATAAGGCTTAATTGTAAGAGAGGTTGTTCATGTACATTTATATTGAAAAGATACAGTATTATGTGGATGAGCACTTGAATAGAGAAATTGATAAGCTTACTCATCTTTCAAATTTTTTTTAAAAATCTTGTATTGGTTTTTTCTTAAAATGAATAAAGACTTTATTTAAACGAGAAAAAACTATAAGAAACAACTAGTGTCATCCATGATATATATTATAAAAAGGAAAAAGAAAAAAGGAAGATAGCTATCAAATCAAAAGAGTCACAAACTTTACAATTAAGAGACCACATAGCTAGAGTATTGTTAGGATATATGTGGATTATGTTAAGAACATTTGTCATTTAGAATTGGCTAATCTTTTGACAAAATGTACTTGTAATTAGGTAGATCTAGAATGTGTTTAATACTTCAAGAAATAAGAGTTCAAGTCCAAGAATTAAAGCCATGCAAATTTGTCCAAGAATCAAGTGAACAAGTGTTGTTCTTTAAAACTCGACAGATGTATCTATCGAGATTTAAAATGTAAAGCTCGACAGATAAGTGTTAAAGCCATGCAAGTCTGTCCAAAAAAAAGTGAAGAAGTGCTGGATTTTAAAGCTCAAACTTGAAACCTTGTTTCTTGAAGTATTAAACACATTCTAGATCTATCCAAATACAAGTAAAATGCGTTTTGTCAAAGGATTAGCCAATTTTATATTAACATATGTTGCTAACATGATGTGTCCTAACAATCTTCTCCTTTGGCAATTCGTGACAAAACCATAACAAATAAATGAACATATGAAAGAAGTCATAAATCACTTAACTCATACTTACTTGTTGAATACAGTAAAATCTATCCTAACACAAACTCTCGAAGATTTTTGCAAGAAGAGAGTTCAATGCAAGAAGACTTTGACAACCTGTATTTTTGAAACAATTTAAATAAAACTCATCAAGACATCTTAGTGTGAAATAGACCCGATGCTCGACAGCTGCTTGATAGATAGGGTATCTATCGAGGTTTAAAAAAATCAGATTTTCAGTTCTGATTTATAACCAATCCATGTATAGATGTTTGGGCTTTTTTTTTCTCATAACCCTAAACATATATAAGGATTGTTTTAAGGGCCGTCATAGCAGATGCACCTCAATGCAAAAAAATTTCACAAGCATATTGTGAACCGGAGACATATGCCCTAGTTCATCTTTCTCTTCAAGAAGCTGTTGTGTTTGTACAATGTAGGATTTTGTAACCAAAGAGTTTCGTAATCTTCATCATGTTGATGAACTGAAGAACTTTATAGTCAACATCTTTCTCAAGCTAGTGTGTAAGCTACGTACTAAGATTTGCACATCGAATTGGTTAGTCACATATTGGGAGTTGTGCATTGAAAGGAGAGATTGTCACTACAGAACAAGTCCAATTGAGTATTGGGGTAAAGATTCAACTGTAGGTTAGTATAAGGTATTGGAATTCATTTACTTGTAACCACTTATTGTGATAATAATGAATTCTCGGGAGTGGTGATTTTAAAATCACTCAGTGAGGTTTTTGTTTTGTAGGTTTTCCCCATTCGTAAACAAATTATCATGTCAATTTATTTTCCGCTGCATATTAATTTGGTTGGTGATTTTTTTTTATGCTACCACGCTTATTGCATACTAATTGAATTAATTAATTAACTTGGATAATTAATTGGTTAATTCATCACAAATGGTCAATACATTCTTGGTCTATCAACATTCTTTTCTCAAACTCCCTAATTGTTGTTGCTGCAGCACACCTCCATAATGCAACCTTCAATTTTAAACCCTTGTAGTTTAACTTGAAGTTATTGTAAATTTGCTTTGCACAAATCTATCTTCAACTATTGGGAATAACTCCATGGCAGGTATCAATCCCTGGTTATCATACATACAATCAATAAACATCTAAAGAAAAAAAAAATGAACACCATCTGCCTATCTGATAAAAATAGAACTTTCAAAAAGCAAAAATTTAATGACTAAGAACAAACAAAAATCTCAAAAAGCAAGTGAATTGTATTACCTTATGCCTATCTGAAATGAACACCAAATTCAACTCATCCGGCCTTCCAATATTATCAGCAAATGTTTGTAAAAACTACACCTAAGAATTCTTATTTTCTTGCTCAACTACAGCTAATGCAACAGGGAAAAAATTGTTCATTCCCATCCTTTTTAATTGCTGATAGTATATATCCACCAAACTTGTCATTCAAATGGCAACCATCTAATCCTATAAGTGGCCTACATCCCCCCCCCCCCCCCCAATAATCCAACTTTCTGTGCATTAGATCTCACATATAGCCTCTTGAACTTAGGTTGTGTGTTAGGTTCAATAATCTTAGTCTGTAAAATCACCTTACTCCCCACATCAGTCACTCTAATCATCTCAGCATAGTCCCTAAGCTTCCCATACTGCAACCTCTAATCACCTAGTATGATCTCTCTAGCTTTCTTCTTAACTATGTACACTTGATTTATGCTCAAGTCCATAGACACATCCTACATAACTGGATGCTTCACACTAGAAATTGCCCAATCAAGGTTTTTGTTGAAATCATCAAAGTACTTCCTAGCCATATATGTAGAAGTGACCTGATTATGCTTGAATGTCCTCCCACATGTACAATTTGGAACCATGGTCTTTATCTGGAAGGTTAACTCCCCTGAAATTTGTGATGCATATACCTTCCAACCACATTCATACTTGCAGTGGACATAAACTTTGGTCTTTTCATTAAGCTTGAACTTAATGTCCACAGGCTTTTTCATTGCATATTCCCTCAAGGCAGCCCTAAAGACCTTCCCATTTAGAAACTTCATACCCTTGCATAACTGAGGGTTACTCATGCCAGTCTTCTCATTGAACTCTAGACATCTTAGTCTTTCATCCTCAAAACTATTAATGCTCCTAGTGTCATCATCATCAAGAGCTTTTTTAGCCCAATCATCATCATCAAGAGCTTGATAACTAGCAACAGCTTTTTGTTTCTTCCCCTTATCTGTAACCTGCTCCTTCAAATGCTCTCCCTCATTTACCTCTCAGTGTCTCTCTAATGCTCTCTCATATTGGGCACCTCATTGTTCTGAGTACATGGTTCACCAAATATGTCATCAAGATAATCTAGTCCTTCATACCCTTCATTTAGTCAATCAGGTTCGTCCACATGAACATCTTCACTACCAACAGTTTATTTATGGGTAGCATTGTCATCCACATTCTACCCAACACTACCATCCACATGCACTTCTCCATAACCAATAGATTGTCCACCCCCAGCATTGTCATCCATAGCCCCACCAACACTATTATCCCTTAAACCCTCAACGGGTTCTTCACTCATATCATTTTGTTCAATCACAGATGTCGTAAGAGAGAGAATATTGTCACTGTCCCCAATGTGTTCACCAATTACTGGAGTCACCTTCTTATAATTAGTACCATCATCTTCATTATTCATTTCCCATGGCTTTTCTATTGCAATTGGTTGATCTAGTTCAACTACTGGTTTTTCAATAGCAACTAGTTGATCTTTAGGTTCTACATAAAATGTGATTTCATTTGTTGGCCCTTCAGCATGAAGTTCACAGATGTAGATCACATCATCATATGGAGTAATTAACCTTAACCCTTCCTCTAAGTTACCACCAGGTATTAAATAATAAATCCTACTGTTAATGGGCCCTCTAGCATTAGCACAAATGTCTTGTATCTCAAAATAGCTTAGTAGATCTGGATCAATATTACCCATTACGGATACCTCATCACCTACACATAATAAACTAGGGTTCCACTTAAAATACCCACTATGGTGAATAGAAAAGTCAAAAAAAATTTCATTAGCCATCTGTAGGAGTCAAAACATATGCACAAACAACAGTAATCATATACAGAACCAACACATGCATAGAAAGCACCAATCATTGACAAAAACAAAATAATTTCATACAACATAAAATACCATTAAAGATGGGGTCAAGGGAGACAAGAAACACAATCAACTAAACAACTTATCCCCATGGGACCACAAACAACCTAAAGATGCGTCTACCTAAAATATTCCTAGGGACCATAGTCATCAATGTCAACTATAAAAGCAAGAAATCATTTAATAGAAAAATAATTATTTTATGACAGAAAACCTTTAATCAGAATCACCTTCATCAATCGTTACACATTGAAAAAGAACAAACACAACAATGGTATACCCTACAAAGTCATTTCATACCTGTTATAGAGGAAACCCAAGCTTTAGTACAACTCCTTGCTCGCAATCAGTAGAGTAAATGTTCAGTCTTCACTTTGCAATTGAAGTAAAGAGAGAAAGGGATAATGTGTTTGGGAATTTTTAGGGATTTTAGGGTAGAGAGAGGGAGAGAGCTCGTTCTTTTCTTGGGGGTTCTATTTGGATTCTAATTGGCTTATTTAGCAAATGAGATTTTCTAATGGAAAGGGCAGAGGTGGGTAATGGGTGTCTAATGAAGGGCACCATAGGTGGGTTAAGTGATAAGTTTTAAATCACATGAGGGCTTTGTTAACACGGACCAAACCACATGTAAGTTAAGTGCAATTTTCCTTTTTTTATAATTACAATTTCAAAATGATTTTTTATGTAAATAATATAATGACTATATTATTTTATTTTGAATTTTCTTGCTTTCAAATATTGCTTAATATACACATGAATGAATTGTTATTTTGCAAATTGAACTCAAATACTATATATATATATATATGTTCACTTGCACGTGCGTAAATGTGATGCCCCCCCCCCCCCCCCCCCCCCCGCCCAAAAGTCAGATCTTGGCTCTAACACTGAATATGACCCCAAATGACAGTGGGCCATGATGGATTAAGTTATGTTATCTATTTTATTATTTTCCTGTTTCTTAAAAAAATTTATTTTTCCCCTTTTAAAATAGTTATAGAGATAAAATTGTTCAATAGATTTAGTTCGACCCATGAAAAGTATAAATATAATTATATATATAGGGGTATTTTAGGATAATTGATTAAATCATTTTTATTTCACCATCTCTTACCCTATGTATTGTCACTAAACAAATGAATAGTTTTTTTTTTTTTTGTTTTTTTTTTTAAGATAAGATAATTACAATATGTTGATATATATATACAATGTGCCAATTAAAGTACAAGGCTCTTGGCTAAACAAATGAATAGTAATGATTATTCTATTACACATTTTTCTAATATTTATTCCTATGACAATGTAATCAAATTATAGTATACCAAAATGTACTCTTACTTTTTCAATGATTATATGAAATTACAAAAAATTATGTATAATATAGACAAAAATGAAAGATTTTGCAATTAGTTTAGTCGTCTTCCTATTATGCCGTTAGAATCATAGCTTTTTATATTTACTTTTCTTAGGCTATTTTCCTACTTGTAACTTTTCATTTACTTGTGGTTTCCAATTAACTTAAGTCTCTTATTGTTAGTAGATATATATATATATATATATATATATAAGTTTCTTATGGTTAAATAAATATCCTGGATTCGAACTTTACCTATACCAAAAACTTATTAGCCTCTCTTAGCATAATAATAGGAGCAATTATCATGGAGTAGACACCATAAGTTAAAATTCTATTTTATCCTATCTATTAAAAAAAAAATTATCCTATCTATTAAATTTATATATATATATATATATATATATATATATAAATAGTCAAAACTCAAAGAAAGTTCAATTAGAATTTGATATTAGAATCAAATTTTGCGCCATGCGTCTATCTAAATCAAGAGCTATATAGATCCAATTAAGCATCAATGCAGTATTTTAATGGAAAAATAGAAGCGCTATGTCGGTCCACTTTGTAATTATTATTTCATCATTTGGAACCAAGAACTAGGAAGCATGGGTGCGCCATTTAGGTTGGCACACTAACTATGTTAGACTCATCGGGACATAGCCACAGGCGCATCCCTTAACAAATTTTTTTTCTCAACGTGGTTCGACTAATTCCGGATTTAAGAACCACGTGTGAGGGGATAGTCTAATTTAGGAATTTTGTAAGTTGAGAACATTGGTTGTCTAGCTAGTTTTATTGTTAAAGAAAAAAGAAGCCACATTAGGGGAGATGGGTATTGATTGTGGGTAAGAAAAGAAGCCATAGTAGGGAAGGGTTTTGTAAAGAAGTAGCCACTGTTGGGGAGGGTTATTTTTAATTTGACAGAGGGATCTAAGAAAGGAAACGGGATCTCAGAAATGAAGTGGGAGTCATGGCATCAAAACTTGAGGTACTTTCTTTTTGTTCCATTTCAAATTTTTAGTGTTGCCCACTTTCTTTCTATCTTCTATATTCATACAATTGGACCTCATGCCGTTCACATGATGATATGCTGTAGTATTCAAATAATTTTTTATATGTTCTTTTTTTTTTTTTTTTTTTATTATTTAGAAATATGGGGATAAAGCTTAATAATCTTTGATATGTTGTAGTATTCCAAAAGAAAAGATTGATTTTATCTTTCTAAGTGGGATGAATCACTTTATTCAAGAACACATTATCTACCACAACATTTTCACAACACTTTCATAAAAAATTCAAAGTGTAAGTTGTTACTAGTTCTAGTTTGAAACTACCACTTGAATTACACTTTTGCCCACCAGTAATATATATATATATATATATATATATATATATATTAATAGGCAAAACTCAGAGAAAGTTCAATTAGAATTTGAATTTAGAATCAAATTTTACGCCATGTGTCTATCTAAATCAAGAGCAATATAGATACAATTAAGCATCAGTGCAGTATTTTAATGGAAAAATAGAAGCACTTTGTTAGTTCATTTTGTAATTATTATTTCATCATTTGGAACCATGAACTGGGAAGCATAGGTGCGCCATTTAGGTTGGCACACTGACCGCGTCAGACTCATTGGGACGCGGCTACAGGCGCGTCCCCTAACAATATTTTTTTTTTTTTGTTGACGTAGTCAGACTAATTTCGGGTTTTAGAACCACGTGTGAGGGGATATTCTAGTTTAGGAATGTTGTAAGTTGGGAATATTGGTTGTCTAGCTAGTTTTATAGTTAAAGAAAAAAGAAGCCACATTAGGGGAGATAGGTTTTGATTGTGGGTAAAAAAGAGGCCATAGTAGGGAAGGGTTTTGTAAAGAAGAAGCCATTGTTGGGGATGGTTCTATTTATTTGATAGACGGATCTAAGAAGGGCAATGGGATCTCAGAAGTGAAGTGGGAGTCATGGCATCAAAACTTGAGGTCTTTCCGTTCTATTTCTAATTTTTAGTGTTGCCTACTTTCTTTCAATCTTCTATATTCATACAATTGGGCTTCATGCCATTCACATGATGATATGCCATAGTATTCATATAATTTTTTATATGTTTTTTTTTTTTTTTTTAATTTTTATTTATACATTTGGGATAAAGCTTAAAAATCATTGATATGTTGTAGCATTCCAAAAGAAAAGATTGATTTATCTTTCTAAGTGGGATGAATCACTTTATTGAAGAACACCTTATCTACCACAACATTTTAACAACACTTTCATAAAAAATTCAAAGTGTAAGTTGTTACTAGTTCTAGTTTGGAACTACCACTTGAATTACTCTTTTTCCCACATGTAATATATATATTAATATGCAAAACTCAGAGAAAGTTCAATTAGAATTCGAATTTAGAATCAAATTTGCGCCATGTGTTTATCTAAATCGAGAGCTATATGGATACAGTTAAGCATTAGGGCAGTATTTTAATGGAAAAATAGAAGCGCTATGTTGGTCCATTTTGTAATTACTATTTCATCATTTGGAACCAAGAATTGGAAAGCACAAGTGCGCCATTTAGGTTGGCACACTGACCGTGTCAGACTCATCGGGACGTGACTACAGGCACGTCCCTAACAATTTTTTTTTTCTCGACGCATTCCAACTAATTCTACGTTTGAGAACCACGTGTGAGGGGATAGTCTAATTTAGGAATTTTGTAAGTTGAGAATATTGGTTGTCTAGCTAGTTTTATTTTTAAAGAAAAAAGAAGCCACATTAGGGGAGATGGGTTTTGATTGTGGGTAAGAAAAGAAGTCATAGTAGGGAAGGGTTTTGTAAAGAAGAAGTGATTGTTGGGGAGGGTTCTGTTTATTTGATAGAGGGATCTAAGAAGGGCAATGGGATCTCAGAAGTGAAGTGGGAGTCATGGCATTAAAACTTGAGGTACTTTCTTTCTGTTCTATTTCTAATTTTTAATGTTGCCTACTTTCTTCCTATCTTCTATATTCATACAATTGGGCTTCATGCCGTTCACATGATGATACGCTATAGTATTCAAATAATTTTTTATATGTTTATTTTTATTTATAAATATGGGGATAAAGCATAAAAATCTTTGATATGTTGTAGTATTCCAAAAGAAAAGATTGATTTATCTTTCTTAGTAGGATGAATCACTTTATTGAAGAACATCTTATCTACCACAACATTTTCATAAAAAATTCAAAGTGTAAGTTGTTACTAGTTCTAGTTTGAAACTACCACTTGAATTACTCTTTTGCCCACATGTAATATAGATATATATATATATATATATATATATATATATATATAAATATGCAAAACTCAGAGAAAGTTCAATTAGAATTTCAATTTAAAATCAAATTTGCGCCATGTGTTTGTCTAAATCAAGAGCTATATAGATACAATTAAGTATCAGTGCAGTATTTTGATGGAAAAATAGAAGCGCTATGTCGGTCCATTTTGTAATTATTATTTCATCATTTGGAACCAAGAACTAGGAAGCATGGGTGCGCCATTTAGGTTGCACACTGGCTGTGTCAGACTCCTTGAGACGCGGCTACAAGTGCCTCTCCTAACATTTTTTTTTTTTTTTTTTATCAATGCAATCCGACTAATTCCAGGTTTGAGAACCACGTGTGAGGGGATAGTCTAATTTTGGAATTTTTTAAGTTCCGAATATTGGTTGTCTAGCTAGTTTTATTGTTAAAGAAAAAAGAAGCCACATTAGGAGAGATGGGTTTCGATTGTGGGTAAGAAAAGAGGCCATAGTAGGGAAGGGTTTTGTAAAGAAGAAGCCATTGTTGGGGATGGTTCTGTTTATTTGATAGACGGATCTAAGAAGGGCAATGGGATCTCAGAAGTGAAGTGGGAGTCATGGCATCAAAACTTGAGGTCTTTCCGTTCTATTTCTAATTTTTAGTGTTGCCTACTTTCTTTCAATCTTCTATATTCATACAATTGGGCTTCATGCCGTTCACATGATGATATGCTATAGTATTCATATAATTTTTTATATGTTTTTTTTATTTTTATTTATAAATTTGGGATAAAGCTTAAAAATCTTTGATATGTTGTAGCATTCCAAAAGAGAAGATTGATTTATCTTTCTAAGTGGGATGAATCACTTTATTGAAGAACACCTTATCTACCACAACATTTTCATAAAAAATTCAAAGTGTAAGTTGTTACTAGTTTTAGTTTGAAACTACCACTTGAATTACTCTTTTGCCCACATGTAATGTAGATATATATATCAAAGATTATATATCAAACATTAAAAGGGCCCTTTTAATGTGGGTACTTTACTCCACACAAGGGATTTTGTTCGCTTTGGGGAGCCAGACCCTCACGAATTTGTCCCCCGACCGAGTGTAGGCGTTCACCCCTTGAGGCAACTTAGTCCCACATCGGAAGGAGAACCCTCCCACTAGCACTGTATATGCTCCTGGAGCTTGCACTAGTGTACCACTACTACAGAAGAACTAGCAGTTAAGCGCTTAAATAAATTCTCCGGGCGAAGAGTAGCTTTTGCTTGAGAAGAAGCTGTTGGAGGAAGGAACTGACATATGTTTTCAAATGGCCAAAATTCCCGGGTTTCAATGGAAGGAAATGAATCAATAGGGGAAGATACCCACACCGACGCACAGAGAATAGGCAAATAGAATACATGAGAAAGGGCAAGGCCAAGGATAGCATCGAATCCAAAAGTGACTGTTCGAGAATGTCCTCTTGCTGCTCGAGTATAACCTGTGTAATAGTGGTACACTAGTGCAAGCTCCAGAAGCATATAAAGCGCTAGTGGTAGGGTTCTCCTTCCGATGTGGGACTAAGTTGCCTTAAGGGGTGAACGCCTGCACTCGGTCGAGGGACAAATTCGTGAGGGCCTGGCTTCCCAAAGCGAACAAAATCCTTTGTGTGGAGTCAAGTACCCACAATATATATATATATATATATATATATATATATATATATATATGCAAAACTCAGAGAAAGTTGAATTAGAATTTGAATTTAAAATCAAATTTGCGCCATGTGTTTGTCTAAATCAAGAACTATATAGATACAATTAAGCATCAATGCAGTATTTTGATGGAAAAATAGAAGCGCTATGTTGGTCCATTTTGTAATTATTATTTCATCATTTGGAACCAAGAATTGGGAAGCACGGGTGTGCCATTTAGGTTGCACACTGGCCGCGTCAGACTCCTTGAGACGCGGCTACAAGTGCCTCTCCTAACAAATTTTTTTTTTCTCGATGCAGTCCGACTAATTCCGAGCTTGAGAACCACATGTGAGGGGATAGTCTAATTTAGGAACTTTTTAAGTTCTGAATATTTGTTGTCTAGCTAGTTTTATTGTTAAAGAAAAAAGAAGCCACATTAGGAGAGATAGGTTTCGATTGTGGGTAAGAAAAGAAGCCATAGTAGGGAAGGGTTTTGTAAAGAAGAAGCCATTGTTGGGGAGGGTTCTGTTTATTTGACAGAGGGATCTAAGAAGAGCAACGAGATCTCAGTAGTAAAGTGGGGGTCATGGCATCAAAACTTGAGGTACTTTCTTTCCGTTCTATTTCTATTTTTTAGTGTTGCCTACTTTCTTTCTATCTTCTATATTCATACAATTGGGCTTCATGTCGTTCACATGATGATATGCTATAGTATTCAAATAATTTTTTATTTGTTTTTATTTTTTTATTTTTAGTTAGAAATATGGGGATAAAGCTTAATAATCTTTGATATGTTGTAGTATTCCAAAAGAAAAGATTGATTTATATTTCTAAATGGGTTGAATCACTTTATTGAAGAACACCTTATCTAGTCTGCCTTCATTCTACCCATCTATGTTTCCTATCCTAGTTGGTGTTGCTAGACTTATTGAAAAATTACAAAGGGACTTTCTATGGGGAGATGAGTTTAATTATCACTTGGTTAAGTGGAAAAATGTTTGTGTACTGGTTCAATATCTTTTTGTTTGTGTACTAGTTCAATATGGGGGTTTAGGTGTGAGTAATCTGGTTTATTTAATACGTCTCTTTTGGTAAGTGGTTGTGGAGATATGTTATGGAATGTACTGCCTTGTGGAGAAGGGTTATAAAAGAAAAATATGGTAGCATTTGGGGGTGGTGTTCTTGTAGCACGAGGTTGGTTTATGGAAGTATATTTGGAAGGGGTTGGGATGACTTTTCCCCTTTTATCATCTTTAAGGTGGTGGGTAGTTCTTGTATTAAATTTTGGTGTGATGCATGGTGTGTGGCGCTTTGGTGAAAATTCCAACCATTGATAATTTAAGGTGTCAAAAAGTGTTAGTAGTTGATTGGTGTTGCATGTGCAAGAGGAGTAGGGAGACTATTGGCCACTTACTCACTCCTACACTACCCTGTATCTCAATAGTTGTGGAATATGGTGTGTTAACTATTTGGTGTTCATCAGTTCATGCTGTGTAGTGTTGTTGAACTTTTAACGAGTTGTTCAAGGGAGTTCAATTGACTTAGATCTAAGGTGCTTTGGAGAATGACCCCTCATTGTCTTATTGGGTCATTTGGAGGGAATGGAACAAATGTTGTAGACACCGCATTTTGTACCCCTTATGACTTGGTTCCTCATTCCCCAATGATGCTCAAACTCTGAGGCCCAAGGCCAGTTTAGGGCCCAATTAGATATCAAATTGACTTGAAAAGTGTTAAAATGGAAAATATAACATTTAAAATGAGCAAAAATCTAATTTTAAAAATAAAATGACCAAAGTGGCCCTCGGCCCATGTATGTGGGCAGCAACCTGTGTACATGGGCCAAAGCATGCGTACGCAAACACATTTCTATGTATGTAGCTAGGGTTTTAGAAGCATAAGAAAGTCAAGTTTTCTGCAATAATGGCTGAGGTTTGGAATGAATCCCACATCGTTTAAGAGCCACTCCAAATCTATTTTTTTTTTCCATTATATAAAGCCTTACATGGTACATTTTCAAAACACATAGAAATCCTATGGGAAAAACCTACAATTCACTAGAAAATAGTGAATCAAAAGGGAGTTTTTCATAAAACACCCTCATGTAAATTTAATTTGATTGGGACCTTTTCTTGCCCCAATCCTTTTAGTTTAATGTTGCTAATCACTTTCTTATTGGTTTGTGAATAGACTTGATTGAGGGAAATGGTCAAAATCAAGCTTGGAAAGTTTTTTGTATGAGGTATTCTTTTAAACTTCTCTTTTTTCCTTTCTTTTATTTTCTACCTTTAAATCTTCTTGGTTTGTTTTATTTGTTTGTTAGAATATGTTTTAACATGCTTTTCTAGGTTAGGTTTAAGTTTTTATATGTTAGAAATGCATGTTTATTTGTTAGAATTAAGATTTTAGTTTATGCTCTGTTTTCTGCCTTATTTGTTTTTAGGTTAGGGTTTTGAACAAGCCCTACGTATGCATGTCATAAGCAGGCGTACACAGGTTAAATCTTAAGTATGTAGGCTTTTGGTTGCGTGCACAGGTGCTTGCCCTAAAACCCTAATCCAGATTCCTCATGTTGTTTGGTTGGTTTGTTTCACATGCTTTGTCTCTTTTTAAAAGCCTTTTCGTACGTTTATACATATATGTGTCTCTTGACTTCTATGCTTGCTTGTCTTTAACATACTTAGATTAGGATTTTCTTATGTTTGTTTCTTGCTTTGATTCCATACCATTCATTCATATGTCTATGCATCAATGCAATAGGTGTTGTGTTGCTAAAAGGTAAGTGAAGGTAAGTCATGCATTGGTATGAACATCCACTTGGTGAAGTATGTCATTTGAATGTTTGTTTTGGGACCAATTGTATACTTCATGTGACCTAATGATTGCCATGATTAAGTTGCTGCCTTATTTTAGATGTATTATAGGGTTTTCACACGCTAGATGAATGTTAGGGTTTCTTATGTGTGTTTGGCTCTCTTTTGCTTTATGGATATATATGTATGATTGTTTAAGGATAAAGATGTCATGTTTTGTGTTAGATGCGTGATTAGTGTGTGTGCATGTGTGTGTGTGTGTGTGTGCGCGCGCGCATGCGTGCGTGTGAGTTTAGAAATACAAGTGTTGAATTAGTTTTTAATGGGGTTAAGACATTAGACACAATGATGGGAGGCCAATCTTAGGGTTGGGTGATCTTGGGTGCCTAATACCTTCCTAAGAGTGTACCTAAACTCTGAACCCATACTCTGGTAGTAAGATCAAAGGCCATTCCTCTAGAGGACGCTATATATATGGTTCTAAGACCATTGCAAAAACTAGGTGGCAACTCCAACTCCTTGTGTCCACACATGTACTTTTATGTTTGTGTGCTAGTTCAATATGGGTGTTTTGGTGTGCGTAATCTGGTTTTATTTAATAATTCTCTTTTGGGGAAGTGGCTGTAGAGAATGCTATGGACAGTGCCTTGTGGAGAAGGGTAATAGAAGCAAAATATGGTAGCATTTTTTTTGTTGGGGGGGGGGGGGGGGAGTGGTGGTGGTGGTCTTCTTGTAGCATGCACTAGCCTTATGGGGTTGGTTTATGGAAGTATATCAGGAACGGGTGGGATGGCTTTCATCATTTTATCATCTTTAAGGTGGTCAATGGTTCTTGTATTAAATTTTGGCATGATGCGTGGTGTGAGGGGCTTTGTGAAAATTTAAACCATTGATAATTTAAGGAGGCAAAAAGTGGTGGTTATGGATTGGTGTTGTATGTGCAAGAGGAGTGGGGAGACCACTGACCACTTACTTACTCCTACACTGCCTAGTAACTCAAGAGTTGTGGATTATGGTGTGTTCACTAATTGGGATTCATTGGGTCATGCCACGTAGTGTTGTGGAACTTTTAGCCTTTTATATGTTTTATTTTATTTTTATTAAGAGATATCTGGATAAAGCTTAATAATCTTTGATATGTTATAGTATTCCAAAGAAAAGATTGACTGTATCTGTTTCCTATCTCGGTAGGTGTTGCTAGACTTATTGAAATATTACAAAAGGGACTTTTTGTGGGCTGGATTAGGATATGAGTTTAAGATCACTTGGTTAGGTGGAAAACTATTTGTGTACTAGTTCAATATGGGGGTTTGGGTGCATGTAATCTAGTTTTATTTAATAAGTCTCTTTTGGGGAAATGGCTCTGGAGATGTGCTATGGAAAGTACTACCTTGTGGAGAGGGTAATAGATTCAAAATATGGTAGCACTTGGGGGGGGGGGGGGGTGGTGTTCTTATAGCATGCACTAGCCTTTTGGGGTTGGTTTATCAAAATATACTAGGAAGGGGTGGGATGACTTTTACCTTTTATCATCTTTAAGGTGGTGGATGGCTCTTGAATTAAATTTTGGTGTGATGCATGGTATGAGGGGCTTTGGTGAAAATTTAAGGAGGCAAAAGGTGGTTGCAAAAAGTGGTGGAGGTGGATTGGTGTTGTATGTGCAAGAGTAGTGGGGAGACCACTAACCATTTACTCACTTCTAAATTGTCTAGTATCTTAAGAGTTGTGGAATATGATGTTTTCACTATTTAGGGTTCATTGGGTCATTCCACGCAGTGTTGTGGAACTTTTAACAAATTGTTGATGTGAGTTCAATAGACTTAGATCTAAGCTACTTGAGAGAATGATCCCTCATTCTCTTATGTGGGTCATTTGGAGGGAAAGGAACACATGTATCAATGACAAGAATGAAACATCAATTTTTTTTTTTCCAAACCGTGTTTGATTGGGCAAATGCTAGGGATGTTTTTACTTTTATTTCTTTACATGTTATGCTTGATTTTTGTACTTTCATTGTTACTTAGTTTTTTCCCTGTTGCTTCTAGCACACGGCTTGTGTGCTTTTTTTCCCCCCCACTTTTTTCTTACACTCAACAAAAAACAAATAGGAAAATCAAAATTTAGAAATTGGAAAAACAAGAGAGAGAGAGAGAGAGAGAGAGAGAGAGAGAGAGAGTAGGGAAGAGGAGTTATGATAAATTAAATGCAATCGGCAACTTACCCACTGCAACCCATGTCAACCTGCCTTTGTTACACTAATTTGAGCTTTTTTGAGTGAGGAATGGAGTGAGAAAGCTTTTTTGTGTAAGGAATGGAGTGAAAGTGAACTATGAAAAGGAGGTAAGTGGGTGTACTATTCAATGAGAATAGCTAAAAGAGGAGAAAATTTTAAAGAATGTGGGGCCCACAAAAATAGTGGAGGGTGGAGAGAGAATTCGTTAAAAACTGGTTGACTACATTTGTCTGTAGTAGCATCAAGCATGAACGGATCCATTCATGGACTTGGGGGCAATGACCCCCTAATTTGAAAAAGAAAAGGAATAAAAGAATAAAAGTATATATAGGTACTAATTTTGAGAACTTTATCTTTTTTAACTCATTTCATTCATTCCAAAAAAAAAAAAAAAGGATGAAGAATTTGGATTTACATACATATAATTTAGATATTTGAATGGATTGCTCGGGACTCAAACCCATAACTAGTTGGATGTAGTAGATAATTTACTTGTTAAAAAGTAGGTAAAAATCCCTCCCCAAGCCATGCTTGCATCTTTCATCACTCATGGCTTTCTTTATGTATAGATTTAACACTCAGTGCATTTCTTATAGGGAACTCTAATAGGAAAGTTGAATACTTAGTCGATCAACCTCTACTTTTACTGCATAAACATTTTGAATTTTGAATAAGAAAGTTGTTGTCCTCTACTTTTCACTCAATTCATATATTTCTATTTTTTCAAGTTTAATAAAATTATATTTTGCCCCCCTTAATAATATCATTGATCATTATAAAAGAATTGCTAATAAAGATTGTGAAATTCCCTTCATTCTAAACATTTAGGGGCAAAAGCCAGGTTTGAATTCTCATTTAGAGTTTACTATAAAAAAATGTACTTTATTTCTTAAACTGACTGTTGTTTTTCCTTGAAGTACATTAAAGATCATATTTGATGAGTTACCAAAGTTTTCAAGATCGCTCTGGTAAATCCAAGTTTGGACAAAAATTAATCTTATGCTTAAAACTACCATGCAATTTAGGAAATTAGTTAAATTTGTCAAGAAATGCTTGTCACTATTTTTAATTGGATCCGAAAGTTCGACATTTATTTTAACTGGTCCAATGATATTTATCTCTGGATGAATTTGTCTAAATGTCTTGACATTTTATGGAAAGTGTCCAATTTTAATTTAAGGTCCAGTGATTATTGGGTGTGTCACATTTTATGCAAATGGATTAATGCAAGGAGCTGGAATTGCATTTACGAATTGCATTGCCATTTGATGTACCCCACATAACAGATTTTGTCTTTCACTTGGCAGGCCTACCAGTACACACCTCTCAGCTTCAATCCACTCCCCCAGTACCTGCTGCTTTACCTCATATTCAGAAAATTTTCTCATTCCCACGCTTTGGGCATTCTCTCAGGCCCATAGCTTCCACACTTCGGCCTGTGAGTGTCCCTAAGGCAATCTCACAAGCCTATTCGGAGCCCAAACCCTTTGGGAATATGCTCAGCAGCCTTAAGCCCGAGCCCATCAACTCCTATAGCTTAGCCCATGTCCGAAACCTACCTTTTAGGCCTAGCCCCTCGACCCTTTCTTTAATATTTAGGCTAGTCGATCCCTTTTTAAGGTAATTAGATTCAACTCACCCTTTTGAAATAAAATCCATCTCACTTCTTTATTAACTTTCAGCCCATTTTTAATTAAAAATGGTCCACGCATGTTTTCCTTTAATTAGTAAAAGGCCATCATATTTTCTATATTGCACTTTAATCCATACTTTCTCATATTTTCTTTGTGTCACATCATTTTCTCATATTTTCATGCTATGCCATTTACTTTGTAATATTTTCATTTTGACCCGAAGTTTTCCCATATTCATGTTTTGACCCCGAATGTTTTCAAAATTGCATTTTGACTTGGAACTGGCCTCTATTCATATTTTGACCAAAGTTTTCCCAAAATTTCATTTTGACCCAAAATTTTCCAAAATTCTATTTTGGCCCTAAATCTTTCTAAAATTGCTATAAAGCCCTCCAACTTTTGAAAATTTATGGAGAGGCCCATTAACCCTTGGAAAGTTATTTGAAAGCATTCAATTAGCTTCCAAGGTCTATTAACAATCTTCAAATCCACTTTTTGCTTGCCTTTATTTAAGATAACTTTATTGCAACTTGTTCGATGTTTAATTAAATGCTATGCTTGACTGCTTTTTAGCCTTAATAAATTATTTATGCCTTGATCTTATGTTTTGTGTCTTGGGTAGGGTGCGGATCTTTCTTCTTCTTCCTTTTTTTCTTTTTCCTTTTTTTTTTTTTTTTTTTTTTTTTTTTTTTTTTTGGTGACGAGGTTCACATCCAAACACCCAATTTCAATAAGGACTTTGGATTAGAGTCTTATTTACGTGTTTATGCTTGTTTGGCCATTTTACATGCATTTGTGTGTTCCTTTTCTTAGATCCCTTATCTTGTGATGCTATGTTTGGATGTTTCATGTTTAGATTCATGTTCATCTTTATATCCATGCTTGCCTGCTTATATCTAACTTCTTGCATCTTTTCATGTGACCTTTAGCTCATATGGCAACCATTCTTGCCTAAACTTGTAAATAAAATTAGGAATAAAATTAAAATACTCCAAGGCCAAGATTTTAAAATTTTTCTAATTTTTTTCTACTATAACTCTAGTTAAGATTCGGTCTAGTTGTTTGACTTGTTTCTAATAGATTTAGGGCAGCTCATGTGCTTATACATGTGGGATGTAACTGTAATTTCAAATCGTTTACCAAAAAAAAAAAAAAATGTTATCTCAAATCTAATGCTCTGTTTGTTTCAACATTAACATTTTTTGAAAATTTGTTCATTTTCCATAAAGAATTTTCTGGAAAACTATTTCATTTTCTGATGTTTGGTAACGACTTTGAAAATGACCTTGAGAATGTTTTCTGGTGTTTGGTATGCAATTTTTTTTTTTTAATTTCTTGTATAATTTAAAACATGTGTATTATGTAAACCAACTAATGTAATCAATATAAATAAAAAACCAAGAATTAATATGGTTTTTGTACGTTCATATATATGGACAGTAATGTATACACACACACACACACACACACACACAGCTCTATTCTAGAAGCAAATGTTAGGGTCGCCTAAGGCCCCAACTAGAAAAAGGCCCCCAAATTTTAACCAATAGTGTTATTTTTTTTCCCCATTATAATAGTATTAATTAAGCTCAAATATTAGTTAATAAATAAAATAATATTTTTATCAAATAAAAAACAAGAAAAAAATGCTATGTCAACAATATTTTTTGCAATAAATCCTAAGTGGTAGGTTGTTACAAGCTATTATTAATGATAAAAAAATTAATTTCAACGATGAATTTAAATTGGAACCAGTAACAACTTAACACATAGGATTTTTTGTGAAAATATTGTGAACTTCTCTCAAATAATTAAATAAAAAAAGCAATATACAAAAAAATTCACAACATTTTTCACAAGTTGAGTTGGTAAACTTTTATTAGTTTTTATCTAAATTCATTATTAACATCACTTTTTTACTTACTACTGTCATTCTGCCACATCATCAAGTTAAAAAGTTTCGTAAAATTTTGTGTGTATAGACTTTGTAAAAAAATAAATCTACATAGTTCATGTTAATTAGTTGTAATTTTTGCATTTAAAACAAGACAATAAAGTTTAAGTAATATTTAATTAAAAAAATCATATTTAAATATATAAAATACCTCAATTTCAATTTTCGCCTTAGGCCCTAAAATACATTAAGCCACCTCTGCATAAATAGCACATAAAAAGCAATGGGTCTCATCCTTATTTTATATATTCTTTGCACTTTTATATGCAAAAAGAAGTAACTTCTACCTGGAATCCATCAAATAGAAAATTTCTTAGAGAAAAAAAAAAAAATCAAGCTTGGAATTCAAAACAAAGAATATATGATTAAATAAAAAGCAAAGAGGAGAGAGAAAGTGAGACAACTTACCATGAGAGAGAGTAGGAGCCAAAAAATTATGTTTCCTACAGCTATAGAAGAATATAATATTTATAGGAGATGCAACAAGTGAGAGAGAGATTGTTTTCCAAAAAATTTTTTTTGGAAAACAATCTATAGAAAATAAGCCTTATTTTTATTAGGATTTTTTGTTGACTAAATATTGTTTTCCGTTGACCAGGTTTTTTTTTTGGCTACCAAACACTAGAAAATGTGGAAAACTATCTTTAAAGAAAGTTTTCCAACGAAACAAACAGAGCGTAAATCAACTTCCTTCATATTACAACCTTATACAAGCCATCTTTCATTAAGCCAATTAAAAAAATGGGATTTACATATCTGTAATTTAGATGTTCTAATGGATTGCCTGGGACTTGAACCCAGAACTAGTCAGATCGTGTCGGGAAAAAAACAATTCGTCAGGGGACACGCTTGCAGCCGCATCTAGTCCACACAGCGCATCCTAATGAGTCTAATATAGGCGCATCGACCAAAATGGCACACCCTTGCTTCCCAGTTCTTGGTTCAGAATGATGAAATAAACAATTACAAAATGGACCAACATGGCACTTCTATTTTTCCTTAAGATACGAGACAAATGCTTAATTGGATCTGTATAGCTCTTGATTCAGATAAGAACAATTAAAATCATCCGATTAGAATGAAACACAACCTTAATTTCTACAAATACTTCCTATAGAACTAACCAGAAAATGTTGTTTTGACATTTATCTCCCACCCCAATTCCTGCATCAAGACAAGCCAGGAAAATTAAAAAGTGGGCCAAGGTTCAAACAAAGCTGAGCAAATTGATAATCTCTACAGTCACAGCAATTTGACTACAACTAAGAACTAAAATACACACGTGTATATATAGACATATGATAGTGGGGCAGATTACCTGCTTTTCGCTGGAGTCATTTCTTGAATTGCCTTTACAATGGATTGAAGTTCTTGAATCGCCATGCTTCCAAGCTGCTTATTGAAGATGTGTTGGTTCTATACAACTTTATTCATTCCAATAATTCTTTCTACCATGGAATGAACTTCTTTAATCGTTGTGATTTCAAGCAGCTTAGTTCATCGTGTACTGCCTCTATGCAACTCTCTCTGTTCCATCAATTGCCTTTTTAATGGAATCAAGTGATTTTATCATTTCCATATATCCACATGTGTTTGACGTACAAATTTTATTAAAGTCCGTAATTCCCTTTAGCATTCATATGGATATATGGAAAATTTGTGTGATTATAGTATGAGTTTCTTACAATTTTTATTGTTTTTAGGGTGGCAATCAATCAAGTGGTTTTTGATTAAGGCATGGATAACACTTTTTGGAGGCTGACCAAGTGATTAGTATTTAAGGCATGGATAACCCTTTTTAGAGGTTGAACGAGTGGTTTGTGCTTAAGGCATACATAGCACCTTTTTGGAGGTTGAAGGAGAATGCCTATATATTTTGAAAGAATGAGAATGCTTATATACTTTTGATGATGCCGAAAATCGTCAGTAAGACGCATAGTCTTGACGTATTCGAAACAACACTTGCGCAACACAAAAAGAAGAAGAAGACCCTACAGAGAGTACCAGTGTGGTACCAGCTAAATACCCTCCAAATGTCAAGTTAAAGAATTTTCACAACTCTAGAGTAAGGGAGTTAATACCGTATTGGAAGCTATTTCGATTTGGTTAGAGGAATGAAATATTTCGATACCGGTATACCATTTCAGAGTTAGCGCAATTTCACAATTATATATATATATATATATATTCTCTTTTTTTTACTCAAAAAAAAAAAAAAAACTTATATAGTATAAATTAACATATTTAATTATATTTAAAATTTTTTCTCTTTTTTATGCATGTTCAATTATTTTAAGCTAATGTCTTGTCCATTTCACTATCCAATAAAAAATTAAAACTAAATAGGAGTGGTAAAAAAATTAAAAATCTAAATGAAAATAACTCTAGATAGTTTTCTATGAAATTAAAAAAAAAAAAAAAAAGAGTAAAGAAGTGGCAGGCAAACCACTTTGGTTTCTCCGCCTATTAATAACTTTGGTTAAATCAAAAGTTGGTAGGAGTGAAATAGTGAAGAAGTCATTTTCAGTTTCTATGTTAACATTCTCTTTAGAAACCTGGACTCGAAGAAATGCTAAAAGAAAAAGAGAGACAATGAGGGAGAGAAGAAAAATGAAGAAGCTATGATACAATGATGACGAGCTCAAGCCTCAACGTCTGGCAATATCTCAACAGTGATGAAGGTTTAATAGTGGCGAAGAGGTGCTGTAAGTAGCAAAAAATTTCTAGAAGCCTATTTCAATTTGTAACGGTCTAGAATGAAGTTACCACCAAAAAGCATCAGAATCTACTGAAATAGCCGATACAAGCCAAAACACCCCAATATTTAGGACGGTACGATTCAGCCCCATTTTTGTACTGGTCCAACCTCTAGCACGAAAAATTTCGGCCATATCAGCTGGTACTGTATGGAATTAACTCCCTTGCTCTAGAATGTCAGAGTTAGGGTGAATTATGCGTATCTTGGTTTGTAAGGGTTTTGGGGGTTTTTATAGTAGCACGGAGCTGACCTTTGTTTCTTGGCAGAGAGGGTCTTTCTTTGTAGGAAAGGTCCTCTTAAATACACGTATCTCGTGGGATTTTTTCCTTATTGGGATTCCTTTGATTAGGGTTAATTGTGGGGTACAAGATATTACCTTTCATGAATGTTCGTGAAGGTCAAGCAAAGCCATGCTGGACCTGTCATGCTCTTTGTTCTCATCGGCCTCTCCCTTCCCATCGGCCTATTACTCTGCTTGAGGATTCCCATCATCTTCATATATATGCCATCGGGTATCAAGGTGAGGTCATTGGTTTAAGGCGTCTATTTCACATGTCTTCACATGTAGGTGAAGCTGATGGGCCCAATGGAGCCATTAGCTTCCTTGTATGCAATGTGTTTATAAAATATCCTCGTCAACTGCCCTCTACTCCATGGCTTTATTGGCTGTAGCTGACGGGCCATAGAGTGTCGCTTTTCTTTCATTTATTTTTTATTTGTTGAAAAAAGAGTCATCATTAATGACTCTTTAAACAACTTTTATTAAATGCTAGGACACGTGGCAGAGGTTGTCTAGCCTCATTTCTAAACAAAGGCGTCGCTTCGTTTCCTATGCTCTTTTGTCTTATAAATAGCCTATCACTCTTCTCATTTTTCCTTATCTCATTCTTGCGATTCCTAAGAGAGAGAGCTGTCATTCTGTCATCTTCATTGTCATAAGCCTATGGATCCTGTCATCCCTATCGAGTTATGAATCAATCTTATAAGTCATCTTTTCCTTTAATTTCTTTTTTGTACTTTCATTTTTTCTAGTCAGTCGTCACTTCTGTAGAGAGACCCATCAAATAGGTTCTTAGATTACTCCGTCGCTTGTAGGTGAATAGATGTCAGGTGATAGAGAAGCAATGAGTGAACAATCACCATCAATTCGTGAGGGAGCGGGCTATGACAAAGTCTACCTGTCAAGCCATAGGCCCAAAGAGGGCTTTTCCTAATCGTTAGAGAGGAAACTTTCTGCCCATTCTCTTGACGACGAAGAGGGAAGTTATGATGGAGATGAAGTAGAGGAAAAAGAGGGAGAAGAGGATGAGGATGAGTATGTCGAGGGAGAAGGGAACGGAGAGGAAGGTTGCCCCTTCATTCTTCCCGCGATATGGACCGTCAATAACTTTAAGCCAATGATGACAACTAATATTTTTAAGAATTTACAGGATCATTACCAAATCCCTAATAACATTCCAATCCGTCTACTTGGAAAGGTAAAAAAGTTACTCTAGGAAGACCGCGGACGTTGGCATGTATGATGCCTTGTTCGTGGCAGGATTGAGATTGCCATTGACGGTATTACACCGTCAGTTAGCCACTTTCCTAGGTCTATCCATTAGCCAAATAGCCCCCAATGCTTTCAGGATATTCATAGGGGTTGAAATCCTTTGGGGTCATTTGAGTGGGGGGAACCGTCAGCTTACTTTGGACGAGTTCTTTTGGTGCTACAGACCCTAACATATCTCCTTGTCTAAGGGGATATATCAGTTTGTAGCAAGGAAGAAGACGCTTAGGCTGGTGTTGAACATGCCTGACTCTAATTGAAATTGGAAGGGTAGATACTTTTTTTGTCTAAGGGATGGACTAGGTATGCCGTCGAGAAGAGTTGGTGACGATGCCTCATGGTTTTAACAATACTTAGGGTATCGTCAAGGATTTAAGTTTAGCATCATCTATGTTTATTTTTTCTTCATTTATTTGTTCAAGTGCTTAAGGTTGTCTTCTTTTTTAAGCTAGCATTCGCACGCGTATAACTGATGAGCAGAAGGCTTTCATTCATCAGATGCTTGAGATCCCTTTTTAGAACGGAAGTTTAGGGACCTAATCACCCTTGTTGAGTTGCACACCTATTATGGTGGTCCTGTGCCGATGCCTGTAGCTCGTAGACTAAACATGTACTCCTATTGGTGTAAGTCCTTACTCCTTTACTTTTTTCTCCTTGTTGTCTTCTGTTTGTTTGCTTTTCTAACATCTGTCTCTTACCCTTCGCAGAAATGGAGGCAGCGAGGCAAAGAGCCTTGGTAAGGGCGTCAGTTGCGGCACGCAAATAGAAGTGGAAGGAGGGGGCTTCCACGTCGACTCCTAAGGTCATTGAGAAGGTGACTTACAAGCAAAAAAGTGAAGGGAAGGATGATTGCCCACTTAAAAAAGGGCCAAGCACCCCTGTCGACGGCAAACAGCCAAAGCAGCTGTTGCCCCCCAAACCCAGCCACAGAATCGGCAAAGGGTTAATGATGGCGAAGGGTCCTGTCACTCAGGGAGCCTTCCATTGCCTGCTGACGCATCAGGATCATGTCATCAAGGCGGTTGAATCAATTTTTAAGGAGACGGACATGGACTTTTATGCCGAGTAGCTGATGGAGGAGCTTAGGGCATTGGGTCTCTTTAACCTTGCTAGGATATGCTTCTTTCCTCAAACTTCGTCCCATTTTTTTCTTTTGTTGACCGTTTGTTTTGTCCTTAGGCGTTGGTACGCATGAAAGTGCTTCAAGATAGATGCATTGCTAGCGAAGGGGTGATTCGATGGCTTTGCAAGCGTCAGGATATTTAGAGCAAGGAGATGGATCAGTACAAGGAGGCCATCCATACTCTCAACAAGGAATTGATGGTTGTTACAGAAAAATTGCAACAAGAATCCAACCTCTGAGAGAAGGTGCAAAAGGACAAGTATAGCCTGAAGGCGGAGTTGGTGACTCTTCGAGAGTAGACGGAGAAGACCAAAGCTGACATCGTGGTGGATTTTAAGGCCTCGCAATCTTTTATTGATGCATGTGACATTTACTATGGCGACGGTTTTGATGACTGCTTGAACCAGGTTGGGTCCGTCTATCCAAATCTTGACTTGTCCAAGGTTTCCATGGATGACCCAATGCCAATGACCCCTGCAGGTGGTGACATTATCAGTGAAGAGACCAATGACTCTACTTATTCAGAGTAGGATCTGAAAGATGATGGCATGGTTCTTGCTCAACCTACTCTTGAAGGACCCGTCGCTCCCTTGGTCCTGCCTACTAAAGATCCTCCTCTTAACGATGCCAAGAATCCTTCTACCTAGGACGCCCAGAATCCTCCTACCAAAGATGACGAGAACCCTCCTATTTAGGATGTCTAATATCCTTCAGTCTAGTTTTTATTTGTTTAACTTTTTCATGTATCCCTTCTTATTTTCAGAAAATATTTGGGTGCCCTTTTGTTTTTGGGCTTTTGTTGTAAATACTGCCTTTTATTTATGGCATTTATTTAACATTTTACGCTCGTTGCTTTTAGTATGCTCTTGTTATGTGTTGATTTCCTATTCCATCTACCTTGGAGCTAGCTTACATTTTAGAATACACTTGTCCACTAGGGTGTAACAATCCTTTAGGGACTTAGCATTTTTGGGTACGTTAGCTACTTAATAGTAGTAAACTCGTCCACTTAAGGACTATTCACAAACTAAGTAATAAAGTCGTTGATAAGTGTAATTTTTACATGATTTTTATTATCCTCTTATTTATTAAAATTGTTAGTTTTCCTTTATTTCTTTTGATTTGATTTGATTTTTATTTATATTTATCTATTCATTTGTTCTTTGAAGGAATTAGAAGATTCAGATTAATCTACAAGGGCTTTACATGCAAAGTAGGGCTATGCCAATTAAATTCAAGTCTAATTTAGATTAGGATTCCAGGTTGCACATTAGTTAGTATTTTTGGAATAACTTTCGGTTCAGATATCCAATCGAGATGATTTAAGTTGGGATGGAAAGTTAACTTAAAGGGCTACAACTTTGTAGTTTACCAAAAGTCCGAATTCTGACGGTAAATGGGCCAAAACTGTCAGTTAAGCGAAACCTAAAAATCTGGGATTTTCTCCAAACAGGAATAGGATTCCTTGACCTATTTAAAGGCTCTTTAGGGTAAAAAGAAAAGGAGAAACCTAAGAGGAAAAGGGGGTGCCGCATAGAAAAATTTGCTTCTGGGGAGTCTTTTTGAAGAGGAGGATCTGAGGACAAAAGCGAAAGCTTCATGTTGATCAACCAATTCAGATGAAAAACATAAGTTTTATTTGTTTTCTTTTCAATTTTATTATGAATTAAATTTTATTTTCTAGAGCATTGATGTAGTCTAGCAATGAACACACAATTTATTTTCTGAGTTATTTTATTTTTAATATTTCCATGATTGAGTGTTTAATTCTTATTCTTAATGCTTACTATTTTTCTTTATGAATTGTTGTTTGATCAATTGAATTACAATGAGACCGAGAGGTGATTTGTTATTTTAGTTCTAGAATTAAACACCATTAGTTGAGTGAAAGTAGAGATGCTTTTCTTGGAAAAATCTGGTTTTGTATCTCATACAAAACACATGCAGCGGAAGCAACAAAAAAAGAAAACGGATCTACTTCAATTATGAAAGATAAACATGTAACCATGAATTCTAGAATCAAAGAATAGAAGGCATACCTTGGTGCAGTGAATTTCAAAACCTTGACTTAAAAATACCTTCAATCTTCATCTCAATTCCACATGGTGCACAAGATGTGTGGTCTCTCAATCAGTCTTTTGTACATAGATTCTCAAAGAAAAATCCTTCTTCTTCTCCTTGTGGAGAAAAACTGATTTGTTTTTCTTTTCATCTTACGTACGTTTTTAACCATTCTCATCGTTTCTTTATTTAATAACACTTATTAAATAATGACTGATTTCTACTTGGGTTAGCCTTTTGGGCCTACCCAATTGGGCTTTAGTTTATGACTTGAGATGAGACTAAAGGGACCAATAAGACACTAGCTCCAATGGGCCTTGGACTTTTCTGTCAACTCTTGACAAGTCCAAAGTTACCATTAATTATATTCAATACCACTATAAGAATATAATTGCACTCTAGGCCTTATCTATAAATTATATCTTAAGACTTTATTATACATTCAACCCCTTCATTAAAATATTCGTAGTAATACAAAATTATTAATACTGACAGCTACTTTGAAAATTACTACATATTAATCCTTGAGTACCCGGTTTAATCCTTTATGTTATTCATTAGATATTTATGAAATCTAATTCCATAAATATATACTTTAGTAACTCTTTACTAAAGTGGTTGGGCTCAACACTTTGAATAACCAAACCCATTAAACTTATCTCAAGAGAATATTTTATATCTCCGTTAAAAGATTATGAATTCCATCTTGAGAATATATGTTCCATCAACACTAAATGCGACTGCCCAATATATTGAGATTTTGACCATAACTTATAGATCTCACTCTTGATATATCAAAGCAACCTACATCTCATAATCCGGTCCATTATTCTCTCAGGATTTAGAGTTGATGTAAATAGAAGTCGTAAGCTTTATTATTCATTTGACAGTTCTTAAGAGAATAATAAATCTCATAGCGGTCCAGTTCAATATGTCTTAACTCTTAAAACATATCAACATAACAACTAGAAGTCTCCACTTCCATAATCAAGACAAATCATCTTAGTTGGTATGTTATAGTTTTCGCAGATGAAATGCCCAATTTCATCATTGACTACGAACTAAAATTCTGAGTTTACAAAGAACTTATGATTTATATCTTCTGTGACTAAATCACATAAATCACATACTATGCATCTCATGGACTAAGACAATGTCCCATTAGTTCATAAATAGTCTCAAATAATTAAACAACTTAATTATTCATGACATGCCAATAAATTGGATTTTAGGGTACAAACCCTAACAATTTCCCACTTGCTCTCAAAGACAATTTACCACATATCCGACACTTATCTCCGTATAGAGTAATTCATAGTCACTCTAAGGCAAGGTTTGGAAACAAGTCTTAGCTAAATTTAATGAATAAATTATCTTTTCTACTACTACTTTTCACGTACTCATATCTCTCTAATGAGATGATACTTACGCTTAATGTGTATCTTCACCACCTAGGATGAACACATATCTTGAAGTCCAACTTCATGAATCACAATCAAACTACAAGTCAGTATTTGTACATCCAGTATCACTTCACTTTAGTGGACAAGCATATAATCCCTCATTCTCCTAAGATATTTAAGTATATGCTTTACTCCCACTAAATTAAGTGATCTTTGATTCAATTGATATTTGCTTACCATGGCTACCGCAAAATAGATATTTAGCCTAGTATTTAGCATAGCATAAAGACTTCCTATCGATTTGATATAAGGAGCCGTCTTATATGCTCTTCCTTTTATATGTCTTAGGACTACAGTCCTATATAAAGGAACTTCAAACTTTAAAAGGAAGGAATCCTTTCTTAAAGTATTTCATGCTATACTTGGCTAAAATCTAATCTATTTAAGCAGTTTGAGATAGATTTAATATCCTAATTTTTGAATTTTAACAAAGTTATAATTCGTAGGATGTGACTAGTCTTTCCCAAGTACTTTATATCAAACTGGATTAGACAACTAAAAACTCATTCGATGACAATAACTCTATATCATTCTAAATGATTAGAATGTCATCAACATACATTAAGAAATTTATTATTCTATATAGCCTTTACACACATAAGGTTTTTTAAATACTTGATCAAAATCAAACCATTTGATTGCTTGATCAAAGATGATATTTTATGATTTAGATGCTTGCTTTAGTCCATAAATGGATTTTAAGCAACTAGCATACTAAACACTACTGGTTCTTTGCTATGAACAAGTCTAGTTACATCATATAGATGTCTTTCTCAAGATTGCTACTAAAAGAAGCTTTCTTGATATCCATTACCATATTTCATCATAATGAAATATAATAGATAAGAGAATTTAGATAGAGTCAAACTTGACTATTGGTGAAAAAATATTTTCATAGTTGAACCATTTCTTTTTGAATAGATCTTTTCACGACTAGTCTTGACTTTGAAGGTTTGCACCTTCAAAACTATCAATCTCATTTTCTTGTAGACCAATTTGAAAACAATAGGCTTAATGCAATTAAGCGCCTCTACAAGTTCTAGACTTTAAATAGAATTTAATTCTATTCACATAATCTTGAATCAATAATCCATATTCATATCATCTATTTCCTTTACGTAGGACCGAGGATCAAATTCATATCCTTGTGGAATATATACAAAAGTTTATTCCAAAAGTATGAATTTATTTGGTAATCCTCCCACTACGATATTGTACCCGTGTATTAGCTATATATCTAGAATAATGTCTTGTGGCGTATCTAATACAACCATTTCATTTCCAAAAGTACTTTATAGTTGTCCTATAACAAATTTTGACATTTTTCTTTTAGAACAATCTACCTTTACTTTGAAAGAGCCCTATTCCTCCTTTATGTATGCACTAACTTAAAGAAGTTATTGGAACTTTATTCATTTACAAAAAGGAACCCTAGATCATATTATCCTTTAAATAGAATTCATAGATTGTGAATATAACAAAATAATGGTTTTAAAAGCCCATCTTTCACCAATCTTGAATACCATTTAGATTAATAAGATCTAGACATAAGTGCCAAAACATACAATAACAAAGGATGGAAACTTTCTCTTTAAAAAGTAAAACATATAAATTTCCATCTAGAAAACAATCATGGACAATGCTTAGCTTTACCAAAACAGAAACAATTTCCTTTTGGTCATGCTTTTGAGACTAATTTCTTTTTGGCAATTACTAGGGCAACTAACTTGTCCAACTGTTTGGTATTATAATTCCTCTTCTTATCACCCTTACCTTTCGGTTTAGGCTAAGAATTTGAATTAAATCCTAAGAATTTGAATTAAATCATATTGATCCTAGCCTTAGCTTTTAGGATGTAATCCGTTACGTAGAATTCACTAATCAATTCAGATAATATAAAAAGAATTTATTTTCAAAACAATTTGAAATGATCAAATGATTCTAACAAGGACTTGTGGATCACATCCACATGAGATTAATATTTAATCTCTACATCCAAGAATTCCAATTCATTTTTAAAATAAAATATTTTCATAAAATGACATAGAATTAGAACTCCTTAAGCTTTTCTTAGCACTCAATGTGATTCATACCAAACATCTCATTTAGACTTAATATAAAGTCTAAGTTTAGTACTCTTTCTTGCATCTCATGCAGTAGCACAATTGAGATAGAAGCCAATATAACATATTAGTAACAGCGGGGAAGAAAGGTAGGCCTTTAGATCTTTAAATGCTTGTTAACACTTGGCTATCCACTTAAAAGACTTTTTCAACGTGCGCAAGAAAGGTAGGAATTTGTTCGTTGCCCTTGATACGAACCTATTCAGTGTGGCTACCTCACCGTTGAGGCTTTATACTTCTTTTACGTTCCTTGGTGGTGCTATCTCCATTATGGCTTGGATTTTGTTTAGTTTGACTTCGATACCTCTCTGAGACACCATAAACCCCAATAATTTTCCAGCTGTCACCCCAAATGCACACTTACTCGAACTGAGCTTCATGTTATAAGAGTGGAGGGTATCAAAGGTCTCCTTGAGAAAGTCCAAATGGTCATCCTCCCTTCAGCTTTTTACCAGCATGTCGTCAATGTAGACTTGGACATTTCTTCCAATCTGATGTGCAAACATCTTGTTCATGAGCCTTTGATATGTTGCGCCCGCATTCTTAAGGCTGAATGACATCACTTTATAGCAGAAGAGGCATTGGCTAATGATGAACGAAGTCTTTTCTTGATCAACTTCGTCCAGCTTGATTTGGTTGTAGCCAGAAAAAGCATACATAAAGCTCAATATCTGATTTCTGGCTATAGAATCTACTAGGATGTCAACCTGTGGGAAGGGGTAGGTATCCTTGGGGCATGTGTTGTTTAGGTCCGTAAAGTCTATGCATATCCTTCATTTCCCATCGGCTTTTTTAACCATCACTATGTTTGCCAGCCAGTCAGGATAGTATACTTTTCTAATGAAGTCTGCATCTTTTAGCATGCAAATCTCTTCCACTATAGCTTGGTCTTGTTTTTGGGCAAACACTCACTTCTTCTATTAGATAGGGGAAAATTAGGCGATAGATTCAATTTGTGCACCATGACCGAAGGGTCAATCACGGTCATGTTTTCATGGCTTCAAGCAAAGGCATCCTAGTTTTCTTTTAGAAATGTCGCGAGTGCTTAACGGATTGGCAGACTAGCAAGAGTGCCAATCCTGGTTGTCTGTTTAGACCTTGAGTTATTGAGGAGTATCTCTTCCAATCCCTCAATAGCTGCAACCATCCTCTATTTTTCTATGCTCATGGTCTATAAATGGTCGTCCATTTCTAGCATCGCAATGTAGCACTTGCGTGCTACCACTTGGTACCCATGTACCTCTCCTACTCTATACTCAGTGGGGAATTTGATCATTAGATGGTAGGTCGAATTAATGGCCTTCCATGAGTTAAAAGTAGGATCACCCAGGATGGCATTGTCGGCAGATGAGCAGTTGACAACCAAGAATGTAACATCCTTAGTAATTTATTGAGGGTAGTCATCGACCATCATGGGTAATGTGATTGCACTGAAAGGGTACACTCTTGTTCCTCTGAACCCAACAAGCGATGCATTGGTCGGTATGAGCCAATCTCTGTTAATCCTCATTTTTTGGAACGCCGAGTAGTAGAGGATGTCAGCAGAGCTTTCATTGTCAACTAGGACCCAGTGAGTGTTGTAGTCCGCTACCCGTATGCTAACGACGAGTTCGTCGTTGTGTGGGTGGTGAAAGCCTTGGGCATCTTCTTCCGAGAATTTGATTATAGGGTTATCAACCCATACCATTTTTAGGATGAAACCCATTAGCTAGACATTCTGAACCATCCTCAAGTAAGTCTTGCGGGCCTTCTTGGATGAACTAGAAGCGGTGGTGCCCCCTACAATCATTCTTATGTCCCTTATGGGGGGCCCAAGATGCTCGTTATCCCTCCTGGTAGCCTACCCCTACGGTGGATCTGCTTTCTCTTTACTGACGAATCGTTGTAGTTTACCTTGTCTATCAAGGGCCTCAATCTACTGCTTGAGGTTGTAGCACTCAACTGTGTCGTGACTGTGATCCCGATGAATGTGGCAATACTTATCTCTAGACCTCCTACTAGGATCTCCCTTCAACTTGCTGAGCCACGTCAAGGCTACTTCATCCTTGGTCTACATCAGGACCTGATCGATAAGAGTCGTTAGTACAGTGAAGTTTGCAAATCTTCCAATGGGGATTTGGAGCGCCAACTAAAATTATATAAGAAATTTAAAATTCCACTCCAACTAAAATTATATATATATATATATATATATAAGAAATTTAAATTTTAAGAAATTTAAAATTCCACTCCAACTAAAATTATATATATATATATATATATATCTTATTAATTATTTGGATATTTTAATTTAAGTAAAACTATATTAATTAAGTTTCAAGAAATTTAAAATTATACTCCAACTAAAATTCTATTGTAAAAAATTTCAAGAAGTTAAAAATAAATTTAATATTTATATTTTAATATAATAAAACTTTCACACTACATTCTGTCTTTGCCTAGTTCAATATATATCTGTAGCATTAGATAGTTAATTTATAGTTTTAAGTGGCTTTATATATATATATATATATATATGATAGTTTTGATAATATTTTTTCCACTTAAGTTATAGTTAAATAAATGTCCACTTAAGTTGTTTAATCTTTGTGTCAAGTGAGTTAATAAGTGGAAAATACTAAGGTGAGGCCAAAGAATTTGACAACCCTGGCCTATTTTATACCAAGCCCAAGGCCCGTGTCGAGGAGGAAGAAATGTCCAAGGATGAACGAAGGAAATCCAAAGTGCCAAGAAACATCGCCGAGGACGATCTTGTCCTCAACTAGTTGAAATCACAAAAGGGAAGATCGGCACGCCATCAAAGGTAGCCTCCCCAAGCATCCTAAGAAAAAGGAATAGTACAATGAGTCAGCCATGGGAGCATGGCGCAGAAGCAATTCAAGGAAAAACTGTCACTTTCGCATTAAATGTCCACAACTAATGTCTTGGCCGCATTAATGAGGAAATGACTCCTGAACAATGTTTTCTTGGTTGTTGCAACCACAAGAGGTTTGGGAAGGTGGTTGATGGGACAAATTCTCGAGTGGTGACTTGCATGATCAACAAATAGAGAGCCAAGATCAGTTGTAAAGGGATATATAATGTAAGAAACCCTCAAGAAAAGAAGGGCGAGAAACAGAGCATATAGTAGACATTTGTATCCTCTTTGAAACCTTTGCAACCAGGCACTGAAGAAATAATAAGAACTACAAGCTCCTCAAATGAGAGCCAAGGACAAAACTTCACACTTAGCCCATGGTCTTGTTATTCAAATCAACTCATAACCATGTCTAGTTGTTGTAACCCTCATTAAGGCCTAGTTCTTTAACCCATTCTCTATAACTTTATTATAGAACCATCCTCAACTCTCCAAGTCACCTTTCACAAAATTACTTGGAGAGCGTCAACTCTCCAAGTCACCTTTCACATGCCACATAGAAGGGGCTACACTGCCTCAACAATTCTAGCAGCTAACCTTCACCATTTATAACAGCAAAACAGACCCTGTGGAGCATGTGAGCCAGTTTAATCAAAGGATGGCTATCCATACCAAAAACGAGGCATTGATGTGCAAGGTTTTCCTATTTAGCTAGGGATTGGTGGTGATGAGTTGGTTTAATGGCTTAAAAACGGACTCTATAGATTTGTATAGGCAGCTAACCTAAGCCTTTGGCTCTCGTTTCATTACAAACATTAGAGCTCCTCAGCCCTTGAGTGCATTATTGTCCCTATCCATGCATGATGGAGAAACTCTAAAGGCCTACAGATATTGGGAGATGTATAATGAAATGGATGACAATTTCAACGATGTTGCCATCAGCACCTTCAAAAATAGCCTCCCAACCGAGCACGGCTTGAGGAAATCTCTGACTGGCAAGCCTACCACTAGTGTGCACCAACTGATGAAGCGGATTGATAAGTATAAACGAGTAGAGGAAGACTAGCTGAAAGGTAAGGGAAAAGAGAAGGTTATCCTTCAGGAGAAGAGGGATTTCAGGTTGGACCAATATAACAGCAACTGCCCGAGGAGAGGTTTTGTAGGGCAATCTGAAGCAGCCAATGCACAGACTATCAATGCTGTATTCTGAGAATCAGTACATCGAGTGTTGGAGAAAATCAAGAATAAGCCATACTTTAAGTGGTTAAATAAGATGGTGGGAGAGTCCACGAGGCGCAATCAGAACTTTTATTGCCAATACCACCAGGATCACGGACATACCACGGAGAACTGCAGGAACTATCTGGACTAGTTAGTTTGAGAAGGAAAGGCAAAGCACCTTCTGCATCATTCTAGTGGTCATCATGGCCAGACCCATTAAGAGCCTCAGAAAGATACCACTTTAAGGCCATTCGTAGGGACAATCAATGTAATTTTGGCCGCGCCAGGAAGAATAGGCATGTGCCCTTCATGAGTGTTATTTGTGGCTTAATTGCTTGCCGAGGAGTCCCAACCAGAGCCGAAGAAGGCCAGAATGAAGTTTCACCCAATCCTGAGTTTTTCGGAAGAAGATAAGATTGGAACCATCCAGCCCCATGATGATGCGCTGGTGATCACTCTCAGAATCGGGGACTACGATGTAAAAAAAGTGATAGTGGACAATGGCAGTGGGGCCAAATTTATGTACCCCGACCTCTATAAGGGGCTGAGGTTAAAACTGGAAGATTTGATGCCCTATAGCTCTCCTTTGATGAGCTTCAACAGGAAGCTTATTATTTCAAAGGGCATGATTAGACTGCCCATCCAGACCAGCCCGGAGATAGTGGAGGTGAACTTTATCATGGTGGATACCTACTCTCCATATATAACCATCGTCGGTAGGCCCTAGCTCCACTTGGGGGCTGTTGCCTCCTCCTTGCATCAGAAAGTGAAATTCCTATCTAGAGACCAGGTCCTCAAAATCCGTGGTTGCCAATCCATGGCAAGGCAATGTATGGTTGTTACCATTTCACATCGGCTTGATGCGAAGTCGTCAGCCCCTGCTGAACAAGACTTATAGCAATCAAAGGCCCCGGTGTCGCCTCTTGATACCACTGCTGATGGGGCAAAATGTGAAGATCTAGAAAAGGTGGTCATTGGTGGTGACCCAGAGAAGTTTTTCAGGTCGGAGCTCAGTTGCCTTTTCAGGAGAAGGAGGAGTTAATTGAGTTTCTTAAAAGAAATATAGACGTGTTTGCAGGGGACACCTATGATGCTCCAAGGATTGACCCAGCCTTCATTTGTCACCATCTAAATGTCAACCCATCCATCATTCCCAAGAAGCAGCCACCTTGGCCCCCATCAAAAGAGCACGCCAACGCGATTAAGGACGAGGTGAAGAAGTTTAAGCGTACAGGGGCTATCAAAGAGGTTTTTTACCCCGAATGGTTGGCCAATACCATGGTGGTCAAGAAGAAAAGTGGAAAATGGCAGGTTTGTGTAGATTTCATAGACCTAAATAAGGCATGCCCAAAAGACCTGTTTCCCGTGCCTTGGATAGATCAACTGGTGGATGCAATCGCAGGCCATCTTCGGATGAGCTTCTTAGATGCATTTCAGGGCTATCATCAAATACCACTAGCCCTGGAGGATTAGGAGAAGACAACCTTCATGACATCCATTGGGAATTACCATTACAAGGTAATGCCGTTCAGTTTGAAGAACACAGAGTTTACTTATCAAAGGATGATGACGAGGATGTTCGAGCCATGATTGGACAAGAGCATCAAAATCTATATTGATGACATGGTGGTGAAGTGTAAAGTGGTGTCCGAGCATTTAGGAGACCTTGGCAGCACCTTTAATGTCTTAAGGAAGCATAAGCTGCGCCTAAATGCTTCAAAATGCTCATTTGGCATAGGATTAGGCAAGTTTTTAGGCTACATGGTTACTCATTGGGGGATTGAAGTTAACATAGACCAGATCATGGCTATCTATGATTTAAAACCACCGCAAAATGCTAAGGAGGTTCGAAAACTTACTGAAATGATCGCCACCTTGAACCGATTCATTTCCAGGTCGGCGGATAGATGCAGACCATTCTATCTCTTGATCAATAAGTGGAAAGAGTTTGAGTGGTTCGAGGACTGTATTGTGGCCTTCCAACAAATCAAGGAGTACCTATTTCGACCACCTATCATGTCCAGCCTTGAGGCCGATGATGTCTTATATGCATATATTGCTGTAGCCCCTCATGCTGTAAGCTTGGTGCTAATACAGGATAACAATGGCCTTCAAAAGCCAGTCTATTATGTGAGCAAGTCATTACATGAAGCTGAGGTCAGATACTCATCCTTGGAGAAAGCCATACTAGTTGTGGTCTATGCTATGCGAAAGCTTTCCCATTATTTTCAAGCCCACACAGTGGTTGTTTTGACCCAACTACCCCTGAAGTCTTTGCTTCAGACTGTTGATTACACTAGAAGGATTGCCCTATGGAACACAATTTTGGGGGCTTTTAACATTAAGTACATGCCTCGGACCTCTATAAAGGGCCAGGTCCTGGCTGACTTGGTGGCTAAATTTGCTGAACCACCAGTAGAAATAGTAGCTGAGGGTCGAAACATGGATGGGAAATTCGTGGGGGTAATCTTTATGCTAGGACCCCTATGTTGGAAGGTGTACATTGATGGTGCGACAAATCAAAGGGGGTCTAAAGTAGGGCTAGTCTTAGTATCTCCTGAGAAGACCATCATAGAGAAATCCTTGAGACTTGGGTTCTTGGCCATAAATAATGAGGCGGAGTACGAGGCCTTGTTACAAAGAATGGCCATGGTGCAAAAACTGGGAGGAAAAACAGTAGAGATGTTTTCAGACTTGAGACTGGTAGTGGGCTAGGTAAAGGGAGAGTTGGAAGCTAGAGATGCGAGGATGCAAGAGTACCTAAGCCAGGTCAAATAGTTGCAGTCAGACTTTGATCTCTTCAGCTTGTCACATGTCTCTAGAAGTGGAAACACCCATGCAGATTCATTGGTTGCGCTTGCTACCTCCTTAGTAGGGGGCCTGCCGCAAACTATTATTGTCGAGCATTTGGATAAGGCAAATGAGGTTGCAAAAGGCATGGTTCATATCTATCATGTTAGTGTGGGTCCTAGTTAGATGGACCCTATGGTGAGATTCCTCAAAGATGATGTCCTACCTGAGAAAAAGTCAGAGGCTGAGAAAATATGGAGAAATGCTCATCGGTTCTGGCTGTCCAAGGACCACAAATTGTATAGGCGCTCCTATTCTGGGCTATATTTACTATGTATTCACCCGGAAGCATAAGAATTACTGCTTGAAGAGCTGCATGAGGGGATCTGTGGGAGTCACATAGGAGGAAGATCCTTGTCGCATCGAGCTATTACCCAAGGATATTGGTGGCCAGGAATGTAGAAGGAGGCCCTAGATTATGTTATAAAATGTGACCAATGCTAAAAGTTTGCCCTAAATATCCATCAACTAGGAGGGGTACTCAACCCTTTGTCTAGTCCATGGCCGTTTGCCTAGTGGGGCCTAGATATTGTAGGCCTTTTCCCCAAGGCAGTAGGAAATAAGAGATACATGTTGGTCGGCACAGATTATTTCAACAAATGAGTCGAAGTTGAGCCATTGGCCAACATTTGAGGTGTGGATGCTAAGAAATTCATTTGGAGAAATATCGTTACATGATTCGGGGTTCCTCATACCCTCATTTTGGATAATGGACTCCAATTTGACAACAAAACCTTCAGAAGATATTGTTGCGAATTGCAGACCACAAACAAGTACTCAACTCCAGCTTACCTTCAGGGAAATGGATAGGCTGAAACTGTTAACAAGGTCATAGTCAATGGGCTTAAGAAGAGGTTGGATGATGCCAAGGGAAGATGGGTAGAAGAGCTGACACACGTCTTATGGACTTACTGGACTACACCACGACAGTCAATAGGGGAGATACTTTTTGCCATGACTTATGGGGCAGAGGTTGTCATCCCTCTAGAGGTAAACTTCCCAATGCTGAGGACGGGCTCCTTCACTCCAAGAAGTAATGATAAACTACTAGGGAAGAGCCTAGATCTAATCGATAAACAAAGAGAAAAGGCAGTGATCTAGTTGGCCTATTACCACTAGAAGCTCAAGCAGAGGTACAATGCCAATGTGAAGCTAAGACCATTAACACCAGGGGACTTATTGTTGAGGAAAGTTGTGGGTGCTGCCAAGAACCCGTCCTTTGGAAAGCTAGGACCCAACTGGGAAGGACTATACCGAATTACTTCAGTAGCAGGAATAGGTGCATACCACTTAGAAGACTTAGATGGAAAGGCTATACCTTGTCCATGGAATGTAAATAACCTGAGAATGTATTATTATTAATAAAAGCATTTCTCTATTTCAAATTTTAAGTCTATTATAATTATATGTCTTGTATTTTGGTAAAAATCTAAGTACTAGACAGAACCAATGTCTTGTGTGGTCCTTGGACTCAAACCTATAGGGAAACTAGTTACTTCAAGAAAAATCTAAATACCAGACAGAACCAAGGTCTTGTGTGGTCCTCGGACTCAAACCTATAGAGAAACTAGTTACTTCAAGAAAAATCTAAATACCAGGCAGAACCAAGGTCTTGTGTGGTCCTTAAATTCAAACCTATGGGGAAATAGTTACTTCAAGAACAATCTAAGTGCTAGACAAAACCAACGTTTTGCATGGTCCTTAGACTCAAACCTATGGGAAAACTAATTACTTTTAAAGAAGATCTAAATGTTAGACAGAATCAAGGTCTTGCATGGTCCTCGGACTCAAACCTATGGGAAAACTAACTACCTTCAGCAAAGGCTCGAGTGTTAAATAGATCCCAGGTACTGTGTGACTCCTCGAACCATAACCTTTGAGGAAACTAACGAGTTTTAGCATTTGTCTAAGTTACAAATACAACCAAAGGGGAGTCTGACGCCTCGGACCACTTGCCTTGTCCACATTCGATAAAGGAGTAAACAAACATAAGTCCATGAGCATCACTTAAAGCATTTTAAGGTACGCCTAGGTCCCTTCACCTAAGGTATCACTTAAAGCCTCGATTGCTTTTCCTTAAAAATCAATACTGCAATATTCCCTTGAGATTAGCAAGTTCATGAGAAATGTGTGCTTCCACATCCTACCATGAGGTCTGCATTATAAACATAAATTCTTTTAAGACTCACTTAACGGAAGACAAATTTCGTTATCAAAGTTATTCAATTATCATTTTAAGTTTGAATTAAAATTTACATGGTGGATTCAACATCCTCAATTGTCCGATTAATGAAGGATGGAGCACACTACTAAGGATAGTCAAGTGTTAGTAAAAGCGTGAAAACATAATGAATAATAGGGTGTTATCATTAAAGAAGATGAGCACATTCTATTACAAAAAGGGCCATTACGAAAGTTCAAGTACACTTAAAAGAAAAGAAGAACAGGAAATAACAACCGAGACAATATGAACAAATAAAGGCAGCCTATTTCTTCAACTTTATGACCAATTTGTCCGTAGAGGGTTGTTGAGAGGCTGTGTCAGAAGTTGGAGGATCTTGGCTCAGAGGGATGGCTTTAGGGGGAACAGCTTAAAAGGGCTCAACCAGGAGAGCTGACTCCTTAGCATGAAGGGCTTGGGCATCAGCCATAGACTCTGCGGTTTTTTAGGGCACTTCAAGGTTCAGGCCTTCACTTGTTTGTATCGCCCTAAAAAACTCACCCTCTTCAGCTGGCTCATCAGGAGCGATCATAACCAGAGCAGCCTTAGGTCGAGCAGTCTCAGCCTCCTCAGAAGCAGCTTTAGCCTCAAAGCTAGAGGGGGCAGACTCCTGGATGGCAAGAGGGTAGTATACATTCTTTACCTTCCATAGGTTGGATGAGGTCTCAACCCCAGCTTGTTTAAGGGCTTCATTCCAGACCTGGGAGCAATAGAGCCTTCATACTCCATGTACTTGAGCCTTGAGAAGGGCCTGGGTCTTAGCCACTTCTAAGTCAAAAGTCGCCTTCTCAGCCTTCTCCTTAAAGGTCTCAGCCTTTGCCTAGCGAACTCAACCTCCTCTTTAGCCCTCAAGGCTTTGTCCCTGGCCCACTCTGCAACATTTTTGGCCCCTTTTGCCTCGGCCAGTTTCTTCCTTAGATCAGCGATTTGCTCTTTGGAAATCTTTAGCTGACCCTCAGCTTCTAGCAGGCACCTGGTCTAGTTCTCGACCTGTTTTTGAGCGCCAGCTAGGCTAGACTTAGCGCTATCCCTGGCCCTCGTCATCTACTTCAGATCCTCCTTGGCTTTTTGGAGATTGGACTCGGAGTTTTTGAGGGTCCGCATGGCGTCTAGGTGCTTGTCACGCTTGAGGTCCAGGGCCCTGCTCTAGTTATTAGCCACCTCTTCCAACCTGTATATGGCCTGGATAGCCTGCCCATTGAAACAAGTACACGATGAGTTAGAAACCAAAGAATAATAATTAATAGAGTCACAAGTGTTGGAAGGCTTACCATGCCTAAGTACCTCTTGAGATTGAGGATGACCTCCTACCTCCTCAAATCCCCCAACTCGGCCATATCAGCTGGGAGCAGTAGGAATCTCTCCAGGGCGTCAACCATATAAGTGCCTTCACCCCCTCGGAAGTCCTTGAGGGAGGTGTCGTCCATCAGAGGCTCCGCATGTAGCATTGGGGTAGGCAGCTAGACTTAAGGCTCAGATCATGTAGCAACTTCTTTCTCTTGGCCCTGGTGCCCAATCTTCAGCTGCTTCGAAGCTCGTAGGGCTTCATCTTCCTCCTGAGAGGAGCGAGATCTTCGATCCATTGGCTCTTTGCCTTCGGCAGGCCTCTTCCTTTTTGGGTCGGTGGGCTCTGGCTGAAGAGGTGGAGTCAGTTAGGTGGAAGATGACCTGGTCTAAACAGGAGTAGGAGGAGGAAGCTTGGGTGAAGGAGGAGGAAGCTTGGATGGTGGCTTCCCCGACACGTCCTTCCCTGACTAGCCCTCAATTAATTCGAGTAGGTTGGTTTGAGGTTTCCTCTTAAAACCATTCTCAGCCAAAGAATTGGTCCCTACTAATAGGAGATCCATTTCGGTCAAATTGGGATTGCCTAAGTCATCAGAGGGATCCTCGAATGGATTGACCTGGTCAAAAGCACCAAATTCCCAAATCAGCAACTTCTTCTTCTTCTGCTCTTTCTACCTCAGCCTCTGCAACCTGATAGGATGAAGAAGCGCCTACTGACGGAACGTCTTCTAGGATGGAAGATCCTTCAGGAAGTAGAAACCTGTGTTCTACTACGGTGATTTTGTGAAGCTGAGGATCTTTGGCTCTAATCACGTACTTTGGAGCTGAGAATGATTTTTGGAAGGGATCGTACCCGAGAATCTTGTGAATGGCTTTGATTTGGTTGTTAGCTTTGTTCACAAAGACCTTCACCCTAAGGATGGTTTGCAAATCCTCCCGGTTGACCAAGTGAAAGTGTCGTTCAAAGGCGTGCGGATCTGCAACTGAGCAATGTAGACTATGATAACACGAAAGATCAACCCTCTCCTACTCTGAATATCCCACCTGGTACCCTCTCCTCTGTCGAACAATGAAGGCCGTCATGTCACTCCTTGGACAAGATGAGAAAGTCCTTATTCAACCCCTTGCTGGACTCGGGGAGGCACTGAATAAGCCAAACCTTATCGTTCCTTGTCTTCATATAATAGGACTTACTCTTTAGGTGTTGGAGGTTGTCGCACCAGTTTACATCGTGGTAGGTTAACCTCAACCCCATTTTTTTTATTTAAAACATCCACACAACCTAGGATCCTAAGCACGTTGGTGGCACACTGGGTGAGAGCTAATCGAAAATCCCTAAGGTAGTCCCTCATCACCGGCCCCATTGGGATTCTCATACCACCTTCTAGGAAGGCGATTATGGGAATCACTACTTCCCCCTCTTGCCTCCTAAAATGCCATTCCCCTTCTTCACAATATCTTAAGCCTACATTACGAGGTATCTTATAGTCTGCCATGAACTTCTCCATAGCCTTTTCAGATTCAACCAAATTTTTAAACCTACCCATCCCTAGGAACGGCTGAAGGACTCAGGGAAGGATGAAAGAAAGAGAGAAAACATGAATTAGAGGGAGATAAAAACTTACAGAAATAAGGAAAAGCTCCTTGGACAGGCTTTCTGTGCAGAAAAGAAACGTGAGTTTAGTTGGAGATTTGATCGAATTTAGGATATGTGCGCAAGAACTCTTGAGTGTAAAAGTAAGGAGGCAAATCGGTTCAAATGGGTATTTATACCTCCAATTAAAAAGAATCGTGCTGGTTTCCCGCCTACAAAGTTAAAAGAATCCCCACCGTTAGATTGCTATCATTCTGTTGAACGTGGAGAGCACAGAGCCGCTAGAATTTAATAAGGGCGCGCTTCATATACCGAAGCGCTAGGAACATGCCTTGGACATGTGAAGAGACTTTGGTACTGATGGAGGACAAGACTTGACAAACCATAACAAAGGCTCGAGGACATCAAAATCCTCCTCTTCGTCCGAGGAGCCGGACAACAGGATTTTGAGGGGCTATTGTGGGGCCAAAGAATTTGACAACCTTGGCCCATTTTACACCAAGCCCAAGGCCCGCGTCGAGAAGGAAGAAATGTCTGAGGACGAACAAAGGAAATCCAGAGTGCCAAGAAACATTGCCAAGGATGATCTTATCCTTGGCTAGTCGAAATCACAGAAGGGAAGATCGACACACCATCAAAGGCAACCTCCCTAAGCATCGCAAGAAAAAGAAAAAGTACAATGGGTTAGCCATGAGAGTAATAAGAACTACAAGCTCCTCAGATAAGAGCCGAGGACAAAACTTCACACTTTAGCCCATGTTCTTGTTATTCAAATAAACTTGTAATCATGTTTAGTTGTTGTAACCCTCATTAAGGCATAGTTCTTTAACCCTTTCTCTATAACTTTATTGTATTGGGCTAGTTGGGCTTGAGTTCACTTATCCAATAGTAGAAGTGCTCAAACCTAGTCTCTACACTAAGAATCTAATATTAATGAACTATAAAATTAAAAGAAAAAAAAAAAAAAAACCAATCACATATACTCAATAAAAATCACCACACGTTCTATCTAATTAAAAATTAGAAAAAGATGATCATAAGTAGTATTAAATGTAGGTAAGAATTTTAATATGTGACTAATTAAATTTACATTTAAATTTTTTTTTTTACTAATTGTTTATATTTTTATATAAAAATTGTATTTAATTTTAAATGTATCTATACGTATGCATGTATTACATGTTATTTTTCAATAATTTCACTAATTATTTATATTTTTATAATAAAAATTATGTTTAATTTTAAATGCATTCACCCATTTGCATGTGTTATATGCTAGTAGCTAAAAATAACTTGCAATTTAAGATTGTTGTGAAAATATTATGTATATAGTATTTGTCCAATCCAATTCACCATTAATTTAGCAATCCTTAAATTCTGTATGTTACTTTACTCTTCCTTTCCCTGTCAAGCTCAATTGGCTATTTAAGTTTAAACCCTCAATTATGATTCCATTGGAATTAAAATGCCTACAGTTTTTTATTTTCTATATATTTGCAATTGCTTTATCTCTATTCTCGCAAAAGCTACGAAAATGCCATTTGATTATATAGTCCCTTCCTAGTGAATGTTTTCTCATTCGTTTGTCTATTTATTTGTTTGTTTTTTTGTTTTTTTTTTTTTTTTTTTGTTTTTTTTTTTTTGTTGTGGGGGGGGGGGGGGGGGGGGTGGTGGGGGTTTTGGCAGTCATGTTTTAAGTGGTCAATTTGTTTCAGTCTAAATAATTTGTTTGTATTTTATATTTTTAGTATCATAGTATGCATGATCACCAGATTAAAAAAAAGTATGTATTATTATTTGTATTATTATTTGCCTTCAATATATTTACATAATCATTTGAAAAAGATTAATAATGGACACAACAAAAAGTGACAATAATTTTATAATATTTTTAAATTAGTATGCTATATTACTAAATAAAAATTAAACTGAAAATTGTGGTAACCTCATATGTGAGTTGACATGCCAATTTTACAATGTTCCTGGTATTGTTGTGGATTTTTTATTATCTCTATTGCATTACTCGTATTTAACACTCCTCCATATTGCTTTTGTAATCATCACCTATTCGCTTATGGATCTTTTTACACTGTTGCCTAAAAGACTTATCCTTGACAATATGTTTAAGGTAGAGTAGCCATATTGATAATCCAATACCCTCTTTTTTGGGTTTTTTTATAAAATAACTACAAAACACAAACAATATTATTAATTAGGCAACGTTTTAAACATATTGCATTTTTAACAATTCGACTTCAGAGGAGTCGATTTTACTGTTCATATTGCCTGTTTTTTGGGCCACGTAGATAGAAAAATCGAGTTCTTTATACTCATATTTTATACCTAGAAATCGACTTCAGTGGAGTCGTTTTCAATGCAAAGAAAACGACTCCAGTGGAGTCGTTTTCTTTGTATTGAAAACGACTCCACTGAAGTCGTTTTGCCCAAAAACCATCTCCACGCAGCTGCTTCAGTTGTCAACACAGAAACCCATCTCCACGTAGCTAAGCTTCAGTTGTCAACACAAAAGAAGCAAACGAACCACCGACGAGCAACACCGACGGGCCGACGAGCAACACCGACGAGCAAGCAGGCGCCGCGCCGATGAACCCAGGCGCGACGAACCCAAGCGCAGACGAACCCAGGCGCGACGAACCCAAGCGCCGACGAACCCAGGCGCGACGAACCCAGCAACACCGACGGCGAGGCGCGACGAATCCAGGCGCCGATTCTGACGAACACGCTCGGGTCCGTTTTGGATTTGAAGGTTATGACGTCGATTTGAAGATTTGAAGATTTGAAGGTTCGATTCTTGATTTGAAGGTCCGATCGGTTGAATCTACAGAGGGAAATCGACTTCAGTGAAGTCGTTTTCAATCCAAAGAAAACGACTCCACTGGAGTCGTTTTCTTTGCGTTGAAACCGACTTCTCTGAAGTCGATTTCTATGTACAAAAAATAAGTATAATAGACTCGATTTCTCTGTCTACGCAGCCCAAAAATTAGGCACTATGAACAGTAAAATCGACTCCTCTAAAGTCGAATTGTTAGAAATGCAATATGTTTAAAACGTTGCCTAATTAATAATATTGTTTGTGTTTTGTAATTATTTTTTTAAAAAACCCCTCTTTTTTTCCAAATGAGAGATTGACCATGAGCAAGTGACGTGTCAACGCAAGTTTGGCTCATTCTCTAAAGGTCATCTGACGTGGTTACACTTGATTGGTCCTTAACTCAAGTCATCCATAATTGCTTTTGTACAGCATTTACACTTGAAAAATGCTAAAATTATAATTTTTGTCACAATTTACTTATGTAATAAGTTGTAAGTGTTTGGATAAAAGTAGCTGTCCCCAACTTTATCATTCACGCTTTATAACGTGAGCAAGCTGTGAAAAAAATTACTATAATCTTCACATTTCTCTTTATTCTTTATACTCTGCTCGTGAACCACCCATGAGTCCATGACCCACCCACTCTACGGACACTCCAGAAAAGCTATTAATCAATCGTCAAGAAAGAAAGTTGAGCAACAGGAAGGACAAATATATTCTCACACCTATTTTCATTAATTGATGATTTATTTGTACTATTATTATACTAGTTGAGGAAAAGTGGTTTGTCCATAAAAGTTTCAACAAATTATAAAGTTAAATTCTTCTATATATATATATATATATAAAGTTAGATATGCAATTAGGTGTGTCCCTACCAATTATTGAAAAGTTGAGTGATATAAGAACTTAGGAGAAATAAGATTGAAGGAATAAGGAATGCAAAGGGTCAATGGTGTTTGGATCCTAAGGAAGTGGCAAAGGAGTTGCTGGATTTTGATAGTGATTTAATCTCATCAACACAAGCATGCCAGCCAGATTTAGTCTTGAGATTGTTCAATGCCTAGTAACCGAAGATATGAGCAAGGACTTATTAGCTGATTTCACTGAAGAAGAAGTTAAATAGGTCCTCAATCAAATGGCACCACTCAAAGCATCGGGTCCTGATGACATGCCACCATTATTTTATCAACATTACTGGAAATTGGTGGGTAAGGATATCACTACATTTGTTTTATCATTCTTAAATTCTGCCACACTACCTGAGCACCTAAATCACACATTCATCACATTAATTCCTAAGGTTAAAAATCTTGAATTGGTATCTCAATTTCATCCTATTAGTTTATGCAATGTGTTGTACAAGATTTTTTCTAAGGTGCTAGCAAACAGATTAAAGAAAATCCTACCCCACATTATCATTGAACACCAAAGTGCTTTCACAAAAGACTGTCTTATTTTTTATAATATCCTAATTGCCTTTGAATCCCTTCACAGCATGCAAAACCACAAATCCACCAAAGAGGGTTATATGGCCGTTAAGCTCGACATGAGCAAGGCATATGATAGAGTTGAGTGGCCCTTCTTAGAAAGCATGATGAAAAAATTGGGGTTCAATGAAAGGTGGATAACCTTCATGATGCTCTGTGTGTCAAGTGTCTCATATTCTATCCTTATCAATGGGGCTCCTTAAGGATTTATAAGGCCAACTAGAGGGATTAGACAAGGGGACCCCCTATCCCTCTTTCTATTCCTTTTGTGTATGGAAGGGTTGCATGGTTTACTGACTCAATCAGCAGTCAGAGGAGACATTCATGGCTTTTCCCTATCCAGGAGAAGTCCACCACTAACCCACCTTTTATTTGCAGACGATAGCTTGCTTTTTTGCATGTCTAATCTGAAGGAGTGCCAAAAGATCATGGAAATTTTACAAGTTTATGAATCAAGCTCCGGACAGCAAATAAATAAGGCGAAAACCACAATCTTCTTTAGCCACTCAACATTGGAAGATAGGAGATTGTTGATTAAAAATACTTTGGGGGTGGAGGAAATAAGGAGTTATGAGAAGTACTTGGGATTATCATCATTAGTGGGGAGGAATAAGAAAGCAAGCTTCAATTTCATAAACGAGAGGGTCTGGAGGAAATTACAAGGGTGGGAAGAACAATTACTCTCTCAAGCTGGTAGGGAAATTCTCATTAAAGCGGTTGTCCAAGCCATCCCTACATATACAGTGCATTGCTTCAAATTTCCTATTGGTTTGTGCAATGAATTAGAGGGTTTTATTAGAAGGTTTTGGTGGGGACAAAAAGTTGATTAGAGGAAAATACATTAGGTTCGATGGGAGGAGTTGTGTAAGCTCAAGAATGAAGGGGGAATGGGTTTCAAAGATTTAGCATTGTTCAATGATGCATTACTAGCTAACCAAGCTTGGAGGTTGTTCCAAAATAAAAACTCTCTACTCTATAGGGTGTTCTAGTCCAAATTTTTTTCCCAATTGCTCATTCATGGAGGCATCGGATTCACAAGCTAGTTCCTATGCTTGGCAAAGCATCTTGAAGGGAATGGAAGTGCTAAAAGAAGGTATGAGATGAAGGGTAGGTAATGGTTCCTCAATCCGAATCTAGTCTGATCTGTGGCTGCCTTCCAACTTCATGCCTTTCATTTCTTCACCAATAAAGCCGGGTTGGGAGGGGGCAATAGTGGATACTCTACTGGATTTTTCTAGCCAAGGTTGGCGGCATGACTTACTAAGCTTGCTGTTTAGCCCCAAACACAAGAAGTTGATTCTTTCAATCCCTTTGTGTGGTAAATCGGTGGAAGATGCTTTAGTGTGGCCTTTTACTCAAACTGGATCATACATCGTGAAGTCCGGCTATAGATTTCTCCACAATTCAAGAAGCTTGGATATTGGAGAGTACCATCCGGATGAAAATAAACTATGAAAGAAGGTGTGAGGAATGCAAGTCTAGCCCAAGGTCCAAAACTTCCTGTGGAGGGCCATCAGGAATTCCATTCCAACAAAACTTAATCTTAAGCATCGTATGGTTATAATGGATGACTACTATGATCATTGTCATGAGGAACCAGAGGATGTGCTTCATGCACTTTGGTCGTGCCCATCCATTTCTCAGGCTTGGTCTCAATTTGGTACGTGGGAAAGTATGGATTCTAGTCCGTGTTTTTCAAGCTTCAAAGACTTGGTGGAAACAATTGTTGAGGAAGGGAAGGACCTAAACTGCTTTGCCACAATAGCTTGGGAAATTTGGTCACGAAGAAACTCCATAAGAACCAGCGGACAGCACATCCCAGTTCAGCAGATTTATACGAAAGTGCAGAAGGTCAGATTAGCATATGTTCACACCATCCCACCTCGCCCTCCAGACCAGACGTCTCACAATGAACAACGGCCTACTTGGAAGCCACCACCTTGGTTGAAACTGAAAGTTAATTTAGATGGTTCTATGTTCAATGAGAACCAACGTGGTGGGGTAGGTGCTATTGTGCAAAATGCAGAAGGCAGTGTGCTAGCTTCCATGTCAAAGAGTTTCCACCTTCCTTTTTCTGTTGTTGCCGTGGAGGTGATTGCAGCTAAGAAGGCTATTCAATTCGCCAAGGACCTAGGATTGACTACGTTCATCCTTGAAGGTGACTCAAAGAGTGCTATTGAGGGCCTAAAATGCATGAGTTCTTCACTAACTATGTATGGTCATTTGTTGGTTGAAGCTAGAGAGGTGGCAAGTCAGTTGGACTTAGTGGAGTTCCAATATGTGCCAAGACAAGCAAATAAATCAACCTGTAATATTGCTAGACATGCGAAACATGTTAATGAGTTTACGATGTGGATGGAGGATGTTCCTCCACACTTTGTTTCTGTAATTTAAGCCAATTTAGCTATCCATCAATAAATTATAGTTTTCTTTCTCAAAAAAAGAAAAAAAGAAAGAAAAAAAAAAAAAAGACCATTGAAAAATAGAAGAAAAAAAAAAAGCTTAATTTTATATATTTAATTCCCAAAATTATATATATTAGTTAAGTTAAAGAAGTGTAAATTTGTAAAATTATTGTAGTAATTGTATAAATTTATACTGGCAATATTTATTTTGCATTTAATTTTTTATTATATAAAAAAGAGAATAGATATTAGTTGTTGTGTAAAAAAAAAAGAAAAAAAAAAAAAGAAAAATTAATATTTAATAAAATTGTGTTAAAAATAGATATTCTGATATGAGTATTTTTGAAAAATAGTTATGTAAAATAAAATTGCAGCTTCTTATATTATAGTAAACAAATACTTTTACACGAATTGTTTTTTTTTTTTTTTCCTTGAGAAGATATACGAACTGATTTGAATGCTCTAATATTTTTTGTTTTCACTCCCTACGGATAACTTTTTCTTTTTCTTTTTTTCCTCTGTTTTTTTTTTTTTAAATAATGAAAAGTATCTTTGTCTCTCTCTCTCTGATGGAAAGACATAGAACTTCGTTAAGTGCCCGGGGAGGTTTTTCCTTTGATTAGTCACATCAAGCAACAAATTTCCAAGCGATTTAATTATATATACAATTATTAAAATTAAAACATTTACAAATATTAAAAATAAGTAGGTTCTTATATTATGATAAACAAATATTTTTACATGAGCCTTTTTTTTTTTTTTTTTTTTTTTGTTGTTGAAAAAATACACGAACTGATTTGAGTGCTCTAATATTTTTAGTTTTCACTCTTAGGAAAATTTTTTTCTTTTTCTCTCTTTTTTTTTTTTTTTTTTTTTTAAATGATGAGCAACTTTCTCTTTTTTGAAGCTAGAGTAACTCTCTCTCTCTCTCTTTTATGGGAGACAAGCAACTTCATTAAGAAAAAAAAAGCAACAAATTTCCACAAGTAGGGTAACTTTTTCTCTTGATTGGTCACATCCAGTAGCAAATTTCCAAGCGATTTAATTATATATATATAATCATTAAAATTAAAACATTTACGAATATTATAAATAAAAGTAGATTTTTATTATAATAAACAAATATTTTTATACGAAGAATTTTTTTTTTTATAGAAAATATACGAACTAATTCAAATGCTCTAATATTTTTAGTTTTCACTCTTAGGAATAATTTTTTCTTTTTTTCTTTTTTAATGAAGAACAACTTTTTCTTTTTTGAAGTCAAAGTAACTTTTTCTCTTTCTTTTGATGGGAAGACAAAGAACTTCATTAAGAAAAAAAAAAAAAAAAAAGCAGCGAATTTCCACAAGCAACCAAGGTAACTTTTTCTCTTGATTGGTCACACCCAGTAGCAAATTTCCAAGTGATTTAATTATATATACTATCATTAAAATTAAAATATTTACAAATATTAAAAAAAAGTAGGTTCTTATATTATAATAAACAAATATTTTTACACAAGCTGATTTTTTTTTTTTTTAGAAAATACACAAACCAATTTAAATAGTTTTCACTCTTAGGAATAACTTTTTCTTTTTCTCTTTTTTCCACTTTTTCTTTTCTTTTCTTTTTTTAAATTTTTTTTATATTAAGAAGAGCAACTTTTTTTCTTTTTTGAAGCCAGAGTAACTCTTTTTCTTCTTTTTATTTATTTATTTATTTATAATGAGAAGACAAGGAACTTCATTAAGAAAAAGAAGCAGCAAGGGTAACTTTTTCTCTTGATTGGCCACACAAGCACCAAATTTCCAAGCGATCCAATTATAATTGCTCAAAAAAAAAAAAGAATGAGAGAATCTAAAACACTTTATGCACGTAGAAACTAGAAACTCACTATGTGGCCTAAAACTATTATCTCAAAGAAGCTCTCTGCAGCAAGACTACATCCTCAAACAAACCAAACATCGAAACACGTTAGTAGCATGTGAGAATGAAAATGATTGGGTCATGGAAACGTCAGCTTCACAAGTCAGCAGAAATAGTTTAAACCGAGAGGGTCTCATGAAGCATGGAATAATTACTTTTCCTCCTCATTAAGTTATGTATTTGTTTTAGTATGAGGAATTAACTTGGGATTGACAACAAAAGACAGCGACAGAGTAAGAGACACTGACGCATTGACACTCTCCAAGTTATTTCGCCTTCTTCATGAGCTTTGGTTATTTTCATTCTCTCTGGTGAGACTCTTGATAGTTGACACTTAAGACGCCTATTTACGTAATATTCTTTCTTCATTTGCAAGTTTCATTGATGTGGGTGTCTACTGAAACTGATCAAACTTCAAAGGGACTGTCTTTTTGTCATTTCTTTTACTGGGTTGAATTTTTTGTGTTCTTATTTATTTATTTTTTTTTCTGGGTTGAAATTAGTTGGAATTTTCAAGTAGTAAAGGGGTTGATGCATCTTTGCTTTAGTTCCTATGAGGGTTTGCTTGTGTTGCTTTATACTACAATGTTTGTTTGATTAATTTGATCATGAGCATTATTATTCTTTAGGTTAGTTCTTTTGCTGCATCTCTTTCTCTAGTTCTTTTGCTTGGCCTACTAGTTAATCTATGAGTTCTTTAATTTTTTCTTCTTATTTTCAAATTGCTACTTAGTTAAAAAATTAACTTTCTTCTTATAATAATGGGTCATATTATCAATAAAGAGCCAAAGCCACTGTACTTCCACTTGTTTTTCTTTGGAGAATAACATGGTGATTAAACAATTCACCAGTCACATTGAAGGGTAGGGACCTGGAGCATTTTAATTTGCTACACAGTAGATCAAAACTCTCACAAGCATGTGGCCTTATCATAATTGTCGGCTTGAAGAGTGAGATTCATATGGCCTAGTCTCGACAAATTGTCACAAATGTAGGAATAGACAGAGGTTTAGGACTGAAGAGCGAACCTATACATAAAGGGGCTAATGATTTGTTTGGACTTATTGTCAAGCTCAGATTTATAATTGTCGGCTCAGATTTATAATCCTACTGTTTCTCCAAAAAAAAAAAAAAAAAAAAGATTTATAATCCTACCATTAGTTAATTTGACAATCTTGTCCAAGATTTAACCATTCTTGCTTAGGGATTACTAGAATTTGTGAGTTACTAGATTTGCTTTTGATCTATGATCCTACCTATAGTTAGTTTAACAATCTAGTCCGAGATTTCACACTCTTATGCAGAGTTTGATTAGAATTTTTGAAGTAGTGGATTTTCTTTTGAAAGTGAGAATCACATTCTTTTAAGTGTTTAGTGGTTGCTTCGTATTTAAATTTGTACGTGTTTCTTTATTTGATTGTGTGACATGACCACGTGGCAATGTAGTAAAAATGAGAGGACTAATTGGTGAGGTAGTAGCGTTTATGTAACAAGCAGGTGATGCACAAAAATGAAGAGATAGATTAAGATTGGAAATCAATTTTTCAGGAAGACTAAGAGTGATGGATCTTATGATGATAGTTACATTCTTAGACAATCCTTGCTTTCTCTAACTGCATCTAGTTATGATGATATTATGACATTTTGGATGCTCATAGAAATGTCTAATGTCAGGTCTGGAAGTATCCATACTATGGACTTGATTTCGGGATAATTATTGACTTTTTGCATGTATATGGTAAACTTGATTTTCTTGCCTTTCTTGCATTGATGGAGACTATTTTGGTTATTTATTTTATTTACTTATTTTCTAGTTATTGTGAACTTTCACTAAGTTATGTAATTTTACTTCTAGAATAATTGGGGTTTAAACACTTTCAAAACCTTTATCATTCATACTAATTATTGCAATACGGACTTCACCATCTCCATAAATTTTTATGACATAACACCCACCACAATGATGGGTACCGCTCCAGCATAAATGGAGGCAGCGTTGTTTTACTATTGTACTTATGGACTGACATTTGAGAAGTGGGAGTTCAGTGTCAAGAAATTAATTTTATTCAAAGTAGTGTAGATTTGCAACATTCAGTAAGGTATTTATTTTTTTACTAATTTCTATGAAAGAAGGGATAAATTCTTTACTGTCTTGACAGAAAGACTAAGTAGTTTTTTTTTTCTGGTTTATGATATATTGTGCACATGCAAATTAAAATGTAATATATTTTTGTTGATGACTTGTGGCAGAAAAAAGTTCTGGTAAAATTAATTGGATTGGATGGGTAAGACAATTCAGTTGAATGGATTCCCTTCGAATGTGACTGTAGCGACTGTTAAACAGTTTGTGGAGCGACATACAGGTGAAGGAACTGTTTATGCTATTAAGATTAGGCAAAGCAGAGGTGTGCGTCCAGGGGCATATGCTATAATTCAATTCACCACCACCAGATGTGCTGAATTAATTATCTCCTTAGGGTTATGGTATGGGACATCTTATCTGAGGGCTCGGGGAATGGAGCGTGATATTGTACCAAAGCCAAGAACTTTTCTGCATAGCATGGAAAATATAAAACTGCATCTTGGTTGTCAGATCTCAAATGAAAAATTTGTAATTTTATGGAATGCGGTGAATGTTTCAGTGAATTTTGGGATTGGATTACGGAAATTACAATTTTTTCTTTCCCATAATTATGTGGAGTACAGACTCGATCTTTACTACGACAATATTTGGCAGATGGTATTACGTCGTCCACGTAGTCAAGATACTAAGCATCTTTTGATTCAGGTTGGTCTGTTTTGATTTGATTGTTCATTTCGATATAAAAAATATCTGGTTATCTTCTCTTCAGCTAAACAAAAAGTGTTATTTTAAGTGTTGATTCCCCCATTGTCTTGTTTGAACAATTCACATGTTTTACTTTGTTGAAATTACTCATGTGAACACTGGTTTTATCATACGCAAATTACAAATATACCCTCACAAGGGTTAAGAATTACAAATGTAAATAATATTTGGACTATATATTCAAAAAAGTTCATCTGTCAATGAACTATGGCTCAACTGGCAATTCTTTCATAATAATGGGTTCAATACCTATTGGGCGTGTGTAGTTTACCAATATAAAAAGGGTTGATGCTATCTTCTTTAATCATCACATCCTTGCGCATAAACTCAGAAGTTCTAACTTTGATTTTCCATCTTCTGTAGTAAACAACTATACTCCCAGAAAAACTCATGAGTGCAACACTTGTGATGCATATATAAATTGAATTTTTTTAAAAATGTAAAATAATATTTTTGGTAGTTAGTTATCTAGTGCAAGGTTCATATAAAGATACATTTTTGTGTCTTGTATGAAACCAACTACTTCAGAAGCATATACTCTAGCTATATATTGATGCTTGCAATAGCTATTAACAAAACATGGTGTATTCTCCGTAAGTACCAAATGACTTTACTTTTTCTCTAACACTGACTGTTAGTTGACATTCACAGAAGGATTCTTATAATTATTTATATTATAATATTTTTTATTTTTGTTTTAATTGTTAGTTATTTGGCGCTCCTCGGATTTATGAGAAGGCTGTGCTCACTTCAGGAAATGAATTTGAAGATCCTAATCTCAATTATTTCATGCATATTCCTGATGACCAATGGATTCGTGCAACTGATTTCACTCCATCATGCTATATTGGGCAATCTTCTGCTTTGTGTTTGGAGCTTGCTTCTGATCACCAGCTTCCAAATTTTCGGGAGAACTTTGCTTATTACAAAGAAAGTGAAGAAAGATATATTTTGGAAACTGGGTCTAGTTTTTCTTCCAATATGGATTTGGTGCCTATTGTTGGCCCTCCGCCTAGGATTACTTTACCATTTGATATCTTGTTTAAAATTAACTCGTTGGTTCAAAATGGCTGTCTTGCAGGACCAACACTTGATGCTAGTTTTTATCGCTTGGTTGATCCAAGAAGAATGAATATTGCTTTAATAGAATATGCCCTGGAGAACCTCTATCATTTAAAAGAATGTTGTCATGAGCCTTCGAAGTGGCTTAGTGAGCAGTATAGAAAGTACATGACATCACGACATCCTCCAAAGTCGCCTGTTATATCCTTAGACTCTGGGTTGGTGTATGTACGTAGGGTTCAAATAACACCTTCTAAAGTTTACTTTTGTGGCCCAGAAATTAATGTATCAAATCGTGTCTTGCGCCATTTTCATGAAGATATTGATAATTTTCTTCGTGTCTCCTTTGTTGATGAGGAATTGGATAAACTGGATTCAACAGATTTATCTCCACGTGCATCTTCTGGTAATGAGGGTAGGAGAACTGGAATCTACAAAAGAATTCTATCTATTCTTAGAAATGGCATAGTTATCGGTGATAAAAAGTTTGAATTTCTTGCATTCTCATCAAGTCAATTACGAGAAAATTCCATGTGGATGTTTGCTTCAAGAAATGGACGTAATGCTGATGATATCAGAGAGTGGATGGGCATTTTTCGTCAGATTAGAAATGTGGCGAAATATGCTGCCAGATTGGGTCAATCCTTCGGTTCATCCACAGAAACTCTTAATGTTGAAAAGCATGAAATTAAAATTATTCCTGATGTAGAGGTTGTTCAGGATGGGGTCAAGTATGTCTTCTCTGATGGAATTGGGAAAATATCTTCTGAATTTGCTAAGAGCGTAGCTTTAAAATGCAGTTGTAAAGGACACACTCCATCTGCCTTTCAGATTCGATACGGTGGGTACAAAGGTGTTGTCGCAGTTGATCCAACCTCATCTGTGAAATTATCATTAAGGAAGAGCATGTCCAAGTATGAATCAGATAACACAAAACTAGATGTTTTGGCATATACCAAGTTTCAGCCTTGTTATCTGAATCGCCAATTGATCACCCTTTTGTCTACCCTTGGAGTTAAGGATTATGTTTTTGAGAAAAAACAAAAAGAAGCTGTAGAACAACTTGATGCTATATTAGTAGATCCGTTAAGGGCACAGGAGGCTTTGGGTTTGATGTCCCCAGGAGAGAATACCAATATTCTAAAGGAAATACTCATGTGTGGTTATAGGCCTGATTCTGAACCATTTCTTTCTATGATGCTGCAGACATTCCGGGCATCAAAGTTGTTGGAATTGCGGACTAAAACAAGGATATTTATTCCAGACGGAAGGGCAATGATGGGATGTCTAGATGAAACTAGAACTTTGGAATATGGTGAGGTATTTGTGCAATTTTCTAGTACTAGGTTTAGGCAGCTACAAAATGATTTCGGCTTGTGTAGCGGCAGTGGATCAGATCAGCGATTTGTTCTTAAGGGGAAGATAGTAGTTGCAAAAAACCCCTGCTTGCACCCTGGCGATGTGCGTGTTTTGAAGGCCGTTAATGTGCCAGCTTTGCACCATATGGTGGACTGTGTTGTTTTTCCCCAAAAAGGATTTAGGTAAATTAATCTCCTAATACTTCTACAACTTTATCCTTGAATAATATTTGAATTATAGGTGACAACTTTTATTTTTGTCTCTCTCATCTTTATGTGAAAGCACCATTTTGTTATTGAGCTAGCTAGATTCTACCTGTTGTCTGCAAGAATATATTCTCTGTAGACGATATGTTGCAACTGTGACTGCAGTGGATAAATTTGCATGAAGCCCTTCAATTTTTATATTTGAGTACTACAAGGCTTAGTCACCTCCCTTCCTAGTAGAGTTATACTCGCAAAATCCCCGAAAGGGAAATAATAACATAATTATGGTTCAACTAAATGTTTAACTACCTTATGTTTTCTCTTACAAGGGAATCAAGTGTCTATGCTACATGGGACTTCACTTTCCCTTGAAGTTTTAAAGTTCGGGATTCATGTGATATTGACAATTTGACATACACCTGAACTAATTTGTGTATTTTGAGTCTTATGCAATTTTGCACCTAGGATTTTGGCTTTAGTGGCAAGATCAACCATTATTATCAAATATTACATGCTTTGTCTACGACTTCATCAGTTAGTTTATATGTGGTAGAATGTTGTTCGTTCTTTTGAATGCTATTTAGTGGAATTTTCTAAAGATGATTGTGACTGACTATTATTTGATTTTTATAAGGCCTCATCCAAATGAGTGTTCCGGTAGTAAATTAGACGGAGATATCTACTTCGTCTGTTGGGATCCTGAACTCCTTCCACCTCGGCAAATTCAGCCAATGGATTACTCTCTAGCACAAAGTCTGCTGTTGGATCATGACGTTACCATTGAGGTATAGCTGTCTTGGATAAATGATAGCATGTTTAAATAACTGGGCAGCCTTTTTTTCCCCTACGTTTTAATCTAAATTTAGGTTCTCTTAATGTTCTTTTGGCAAGCTCTTATGTTCTTATTTTGCCCTTATATCAAGGTATCTCAATGTTATAATTCATGATATCCCTATTCCCCATTCCCCTCTTGTGTGGCTTGATGTCATTATAACTGTTGTGCCAAACACACAAAGCAATCAATAGTAAGCACCACAATGCACAAATGTTTCCATAAATTCTATGTCTAAATCCATGGGCAACACCAATGATGGTGCAACAATAGCGTGGTTGAAGCAAAAGTGATGTGGTTTTGAAAGTCTAGTTATATGTGTCTTAGGGTTAAAACAATTTTAATTTGGGGTTTAATATAACTAGTTGTGCTTAATTTTGTATTTAGAGGCAAAATTATAACTTTTGCATTTAGAGGCAAAATTGTAACTTTTGCAACTCCTATGAATTAATGGTATTTTAGTAGTTTAGTTGAGTTTAGAATTTACTGGAGATTCTATGTATCTTTAGTTTTATTTTCTGAGTTCAAGTTAGTGTTTGATTAGTTTTTTATCTATAAGGTTTTTTGTTTATTAGAATTCAAACTAGGATTCTTAATACTACTAGTACAATTTATTAGGACTCCTCAAATTAGGAGTCTTAATATTACTAGTACAAGAAAAAAATCCTTACATATATTTATGCTTAATGTACTCAAAGAATAGATGGAGTTGATTAGTAAAATATTGAGTGTTTTCGATGGAGGAAATTTATGAAAACGGAAAGTTGTTTTAGAAAGCTAAGTTGCTTAGAGAAAAGAAAGAAAGAACTAGCTCTTTGGGAGACACACTCTTGGAATAATACCTCACAAGTAGAGATTTCTTGGATTCAAATTCCACCACTTACAATGAGGGTAGCCTTGCTTATTTATAGTTACATAAGTAAGCTGTTGAGTTGGTTACAAGAACCCACCATGTGGCTGTCATGTAATTGATCAAAGCCTAACAAACTTCTCTAACTAACTGATAGGCTATTGCACTTATCAGTAACAACCTATCGGCTAACTTTCTGTTACAAGTGAGAAAGGCTATTGCAAGTAAAAAGAATTACTTATCATACAACATAAGCACTAGTAACAACTAGCTTTAAAAATGAACATCATCAGTTTTGAGTATTGAGGCACGTTGGCCTTTATGTGTGTGCTCTAGTTTGAGTCAATTGGGGTTTGGTTTACTAGTCAAAGTAGGAGTCCTAGTTCTATTAGGAGAAGTTAAGATTTATGGTTTTTACAAGATGTGTTATTGTAATCAAACAAGGAGTTGATCAATAAAATATTGAATGTTCTACTGCTATGCACGCTACTTGTCATAGATTGTTGGTGAATTCGATTTTGCATTTCTTCTTATGTATTAGTTTCCTGAAACCAATTATTTTTTCTTGCCCCAACCAAAATCTACTATAACGATATGAATTACAAATTATAACTACATACACATATGAACCTCCCAAACACAAAATAAACATTTACTAACCCAAAACCCCAATATCGCACTAACTTAATAGACAAAGATTTGTCTTCCAATTATCACACAAAATTCTCCGAAAGTTACACCACCATTTTATTTTTAGGGACAATCAAAGTCCCCCAATTAATAGGCACGATTTACTGCAGAGGAAGGACTTGAGAATCACAGGTACATGTTTGATTTAGAAAAGAAGGAAAAGAATTGTTTGTTTAATAGCCAATACATAATTGTTTGTTTAATAAGTGACCTTATACTTGCCAATGATGCCTCAAAGCATTGAATTGATGAGTTGCATTTCTGTATATGTCATAATGTATTGTCAATTCAATGAATTTTAATTTTCTGCTCAATTTTATTTCTAACCCCATACCCTAGAACTTAAAAAGATTCTATTTCCCACAAATTCCAATACAAGAGGTGTTTATTTTTTCTGTTACAGGAAGTCCAGGAGTATTTTACCAATTACATTGTCAATGACAGCTTAGGAATTATTGCCAATGCCCACACAGCATTTGCAGATAAAGAGCCTACAAAAGCAATGAGTAATCCCTGCATAGAGCTTGCAAAGCTATTTTCAATTGCCGTTGACTTTCCGAAAACTGGTGTACCAGCTGAAATACCGCATGAACTTCATGTCAAAGAATATCCAGATTTCATGGAGAAGCCTGACAAACCCACCTATATATCAGACAATGTGATTGGAAAGCTTTTCCGGGAGGTGCAAGACATTACACCAAATACTAGTTATTTTAAGTCCTTCACTGCTGAAGTTGCAATGCGGTCATATGACTCTGATATGGAAGTTGATGGCTTTGAGGATTTCATTGATGATGCTGTTTATTACAAGGGAAATTATGATTACAAGTTGGGAAACATGATGGACTATTATGGCATCAAAACTGAGGCTGAAATACTGAGTGGGAATATCATGAGAATGGGCAAGTCTTTCACTAAGAGAAGAGATGCAGAAGCAATTACTATGGCTGTAAAGTCCTTGAGAAAGGAAGCTAGGACCTGGTTTAATGAAAAGGGAAGTGATTTAGATTCTGAAGCTGAAGATGTATATGCAAAAGCTTCGGCTTGGTACCATGTCACATATCATTATAGTTACTGGGGTACCTACAATGAGGGTATGGATCGAGATCATTTCCTTAGCTTTCCATGGTGTGTTTATGACAAGCTGGTCCACATTAAGAAGGGAAAAGCGAGAAAAAGGATGGCTCTGTCTTCTCTGGAACACCGGTTCAGTCGTGGATTGCGTTTGAGTTGAGAAATTTGCATTTGTTGTCCCCTCTTGAACTTTTGATGATCTCTATAGCTTAACTTTTCCTTCTTTTCATGTGTATGTAATAATGTAAATAGAAAGTGCAGAATTTAACTTTGGTACATGATGTTTGCTTCTTTTAGCGAAGTATAATATTTTGTCAGTTTAGTAAGATGTAAATGCCTAAGTTGATCATTTTATTATATACTAGGAAGGGTTGCACGTGCAAGGCACGTGCTAGCTTTAGTAAAAAAAAGAAAAGAAAGAATGGTAATTAAGTTTAATTATATTTTTAACATGAAGGAAAATATAAATCAATTGATTTTTAAAGTGCATATGTATTTTATCATTAAAAGGGATATTAAATTGATTGCATTCGAAAGAAATACAAAGATTATTATAGCTAATATAATACATCATAACATAATATATTAACAAATTTCAAATATATACACGTGCTTTGAAAAGCACCATATGATAAGTACATATTGTCACGCCCCAAATCCAAAAGAGTCTAAAGCATGAGAAGTACATCCTAAGGGCACCTGTAGATTTTTACTTTTGGCAAATTAAACTATAAGAGATCTATTTTTCTTTCTTTTCCATAGGATAAAAATATATAACCATACTAAAATCTCCACATTACAAGTCAAAACTCTATAACACATTTACAAACAATAACTAAAAATCATGTGGCTCCACATAAAACATGAATATATTACAAAACTCGAATTAAATTACACAAAGTCACAATCTTATCAAGAATAAGGACCTCAACATCAAGTCTAGGCCTACCATGTCAAAGGCTAACAAACCTCAAGTGACCCACATCCAATAGAATTTATGAAGGTCTCGTTGAACATAGCAAGATCGAGTCACCAACTATTTACAGCAAAAGTCCCCAAATTTAACATAGCACTCTAATCATCACCAAAGAAGTAAGCTTCATACCCAAGGTATAGCTAATAAATCTGAAAAACTGTTAAAGTGTAGGATGAGCTAATGCCCAGTAAGTAGCATAATTAATAAGGGTGTGAGAAATGCAAGTTTCTGAACAGTTTTTAGACTCCTTAACAGAACCGGATTAACCTAGTTAATTAGCCAAGTGATTAACTTAGTCAAATTATGCAAATTTAGGTTATCACAATCAAAAAATCATATCAAGTATATATGGCAGCAGAAAAGTAAATAACACAAAGATATGATGACCCAGGAAACCACACAATAAAAACCTGGGGAGGATTTCACCTAGCAATCCTCAAGGTAAACTTGAATCCACTATCTTGAAAGAATCAAAGTTCATACAATAAGACTTACAAGCCCCCACGCTTTACTTCTTATTGCTACCCACCAGTAGAATTTATTGACATGATCACATGCAAGCTTCGAGACCACAGACTTCTTCTTTTTTTAGATTCTCCAGCAAATACAAGCACACCTGCTTGTGTATCTTTAAGTTCCAATGGCTCCTCTAGATCTCACAAGAGATTTACACAAAACAGCAATATGAGCAACCTCTAAAACGTGGCTAGGGTCTGCCTTATATACCTAGGGCAAAAACATAAAACCCTAAACGTTTTAGGAGTTAGGGATGAGTTGGAATTCTGCAAAAAAAAAAAAAAAAAAAAAAAAAAAAAAAAAGCATCCGACCCAATTTTCGATTGATCGAGCCTAAGCTTCGATCGATTGAACTAGGCCAAGAAACACTATTAATTCCTGCATCATCTTGTTCCAACTTTACATAAATAATACAACTTTGAGCAAGTCTAAATAAGACTAAACAACCTGTTTTGATCATGGTTTGCCAACAATACATATTAGAGTTCTAAATACATTAAATCCTAAGTCTTTAGAACTTAACAAACTCCCCCTTTGGCAATCTATGACAAAACACAACTAAAAACCTAAAGCTTACAAAATAAAGCCCTTTACATAACAAATTCAATCCTAACTACTATCCATCAATTGCAAGTGTAGACAGCAGCTTAATTAAATCAACCTGTATTTCCTGAAATACTCAACAAACGCATAAACGCATGTGTAGAAAATACAAGTAAACAAAATAAATTCTTGTTTTCACAAAAACACAAAATAAAGACATATATCAAATGAATAACTCACAAAATATAAGTCAAAAAGTAGTGAAAAAGGAAACAAAATAAATGTATCTCCCTCTAACATGAAAAGCCCAACATAAATACATTAAGAGCCAAAAGAATGTAAATACAAGATATGGCTCCTAGATACAATCTAATCACCATAGGCTCCACAGAAACAAAAACTCCCCTTATCAGCAAAAACTCTACAAGCTAATCCAAAAACTACTCCCCCTTTTTGTGACAGAATGCCAAAGGGCAATCATAATCCATCATCAAAAGGAGGTGGCGAAGGAGATCATCTAAAGGGCGCTAACTCTGCACGCAAAGCATGAATCTCATCGAGCAAGTCCACCAAAATCTGTCCATGAGCCGACTGAACGGTCAAGACATGATCCAACGTAAGTCAAATGTCTGAATCATCCGAAGTAGTCAGTGGAGGAATATCAGCAGCAGTAGCACCAAATGCCTCAGCCTGTGCATCACTTGTAAAAGAGGAAGGAGAGGGTGCAACACCAGAAGACTGAACACGAGGAGGCCTCAAATGTACAGCCCTTAGATGAAGAAAAAAGGCACCTATGGGACCAGTAATATGAACGGGCTCAAAAGCGGGGAAACCATCTAAACCTAAAAACAACAAAATCCTATGAATAAAGATAGGATATAAAAAAGCGTGACCAATAACGCTACTCCTATGAATCTCGTTCAAAGAACGAAGAAACAGATGAGGAAAAGAAATAGATGCACCAGACACTAGTGCATACAAAAACACACATCTCTCAATGGGGATGGTATGGAGATGAAAGATAGGCCACAAAGAATGACACGCTATCCTAAGAAAACAATAGGTAGTCTTAGGGAGCTCAGTGGATATGATCCGAGGATTAGAACCCCACTGGATAGAAGACCCAATGATATATGACATGACGTCATCAAGGGGTGGAGACTCCTCATAAGGATAGTTAGGCTGTCTAACAATTGGGACCCCAAGAGCCTTAGCCACTACATCAAGAGTAATGGTAAACTCTACACCTTGTATCCAACTCCTAACAAGGGTGTTGGAATCATAGATGTGACAAGAGAGGTTCGAATAGAACTTTCTTATAAGGGCGGTCGGGGGTGGATGATCGATCTCCAACAAAGACAACCAACCCTTACTCTCAAAATTAGCCCTAATGGCTGGATCAACCTCATCAAGGATAACAAAATGCTCAGCCCAAATTTTCCTTTTACTGTTCAGCTTATCAAAGGTCTCTCTGCTTTTGTCATTCCTAAACAACTCACTCCTAGAAGGAGACTCAGAAGAAGTGGAGGTAGTCTTACGGGCTCTAGTTTTCCTAGGCATGGTGCTAAGGAAAGGACAAAGACACACAGCAGAACCAAAAATAACAAAAAGGAAAAACCAAAGGCAGACTGCAAATTAGCACAAAACAGATATAGAACAAAAATCTAAATGATGCACAAACAATTTAAATGTCATGATGCATGTTCTAATGGAGTGAAACTAGATTCAATTTAAGTTCAAATTCACAAAATTGGCTTGAGCATACAGTTTCTAACAAAAACCCCAAAAAATTGAAAACCACTTGTATGCTTTTAAAGAAAATTGACCAACTGATCATCACACATGATAGAATACAGATCATATTAGGTTCTAAAGATTTAGGAATTTATGTATTTAGAACTCAAATGTGTAATATTGGCAAACTATGATCAAAACAATATGTTTAGTTTTGTTAAGACTTGGTCAAAGTTATATATTTTATGTAAAGTTGGAATCAAGAGGCTGCAAATGCATTGGTACCTTTTGGCCTGACTCGATCGATCAAAAGTTAGACTTGATCGATCGAAAGTCAGCCAGAATGTTTTTTTGCAGAATTTTCCAACTTAGCCCTATCTCATTAAACGTTTTGGGTTTTCTATTTTTACCCTAGGTATAAAAGGCAAAACCCTAGCCAAGTTTTTGGGGAGTTGCTCTTGTTGTATTATTGCTCATACTTTACTGTTTGTGTGAATCTCTTGTGAGATCTTTGAGGAGCTTCCTTCACATAAACTTAGGGTTTTCAAGGTAGAAATTAATTCAACATCTTGATGATCAACTTGGTTGTTGCCATTGGAGCTTAAAGAATAACAAGTGTTGGTGCTTGTAGCTGATTGGAGAATCCAAGAAAGAAGGAGTCCTTGGATTCGGAGCTTGCACGTGGTCGTGTCAGTAAGTTCTACTGGTGGGTAGCAATAGGAAGTCAAGCGAGAAGCTTGTAAGTCCTTTTGTATGAACTTCGATTCTTTCAGATAGTGAATTCAAGTTTACCTTGAAGATAGCTAGGTCAAATCCTCCCCAGGTTTTTACCGTGTGGTTTCCTAGGTCATCATATCTTTAGTTATTTATTATTCCGCTGCATTATATTATTGATATGATTATGTGATTGTGATAACCTAGATTTGCATAAATTGACTAAGTTAATCACTTGGCTAATTAACTAGGTTAATCTAGTTGGTTTAAGGGGTCTAAAACCATTCAAGTGGTATCAGAGCGGGTAGCTCTCTTGTTTGATATTTTTTTATCTATGAGTTGATCCTTGACCCCTGTTGTCATTGATTCTTGGAAAATCATTTTGCTTATATGTCAACATATCTACTTGTTGTCTTTGCCTTTTGTTGTTTTTGTTAAATCTTTCCTTGAGTATCTTGGCATAATCATATGTGATAAGAATTATGTATGTTATACTGCTTTAACCACTTTAAAGGCACGTGATTCTTATCTTTGGTATTTGGATAGTGGTTGTTCTAGGCATATGACAGGAAATAAAAATTTATTCAAAATAATCTTTGAAGGAAAGATTGGGACAGTCACTTTTGGAGATGGAAGCAAATCTGTGATTAAAGGCATTGGTACTGTGGACATTCCAAGATTGCCAGTGTTTGAAGATGTTTGGTATGTTGATGGATTGAAGGCCAATTTACTCAGCATAAGTCAAATTTGTGACAATGGATAAAATGTTCTTTTCACCAAGTATGAATGTGAGATACTTGATGGAGGAGGTGACTGTATATGTGTTGGTGTAAGGATAGCTGACAACTGTTATGACATAATCCCAAGTGTAAACAACAAGTGCTTTAGTGCAAAGATTGATTAAGTTGATTTATGGCATCAACGGTTGGGGCATGCCAGTCATAAGCAGTTACAGAAGATTTTCAAATGTGAGGCAGTTATCGGTTTACCAAAGTTTAAGAAGATAAATAAGTGCATTTGTGGACCATGTCAGATAGGTAAACAAGTAAAATCCAAGCATTCGTCTATGACTAGTGTTCAAACTTCAAGACCTTTAGATTTATTACACATTGATCTCATGGGTCCTGCTAGAGTTCAAAATTTGGGTAGAAAGAAGTATATTCTAGTTGTTGTGGATGACTTTACTAGATATAATTTGGGTTGTGCTTTTGAAGGATAAAGCTGAGGCTCCTGAGAAGATGATACATCTGTGCAAGAAATTACAGGTTGAGAAAGATACTGTGATAGCTAAAATCAGAAGTGATCATGGAAGAGAATTTGAGAATACCAAGCTGGCTACTTTCTATAATGATCAAGGCACTCATCAAGAGTTCTCATCGCCCAAGACATCTCAACAGAATGGGATTGTGGAAAGGAAAAACAGGGTTGTTCAGGAGATGGAACGGGTCATGCTACACAACAAAAAGTTGCCAAATTCCTTCTGGGGAGAAGCAATCAACACTGCTTGCCATACACTCAACCAGGTGTACTTTAGACATGACTCCAAGAAAACTCCCTGTGAACTCTAGAGAGGGAAGAAACCTATTGTCAAATATTTTAGGATATTTGACAGTGACTGTTACATTCTATGTGATAGAGAGAACTTAGAAAAGTTTGATGCAAAAAGTGACAAAGGATACTTTCTAGGATACTCTTCTACTAGTAGAGCTTATAGAGTGTACAATCTGAAAACCAAAATAGTCATGGAATCTTCAAATGTTGTAATAAATGATGAAGTGTGTTTAGAAGCACTTTCAAAAAGCACTGCTCCTACTCAAGATAAGTCTCTAGAAGTTGATGATTCACTTCCTGCTGAGTATATGGGGAAACATAGTGAGGAAGAGCTATTGGTGTTGAATGATACAGTCTCAATACCATCAAGTTCAAAACCATCCACTCTAATTCATGACACTCAATAGGTACAAAGTGAGCTCAGTCCTCCATATGAACAGAAAGGTACCACCACATCTCTAGTTAAAGGTCCATCCTCTAGAGCTCCTCCCATAAATATATTGGGTAGTCTAAATGATAACATAAGATTGAGATAAAAAAACCTTGAATGTGATTACTCACTCTTGTTATCTGTCTCAATTTGAACCGAAAAGGGTGGATGAAGCACTTCAAGACGCTGATTGGGTAAATTCCATGCATGAAGAACTTCATCAATTCGTTCGAAATGATGTGTGGCAATTAGTTCCTAGGCCGAAGAGTGTACATATGATTAGAACTAAATGAATTTTTAAGAACAAATCAGATGAACATGACACTGTGATCAGAAATAAATCAAGACTTGTTGCACAAGAGTACACACAAGTGGAAGGAATTGACTTTAATGAAACCTTTGCACCAGTAGCAAGGTTAGAATCCATTCGGATACTGTTGGCCATAACAAGTCATCTAAACTTCAAATTATATCAAATGGATGTTAAGAGTGCTTTTTTGAATGGGATGCTACAAGAAGAGGTATATGTTGAGCAACCTAAGGGCTTTGTTGATCCTCACAAACCGGATGATGTCTGCAAGTTGAAGAGAGCCCTCTATGGTTTGAAGCAAACTCCTAGGGCTTGGTATGATAGATTGACTACATATCTCACTAAGCATGGATTCAAAAGGGGGTCTACAGATACAACTCTCTTCATAAGAAAGGATAAGACTGGTTTTGTTGTAGCTCAAATTTATGTTAATGACATTGTTTTTGGTGCTACTAAAGATTCTCCTGCTCATTATTTTGCAGATGAAATGAAGACGATGTTTGAAATGAGCATGGTTGGTGAACTGACTTATTTTTTGGGATTGCAGGTAAAGCAAATAGAGTCAGGAATCTACATCAATGAAGCTAAATATGCAAGAAATCTAGTCAAAAGATTTGGACTGGACAAGGCTGCTCATGCTAGAACACCAATGGCTACTAATGCAAAATTAACAATTGATCCATCAGGCGAGTTTGTTAATGTTACTTTTTATAGAAGCATGATTGGATGTCTTTTGTATTTAAATGCTAGTCGGCCTGATATCTCTTTTAGTGTTAGTGTTTGCTCTAGATTTCAGTCTAATCCTAAGGTTTCTCATTTAAATGCTGTTAAGAGAATTATAAAATATCTGAGTGGAACCTGTGATTATCGATTATTTTATAGCAAAGAGTGTAATTTGTCTTTTGCTGGTTTTTCTGATTCTAATTGGGCTAGGAATGCTGATGACAGAAAAAGCACCACTGGGGAGTGTTTTTATGTTGAAGCCAATCTTGTGGCTTGGATGAGTAAAAAGCAAAATTCTATTTCTTTATCCATTGCTGAGGCAAAATATATTGCCACTGGGAGTTGTTGTTCTCAGCTCCTTTGGATGAAAAAGCTTTTGAGTGATTATGGGATTCCTTGAGACACCATGTTTGTCTATTGCTATAACTCTAGTGCTATATATATATCTAAGAATCTTGTTCAGCATTCAAGACCAAACACATTAAACTTAGATATCACTTCATTAGGGATTTGGTTAAAAAGAAAATTGATAATTGGTGTACTTCGGTGTCCCTAGTCTCTTTTGGCCTTCTTGGTCCTTATGCTTCATTGCTTTATTTTTTGTGACATTTGTTCTTTGGTTTTTTGTTTTTTGTTTTTTTTTTTTTTTGTTTTTTTTGTTTTTTTTTTTTTTTTTTTTTGTGTTTCTAGGATTTGCATTGCATAACATTCATGCATTTCATTCTAAGATTTATTTGTTTTCTCTTATAAATAATAATAAATAAATAAAAAAAGGAGAAAAGCAAATTATGTTTGGCACTATTTTTCTTGGTCTTTGAAAACAAAGTTGGTCAATTTATTTACACATAACATGTCTTGTGTACCTTGTTTAGCTTTGATGAGCTTATTTATTGTACTTTACTAGTTGAAACTTTGTAGTGCATGTTGTGTGGGAAAGATATTTATGGTGTTTATCACTTTGTCTTAATCTTGATGTCACATGTTATTTGACTGTCGAACTTGATCATTTTGAGAAAGGCATAAATAACCATTTTACCATTGTTCACTAGTCAATCATGAACACCTTAGTATATATCATAAGATTTTGTGCTCGAGAAAGTGTAGCACTTGCACAAAAAGAACATAAAGTGTAGCCTCGGTTAATTGCTTAATGATTAAAACTAGTGCATAATTAAAAATTGGTGTGTACTTCTAGGCTTAATGCCAAATTCATCTAATTATGAGGCAAAATTCAAGAAACTTACATGATTGCAAACTTATGTTCTAGGAGATGTGGGAGTTATATGATGTAACTCTTTAGGTAATAGTCTCTTTCAAATTCTATGTGATAGATTTTGTAGACTTTGTGATTAATTGCTATTCATGTATCACCTCACTTGTATCTCAAACTTTTGTTAATTGCACACTTTATACAAGTTACTCTTTGCTAAACACTGTACATGTTATTGTGTGTGTTTTTGGTCTGATCAACCAAGTTTGAAAATATCTTGAGTATTATGTAAAACTTTTTTTTGCTTAAGAATTTAAAGGGAGAATGGCTAAAATTTTCTTTCGGGAAACTGGGATTAAAACTTGGATTTTTGAAAAATCATTCCATCTCATACTCATGCATTTTGTTTCATCAATTTTAATGCTTTGAGGAGTTGTTTCAAAATGTGGAGGTTATTTTTCAAAACTGTAATTTTTCTCAAAATGTTATGAGCCGCTGCCTATTTCGATCGATCCAATCTGTTTTTTGATCGATCAAAAATTTCTTAAAATTCTTTTAGAAATCTCGGATTGATTTGATCGATCGAATGTAATTTTTTATCAATCGAATATTGTGAATTAGGTTTTTAAAATACTATTTTTGACTTGTTCAAATCACTTTTTCAAACCTTTTCTCTCTCTCCGACTTGGCAAGGCTCCACAACGATTTTTTTTGTTGTTTTCTTCCAAAATTTTTGCAAGGTTTCTCTCTCCTTGATTTTACCCTTCTTTTTTATTTTATTTTCACATTTCATGCATTTTAATTTGGGAATTTCGAACCTATGCATTTTGGGGTTTTTGATGATTCAATCCATTTTTTTATAAAATTGATCAATGGGTTTTATTCCTATGATGTTATTACATTGATCTTTGTTGGTTAATTTGATCAATTTTGAGATTTGTGAAAAATTGAAAATTCTAGGGTTTGAGATTGATTCGATTTGGGGATTTTGTTCAATTGGGTTAAATTGATAAAATTGGCTTGTTATTTTGATGAAATTGGTCATTCTAATCTGTTTTAAACCCTGTGCGATGATCAATTCATCGATTTGTTTCAAAACATTCAAGTGGTTTTTCAAATTTTTGGGGGGTTTTTGGTAGAAACTCTATGCTCAAGCCAATTTTGTGAAATTGAACTTCAATTGAACTTGTTTTAACTGCATTAGAACATGCATCATGTCATTAAAATTGTTCATGCATCGTATAGACTTTTGTTCTATTTTTGTTTCTATGCTAACTTGCAGTCTGCCCTTGGGTTTTGTTCTGTTGGTTCTTTCTCTGTGTCTTTGTCCTTTCCTTAGCACTATGCCTAGGAAGACTAGAGCTCGTAGGTCTATTCCCTCACATACTCCTTCCCCACCTGCTTTTGACTGAGAGAAGTTTTCGAGTGAGAAAAATCAATAGATTTATGATAAGCTGAACCTTAGGAGAAAGATTTGGTCTGAGCAAACTGTTCTTTTAGATGAGCTTGATCCTGCCATTAGGGCAAATTTTAAGCGTCGAGGCTGGTTACCTCTGTTGGATGTTTCTGATCCTCCTCCTCCAGCTACCCTGATTAGAGAGTTCTTTTCAAACATCTCAATTCGCATCTATGATTCCAACACTTTGGTAAAGAGTTGGATACGAGGCGTAGAGTACATCATTACTCCTACGGTAGTGGCTGATGCTCTAGGGGTACCTTTGATCCAGCATCCAGTCTACCCTTATGATGAGTCTCCTTTATTGAGTGATTTCATGTCTTACATCACTAGGTCTTCTATCTAGTGGGGTTCTGATCCTAGGATCACCTCTGTTGAGCTATCTGAGTTGCACTATCTCTTTTTTAGGATAGCATGTCATTCTATTTGGCCCATTTCTCATCTTCACACCATTCCTCTCGAGCAGTGTGTATTTTTATACGCTTTGGTTACAAATGCTCTTATTAGCTTTCCTAATTTGTTTCTTCGTTCTTTGAACAATGTTTATAGGAGTTCATCTTCTTCTCATGCTTTGGTCCATCATATTTTATTCATAGGATTTTGTTATATCTTGATCTTGGTGGTTTTCCTTCTTCTGAGCTCGTACATGTTATTGCTCCTATAGGTGCGTCTTTTCTTAGATAGAGGGCAACTCATCTTCGAGTTGGCTCTAAACACCCTAGGTCTGAGCCTTCTGGTAGCGCACCTCCTCCTTCTTCTTCTACAGGTCTGCTGGTGAGGATATACCTGATCATGCTGGCGATGCTGCTACTGTTGTTCCTCCACCTCCTTCAGATGACTTTGATATTCATCATACCTTGGAAACTGTTATGACCGTTCAGGCGGCTCATAGTCAAATTTTGGTGGACTTGCTTGACGAGATTCGTGCTTTGCAAGCCGACTTAGCATTATTCGTTCACCCTCACCACCTCCTTTTGATGATAGCTTGTGATTACCCTTTGGCATTCCGTCACAAAAAGGGGGATTAGAGTTTGACACTTGTAGAGGAGTTTTTGTAGTTAGAGGGAGATTTATTTTATTTTATTTTATTTTGTTTTTTTGAGGAGCTAGTAGAGTTTTTAGATTGTATCTAGGTGCTTCACTTTGTATATCATTTTTGGGGCTATTCATGTTAGGGGGAATAACATTGTTTTTGATATACATGATATATACATGATTCTTGTTTCTTGTGATTCACTGTTTATTAATTTATATTTATGAGTTATTCAATGATATATGTCTTTATTATGTGTTGTGTGAATCATACAAGAATGTTATACCTGTTTATTTACTGTTTTCTATCACACATGTGTTTATGCGTTTATTGAGTGTTTCAAGAATATACAGGTTGATTCAATTGAGCTGCTGTCTAAACTTATAACTGGTGGATAGTAGTTAGGATTGAATTTGTGTTTATGAGTATTATTTTTGTAAAGGGCTTTTACTTGTAAACTTTGAGCTTTTAATTTGTGTTTTGTCACGGATTGTCAAAGGGGGAGTTTGTTAGGTTCTAAAGATTTAGGAATTTATTTATTTAAAATGCAAATGTGTAATATTGGCAAACCATGATCAAAACAATATGTTTAGTCTTGTTTAGGCTTGCTCAAGGTTATATATTTTATGTAAAGTTGGAATCGAGAGGCTGCAGATGCATTGGTGCATTTCGGCTTGGCTTAATCAATCGAAAGTCGGTCAGAATGTTTTTCTACAGAATTTTCCAACTCAGCCCTACCTCATTAAACATTTTGGGTTTTCTATTTTTACCCTAGGTATAAAAGGCAAAACCCTAGCCACGTTTTTGGGGAGTTGCTCTTGTTGTATTGTTGCTCATACTTTGCTGTTTATGTGAATCTCTTGTGAGATCTTTGAGAAGTTTTCCTTCACATAAACTTAGGGTTTTCAAGGTAGAGATTAATTCAACATCTTGATGATCAACTCAATTGCTGCCATTGGAGCTTAAAGAATAACAAGCGTGGGTGCTTGTAGCTGATTGGAGAATCCAAGAAAGGAGTCCATGGATTCAGAGCTTACATATGGTCATTTCAGTAAGTTCTACTGGTGGGTAGCATTAGGAAGTCAAGCGGAGAGCTTGTAAGTCCTTTTGTATGAACTTTGATTCTTTCAAATAGTGGATTCAAGTTTACCTTGAGGATAGTTAGGTCAAATCCTTCCCAGGTTTTTTACCGTGTGGTTTCCTAGGTCATCATATCCTGTGTTATTTATTATTCTGCTGCTTTATATTCTTAATATAATTGTGTGATTGTGATAACCTAGATTTGCATAAATTGACTAAGTTAATCACTTAGCTAATTAACTAGGTTAATCTATTTGGTTTAAGAGGTCTAAAATTGTTCAGATAATAATGATCAATTACATCAAAACAACAAGCTAATTTCATCAATTAAACCTAATTTGACAAAATCCCCAATTCGTGTTCAATACAAACCCTAGAATTTTTAATTTTTTACAAAACCCCAAATTGATCAAATTAACCATCATAGATCATGAGTATATCAATATAGCAACAAAACCCATTGATCAATTGCATAAAATAAAGCGTGATTAAACAAAAATCCCAATTTATGCATAGTTCAAAAATTTACCCAAAAACCATGAAATCATAAAAAACAATGCAAAAGAAAGGGTATAATGTTAGGTCATATGTGTTTTCACTTGTTAAGAACATATGTCACTTATTTATGTAAATTGGCTAAATCTTTTGACAAAACGTACTCTACTTGTAATTGGGTAGTTCTAGATGTTTTTAATACTTCAAGAAACAAGGTTTCAAGGTCAAATGTTGAAATCATCAAGTCTGTCCAAGAAAAAGCAAGCTGAAGTGCAAATTCATTAAAGCTCAACACCTGCTTGATAGCTACCTCGACACCTGCTATTTGTCAAGATTTATAATTTTAGATTTTCTGATCTGATTTTCTTGGGATCCGTAAATATGCTTTTGGGCCTTCTTTTCTCCAAACCCTAAACATATAAAAGGATTGTTTTAAGAGCCGTCAAGTGTGACACAAGTTGCAAAAGTATTGAGCAACCTCTGTTCAAGCAAATTGTGATCAAAAGAGGAAGTTCTTGACTTAGTTCATCTTCTCTGAAGAAGTTGCTGTGTATTTGCACCAAAGGGTTTTATGATCAAGCATCTTCCTGATCTTCATCGTATAGGATGAACTGAAGAATTTTGCAGCTAACCTCTCTTCCTTAAGTTGGTGTTTTGAAGTCGATACTAGGATCCGCGCATTGGTTAGTCACATAATTGGGAGCCGTACATCAAAGGTGGAAATTGTCACTACAGATCAAGTCCAATTGGGTATTAGGGTAAAGGTTCAATTGTAAGTTGGTAAGGTACTTGGGATTCCTTTACTTGTAATCACTTGATTTGATAATAGTGGAGTTTCGAGATTGGTGACCTAAAAATCACCCAGTGGGGTTTTTGCCGCGAGATTTTTTCCCATTCGTAAACAAATCACCGAATTATTTAATTTCCACTGCATATTTAGTTTTTGATGATTTGTTTGTGCTTCCACGTAATTGCATGATTAATTGATTAATTAATAACTTGGCTAATTAATTAATTGGTATAATCACAAAGGGTCATTTAGTTTGTGGCCTATAAAGTGGTATCAGAGCAGGCACACTCTGATTAGGTTTAATCTTTGTTGTGTTGATCCATTGACCCCTGCTTGTCATGGATAGAGGATAGTCATTAATTATACCTCATTTATTTGATAGCACTAACTATGCATACTGGAAAGTACGCATGAGAGCTTTCTTACAGTCTTTAGATAAGAAGGTGTGGCAAGCTGTAGAGATTGGCTGGACCAAGCCAAAAGAAGAACCGGCCGATTGGGATGACGCAAAGATCAAGGCGACTAACTTCAACAGCAGAGCGTTAAATGCCCTATTTAGCGCAGTCACCAATGAGGAGTTCAAGAAGATGTCCTCAACTGAAACTGCTAATGAGGCTTAGACCATCCTCTAGACAACCTATGAAGGAACAAAGGCTGTCAAAGATTCAAAGTTTCAGAGGCTTACTACAAGCTTTGAAGAAATTAAGATGGAGGAGGATGAATCGTTTGATGAATTCTATGCCAAGCTAAAGGACATAGTGAACTTAGCCTTCAATCTTGGGGGAAACCATCCCTGAACCCAAGGTTGTAAGGAAGGTGCTTAGATCTCTACCTAAGAGATTCCATGCTAAGATTACGGCAATAGAAGAATCAAAGGACATTGACAAAATTCCTTTGACTGAGCTGGTTGGAAACTTGCAGACCTACAAGCTAGGACTATCTAGGATTGACAAAACGGGTAAAGGCAAGAGCAAGGCTTTGAAGGCAAAGAGAAGTGATACAGATGAGTATTCCGATGATGAAGATTCTAAGATGAAGTCCTATATTACAAGGAAGTTTAAGAAGTTTATGAAGAATGCCAATGGGAGGAACTTCGACAAGGACCGCAGACAATCCAGTTCTTCTCAGTTTAGGAGCCAAGACAAAGGGAAGAAAGACACTAAGGATGGCGGTCAGTACACTGTTCCGGCTGGATCAAAGTGCTTCGGATGTCATGGATTGGGTCGCATGAAGTATGAATGCCCAACATATCTCAAGAGCATTAGGAAGAGTAAGGCACTTGCTGCAACCTTGAGTGACACTGAGCCCGAAGATGATTCCGACAATGAGGATGACAGAATCTTAAATGCCTTCACTGCCATAGTCAATCCTACTGAAGGGATTGTTGAAGAAGTGGATGAAGAAGAAGAATTGGTGGAGTCTAAATTTGAGAAAATGGATGATCAAGATGATATCCATTCAGCCTATAAGAAACTTTACAAGCTCTCTAAGAGGCATGAGAAATTGTATAGGTTGGCCACCAAGAAGCTTAGTGATGTGGAACTTGATCGTGAAGAGTTATCCACAAAGTTTGATGAGGCGAATCAAACTATTGAAGCACTGAGGTTTGAGAACAACTTTTTGGCTGAGACGACTAAAAAGTTTAAAGCTAAGCTATTTCAAGTTAGAGCTCAATTGAAGAGGACTTCAAGTGCAAAGCTTGATGAGATGCTGAGTAATCAGAAAACTACTTCAGATCGAACAAGCTTAGAGTATGGTCTTTCTTTTTCTAATACCGCTTCTACTAGTAATACTGTTTTTGTTTCTCCTACTAATAATACTAAAATTGAGAACACTGATGTTAAAACTAAATTAGCTAGTGAGAACTTAGATAAGGGTAAATCTATCTTAGGAGCACCCCCTAATTAAGATAAGAAAGATGCTAAAAACTCTAGGACTAAGAAGGCTAACTCTCAAAAGCCTAAACAAAAGAAGTAGCATCTCTGTCATCATTATGGAGCTACTGGTCATACTCGACCTAATTGCTATAAATGGCTAGCCACTCAACAGAGCAATGGCATGATAGCATCTAGAAGCCAAAATCAGCTTCAATCCTCTCTTGCTCCTCTTGGAGATCTTTTGAAAGCCCTCATGTTCCTTTCGAACTTGAACGGTTTCAATTCTTCCCCCTCATCGCCTGTTCAAGGGTTTAATCAAAGGAAAGGTTCTTCTAAGGTGTGGAAGAAAAAGGACTCTAAGTGATTTCATCACTTTCTTTTCCCTTCTTGCTTTTCTTGTTTATTGCGTTACTTGTGTGTTTTGCATTTTTTTTTAGTCAGTCTAGTTTTTATGCTTTGTTTTGTTTAACATATTTTTGTGTGTTTACTTTCAGTTTTGTTTACTTTTGTTTTTAATATAAAAATAAAAATAAATTGAAAAATCAGAAAAATACAAAAACAGTGAGTATTTTGTGTACTTTGGTACTTGTGTACCTTGGATGATTTGGATGATTTCTCTTCGAATATTCTTCGTATTCGAAGTTGAAGTTCTTGGAGGCTTTAGAGCTTGGTTCCAGCAGAGCTTCTAGACTTCTGAGTGCTTCAAATGGTTTGGTGTTTTCCTAAATGTTTCAAGAAGACTTCTATTTATAGGAGTTTTGAGGTGGATGAGCAACACGTGGCGGAGTCTGATTGGTGACACATATCACAGTTTGATTGGTTTGCTTATGTCATCGCTTACACGTGTTGGCCTGATTGTGTCATCGTTTACACGTGCTGGCTGCTTATATCATCGCTTACACGTGCGAGATTGCTTATGTCATCGCTTGCACGAGCTGATGCATGATTGGTTCTTGCATGACACTTGGCAAATTTCTGTTGGCTTCTGAATAGTAATAGTAAAACCTAGCAGTAGTATGTGACGCTTTGTAATTGACTGCATTTTGTGGACTTAATAGTGTGACGTGTCAGCTTGTGATAGGTCGGGAATTTTCCTTCTCTACAATGTTGACAATATTTTCACAACATTCTCACAATAAATTATAAGTGGCAGATTATTATTGGTTATTATTAGTGAGCAACAAAGTAATTTAAGTTGTAAATTCAAACTAAAACTAATAAAATCTTACCACTTATGATTTTGTGATAAATGTGTTGTAAAAATGTTGTGGGCGAACGTAGCACTTTTAAGAAAAATAATGCCTATAGCTGTGATTGGAGTATTGTAAAAGATGATCAATTACAACTTATCAGTGGGTTCTAATTAACTCAATTAATAAAGTATTTTATCGTCAAATAAGAGATTTAAAGTTCAAGCCTTGAATTTGTATCTTGGTCGGATTACAAAGAACAATTATCATAGAGAGGATATTATAGATTAAAATTTTATCATATCGATTAAAAAATATCGCAATTTATCATCTTACAATTAGCATTGCTCATAGTGTTTAAATGGGCCTTTTAAAAGAAAAAAAGTAAAAATAAAATTGACCAAAGTAAATTAGCTTGAGTAAATGCAACTTGTAAGCAAGCTCATAGAAGTTTCAGAGGACGCGGTGATGCCAGCCCCTTGGAACTCAACTCGTAATTTCATGAAAACATCAACAAGTTATTTATAGAGGGAGACAGAAATGCAATATGCTACTGTGTCCAAGTTTCAAGATTTAAAGCTTTGTTTAAGCTCCTAATTTTCCTTCAATTAAAGCTTGTGAGTCTCTACTTGTACTTCCTACATAAAGTAATATTTTTGTGTATAAATAAATCATTATATGATACTTTGCCATATTGTTATAGTTATTATTTTTCCTCTGTGTGTGTGTGAAATTTATAATGCTTCTCTTTTGGAAACTGTTTGATCAGATTCAAGAAGAAAGAAAATCATAGCAATGGATACTAAACTGTTCAATGCTGCAATTTCTGGAAGTGGCATTGGGAGTATTGATTCGAATATTCTCGGGCGGTTGACAGCGAGGAGGGGCTCTATTTTCATGTGGCAGCAAAATCTGGAAAGGTGGACTTGCACATCATGGAAAAAGTTTTGGATTCAAAACCATCACTTCTGTATATGACAAATCGAAAAGGCAACACTGCATTACATATTGCAGCAAGCTTAGTTCAGATTGAAATGACACGGTTTCTAATAGCCCGTGCAAAAGTAAAACATGATCAAGATGTTGAAGTGAACATGGAGTATTGTAAGGATGGAAAATCATGAGAAGAATACAGCACTACATGAGGCTATAAGAAATGATCATTGTGAGATTGTGGAGTTGCTAATTAGGGAAGACCCAGGTTGACTTTGTTTACAAATAATGCTGGGGAATCCCCTCTATTCCTGGCTGTGGATCGAGGATTTTACAACATAGCTCGTTGTATACTAAAAGCTGTTCCAGATTGCTCCTATGTAGGAAGGAACAACATGAAAGCCTTGCATGCAGTAGTTATTCGCGCACAAAGTAGTAAGTCACTACAAACTTGAGTTTTTTCAACATTTTTTTTATCTACGGTTACTTAAAAATGTTAATAAAACTGTACTCAACTGTTGATCAAAATAAGGAAATTAACCTACGTATTTCCACAGTTGTCAGAACTGTTGAAACAAGTGTTAAAAAAAATTAAATAAAAGTTTTATCCACGGGTTTGATGAATGTAGAAGATAAACCACATCTTTTATCTACGGTTGTCAGGGTTGAAAATTAGAAACACGGAATTTATATTAAGCTACAGAACAAATCAAAGTTTTATAGATTAGCTCTCACAGTTTCTCATTTTCTCTCTGGTAGCTCAAATCTCTCTCACACAAAACTTAGAAATGTCAAAGCCAATTTCATAGCTCTCAATCATGGAAACTTCGAAGCTCTAGGTCATGGCAATTGCATAGCTAATGTTCTCTCAATGCGGTGGCTCTGTCTCATCGTCACTCACAAAGTAGAAGTCGAAGTCTTCCATCAACTCCACTACTCTTCGCCTGCCTTATCTAATCTCCCTCAATTTTCTAGGGTTTCAAGCTCAGTCACCACTGTGACACGAAGATCATTTTGCTTGATTCGTCTCGATTCTTCAATGGAGACAAATTCGGTGCATTTTCATGTTTTGTTTATAAATTGTAATGTTTGGTTCCTGGGAAAATTTTAGGGTGAAAATTTAAATTCTCTCTCTCTCTCTCTCTCTCTCTCTCTCTCTCTCTGTGTATATACCTATATATAGGTTTTTGTATCTTTCTTAGATGGCTTTGTGTTTTGTTTCAGAGTCTACTACAAAGGATGGTCAAGCAAATAAAGTAAGTTTCTTCTAATTTTTGTTCTCTGCTCCATAACTAATCCCATGTTTCAATTATTATTATTAATTGGAATTCTATAATGTTCACTTATTTTCTGCCGAATCAGTGATCATAGTCGGTGTTGTTGTTGTTGTTGTTGTTGTTTTTTTTTTTTTTTTTTTTTTTTTTTTTTAGTGATTGGTTGATATTAGGGTGTGCTTTTACTGCTTGTTTTTGTTCCCATCAAATGTGCTTTAATAATGAATTTTGTTAATTTTTATGAAATTGAGATTGAATATGTAGAAGGATATTCTTACCATTTAATTATCAGCATATGTGCAATATATGGTACTGAGCATTGAGGATGAAACTGACTTGCATTTTTTTATTATTAGATACTCTGTTTTTTGTTGGCTGAATCACGAATTCATGTTTCTAATTGGTCGATGACTGACTATCTTTTATAATTGAAAACTTAATAGAAAAGTTACAATTGAGCTTGGCTCAAATCTTTAATTATGCTTGTTATTGATTTGATCTGTATGTTTTGGACCTGAAATATCTTTTTTAACATTGATTATGAATTCTGGTTTATTGGGGTTTATTCATGTAATCGATTTTGGCCACTTTTTTATTATTATTTTATTTTAATTTTAAATTTATAATTCTTTTAATGGGATGGGTTTGGTTAATCTTTAGTTTGGATTACTGGGGGCATTTCCCTCTGATTCAATGGTGTTTCAGTTAAGCTCATTTTGTAGTCATGTTGTTTTTAATTAGATTCATTGAATTCTATGGTTTTCTTTTTCATGTTATGTCAGCCATGAACTTATATTTAGACAGAGAGAATTAATTGGATTGTTTCGATGATTCAAAGGACTCTGACTTATGCATTGATGAGATTTTGCATCTAGTCATGTCTTACACATTGCAATGATATGTTGTTTATGACTGGGTTTTACCGTAAATGCAAGCTTGTTCAGTAGAATACTATGGTGCATAAATTTGAGTATTTTCTTGTCTGTGGGGTTATAAATTGTTTTAATGGTGATGTGGGGATGAAACCAGATGAGTTTGAATACTTCTAGGATCAAATCATGCATAGATGAATGCATAAAAGGATGGACGTCAGTTTTCTGTGCTCAACTCTATCTATCATTTGGTAAATGTGACCTTGTACCGCTGCATGAAATATGGTTCTTTGTAAGCTGGGTGTAGGGGAAATTTTATATTTGTTTCACCTGACAAAGGGATAATATGTCAGATTCTATTTCTTCAAGCAGTTTCTTATTACATGAGAAGTGGATGTTTTAATATGTAACATTATGCTTGACTGCTTTTTCGCCTTAATAAATTGTTTATGCCTTGATCTTATGTTTTGTGTCTTGGGTAGGGTGTGGATCTTTTCCTCTTTTTTTTTTTTTTTGGACAAGGTTCACATCCAAACACCCAATTTCAATAAAGACTTTGGATTAGAGTCTTATTTGCGTGTTTATCCTTGTTTGGCCATTTTATATGCATTTGTGTGTTCCTTTTCTTAGATCCCTTATCTTGTGATGCTATGTTTGGATGTTCCATACTTAGATTTATGTTCATCTTTATATCCATGCTTGCCTACTTATATCTAACTTCTTGCATCTTTACACGTGACCTTCAGCTCATATGGCAACCATTCTTGCCTAAACTTGTAAATAAAATTAGGAATAAAATTAAAATACTCCAAGGCCAAGATTTTAAAATTTTTCTAATTTTTTCTACTATAACTCCAGTTAAGATCCAGTCTAGTTGTTTTTCATGTGGAAAAAATTGGCCTTTGCCATTTTTAAAAAAACAATTCAGCATTTTGCTCTCTTTTTCAAACTAATTAGGGAAATGCCCCTCTTTTGAAAATCGATTTTCTCAAAATCGAATTAAGCCCTATAATGGCGTTTTTAAGGAGCTTATAGTGACGTTTTTAAGGAGCTTATAGTGATGTTTTAAGGACCTATAGTAGCGTTTTGTAACTCGATCTCCATGAAGTCAAGTTATAGGTAAAAAAAAGAAAAAAAAAAATTGCATGTAACTTGACTTCATGGAGATCGAGGTACAAAACGTCACTATAGAGCTCCAATTTTTTTTTTTTAATAACTCAATTTTGAGAAAATAGAGTTTCAAAAGAGGGGCATCTCCCTATTTAGTTTAGGAAAGGGGACAAAATGCTGGATTTTTTTTTTTTTTTTTTTGAAAGGGGCATTTGCCCATTTTCTCCCAGCTCATTTGCTTATACACGTGGGATGTAATTGTTATTTCAAATTGTTTACCAAAAAAAAAAAAAATGTTATCTTAAATCTAAATCAACTTCCTCCATATTACAACCTTATACAAGCCATCTTTCATTAAGCCAATTAAAAAAAGGGGATTTACATATCTATAATTTAGATGTTCTAATGGATTGCCTGGGACTCGAACCCAAAACTAGTCAAACTGCGTCGGGAAAAAAACAATTCATCAGGGGACATGCTTGCAGCCGTGTCTAGTCCACACAGAACATCCCGATGAGTCTAATGTAGGTGCATCGACCAAAATGGTGAATGATGAAATAAACAATTACAAAATGGACCAACATAGCACTTCTATTTTTCCATTATAATACTAGACAAATGCTTAATTGGATCTGTATAGCTCTTGATTTAGATAAGAACAATTAAAATCATCCGATTAGAATGAAACGCAACCTTAATTTCTACAAATACTTCCTATAGAACTGACCAGAAAATGTTGTTTTGACATTTATCCCCCACCCCGATTCCTGCATCAAGAGAAGCCGAGAAAATTAAAAAGTTGGCCAAGGTTCAAACAAAGCTGAGCAAATTGATAATCTCTAAAGACACAGCAATTGGATTACAACTAAGAACTAAGATACATACATGTGTATAGACGTATGATAATGGGGCATATTAACTGCTTTTTCGCTGGGGTCATTTCTTGAATTGCCTTTATAATGGATTGAAGTTCTTGAATTGCCATGCTTCCAAACTACTTATTAAACATGTGTTGGTTCTATACAACTTTATTCATTCCAATAATTCTTTCTACCATGGAATGAACTTCTTTTATCTTTGTGATTTCAAGCAGCTTAATTCATCGAGTACTGCCTCTATGCAACTCTCTCTGTTCCATCAATTGCCTTTTTAACGGAATCAAGTGATTTTATCATTTCCATATATCCACATATGTTTGACGTACAAATTTTATTAAAGTCCGTAATTCCCTTTAGCATTCATATGGATATATGGAAATTTTGTGTGATTATAGTATGAGTTTCTTACAATTTTTATTGTTTTTAGGGTGGCAATCAATCAAGTGGTTTTTGATTAAGGCATGGATAACACTTTTTGGAGGCTGACCAAGTGATTAGTATTTAAGGCATGGATAACCCTTTTTAGAGGTTGAACGAGTGGTTTGTGCTTAAGGCATACATAGCACTTTTTTGGAGGTTGAAGGAGAATGCCTATATATTTTGAAAGAATGAGAATGTTTATATACTTTTTATGATGCCGAAAATCGTCAGTAAGCCGTATAATCCTTACATATTTGAAAAAACACTTGCGCAACACCAAAAGAAGAAGAAGACCCTACAGAGAGTACGAGTGTGGTACGAGCCAAATACCCTCCGAAGGTTAAGTTAAAGAATTTTCATAACTCTAGAGTAAGGGAGTCAATACCGTACCGGAAACTATTTCAGTTTTGTTAAAGGAATGAAATATTCTGGTATCGGTGTACCGTTTCGGAGTTAGCGCAATTTCACAATTATATATATATATATATATATATATATATTCTTTTTTTTTATTAAAAAAAAAAACTAATATAGTATAAATTAATATATTTAATTATATTTAAAAATTTTACTCTTTTTTATGCATGTTCAAATTATTTTAAGCTAATGTCTAGTCCATTTCATTATCCAATAATAAATTAAAACTAAATAGGACTGGTAAAAAAAAAAAATCTAAATGAAAATAACTCTAGACAGTTTTCTATGAAATTAAAAAATATAAAAAAGTAAAGAAGTGGCAGGCAAACCACTTCGGTTTCTCCACCCATTAATAACTTTAGTTAAATCAAAAGTTGGTAGAAGTGAAATAGTGAAGAAGTCATTTTGAGTTTCTATGTTAACATTCTCTTTAGAAACCCGGACTCAAAGAAATGCTAAAAGAAAAAGAGAGACAGTGAGGGAGAGAAGAAAAATGAAGAAGCTATGACGCAATGACGACGAGCTCAAGCCTCAACGTCTGGCAATATCTCAACGGTATATGAAGGTTTAACAGTGGTGAAAAGGTGCTGTAAGTAGCAAAAAATTTCTAGAAAACCATTTCAATTTGTACTGATTCGGAATGAAGTTACCACCGAAAAGCATCGGAATCCACTAAAATAGCCGATACAAGCTGAAACACCCCGGTATTTAGGATGGTACAAATCAGCCCATTTTTGTATCGGTCCAACCTCTGGCACGAAAAATTTTGGTTGTACTAGCCGGTACGGTACAAAATTAACTCCCTTGCTCTAGAGTGCCAAAGTCAAGGTGAATTATACGTACTTTGGTTTGTGAGGGTTTTAGAGTAGCACGGAGCCGACCTTTGTTTATTGGCAGAGAGGGTCTTTCCTTGTAGGAAAGATCCTCTTAAATACACATATCTCATGGGATTTTTTCCTTATTGGGATTCCCTTTATTAGGGTTAATCGTGGGGTAAAACATATTTCCTTTCATGAATGTTCATGAAGGTCAAGCAAAGCCATGCTAGACCCATCATGCTCTTTGTTCCCGTCGGCCTTTCCCTTCCCATCGGCCTATTACTTTACTCGAGGATTCCCGTCGTCTTCATATATGCCATTAGGTATCGAGGTGAGGTCATTGGTCTAAGGTGTCTCTTTCGCATGTCTTCACATGTAGGTGAAGCTGATGGGCCCAATGGAGCTGTTGACTTCTTGTATGCAATGTGTTTATAAATATCCTTGTCTAGTGCCCCCTACTCCATGGCTCCGTTGGCTTTAGCTGACGGGCCATAGAGTGTAGATTTTCTTTCATTCATTATTTATCTGTTGAAAAAAGAGTCATCATTAATGACTCTTTGAACAACTTTTATTAAATGTTAGGACACGTGGCATAGGCTGGCTGGCCTTATTTCTAAACAAAGGAATTGCTTCGTTTCCCATGTTCTTTCATCTTATAAATAGCCCATCACTCTTCCCATTTTTCCTTATCTCATTCTTGCAATTCCTAAGAGAGAGAGCTATCATTCCGTCATCCTTATTGTCATCAGCCTGTGGATCCCGTCATCCCTACCGAGTTGTGAATCAATCTTGTAAGTCCTCTTTTCCTTTAATTTCTTTTTTGTACTTCCGTTTTTTCTAGTTAGTCGTCACTTCTGTAGAGAGACCCATCAAATAGGTTTTTACATTACTCCGTCGCTTGTAGGTGAATAGATGTCAGGTGATAGAGAAGCGACGAGTGAACAATTACCATCAGTTCGTGAGGGAGCGAGCTACAATGAAGTCTACCCGTCAGGCCATGGGCCCAAGGAGGGCTTTCCTGATCATCAGAGAGGGAACTGTTGACCCATTCTCTTGATGACAAAGAGGGAAGTTATGATGGAGATGAAGTAGAGGAAAGAGAGGGAGAAGAGGATGAGGATGAGTACGCTAAGGGAGAAGGGGACGAAGAGGAAGAAGAAAATGAAGAGGAGTGTGAGGGAGAAGCTGACGAGAGTGAGGGTGATGAGAGAGCTCCTAAGGAAGGAGGTTCTAGAAGCCCAGGAAATGGTCATACTCGTCCCTTCATTCTTCCCGCGATATGGACCTTCAATGACTTCAAGCTGACAATGACAACTAATATTTTTAAGAATTTACAGGATCGTTACCAAATCCCTAATAACATTCCAATTCGTCTACCGAGAAATTTCAAAAAACGCCATGTTCGTGGCAAGATTGAGATTGCCATTGACGGCATTACACCGTCAGTTGGCCACTTTCCTAGGTCTATCCATCAACCAAATAGCCCCTAATGCTTGGAGGATATTCATAGGGGTTGAAATCCTTTAGGGTCGTCTGAGTGGGGGGAACCATCAACTTACTTTGGATGAGTTCTTTTGGTGCTACAAACCCCAACATATCTCCTCGTCTAAGGAGATATATCATTTTGCAACGAGGAAGAAGACACTTAGGCTAGTGTTGAACATGCTTGACTCTAATCAAAATTGGAAGGGTAGATACTTTTTTTGTCCAAGGGATGGACTAGGTATGCTGTCGGGAAAAGTGGGTGATGATGCCTCATGGTTTTGAAAATACTTAAGGTATTGTCAAAGATTCAAGTTTAGCACCATCTATGTTTTATTTTTTCTTTACTTATTTGTTCAAGTGTTTAACGTCGTCTACTTTTTCAAGCTAGCATTCGCCCGCGTATAACCGACGAGCAGGAGGCTTTCATTTGTCAGATGCTTAAGAGCCCTTTTGACAAACGAAAGTTCAGGGACTTGATCTCCATTGACGAGTTGCACGCCTATTGTGGTGGTCTTGTGCCGATGCCTATAGCTCGTAGACTAAACACGTACTCCCAATAGCGTAAGTCCTTACTCCTTTACTTCTTTCTCCTTATTGTCTTCTCTTCATTTGCTTTTCTAACGTCCATCTCTTACCCTTCGCAAAAATAGAGGCAACGAGGCAAAGAGCCTTGGTAAGGGCATTAGTTGTGGTACGCAAACAGATGTAGAAGGAAGGACGACCGCCCACTTAAGAAAGGGCCAAGCACCCCCGTCAACGGCAAACAACCAAAGCAGCCGTTACCCCCTAAATCTAGCCATGGAATCGACAAAGGGTTAATGAAGACAAAGGGTCCCATCACTCAGGGAGCCATCCATTGCCTGCTGACGCATCAGGATCATGCCATCAAGGTGGTTGAATCAATTATTATGGAGACGGACATAGACTTTTGTGCCGAGTAGCTGACGGAAGAGCTTGGGGCATTTGGTCTCTTTGACCTGGCTAGGATATGCTTCTTTCCTTAAACTTCGTCCCTTTTTTTTTTCTTTTGCTGACAGTTTGTTTTGTCCTCAAGCGTTGGTACGCATGAAAGTGCTTCAAGATAGATGCGTTGCTAGTGAAGGGGTGATTCGATGGCTTCGCAAGCGTCAGGATATTCAAAGCAAGGAGATGGATCAGTACAAGGAGGCCTTCCATACCCTCAACAAAGGACTGATGGTTGTTACAAAAAAATTGCAACAAGAATCCAACCTCTGAGAGAAGGCGCAGAAGGACAAAGAAAGCCTGGAGGCGGAGTTGACGACTTTTTGAGAGTAGACGAAGAAGGCCAAAGCCGACACCATGGTGGATTTTGAGGCCTTACAATCTTTTATTGATGTGTGTGTTTTCTACTATGGCGACGATTTTGATGACTGCCTAAAGCAGGTTGGGTCTGTCTATCTAGATCTTGACTTGTCCAAGGTTTCCATAGATGACCCAATGCCAACGACCCCTGTAGGTGGTGACACCGTTAGTGAAGAGACTGACGACTCTACTTATTCAGAGCAGGATCCGAAAGATGATGGCGTGGTTCTTGCTCAACCTGCTCTTGAAGGACCCGTCACTCCCTTGGTCTCGTCTGCTAAAGATCCTCCTCTTAACAATGCCAAGAATCCTTCTACCCAGGACGCTCAGAATCCTCCTACCAAAGATGATGAGAACCCTCCTATTTAGGACGTCTAGAATCCTTCAGTCTAGTTTTTATTTGTTTAACCTTTTCATGTATCCCTTCTTATTTTCAGAAAATATTTGGGTGCCCTTTTTTTTTTTTTTTGGGGCTTTTGTTGTAAATACTGCCTTTTATTTATCGCATTTATTTAACATTTTACATCCATTGCTTTTAGTATGCTCTTGTTATGTGTTGATTTCCTATTCCATCTACCTTGGAGCTAGCTTACATTTTAGAATACACTTGTCCACTTGGGTGTAACAGTCCTTTAGGGACTTAGCATTTTTGGGTACATCAGCTACTTAATAGTAGTAAACTCATCAACTTAATGACTATTCATAGACTAAGTAATAAACTCGTCCATCTATAACTTTGATATCTTCATCCACTTATGGACTCAGTGATAAGCTTATTCACTAGTGGACTCAGCATACTCGTCCACTCATGGGCGTAGTAGTAAGCTCATCCACTTATGGATGTGGTAGTGAACTCGTCCATTTGAGGAGTCGACAATTTCTAAGCAACCCGTCCACTTGTGAACTAGGTGAAATCGTCTATCGGTAGTAATGGACTTGTCCACTAGTGGACTTAGTAATGAGTTTGCAAACTTAAAGATTTCATAATGAACTTGTCCAATTTGTGGACTTAACAACGACCTCGTCCACATATGGATTTAGTAATGATGTCATCCTCTTGTAGTAATGAACTTGTCCATTTGTGGACCTGGTGAGATTGTCCATTTGTGGTAATGAATTTTTCCATTTATGGACATAGTGAACTCATCAACCCATGGACTAGAAGATTTTTAAGCATCCCTTAGGATGATTTGTTTACTTGTGGACATATCAATGAACTCGTCCACTTGTGGACTTGATAATTTTTAAGCATCCCTTGGGATGATTCGTCCACTTGTGGAGATATCAATGAATTCGTCCACTTGTGGACTTGACGAATTTGTCCACTTGTAGACTTAATAATTTCTAAGCATCCTTTGGGATGATCCGTCCACTTGTGAACATAGTTTTGTAGAAATGCATACATACACATGTCATATCTAAATAACCCCTCTTATTGTGATAAATATGTGAACGAGTAAAATTTTTTTTAAAAAAAGAATAAAAACCTGCCTTTTAGGCTTAGAAAGTACTGTAGATAAAAATTAACTAAAAGAAATAAACTAGAAATGAGAAGTGGCGTCCATCAAGCTGTCATCTACTAGTAGTATTTCCTGAGGTGCTTAGCGTTCCATCAAGCTGTCATCTACTGGTAGTATTTCCTGAGGTGCTTGGCGTTCCATGGGTGGTGTAACTTTTGCTCATCTAATGTCTCCAAGCGGTAGGTGCCCTTCCTCTTCCATGACGTGACCTTGTAGGGTCCTTCCCAATTAGGTTTGAGCTTCACTTGGAAGGGGTCTTTTGTGGCACTCGTTACCTTCCTCAAGACGAGATCCCCAACTTGGAAGTCCTTGTGTTTGACTCTGGAGTTATAGTGCTTGACCATGAGATCCTGGTATCGTGCTAGCCTTTGTTCAACTACCGCCTTAACTTTGTCTACTAGGTCAAGCTATAGACGCATGGCTTCATTGTTTCTACTCTCATCATGGTTGTCCACTCTATAACTCGTGAGTCCAACCTCAATTGGGATAACTGCTTCACCTTCGTACGCCAGCCGAAACTGTGTCTCTCCTGTAGGTGTTTTGGTTGTTGTCCTGTATGCCCATAGTACGCTTGGTAACTCTTCTGGCCATATACCCTTTGCCCCCTCGAGTCAAGTCTTGATAATCTTGAGCAAGGATCGGTTTGTGACCTCAACTTGTCCATTGGCCTGAGGGTGGGTGAGGGAGGAGTAGTGGTTCTTGATTCCTAACTATGAGCAAAAGTCCTTGAAGGAGTCGCTGTCAAATTGCCATCCGTTATCAAAGACCAAGACCCTGGGTATCCCGTACCTACAAATGATGTTTCTCCGGATGAAGCTTTGTACTTTTTTTCTGTGATGGTGGCCAAAACTTCAGCTTCCACCCATTTGGTGAAGTAGTCTATGCCGACTATTAGGAACTTCAGCCATCTCATTGCTATTGGGAATGCACCCATGATGTCTAATCCCTATTGAGTAAAAGGCCATAGGGCCGTCATTGGGGTGAGCTCTTTTGTCAGCTATCTAATGATCTTGCTGAACCTTTGACATTTTTCGAATATTTTAACATAAACCTGGGCATCCCTCTGCATAGTAAACTAGTAGTATCTAGCTCAAATTAATTTGTGCACCAAAGACCGGGACCCTAAGTGGTTCCCACAGATTCCTTCATAGACTTTTCTCATGACATAGTCTACTTCTTCAGTGCCTAAGCACCTTAGGTACGAGCAAGAGAAGCCTCTCTTGTATAAGATGTCCTTTATCAGAACGAATTGTACTGCTTGGACCTTTAGCTTCCTTGCAGCCTCCTTACCATTGGGTAGTGTGCCGTTTTTCTAGTAAGAAACTTTCGGTGTAGTCTAGTTGCTTCTCGAGTCTATTTCCTGCAAGCCAATGACATCTATTAAAGGTGAGAGTTGGACAAAAAAAAGTACTTTACTAAGGATAAACATGTGTTCCGAAGAGGCGGCTTTGGTAAGGCGATTAGATTTCTCGTTCTCTTCCCTAGGAACCTAGATGAATTTAGCCTGCAGCACGCCTGCTTATCTCCTCACCGTTCACCTGACTGGTGATAACTTGGGAGTCGTAATGCACAATCACATTTATAGCCCCCACGGCTTTAGCGAGATCTAGTCCTATTACTAAAGCTTCATATTCTACTTTATTATTTGTTGTAGGGAAGTCGAGATGAATCATGCACTTGATCTCGTCCCCTTCTAGGGAATGGAGCACTACACCAGCTCTGCCATCCTACTTGTTAGACGACCTAATCCATGAGGACGCTCCACTGAGGATGTTCTTCTACCCCTTAGCCTTCCATATTGGTGAACTCTACAATGAAGTCGGCGACCACTTGTCCTTTTATGGCAGTACATGGGCAGTATTATATGTCAAATTCACTTAATTTTATTGCTCATAGCGTCATCCGTTTGACGGCTTTGGGATTACTCATTGCTCACCGTAGAGGCTTGTCAGTTAGGATGGCCACAGTGTGGGCCTAGAAGTATGGCTTCAGCTTACGAGCTATGGCAACTAAAGCAAAGGTAAGCTTCTCCATCAGTGGATATCTTTCCTCCGTGCCTCAGAGTGCTCGACTAGTGTAATATATGGGCTTTTGCATCCTGTCTTCTTCCCTGACTAAGCTTGTGCTAATGGCAGTCGAAGACACAGCCAAGTAGAGGAATAGTTCCTCCCCTGGTTTAGAGGAGCTTAGCAACAACGAGGAGGAAAGGTGGGCCTTTAGATCTTTAAATGCTTGTTGATACTCGGCCATCCACTTAAAAGACTTTTCAGCGTGTGCAAGAAAGGTAGGAATTTTTTCGTTGCCCTTGATACGAACCTATTCAGTGCGGCTACCTTGCCATTGAGGCTTTATACTTCTTTTACATTCCTTAGTGGTGCCATCTCCATTATGGCATGGATTTTGTCTAGGTTGACTTCAATACCTCTCTGAGACACCATAAACCCCAATAATTTTCCAGCTGTCACCTCGAATGCACACTTGCTCGGATTGAGTTTCATGTTATTAGAGCATAGGGTGTCAAAGGTCTCCCTGAGATCGTCCAAATGGTCGTCCTCCCTTTGACATTTTACCAGCATGTCGTCAACATATACTTGGACATTTCTTCCAATCTGATGTGCAAGCATCTTGTTCATGAGCCTTTGATATGTTTCACCCGCGTTCTTGAGGCTGAACGACATTACTTTATAGCAGAAGAGGCATTGGTTGGTGACGAATGAAGTCTTCTCTTGATCAACTTCATCCAGCTTGATCTGGTTGTAGCTAGAAAAAGCATCCATAAAGCTTAATAACTGGTTTCTGGCTGTAGAGTCTACTAGGATGTCAACCCATAGGAGGGGGTAGCTATCCTTATGGCCTACCTTGTTTAGGTCCATAAAGTCTATACATATCCTCCATTTCCTATTGGCTTTTTTAACCATCACTACGTTTGCCAGCCAGTCAGGATAGTATACTTTTCTAATGAAGTCTGTATCTTGCAGCCTGCAGACCTCTTCCGCTATAGCTCGATCTCGTTCTTGGGCGAACACTCACTTCTTCTATCGGATGGAGGGAAAAGTAGGCGACAGATTCAATCTGTGCGCCATGACTGAAGGGTCGATCTTGGGCATGTCTTCATGGCTCCAGGTAAAGACATCCTAGTTTTCTTTTAGAAATGTAGTGAGTGCCTGACGGATTGGTAGACGGGCGAGAGTGTTGATCCTGGTCATCCGTTCAGACTTTGAGTTATCGAGGAGTGTCTCTTCCAATCCCTCAATAGCTGCAACCATTCTTTGTTCTTCTGTGCTCATGGTCTGTAAATGGTCGTCCATTTTTAGCATTGCAATGTAGCACTCACGTGCTGCCACTTGGTCCCTACGTTCCTCTTCTACTTCGTACTTAGTAGGGAGTTAAGAGTAGGATGACCTAAGATGGCATTGTAGGTAGATGAGCAATTGACAACCAAGAATGTAACATCCTTAGTAATTTTTTGAGGGTAGTCGCCAACTGTCAAGGGTAATGTGACCACATTAAAAGGGTACACTCTTGTTCCTTCAAACACATTGGTTGGTATGAGCCAATCTTTGTCAATCCTTATTTGTTGGAACGCTGGGTAGTAGAGGATGTCAGCAGAGCTTTCATTGTCAATTAGGACCCAGTGAGTGTTGTAGTCCCCTACCCATATGCTAACAACGAGTGCGCCGTTGTGTGGGTGGTGAAGGCCTCGAGCATTTTCTTCCGAGAATTCAATTATAGGGTTATCAACCCTTGCCATTTTTGGGATGAAGCCTGTCAGCTAGACATTCTGAACCATCTTTAAGTAAGTCTTGCGGGCCTTCTTGGATGAACTAGAAGCTGTGGTGCCCCCTACAATCATTCTTATGTCCCTTATGGAGGGCCTAGGACGCTCATTATCCCTCCTAGCAGCCTGCCCTTGCAGTGGATCTACTTTCTCTTTACTGATGAATCGTTGTAGTTTACCTTGTCTATTAAGGGCCTTAATCTACTACTTTAGGTCATAGCACTTAGCTATGTCGTGACCGTGATCCCGATAAAAGTGGCAATACTTATCTCTGGACCTCCTATTGGGATTTCCCTTCAACTTGCCGAGCCACGTTAACACTGCTTCATCCTTGATCTACATTAGGACCTAATCGATAGGGGCCGTTAGCAGGGTGAAGTTCGCAAATCTTCCAACGGGGGTTTGGAGCGCTTATCCTCCTGTCGATCTCCGGTCCTAGTTGTCTTCCGTCCCCTATCTTGTTGTGCATCTTCTTGCCTTTCCCTCTTCTTGGGTTTCTCTTCTCGAGCTAGTAGTGTGTCCTTGACATTTATGTACTTAGTAACTCGATAAAGCATGTCTGACATGGTCTTTCGGTCATTTTTATATAAGGAGAACAAAAACTTCCCCTTCTACAATCCATTGGTCAACGTAGCAACCAATATCTTTTCATTAGCCTCATTTACCGAAAGAGCTTCCTTGTTGAAACGGGTTATGTAAGACCTTAGCGTCTCGTCCTCTCGTTGCTTAATGCTCATCAGAGTGTTGCTTCCCTCGGGTCCTTCTTGGTCCTTTCTTGCAGCGTTGGTACTCTCTTGCTCATCCCCATTATTGTTGGGTCCTATGTTCTTTTGGCGTAGTTGCTCCTCTAGGTTGTGATTTTGCTTGGTGAGGTGTAGGTTGTGGTTTTGCTTAGTGAGGTGTTCCACGGCTGCAGTGAGGGTTTGTACCTATCTTTCAAGGGTAGTAGTGCATGGTTCGTCTTGGTTATTGGTGGTAGCCATCGAGCATGTGAGGACCATACAACTCTTTGTTCGAGAAGTGGTAGCATAGCTTCTACTATAATGAAGTTGTTGCTACAATGTTTTTCCCATAGATGGTGCCAACTGATGATGCCAAAAATTGTTAGCAAGCCGCACAGTCCTTATGTATTCGAAACAACACCTACGTAACAAAAAAAAAAAAAAAAAAAAAAAAAAAAAAAAAAAAAAAAAAAAAAAAAAAAAAACCCTACAGAAAGTACTTGTGTGGTACCGGCTAAATACCCTTCGAAGGTCAAATTAGTGAACTTTCACAACTCTAGAGTGCCAAAGTTAGAGTGAATTATGCGTCAATTCTGTCACACCTATACTCTTGTGGACCTTGGTTTGTGAGGGCTTTGGGGTTTTTATAGTAGCGTGGAGCTGACCTTTGTTTCTTAACGGAGAGAGTCTTTCCTTATAGGGAAGATCCTCTTAAATACACGTATCTCATGGCATTTTTTCCTTATTGGGATCCTCTTGATTAGGGTTAATCATAGGGTACCAGATATTTCCTTTCATGGATTTTCGTGGAGGTCAAGCAAAGCCATGCTGGACCCGTCATACTCTTTTTTCCCGTCAGCCTCTCCCTTCCCTTCGGCCTATTACTCCACTTGAGGATTCCAATCGTTTTCATGTATATGCCGTCGAGTATCGAGGTGAGTCGTCAGTCTAAGGCATCTCTTTCGCATGTCTTCACATGTAGGTGAAGCTAACAAGCCTAATGGAGCCGTCGGCTTCCTTGTATGCAATGTGTTTATAAAATATCCTCGTCAACTTTAAAAGCAAAGAGAATGAACTTGATTGAACTAGTTGTATATTGATGTTTTGTCGATTTCTACCTCATTGTCCACTTGTTCATCGCTCAGAACCCCATCTCTTGTTTCGTCCCTTCTTGTCTGTAGCAGCATCAAGCATGGACAGATCCTTTCATGGACTTGGAGGCAATGGCGTCCTAATTTTTTTTAAAAAGATTAAAAGTATATCTAGGTACTAATTTTAAGAACTTTATTATTTTAACTCATTTCATTTAAAAAAATAGAATTTAGATTTACATACATATAATTTAGATATTCGAATGGATTGCCTAAGACTTGAATCCAAAACTTGTTGAACCGCATCGAGGAAAAACAAATTCGTCAAGTGACACGCATCTAGGTTGCACTGCGCGTCTCGACAAGTTTGGCATGGGTGCGCCGACAAAAATGGATACTACATATACAATATCAATTCACAATTACTACTCATAAAATTTTAATAAATACAACATAAAATAAAAAAAAAATGTTGGTCCAATAGTATCTCCTAAATTGAATAAGGATAGGTGCATGAGATTGTTAAGCACAATTATAATTTGTTACGTTCAAGATCTTGGCATACAAAATATCTAAATAGAAATAGTATAAAAAAATATGCTCATTAGTTCTAAGAAAAATAACAGAAAAAATCTTAACAATTTAATTTGTATGGAAAGCTAACAATAGCAAAATTCGATTTTAAATATGGTTAAATTTTCTCTAAGCATTCGTTTTATATTACCTAGTTAGTAATAGACCGTATATAGTCATGGTATATAAATATATGATTAGGTTTTTTATTATTTATTTATATTGAATTTCTCATTTCTACATTGAATTAACTCACTTGACACAAAAATTACAAAAACTTACATTAGATGAGACACCTAACTCAAAATTAAACTCTAATTGAATTCTAATTTTTACACTGAATTAACTAACTTAGCACAAAAATTTAAAAACTTAGATTAGATGGGATACGTGGCACAAAATTAGATTTAACTAAAACTCTAATACTTAAGTTTTAAGAAATTTAAAATTCCACTCCAACTAAAATTCTATATATATCTTATTAATTATTTGGATATTTTAATTTAATTAAAACTATATTATTTAAGTTTCAAGATATTTAAAATTATACTCCAACTAAAATTCTATTGTAAAAAATTTCAAGAAGTTAAAAATAAATTTAATATTTATATTTTAATATAAAAAACTTTCACACTACATTCTGTCTTTGCCTGGTTCAATATATATGTAGCATTATATAGTTAATTTATAGTTTTAAGTGGCTTTATATATATATATATATATATATATATATGATAGTTTTGATAATATTTTTTCCACTTAAGTTTTAGTTAAATAAATGTCCACTTAAGTTGTTTAATCTTTGTGTCAGGTGAGTTAATGAGTACAAAATACTAAGAATCTAATATTAATTAAATGTAAAATTATATTAAAAAAAAAACCAATCATATATACACAATAAAAATCACCGCACATTCTATCTAATTAAAAATTAGAAAAAGATGATCATAAGTAGTATTAAATTTAGGTAAGAATTTTAATATGTGACTAATTACATTTACATTTTTTTGAAAAAAAAATTTGACTAATTATTTATATTTTTATATAAAAATTATGTTTAATTTTAAATGTATCTATACGTATGCATGTATTACATGCTTTTTTTCAATAATTTCACTATTTATTTATATTTTATAATAAAAATTATGTTTAATTTTAAATACATTCATGCGTTTGCATGTGTTATATGCTAGTCGCTAATAATAACTTGCAATTTAAGATTGTTGTGAAAATATTATCTATATAGTATTTCTCCAATCCAATTCACCATTAATTTAGCCATCCTTAAATTCTGTATGTTACACTCTTCCTTTCCCTGTCAAGCGCAATTGACTATTTAAGTTTAAACCCTCAATTATGATTCCATTGGAATTGAAATGCCTACTGTTTTTATTTTCTATATGTTTGCAATTGCTCTATCTCTATTCCTGAAAAAGCTGCCAAAATGCCATTTGATTATATAGTCCCTTCCTTGTGAATGTTTTCTTATTCGTTTGTTTGTTTGTTTGTTTTATCTTTTTTTTTTTTTTATCTTTTTTTTTTTTTTTGTGGGTTTTGGCAGTCATGTTTTAAGTGGCCAATTTGTTTCAATCCAAATAATTTGTTTGTATTTTATATTTTTAGAATTATAGTATGTATGATCACCATATTAAAAAAAAAAAAAAAAGAGTATGTATTATTATTTGCCTTCAATATATTTACATAATCTTTTGAAAAAGATTAATAATGGACACAACAAAAAGTGACAATAATTTTATAATATTTTTAAATTAGTATGCTATATTACTAAATTTAAACTGAAAATTGTGATAACCTCATATGTGAGTTGATATGCTAATTTTACAATGTTTCTGGTATTGTTGTTGATTTTTTATTATCTCTATTGCATTACTCGTATTTAACACTCCTCAATATTGCTTTTGTAATCATCACCTATTCGCTTACGGATCTTTTTACACTGTCGCCTAAAAGACTTATCCTAGACAATATGTTTAAGGTAGAGTAGTCACGTTGATTATCCAATACCCTCTTTTTTCCAAATGAGAGATTGATCATGAGCAAGTGACGTGTGAACGCAAGTTTAGCTCATCCTTTAGGAAAATTCTTAGGTAGTCTAGGAGCACAGAGAAACAATGCTCCCTCCTCTTATATTCATGGTGGACCCCATCATGAATTTAATGAGCGAATCCCAACCCTGAATATGAGAGGATAAAGCATCATTTTCAACACTCTAGGAGTACCTAAAAATTACTCCATTCTCTAAAGGTCATCTGACGTGGTCACACTTGATTGGTCCTTCACTCAAGTCATCCATAATTGCTTTTGTACTAAAAATGCTAAGACTACAATTTTTGTCACAATTTGTAAGTTGTGAGTGTTTGGATAAAAGTGGTAGTCCCCAACTTTATCACTCATGATTTATAACGTGGGCAAGCTATGAAAAAAAATTATAATCTTAATATTCCTCTTATTCTTTACTCTGCTCGTGAACGACCCACGAGTCTATGACCCACCCACTGTACGGACACTCCAGAAAAGCTATTAATCAACCGTCAAGAAAGAAAGTTGAGCGACAGGAAGGACAAATATATTCTCACACCCATTTTAATTAATTGATTTATTTGCGCTATTGTTTTACTGGGTGACCAAAAGTGGTTTGTCCAAAAAAGTTTGAACAAATTATAAAGTTAAATTCTTCTATATATATATATATATATATAAAGTTAGATATGCAATTAGGTGTGTCCCTACCAATTATTGAAAAGTTGAGTGATATAAGAACTTTGTATCAGACCATTGAAAAATAGAAGAAAAAAAAAAAGCTTAATTTTATATATTTAATTCCCAAAATTATCTATATTAGTTAAGTTAAAGAAGTGTAAATTTGTAAAATTATTGTAGTAACGGTATAAATTTATATTGGCATTATTTATTTTGCATTTAATTTTTTATTATAAAAAAAAAGAATAGATATTAGTTGTTATGTAAAAAAAGATAAACAATTAAAAAAAGGCGTAAATGCATTTTTAGTTCCTACGTTTTAACTTTTTTCCATTTTATTCCCTAAACCCAATTTACGCCTTTTATTTTAGTCCTTCAGGCCCCATTCCGTCACCAATTAAATGGAAAACTGACGGGATCAGTAAAATAATAATAAAAATTTACTGTAGCACTTACACATCAGCATATAAATTTAAAAAATTAATTTATTAATTTTACCTAAATAAAAAAAAAATAAAAACTGAATTAAAAATCAAAATTCAAACTTTACCTAGAATAAAAACATGTGTTCTTCTGTTAATCATGTTCTTCCTAGCAAACCTTGCCCAAAAATTTAAAAAATCAATATTTTTGTTTCCTAGCAAACCTTGCCCAGCAAACGCAGCCAGAGACTCTTCTCTCATGGCTGAAAATCCAAGCACAAAGATCCAATCCATCTTCTCTCATGGCTGAAATTCCAAGCACGAAGATTGGATCCCTCTCTCACTTCTCTCATCTCAAACCCAAGCTCTCTCTCTTCTTTCTTGGCCGATCTATGTTATGACTGAAAACCCATGGCCTTCATCCTCTCTAAATCCATGGCTGAAGACACATGGCAGAAACCCCAAGGTTGAAGACCCATGGTTGAAACCCACCTTGACCGAAATCTCATCTTCTCTCTCTCTAAACCCAAATCGGTAGTGGCTGACGGAAATCTCATATCATCTTCTCTACATCCATGGCTGAAGACCCATGGCCGAAATCCCATGGTTGAAGACCCATGGCTGAAACCCACCTTGGCCAAAATCTCATCTTCTCTCTCTCTCTAAACCCAGATCGGTAGTGGAGCCTAATGCCATGATGGTCACTGTGGTTTGATCTGTGTGGTGGCATTTGAGATCGGCGTGATGGCTTTTGAGATCGTACGTTTGGTTCGGGTTTGATTCTCACTGTGGCTATGACTGTAGTGTTTGGCTGTGGGTGTGGTTTTGGTGATGGGTTTTTGGCCGTGGATGGTGATGGGTTTTTGTTCTGTGTTTGGGGTTTGGTGTATTATATAAATGAGGATCTACTTATTTGTTTGGGAGAGGGAAAATAGTATAAATGAGGATTTGCTTATTTCTGGGCAAGAACACATGTTTTTATTCTGGGTAAAGTTTGAATTTTGATTTTTAATTCTGTTTTTATTTTTTTTATTTAGTTAAAATTAATAAATTAATTTTTTAAATTTATATGCTGACGTGTAAGTGCAAAAGTAAATTTTTATTATTATTTTATTGATTCTGTCAGTTTCCCCGTTAATTGGTGACAGAATGGGGCTTGAAGGACTAAAATAAAAGGCGTAAATTGGTTTTAGGGACTAAAAGTGGAAAAAATGAAATGTAGGGACTAAAATGGAAAAAAGTCAAAACGTAGGAACTAAAAGTGCATTTACGCCTTAAAAAAATTAAGAAAAATTAATATTTAATAAAATTGAGTTAAAAATAGATTATCTGATATTAGTATTTTGGAAAAATAATTATGTAAAACAAAATTGCAACTTCTTATATTATAGTAAACAAATGCTTTTACACAAATTGATTTTTTTTTTCTTGAGAAGATATACGAACTGATTTGAATGCTCTAATATTTTTAGTTTTCACTCCCTTTGGATAACTTTTTTTTTTCTTTTTCTTTTTTTTTTTTCCTTCTTTTCTTTTTAATGAAAAGTATCTCTCTCTCTCTCTCCCAGATGGAAAAACATAGTACTTCGTTATGTGCCCAGGCAGCTTTTTCTCTTGATTGGCCACATCAAATAGCAAATTTCCAAGCGATTCAATTATATGAGTAATTCTTAGGTACTCCTAGAGCACAAAGAATGGTGCTCTCTCCTCTCATATTCATGGTAGGATCTGCTCATTAAATTCATGGTAGGGTCCACCATGAATGTGAGAGGAGGAAACATCATTTCACTATACTCCGGAACTATTTAAGAATTTTCCCAATTATATATACAATTATTAAAATTAAAACATTTACAAATATTAAAAATAAGTAGGTTCTTATATTATGATAAACAAATATTTTTACACGAGCCCTTTTTTTTTTTTTTTGTTTGTTGAAAAAATACACAAACCGATTTGAGTGCTCTAATATTTTTAGTTTTCACTCTTAGGAATAATTTTTCCTTTTTCTCTTTTTATTTATTTATTTTTTTTTAATGATAAGCAACTTTCTCTTTTTTGAAGCCAGAGTAACTCTCTCTCTCTCTCTCTCTCTCTCTCTCTCTCTCTCTCTCTCTCTCTCTCTCTCTCTCTCTCTTTTATTTTTTATTTTTTATATTTATGTGAAGAAAAAGTACTTCATTAAGAAAAAAAAGCAACAAATTTCCACAAGCAGTTGGGTTAACTTTTTCTCTTGATTGGTCACACCAAGCAACAAATTTCCAAGCCATTTAATTATATATACAATTAAAATTAAAACATTTACAAAGATTAAAAAGAACTAGGTTCTTATATTATAACTATAGGGATAAAAACTCAAATTTGTACATTGGGCCTTATCTGGGAACGTGGTTGTGTTCGAGGAGGGGTAAGTGATTGAGAGAGATCCTAAGTTTAAAGTCTCACAAAGAAGGAACGAATGGAGAACAATTCGAGGAGTAATTCCTCCTCGGACATGACAACTACAGTTCGAATCTATAGTCTAGTAACCTAGGCGACCTATCAGGAGGTTTACATGATAAAGATGAGCTTTATATATGTATTGGAGCGATTAGAACTCATAAATATCTAATGGAAAAGCTGTTACCACCGCATTAAATACACTACAGTTACTTTTCTGGCCGCATTTATGTGGAGAAAACCCCTAAATAGTGTAATCTCAAATATCACAACTCATAGAAAGCCAGAGAAGGTGTCTGATGGGACAGACACTCAAGTGAAAGTTTAGATGATTAATAAGTGTAGGATCAGGATAACTTGAGAGGAACTATATAATGTGAAAGATCTTCCACGAGAGGGAGATCGAAGAAAAAGGAGAAAAGAAACACTGTAGCAGTCAAAGTTATAATTATAAATAGTGATATTGATTTATACTCTGAATGATCTCCTCGGATAGTGAATCTATTCAATCCAGAGAGTCTTGTTCTTACTTGATCATTTTCTAAATCCACACTAGCCATTATTAACTTCATTAGGGTCTAGCTCTTTAACTCATTATCTACAAATTTATTGTATTGGGCTCATTGGGTCATCACCCAATTCTTCTTTGGGCTTGGACCCTAAATTGTGACCTTACAATAACAAACAAATATTTTTACATGAACCGAATTTTTTTTTTTTTTGGAGAAAATACACGAACTGATTTTAACGCTCTAATATTTTTAATTTTCACTCTTAGAAATAACTTTATCTTTTTCTCTTTTTTAACGAAGAGCAACTTTTTCTTTTTTGTAACTAGAGTAACTCTCTCTCTCTCTCTCTCTCTCTCTCTCTCTCTCTCTCTCTCTCTCTCTCTCTCTCTCTCTCTCTCTCGGGTGGAAGACAAGAAACTTCAACAAGAGAAATAAAAGCAACAAATTTCCACAAGTAGGGTAACTTTTTCTCTTGATTGGTCACATCCAGCAGCAAATTTCCAAGCGATTTAATTATATATACAATCATTAAAATTAAAACATTTATGAATATTTAAAAAAAGTATATTTTTATATTATAATAAACAAATATTTTTATACGAAGCGATTTTTTTTTTTTTTTTTTGGGAGAAAATATACAAACTGATTTAAATGCTCTAATATTTTTAGTTTTCACTCTTAGGAATAACTTTTTCTTTTTCTCTTTTTTTTTTTTTTCTTTTTTAATGGAGAACAACTTTTTCCTTTTTGAAGCCAAAGTAACATTTTCTCTTTTTTTGATGGTAAGACAAGGAACTTCATTAAGAAGAAGAAAAAAAAAATCAGAAAATTTCCACAAGCAGCTAGGGTAACTTTTTCTCTTGGTTGGTCACACTCAACAGCAAATTTCCAAGTAATTTAATTATATATACTATCATTAAAATTAAAATATTTACAAATATTAAAAAAAGTAGATTCTTATATTATAATAAACAAATATTTTTACACAAAACAATTTATTTTTTGAGAAAATACACGAACTGATTTAAATGTTCTAATATTTTTAGTTTTCACTCTTAGGAATAACTTTTTCTTTTTCTCTTTTTTCCTTTTTTTTTTTTTTTTTTTTTTTTTTTTTGGGGGGGGGATGGGAAGACAAGGAACTTTATTAAGAAAAAAAAAGAAGCAAGGGTAACTTTTTCACTTGATTGGCCGCTCCAAATTTCCAAGCAATCCAATTATAATTGCTCAAAAAAAAAAAAAAAAAAGAAAAGAGAAAAGAATGAGAGAGAATCTAAAACACTCTATGCATGTAGAAACTCATTACGTGGCCTAAAACTATTTTCTCAAAGAAGCTCTGTGCAGCAAGACTGCATCCTCAAACAAACCAAACATCGAAACGTGTCAGTAGCAAGTGAGAATGAAAATGATTGGATCATGGAAACGTCAGCTTCACAAGTCAGGAGAAACAATTTAAACCGAAACGGTCTCACGAAGCATGGAATAATTACTTTTCTTCCTCATTAAGTTATGTATTTGTTTTAGTCTGAGGAATTGACTTAGGATTGACAACAAAAGACAGCGACAGAGTAAGAGACACTGACACAGTGACACTCTCTGAGTTCTTTCGCCTTCTTCTTGAGCTTTGGTTATTTTCATTCTCTCTGGTGAGACTCAGACAAGACTCCTATATATGTAATATTCTTTCTTCACTTGCAAGTTTCATTGATGTGGGTGTCTAATGAAACTGATCAAACTTCAAAGGACTTTCTTTTTGTCATTTCTTTTACTGGGTCGAATTTTTTGTGTTTGTATTATTATTTTTTTTTCTGGGTTGAAATTGGTTGGAATTTTCAAGTAATAAAGGGGTTGATGCATCTTTGCTTTATTTCCTATCAGGGTTTTCTTGTGTTGCTTTATACTACTATGTTTGTTTGATTAATTTGATTATGAGCATTATTATTCTTTGGGTTAGTTCTTTTGCTGCATCTCATTCTCTAGCTCTTTTGCTTGGCCTACTAGATAATCTATAAGTTGGCATAGATAATCTATGATTTCTTTAATTTTTTCTGCTTATTTCAAACTGCTACTTAGTTAAATAATGAACTTTCTTCTTATAATAATGGGTCAGATTATCAATAAAGAGCCAAAGCCACTGTACTTCCACTTGTTTTTCTTTGGAGAAAAACAGGGTGATTAAACAATTCACCAGTCACATTGAAGGGTAGGGACCTGGAGCATTTTAATTTGCTACACAGTAGATCAAAACCCTCACAAGCATGTGGCCTTATCATAATTGTCGGCGGGAAGAGTGAGATTCATATGGCCTAGTCTCGACAAATTGTCACAAATGTAGGAATAGACAGAGGTTTAGGACTGAAGAGCGAACCTATACATAATGGAGCTAATGATTTTTTTGGATTTATTGTCAAGCTCAGATTTATAATCCTACCAATAGTTAATTCGACAATCTAGTCCAAGATTTAACCATTCTTGCTTAGGGATTGCTAGAATTTGTGAGTTACTAGATCTGCTTTTGATCTATGATCCGACCCATAGTTTAACAATCTAGTCCGAGATTTCACACTCTTATGCAGAGTTTGATTAGAATTTTTGAAGTAGTGGATTTTCTTTTGAAAGTGAGAATCACATTCTTTTAAGTGTTTAGTGGCAGTAGAAGTACATCCAAAATCTTAGTGGTTGCTTCGTATTTAAATTTGTGTTTCTTTATTTGATTGTGTGACATGACCACGTGGCGATGTAGTAAAAATCATAGGACTAATTGGTGAGGTAGCAGCGTTTATGTAACAAGTAGGTAATGCACAAATATGAAGAGACAGATTAAGATTGGAAATCAATTTTTCAGGAAGACTAAGAGTGATGGATCTTATGATGATAGTTACATTCTTAGACAATCCTTTCTTTCTCTAACTGCATCTAGTTATAGATTGAGATTCCTTCAAAATATGACTTTTTGGATGCTCATAGAAATGTTTAATGTCTGGTCTGGAAGTATCCATACTATGGACTTGATTTCGGGATAATTATTGACTTTTTGCATGTATATGGTAAATTTGATTTTCTTGCCTTTCTTGCATTGATGGAGACTATTTTGGTTATTTATTTTATTTACTTATTTTCTAGTTATTGTGAACTTTCACTAAGTTATGTAATTTTACTTCTAGAATAATTGGGGTTTAAACACTTTCAAAACCTTTATCATTCATATAATTATTGCAATACGTACTTCACCATCTCCATAAATTTTTATGACATACACCCACCACAATGATGGGTACCGCTCCAGCATAAATGGAGGCAGCGTTGTTTTACTATTGTACTTATGGACTGACATTTGAGAAGTGGGAGTTCAGTGCCAAGAAATTAATTTTATTCAAAATAGTGTAGATTTGCAACATTCAGTAAGGTATTTTTTTTTTTTTTTTTTACTAATTTCTATTAAAGAAGGGATAAATTCTTTACTGTCTTGACAGAAAGACTAAGTAGTTTTTTTTTCTGGTTTATGATATATTGTGCACATGCAAATTAAAATGTAATATATTTTTGTTGATGACTTGTGGCAGAAAAAAGTTCTGGTAAAATTAATTGGATTGGATGGGTAAGACAATTCAGTTGAATGGATTCCCTCCGAATGTGACTGTAGCGACTGTTAAACAGTTTGTGGAGCGACATACAGGTGAAGGAACTGTTTATGCTATTAAGATTAGGCAAAGCAGAGGTGTGCGTCCAGGGGCATATGCTATGATTCAATTCACCACCACCAGATGTGCTGAATTAATTATCTCCTTAGGGTTATGGTATGGGACATCTTATCTGAGGGCTCGGGGAATGGAGCGTGATATTGTACCAAAGCCAAGAACTTTTCTGCATAGCATGGAAAATATAAAACTGCATCTTGGTTGTCAGATCTCAAATGAAAAATTTGTAATTTTATGGAATGCGGTGAATGTTTCAGTGAATTTTGGGATTGGATTACGGAAATTACAATTTTTTCTTTCCCATAATTATGTGGAGTACAGACTCGATCTTTACTACGACAATATTTGGCAGATGGTATTACGTCGTCCACGTAGTCAAGATACTAAGCATCTTTTGATTCAGGTTGGTCTGTTTTGATTTGATTGTTCATTTCGATATAAAAAATATCTGGTTATCTTCTCTTCAGCTAAACAAAAAGTGTTATTTTAAGTGTTGATTCCCCCATTGTCTTGTTTGAACAATTCACATGTTTTACTTTGTTGAAATTACTCATGTGAACACTGGTTTTATCATACGCAAATTACAAATATACCCTCACAAGGGTTAAGAATTACAAATGTAAATAATATTTGGACTATATATTCAAAAAAGTTCATCTGTCAATGAACTATGGCTCAACTGGCAATTCTTTCATAATAATGGGTTCAATACCTATTGGGCGTGTGTAGTTTACCAATATAAAAAGGGTTGATGCTATCTTCTTTAATCATCACATCCTTGCGCATAAACTCAGAAGTTCTAACTTTGATTTTCCATCTTCTGTAGTAAACAACTATACTCCCAGAAAAACTCATGAGTGCAACACTTGTGATGCATATATAAATTGAATTTTTTTAAAAATGTAAAATAATATTTTTGGTAGTTAGTTATCTAGTGCAAGGTTCATATAAAGATACATTTTTGTGTCTTGTATGAAACCAACTACTTCAGAAGCATATACTCTAGCTATATATTGATGCTTGCAATAGCTATTAACAAAACATGGTGTATTCTCCGTAAGTACCAAATGACTTTACTTTTTCTCTAACACTGACTGTTAGTTGACATTCACAGAAGGATTCTTATAATTATTTATATTATAATATTTTTTATTTTTGTTTTAATTGTTAGTTATTTGGCGCTCCTCGGATTTATGAGAAGGCTGTGCTCACTTCAGGAAATGAATTTGAAGATCCTAATCTCAATTATTTCATGCATATTCCTGATGACCAATGGATTCGTGCAACTGATTTCACTCCATCATGCTATATTGGGCAATCTTCTGCTTTGTGTTTGGAGCTTGCTTCTGATCACCAGCTTCCAAATTTTCGGGAGAACTTTGCTTATTACAAAGAAAGTGAAGAAAGATATATTTTGGAAACTGGGTCTAGTTTTTCTTCCAATATGGATTTGGTGCCTATTGTTGGCCCTCCGCCTAGGATTACTTTACCATTTGATATCTTGTTTAAAATTAACTCGTTGGTTCAAAATGGCTGTCTTGCAGGACCAACACTTGATGCTAGTTTTTATCGCTTGGTTGATCCAAGAAGAATGAATATTGCTTTAATAGAATATGCCCTGGAGAACCTCTATCATTTAAAAGAATGTTGTCATGAGCCTTCGAAGTGGCTTAGTGAGCAGTATAGAAAGTACATGACATCACGACATCCTCCAAAGTCGCCTGTTATATCCTTAGACTCTGGGTTGGTGTATGTACGTAGGGTTCAAATAACACCTTCTAAAGTTTACTTTTGTGGCCCAGAAATTAATGTATCAAATCGTGTCTTGCGCCATTTTCATGAAGATATTGATAATTTTCTTCGTGTCTCCTTTGTTGATGAGGAATTGGATAAACTGGATTCAACAGATTTATCTCCACGTGCATCTTCTGGTAATGAGGGTAGGAGAACTGGAATCTACAAAAGAATTCTATCTATTCTTAGAAATGGCATAGTTATCGGTGATAAAAAGTTTGAATTTCTTGCATTCTCATCAAGTCAATTACGAGAAAATTCCATGTGGATGTTTGCTTCAAGAAATGGACGTAATGCTGATGATATCAGAGAGTGGATGGGCATTTTTCGTCAGATTAGAAATGTGGCGAAATATGCTGCCAGATTGGGTCAATCCTTCGGTTCATCCACAGAAACTCTTAATGTTGAAAAGCATGAAATTAAAATTATTCCTGATGTAGAGGTTGTTCAGGATGGGGTCAAGTATGTCTTCTCTGATGGAATTGGGAAAATATCTTCTGAATTTGCTAAGAGCGTAGCTTTAAAATGCAGTTGTAAAGGACACACTCCATCTGCCTTTCAGATTCGATACGGTGGGTACAAAGGTGTTGTCGCAGTTGATCCAACCTCATCTGTGAAATTATCATTAAGGAAGAGCATGTCCAAGTATGAATCAGATAACACAAAACTAGATGTTTTGGCATATACCAAGTTTCAGCCTTGTTATCTGAATCGCCAATTGATCACCCTTTTGTCTACCCTTGGAGTTAAGGATTATGTTTTTGAGAAAAAACAAAAAGAAGCTGTAGAACAACTTGATGCTATATTAGTAGATCCGTTAAGGGCACAGGAGGCTTTGGGTTTGATGTCCCCAGGAGAGAATACCAATATTCTAAAGGAAATACTCATGTGTGGTTATAGGCCTGATTCTGAACCATTTCTTTCTATGATGCTGCAGACATTCCGGGCATCAAAGTTGTTGGAATTGCGGACTAAAACAAGGATATTTATTCCAGACGGAAGGGCAATGATGGGATGTCTAGATGAAACTAGAACTTTGGAATATGGTGAGGTATTTGTGCAATTTTCTAGTACTAGGTTTAGGCAGCTACAAAATGATTTCGGCTTGTGTAGCGGCAGTGGATCAGATCAGCGATTTGTTCTTAAGGGGAAGATAGTAGTTGCAAAAAACCCCTGCTTGCACCCTGGCGATGTGCGTGTTTTGAAGGCCGTTAATGTGCCAGCTTTGCACCATATGGTGGACTGTGTTGTTTTTCCCCAAAAAGGATTTAGGTAAATTAATCTCCTAATACTTCTACAACTTTATCCTTGAATAATATTTGAATTATAGGTGACAACTTTTATTTTTGTCTCTCTCATCTTTATGTGAAAGCACCATTTTGTTATTGAGCTAGCTAGATTCTACCTGTTGTCTGCAAGAATATATTCTCTGTAGACGATATGTTGCAACTGTGACTGCAGTGGATAAATTTGCATGAAGCCCTTCAATTTTTATATTTGAGTACTACAAGGCTTAGTCACCTCCCTTCCTAGTAGAGTTATACTCGCAAAATCCCCGAAAGGGAAATAATAACATAATTATGGTTCAACTAAATGTTTAACTACCTTATGTTTTCTCTTACAAGGGAATCAAGTGTCTATGCTACATGGGACTTCACTTTCCCTTGAAGTTTTAAAGTTCGGGATTCATGTGATATTGACAATTTGACATACACCTGAACTAATTTGTGTATTTTGAGTCTTATGCAATTTTGCACCTAGGATTTTGGCTTTAGTGGCAAGATCAACCATTATTATCAAATATTACATGCTTTGTCTACGACTTCATCAGTTAGTTTATATGTGGTAGAATGTTGTTCGTTCTTTTGAATGCTATTTAGTGGAATTTTCTAAAGATGATTGTGACTGACTATTATTTGATTTTTATAAGGCCTCATCCAAATGAGTGTTCCGGTAGTAAATTAGACGGAGATATCTACTTCGTCTGTTGGGATCCTGAACTCCTTCCACCTCGGCAAATTCAGCCAATGGATTACTCTCTAGCACAAAGTCTGCTGTTGGATCATGACGTTACCATTGAGGTATAGCTGTCTTGGATAAATGATAGCATGTTTAAATAACTGGGCAGCCTTTTTTTCCCCTACGTTTTAATCTAAATTTAGGTTCTCTTAATGTTCTTTTGGCAAGCTCTTATGTTCTTATTTTGCCCTTATATCAAGGTATCTCAATGTTATAATTCATGATATCCCTATTCCCCATTCCCCTCTTGTGTGGCTTGATGTCATTATAACTGTTGTGCCAAACACACAAAGCAATCAATAGTAAGCACCACAATGCACAAATGTTTCCATAAATTCTATGTCTAAATCCATGGGCAACACCAATGATGGTGCAACAATAGCGTGGTTGAAGCAAAAGTGATGTGGTTTTGAAAGTCTAGTTATATGTGTCTTAGGGTTAAAACAATTTTAATTTGGGGTTTAATATAACTAGTTGTGCTTAATTTTGTATTTAGAGGCAAAATTATAACTTTTGCATTTAGAGGCAAAATTGTAACTTTTGCAACTCCTATGAATTAATGGTATTTTAGTAGTTTAGTTGAGTTTAGAATTTACTGGAGATTCTATGTATCTTTAGTTTTATTTTCTGAGTTCAAGTTAGTGTTTGATTAGTTTTTTATCTATAAGGTTTTTTGTTTATTAGAATTCAAACTAGGATTCTTAATACTACTAGTACAATTTATTAGGACTCCTCAAATTAGGAGTCTTAATATTACTAGTACAAGAAAAAAATCCTTACATATATTTATGCTTAATGTACTCAAAGAATAGATGGAGTTGATTAGTAAAATATTGAGTGTTTTCGATGGAGGAAATTTATGAAAACGGAAAGTTGTTTTAGAAAGCTAAGTTGCTTAGAGAAAAGAAAGAAAGAACTAGCTCTTTGGGAGACACACTCTTGGAATAATACCTCACAAGTAGAGATTTCTTGGATTCAAATTCCACCACTTACAATGAGGGTAGCCTTGCTTATTTATAGTTACATAAGTAAGCTGTTGAGTTGGTTACAAGAACCCACCATGTGGCTGTCATGTAATTGATCAAAGCCTAACAAACTTCTCTAACTAACTGATAGGCTATTGCACTTATCAGTAACAACCTATCGGCTAACTTTCTGTTACAAGTGAGAAAGGCTATTGCAAGTAAAAAGAATTACTTATCATACAACATAAGCACTAGTAACAACTAGCTTTAAAAATGAACATCATCAGTTTTGAGTATTGAGGCACGTTGGCCTTTATGTGTGTGCTCTAGTTTGAGTCAATTGGGGTTTGGTTTACTAGTCAAAGTAGGAGTCCTAGTTCTATTAGGAGAAGTTAAGATTTATGGTTTTTACAAGATGTGTTATTGTAATCAAACAAGGAGTTGATCAATAAAATATTGAATGTTCTACTGCTATGCACGCTACTTGTCATAGATTGTTGGTGAATTCGATTTTGCATTTCTTCTTATGTATTAGTTTCCTGAAACCAATTATTTTTTCTTGCCCCAACCAAAATCTACTATAACGATATGAATTACAAATTATAACTACATACACATATGAACCTCCCAAACACAAAATAAACATTTACTAACCCAAAACCCCAATATCGCACTAACTTAATAGACAAAGATTTGTCTTCCAATTATCACACAAAATTCTCCGAAAGTTACACCACCATTTTATTTTTAGGGACAATCAAAGTCCCCCAATTAATAGGCACGATTTACTGCAGAGGAAGGACTTGAGAATCACAGGTACATGTTTGATTTAGAAAAGAAGGAAAAGAATTGTTTGTTTAATAGCCAATACATAATTGTTTGTTTAATAAGTGACCTTATACTTGCCAATGATGCCTCAAAGCATTGAATTGATGAGTTGCATTTCTGTATATGTCATAATGTATTGTCAATTCAATGAATTTTAATTTTCTGCTCAATTTTATTTCTAACCCCATACCCTAGAACTTAAAAAGATTCTATTTCCCACAAATTCCAATACAAGAGGTGTTTATTTTTTCTGTTACAGGAAGTCCAGGAGTATTTTACCAATTACATTGTCAATGACAGCTTAGGAATTATTGCCAATGCCCACACAGCATTTGCAGATAAAGAGCCTACAAAAGCAATGAGTAATCCCTGCATAGAGCTTGCAAAGCTATTTTCAATTGCCGTTGACTTTCCGAAAACTGGTGTACCAGCTGAAATACCGCATGAACTTCATGTCAAAGAATATCCAGATTTCATGGAGAAGCCTGACAAACCCACCTATATATCAGACAATGTGATTGGAAAGCTTTTCCGGGAGGTGCAAGACATTACACCAAATACTAGTTATTTTAAGTCCTTCACTGCTGAAGTTGCAATGCGGTCATATGACTCTGATATGGAAGTTGATGGCTTTGAGGATTTCATTGATGATGCTGTTTATTACAAGGGAAATTATGATTACAAGTTGGGAAACATGATGGACTATTATGGCATCAAAACTGAGGCTGAAATACTGAGTGGGAATATCATGAGAATGGGCAAGTCTTTCACTAAGAGAAGAGATGCAGAAGCAATTACTATGGCTGTAAAGTCCTTGAGAAAGGAAGCTAGGACCTGGTTTAATGAAAAGGGAAGTGATTTAGATTCTGAAGCTGAAGATGTATATGCAAAAGCTTCGGCTTGGTACCATGTCACATATCATTATAGTTACTGGGGTACCTACAATGAGGGTATGGATCGAGATCATTTCCTTAGCTTTCCATGGTGTGTTTATGACAAGCTGGTCCACATTAAGAAGGGAAAAGCGAGAAAAAGGATGGCTCTGTCTTCTCTGGAACACCGGTTCAGTCGTGGATTGCGTTTGAGTTGAGAAATTTGCATTTGTTGTCCCCTCTTGAACTTTTGATGATCTCTATAGCTTAACTTTTCCTTCTTTTCATGTGTATGTAATAATGTAAATAGAAAGTGCAGAATTTAACTTTGGTACATGATGTTTGCTTCTTTTAGCGAAGTATAATATTTTGTCAGTTTAGTAAGATGTAAATGCCTAAGTTGATCATTTTATTATATACTAGGAAGGGTTGCACGTGCAAGGCACGTGCTAGCTTTAGTAAAAAAAAGAAAAGAAAGAATGGTAATTAAGTTTAATTATATTTTTAACATGAAGGAAAATATAAATCAATTGATTTTTAAAGTGCATATGTATTTTATCATTAAAAGGGATATTAAATTGATTGCATTCGAAAGAAATACAAAGATTATTATAGCTAATATAATACATCATAACATAATATATTAACAAATTTCAAATATATACACGTGCTTTGAAAAGCACCATATGATAAGTACATATTGTCACGCCCCAAATCCAAAAGAGTCTAAAGCATGAGAAGTACATCCTAAGGGCACCTGTAGATTTTTACTTTTGGCAAATTAAACTATAAGAGATCTATTTTTCTTTCTTTTCCATAGGATAAAAATATATAACCATACTAAAATCTCCACATTACAAGTCAAAACTCTATAACACATTTACAAACAATAACTAAAAATCATGTGGCTCCACATAAAACATGAATATATTACAAAACTCGAATTAAATTACACAAAGTCACAATCTTATCAAGAATAAGGACCTCAACATCAAGTCTAGGCCTACCATGTCAAAGGCTAACAAACCTCAAGTGACCCACATCCAATAGAATTTATGAAGGTCTCGTTGAACATAGCAAGATCGAGTCACCAACTATTTACAGCAAAAGTCCCCAAATTTAACATAGCACTCTAATCATCACCAAAGAAGTAAGCTTCATACCCAAGGTATAGCTAATAAATCTGAAAAACTGTTAAAGTGTAGGATGAGCTAATGCCCAGTAAGTAGCATAATTAATAAGGGTGTGAGAAATGCAAGTTTCTGAACAGTTTTTAGACTCCTTAACAGAACCGGATTAACCTAGTTAATTAGCCAAGTGATTAACTTAGTCAAATTATGCAAATTTAGGTTATCACAATCAAAAAATCATATCAAGTATATATGGCAGCAGAAAAGTAAATAACACAAAGATATGATGACCCAGGAAACCACACAATAAAAACCTGGGGAGGATTTCACCTAGCAATCCTCAAGGTAAACTTGAATCCACTATCTTGAAAGAATCAAAGTTCATACAATAAGACTTACAAGCCCCCACGCTTTACTTCTTATTGCTACCCACCAGTAGAATTTATTGACATGATCACGTGCAAGCTTCGAGACCACAGACTTCTTCTTTTTTTAGATTCTCCAGCAAATACAAGCACACCTGCTTGTGTATCTTTAAGTTCCAATGGCTCCTCTAGATCTCACAAGAGATTTACACAAAACAGCAATATGAGCAACCTCTAAAACGTGGCTAGGGTCTGCCTTATATACCTAGGGCAAAAACATAAAACCCTAAACGTTTTAGGAGTTAGGGATGAGTTGGAATTCTGCAAAAAAAAAAAAAAAAAAAAAAAAAAAAAAGCATCCGACCCAATTTTCGATTGATCGAGCCTAAGCTTCGATCGATTGAACTAGGCCAAGAAACACTATTAATTCCTGCATCATCTTGTTCCAACTTTACATAAATAATACAACTTTGAGCAAGTCTAAATAAGACTAAACAACCTGTTTTGATCATGGTTTGCCAACAATACATATTAGAGTTCTAAATACATTAAATCCTAAGTCTTTAGAACTTAACAAACTCCCCCTTTGGCAATCTATGACAAAACACAACTAAAAACCTAAAGCTTACAAAATAAAGCCCTTTACATAACAAATTCAATCCTAACTACTATCCATCAATTGCAAGTGTAGACAGCAGCTTAATTAAATCAACCTGTATTTCCTGAAATACTCAACAAACGCATAAACGCATGTGTAGAAAATACAAGTAAACAAAATAAATTCTTGTTTTCACAAAAACACAAAATAAAGACATATATCAAATGAATAACTCACAAAATATAAGTCAAAAAGTAGTGAAAAAGGAAACAAAATAAATGTATCTCCCTCTAACATGAAAAGCCCAACATAAATACATTAAGAGCCAAAAGAATGTAAATACAAGATATGGCTCCTAGATACAATCTAATCACCATAGGCTCCACAGAAACAAAAACTCCCCTTATCAGCAAAAACTCTACAAGCTAATCCAAAAACTACTCCCCCTTTTTGTGACAGAATGCCAAAGGGCAATCATAATCCATCATCAAAAGGAGGTGGCGAAGGAGATCATCTAAAGGGCGCTAACTCTGCACGCAAAGCATGAATCTCATCGAGCAAGTCCACCAAAATCTGTCCATGAGCCGACTGAACGGTCAAGACATGATCCAACGTAAGTCAAATGTCTGAATCATCCGAAGTAGTCAGTGGAGGAATATCAGCAGCAGTAGCACCAAATGCCTCAGCCTGTGCATCACTTGTAAAAGAGGAAGGAGAGGGTGCAACACCAGAAGACTGAACACGAGGAGGCCTCAAATGTACAGCCCTTAGATGAAGAAAAAAGGCACCTATGGGACCAGTAATATGAACGGGCTCAAAAGCGGGGAAACCATCTAAACCTAAAAACAACAAAATCCTATGAATAAAGATAGGATATAAAAAAGCGTGACCAATAACGCTACTCCTATGAATCTCGTTCAAAGAACGAAGAAACAGATGAGGAAAAGAAATAGATGCACCAGACACTAGTGCATACAAAAACACACATCTCTCAATGGGGATGGTATGGAGATGAAAGATAGGCCACAAAGAATGACACGCTATCCTAAGAAAACAATAGGTAGTCTTAGGGAGCTCAGTGGATATGATCCGAGGATTAGAACCCCACTGGATAGAAGACCCAATGATATATGACATGACGTCATCAAGGGGTGGAGACTCCTCATAAGGATAGTTAGGCTGTCTAACAATTGGGACCCCAAGAGCCTTAGCCACTACATCAAGAGTAATGGTAAACTCTACACCTTGTATCCAACTCCTAACAAGGGTGTTGGAATCATAGATGTGACAAGAGAGGTTCGAATAGAACTTTCTTATAAGGGCGGTCGGGGGTGGATGATCGATCTCCAACAAAGACAACCAACCCTTACTCTCAAAATTAGCCCTAATGGCTGGATCAACCTCATCAAGGATAACAAAATGCTCAGCCCAAATTTTCCTTTTACTGTTCAGCTTATCAAAGGTCTCTCTGCTTTTGTCATTCCTAAACAACTCACTCCTAGAAGGAGACTCAGAAGAAGTGGAGGTAGTCTTACGGGCTCTAGTTTTCCTAGGCATGGTGCTAAGGAAAGGACAAAGACACACAGCAGAACCAAAAATAACAAAAAGGAAAAACCAAAGGCAGACTGCAAATTAGCACAAAACAGATATAGAACAAAAATCTAAATGATGCACAAACAATTTAAATGTCATGATGCATGTTCTAATGGAGTGAAACTAGATTCAATTTAAGTTCAAATTCACAAAATTGGCTTGAGCATACAGTTTCTAACAAAAACCCCAAAAAATTGAAAACCACTTGTATGCTTTTAAAGAAAATTGACCAACTGATCATCACACATGATAGAATACAGATCATATTAGGTTCTAAAGATTTAGGAATTTATGTATTTAGAACTCAAATGTGTAATATTGGCAAACTATGATCAAAACAATATGTTTAGTTTTGTTAAGACTTGGTCAAAGTTATATATTTTATGTAAAGTTGGAATCAAGAGGCTGCAAATGCATTGGTACCTTTTGGCCTGACTCGATCGATCAAAAGTTAGACTTGATCGATCGAAAGTCAGCCAGAATGTTTTTTTGCAGAATTTTCCAACTTAGCCCTATCTCATTAAACGTTTTGGGTTTTCTATTTTTACCCTAGGTATAAAAGGCAAAACCCTAGCCAAGTTTTTGGGGAGTTGCTCTTGTTGTATTATTGCTCATACTTTACTGTTTGTGTGAATCTCTTGTGAGATCTTTGAGGAGCTTCCTTCACATAAACTTAGGGTTTTCAAGGTAGAAATTAATTCAACATCTTGATGATCAACTTGGTTGTTGCCATTGGAGCTTAAAGAATAACAAGTGTTGGTGCTTGTAGCTGATTGGAGAATCCAAGAAAGAAGGAGTCCTTGGATTCGGAGCTTGCACGTGGTCGTGTCAGTAAGTTCTACTGGTGGGTAGCAATAGGAAGTCAAGCGAGAAGCTTGTAAGTCCTTTTGTATGAACTTCGATTCTTTCAGATAGTGAATTCAAGTTTACCTTGAAGATAGCTAGGTCAAATCCTCCCCAGGTTTTTACCGTGTGGTTTCCTAGGTCATCATATCTTTAGTTATTTATTATTCCGCTGCATTATATTATTGATATGATTATGTGATTGTGATAACCTAGATTTGCATAAATTGACTAAGTTAATCACTTGGCTAATTAACTAGGTTAATCTAGTTGGTTTAAGGGGTCTAAAACCATTCAAGTGGTATCAGAGCGGGTAGCTCTCTTGTTTGATATTTTTTTATCTATGAGTTGATCCTTGACCCCTGTTGTCATTGATTCTTGGAAAATCATTTTGCTTATATGTCAACATATCTACTTGTTGTCTTTGCCTTTTGTTGTTTTTGTTAAATCTTTCCTTGAGTATCTTGGCATAATCATATGTGATAAGAATTATGTATGTTATACTGCTTTAACCACTTTAAAGGCACGTGATTCTTATCTTTGGTATTTGGATAGTGGTTGTTCTAGGCATATGACAGGAAATAAAAATTTATTCAAAATAATCTTTGAAGGAAAGATTGGGACAGTCACTTTTGGAGATGGAAGCAAATCTGTGATTAAAGGCATTGGTACTGTGGACATTCCAAGATTGCCAGTGTTTGAAGATGTTTGGTATGTTGATGGATTGAAGGCCAATTTACTCAGCATAAGTCAAATTTGTGACAATGGATAAAATGTTCTTTTCACCAAGTATGAATGTGAGATACTTGATGGAGGAGGTGACTGTATATGTGTTGGTGTAAGGATAGCTGACAACTGTTATGACATAATCCCAAGTGTAAACAACAAGTGCTTTAGTGCAAAGATTGATTAAGTTGATTTATGGCATCAACGGTTGGGGCATGCCAGTCATAAGCAGTTACAGAAGATTTTCAAATGTGAGGCAGTTATCGGTTTACCAAAGTTTAAGAAGATAAATAAGTGCATTTGTGGACCATGTCAGATAGGTAAACAAGTAAAATCCAAGCATTCGTCTATGACTAGTGTTCAAACTTCAAGACCTTTAGATTTATTACACATTGATCTCATGGGTCCTGCTAGAGTTCAAAATTTGGGTAGAAAGAAGTATATTCTAGTTGTTGTGGATGACTTTACTAGATATAATTTGGGTTGTGCTTTTGAAGGATAAAGCTGAGGCTCCTGAGAAGATGATACATCTGTGCAAGAAATTACAGGTTGAGAAAGATACTGTGATAGCTAAAATCAGAAGTGATCATGGAAGAGAATTTGAGAATACCAAGCTGGCTACTTTCTATAATGATCAAGGCACTCATCAAGAGTTCTCATCGCCCAAGACATCTCAACAGAATGGGATTGTGGAAAGGAAAAACAGGGTTGTTCAGGAGATGGAACGGGTCATGCTACACAACAAAAAGTTGCCAAATTCCTTCTGGGGAGAAGCAATCAACACTGCTTGCCATACACTCAACCAGGTGTACTTTAGACATGACTCCAAGAAAACTCCCTGTGAACTCTAGAGAGGGAAGAAACCTATTGTCAAATATTTTAGGATATTTGACAGTGACTGTTACATTCTATGTGATAGAGAGAACTTAGAAAAGTTTGATGCAAAAAGTGACAAAGGATACTTTCTAGGATACTCTTCTACTAGTAGAGCTTATAGAGTGTACAATCTGAAAACCAAAATAGTCATGGAATCTTCAAATGTTGTAATAAATGATGAAGTGTGTTTAGAAGCACTTTCAAAAAGCACTGCTCCTACTCAAGATAAGTCTCTAGAAGTTGATGATTCACTTCCTGCTGAGTATATGGGGAAACATAGTGAGGAAGAGCTATTGGTGTTGAATGATACAGTCTCAATACCATCAAGTTCAAAACCATCCACTCTAATTCATGACACTCAATAGGTACAAAGTGAGCTCAGTCCTCCATATGAACAGAAAGGTACCACCACATCTCTAGTTAAAGGTCCATCCTCTAGAGCTCCTCCCATAAATATATTGGGTAGTCTAAATGATAACATAAGATTGAGATAAAAAAACCTTGAATGTGATTACTCACTCTTGTTATCTGTCTCAATTTGAACCGAAAAGGGTGGATGAAGCACTTCAAGACGCTGATTGGGTAAATTCCATGCATGAAGAACTTCATCAATTCGTTCGAAATGATGTGTGGCAATTAGTTCCTAGGCCGAAGAGTGTACATATGATTAGAACTAAATGAATTTTTAAGAACAAATCAGATGAACATGACACTGTGATCAGAAATAAATCAAGACTTGTTGCACAAGAGTACACACAAGTGGAAGGAATTGACTTTAATGAAACCTTTGCACCAGTAGCAAGGTTAGAATCCATTCGGATACTGTTGGCCATAACAAGTCATCTAAACTTCAAATTATATCAAATGGATGTTAAGAGTGCTTTTTTGAATGGGATGCTACAAGAAGAGGTATATGTTGAGCAACCTAAGGGCTTTGTTGATCCTCACAAACCGGATGATGTCTGCAAGTTGAAGAGAGCCCTCTATGGTTTGAAGCAAACTCCTAGGGCTTGGTATGATAGATTGACTACATATCTCACTAAGCATGGATTCAAAAGGGGGTCTACAGATACAACTCTCTTCATAAGAAAGGATAAGACTGGTTTTGTTGTAGCTCAAATTTATGTTAATGACATTGTTTTTGGTGCTACTAAAGATTCTCCTGCTCATTATTTTGCAGATGAAATGAAGACGATGTTTGAAATGAGCATGGTTGGTGAACTGACTTATTTTTTGGGATTGCAGGTAAAGCAAATAGAGTCAGGAATCTACATCAATGAAGCTAAATATGCAAGAAATCTAGTCAAAAGATTTGGACTGGACAAGGCTGCTCATGCTAGAACACCAATGGCTACTAATGCAAAATTAACAATTGATCCATCAGGCGAGTTTGTTAATGTTACTTTTTATAGAAGCATGATTGGATGTCTTTTGTATTTAAATGCTAGTCGGCCTGATATCTCTTTTAGTGTTAGTGTTTGCTCTAGATTTCAGTCTAATCCTAAGGTTTCTCATTTAAATGCTGTTAAGAGAATTATAAAATATCTGAGTGGAACCTGTGATTATCGATTATTTTATAGCAAAGAGTGTAATTTGTCTTTTGCTGGTTTTTCTGATTCTAATTGGGCTAGGAATGCTGATGACAGAAAAAGCACCACTGGGGAGTGTTTTTATGTTGAAGCCAATCTTGTGGCTTGGATGAGTAAAAAGCAAAATTCTATTTCTTTATCCATTGCTGAGGCAAAATATATTGCCACTGGGAGTTGTTGTTCTCAGCTCCTTTGGATGAAAAAGCTTTTGAGTGATTATGGGATTCCTCGAGACACCATGTTTGTCTATTGCTATAACTCTAGTGCTATATATATATCTAAGAATCTTGTTCAGCATTCAAGACCAAACACATTAAACTTAGATATCACTTCATTAGGGATTTGGTTAAAAAGAAAATTGATAATTGGTGTACTTCGGTGTCCCTAGTCTCTTTTGGCCTTCTTGGTCCTTATGCTTCATTGCTTTATTTTTTGTGACATTTGTTCTTTGGTTTTTTGTTTTTTGTTTTTTTTTTTTTTTTGTTTTTTTTGTTTTTTTTTTTTTTTTTTTGTGTTTCTAGGATTTGCATTGCATAACATTCATGCATTTCATTCTAAGATTTATTTGTTTTCTCTTATAAATAATAATAAATAAATAAAAAAAGGAGAAAAGCAAATTATGTTTGGCACTATTTTTCTTGGTCTTTGAAAACAAAGTTGGTCAATTTATTTACACATAACATGTCTTGTGTACCTTGTTTAGCTTTGATGAGCTTATTTATTGTACTTTACTAGTTGAAACTTTGTAGTGCATGTTGTGTGGGAAAGATATTTATGGTGTTTATCACTTTGTCTTAATCTTGATGTCACATGTTATTTGACTGTCGAACTTGATCATTTTGAGAAAGGCATAAATAACCATTTTACCATTGTTCACTAGTCAATCATGAACACCTTAGTATATATCATAAGATTTTGTGCTCGAGAAAGTGTAGCACTTGCACAAAAAGAACATAAAGTGTAGCCTCGGTTAATTGCTTAATGATTAAAACTAGTGCATAATTAAAAATTGGTGTGTACTTCTAGGCTTAATGCCAAATTCATCTAATTATGAGGCAAAATTCAAGAAACTTACATGATTGCAAACTTATGTTCTAGGAGATGTGGGAGTTATATGATGTAACTCTTTAGGTAATAGTCTCTTTCAAATTCTATGTGATAGATTTTGTAGACTTTGTGATTAATTGCTATTCATGTATCACCTCACTTGTATCTCAAACTTTTGTTAATTGCACACTTTATACAAGTTACTCTTTGCTAAACACTGTACATGTTATTGTGTGTGTTTTTGGTCTGATCAACCAAGTTTGAAAATATCTTGAGTATTATGTAAAACTTTTTTTTGCTTAAGAATTTAAAGGGAGAATGGCTAAAATTTTCTTTCGGGAAACTGGGATTAAAACTTGGATTTTTGAAAAATCATTCCATCTCATACTCATGCATTTTGTTTCATCAATTTTAATGCTTTGAGGAGTTGTTTCAAAATGTGGAGGTTATTTTTCAAAACTGTAATTTTTCTCAAAATGTTATGAGCCGCTGCCTATTTCGATCGATCCAATCTGTTTTTTGATCGATCAAAAATTTCTTAAAATTCTTTTAGAAATCTCGGATTGATTTGATCGATCGAATGTAATTTTTTATCAATCGAATATTGTGAATTAGGTTTTTAAAATACTATTTTTGACTTGTTCAAATCACTTTTTCAAACCTTTTCTCTCTCTCCGACTTGGCAAGGCTCCACAACGATTTTTTTTGTTGTTTTCTTCCAAAATTTTTGCAAGGTTTCTCTCTCCTTGATTTTACCCTTCTTTTTTATTTTATTTTCACATTTCATGCATTTTAATTTGGGAATTTCGAACCTATGCATTTTGGGGTTTTTGATGATTCAATCCATTTTTTTATAAAATTGATCAATGGGTTTTATTCCTATGATGTTATTACATTGATCTTTGTTGGTTAATTTGATCAATTTTGAGATTTGTGAAAAATTGAAAATTCTAGGGTTTGAGATTGATTCGATTTGGGGATTTTGTTCAATTGGGTTAAATTGATAAAATTGGCTTGTTATTTTGATGAAATTGGTCATTCTAATCTGTTTTAAACCCTGTGCGATGATCAATTCATCGATTTGTTTCAAAACATTCAAGTGATTTTTCAAATTTTTGGGGGGTTTTTGGTAGAAACTCTATGCTCAAGCCAATTTTGTGAAATTGAACTTCAATTGAACTTGTTTTAACTGCATTAGAACATGCATCATGTCATTAAAATTGTTCATGCATCGTATAGACTTTTGTTCTATTTTTGTTTCTATGCTAACTTGCAGTCTGCCCTTGGGTTTTGTTCTGTTGGTTCTTTCTCTGTGTCTTTGTCCTTTCCTTAGCACTATGCCTAGGAAGACTAGAGCTCGTAGGTCTATTCCCTCACATACTCCTTCCCCACCTGCTTTTGACTGAGAGAAGTTTTCGAGTGAGAAAAATCAATAGATTTATGATAAGCTGAACCTTAGGAGAAAGATTTGGTCTGAGCAAACTGTTCTTTTAGATGAGCTTGATCCTGCCATTAGGGCAAATTTTAAGCGTCGAGGCTGGTTACCTCTGTTGGATGTTTCTGATCCTCCTCCTCCAGCTACCCTGATTAGAGAGTTCTTTTCAAACATCTCAATTCGCATCTATGATTCCAACACTTTGGTAAAGAGTTGGATACGAGGCGTAGAGTACATCATTACTCCTACGGTAGTGGCTGATGCTCTAGGGGTACCTTTGATCCAGCATCCAGTCTACCCTTATGATGAGTCTCCTTTATTGAGTGATTTCATGTCTTACATCACTAGGTCTTCTATCTAGTGGGGTTCTGATCCTAGGATCACCTCTGTTGAGCTATCTGAGTTGCACTATCTCTTTTTTAGGATAGCATGTCATTCTATTTGGCCCATTTCTCATCTTCACACCATTCCTCTCGAGCAGTGTGTATTTTTATACGCTTTGGTTACAAATGCTCTTATTAGCTTTCCTAATTTGTTTCTTCGTTCTTTGAACAATGTTTATAGGAGTTCATCTTCTTCTCATGCTTTGGTCCATCATATTTTATTCATAGGATTTTGTTATATCTTGATCTTGGTGGTTTTCCTTCTTCTGAGCTCGTACATGTTATTGCTCCTATAGGTGCGTCTTTTCTTAGATAGAGGGCAACTCATCTTCGAGTTGGCTCTAAACACCCTAGGTCTGAGCCTTCTGGTAGCGCACCTCCTCCTTCTTCTTCTACAGGTCTGCTGGTGAGGATATACCTGATCATGCTGGCGATGCTGCTACTGTTGTTCCTCCACCTCCTTCAGATGACTTTGATATTCATCATACCTTGGAAACTGTTATGACCGTTCAGGCGGCTCATAGTCAAATTTTGGTGGACTTGCTTGACGAGATTCGTGCTTTGCAAGCCGACTTAGCATTATTCGTTCACCCTCACCACCTCCTTTTGATGATAGCTTGTGATTACCCTTTGGCATTCCGTCACAAAAAGGGGGATTAGAGTTTGACACTTGTAGAGGAGTTTTTGTAGTTAGAGGGAGATTTATTTTATTTTATTTTATTTTGTTTTTTTGAGGAGCTAGTAGAGTTTTTAGATTGTATCTAGGTGCTTCACTTTGTATATCATTTTTGGGGCTATTCATGTTAGGGGGAATAACATTGTTTTTGATATACATGATATATACATGATTCTTGTTTCTTGTGATTCACTGTTTATTAATTTATATTTATGAGTTATTCAATGATATATGTCTTTATTATGTGTTGTGTGAATCATACAAGAATGTTATACCTGTTTATTTACTGTTTTCTATCACACATGTGTTTATGCGTTTATTGAGTGTTTCAAGAATATACAGGTTGATTCAATTGAGCTGCTGTCTAAACTTATAACTGGTGGATAGTAGTTAGGATTGAATTTGTGTTTATGAGTATTATTTTTGTAAAGGGCTTTTACTTGTAAACTTTGAGCTTTTAATTTGTGTTTTGTCACGGATTGTCAAAGGGGGAGTTTGTTAGGTTCTAAAGATTTAGGAATTTATTTATTTAAAATGCAAATGTGTAATATTGGCAAACCATGATCAAAACAATATGTTTAGTCTTGTTTAGGCTTGCTCAAGGTTATATATTTTATGTAAAGTTGGAATCGAGAGGCTGCAGATGCATTGGTGCATTTCGGCTTGGCTTAATCAATCGAAAGTCGGTCAGAATGTTTTTCTACAGAATTTTCCAACTCAGCCCTACCTCATTAAACATTTTGGGTTTTCTATTTTTACCCTAGGTATAAAAGGCAAAACCCTAGCCACGTTTTTGGGGAGTTGCTCTTGTTGTATTGTTGCTCATACTTTGCTGTTTATGTGAATCTCTTGTGAGATCTTTGAGAAGTTTTCCTTCACATAAACTTAGGGTTTTCAAGGTAGAGATTAATTCAACATCTTGATGATCAACTCAATTGCTGCCATTGGAGCTTAAAGAATAACAAGCGTGGGTGCTTGTAGCTGATTGGAGAATCCAAGAAAGGAGTCCATGGATTCAGAGCTTACATATGGTCATTTCAGTAAGTTCTACTGGTGGGTAGCATTAGGAAGTCAAGCGGAGAGCTTGTAAGTCCTTTTGTATGAACTTTGATTCTTTCAAATAGTGGATTCAAGTTTACCTTGAGGATAGTTAGGTCAAATCCTTCCCAGGTTTTTTACCGTGTGGTTTCCTAGGTCATCATATCCTGTGTTATTTATTATTCTGCTGCTTTATATTCTTAATATAATTGTGTGATTGTGATAACCTAGATTTGCATAAATTGACTAAGTTAATCACTTAGCTAATTAACTAGGTTAATCTATTTGGTTTAAGAGGTCTAAAATTGTTCAGATAATAATGATCAATTACATCAAAACAACAAGCTAATTTCATCAATTAAACCTAATTTGACAAAATCCCCAATTCGTGTTCAATACAAACCCTAGAATTTTTAATTTTTTACAAAACCCCAAATTGATCAAATTAACCATCATAGATCATGAGTATATCAATATAGCAACAAAACCCATTGATCAATTGCATAAAATAAAGCGTGATTAAACAAAAATCCCAATTTATGCATAGTTCAAAAATTTACCCAAAAACCATGAAATCATAAAAAACAATGCAAAAGAAAGGGTATAATGTTAGGTCATATGTGTTTTCACTTGTTAAGAACATATGTCACTTATTTATGTAAATTGGCTAAATCTTTTGACAAAACGTACTCTACTTGTAATTGGGTAGTTCTAGATGTTTTTAATACTTCAAGAAACAAGGTTTCAAGGTCAAATGTTGAAATCATCAAGTCTGTCCAAGAAAAAGCAAGCTGAAGTGCAAATTCATTAAAGCTCAACACCTGCTTGATAGCTACCTCGACACCTGCTATTTGTCAAGATTTATAATTTTAGATTTTCTGATCTGATTTTCTTGGGATCCGTAAATATGCTTTTGGGCCTTCTTTTCTCCAAACCCTAAACATATAAAAGGATTGTTTTAAGAGCCGTCAAGTGTGACACAAGTTGCAAAAGTATTGAGCAACCTCTGTTCAAGCAAATTGTGATCAAAAGAGGAAGTTCTTGACTTAGTTCATCTTCTCTGAAGAAGTTGCTGTGTATTTGCACCAAAGGGTTTTATGATCAAGCATCTTCCTGATCTTCATCGTATAGGATGAACTGAAGAATTTTGCAGCTAACCTCTCTTCCTTAAGTTGGTGTTTTGAAGTCGATACTAGGATCCGCGCATTGGTTAGTCACATAATTGGGAGCCGTACATCAAAGGTGGAAATTGTCACTACAGATCAAGTCCAATTGGGTATTAGGGTAAAGGTTCAATTGTAAGTTGGTAAGGTACTTGGGATTCCTTTACTTGTAATCACTTGATTTGATAATAGTGGAGTTTCGAGATTGGTGACCTAAAAATCACCCAGTGGGGTTTTTGCCGCGAGATTTTTTCCCATTCGTAAACAAATCACCGAATTATTTAATTTCCACTGCATATTTAGTTTTTGATGATTTGTTTGTGCTTCCACGTAATTGCATGATTAATTGATTAATTAATAACTTGGCTAATTAATTAATTGGTATAATCACAAAGGGTCATTTAGTTTGTGGCCTATAAAGTGGTATCAGAGCAGGCACACTCTGATTAGGTTTAATCTTTGTTGTGTTGATCCATTGACCCCTGCTTGTCATGGATAGAGGATAGTCATTAATTATACCTCATTTATTTGATAGCACTAACTATGCATACTGGAAAGTACGCATGAGAGCTTTCTTACAGTCTTTAGATAAGAAGGTGTGGCAAGCTGTAGAGATTGGCTGGACCAAGCCAAAAGAAGAACCGGCCGATTGGGATGACGCAAAGATCAAGGCGACTAACTTCAACAGCAGAGCGTTAAATGCCCTATTTAGCGCAGTCACCAATGAGGAGTTCAAGAAGATGTCCTCAACTGAAACTGCTAATGAGGCTTAGACCATCCTCTAGACAACCTATGAAGGAACAAAGGCTGTCAAAGATTCAAAGTTTCAGAGGCTTACTACAAGCTTTGAAGAAATTAAGATGGAGGAGGATGAATCGTTTGATGAATTCTATGCCAAGCTAAAGGACATAGTGAACTTAGCCTTCAATCTTGGGGGAAACCATCCCTGAACCCAAGGTTGTAAGGAAGGTGCTTAGATCTCTACCTAAGAGATTCCATGCTAAGATTACGGCAATAGAAGAATCAAAGGACATTGACAAAATTCCTTTGACTGAGCTGGTTGGAAACTTGCAGACCTACAAGCTAGGACTATCTAGGATTGACAAAACGGGTAAAGGCAAGAGCAAGGCTTTGAAGGCAAAGAGAAGTGATACAGATGAGTATTCCGATGATGAAGATTCTAAGATGAAGTCCTATATTACAAGGAAGTTTAAGAAGTTTATGAAGAATGCCAATGGGAGGAACTTCGACAAGGACCGCAGACAATCCAGTTCTTCTCAGTTTAGGAGCCAAGACAAAGGGAAGAAAGACACTAAGGATGGCGGTCAGTACACTGTTCCGGCTGGATCAAAGTGCTTCGGATGTCATGGATTGGGTCGCATGAAGTATGAATGCCCAACATATCTCAAGAGCATTAGGAAGAGTAAGGCACTTGCTGCAACCTTGAGTGACACTGAGCCCGAAGATGATTCCGACAATGAGGATGACAGAATCTTAAATGCCTTCACTGCCATAGTCAATCCTACTGAAGGGATTGTTGAAGAAGTGGATGAAGAAGAAGAATTGGTGGAGTCTAAATTTGAGAAAATGGATGATCAAGATGATATCCATTCAGCCTATAAGAAACTTTACAAGCTCTCTAAGAAGCATGAGAAATTGTATAGGTTGGCCACCAAGAAGCTTAGTGATGTGGAACTTGATCGTGAAGAGTTATCCACAAAGTTTGATGAGGCGAATCAAACTATTGAAGCACTGAGGTTTGAGAACAACTTTTTGGCTGAGACGACTAAAAAGTTTAAAGCTAAGCTATTTCAAGTTAGAGCTCAATTGAAGAGGACTTCAAGTGCAAAGCTTGATGAGATGCTGAGTAATCAGAAAACTACTTCAGATCGAACAAGCTTAGAGTATGGTCTTTCTTTTTCTAATACCGCTTCTACTAGTAATACTGTTTTTGTTTCTCCTACTAATAATACTAAAATTGAGAACACTGATGTTAAAACTAAATTAGCTAGTGAGAACTTAGATAAGGGTAAATCTATCTTAGGAGCACCCCCTAATTAAGATAAGAAAGATGCTAAAAACTCTAGGACTAAGAAGGCTAACTCTCAAAAGCCTAAACAAAAGAAGTAGCATCTCTGTCATCATTATGGAGCTACTGGTCATACTCGACCTAATTGCTATAAATGGCTAGCCACTCAACAGAGCAATGGCATGATAGCATCTAGAAGCCAAAATCAGCTTCAATCCTCTCTTGCTCCTCTTGGAGATCTTTTGAAAGCCCTCATGTTCCTTTCGAACTTGAACGGTTTCAATTCTTCCCCCTCATCGCCTGTTCAAGGGTTTAATCAAAGGAAAGGTTCTTCTAAGGTGTGGAAGAAAAAGGACTCTAAGTGATTTCATCACTTTCTTTTCCCTTCTTGCTTTTCTTGTTTATTGCGTTACTTGTGTGTTTTGCATTTTTTTTTAGTCAGTCTAGTTTTTATGCTTTGTTTTGTTTAACATATTTTTGTGTGTTTACTTTCAGTTTTGTTTACTTTTGTTTTTAATATAAAAATAAAAATAAATTGAAAAATCAGAAAAATACAAAAACAGTGAGTATTTTGTGTACTTTGGTACTTGTGTACCTTGGATGATTTGGATGATTTCTCTTCGAATATTCTTCGTATTCGAAGTTGAAGTTCTTGGAGGCTTTAGAGCTTGGTTCCAGCAGAGCTTCTAGACTTCTGAGTGCTTCAAATGGTTTGGTGTTTTCCTAAATGTTTCAAGAAGACTTCTATTTATAGGAGTTTTGAGGTGGATGAGCAACACGTGGCGGAGTCTGATTGGTGACACATATCACAGTTTGATTGGTCTGCTTATGTCATCGCTTACACGTGTTGGCCTGATTGTGTCATCGTTTACACGTGCTGGCTGCTTATATCATCGCTTACACGTGCGAGATTGCTTATGTCATCGCTTGCACGAGCTGATGCATGATTGGTTCTTGCATGACACTTGGCAAATTTCTGTTGGCTTCTGAATAGTAATAGTAAAACCTAGCAGTAGTATGTGACGCTTTGTAATTGACTGCATTTTGTGGACTTAATAGTGTGACGTGTCAGCTTGTGATAGGTCGGGAATTTTCCTTCTCTACAATGTTGACAATATTTTCACAACATTCTCACAATAAATTATAAGTGGCAGGTTATTATTGGTTATTATTAGTGAGCAACAAAGTAATTTAAGTTGTAAATTCAAACTAAAACTAATAAAATCTTACCACTTATGATTTTGTGATAAATGTGTTGTAAAAATGTTGTGGGCGAACGTAGCACTTTTAAGAAAAATAATGCCTATAGCTGTGATTGGAGTATTGTAAAAGATGATCAATTACAACTTATCAGTGGGTTCTAATTAACTCAATTAATAAAGTATTTTATCGTCAAATAAGAGATTTAAAGTTCAAGCCTTGAATTTGTATCTTGGTCGGATTACAAAGAACAATTATCATAGAGAGGATATTATAGATTAAAATTTTATCATATCGATTAAAAAATATCGCAATTTATCATCTTACAATTAGCATTGCTCATAGTGTTTAAATGGGCCTTTTAAAAGAAAAAAAGTAAAAATAAAATTGACCAAAGTAAATTAGCTTGAGTAAATGCAACTTGTAAGCAAGCTCATAGAAGTTTCAGAGGACGCGGTGATGCCAGCCCCTTGGAACTCAACTCGTAATTTCATGAAAACATCAACAAGTTATTTATAGAGGGAGACAGAAATGCAATATGCTACTGTGTCCAAGTTTCAAGATTTAAAGCTTTGTTTAAGCTCCTAATTTTCCTTCAATTAAAGCTTGTGAGTCTCTACTTGTACTTCCTACATAAAGTAATATTTTTGTGTATAAATAAATCATTATATGATACTTTGCCATATTGTTATAGTTATTATTTTTCCTCTGTGTGTGTGTGAAATTTATAATGCTTCTCTTTTGGAAACTGTTTGATCAGATTCAAGAAGAAAGAAAATCATAGCAATGGATACTAAACTGTTCAATGCTGCAATTTCTGGAAGTGGCATTGGGAGTATTGATTCGAATATTCTCGGGCGGTTGACAGCGAGGAGGGGCTCTATTTTCATGTGGCAGCAAAATCTGGAAAGGTGGACTTGCACATCATGGAAAAAGTTTTGGATTCAAAACCATCACTTCTGTATATGACAAATCGAAAAGGCAACACTGCATTACATATTGCAGCAAGCTTAGTTCAGATTGAAATGACACGGTTTCTAATAGCCCGTGCAAAAGTAAAACATGATCAAGATGTTGAAGTGAACATGGAGTATTGTAAGGATGGAAAATCATGAGAAGAATACAGCACTACATGAGGCTATAAGAAATGATCATTGTGAGATTGTGGAGTTGCTAATTAGGGAAGACCCAGGTTGACTTTGTTTACAAATAATGCTGGGGAATCCCCTCTATTCCTGGCTGTGGATCGAGGATTTTACAACATAGCTCGTTGTATACTAAAAGCTGTTCCAGATTGCTCCTATGTAGGAAGGAACAACATGAAAGCCTTGCATGCAGTAGTTATTCGCGCACAAAGTAGTAAGTCACTACAAACTTGAGTTTTTTCAACATTTTTTTTATCTACGGTTACTTAAAAATGTTAATAAAACTGTACTCAACTGTTGATCAAAATAAGGAAATTAACCTACGTATTTCCACAGTTGTCAGAACTGTTGAAACAAGTGTTAAAAAAAATTAAATAAAAGTTTTATCCACGGGTTTGATGAATGTAGAAGATAAACCACATCTTTTATCTACGGTTGTCAGGGTTGAAAATTAGAAACACGGAATTTATATTAAGCTACAGAACAAATCAAAGTTTTATAGATTAGCTCTCACAGTTTCTCATTTTCTCTCTGGTAGCTCAAATCTCTCTCACACAAAACTTAGAAATGTCAAAGCCAATTTCATAGCTCTCAATCATGGAAACTTCGAAGCTCTAGGTCATGGCAATTGCATAGCTAATGTTCTCTCAATGCGGTGGCTCTGTCTCATCGTCACTCACAAAGTAGAAGTCGAAGTCTTCCATCAACTCCACTACTCTTCGCCTGCCTTATCTAATCTCCCTCAATTTTCTAGGGTTTCAAGCTCAGTCACCACTGTGACACGAAGATCATTTTGCTTGATTCGTCTCGATTCTTCAATGGAGACAAATTCGGTGCATTTTCATGTTTTGTTTATAAATTGTAATGTTTGGTTCCTGGGAAAATTTTAGGGTGAAAATTTAAATTCTCTCTCTCTCTCTCTCTCTCTCTCTCTCTCTCTCTGTGTATATACCTATATATAGGTTTTTGTATCTTTCTTAGATGGCTTTGTGTTTTGTTTCAGAGTCTACTACAAAGGATGGTCAAGCAAATAAAGTAAGTTTCTTCTAATTTTTGTTCTCTGCTCCATAACTAATCCCATGTTTCAATTATTATTATTAATTGGAATTCTATAATGTTCACTTATTTTCTGCCGAATCAGTGATCATAGTCGGTGTTGTTGTTGTTGTTGTTGTTGTTGTTTTTTTTTTTTTTTTTTTTTTTTTTTAGTGATTGGTTGATATTAGGGTGTGCTTTTACTGCTTGTTTTTGTTCCCATCAAATGTGCTTTAATAATGAATTTTGTTAATTTTTATGAAATTGAGATTGAATATGTAGAAGGATATTCTTACCATTTAATTATCAGCATATGTGCAATATATGGTACTGAGCATTGAGGATGAAACTGACTTGCATTTTTTTATTATTAGATACTCTGTTTTTTGTTGGCTGAATCACGAATTCATGTTTCTAATTGGTCGATGACTGACTATCTTTTATAATTGAAAACTTAATAGAAAAGTTACAATTGAGCTTGGCTCAAATCTTTAATTATGCTTGTTATTGATTTGATCTGTATGTTTTGGACCTGAAATATCTTTTTTAACATTGATTATGAATTCTGGTTTATTGGGGTTTATTCATGTAATCGATTTTGGCCACTTTTTTATTATTATTTTATTTTAATTTTAAATTTATAATTCTTTTAATGGGATGGGTTTGGTTAATCTTTAGTTTGGATTACTGGGGGCATTTCCCTCTGATTCAATGGTGTTTCAGTTAAGCTCATTTTGTAGTCATGTTGTTTTTAATTAGATTCATTGAATTCTATGGTTTTCTTTTTCATGTTATGTCAGCCATGAACTTATATTTAGACAGAGAGAATTAATTGGATTGTTTCGATGATTCAAAGGACTCTGACTTATGCATTGATGAGATTTTGCATCTAGTCATGTCTTACACATTGCAATGATATGTTGTTTATGACTGGGTTTTACCGTAAATGCAAGCTTGTTCAGTAGAATACTATGGTGCATAAATTTGAGTATTTTCTTGTCTGTGGGGTTATAAATTGTTTTAATGGTGATGTGGGGATGAAACCAGATGAGTTTGAATACTTCTAGGATCAAATCATGCATAGATGAATGCATAAAAGGATGGACGTCAGTTTTCTGTGCTCAACTCTATCTATCATTTGGTAAATGTGACCTTGTACCGCTGCATGAAATATGGTTCTTTGTAAGCTGGGTGTAGGGGAAATTTTATATTTGTTTCACCTGACAAAGGGATAATATGTCAGATTCTATTTCTTCAAGCAGTTTCTTATTACATGAGAAGTGGATGTTTTAATATGTAACATTATGCTTGACTGCTTTTTCGCCTTAATAAATTGTTTATGCCTTGATCTTATGTTTTGTGTCTTGGGTAGGGTGTGGATCTTTTCCTCTTTTTTTTTTTTTTTGGACAAGGTTCACATCCAAACACCCAATTTCAATAAAGACTTTGGATTAGAGTCTTATTTGCGTGTTTATCCTTGTTTGGCCATTTTATATGCATTTGTGTGTTCCTTTTCTTAGATCCCTTATCTTGTGATGCTATGTTTGGATGTTCCATACTTAGATTTATGTTCATCTTTATATCCATGCTTGCCTACTTATATCTAACTTCTTGCATCTTTACACGTGACCTTCAGCTCATATGGCAACCATTCTTGCCTAAACTTGTAAATAAAATTAGGAATAAAATTAAAATACTCCAAGGCCAAGATTTTAAAATTTTTCTAATTTTTTCTACTATAACTCCAGTTAAGATCCAGTCTAGTTGTTTTTCATGTGGAAAAAATTGGCCTTTGCCATTTTTAAAAAAACAATTCAGCATTTTGCTCTCTTTTTCAAACTAATTAGGGAAATGCCCCTCTTTTGAAAATCGATTTTCTCAAAATCGAATTAAGCCCTATAATGGCGTTTTTAAGGAGCTTATAGTGACGTTTTTAAGGAGCTTATAGTGATGTTTTAAGGACCTATAGTAGCGTTTTGTAACTCGATCTCCATGAAGTCAAGTTATAGGTAAAAAAAAGAAAAAAAAAAATTGCATGTAACTTGACTTCATGGAGATCGAGGTACAAAACGTCACTATAGAGCTCCAATTTTTTTTTTTTAATAACTCAATTTTGAGAAAATAGAGTTTCAAAAGAGGGGCATCTCCCTATTTAGTTTAGGAAAGGGGACAAAATGCTGGATTTTTTTTTTTTTTTTTTTTGAAAGGGGCATTTGCCCATTTTCTCCCAGCTCATTTGCTTATACACGTGGGATGTAATTGTTATTTCAAATTGTTTACCAAAAAAAAAAAATGTTATCTTAAATCTAAATCAACTTCCTCCATATTACAACCTTATACAAGCCATCTTTCATTAAGCCAATTAAAAAAAGGGGATTTACATATCTATAATTTAGATGTTCTAATGGATTGCCTGGGACTCGAACCCAAAACTAGTCAAACTGCGTCGGGAAAAAAACAATTCATCAGGGGACATGCTTGCAGCCGTGTCTAGTCCACACAGAACATCCCGATGAGTCTAATGTAGGTGCATCGACCAAAATGGTGAATGATGAAATAAACAATTACAAAATGGACCAACATAGCACTTCTATTTTTCCATTATAATACTAGACAAATGCTTAATTGGATCTGTATAGCTCTTGATTTAGATAAGAACAATTAAAATCATCCGATTAGAATGAAACGCAACCTTAATTTCTACAAATACTTCCTATAGAACTGACCAGAAAATGTTGTTTTGACATTTATCCCCCACCCCGATTCCTGCATCAAGAGAAGCCGAGAAAATTAAAAAGTTGGCCAAGGTTCAAACAAAGCTGAGCAAATTGATAATCTCTAAAGACACAGCAATTGGATTACAACTAAGAACTAAGATACATACATGTGTATAGACGTATGATAATGGGGCATATTAACTGCTTTTTCGCTGGGGTCATTTCTTGAATTGCCTTTATAATGGATTGAAGTTCTTGAATTGCCATGCTTCCAAACTACTTATTAAACATGTGTTGGTTCTATACAACTTTATTCATTCCAATAATTCTTTCTACCATGGAATGAACTTCTTTTATCTTTGTGATTTCAAGCAGCTTAATTCATCGAGTACTGCCTCTATGCAACTCTCTCTGTTCCATCAATTGCCTTTTTAACGGAATCAAGTGATTTTATCATTTCCATATATCCACATATGTTTGACGTACAAATTTTATTAAAGTCCGTAATTCCCTTTAGCATTCATATGGATATATGGAAATTTTGTGTGATTATAGTATGAGTTTCTTACAATTTTTATTGTTTTTAGGGTGGCAATCAATCAAGTGGTTTTTGATTAAGGCATGGATAACACTTTTTGGAGGCTGACCAAGTGATTAGTATTTAAGGCATGGATAACCCTTTTTAGAGGTTGAACGAGTGGTTTGTGCTTAAGGCATACATAGCACTTTTTTGGAGGTTGAAGGAGAATGCCTATATATTTTGAAAGAATGAGAATGTTTATATACTTTTTATGATGCCGAAAATCGTCAGTAAGCCGTATAATCCTTACATATTTGAAAAAACACTTGCGCAACACCAAAAGAAGAAGAAGACCCTACAGAGAGTACGAGTGTGGTACGAGCCAAATACCCTCCGAAGGTTAAGTTAAAGAATTTTCATAACTCTAGAGTAAGGGAGTCAATACCGTACCGGAAACTATTTCAGTTTTGTTAAAGGAATGAAATATTCTGGTATCGGTGTACCGTTTCGGAGTTAGCGCAATTTCACAATTATATATATATATATATATATATATATATATATTCTTTTTTTTTATTAAAAAAAAAAACTAATATAGTATAAATTAATATATTTAATTATATTTAAAAATTTTACTCTTTTTTATGCATGTTCAAATTATTTTAAGCTAATGTCTAGTCCATTTCATTATCCAATAATAAATTAAAACTAAATAGGACTGGTAAAAAAAAAAAATCTAAATGAAAATAACTCTAGACAGTTTTCTATGAAATTAAAAAATATAAAAAAGTAAAGAAGTGGCAGGCAAACCACTTCGGTTTCTCCACCCATTAATAACTTTAGTTAAATCAAAAGTTGGTAGAAGTGAAATAGTGAAGAAGTCATTTTGAGTTTCTATGTTAACATTCTCTTTAGAAACCCGGACTCAAAGAAATGCTAAAAGAAAAAGAGAGACAGTGAGGGAGAGAAGAAAAATGAAGAAGCTATGACGCAATGACGACGAGCTCAAGCCTCAACGTCTGGCAATATCTCAACGGTATATGAAGGTTTAACAGTGGTGAAAAGGTGCTGTAAGTAGCAAAAAATTTCTAGAAAACCATTTCAATTTGTACTGATTCGGAATGAAGTTACCACCGAAAAGCATCGGAATCCACTAAAATAGCCGATACAAGCTGAAACACCCCGGTATTTAGGATGGTACAAATCAGCCCATTTTTGTATCGGTCCAACCTCTGGCACGAAAAATTTTGGTTGTACTAGCCGGTACGGTACAAAATTAACTCCCTTGCTCTAGAGTGCCAAAGTCAAGGTGAATTATACGTACTTTGGTTTGTGAGGGTTTTAGAGTAGCACGGAGCCGACCTTTGTTTATTGGCAGAGAGGGTCTTTCCTTGTAGGAAAGATCCTCTTAAATACACATATCTCATGGGATTTTTTCCTTATTGGGATTCCCTTTATTAGGGTTAATCGTGGGGTAAAACATATTTCCTTTCATGAATGTTCATGAAGGTCAAGCAAAGCCATGCTAGACCCATCATGCTCTTTGTTCCCGTCGGCCTTTCCCTTCCCATCGGCCTATTACTTTACTCGAGGATTCCCGTCGTCTTCATATATGCCATTAGGTATCGAGGTGAGGTCATTGGTCTAAGGTGTCTCTTTCGCATGTCTTCACATGTAGGTGAAGCTGATGGGCCCAATGGAGCTGTTGACTTCTTGTATGCAATGTGTTTATAAATATCCTTGTCTAGTGCCCCCTACTCCATGGCTCCGTTGGCTTTAGCTGACGGGCCATAGAGTGTAGATTTTCTTTCATTCATTATTTATCTGTTGAAAAAAGAGTCATCATTAATGACTCTTTGAACAACTTTTATTAAATGTTAGGACACGTGGCATAGGCTGGCTGGCCTTATTTCTAAACAAAGGAATTGCTTCGTTTCCCATGTTCTTTCATCTTATAAATAGCCCATCACTCTTCCCATTTTTCCTTATCTCATTCTTGCAATTCCTAAGAGAGAGAGCTATCATTCCGTCATCCTTATTGTCATCAGCCTGTGGATCCCGTCATCCCTACCGAGTTGTGAATCAATCTTGTAAGTCCTCTTTTCCTTTAATTTCTTTTTTGTACTTCCGTTTTTTCTAGTTAGTCGTCACTTCTGTAGAGAGACCCATCAAATAGGTTTTTACATTACTCCGTCGCTTGTAGGTGAATAGATGTCAGGTGATAGAGAAGCGACGAGTGAACAATTACCATCAGTTCGTGAGGGAGCGAGCTACAATGAAGTCTACCCGTCAGGCCATGGGCCCAAGGAGGGCTTTCCTGATCATCAGAGAGGGAACTGTTGACCCATTCTCTTGATGACAAAGAGGGAAGTTATGATGGAGATGAAGTAGAGGAAAGAGAGGGAGAAGAGGATGAGGATGAGTACGCTAAGGGAGAAGGGGACGAAGAGGAAGAAGAAAATGAAGAGGAGTGTGAGGGAGAAGCTGACGAGAGTGAGGGTGATGAGAGAGCTCCTAAGGAAGGAGGTTCTAGAAGCCCAGGAAATGGTCATACTCGTCCCTTCATTCTTCCCGCGATATGGACCTTCAATGACTTCAAGCTGACAATGACAACTAATATTTTTAAGAATTTACAGGATCGTTACCAAATCCCTAATAACATTCCAATTCGTCTACCGAGAAATTTCAAAAAACGCCATGTTCGTGGCAAGATTGAGATTGCCATTGACGGCATTACACCGTCAGTTGGCCACTTTCCTAGGTCTATCCATCAACCAAATAGCCCCTAATGCTTGGAGGATATTCATAGGGGTTGAAATCCTTTAGGGTCGTCTGAGTGGGGGGAACCATCAACTTACTTTGGATGAGTTCTTTTGGTGCTACAAACCCCAACATATCTCCTCGTCTAAGGAGATATATCATTTTGCAACGAGGAAGAAGACACTTAGGCTAGTGTTGAACATGCTTGACTCTAATCAAAATTGGAAGGGTAGATACTTTTTTTGTCCAAGGGATGGACTAGGTATGCTGTCGGGAAAAGTGGGTGATGATGCCTCATGGTTTTGAAAATACTTAAGGTATTGTCAAAGATTCAAGTTTAGCACCATCTATGTTTTATTTTTTCTTTACTTATTTGTTCAAGTGTTTAACGTCGTCTACTTTTTCAAGCTAGCATTCGCCCGCGTATAACCGACGAGCAGGAGGCTTTCATTTGTCAGATGCTTAAGAGCCCTTTTGACAAACGAAAGTTCAGGGACTTGATCTCCATTGACGAGTTGCACGCCTATTGTGGTGGTCTTGTGCCGATGCCTATAGCTCGTAGACTAAACACGTACTCCCAATAGCGTAAGTCCTTACTCCTTTACTTCTTTCTCCTTATTGTCTTCTCTTCATTTGCTTTTCTAACGTCCATCTCTTACCCTTCGCAAAAATAGAGGCAACGAGGCAAAGAGCCTTGGTAAGGGCATTAGTTGTGGTACGCAAACAGATGTAGAAGGAAGGACGACCGCCCACTTAAGAAAGGGCCAAGCACCCCCGTCAACGGCAAACAACCAAAGCAGCCGTTACCCCCTAAATCTAGCCATGGAATCGACAAAGGGTTAATGAAGACAAAGGGTCCCATCACTCAGGGAGCCATCCATTGCCTGCTGACGCATCAGGATCATGCCATCAAGGTGGTTGAATCAATTATTATGGAGACGGACATAGACTTTTGTGCCGAGTAGCTGACGGAAGAGCTTGGGGCATTTGGTCTCTTTGACCTGGCTAGGATATGCTTCTTTCCTTAAACTTCGTCCCTTTTTTTTTTCTTTTGCTGACAGTTTGTTTTGTCCTCAAGCGTTGGTACGCATGAAAGTGCTTCAAGATAGATGCGTTGCTAGTGAAGGGGTGATTCGATGGCTTCGCAAGCGTCAGGATATTCAAAGCAAGGAGATGGATCAGTACAAGGAGGCCTTCCATACCCTCAACAAAGGACTGATGGTTGTTACAAAAAAATTGCAACAAGAATCCAACCTCTGAGAGAAGGCGCAGAAGGACAAAGAAAGCCTGGAGGCGGAGTTGACGACTTTTTGAGAGTAGACGAAGAAGGCCAAAGCCGACACCATGGTGGATTTTGAGGCCTTACAATCTTTTATTGATGTGTGTGTTTTCTACTATGGCGACGATTTTGATGACTGCCTAAAGCAGGTTGGGTCTGTCTATCTAGATCTTGACTTGTCCAAGGTTTCCATAGATGACCCAATGCCAACGACCCCTGTAGGTGGTGACACCGTTAGTGAAGAGACTGACGACTCTACTTATTCAGAGCAGGATCCGAAAGATGATGGCGTGGTTCTTGCTCAACCTGCTCTTGAAGGACCCGTCACTCCCTTGGTCTCGTCTGCTAAAGATCCTCCTCTTAACAATGCCAAGAATCCTTCTACCCAGGACGCTCAGAATCCTCCTACCAAAGATGATGAGAACCCTCCTATTTAGGACGTCTAGAATCCTTCAGTCTAGTTTTTATTTGTTTAACCTTTTCATGTATCCCTTCTTATTTTCAGAAAATATTTGGGTGCCCTTTTTTTTTTTTTTTGGGGCTTTTGTTGTAAATACTGCCTTTTATTTATCGCATTTATTTAACATTTTACATCCATTGCTTTTAGTATGCTCTTGTTATGTGTTGATTTCCTATTCCATCTACCTTGGAGCTAGCTTACATTTTAGAATACACTTGTCCACTTGGGTGTAACAGTCCTTTAGGGACTTAGCATTTTTGGGTACATCAGCTACTTAATAGTAGTAAACTCATCAACTTAATGACTATTCATAGACTAAGTAATAAACTCGTCCATCTATAACTTTGATATCTTCATCCACTTATGGACTCAGTGATAAGCTTATTCACTAGTGGACTCAGCATACTCGTCCACTCATGGGCGTAGTAGTAAGCTCATCCACTTATGGATGTGGTAGTGAACTCGTCCATTTGAGGAGTCGACAATTTCTAAGCAACCCGTCCACTTGTGAACTAGGTGAAATCGTCTATCGGTAGTAATGGACTTGTCCACTAGTGGACTTAGTAATGAGTTTGCAAACTTAAAGATTTCATAATGAACTTGTCCAATTTGTGGACTTAACAACGACCTCGTCCACATATGGATTTAGTAATGATGTCATCCTCTTGTAGTAATGAACTTGTCCATTTGTGGACCTGGTGAGATTGTCCATTTGTGGTAATGAATTTTTCCATTTATGGACATAGTGAACTCATCAACCCATGGACTAGAAGATTTTTAAGCATCCCTTAGGATGATTTGTTTACTTGTGGACATATCAATGAACTCGTCCACTTGTGGACTTGATAATTTTTAAGCATCCCTTGGGATGATTCGTCCACTTGTGGAGATATCAATGAATTCGTCCACTTGTGGACTTGACGAATTTGTCCACTTGTAGACTTAATAATTTCTAAGCATCCTTTGGGATGATCCGTCCACTTGTGAACATAGTTTTGTAGAAATGCATACATACACATGTCATATCTAAATAACCCCTCTTATTGTGATAAATATGTGAACGAGTAAAATTTTTTTTAAAAAAAGAATAAAAACCTGCCTTTTAGGCTTAGAAAGTACTGTAGATAAAAATTAACTAAAAGAAATAAACTAGAAATGAGAAGTGGCGTCCATCAAGCTGTCATCTACTAGTAGTATTTCCTGAGGTGCTTAGCGTTCCATCAAGCTGTCATCTACTGGTAGTATTTCCTGAGGTGCTTGGCGTTCCATGGGTGGTGTAACTTTTGCTCATCTAATGTCTCCAAGCGGTAGGTGCCCTTCCTCTTCCATGACGTGACCTTGTAGGGTCCTTCCCAATTAGGTCTGAGCTTCACTTGGAAGGGGTCTTTTGTGGCACTCGTTACCTTCCTCAAGACGAGATCCCCAACTTGGAAGTCCTTGTGTTTGACTCTGGAGTTATAGTGCTTGACCATGAGATCCTGGTATCGTGCTAGCCTTTGTTCAACTACCGCCTTAACTTTGTCTACTAGGTCAAGCTATAGACGCATGGCTTCATTGTTTCTACTCTCATCATGGTTGTCCACTCTATAACTCGTGAGTCCAACCTCAATTGGGATAACTGCTTCACCTTCGTACGCCAGCCGAAACTGTGTCTCTCCTGTAGGTGTTTTGGTTGTTGTCCTGTATGCCCATAGTACGCTTGGTAACTCTTCTGGCCATATACCCTTTGCCCCCTCGAGTCAAGTCTTGATAATCTTGAGCAAGGATCGGTTTGTGACCTCAACTTGTCCATTGGCCTGAGGGTGGGTGAGGGAGGAGTAGTGGTTCTTGATTCCTAACTATGAGCAAAAGTCCTTGAAGGAGTCGCTGTCAAATTGCCATCCGTTATCAAAGACCAAGACCCTGGGTATCCCGTACCTACAAATGATGTTTCTCCGGATGAAGCTTTGTACTTTTTTTCTGTGATGGTGGCCAAAACTTCAGCTTCCACCCATTTGGTGAAGTAGTCTATGCCGACTATTAGGAACTTCAGCCATCTCATTGCTATTGGGAATGCACCCATGATGTCTAATCCCTATTGAGTAAAAGGCCATAGGGCCGTCATTGGGGTGAGCTCTTTTGTCAGCTATCTAATGATCTTGCTGAACCTTTGACATTTTTCGAATATTTTAACATAAACCTGGGCATCCCTCTGCATAGTAAACTAGTAGTATCTAGCTCAAATTAATTTGTGCACCAAAGACCGGGACCCTAAGTGGTTCCCACAGATTCCTTCATAGACTTTTCTCATGACATAGTCTACTTCTTCAGTGCCTAAGCACCTTAGGTACGAGCAAGAGAAGCCTCTCTTGTATAAGATGTCCTTTATCAGAACGAATTGTACTGCTTGGACCTTTAGCTTCCTTGCAGCCTCCTTACCATTGGGTAGTGTGCCGTTTTTCTAGTAAGAAACTTTCGGTGTAGTCTAGTTGCTTCTCGAGTCTATTTCCTGCAAGCCAATGACATCTATTAAAGGTGAGAGTTGGACAAAAAAAAGTACTTTACTAAGGATAAACATGTGTTCCGAAGAGGCGGCTTTGGTAAGGCGATTAGATTTCTCGTTCTCTTCCCTAGGAACCTAGATGAATTTAGCCTGCAGCACGCCTGCTTATCTCCTCACCGTTCACCTGACTGGTGATAACTTGGGAGTCGTAATGCACAATCACATTTATAGCCCCCACGGCTTTAGCGAGATCTAGTCCTATTACTAAAGCTTCATATTCTACTTTATTATTTGTTGTAGGGAAGTCGAGATGAATCATGCACTTGATCTCGTCCCCTTCTAGGGAATGGAGCACTACACCAGCTCTGCCATCCTACTTGTTAGACGACCTAATCCATGAGGACGCTCCACTGAGGATGTTCTTCTACCCCTTAGCCTTCCATATTGGTGAACTCTACAATGAAGTCGGCGACCACTTGTCCTTTTATGGCAGTACATGGGCAGTATTATATGTCAAATTCACTTAATTTTATTGCTCATAGCGTCATCCGTTTGACGGCTTTGGGATTACTCATTGCTCACCGTAGAGGCTTGTCAGTTAGGATGGCCACAGTGTGGGCCTAGAAGTATGGCTTCAGCTTACGAGCTATGGCAACTAAAGCAAAGGTAAGCTTCTCCATCAGTGGATATCTTTCCTCCGTGCCTCAGAGTGCTCAACTAGTGTAATATATGGGCTTTTGCATCCTGTCTTCTTCCCTGACTAAGCTTGTGCTAATGGCAGTCGAAGACACAGCCAAGTAGAGGAATAGTTCCTCCCCTGGTTTAGAGGAGCTTAGCAACAACGAGGAGGAAAGGTGGGCCTTTAGATCTTTAAATGCTTGTTGATACTCGGCCATCCACTTAAAAGACTTTTCAGCGTGTGCAAGAAAGGTAGGAATTTTTTCGTTGCCCTTGATACGAACCTATTCAGTGCGGCTACCTTGCCATTGAGGCTTTATACTTCTTTTACATTCCTTAGTGGTGCCATCTCCATTATGGCATGGATTTTGTCTAGGTTGACTTCAATACCTCTCTGAGACACCATAAACCCCAATAATTTTCCAGCTGTCACCTCGAATGCACACTTGCTCGGATTGAGTTTCATGTTATTAGAGCATAGGGTGTCAAAGGTCTCCCTGAGATCGTCCAAATGGTCGTCCTCCCTTTGACATTTTACCAGCATGTCGTCAACATATACTTGGACATTTCTTCCAATCTGATGTGCAAGCATCTTGTTCATGAGCCTTTGATATGTTTCACCCGCGTTCTTGAGGCTGAACGACATTACTTTATAGCAGAAGAGGCATTGGTTGGTGACGAATGAAGTCTTCTCTTGATCAACTTCATCCAGCTTGATCTGGTTGTAGCTAGAAAAAGCATCCATAAAGCTTAATAACTGGTTTCTGGCTGTAGAGTCTACTAGGATGTCAACCCATAGGAGGGGGTAGCTATCCTTATGGCCTACCTTGTTTAGGTCCATAAAGTCTATACATATCCTCCATTTCCTATTGGCTTTTTTAACCATCACTACGTTTGCCAGCCAGTCAGGATAGTATACTTTTCTAATGAAGTCTGTATCTTGCAGCCTGCAGACCTCTTCCGCTATAGCTCGATCTCGTTCTTGGGCGAACACTCACTTCTTCTATCGGATGGAGGGAAAAGTAGGCGACAGATTCAATCTGTGCGCCATGACTGAAGGGTCGATCTTGGGCATGTCTTCATGGCTCCAGGTAAAGACATCCTAGTTTTCTTTTAGAAATGTAGTGAGTGCCTGACGGATTGGTAGACGGGCGAGAGTGTTGATCCTGGTCATCCGTTCAGACTTTGAGTTATCGAGGAGTGTCTCTTCCAATCCCTCAATAGCTGCAACCATTCTTTGTTCTTCTGTGCTCATGGTCTGTAAATGGTCGTCCATTTTTAGCATTGCAATGTAGCACTCACGTGCTGCCACTTGGTCCCTACGTTCCTCTTCTACTTCGTACTTAGTAGGGAGTTAAGAGTAGGATGACCTAAGATGGCATTGTAGGTAGATGAGCAATTGACAACCAAGAATGTAACATCCTTAGTAATTTTTTGAGGGTAGTCGCCAACTGTCAAGGGTAATGTGACCACATTAAAAGGGTACACTCTTGTTCCTTCAAACACATTGGTTGGTATGAGCCGATCTTTGTCAATCCTTATTTGTTGGAACGCTGGGTAGTAGAGGATGTCAGCAGAGCTTTCATTGTCAATTAGGACCCAGTGAGTGTTGTAGTCCCCTACCCATATGCTAACAACGAGTGCGCCGTTGTGTGGGTGGTGAAGGCCTCGAGCATTTTCTTCCGAGAATTCAATTATAGGGTTATCAACCCTTGCCATTTTTGGGATGAAGCCTGTCAGCTAGACATTCTGAACCATCTTTAAGTAAGTCTTGCGGGCCTTCTTGGATGAACTAGAAGCTGTGGTGCCCCCTACAATCATTCTTATGTCCCTTATGGAGGGCCTAGGACGCTCATTATCCCTCCTAGCAGCCTGCCCTTGCAGTGGATCTACTTTCTCTTTACTGATGAATCGTTGTAGTTTACCTTGTCTATTAAGGGCCTTAATCTACTACTTTAGGTCATAGCACTTAGCTATGTCGTGACCGTGATCCCGATAAAAGTGGCAATACTTATCTCTGGACCTCCTATTGGGATTTCCCTTCAACTTGCCGAGCCACGTTAACACTGCTTCATCCTTGATCTACATTAGGACCTAATCGATAGGGGCCGTTAGCAGGGTGAAGTTCGCAAATCTTCCAACGGGGGTTTGGAGCGCTTATCCTCCTGTCGATCTCCGGTCCTAGTTGTCTTCCGTCCCCTATCTTGTTGTGCATCTTCTTGCCTTTCCCTCTTCTTGGGTTTCTCTTCTCGAGCTAGTAGTGTGTCCTTGACATTTATGTACTTAGTAGCTCGATAAAGCATGTCTGACATGGTCTTTCGGTCATTTTTATATAAGCAGAACAAAAACTTCCCCTTCTACAATCCATTGGTCAACGTAGCAACCAATATCTTTTCATTAGCCTCATTTACCGAAAGAGCTTCCTTGTTGAAACGGGTTATGTAAGACCTTAGCGTCTCGTCCTCTCGTTGCTTAATGCTCATCAGAGTGTTGCTTCCCTCGGGTCCTTCTTGGTCCTTTCTTGCAGCGTTGGTACTCTCTTGCTCATCCCCATTATTGTTGGGTCCTATGTTCTTTTGGCGTAGTTGCTCCTCTAGGTTGTGATTTTGCTTGGTGAGGTGTAGGTTGTGGTTTTGCTTAGTGAGGTGTTCCACGGCTGCAGTGAGGGTTTGTACCTATCTTTCAAGGGTAGTAGTGCATGGTTCGTCTTGGTTATTGGTGGTAGCCATCGAGCATGTGAGGACCATACAACTCTTTGTTCGAGAAGTGGTAGCATAGCTTCTACTATAATGAAGTTGTTGCTACAATGTTTTTCCCATAGATGGTGCCAACTGATGATGCCAAAAATTGTTAGCAAGCCGCACAGTCCTTATGTATTCGAAACAACACCTACGTAACAAAAAAAAAAAAAAAAAAAAAAAAAAAAAAAAAAAAAAAAAAAAAAAAAAAGACCCTACAGAAAGTACTTGTGTGGTACCGGCTAAATACCCTTCGAAGGTCAAATTAGTGAACTTTCACAACTCTAGAGTGCCAAAGTTAGAGTGAATTATGCGTCAATTCTGTCACACCTATACTCTTGTGGACCTTGGTTTGTGAGGGCTTTGGGGTTTTTATAGTAGCGTGGAGCTGACCTTTGTTTCTTAACGGAGAGAGTCTTTCCTTATAGGGAAGATCCTCTTAAATACACGTATCTCATGGCATTTTTTCCTTATTGGGATCCTCTTGATTAGGGTTAATCATAGGGTACCAGATATTTCCTTTCATGGATTTTCGTGGAGGTCAAGCAAAGCCATGCTGGACCCGTCATACTCTTTTTTCCCGTCAGCCTCTCCCTTCCCTTCGGCCTATTACTCCACTTGAGGATTCCAATCGTTTTCATGTATATGCCGTCGAGTATCGAGGTGAGTCGTCAGTCTAAGGCATCTCTTTCGCATGTCTTCACATGTAGGTGAAGCTAACAAGCCTAATGGAGCCGTCGGCTTCCTTGTATGCAATGTGTTTATAAAATATCCTCGTCAACTTTAAAAGCAAAGAGAATGAACTTGATTGAACTAGTTGTATATTGATGTTTTGTCGATTTCTACCTCATTGTCCACTTGTTCATCGCTCAGAACCCCATCTCTTGTTTCGTCCCTTCTTGTCTGTAGCAGCATCAAGCATGGACAGATCCTTTCATGGACTTGGAGGCAATGGCGTCCTAATTTTTTTTAAAAAGATTAAAAGTATATCTAGGTACTAATTTTAAGAACTTTATTATTTTAACTCATTTCATTTAAAAAAATAGAATTTAGATTTACATACATATAATTTAGATATTCGAATGGATTGCCTAAGACTTGAATCCAAAACTTGTTGAACCGCATTGAGGAAAAACAAATTCGTCAAGTGACACGCATCTAGGTTGCACTGCGCGTCTCGACAAGTTTGGCATGGGTGCGCCGACAAAAATGGATACTACATATACAATATCAATTCACAATTACTACTCATAAAATTTTAATAAATACAACATAAAATAAAAAAAAAATGTTGGTCCAATAGTATCTCCTAAATTGAATAAGGATAGGTGCATGAGATTGTTAAGCACAATTATAATTTGTTACGTTCAAGATCTTGGCATACAAAATATCTAAATAGAAATAGTATAAAAAAATATGCTCATTAGTTCTAAGAAAAATAACAGAAAAAATCTTAACAATTTAATTTGTATGGAAAGCTAACAATAGCAAAATTCGATTTTAAATATGGTTAAATTTTCTCTAAGCATTCGTTTTATATTACCTAGTTAGTAATAGACCGTATATAGTCATGGTATATAAATATATGATTAGGTTTTTTATTATTTATTTATATTGAATTTCTCATTTCTACATTGAATTAACTCACTTGACACAAAAATTACAAAAACTTACATTAGATGAGACACCTAACTCAAAATTAAACTCTAATTGAATTCTAATTTTTACACTGAATTAACTAACTTAGCACAAAAATTTAAAAACTTAGATTAGATGGGATACGTGGCACAAAATTAGATTTAACTAAAACTCTAATACTTAAGTTTTAAGAAATTTAAAATTCCACTCCAACTAAAATTCTATATATATCTTATTAATTATTTGGATATTTTAATTTAATTAAAACTATATTATTTAAGTTTCAAGATATTTAAAATTATACTCCAACTAAAATTCTATTGTAAAAAATTTCAAGAAGTTAAAAATAAATTTAATATTTATATTTTAATATAAAAAACTTTCACACTACATTCTGTCTTTGCCTGGTTCAATATATATGTAGCATTATATAGTTAATTTATAGTTTTAAGTGGCTTTATATATATATATATATATATATATATGATAGTTTTGATAATATTTTTTCCACTTAAGTTTTAGTTAAATAAATGTCCACTTAAGTTGTTTAATCTTTGTGTCAGGTGAGTTAATGAGTACAAAATACTAAGAATCTAATATTAATTAAATGTAAAATTATATTAAAAAAAAAACCAATCATATATACACAATAAAAATCACCGCACATTCTATCTAATTAAAAATTAGAAAAAGATGATCATAAGTAGTATTAAATTTAGGTAAGAATTTTAATATGTGACTAATTACATTTACATTTTTTTGAAAAAAAAATTTGACTAATTATTTATATTTTTATATAAAAATTATGTTTAATTTTAAATGTATCTATACGTATGCATGTATTACATGCTTTTTTTCAATAATTTCACTATTTATTTATATTTTATAATAAAAATTATGTTTAATTTTAAATACATTCATGCGTTTGCATGTGTTATATGCTAGTCGCTAATAATAACTTGCAATTTAAGATTGTTGTGAAAATATTATCTATATAGTATTTCTCCAATCCAATTCACCATTAATTTAGCCATCCTTAAATTCTGTATGTTACACTCTTCCTTTCCCTGTCAAGCGCAATTGACTATTTAAGTTTAAACCCTCAATTATGATTCCATTGGAATTGAAATGCCTACTGTTTTTATTTTCTATATGTTTGCAATTGCTCTATCTCTATTCCTGAAAAAGCTGCCAAAATGCCATTTGATTATATAGTCCCTTCCTTGTGAATGTTTTCTTATTCGTTTGTTTGTTTGTTTGTTTTATCTTTTTTTTTTTTTTATCTTTTTTTTTTTTTTTGTGGGTTTTGGCAGTCATGTTTTAAGTGGCCAATTTGTTTCAATCCAAATAATTTGTTTGTATTTTATATTTTTAGAATTATAGTATGTATGATCACCATATTAAAAAAAAAAAAAAAAGAGTATGTATTATTATTTGCCTTCAATATATTTACATAATCTTTTGAAAAAGATTAATAATGGACACAACAAAAAGTGACAATAATTTTATAATATTTTTAAATTAGTATGCTATATTACTAAATTTAAACTGAAAATTGTGATAACCTCATATGTGAGTTGATATGCTAATTTTACAATGTTTCTGGTATTGTTGTTGATTTTTTATTATCTCTATTGCATTACTCGTATTTAACACTCCTCAATATTGCTTTTGTAATCATCACCTATTCGCTTACGGATCTTTTTACACTGTCGCCTAAAAGACTTATCCTAGACAATATGTTTAAGGTAGAGTAGTCACGTTGATTATCCAATACCCTCTTTTTTCCAAATGAGAGATTGATCATGAGCAAGTGACGTGTGAACGCAAGTTTAGCTCATCCTTTAGGAAAATTCTTAGGTAGTCTAGGAGCACAGAGAAACAATGCTCCCTCCTCTTATATTCATGGTGGACCCCATCATGAATTTAATGAGCGAATCCCAACCCTGAATATGAGAGGATAAAGCATCATTTTCAACACTCTAGGAGTACCTAAAAATTACTCCATTCTCTAAAGGTCATCTGACGTGGTCACACTTGATTGGTCCTTCACTCAAGTCATCCATAATTGCTTTTGTACTAAAAATGCTAAGACTACAATTTTTGTCACAATTTGTAAGTTGTGAGTGTTTGGATAAAAGTGGTAGTCCCCAACTTTATCACTCATGATTTATAACGTGGGCAAGCTATGAAAAAAAATTATAATCTTAATATTCCTCTTATTCTTTACTCTGCTCGTGAACGACCCACGAGTCTATGACCCACCCACTGTACGGACACTCCAGAAAAGCTATTAATCAACCGTCAAGAAAGAAAGTTGAGCGACAGGAAGGACAAATATATTCTCACACCCATTTTAATTAATTGATTTATTTGCGCTATTGTTTTACTGGGTGACCAAAAGTGGTTTGTCCAAAAAAGTTTGAACAAATTATAAAGTTAAATTCTTCTATATATATATATATATAAAGTTAGATATGCAATTAGGTGTGTCCCTACCAATTATTGAAAAGTTGAGTGATATAAGAACTTTGTATCAGACCATTGAAAAATAGAAGAAAAAAAAAAAGCTTAATTTTATATATTTAATTCCCAAAATTATCTATATTAGTTAAGTTAAAGAAGTGTAAATTTGTAAAATTATTGTAGTAACGGTATAAATTTATATTGGCATTATTTATTTTGCATTTAATTTTTTATTATAAAAAAAAAGAATAGATATTAGTTGTTATGTAAAAAAAGATAAACAATTAAAAAAAGGCGTAAATGCATTTTTAGTTCCTACGTTTTAACTTTTTTCCATTTTATTCCCTAAACCCAATTTACGCCTTTTATTTTAGTCCTTCAGGCCCCATTCCGTCACCAATTAAATGGAAAACTGACGGGATCAGTAAAATAATAATAAAAATTTACTGTAGCACTTACACATCAGCATATAAATTTAAAAAATTAATTTATTAATTTTACCTAAATAAAAAAAAAATAAAAACTGAATTAAAAATCAAAATTCAAACTTTACCTAGAATAAAAACATGTGTTCTTCTGTTAATCATGTTCTTCCTAGCAAACCTTGCCCAAAAATTTAAAAAATCAATATTTTTGTTTCCTAGCAAACCTTGCCCAGCAAACGCAGCCAGAGACTCTTCTCTCATGGCTGAAAATCCAAGCACAAAGATCCAATCCATCTTCTCTCATGGCTGAAATTCCAAGCACGAAGATTGGATCCCTCTCTCACTTCTCTCATCTCAAACCCAAGCTCTCTCTCTTCTTTCTTGGCCGATCTATGTTATGACTGAAAACCCATGGCCTTCATCCTCTCTAAATCCATGGCTGAAGACACATGGCAGAAACCCCAAGGTTGAAGACCCATGGTTGAAACCCACCTTGACCGAAATCTCATCTTCTCTCTCTCTAAACCCAAATCGGTAGTGGCTGACGGAAATCTCATATCATCTTCTCTACATCCATGGCTGAAGACCCATGGCCGAAATCCCATGGTTGAAGACCCATGGCTGAAACCCACCTTGGCCAAAATCTCATCTTCTCTCTCTCTCTAAACCCAGATCGGTAGTGGAGCCTAATGCCATGATGGTCACTGTGGTTTGATCTGTGTGGTGGCATTTGAGATCGGCGTGATGGCTTTTGAGATCGTACGTTTGGTTCGGGTTTGATTCTCACTGTGGCTATGACTGTAGTGTTTGGCTGTGGGTGTGGTTTTGGTGATGGGTTTTTGGCCGTGGATGGTGATGGGTTTTTGTTCTGTGTTTGGGGTTTGGTGTATTATATAAATGAGGATCTACTTATTTGTTTGGGAGAGGGAAAATAGTATAAATGAGGATTTGCTTATTTCTGGGCAAGAACACATGTTTTTATTCTGGGTAAAGTTTGAATTTTGATTTTTAATTCTGTTTTTATTTTTTTTATTTAGTTAAAATTAATAAATTAATTTTTTAAATTTATATGCTGACGTGTAAGTGCAAAAGTAAATTTTTATTATTATTTTATTGATTCTGTCAGTTTCCCCGTTAATTGGTGACAGAATGGGGCTTGAAGGACTAAAATAAAAGGCGTAAATTGGTTTTAGGGACTAAAAGTGGAAAAAATGAAATGTAGGGACTAAAATGGAAAAAAGTCAAAACGTAGGAACTAAAAGTGCATTTACGCCTTAAAAAAATTAAGAAAAATTAATATTTAATAAAATTGAGTTAAAAATAGATTATCTGATATTAGTATTTTGGAAAAATAATTATGTAAAACAAAATTGCAACTTCTTATATTATAGTAAACAAATGCTTTTACACAAATTGATTTTTTTTTTCTTGAGAAGATATACGAACTGATTTGAATGCTCTAATATTTTTAGTTTTCACTCCCTTTGGATAACTTTTTTTTTTTCTTTTTCTTTTTTTTTTTTCCTTCTTTTCTTTTTAATGAAAAGTATCTCTCTCTCTCTCTCCCAGATGGAAAAACATAGTACTTCGTTATGTGCCCAGGCAGCTTTTTCTCTTGATTGGCCACATCAAATAGCAAATTTCCAAGCGATTCAATTATATGAGTAATTCTTAGGTACTCCTAGAGCACAAAGAATGGTGCTCTCTCCTCTCATATTCATGGTAGGATCTGCTCATTAAATTCATGGTAGGGTCCACCATGAATGTGAGAGGAGGAAACATCATTTCACTATACTCCGGAACTATTTAAGAATTTTCCCAATTATATATACAATTATTAAAATTAAAACATTTACAAATATTAAAAATAAGTAGGTTCTTATATTATGATAAACAAATATTTTTACACGAGCCCTTTTTTTTTTTTTTGTTTGTTGAAAAAATACACAAACCGATTTGAGTGCTCTAATATTTTTAGTTTTCACTCTTAGGAATAATTTTTCCTTTTTCTCTTTTTATTTATTTATTTTTTTTTAATGATAAGCAACTTTCTCTTTTTTGAAGCCAGAGTAACTCTCTCTCTCTCTCTCTCTCTCTCTCTCTCTCTCTTTTATTTTTTATTTTTTATATTTATGTGAAGAAAAAGTACTTCATTAAGAAAAAAAAGCAACAAATTTCCACAAGCAGTTGGGTTAACTTTTTCTCTTGATTGGTCACACCAAGCAACAAATTTCCAAGCCATTTAATTATATATACAATTAAAATTAAAACATTTACAAAGATTAAAAAGAACTAGGTTCTTATATTATAACTATAGGGATAAAAACTCAAATTTGTACATTGGGCCTTATCTGGGAACGTGGTTGTGTTCGAGGAGGGGTAAGTGATTGAGAGAGATCCTAAGTTTAAAGTCTCACAAAGAAGGAACGAATGGAGAACAATTCGAGGAGTAATTCCTCCTCGGACATGACAACTACAGTTCGAATCTATAGTCTAGTAACCTAGGCGACCTATCAGGAGGTTTACATGATAAAGATGAGCTTTATATATGTATTGGAGCGATTAGAACTCATAAATATCTAATGGAAAAGCTGTTACCACCGCATTAAATACACTACAGTTACTTTTCTGGCCGCATTTATGTGGAGAAAACCCCTAAATAGTGTAATCTCAAATATCACAACTCATAGAAAGCCAGAGAAGGTGTCTGATGGGACAGACACTCAAGTGAAAGTTTAGATGATTAATAAGTGTAGGATCAGGATAACTTGAGAGGAACTATATAATGTGAAAGATCTTCCACGAGAGGGAGATCGAAGAAAAAGGAGAAAAGAAACACTGTAGCAGTCAAAGTTATAATTATAAATAGTGATATTGATTTATACTCTGAATGATCTCCTCGGATAGTGAATCTATTCAATCCAGAGAGTCTTGTTCTTACTTGATCATCTTCTAAATCCACACTAGCCATTATTAACTTCATTAGGGTCTAGCTCTTTAACTCATTATCTACAAATTTATTGTATTGGGCTCATTGGGTCATCACCCAATTCTTCTTTGGGCTTGGACCCTAAATTGTGACCTTACAATAACAAACAAATATTTTTACATGAACCGAATTTTTTTTTTTTTTGGAGAAAATACACGAACTGATTTTAACGCTCTAATATTTTTAATTTTCACTCTCAGAAATAACTTTATCTTTTTCTCTTTTTTAACGAAGAGCAACTTTTTCTTTTTTGTAACTAGAGTAACTCTCTCTCTCTCTCTCTCTCTCTCTCTCTCTCTCTCTCTCTCTCTCTCTCTCTCTCTCTCTCTCGGGTGGAAGACAAGAAACTTCAACAAGAGAAATAAAAGCAACAAATTTCCACAAGTAGGGTAACTTTTTCTCTTGATTGGTCACATCCAGCAGCAAATTTCCAAGCGATTTAATTATATATACAATCATTAAAATTAAAACATTTATGAATATTTAAAAAAAGTATATTTTTATATTATAATAAACAAATATTTTTATACGAAGCGATTTTTTTTTTTTTTTTTTGGGAGAAAATATACAAACTGATTTAAATGCTCTAATATTTTTAGTTTTCACTCTTAGGAATAACTTTTTCTTTTTCTCTTTTTTTTTTTTTTCTTTTTTAATGGAGAACAACTTTTTCCTTTTTGAAGCCAAAGTAACATTTTCTCTTTTTTTGATGGTAAGACAAGGAACTTCATTAAGAAGAAGAAAAAAAAAATCAGAAAATTTCCACAAGCAGCTAGGGTAACTTTTTCTCTTGGTTGGTCACACTCAACAGCAAATTTCCAAGTAATTTAATTATATATACTATCATTAAAATTAAAATATTTACAAATATTAAAAAAAGTAGATTCTTATATTATAATAAACAAATATTTTTACACAAAACAATTTATTTTTTGAGAAAATACACGAACTGATTTAAATGTTCTAATATTTTTAGTTTTCACTCTTAGGAATAACTTTTTCTTTTTCTCTTTTTTCCTTTTTTTTTTTTTTTTTTTTTTTTTTTTTTTTTTTTTTTTTTTGGGGGGGATGGGAAGACAAGGAACTTTATTAAGAAAAAAAAAGAAGCAAGGGTAACTTTTTCACTTGATTGGCCGCTCCAAATTTCCAAGCAATCCAATTATAATTGCTCAAAAAAAAAAAAAAAAAAGAAAAGAGAAAAGAATGAGAGAGAATCTAAAACACTCTATGCATGTAGAAACTCATTACGTGGCCTAAAACTATTTTCTCAAAGAAGCTCTGTGCAGCAAGACTGCATCCTCAAACAAACCAAACATCGAAACGTGTCAGTAGCAAGTGAGAATGAAAATGATTGGATCATGGAAACGTCAGCTTCACAAGTCAGGAGAAACAATTTAAACCGAAACGGTCTCACGAAGCATGGAATAATTACTTTTCTTCCTCATTAAGTTATGTATTTGTTTTAGTCTGAGGAATTGACTTAGGATTGACAACAAAAGACAGCGACAGAGTAAGAGACACTGACACAGTGACACTCTCTGAGTTCTTTCGCCTTCTTCTTGAGCTTTGGTTATTTTCATTCTCTCTGGTGAGACTCAGACAAGACTCCTATATATGTAATATTCTTTCTTCACTTGCAAGTTTCATTGATGTGGGTGTCTAATGAAACTGATCAAACTTCAAAGGACTTTCTTTTTGTCATTTCTTTTACTGGGTCGAATTTTTTGTGTTTGTATTATTATTTTTTTTTCTGGGTTGAAATTGGTTGGAATTTTCAAGTAATAAAGGGGTTGATGCATCTTTGCTTTATTTCCTATCAGGGTTTTCTTGTGTTGCTTTATACTACTATGTTTGTTTGATTAATTTGATTATGAGCATTATTATTCTTTGGGTTAGTTCTTTTGCTGCATCTCATTCTCTAGCTCTTTTGCTTGGCCTACTAGATAATCTATAAGTTGGCATAGATAATCTATGATTTCTTTAATTTTTTCTGCTTATTTCAAACTGCTACTTAGTTAAATAATGAACTTTCTTCTTATAATAATGGGTCAGATTATCAATAAAGAGCCAAAGCCACTGTACTTCCACTTGTTTTTCTTTGGAGAAAAACAGGGTGATTAAACAATTCACCAGTCACATTGAAGGGTAGGGACCTGGAGCATTTTAATTTGCTACACAGTAGATCAAAACCCTCACAAGCATGTGGCCTTATCATAATTGTCGGCGGGAAGAGTGAGATTCATATGGCCTAGTCTCGACAAATTGTCACAAATGTAGGAATAGACAGAGGTTTAGGACTGAAGAGCGAACCTATACATAATGGAGCTAATGATTTTTTTGGATTTATTGTCAAGCTCAGATTTATAATCCTACCAATAGTTAATTCGACAATCTAGTCCAAGATTTAACCATTCTTGCTTAGGGATTGCTAGAATTTGTGAGTTACTAGATCTGCTTTTGATCTATGATCCGACCCATAGTTTAACAATCTAGTCCGAGATTTCACACTCTTATGCAGAGTTTGATTAGAATTTTTGAAGTAGTGGATTTTCTTTTGAAAGTGAGAATCACATTCTTTTAAGTGTTTAGTGGCAGTAGAAGTACATCCAAAATCTTAGTGGTTGCTTCGTATTTAAATTTGTGTTTCTTTATTTGATTGTGTGACATGACCACGTGGCGATGTAGTAAAAATCATAGGACTAATTGGTGAGGTAGCAGCGTTTATGTAACAAGTAGGTAATGCACAAATATGAAGAGACAGATTAAGATTGGAAATCAATTTTTCAGGAAGACTAAGAGTGATGGATCTTATGATGATAGTTACATTCTTAGACAATCCTTTCTTTCTCTAACTGCATCTAGTTATAGATTGAGATTCCTTCAAAATATGACTTTTTGGATGCTCATAGAAATGTTTAATGTCTGGTCTGGAAGTATCCATACTATGGACTTGATTTCGGGATAATTATTGACTTTTTGCATGTATATGGTAAATTTGATTTTCTTGCCTTTCTTGCATTGATGGAGACTATTTTGGTTATTTATTTTATTTACTTATTTTCTAGTTATTGTGAACTTTCACTAAGTTATGTAATTTTACTTCTAGAATAATTGGGGTTTAAACACTTTCAAAACCTTTATCATTCATATAATTATTGCAATACGTACTTCACCATCTCCATAAATTTTTATGACATACACCCACCACAATGATGGGTACCGCTCCAGCATAAATGGAGGCAGCGTTGTTTTACTATTGTACTTATGGACTGACATTTGAGAAGTGGGAGTTCAGTGCCAAGAAATTAATTTTATTCAAAATAGTGTAGATTTGCAACATTCAGTAAGGTATTTTTTTTTTTTTTTTTTACTAATTTCTATTAAAGAAGGGATAAATTCTTTACTGTCTTGACAGAAAGACTAAGTAGTTTTTTTTTCTGGTTTATGATATATTGTGCACATGCAAATTAAAATGTAATATATTTTTGTTGATGACTTGTGGCAGAAAAAAGTTCTGGTAAAATTAATTGGATTGGATGGGTAAGACAATTCAGTTGAATGGATTCCCTCCGAATGTGACTGTAGCGACTGTTAAACAGTTTGTGGAGCGACATACAGGTGAAGGAACTGTTTATGCTATTAAGATTAGGCAAAGCAGAGGTGTGCGTCCAGGGGCATATGCTATGATTCAATTCACCACCACCAGATGTGCTGAATTAATTATCTCCTTAGGGTTATGGTATGGGACATCTTATCTGAGGGCTCGGGAAATGGAGCGTGATATTGTACCAAAGCCAAGAACTTTTCTGCATAGCATGGAAAATATAAAACTGCATCTTGGTTGTCAGATCTCAAATGAAAAATTTGTAATTTTATGGAATGCGGTGAATGTTTCAGTGAATTTTGGGATTGGATTACGGAAATTACAATTTTTTCTTTCCCATAATTATGTGGAGTACAGACTCGATCTTTACTACGACAATATTTGGCAGATGGAGTTACGTTGTCCACGTAGTCAAGATACTAAGCATCTTTTGATTCAGGTTGGTCTGTTTTGATTTGATTGTTCATTTTAATATAAAAAATATCTGGCTATCTTCTCTTTAGCTAAACAAATAGAGTTATTTAAGTGTTGATTCCTCCATTGTCTTGTTTGAACAATTTGCACGTTTTACTTTGTTGAAATTACTCATGTGAACACCGGTTTTATCATATTCAAATTACAAATATACCCCCACAAGGGTTAAGAATTACAAATATAAATAATATTTAGACTATATATATTCAAAAAAGTTCATCTGCCAATGAACTATGGCTCAACTGGCAATTCTTTCATAATAATGGGTTTAATACCTATTGGGTGTGTGTAGTTTACCAATATACAAAGGGTTCATGCTATGTTCTTTAATCATCACATCCTTGCGCATAAACTCAGAAGTTCAAATTTTGATTTTCTGTCTTCTATATAAAACAACTATACTCCCAGTAGAATTCATGAGTGCAACACTTGTGATGCATATATAACTTGAATTTTTTTTTTTTTTTTAATGTATAATAATGTTTTTGGTAGTTAGTTATCTAGTGCAAGGTTCATATAAAGATACATTTTTGTGTCCGGTATGAAAATCAACTACTTCATAAGCAAATACTCTAGCTATGTTTTATGCTTGCAAAAGCTATTAACAAAACATGGTGTATTCTCTGTAAGTACCAAATGATTTTACCTTTTCTCTAACACTAACTGTTAGTTGACATTCACATAAGGATTCTTATAATTATTTATATTATAATATTTTTTATTTTTGTTTTAATTGTTAGTTATATGGCGCTCCTCGGATTTATGAGAAGGCTGTGCACACTTCAGGAAATGAATTTGAAGATCCTAATCTCAATTATTTCATGCATATTCCTGATGACCAATGGATTCGTGCGACTGATTTCACTCCATCATGCTATATTGGGCAATCTTCTGCTTTGTGTTTGGAGCTTGCTTCTGATCACCAGCTTCCAAATTTTCGGGAGAACTTTGCTTATTACAAAGAAAGTGAAGAAAGATATATTTTGGAAACTGGGTCTAGTTTTTCTTCAAATATGGATTTGGTGCCTATTGTTGGCCCTCCGCCTGGGATTACTTTACCATTTGATATCTTGTTTAAAATTAACTCGTTGGTTCAAAATGGCTGTCTTGCAGGACCAACACTTGATGCTAGATTTTATCGCTTGGTTGATCCAAGAAGAATGAATATTGCCTTAATAGAATATGCCCTGGAGAAACTTTATCATTTAAAAGAATGTTGTCATGATCCCACAAGGTGGCTCAGTGAGCAGTATAGAAATTACATCACATCACGACATCCTCCAAAGTCGCCTGTTATATCGTTAGACTCTGGGTTGGTGTATGTACGTAGGGTTCAAATAACACCTTCTAAAGTTTACTTTTATGGTCCAGAAATTAATGTGTCAAATCGTGTCTTGCGCCATTTTCATGAAGATATTGATAATTTTCTTCGTGTCTCCTTTGTTGATGAGGAAATGGATAGACTGTATTCAACAGATTTATCTCCACGTGTATCCTCTGGTAATGAGGATAGGAGAACTGGAATCTACAAAAGAATTCTATCTATTCTTAAAAATGGCATAGTTATTGGTGATAAAAAGTTTGAATTTCTTGCATTCTCATCAAGTCAATTACGAGAAAATTCCATGTGGATGTTTGCTTCAAGAAACGGACGTAATGCTGATGATATCAGAGAGTGGATGGGCATTTTTCGACAGATTAGAAATGTGGCGAAATATGCTGCCAGATTGGGTCAATCCTTCGGTTCATCCACAGAAACTCTTAATGTTGAAAAGCATGAAATTGAAATTATTCCTGACGTAGAGGTTGTTCAGGATGGGGTCAAGTATGTCTTCTCTGATGGAATTGGGAAAATATCTTCTGAATTTGCTAAGAGCGTAGCTTTAAAATGCAGTTGTAAAGGACACACTCCATCTGCCTTTCAGATTCGATACGGTGGGTACAAAGGTGTTGTCGCAGTTGATCCAACCTCATCTGTGAAATTATCATTAAGGAAGAGCATGTCCAAGTATGAATCAGAAAACACAAAATTAGATGTTTTGGCATATACCAAGTTTCAGCCTTGTTATCTGAATCGCCAATTGATCACCCTTTTGTCTACCCTTGGAGTTGAGGATTATGTTTTTGAGAAAAAACAAAAAGAAGCTGTAGAGCAACTTGATGCTATATTAGTAGATCCGTTAAGGGCACAGGAGGCTTTGGGTTTGATGTCCCCAGGAGAGAATACCAATATTCTAAAGGAAATACTCATGTGTGGTTATAGGCCTGATTCTGAACCATTTCTTTCTATGATGCTGCAGACATTCCGGGCATCAAAGTTGTTGGAATTGCGGACTAAAACAAGGATATTTATTCCAGATGGAAGGGCAATGATGGGATGTCTAGATGAAACTAGAACTTTGGAATATGGTGAGGTATTTGTGCAATTTTCTAGTACTAGGTTTAGGCAGCTACAAAATGATTTCAGCTTGTGTAGCGGCAGTGGATCAGATCAGCGATTTGTTCTTAAGGGGAAGATAGTAGTTGCAAAAAACCCCTGCTTGCACCCTGGCGATGTGCGTGTTTTGAAGGCCGTTAATGTGCCAGCTTTGCACCATATGGTGGACTGTGTTGTTTTTCCCCAAAAAGGATTTAGGTAAATTAATCTCCTAATACTTCTACAACTTTATCCTTGAATAATATTTGAATTATAGGTGACAACTTTTATTTTTGTCTCTCTCATCTTTATGTGAAAGCACCATTTTTTTATTGAGCTAGCTGGATTCTACCTGTTGTCTGCAAGAATATGTTCTCTATAGACGATATGTTGCAACTGTGACTGCAGTGGATAAATTTGCATGAAGTCCTTCAATTTTTATATTTGAGTACTACAAGGCTTAGTCACCTCTCTTTCTAGTTAGCAAATGATTTTGTCAACTATGCTTGTCAATTGTTAAAACATGATAAAAACATGGATATGGGTCTGGATATTGTGGACTTCCTATTAGAGTTATACTCGCAAAATCCCCAAAGGGGAAATAATAACATAATTATGGTTCAACTAATTCTGTTTTCTCTTACAAGGGAATCAAGTGTCTATGCTACATGGGACTTCACTTTCCCTTGAAGTTTTAAAGTTTGGGATTTATGTGATACTGACAATTTGACATACACCTGAACTACTAATTTGTGTATTTTGAGTCTAATGTAATTTTGCACCTAGGATTTTGGCTTTAGTGGCAGGATAAACCATTATTATCAAATATTATATGCTTTGTCTACAACAAAATCAGTTAGTTTATATGTGGCAGAATGTTGTTCGTTCTTTTGAATGCTCTTTAGTAGAATTTTCTAAAGATGATTGTGACTGACAGTTATTTGATTTTTATAAGGCCTCATACAAATGAGTGTTCGGGTAGTGACTTGGATGGAGACATCTACTTCGTCTGTTGGGATCCTGAACTCCTTCCACCTCGGCAAATTCAGCCAATGGATTACTCTCCAGCACAAAGTCTGCTGTTGGATCATGACGTTACCATTGAGGTATAGCTGTCTTGGATAAATGATAGCATGTTTAAATAACTGGGCAGCCCTTTTTTTCCCCTACGTTTTAATCTAAATGTAGGTTCTCTTAATGTTCTTTTGGCAAGCTCTTATGTTCTTATTTTGCCCTTATATCAAGGTATCTCAATGTTATAATTCATGATATCCCTATTCCCCATTCCCCTCTTGTGTGGCTTGATGCCATTATAACTGTTGTGCCAAACACACAAAGCAATCAAATAGTAAGCACCACAATGCACAAATGTTTCCATAAATTCTATGTCTAAATCCATGGGCAACACCAATGATGGTGCAACAACAGTGTGGTTGAAGCAAAAGTGATGTGGTTTTGAAAGTCTAGTTATATGTGTCTTAGGGTTAAAACAATTTTAATTTGGGGTTTAATATAACCAGTTGTGGTTAATTTTGTATTTAGAGGCAAAATTGTAACTTTTGCACTTAGAGGCAAAATTGTAACTTTTGCAACTCCTATTAATTAATGGTATTTTAGTAGTTTATTTGAGTTTAGAATTTACTTGGAGATCCTATGTATCTTCAGTTTTATTTTCTAAGTTCAAGTTAGTGTTTGATTAGTTTTTGCTCTATAAGGTTTTTTGTTTATTAGAATTCAAACTAGGATTCTTAATACTACTAGTACAGTTTATTAGGACTCCTTAAATTAGGAGTCTTAATACTACTAGTACAAGAAAAAATCCTTACATATATTTATGCTTAATGTACTCAAAGAATAGATGGAGTTGATTAATAAAATATTGAGTTTTTTTGATGGAGGAAATTTGTGAAAACAGAAAGTTTTCTTAGAAAGCTAAGTTGTTTAGAGAAAAGAAAGAAAGAACTAGCTCTTTAGGAGACACTTTTGGAATAATACCTCACAGGTAGAGATTTCTTGGATTCAAATTCCACCACTTACAATGAGGGCAGCCCGGCAGCCTTGCTTATTTATAGTTACATAAGCAAGCTGATGAGTTAGTTACAAGAACCCACCTTGTGGCTGTCATGTAATTGGCCAAAGCCTAACAAACTTCTCTAACTAACTGATAGGCTATTGCACTCATCACTAACAACTTATCGGCTAACTTTCTATTACAAGTGAGAAAGGCTATTACAAGTAAAAAAAACTACTTATCATACAACATAAGCACTAGTAACAACTAGCTTTAAAAATGAACATCATCAGTTTTGAGTATTGAGTCACGTTGGCCTTTATATGTGTGCTCTAGTTTGAGTCAACGAAGGAGTCCTAGTTCTATTAGGAGAAGTTAAGATTTATGGTTTTTACAAAATGTGTTATTGTAATCAAACGAGGAGTTGATCAATAAAATATTGAATGTTCTGCTGCTATGCACACTACTTGTCATAGATTGTTGGTGAATTCGATTTTGCATTTCTTCTTACGTATTAGTTTCCTGGAACCAATTATTTTTTCTTGCCCCAACCAAAATCTACTATAACGATATGGATTACAAATTACAACTATATACACATATGAACCTCCCATACACAAAATAAACATTTACTAACCCAAAACCCCAATATCGCACTAACTTAATAGACAAAGATTTGTCTTCCAATTATCACACAAAATTCTCCGAAAGTTACACCACCATTTTATTTTTAGGGATAATCAAAGTCCCCCACTTAATAGGCACGATTTACTGCAGAGGAAGGACTTGAGAATCACAGGTACATGTTTGATTTAGAAAAGAAGGAAAAGAATTGTTTGTTTAATAGCCAATACATAATTGTTTGTTTAATAAGTGACCTTATACTTGCCAATGATGCCTCAAAGCATTGAATTGATGAGTTGCATTTCTGTATATGTCATAATGTATTGTCAATTCAATGAATTTTAATTTTCTGCTCAATTTTATTTCTAACCCCATACCCTAGAACTTAAAAAGATTCTATTTCCCACAAATTCCAATATAAGAGGTGTTTATTTTTTCTGTTACAGGAAGTCCAGGAGTATTTTACCAATTACATTGTCAATGACAGCTTAGGAATTATAGCCAATGCCCACACAGCATTTGCAGATAAAGAGCCTACAAAAGCAATGAGTAATCCCTGCATAGAGCTTGCAAAGCTATTTTCAATTGCCGTTGACTTTCCGAAAACTGGTGTACCAGCTGAAATACCGCATGAACTTCATGTCAAAGAATATCCAGATTTCATGGAGAAGCCTGACAAACCCACCTATATATCAGACAATGTGATTGGAAAGCTTTTCCGGGAGGTGCAAGACATTACACCAAATACTAGTTATTTTAAGTCCTTCACTGCTGAAGTTGCAATGCGGTCATATGACTCTGATATGGAAGTTGATGGCTTTGAGGATTTCATTGATGATGCTGTTTATTACAAGGGAAATTATGATTACAAGTTGGGAAACATGATGGACTATTATGGCATCAAAACTGAGGCTGAAATACTGAGTGGGAATATCATGAGAATGGGCAAGTCTTTCACTAAGAGAAGAGATGCAGAAGCAATTACTATGGCTGTAAAGTCCTTGAGAAAGGAAGCTAGGGCCTGGTTCAATGAGAAGGGAAGTGATTTAGATTCTGAAGCTGAAGATGTATATGCAAAAGCTTCGGCTTGGTACCACGTCACATATCATTATAGTTATTGGGGTACCTACAATGAGGGTATGGATCGAGATCATTTCCTTAGCTTTCCGTGGTGTGTTTATGACAAGCTGGTCCACATTAAGAAGGAAAAAGCGAGGATGGCTGTGTCTTCTCTGGAACACCTGTTCAGTCGTGGATTGCGTTTGAGTTGAGAAATTTGCATTTGTTGTCCCCTCTTGAACTTTTGATGATCTCTATAGCTTAACTTTTCCTTCTTATCGTGTGTATGTAATAATGTAAATAGAAAGTGCAGAATTTAACTTTTGGTACATGATGTTTGCTTCTTTTAGCGGTGTATAATATTGTCAGTTTAGTAAAATATAAATGCCTAAGTTGATCATTTTATTATATATCTATGGTTTCTTCCTTTTATAAAGGCTATTGACCCACAGTAGTTGTTTTGACGCCCTCATTATATTTGGCAACGGTCAACTCTGCAGGCTGAATTTTTACTTGAAAAGAGTTGGTGATCAAAGTACAGGGTTATGGTTCATGGCATGACACACCAGCTACTTCATTCCAACTTTAGGAGAATATGATAAGACTTAAGAGGCATGATGTCTACGTGTATGGCAAGTTGTCAACACCTATCACAACTTGCTTAATGTTTTTTCTAGTTGTGAAATATTGTACCACGTTCCAGTTCCAGTCGCACGGTCGCACCTATCTTCTCTAAATTTGCTTTGATGTTAGTCCATCTTAATTTACTTTTACATTGTACCACCTTCCAAAAATATTTGTAATTTATTCACACAAAATGAATGCCATTTCAATTCATGTTTATTCCAATCAATTGTATTGAATTGCACAACCAATTGGTGAATTGAATTGTGAACTCGAGTGTAATTCTTTTCATTACAATGCAATGAATTGAATATATCAGAGCATTGTTTGTACTTGCCACTAGCATTACATTCAATTGTTGTTACTTTTCCTCTTTTAAGTTATGACTTTACTAAACATTATTCATATAAAAGAGGTTTTTATTTATTTATTTATTTATTTTTTTTAAGGAACATATAAAAAGTAGTTAAGTCCCTATTGTTATGGGCCTTTATTTGTAGCTAATATCAAAGTTTCTTTTTGACAATGAAATAAAATTTGTGCTGATGCATATGCAAATTTGTGACAATAAGAAGTCTTATATGTGCTTCCAAAGCCGCATCATATGCGTTTCAAAACAATAAACAGTTGATTTCCTTCATTGCGTTTTGACTCCAACAGGCCGATAAACTCTCCATGTTTCTTACGGTATCGATCAAATAGTTCATCAATAATCTCAGTTGCAAAATGTTTGCTTATTACACCCTCCATGACAGCTCTCAGGTGCATTGTGCATGCCTGGCCACTGAGTTCATCAACTCTTGCCCAAGGTTGTGTTATCTCCATTCTTTCAATGCTAAAACACCTATTTCTTTCCACCAGTTGCGTCATCTCCTTGGGTGAGTTAAAGGAGTCCACCTGAACTTCACTAATTAATCCCTGCAAAGGTAAGAGTAGGCATTTTGGTTGGAAAATACTAAAACTATTACCAATTTTACTAGAAAATGCCTACAACCTGACGTGGTGGTGGATGCAATTGGTCCTATTTAAATAACATAATAAATGAGTATTTGAATTATTGTGATTTGTAAACACATTAGTTTGCAAAGCATATGTAACAAAACTTATAATATCTCTAGCATCATTAGTTTTGTTTTTACACATATGGAACATAAATCGTTCTTGGGACAATGCATAACTAGAAGTGACAAACTCCAACCCCTACAAAAGAGATCCTCATGAAGTGGTTTTCTTTTTAAGTTGTTTGCCGGGCAAATTGCTTGTACATTATATAGACCAGTAAAAGTACTCCATGGTCCTAGCAAATTTCTATTATCAGATGAGTATATAAAAGTTTAAGTTTTACAAAATTTTGTATTTTTAAGGTCCAAATTCTAAGTTCATAAGCTGAAATTTAGTGTAAGTTCAATAAATTTACTTGCAGTGATCTATTTGACTTGGAAAAGCTTTTAGTGCAAAAAGTAATAGCCAATTGCTAGCTTACCTCCTTTGTCATATCCATGAGGCAGTGTCCCAGGAAATCAAACATCAATCCTGTTGCTGAACTAGAATGAGGAATCCCATTTGGAATTCCTAGCATAATAAGCACCATTAGTCCACCCACAACAAGCTCTTTATCCCCACCATCTAAAAAGGTTGCTCTGTCCTTAGCAAATTGGGCTGTATAAGCTTGAGCTACTTCGTCTGGGGCACTTGCATAGTTAACCCTCCCCTTGTTCCATGCAGCAGAGTTCTTATTAAGCAGCTCTTCTGGCACCTTAGAGAACCATTGGAGCGCAAAAGATGAATGCACAAAATCGAGAGAGAAATCAGGGAATAGCCGACCATGGAAAGACCCTGGCACTCCAGTTGCAAAGGATGGCCTTTCTGGTGGGAGAGAGGCAAAGAGGGTATTAAAATCATTGGATGTATGATCATTGAAGAACACTTGAAATTCAGGCATATGAGAAGCAAAGCCTAGGGATTGGTACTTTTGTTGCACAGCATCTATTATATTTTGCATAGCAATGAAGGTATTTGGCCCAACTGAACATCCCAAATCTGCTATGCGGAATGTGCTCTTTGAACTAGAAATTTGTTTTTCTACATCAAGCTTCTCCGCAATTACATCATCAATTATTGCCTTCACAGCATTTGAACCTGCCCTCTGCATACTAGGTATGTCAATCATGGTAGTTTTCGACTTTTTTAAATGTCACTTTTTGTTATATATAGTTTTTCTTTTCTTTTCTATTTTTAAACAATCCTATTTATAAAAAAAAAAAAAATGAAAAATAAGATATACCAGATGGACATTAGGTTTATCTAATGGACACTAAGTTAAGTAGGTCATTATTAACATATGCACAAGTATACAACATGGATCATTGGTATGGTTAAGTTGTGGTTATAAACTTATAATTGATTTTGTAAATGAATCCACCGGCTTATTGGCAGCATTTCTCTTTCTTTTTGACAACTATGACTAAAACACGTCAATAGAATACATAGCATTTGAAGAAATGATAAATTTTCAAAAAAATAAAATGAAATAAAAAATCACTAGAACTTTTTTTTTTTTTTAATTTATATTATTAGACAAATAAACAACACATTCTATTAGCAAACAAACGAGGTATTAATATTTTATATATGGGTTGATTTCAAGTTACATGTAAGGTTAAATTTATTCAATCATGTTTTGGCTTTATTTTGTACCAAATTTACGTGTAATTTAGCAATTAGATACCCTGTATTTATGTGAAAATTATGTAAGGGCAGTGTGTGTGAGAGTGTGAAGAAAACTCAAATGTGTGCACTCAAGAAGGATCTCGTGACTGGATTTTGCGACTGGCGATTCGCCAAAGGTGGCACATGTGTGAAGCATGCAAGACAGCTAAAGGGTCACGCTAGCTGTAATACTACAGGACAAAACTTCTAGTTTGGCCAGACAGTTAGCTCGCGATTCAAACTCGCAACTTGTTCCAGTCGCGCAAGGTCGAGTCGCCAAAATGCCCTGTTTGGTTGAAACACGACTTTTCACATTCCTCATACACCCTACTATAAATACTCTTATACTCACGAAATGTAGAGAGCTTCCAGAAAGAATTTTGAGGGCGAAACCCTAGAGAAAAATAAAATTGACTCATCCATAATTTTCATCCTTTGATTCTTCAAATTCTTCTACTCTTAGCCTCTCCATTGACATATCCTTAAGAGGTACATTTAGCTAAATTTTTATCTCACCATATCCATATCAGTGAGTAGGTATTTTGGTACTTGGGAAGTAATTCAAAGGGACCAATTCATTTTGGTTGACGCAATAAGCGATTGCAGGATCCGGTAAGCTAGAAAAGATAAGGATCGGCGTAACCCTGTTGGAGCAAGAAGCTTAGAGGGTTTAGGTGCATTGGGTAGATTAGGCTTAGATGGTCTTTTGCTATTCATGTATTCTAACTTTATTCTCTAGTGGATTATTAATTGCTTGGAGAGCGGCGGATAAGTTTTTCGCTGAGTACTTTAGTTTTCTCTTTGATAACACATCGTCGTGTTATTTTTGTGTTTGCATCTCTCTTCCCTTACTCTTTACCTTTTAATTACTGTTGTGGTTGTGATTAATTTTGGTTTGGAGGGTTTTACCAATTTAGGTTTAGCTTATATTCATCATTCTACACATATATTGTTTGTGTATAAGCTTGTGTTGGTAATTTTATATTTTAGGGTCTAAACGTTCATAAGTGTTTTACACATTATTTGAACTTTCATTTGGTATCAAAGCGGGTACACTTGTTTTGGTTTTATTACCTAAGTGCGATCCTTGACCCTTTGTGTTATTTACCATGGATAGTAATTTGTAAGCTTCTATGCATGTTTTGGACGTTGATGAATGTAACATGCCACGGGTTTGTGAAAATGCCTCTATGAGTGATAATCCTCATAATTGTGATGCTATGTTACATGAATCCTTGGGTCTTGTTGATATTCCTAACATCAAACTCTTGAAAAAAAAGGCTAAGAAGTTTAATAAGGATTAGAGCAAGTTGTTTTGTGAAAATGATGATTTGATTGGTAAGCTCAATGAATTCAACATATTGGTTGAAAAATATAAGAAACTTGCTAAAAATTCTCTTGAAAAGCTGAAAGAGTTTGAATGTTTGAATATGGACTTAGATGCTAAACTTGTTTTGTCTAACAAACTTGTTGATGAACTAAAATGTGAAAATGAATCTCTTAAAATGCATGCCAAGTGTTTGATTGCTGAACCTATTCCTAAAAAAAATGAAAATATTTGTTGCAATCATGTTGTGGTATCCAATTTTGTGCCTATTTTGTGTTCTATCTCAAAGAACAAATTGATATACATTCCTTCACATAAAAGAAATCAAAAGGTGGAGAGAAAGGCTATTAAGTCAAAGTTTCTGTTTAGGTCTCAAACTAAGATTTTGGATGGATCTAAGTTTGTTTCAACTTGCCCACCATTGTGGTGTGATTGGTCATATAAGACTTCAATGTCGTAAGTTGAAGAGAGAACAAAACCATGTTGCTAAATCCCTTCTCAAAAAGCCTAGTGGACCTAGATACATCGTTTGTCACCATTGTGGTGTCTTTGGTCATCTAAGACTTTATTGTTCTAAATTTCATGCTCTTAAAAGAATCAAAAGAAAAAGAAACTTGAACTTCTTCAAAGTTGTGCTAAAAATAGTAAACCGGATCTGAGTGAAAATAGCATGTTGTTAAAGAAAATGTTTAATACTCTTAACTCCTTGTCTATGTGCATCTCTCGTTCTTATTCTTCTAGCCCTTGTCTTACTTCTCATGAGACACTCATTCCAAACAATCATTCCGTTTGGATATGAAAGGGTTCCTATAGTTGAGCTTTTACTCTCTTGATCCTTGATATAATTCTTTTGATTTTTGCAGGATCCTTCATGCATTATATGATTCATTGTCATGCATTTGTGCATCATCCATCTCTTTATATGCATTGTTTTGTTTTTGTTTTTTATCTTACTTTTATATCTTTGTTTTGTGTGTGTAAAAATCCAAAACCACTAAAAAAAAGAAAAATTCAAAAAGTTTAATCGTATATGTTTGAGTACATATCTCATGTAAGTTTGGCCTACTACCTTTGTACTAATGACGTTGTCACACCCCAAACCACAAAGGGTCCAAGGCATGAAAAAGAAATCTTAAAGAACCTGTAGATTTTCCTTTTTGATAATCTAATCAACATAAATCATATCAAGAGCCAACATTAAGAATTATCATAATAATTTCATTGAATATACTCTCAAAGTAAGTCAGAGCTCTAAGCAATAATTACAAGGACCATTGACCACAAAAGAATAGAGGTCTGAATAATTAATTACATATCACAGCTTGTCCCAGCAGTGGAAATAATATCACAACCACTTTAATATACAAAAGAATGAGTCAAGCCTATTCTAAGATTTATGCCATCTAATATACCCATTACAAAAGTTCAGCCTCCATCAGTAGTTAGTCTAACTACTATTAGCCACCAAAAAGCTATCTCAAAAGACTGTTGCTTACTCTAAAAAGGTTATAAAATAATGGGATGAGACAGAGCTCAGTAAGTAGCATATTTAATGGGGGTGGGGGAAATGCAGGTTTCATCAATTATAGTAATAATAATATGACAAGAATGATTTAATAATGAAATACAAGTTCCTCAAAGTAAATATCTTGAAACTATACATTATAATCTGTGAGCATCAACAATGTAATTTCCAAAGCTATAATATCTAACATAAGATAAATTATCACAAATCTACCATACTACCACATAAACCGGTCAGGGGATCCTCCCATTCACAACTGGCATGATATTGTCCTCTCTGGTATGCAGACTCTTGGCCCCATGAACAGCAGCCTCACCCATACCCTCAAGGTTTTTCTCTCCCCCTATGGGCAGCAGAGAGAGCACGTCAAGTAGGACCTCTCTTGCATATGGTCTCTTGGCCCCATGGACAGCAACCTCACCCACACACAATCAAGGAACCTCTTCCCCCCATGGATAGCAGGGAAGAACGCGTCATCCAAAGTAAAAGGGCACTGACCTTGATTTGATTCCGTTGTCACAAAGACTACGAAAACCAAATCGGGTGATCACCGGGAAATCACATATGGCATGGTGTTAAAACATAAACTCACAGGTTACATTACTTTGAAACATATAGTTCATATCCATGTAGTTTCAGAAAATCTTAAATAATCTAACTTCTACAAAGTTTGTAAGGTTTTCAACTTCATTCTTGTCAACAAGATTTTCTATCAATTTCCCAAGTACTAAGACAAGATAAGCATCTTAAATATTCTAATACACCATAAAACCCAAGATTTTCTTATCAAGATTAAATAAAAGATGCTCATTTATCCATATCACAAATTCATGCATTTCCCCAAATGCAATACCAAATATGATGCATTTTCATATATATATATATAATCATATATATATATATATATTAAAGTTAGGAAAAAATAGTTTTTAGAAAAGTATAATTTTCACAGGTAGTTTCCAAAAGTGTGTCTAACCCAAAAACATTTATATAACATGGTTATTTTTCAAAATCCCATTAAAAGGCTACTTACCTCGCAACCGCAAAATCCTAATTCTCCACACTCCAAGGAGATTAGCTAGAACCTAACAATAACAAGTAAACCTATCACAATAAGTATAGAACTTGAAATTGCATCTAGCCCAATTTAGGAATTTGCCCAATAATCACTTAATTAGGCAAGCCTAGTATTTAACCTCATCAATAATAACCACTTCCCTAGTTTCTCAACAATTTGATTCACAAGGTATAAACTCCAATTTACAAAGTTAACCCATTAATATCATCTCTAACATTATAACTAGCTTCCATAAAATTTACACTACATCATTAAGAGACCCATGAAAGCAAAATCAATATATCCTCAAAGATAAGAAATTTAGAACTCCCACTAACTCCAAATAAACCCAATGGCAATGAAAAAAATTAAATTTACCAACCATCACATGTTATAACTTAAACCCCTAAATTTTTCCATCATACATAAACCTTAAGTAGTCATCAATAGCACAAAATTCATACCCACTCATCAATTAATTCCACCAATACAAAACCCATACATCAAAACACATAAATATCACTTCTATTGCTCATAAATCATATGGGTATCATCATTAATGCTTAGATAAAAAAATAACCTCAAGCAAAATGCAAAACCCAAAAAAAAAGATGAGAAATTTTTACCTCAAATAAAATGATGAAAATGCTTTGGGGTTTCTAAGTATTTTTCCAGTGATCTTGTTGGAAAAATGATGGTGAGATGGTGTGGTTTGGAGTGGAGGCTGGCGGATGAGTGTGGAAGTGAGTGTGTGTGTGTGTGTGTGTTTCGATAAAGAGAAAAGAAGGAAAATGAAAGAAAGAAAATGAAAGAAGCTGGCCAAAACAAGAGACAAAAGGGAGTGGGTAGTGGGGTTAGGTGGGGCTTGGCACGTGGGAACCCAAAATAAAAGTCTGGTCTGACTTTTTTTTTTTTTTTTTTGACTGGGACGTTATAGACGTAATGCATTTACGAGCTTAGTTTGTTATATATGCACATCTATCCTTGTAGAAAAAATCTTGATATCTATGTGATTATTGTAAATCGGTATCTTTAAACTTGTCATGAATGATAAGTCAATAATCATGTTGGTTTTGATACATGCATAAACTTGTGCCTATATCTCTTTCCACTCATTTTATTTTTCTTAAAGAGCTCAACCAATGTAAATCTTAAAAAAAGATAATGAGCTGCAAAAGCCGTCACACGTACTAGGATTCGACTAGGAAAAATGAAAAGTGACTTGTAATGAAAATGTATGGTGCCCAAAAGCCAAAGGCTTGTTCATCAAATTGAAATATCAAAAATTTCAGACAATGATCTCAAAAAGAGATGTAAAGATAAAAAAATGATCAAACATTATGAGCTGTAAAGAAGCCAAATGAAAAGTTTCAAAGATATATAATCATTTTCTTGTGGAATGTCATATATGTTCATTTTTATAATTGTGATAGACCACTTGACTTAGTACTAGTTATATATGACTTTATTGAATTGATTATTGAAACTTCACTCTAGATTAAGGGCTATTCTACATTTGATACACACACACACACACACACACACACACAAAACACACATGCCTAATGTTTAATGAATGCTTTATTCATTTGTTCAATTGTACTTGCTTAAATGTGATGTGCGTATGCTCAACTATATATGGATCAATCCAAAAATTTTTTTGATCATTTTATATGTATTTAGTAGTGATTTTTATTACTTTTTGCTTTCATGTTTAGTGCTTACTTTGTTTTTCATTGTTTAAACATGTTCTATGTTGAAAAACATGTGTCAGAATTTTTGGCTACTCATTCTGGCTACTCTTGCAAGTAGTGAGTTTTGGTGACTCGCCCAGTTGTGAAACTCCAGTCGCAAGTTTATCTAGAAGCATTTGCGACTAACTTACGACTTGCGAAAATTTTCGCGACTTATCTCGCAACTCGCTAGTCACGAAACGCCTAGAAATAGCTTTTTCAAGTATTTTTCATGGGAAACCTATTTTAAACTTCTCCTATCCTCTCTTAAACCCCTCTTTTAATATTTTTACATCAAAGTACAATCAATTTGAATGGTTTTTCATTCTATTAACATTTCTAAGGTAATTTTAAATTCCTTTCATTGTTTTGGATTCTTAGATTATGTTTTGAAGAATTTTGTACTTTTGGTTGAGATTTTCATCATAGGGGTTGGGAAACTTATTTTTTGTCAAATTTTTGTATGAGATTGGTTTCTTTTGATGATTTGCTTTGGATGTTGGGCCCTTATGGCAAAAGGAACATGTATTAAGGATGGATTTCATGATGTTCATGTATTGTTTCACATTGTTGTTCATAGTGTGCATGCTAGGTGTTTGATAAAATATCTCTTAGCCATTTTCTCACTTGTTTGGACTCCAATGAGTACCAAACTTTAGGTTTCTCATGTTTCCTCACTAGGATCATGTTTGGTTAATTAGTTGTGTATTTAACACACCTTGTCCCATATGTGCATTTTCAATTTTTTGGTCATGCATTGCACATAGCCCCCTCTTATACACACCTTTGCTACCCTTATCATGCATTGATCTATACCTTGTTTCTTCATACTAGCATGTCATATTTACCTTATGCTTTGTAGCATTTTATTTTGTCTTTTGTTTGAGCTTCATTTCTCATTCATCTTACACCCCTTATACATCATTCTTCTTGTTCATACCTTCATCCCTTGCCCTCTTTTTTCCTTGACCCCTTTGTCTATTCGTGTCAAAAAGGGGGGCTCTAGAGTAGTATACTGAAGAGTTTTGTCTTTTTGATATGACTCTTGTGCACATTCTTAGGGGGAGAAATTTTATTTCTTGTGCACATTTGTAAGGGGAGAGATATTCTATAAAGGAAATGCATATACCTAGGGGGAGAAGACATTGAATTAATAAGAAAACTTTGTCTTTTTTTTTTTTTCTTTATATTTGTTTTCTTGTTTGCTTTGTGGTGCTTTGAGTTATGTTTAGTATCTATGCTTTGTTGTTCTCATTGCATCGTGTTGGTGTGTTAGATATGCATACATCCTTATGCTATTGTGCTTTATTGAATGCATGTTCGGATAATCATTTGCTTTGTTATGTGATTATTGTAGTCATTTCTTTATGACTATTTTGGTGTATGAACAAGTTGCTCATATGTTTTACATCATGTTTACTTGATCACAATTTACTTGTTACATTATACTTGTCCTTTTATTACTTGCTTTACCTTAAGGGTCTAATATGTTTTGTGCAAGTGTTTCAAGTTACAAGTATATATGTTCCAAGTGCATCACTTTTATACCTTTGCTTTGTAGCTCAGTACTTTTCGTTAATGTTATGCATTTTTTTTAGTACTTCACTCTTGTGCCCTTGTTGGATTTTATATCCTTGATGCAATTACCTTATGTTTTTGTATTGGTTGAGTGTTGGACATGCAAATGATACTTTGCATTAAGCTTATTAGCTTGCATGTTCGGATATTCATTCCTTGTGTGAATGATCATGGTTTTGAAACCCAGACCAGACTGTACGGTCCGACTGAAAAAACCTAAAACTGTTCATTTTTGCAGTTCTTTTAGCTTAAAGAATCGTTTTATGAGAAAAAAGCAGGGACCCGTGCGAACCACGGTCGGACCTCACGGTTCTGAGAACCGTGACCGAACCGCTTCTCACGGTTCCCTACTTCCCTTTGTATTTGAACCTTTTAAAAATAAAAAAATAAAAAAATAAAAAAAGGCAATGGAATGGACATTTTAGATCATACACGGGTTTTCCAGTCAGACCTGGGCTTTTTCTTTGAAAATATTCACTAAAAACTTGCCAGAAGTTTGAATCTTTCATCATCGAGAGGGTCATCTTATTCGCTAGAAGCCAAAAGTAGCAGATCTTGTTCGCTAAATTGATGTTTTAGGGGAGATTTTGGTCGGATCTTGTTTGCAGATGACGCAGCTCCTTCTTCCTCTTTGTTTCTTCACTGCTTCTTCTTTCGTTCTTCATGGTCTCCTGCCTTCAGTTTAAAGTAGATGACTTCTTTTAAGTTTATTTTTGCTTTTTAGTTTGGTGAGCCTAGCACGTGAGACAAGACAAAGCCTTGGAAAATTTCCATCTCATTCTAACTCATTGCCCCTCCCAACATGACATGATGGAGAATTGAATGAGCCCAGCACATGTGACATGATGGAGAAGTGGATGAAGACAAAAATGAGTTTGAAAGTCTCTTTCTTTTTTTCTTTTTTTTCTATTTTGAGCAAAGTTTGAAAGTTTCTGACTCATTGCCCCTTCCCCAACGTGATTGTTTTTAAAATTTTGACGTTTTTGGTTTTTGTTTATCATTATTATTATTATTATCATTAAGTTGAATTTTGAAACGTTATAATAAAATTAGTGATATAAAAATGCATTTAAAAAAAGTATTTATTTAGATTATTTTAGTTAATTTTTCTATTTTTAATAATTTAATATTTTTAATTACATTTAAAATAATTATTAAATTAATTATGATGTCATTAGGGTTTGACCCCGGTTCAGTCTTGGTTCAACTTCAAAAATCTTGAACCTCTTCTTTTTATAGTTCAATGAAAGGTGTGGGTCTGAAAACCATGTGAATGATCATTGTGATAACTATTTATAGTGATTGTTCTTGTTTGGTTAAGTTATGCTTTATTGCTTTAATCTTTACTACTTAATCGCATTGTGCTTGCTCCATATGCATTTCAAGATTTATGCATTTCAAGATTTCTGCTTACAATAATCGTCTTGTGTTGTTGTTTTTAGGAAATACTTGTTCGTATGGTTCAAGAGCTTTTTAGTTTCTAGAATTAGGATGTGAGTGAGTTTTGACAACTGTTCCCAACTCACATGTTAAGTTTATATTATGTTTTAGGATTTTGTCACAGAATAGCCAAGGGGGAGATTCTAAGATTGATTTATTTAATCATGTGCTGGCTTTATCCAGTGCCAAATTTGCTTGTAATTTAGCAATTAGATACCATGTATTTAGGTAGAAATTATATAAGAGTGGTGTGTGAGAAAGTGTGAAGAAAACTCAAATGTGTGCACTTAAGAAGTGCCTCACAATTGGATCTCGCGACTGGAGAGTCGCCAAAGGTGGCATACGTGTGAAGCATACAGGGGAACAGAAGGGTCACATCAGCTGTAGCACTATAGGACAAAACTTCCAGTCTGGCCAGATAATTAGCTCGCAACTCAAACTTGTGACTCGTTCCAGTCGCAAGGTTGAGTCACCAGAATGCCTTGTTTGGTTGAAACATGACTTTTCACATTCCTCAAACACCCTACTATAAATATCCTTATACCCATGAAATATAGAGAGCTCCCAGAGAGAATTTTGAAAGAGAAACCCTAGAGAAAAACAAGATTGACTCATTCACAATTTTCATCATTTGATTCTTCAAATTCCTCTACTCTCACTTTCTCCATTGACATATCCTTGAGAGATAAATTTAGTCAAATCCTTATCTCGCCATATCTATATTAGTGAGGAGGTGTTTTGGTGATTGGGAAGCAGTTCAGAAGGGACCAATTCATTTTGGTTGATGCAATGGACAATTGCAGGATCCGGTAAGTTAGAGAAGACAAGGTTCGACATAACCCTATTGGAGTAAGAAGCTCAAAGGGCTTAGGTGCACTAGGTAGATTAGGTTTGGAGGGTCTTCTGCTATTCATGTATCCCAACTTCAGTTTCTAATGGATTATTGACCGCTTGGAGGGCGGCGGAGAGGTTTTTTGCCGAGTACTTCGGTTTCCTCTTCGATAACACATCACCGTGTTATCTTTGTTCTTACATCTCTCTTCTCTTACTCTTTACCTTTTAAGTATTGTTGTGGTTGTGATTAATTTCAGTTTGGAGTGTTTTACCAATTTGGGTTTAGCTTATATTCATCATTCCACACATATATTGTTTGTGTATAAGCTTGTGTTGGTAATTTTATATTTGGGGGTCTAAACATTCATAAGTGTTTTACACACTATTTAAACTTTCATTACATATAGTATAACTCTAAACAATATTACACTATCCAATAATTTGTTATTGAATTCATATTTTAAAATCTTATCGTTAAATTACATGTTCTATATGTTCTTAACATGCATGCCAATTTTCATGTCAATCAGATGTTATTTACCCTTCAATCCATAAACTCATCTTTTATGAATTATTTTAATTTACAAAAACCTCAAATTTAAACAATTGATTGATGATTTTGAACATTTTGAACAATTTAAACTTCAAATATTTGATTATTTTAAAATTTTTTAAGCATAGAGAACAGATAATGGAATCTAACAATGAATTTGTCAAAATTTACACAAATTAAAAAAATATTGGTTGTTATAACATTTGTGGGGGAAAAGGAGCCAGGCCCAATGTAATGGGCCGAGGGCCCACGAAACGGCTATCTTACATCCGAAAACCGAAAAGAGAGAGAAGAAAAGGACAAGGCCTAGCTGGGAGTAGGAGCTTCATAATGAAAGATCAGTGCTGTCCGAGGAGGATGTCTCCTGTTCGAGGAAGGTATCTCCTGTCCGAGGAGGACGTTTCACTTTAACAGGATATCACAGGCTGTCGAGTACGAGAAAGGCCAGAGTAACTGTCCGAGGACTTCACCTGATCAGGATAAGCTCAGAACAAGGGCTGGAAATGATAAGAACGAAGAAATATCTAAAGAAAAAGCTGCTACCACCGTATTTAATGCACTACAACAGCTTTTCTGACCGCATTTATGTGGAGAAGACCCCTGAACAGTGCAACCTCAGCTACCGTCACTCCCAAATAACTAAAGCATGCCCATGATGTGACATGCACTCAAGTAGATGCACAAATGAAGAACAAGTGGACGATGGAGATGATGAAGGAGGGGACTATATAAAGAAGAAGGGATCCTGATAGAAAGGCCCCCCGGAAAAACGTGAAAGGAGGAAGAAGAATAATTTTACTGTAACTCTGAACCTTGTAATCACTGTTTGTTTAATGATACACCTCTTTGGACATTGTCGTGAGAGTTTTCTCGGCATTATCTTATGTTACTTTTGCTTTACGTAATTCAACCCACCATTGTCAAATTCAGACCTAGCCCAGCTCTTTCGCCCACTCTCTACAAATTTATTGTCTAGGGTACGTTGGCCTCTAACCCATACTTTTGGGCTTAGGTTACCAAAGCTGACCTTACAATTGGCGCCGTCTGTGGGAAGAGCTTGAACGTTGGGGAAGAATAGCAGTGGATAGTAATGGCTGATTAAGGGCAACAACCGGCAGAATCTGGGGCCTCCCAACATGTTAATCCTTTTCTTAACCTGGAGCATAGGCAGGATCGTGAAGGCAGTGTACACACTACACACACTGAGCGAACCCAGCCTCGTGGCGGAAGTCATGTTTCCCATGCAGAGAAAAACAGCATGCAAATAGAGATTGAAAGGTTGAAGAGGGAGTTACGCCTAGAGAAGAGGAAACGTGCTGCACCACATCCTGATGATGACATGAACGACGGACAAGACATTACTTATCAACAGAACTCTCAAACTCCAATCAGCGAAACCTTTTCGTATGAAGCTGAACACCCTCGTGAGAAGCGACCACGAGAACTACCATATGGAGGGGTGGGTAACGATGCCATGAGTAAGGCCCTGAATCAGATTTCTAGGTCGCCTTTTACACGAAGGATCGAAGGAGCGGAGCTGCCTCGGCGTTTCAATCAACCAACCTTTACTATCTATAATGGCAAAACAGATCCTGTGGAACACGTCAGCCATTTTAACCAAAGAATGGCTGTCTACGCCAGGGACGAGGCCCTGATGTGCAAGGTATTCCCCTCGAGTTTAGGTCCTGTAGCCATGAGGTGGTTTGATAACCTGAGGGCCGATTCCATCGATTCCTACCAAGAGCTTACTCAGGCTTTTGGTTCACGATTTGTCACCTGCCGAAGGGTGCCCAGGCCCTTGTCCTCCCTTCTGTCTTTAAGCATGCACGAGGGGGAGACGCTGAAGGCGTACTCGGACAGATACTGGGAGATGTTTAACGAGATGGAAGGCAACTTTGATGCCATGGCCTTGGAGACGTTCAAGCTGGGTCTCCCCACTGATCATGGTTTAAGAACGTCTTTGTCCGGCAAGCCCGTTGTTAGCATGCGCCAGCTTATGGATCGCATCGAAAAGTATAAAAGGGTAGAAGAAGATCGACAACAAGGGAAGGGTAAGGATAAGACTACCACCCAGGACAGGAAGGACTTTAAGTCAGATCGCTATAACAACAGTAAGCCGAGGAGAGATTTCGCTGGACACTCAAGTTCAGCAAATGCCCAAACAGTTAATACCGTGTTTAAAGAGCCCGTGCACCAAGTTCTGGATAAGATAAAGAATGAACCATTCTTCAGATGGCCGAATAAAATGGTGGGGAATCCGGAGAGACGCAATCATAATGTCTATTGTCAATATCACCAGGATCATAGGCATACGACTGAAGATTGCAGAAGTCTATGGGACCATCTAGACCAACTGGTCAGCGAGGGCAGGCTGAAGCACCTTTTGCATCGCTCCAGCGGACGAGGGCAATCAGTCTCAGATGCCGAGAGGGGGGATTCTACAAAACCCCCTCTAGGAATTATTAATGTTATTTTCGCAGCCTCAGGAAGGACAGGATCCCATCCGTCGAAGGTTATGTCTGTGGCTCGTCTGCCGGTGGGAGAGGCTGATAGGAATCCGAGGAGCCCTGGGAAGGCAATATCCCTTATTCTAGGCTTTTCGGACGAGGATAAGGCTGGAACCATTCAACCCCACGAGGATGCATTGGTAGTCACCCTCAGGATTGGGGGATATGATGTGAAGAGGGTAATGGTAGACCAGGGCAGCACGGTGGAGATCATGTACCCTGATCTTTTCAGGGGATTAAATCTCACGCCCAGCGACTTAACTCCATATTGCTCCTCTATATTTAGCTTTGAAGGAAGAATGGTCATTCCGAAGGGACAGATCCGACTGCCCGTGCAAACCGGCTCGGAAATTGTTGAGGTGGATTTCGTGGTGGTAGACGTCTATTCCCCTTATACGACGATTGTGGCTAGGCCCTGGTTGCATACACTGGGGGCTGTCTCCTCTACTCTACACCAAAAGGTCAAATATCCTTCCGAGGGACGAGTTTGTGAAATCCACGGGGATCAATCCTAGGCTAGGCAATGTCTAGTGGCGGCCATACGGCATGGGTTTGAGGATGAATCTTCGGGAGGGGTGGTCAAAGACCTATAGCAGTTAAAGGAACGGATGCCGTCTGTCGACGAGCAGAGTGAAGGCATAAAATGTGAGGACTTAGCACGGGTCATGATTGGGTTCTATCCTGAAAAGTATTTTCAAATTGAAGCTCAGATACCTCAGTCAGAAAGGGAAGAGCTAATTGACTTCCTCAAAAGAAATATTGATGTATTTGCGTGGAGCACTTATGAAGCACCGGGGGTGGATCCAGAATTCATTTGTCATCATTTTAGGGTTAACCCTTTAAGCATACCGAAGAAGCAACCTCCTCGGCGGCCATCCAGAGAGCACGTTGAAGCAGTCAGAGAGGAGGTAGGAAAGCTTAAGCAGGCCGGGGCTATTAAAGAAATTTTCTATCCCGAATGGCTAGCAAACACTGTGGTGGTAAAAAAGAAAAGCGGAAAGTGGCGAGTCTGTGTAGACTTCACCGACTTAAACAAAGCCTGCCCTAAAGATCCCTTCCCCATGCCGAAGATTGATCAGCTGGTGGATGCTACTGTCGGCCATCCTCGGATGAGTTTTTTAGACGCTTTTCAGGGGTATCATCAGATCCCCCTCGCTGCAGACGACCAGGAAAAGACCGCTTTTGTTACCCCCATTGGTAACTACCACTATAAGGTAATGCCTTTTGGCCTGAAAAATGCAGGTTCTACTTATCAGCGGATGATGACCAAGATGTTTGAATCACAGTTAGGCAAGACCATTGAGATTTATATAGATGATATGGTGGTTAAGAGCAAGCTTGTTGCTGAGCCTTTGAAGGATCTTGATGTGGTTTTTGAAGTCCTGAGGAAGCATAAGTTGCGCTTGAACGCTTCGAAATGCTCGTTCGGAGTTGGGTCAGGCAAATTTTTGGGCTACATGGTTACGCACAGGGGAATTGAAGTTAATCCTGATCAGATAAGGGCTATCCATAATCTGCAGCCTCCTCGGAATCCGAAGGAGGTGCAGAAGCTAACAGGAATGACGGCTGCGTTAAACCGATTTATATCCAGGTCTGCGGACAGATGCAAACCCTTCTTCTCCCTAATTAACAAATGGAAGGGTTTCGAATGGAATGAAGAATGTGCCTCGGCCTTCCAACAGCTTAAGGATTATCTATCTCGGCCACCGATTATGTCCAGCCCTGAACCCGATGAGGTTTTATTTGCCTACATCGCAGTGGTTCCTCACGCTGTAAGTTTAGTGTTGATAAGAGTGGATCAGGGAGTTCAGAGGTCGGTCTATTGTGTAAGAAAATCGCTGCACGAAGCCGAGGTCAGGTATTTGCCTCTGGAAAAAGCTATCCTGGCCGTAGTGCTAGGAACGCGGAAATTGCCTCACTACTTCCAAGCCCATACTGTCGTGGTGCTCACGCAACTCCCACTCAAAACAGTACTTCGAAGTGCCGATTATACGGGGAGGATAGCCAAGTGGGGCACTATTCTAGGGGCCTTCGATATCAAATACATGCCTCGCACGTCAGTCAAAGGCCAAGTCCTTGCCGATCTCGTGGCCGAATTTACGGAGCCCAGTTTGGAAGATGTAGAAATAATGCCGAGCATGGATGAAAAATCGGTTGGTTTGGTTTCTCAACAAGATCCTGCTCATTGGGAGTTGTACGTAGATGGCGCTGCAAACCGGAAAGGTTCTGGAATAGGGCTGGTTTTGACATCTCCAGAAGGGATCATCATCAAAAAGTCACTAAGGCTGGATTTCGGCGCCACAAATAATGAGGCTGAGTACGAAGCCCTATTGATGGGAATGGTTATGGTCCGAAAGATGGGAGGAAAGGCCGTAAAGGCGTTCTCGGACTCAAGACTGGTTGTGGGCCAAGTACAAGGAGATTTTGAAGCCAAGGACGAGAGGATGCAGGGTTATTTGAACAGAGTCAAACGCTTGCAAGAGGAATTTGGATTTTTCAGCCTGATGCATGTTTCCAGATGTGGCAATGCACACGCCGATTCTTTGGCCACATTAGCCACCTCTTCGGATCAAGATTTGCCGAGAGTTATCATCGTGGAGGATCTTCATGAGCCCACTGGAACAGCAAGAGACGCAATTCAAGTACACCAGATTAGAAAAAGTCCATGCTGGATGGATGCTCTAATCAGATTTTTGAAAGATGAGGTCCTGCCAGAAGAGCGAAAGGAGGCTGACAAGATCCGAAGGAGGGCCGCTAGGTTCTGGTTGTCCGAAGACCAAAAATTCTATAAACGCTCTTATTCGGGGCCATATCTGTTATGTATTCATCCAGAAGCCACTGAGGCACTACTAGAAGAATTACATGAAGGTATTTGTGAAAGTCACACCGGAGGCAGATCATTGGCCCATCGGGCCCTTACCCAGGGATATTGGTGGCCGAGCATGCAAGAAGAAGCTCAAGACTATGCGAAGAAATGTGATCAATGTCAGAGATTCGCACCAAATATACATCAGCCGGGGGAAACCCTCAGTCCATTGTCTAGTTCATGGCCGTTTGCCCAATGGGGTTTGGACATCGTGGGTCCATTCCCTAAAGCTACAGGGAACAGAAAATATCTCCTCGTCGGCACCGATTATTTTACGAAATGGGTCGAAGCGGAACCTCTTGCCAATATCCGAGATGTGGATGTACAAAAATTCGTATGGAAGAGCATTGTAACTCGCTTTGGAGTTCCACACACTCTCATTTCAGAAAATGGCTTACAGTTCGACAGTGCCTCATTTCAGAATTATTGTAGCGAACTTGGGATCACGAACAGATACTCTACTCCCTCCTATCCTCAGGGTAATGGCCAAGCTGAAGCAGTCAATAAAGTTATAGTCAGCGGCTTAAAAAAGAGGTTGGACGACGCAAAGGGAAGGTGGGTCGAAGAATTGCCACACGTGCTTTGGGCTTACAGAACCACCCCTCGCAGGTCTACTGGAGAGACTCCTTTCTCAATGACTTATGGGTCCGAAGCTGTAATTCCTTTGGAAGCCAATTTCCCAACTCTGAGAACCAGTTTGTTCTGCCCGGACAACAATAATAAACTCCTGGAAGCCGGATTGGATTTAATCGAAGAAAGGAGAGAAAACGCCATGGTTCGGCTGGCTCACTACCAACAAAAGCTTAGACAGGGCTACGACACCAAGGTCAAACCGAGACCCTTACAACCCGGTGACTTGGTGCTCAGGAAAGTTGTCGGCAACACAAGAAACCCAGCCTGGGGAAAATTAGGACCAAATTGGGAGGGCCCATACCGCATCACGTCATGTGCAGGTATTGGAGCATATTTTCTTGAAGATTTGGACAATCATGTAATACCCCGCCCTTGGAATGTAAATAACCTCAAAAGGTATTATTATTAATCGAGTTATTTTCTTGTTTATTTATAATACCACTATTTATTCGTTCTTTAAGTGTTTAAACTTAAATCTGATCATGCCTGTAGTCCTCGGACCAGATGATCTCGGATTAGTTAACACCATTTACTCGTTTTCTAAGTGTTTAAACTTAAATCTGATCATGCCTGTAGTCCTCGGACCAGATGATCTCGGATTAGTTAACACTATTTATTCATTCTCTAAGTGTTTAAACTTAAATCTGATCATGCCTGTAGTCCTCGGACCAGATGATCTCGGATTAGTTAACACTATTTATTCATTCTCTAAGTGTTTAAACTTAAATCTGATCATGCCTGTAGTCCTCGGACCAGATGATCTCGGATTAGTTAACACTATTTATTCCTTCTCTAAGTGTTTAAACTTAAATCTGATCATGCCTGTAGTCCTCGGACCAGATGATCTCGGATTAGTTAACACTATTTATTCCTTCTCTAAGTGTTTAAACTTAAATCTGATCATGCCTGTAGTCCTCGGACCAGATGATCTCGGATTAGTTAACACTATTTATTCCTTCTCTAAGTGTTTAAACTTAAATCTGATCATGCCTGTAGTCCTCGGACCAGATGATCTCGGATTAGTTAACACTATTTATTCCTTCTCTAAGTGTTTAAACTTAAATCTGATCATGCCTGTAGTCCTCGGACCAGATGATCTCGGATTAGTTAACACTATTTATTCCTTCTCTAAGTGTTTAAACTTAAATCTGATCATGCCTGTAGTCCTCGGACCAGACGATCTCGGATTAATTAACACTATTTATTCATTCTCTAAGTGTTTAAACTTAAATCTGATCATGCCGGTGGTCTTCAGACCAGTTGATCTCGGATTAATTAGTACTAGTCGGTTAACTGGTTAATGTTACTTTTCACACACGATATTAATTGTACAAATTATTTGCAAAGCAAAGCAATTTTGTTTCTCTATGACTATAATTACCAAGTGAAATCACTTATAACACAAAAAGATTATGTTAAACTGCAAGCACCAGCGTTTAAACAAAAACTAGTTCATTGATAAAAATTATTGTTTACAATTTACTCAACGGCAAAAAAAAAAAAAAAAAAAAAAAAAAAAAAAAAAAAAAAAAAAAACCTAAGTCTATGATGGGACTTCCTGAGGAGGACCCGAGGGTAGTTTCTCCCCTTCTAAAGATTCACCCTTCTCTTGCTGGGGCTCAGTAGAGGAGACTTGGTCACCTGGCAGTGGAAGACCCTAGTTAGGCTCAAGAGTAACCGGGGGATTCGGCTCAGCCAGAGGTAGCTCAGAGGCCTCGCGGGGTTGTGCAGGAGGGGCATCGTCATCCGGATACTGCCGAATATCCTCGCCATAGAAAATATTCTCTGGCCGTCGAAGATCTGAGTCTGGAGGAACTCCAGCAGCATCTAATGCTTTGCCCTAAGTCAGGTCGCAGTAATCCCGAACAACCGAGGCAAATTGCTCGGTGAGATCTTTCTCTGTTATTTCCACCCCCAGCTGATAGGAAGCCCTTTTTTCGGTTTCAGTGGCCTCCTTAGCCAGCTGGGCGTCCCTCTGAGCATCCTCGGCAGCCTTCTTGGCCTTCAGCAGCTCGGCGCGAAGCTCTTTGAGGGTTTCTCTTTCAGCGGCCAACTTTTTCTGAGCTTCGCTCAGCAGCTTGCGCTGAGACTCGGCCTGGGACTCTGCATTCTTCAAACCAGCGTCCAGGCTATCCCTCTCCTGGGCTACTACTTTTAGCTGGTCCGAGAGCTTCGAGGTCTCTTCCTTTAGGTTGCCCAAGACTCTCTCTGCCTCGGACCTAGCTTGGGCCTCGGCCTGGGCTTCCACATGGGCCTTGCGGTTCCACTCTTCAGCCACAAACACCTGCTGAGTGATCTGAACAAGATTACGGTGTTAGTACACAAACGTAAAAAAACCAACGCTGTAACCAAGAAGTGGAATGAGTGTACTTACCATGGCCAAGTCCCTTTTCAGAGACATAAAGAGTTCATATTGGCTGAAATGCCTATATGAATCCATGTCTCGGGGTAGAAGTAGGGGCTGCTCCAGCGCCTCAGCTATCAGTGCCGCCCGACCCCCGTCGTAATTTCTGACCGAGGTATCCCAGGGAAACGGAACACCGTCGAGCTCTAGCCGGGGAGGCCATAAGCGTTGTCCTCGGCGCACCTCGGCCAAATTAGGGTCCTCTCTGCTCTCCACTGAGGAACCCCTCTTTTGACGGGGCTCTTTGGTCACTTTTTGCTGCTTGGTCTTGGGTGGCAGCCCTTTCTCCTTGTCTTCAGGATCCATCGGCCTCTTCTTCTTCAAATCCAGTATAGGTTTGAGAGCCGGATCAGGAACCTGTGAAGCGGGAGGAGGTGGAGGCACATCGGCAGCTGGACGAGAAGTCCCTGTCTCTTTAATTTCCACTTTATTGCTCCTCTTCTTAAGAAGTAGTCTTAGATCAGACATCTCTTCCTCCGAGGAATCTTCAGGTATTGTTGTCAACAATAAAGGTGGTCGGATGAAGGACTGCCTATCCGCCTCCTCTTCGGAATCCGAAGGAATAATGTGGACCCCTCCTTCGTTCTCCCCTTCGAACTTAAACTTATCAATTTGCTCGTCCAAGGAAGTGGACGAGGATCCGACTCGTTCTCTCACAGCCGGCTGTGCAAGAGGAACTTGCTGGACTGGTCGGATGAGCAGTGGAACACCCTGGGGATTAGGGTGTGGAACCGATGGGAGATCGTAGGGCGCAAGGAAACTCTTCCGAGCAACGTCTATGCGTTGCAATCTATAGTCGCCCTGAATAATGGCGTTCCCCGCTGGCTGGACGTCGGCTGGTTTTGGAGTATAGCTAAGTATGAGGGGAATAGACCTCAACTGCCTGTCTTCGCTGACATATATCTCCGAGCGTAGTAGGTAGTTGAGGGCGGGCATGTTGATAAGGCTCAGCCGAGGAGCAGTATGTACCTTATCTGTAAAACAAACAAAGCAAACAAATTAGAAATCAGATATAAAGATAGACTAAGGAGTAATTGCAAAAAGAGAAAGTCCTAAAGCTATGGTTAGAAACCCTAAGTCCGAGAGGGCACACCTGGCTCTCCTGGCGTGGTTGGACAATGTAGACCGTCGTGCCATGCGCCCGAGACAACCAAATAGTCGTCCTTCATCCCCTTATTGGATTTAGGAAGGCAGGAAAACAGCCTCACGACATCGGAGCGGGATTTAAGGTAATACCCCCCTCCCCTTTGGCTACGACATTCATACATGTATGCTAAGTCGTGCCAGGTTAGCCCTAATCCTAACTGCTCATTTACGGCATCGAAGGCCCCTAATATCTTAAAAGTGTTGGGTGCGCATTGCTCGGGGGAAAGCCTATGGTTGAGGAGATAATTTCGGGTCACGGGACCCATTGGAAGGGTCATTCCCCCTTCAAGGAAGGCGATCATAGGAATTATGACCTCTCCTTCTTCTCGGTCTAGTAATAGTCCCTCTGGGGGGCAATACTTCAAGTTTACTCCCTGTGGGATATGGTGGGTTCTCTTGAACTCCTCAATCAGCGCCGGACTATCGACGAGATATTTGTATTTACCCATTTCTAAAAGAATGGATGAAATAATGAAAGAAAACGGTGGCCGAAGAGAAAATAAAGACTCAAGGTGCGCCGAGACTTACTATATCACGAGCGTGACGGATTCCCTAACTTGAAATGTACTTTTGAGAGGGATCCTGAAAGCAGAAGACGCAGAAATCCGAGAGGGTGTGTAGTGCTTTTGAAGAAAGGAACTCTCCGGAAACTTTAAAAATGCTCTGAATGCTATGAATGTGTGTAAAGTGAGAAAAGTAACTGCCTACGGATATTTATATATGGGGACAGACGGAGCAGTATCATTCATCTCGCACGAATCGCGAAGACAAACCCCAACCGTTTGATCCACGATCCACCGTTGGATGCAAGAGACAGAGCCGCCTGAAGTAATTGATACAACGCCTAGGGAATGGGAGATTTACAGTGGCAATAATGAGGCGCGCGTCTCCACAAGCTCGCGCGTACAAACAGGGGTATTTGAGACTTCTTGTTTTTACTTTTGTTTATTCCTTCTATTTTATTTTCCTTTCATTCCCGCGCATCAAATCAAAATTATTCTCTCTTCCCGCTTGCGTGGGAAAGAAATAAAAGTTTGAGGGGCTATTGTGGGGGAAAAGGAGCCAGGCCCAATGTAATGGGCCGAGGGCCCACGAAACGGCTATCTTACATCCGAAAACCGAAAAGAGAGAGAAGAAAAGGACAAGGCCCAGCTGGGAGTAGGAGCTTCATAATGAAAGATTAGTGCTGTCCGAGGAGGATGTCTCCTGTCCGAGGAAGGTATCTCCTGTCCGAGGAGGACGTTTCACTTTAACAGGATATCACAGGCCAGTCGAGTACGAGAAAGGCCAGAGTAACTGTCCGAGAACTTCACCTGATCAGGATAAGCTCAGAACAAGGGCTGGAAATGATAAGAACGAAGAAATATCTAAAGGAAAAGCTGCTACCACCGTATTTAATGCACTACAACAGCTTTTCTGGCCGCATTTATGTGGAGAAGACCCCTGAACAGTGCAACCTCAGCTACCGTCACTCCCAAATAACTAAAGCATGCCCATGATGTGACATGCACTCAAGTAGATGCACAGATGAAGAACAAGTGGACGATGGAGATGACGAAGGAGGGGACTATATAAAGAAGAAGGGATCCTGATAGAAAGGCCCCCCGGAAAAACGTGAAAGGAGGAAGAAGAATAATTTTACTGTAACTCTAAACCTTGTAATCACTGTTTGTTTAATGATACACCTCTTCGGACATTGTCCTGAGAGTTTTCTCGGCATTATCTTATGTTATTTTTGCTTTACGTAATTCAACCCACCATTGTCAAATTCAGACCTAACCCAGCTCTTTCGCCCACTCTCTACAAATTTATTGTCTAGGGTACGTTGGGCCTCTAACCCATACTTTTGGGCTTAGGTTACCAAAGCTGACCTTACAACATTTCTTAAAATTATATTATGTGTAACTTGAATATATATATATATATATATATATTTAAAATTAAATATATTCTATTGGTTAAAAGGTGTTTCTTCTAGAGATTTATTAGCATGCACATTATATGGCTGGTAAAAATTCATCACCAAATCATATACACATTAGTATATGCAACATGCCTAGCCAAATAAGATTAGAAGATAGTTCTCAAAAAAATAAAATAAAATAAAATAAAAATAAAAATAAAAAGATTATAAGAGAGGAAGATATAGGAGAAAAATAGATAATAAAATTGAAGAAACCTGGAAGTAGGAGTTTTTGGTATAACTATTACTGCAATCTCCGCTGTTCATTGGATAAGATTCAGGCACTATATTTGTCTTGTTACTCATCTACAGCCCTCTCTCTCTCTCTCTCTCCCCCGTTGTGTTCTCACCAAGTTATGCCAGTTGATAGGGGCTATTTGCTTTATATTCTTCTTAACATTGTACTCTGACAACGATTGGGTTAGCCAGCCACAATTTAATAATAATTGCGTAGAAATAATGTAAATAAGGCGCCTGATTTTATAGAATTTTGTGTGCTTTCAAGTTTTGACTTTAGCTTTCTCCAAAAAAAAGTTTTGACTTTATGGTAGAGCATTCTTATAAAAACACATTGACATTGTCAATGCTTATGTAGTGTTTTATTTATTCATTTATTTTTTAATGAATAATGCTTATGTAGTCTATAGTAATATGTAACATGTACAATCATTATCTGACCCTAAGATTATGGGCTCTTTTACATGAACATTGTCCTACGGGATTATATGTTTTAATTTTATTTTATTTTAAATCGCCGTTACTTTATTGGTTTTATTAGTATACTATAGCTAGAACGAACAAGTTACTGAAAAACTAAAACGCATACTGCGCCTGTTTGGTAGCAGATTTTAAATATTATTGTTCAGAATTATGTGAAAATTATGGTTTAAAAAGTATTGTAAAAACACGTATTTAAAATAGTCATAATGCAAAAAATATATTTGGTACCATGTTTTAAATAACATATTTTAAAGTGTGAAAAAATATAATTTTATGTTTGGTATGTGGGTGTATATATATATATATATATATTAAAGCTGATAAATATAGTTAAAGTATTATTATTATTATTATTGAAGAGAGAGAAAGTTCTCTCATGTGGTCTAATCAGGTGGGACCTACAATTTTGAACATACGTATAAAAATGTCATTGAACAATGTTATTTGAAAACTAAAAATTGGTTGGAGGAGTTCTCTAAATTTAGTGTTCAAACACTTTAAAATGAGAAATGTAACTCAAACACTCTAAAAAAAAATCCCCTACCAAACACATTATTTTTTTTTTAGCCCCCACAGTTTTCAGTGGTTTGTCACGCTGCATCATTGTGAAACCAATTTAACTTTTTTGAATCCTTCATTGCAAACATCAAAGATTGATAAAGACGACAATACAACATCCAAATATTGGTAGCTTGGATATAGTTGAAGGGAGAGGCTGTGCAGGATATTGGCCTCAAAATGCACCACTGGGAATAATGTTGACATTCACTGTAAAATAACTTAAACCAACTTTTCCCTCAATCATACCAAATTAAAAGCGAAAAAAAAAAAAAATCATACCAACAAATAAATAATTACAAAACCAAAATGAAACATTTTATAGTGATGATGCCGAAAATCGCCAGTAAGTTGCACAATACTCACGTGCTCGAAACAAGACTTGCGAAACAACAACAAAGAGAAACCCTAGGAGAGTACTGGTGTGGTACCAGTCAAAGACCCTCTGAAAGTTAAGTCAGAAAACTTTTTCACGACTCTAGAATACTAGAGCTGAGGTAAATTACGCGTACCTTGGTTAATGAGGGTCTTCGGATTTTTATAGTAGCATAGGGTTGACATCCGTGCCTTGGTTAAGAAGATGTTTCCTTGTAGGAGAGGTCCTCTTTTTGTTGCATATTTTGCGGAACTCTTTCCGTATAGGACTCTCTTGATTAGGGTTGAGCGTGGTGCACAACATGTTTCCTTATACATGCATGCGTGTAGACCAAGGCAGGCCACGTCAGACTTGTCAAAGGTTCACGTATCCCCTTCAGCTTCTTCTCGTAAGCTTCCCATCAACTTCCCTTTTCGTCGTCCAAAGTATTGCCGTTAGCTTCGAGGTGGAATGGTAGACCTTATGCCATCTTCGTCCCTCATGAGCAAAAGCTGACGGGCTTATTGGGATCGTCTCCTTTTGCCTTATCACAGGTGAATTACAAAATTACCCTTATCATATAGTATGTTAGATAGGCCAAATTGTGAAGAAGTTATATAAGTTACCATTGTACCATAGCTGCAAGTGAAGTGCCTAATTCAAGGCTGAATTAAAGCTTGAATGCTTTTGACTTACTTGCTTGAGTCGAATTGGGTATATATCATTTCAGATATCACTTTCTAGCTACTGAGAGAGACCTGATATATGGACACTAGAAAAATAAATACACAGAATTTTCTTTTTACTAGCTATTGATAGAGAGACCTGATCAGCCCTGCCCTTCTCAATCGTCTTAAAAAAAAAAAAAAAAAAAAAAAAAAAAAAAAAAAAAACAAAACAAAACAAAACAAAACAACAAAAAAAAAAAAAAAAAAGCAAAACAAAACAAAACAAAACGAAAATGGAAAGAATAACAGAAAATGAATAAAATTTTTCTCTAAACTAGTTTGGAGAAAAACTCTTCAAATTTCTTATATATATCTTTTTTGGATGTGCATTTTAGAAATCTAACCATTGAATTTCATGCTCTTTATGTTCTTAACATACATATCAAATTTTGTTCAAATTGGATGTTATTTACTATTTGATTAATAACCTATTTTTTATACATGATTTTGGATCACAAAAACTTAAAATTTTAACATTTGTTTGATAATATAGAAATTGATCTTTGATCTTCTTAAAATTCTAAAAGCATGAACGATATAATAAGAATATATAATTTAATAGTTAGATTTTCAAAATTCACACCTAATATAAAGATATATGAAAAGTTTAAAAGGTTTCTCTTTAAACTAGTTCAACATTATACTCTAGCCCAGAATAGCTAGTTCCAAAGCTATACACTCCCATTCCCTACAAATAATCGCTAGAAATAATATTAACAAGGCACCCCATTTTATAGAATTTTGTGGGCTTTCAAGTTTTAACTTTATGGAAGAGCGTGATTCTTGGTCACGGTGGTTTTTTTTTTTTTTTTTTAAGAGAATTAGCATCAGTATGTGTAAAATATTGTAAAATAGAAAAAGCAACTGATTTTACACATTTTGAACAAAAGAACACTCACATCAGTGGGTGTAAAATTGTGCATAAATGCACAAAAGCTACAGTAGCGGTGCAAATATGCACGGTTACTGTAGCTCTTGCATTTAATATTTTAATAATTTCTGATTCGTTTCTTTTTCTCTCTCTCTTCTCCCACTGCAAAACTAACACATTCTCTCCCTCATCATGTTCTTTCTTTCTCTGATACACACACTCCCATAGACACAAAATCAAAAATCAACTACAAAAATAAAAAATCAACCACAAAATCAACCACTGGAACAAAATCGTTAGATCAATGATCAGTGATTGTGGATTAAAGAGGCAATTTGGATCGGTGATGTGGATTGGTGATCAGTAATAGTTGGATTGGTGATCAGTGATCAGTGATATGGATCGATGATTGGAGAGGCGATGTGGATTGGTTCTAGGTTTTGAGGAGATCAGTGGATTGGAGAGGCGTTGTGGTACTTGTGATGCTTGTGATGCTTGTGGTAGTGCTTTTGGGTTTTATGGGTTGATGGAGATTGATGTTGATGGAGATCGGTTTTGTGGGTTGACGAAAATTGGTGTTGATGGAGTGCTTGTGATGGCTGTGGTTTTGTTGGAGTGCTTGTGATGGTGCTTTTGGATTTTGACCATGAGAGAAAGACAAAGAAAGAAGAGGAAGAAAAGAAAGAGGAAACGACAGAGAGATAAGGAAAAAGAAAGAAGAAGAAAGAAGAGGAAGATTAGGAAAAAGAAACGGGAGATAAAATAATATTAAAAAAGAATATAAAAATATTATTTATATAAAATATAGTGTATAATAAATGGACTGATGTGAGTGTTTTGTAAAAATTGGTGTGTAAAATAGAAAAAGTAGTTTTTTTTTTTTTTTTGGTGCAAAATAGATGATAAGTTTGCATCCACTGATGTGGATGCTCTAATGGCAATCATAGGAACTTGTTTCCAAAAATAAAAGGATAGATATTCCAATAAAAAATCCATATGATATATATATATATATATAATTTTTTTTTTTTTTTTGCTAGTTATTCTTCATATAGTAGTTGATTATCATTGCATTCTTAACTATGCTTGTGTCAAAAAATCCAGTGACAAACTTTCTCAATAAAAAATCTCCATGTTTTCTCATTTATTCTTTAGATGTTAGCTTTAGGGCTGTCCACCGGTTGGGCCGGGTCAGTTTTGGACCTAACCTAGACTCGACCCACTGGCGTCGAGTGGAAGGTGGAGGGACCTGAAACCAACTACCAGCGTTAATCAGTCGAGTCGATTTCGGGTTCTAGTGATGCTCAGGTTGGTTCGTTCGGTGGAGAGAGTCACCAGATCCTACAAACGTCACCGGAAACTTCAAAAACTTTGTCGGAATCTACAAAAACTTCACTGAAACTACAAAAACTCACTCCATTTGCACTAAAAATTGCTAAGATCACCACCATATTTGGATGGAGAACTCAAGATTTGCACCCGGTCTGGGTGGAAATCACAAGATCTAAATCGGATCTAAGTGAAGAACTCAAGATCTCCACTCAATCTGGACGGAGATCTTGAGATCTCCACCTGATCTAAGTATAGAAAGGGAGATCTCCACTAAAACTAGGCTGATCTGAGAGAAAAAAGGAGGAAAATCAAACAAATCTACCTATTCTTTGATTGAGTCGGCTTTAGCAGGATGAGAGAAGTAAAACCGAAGCTTGAACGGATGAGGGTCGGGTTTCATTGGACAAAACCATCACCGACTGCGGTGGTGCTCAGATCAATCAGTTTTCAATTTGGGTGGCAGCGGGTCGAACGGGTCCTTGTCACCCCTAGTTAGCTCGTTAGTCACCATTATGCTTGCCGCTCTTAAGTTTGAGTTCCCATGATAAATTTAAAAAACTTAATAAAATTTAACAATAAATTGATGAAATGTTGATCGAACTGCGATTGATATTTCTTTTCCATTCAGTGTGATCTTTTGCAGTGGGCACAATCCAAATCTGTCTTGTTAATGAGTTTTGTTAGTTGTGACTTGTGATTTGAATATTTTATCAAGATTTTATTCTTATCAAAGGTCCGTTTTGTTGGGGTGAAATAGTAAGAATTGAAAACGGGGAAGAGAAAATAGGAGAGAAGAGATTTTAGGATTATTTGGTTGGAGTGGAAAGTTGAAGTGATTTTGGTGGGCCTATGTACTCCCTCTCTGATATATAAGTAATATTTATTACAAAGAAATTATTTTTTATAAATAATTAAATAAGGACATAATAGTAAATTTAGACAAATTGCATTTTTTATTCTTTTACTTTTCTTTTCAAATAAACAATTAAGTTTTTCATCTCTTCAATTTAATATCCTTTCAATCAAACACATATGAAAGAAAACTAAATCTCTTCTATCCTCTCACTTTTTATCTCTTTACCATTTTTTATCATCCCACTTTTCTACCCCTCCAACCAAATGTTTTTTAAATGTTTTTCCTTGAGGATGTAAGTTGTTAGTACTCATACTTAGATGATTATTCCAAGTTGATCTTACATAAGTCTTAGTTCATTTATTGATTGCAATTAGAATAGAGAGTGTTACTCTTAACTAATCAACTTGTATCTTGTGAAAAGAAAGATTTCCTATTGTTTTAACCCTAATCCTTTGGTGGCCAAGAGCTTTATATCTCAATTAGTTAGAACCTCACGATATTTTTAATAGAGACATTCAAGGTTTAAATCTCTTCTCCTCCATTTTAACTATTGAGTCATTAAATAAATAAATAAAACCATCTTATCCTTACATTTGCTTCCAAAGCTGCATCATATACGTTTCAAAACCATAAAGAGCTGAGTTCCTACATTGTATTTTGACTCCAACAGGTTGAAAGACTCTTGTTGTTTCTTAGAGAATCGATCAAATAGTTCATCAATAATTTTAGTTCCAAAATGTTTGCTTATTATACCCTCCATGCCAGCTCGTAGGTGCTTTGTCAATGCCTGGCCACTGAGGCCGTCCACTCTTGCCCCAGGTTGTGTTATCTCCATTCTTTCAATGTCAAAACACCCATTTGTTTCCACCAGCTGTGTCATCTCCTTGGGTGAGGCAACATACACAGGCAAGTTAAAGGTGTTCACTTGAGCTTCACCAATTAATCCCTGCAAAGATAAAAGTAGGTATTTTGGTTTGGAAATACTAAAATTATTACCAATTTTACTACTAAAGGCTGACAACTTGACAAAGTAGTGAATGTGATTGGTGCTATTCCAATTTTATTGCAAGGTATCTATATCTATATATTACTAAAAGCTGAAGCGTAGCATTTAATGTTGCTACGCTCTCATTGAGCCACGTCAGCAGCAATGTCATTATTAATTTTTTTCCAATTTTTTTTATGCAATTTTTTTAACATTTAAAGTGAATTAAAAAATATATTATATTACAATCAAAATATCATATTTAAATTATCTTATTTTTAATTATTCTTATTTATTATTAAATTTTCAATTCCATTTTAACTTTTCATATCCCCACTACTCTCTACCTTAACTTTCTTCAACCTTTCTCATTCCATTTCAACTTTTCATATCCCCACTAATCTCAATATTAATATTATTCTATCTTTTTATCTTCCTTTATTTTTGATTCTTCTTTTTCTTATCCTCATGCTATAAAATTGTCATTCTCCCTCTTATTCCATGCATAATTTCTATTTTTCCACACACAAAAGCCTCTCTCTTTCTCTCTCTCTCTCTATCTCTCTTTATATATATATAATTTCCTTCAATTTTTGGTATATATATTTTTTAATTTTAGTGTAATAGGTTGACCATCAAAACATACTGATGCAATATCGAAAGCTCCACCAAATGCATCGCAGAAATCAATTTTCTAGAAGTCGGTTAGTTTGCTAAAACTGGAATTGACAGGTAATCCAGCTTGATACGATTTAGTTTTATATTTTATGTTGTTATCTTTTTTATTCTCATTGGTTGTTAAATGTTATATTATTGCATTATAAAGATAGTATATAAAAATATAATATTATTTTATTACATAACATAACTAAAATAATATGGTGTTTATTGCTATACATTTCATTTTTATTATTTTATTCTCATCTTATTTTATTCAACATTTAAATTCAGCAACATCCTCCATATCATAATTATTTATATTTTGTCTCATTTTTTTTTTAAATTAAATGTATAATATTTTATTCAATAAATAAAAATTGTTCTTATAAAGTCTTCCCATGAAATGTTACAATGCATCAATGGAAAAATGAAATACAAAACAAATATCAATTTAGAAACACTCGATTTATATATATATATATATATATATAAAGAATAAACAATTTTCTTATAAAGTATTCCCATAAAACGTTACAATGCATTAATAGAAAAAGAGAATACAAAACACATGCTATTTTAGAAACACTAAATTTATAATTATAATAATAATAATATCAAACCAAACATATCATAAAATAATAAACTAATAGTTATGGATGTACTAACTTCATGACAGCAAAATGGAATAAAATAAAAATAAAAATAAACGTTATTGCATATTTAGTACATTAGAATTATCATTAAATTTTGGAAAACAATAGGATGTTAACAAAGAGGGAGAGAAAGAGATTAGTAAAAGAAATCAAACGTCAATTAAATAAATTAATTAGTAACCATTAATTGGAAAACAAAGAGACTGACAACTAAAGGAGTAAAAAATTAATTAAAGATGACCTTATGAATGTTATTATAAACTTTACAATGCAAATAAATAAATTGTTAAATTCACTTAATTAAATCATATAAACAACAATTAAATAAAATCATACAAAATTTAAACTTGAAACTAATCAAACTCTAATCTAGAAAATCATATTTATTATCAAAACTAAAAGGAAAACGTTCTTTAGTAATAATAGAAATATATAAGAAATAAAGATGAAAATTTTCAAAATCTTTTTTTTTTTTTTTTTTTTTTTTTACATTTCATTTAACATTATTTATAAATAATAAAATTAAAAAAAAAAGTCCTTAAATGCTTATATTCTTCACACGCCATGACTTATAAAATCTAATGAAAGGTTCTAAGAATTTAACTATCATTTAATGCCTCTATTATGAAAATCAACAGCCAGTAAAATATGATAATAGTAAGAAACGTTATAAATGAGAACATGAAAAAACTAATTAACCACTATTATTATGGAATAGATGTCTTTTTTTTATGCATCTAATAAAATGAAATGTATAGGGTTTACTTATTAAGGTATATGTAAAGATTCACGTTAAAAAAATATGTAAAGGTTTTTTGAAAAAAAAAACTGGTATATGTAAGGTTTTTATTACCTTAAAAGACAATGAAAAACCAATTTCTTATTACTACAACCGTTGCTACTTTATAAATCACACACAACACTATATTCAATATCCTAAACAACATGGTTAGGCTTGTTTAGATATTCACCACCATATTCAACTTATAAATTACAACCCAAATAAATTATACAATTACACAATTAAAGCATGAACATGTAACATGTATTACCTTCTGAATTATTGCTTGGAATTTTCACAATTACTGAAAGAGAATCTCCAAATTTAATTTTTAGAAAACCTCAAGACAAGGTGAATTTTATTCTTTTTAACTTCCATAGAAAAAAATATTACGCACATAATTTCAACCCTTATGGAAAAGAAGGTTTACATGTAGCATGTAAAACGTGTTTAATTGACTTAGAGATGTAAAAATTATTCAACTAACTATGGTAGAATTAAGGTTTCAAATTTTAAATAAAACAATTCTACAATAATAAAAAATTATTTTGTGATAAATATGATTACGAAATGCATTACTTTTCATTAAATTAGTACAAATTACAAAATAATAATAATAATGAGATCACCATAAAAAATAATCACGCGCAACGCGCGGGTCTGCGACTAGTATGTAATAAAATTTATAGTATCACTAATATAATTCTCTTGGTTTTTACATATATGGAACGAAAATTGTTCTTGGAACAAAGCATAACTAGAAGAAGTGAGAACATCCAACCCCTACAAAAGAGAACCTTATGAAGTGGTTTTCTTTTTATGTTGTTTTCCAAGCAAATTGCTTGTACATTCTATAGACGAGTTCTAGTACTCCATGGTGCTAGCAAATTTCAATTATCGGACGAGAATATAAAGTTTTTTATTCTTTTAGTTTTGCAGAGAGAGACATATATAAAGTTTTAGTTCTACATAATTTTAAGGTCCAAATTCTAAATTCATATTTTGACAGTTAGTGTAAGTTCACTAAATTACTTGCAGTGACCTATTTGACTTGAAAACTTTCTAGTGCAAAAAGTAATAGAGGCTAATAATTGATTGCTGGCTTACCTCCTTTGCCATATCCATGAGGCAGTGTCCAAGGAAACCAAATATCATTCCTGTTGGTGCACTAGAACGATGAATCCCATTTGGAATACCTGGCATGATAAGCACCATTAGTCCACCTACCACAAGCTCTTTAGCCCTACAATCTAAAAAGGTTGTTATGTCCTTAGCAAATTGATCTGTATAAGCTTGAGCTACTTCATCTGGGGCACTTGCATAGTGAACCCTCCCCTTGTTCCACGCAGCAGAGTTCTTTTTTAGCAACTCCTCTGGCAACTTAGAGAGCCACTGGAGTGCATAAGATGAATGCACAAAATGGAGAGACGATTCAGGGAATAGCCGACCATGGAAAGACCCTGGCACTCCTGTTGCAAAGTATGACCTTCTTGGTGGGAGAGAGGCAAAGAGGGTATTGAAATCATTGGATGCATGATCATTGAAGAACACTTGAAATTCAGGCATATGAGAAGCAAGGCCTTGGGATTGGTACTTCTGTTGCACAACATCTATTATATTTTGCATAGTAATGAAGGTATTTGGCCCAACTGAACATCCCAAATCTGCTAAACGGAATGTGCTCTCTGAAGTGGAAGAATTTTTTTTTACATCAAGCTTCTCTGCAATTACGTCATCAATGTTTGCCTTCACAACATTTGTAGCTGCCCTCTGCATAGTAGGTATGTCAAGCATAGTAGTTTTCGACTTTTTTCAATGTCAAATTTTATTATATATCTATACTATTTATAATAGGATTCTTTTATTTGAACTGTACTTTTATGTGGTTTAAAAATACTCTTAGACCCTATATTTAACAAAGACAAAACTGAAGAACAACTTGGTAAAAATATATCTCAGACTCCACTTAAAATGCTTACAAAATAGGACACTTTCCTACTAATCTATGTTTTCAAAACAAATTTATCAAAAAAAAGAAAAAAATCCAGCTCACTTTGTATATTTCCTTCAAGACCATGTTCCAACTTTTTTTTTTTTTAATACGAAATAGACACTAAGTTAAGTTAAGTATGTCATTATTAACATATGCACAAGTATACAAGAATCAATAGTATGGTTAAATTTATTGATAATATTTTTTGGGCCTTGATAAGTTTTTATTTATCTATATTATTAGATAGATAAACAATGTATTCTATTGCCAATAAAGGTCTTAATTTGTTTTCCCCAGGTGAGGTGTCTTTATATATATATATATATATATATATATATTACATCTTATATAACTCTAAGTAATATTTCACCACCCAATACTTTGTTATTATATTCATATTTTGAAAATCTCATTATTGGATTATATATTCTATATGTTCTTAACATATATATTAATTTTTATCTTAATCGGATGTTATTTATCATTCAATTTATAAACTCGTTTTTTACGTATTATTTTAAACTACAAAAACTTGAATTTAAACAATTAATTGATAAAATAAATATTTGATCATTTTGAAATTTTGCAAATATAGAGAATATACAAATATAATATAATCCAACTACAAATTTGTTAAAATCTGCATCCAATTAAAAAATATATTTGGTGTAATATTGCATCCAACCAAAAATTCTCTCTCTCTCTCTCTCTCTCTCTCTCTCTCTCTCTCTCTCTCTCTCTCTCTCTCTCTCTCTCTCTCTCTCTCTCTCTCTCTCTCTCTCTCTATCTCTTTATATATATATATATATTTTGTTTTCTACATCGCAGGAAAAATAAATTAAATATATTCTATTTGTTAAAAGGGTTTGTTCCATTTGGGGGCAACATGTTGCAGCCTAGAGATTTATTAGTATGCACATTATTTGGCAGGTAAAAATTCATTACCAGATGATATATATACACAACAGCCAAATAAGATAAGAAGAGAGGAAGAAATATGACAAAATAGATAATAAGATTGTAAGAAACCTGTGTAAGGTTGAATTTAATCAACCATCTAATTGGCTTTATTCCGTGACCAATTTGCTTGTAATTTAGCACTTAGTAACCCTGTATTTAGGTGGGAAAATTGTAAGGGTAGTGTGTGAGAAGATGTGAAGAAAAGCTCAAAAGTATGCAAGAAAAACAAAGTCTCGCGACTAGGACTCGCAGGTGGTTCGCAACTGGCAAGTCGCGAAAGGCAGTCACATGAGAGGCACACTAGGAAGCTGAAGGGTTGCGCCAGCTGTCACACTACAGGACAAAAGTTCCAATCTGGCCAGGCCGTTACGTCGCGACTTGATTTCGCGACTTGGCCAAGCAGCGAGATCAAGTCGCCAACTTGCCCTGTTTGGCAAAAACTGACGTTTTGCATTCCCTTCTCACCCTACTATATATACACCCTTATACCCATCATATTGAGAGAGCTTCCAAAGAGAATTTTGTGAGAGAAAACCCTAGAGAAATACAAGATTGATCCATCCCCAATCTTCATCTAAAGAGACTCTACAAATTCCTCTACTCTCTTCCTCTCCATTGTTATACCCTTGAGAGGTCATTTACCAAACCCTTGTCTCACCACACCCACGTCTGTGAGAAGGTCCATTTGGTGGTTTGGGAAGCAGTTTGGAAAGGAACCAATATACATTGGTTGATGCTATGGTCAAGTAGCGGAATCCGAGAAGCTAGAAAAGAAATAGGTTCGGCGTAACCTCGTTGGAGCAAGAAGCTTGGAGGGCTTAGGTACTTGGATAGATTAGGCTTGGAGGGTCTTCTGCTGTTCATGTATCCCAACTACACTCTTTAGTGGATTATTTGACCGCTTGGAGAGCGGCGGAGAGGTTTTACGTCGAGGACTTCGGTTTCCTCTTCGATAACACATCGAGTGTTGTCTGTGTGTTTGCATCTTCTTTCCCTTTACCTTTGCCTTATATTTACTCCTATGGATGTGTTTATATTTGGCTTAGATTGTTCTATCAATTCAGTTATAAGTTTGCTATCATATTCCGCACATAAATTGTTTGATATAAAGCTTGAATTGGTATTTTTGTTATTTGGGGTCTAAACGTTCAAAGGTGTTTTATACCCTTTTTGAACTTTCAATAGGTATCAGAGCGGGTGCACTTGTTGTGGTTTTAATACCTGAGTGTGATCCTTGACCCCTTGGTGAGATGGATAGGTCTCAATCTCTCAATGTTCCACCATTTTTTGATGGTAATAATTATGCATTTTGGAAAGTCCGAATGAGGGCGTTTTTGTGTTCTATGGATGAGACTGTGTGGGATGCAGTTGATATAGGTTGGACTAAACCGGAGGCTCCTAAGGAAAATTGGGATAAGGATGCTCTTACAGCAGCAAATGCAAATAGCAAGGCATTGAACGCTATCTTCTGCGGTGTTTCTCCAGAAGAATTCCACCGGATTTCTCACATCTCCACTGCTAAGGAAGCATGGGAAATTCTGGAGACAACCTATGAGGGAACTAAGAAAGTGAAGGACACAAAACTTCAAATGTTGACCACTCACTTTGAGGAGTTAAAAATGAGTGAGGAAGAGTCATTTGATTCATTTTATAGCAAACTGAACGAAGTGGTTGTTGGTAAATTCAACTTGGGAGAAAAGACGGAGGACTTAAAGATTGTAAGGAAGATCCTCCGGTCACTACCAGAAACTTTCCGGCCCAAAGTTACGGCCATTGAAGAGAGCAAGGATCTTGATGACATCAAGGTTTAAGAGCTGGTTGGTTCTCTATAGACATATGAATTGTCCCTGCCCTCACAGAAGAAGAGCAAATCACTTGCTCTTAAAACAATTGATGAGAGAGTAGCATCTCTTGATATTTCAGAAGAAGATGGAGTGGAGAAGGAAGTAGCATATCTGGCGAAAAACTTCCAAAAATTCCTGAAGATGAAGAACAGTGGAAAACCATTCAATGATAGGAAATTTTCATCTTCAAGAGGTGATAGGAAAGAGTTTACGAGGAAAGAAGGGAAGGAGTCTCAATCTTCCTCAGATATTGTGTGTTTCGAGTGTAATGGACATGGATACTTCAAAAAGGAATGTCCCAATTATTTGAAAACAAAAGGAAAGGTCTATGCCACAACTTTGAGTGATGCTGATTCATCAAATTCTGACTCTGAAGATGGCTGTGACGGAGAAGGAAATTACTCCGCTTTCATGACCATTGCACATGTGGAGACTTTGGATGAGTTGGGTACACTTGTAAAAGAGCTTGGGGAACATTCTGATTTGGAGTCTATGGGAATAGTCGAAGAGTTTGAAGATGAGGAAGTTGGAGAAACAGTGGGATTGCAAGAGACTTACAACTCGCACCTTAAGAAGACCGGTGAATATGCTAAAGTGGCAAATGCAGCCATCAAGAAGATGAAGAGAGCTAAGGAAGATTACAAAAGTCTCCTAGCACGATATAAGGAGGCAAAATGTGAAATTGAAACACTTAATGGTGAGCTATCAGAAGCTTATACTAAAGTGAGATTCCTTGAGCAAGAGGTAGTGCAATCTCATGCCAAGGTAGATAGGATCTCCTCCAGGAAGCTAGATGATGTTCTTTCATCCCAAAAACATGCCTCAGACAAGTCCGGGTTGGGATATACCGGAGGGAGCAGCTCATCAGCCAAAGTCACCAAGGAAGTAAAGTTTGTAAAAACCAATGAGACGGCTGTTGATAAGCCTACTCCAGAGAAAGTTGAGGTCAAGAAGAAACAGAATGTGGCAAATCAATGGGAATTCAACAAGTCCCGAAATCAATCTGAAGTCAGATTTGGATCTAGAGGAAGATCTCTTCCAAGACAGCAGCAGGGTCCTAGAATAAACTATATTTGTCACTATTGCGGACTGCAAGGACACACTAGACCCAACTGTCAAAAGCTAAGAGCAGACAACAATGTGAGTGCATCTCGGTCACGAGGAAGAAGAAATGTCTTGAGGTCTTGGGGTGGTGAGCAATCAAGGAGCCAAAACCATGATCCCGAAATGGCGGACGTGATGAAAATGATTGGCGCCTTCACCACCTGCTTGGAGAGCTTCAACAGGAGGTTTGAAAATCCTAACTCTCGTACCTGATCCATCAAGGATATCACCCCAAACGCATGTGACGTGTGGGTGACAAAGGGTACTCATGCATAAGCATCATAACGTGTCCATGCATCAATTCTTCCTATGATTTGTGGATAAGATTGGTTAGTTGCTTTGTTTTTTTAAGCATTTGTCTAATTTGTGGTTTGTTTGTGTTTAATTTTTTTTATTTTTCTTCTACTGTTTTTGTGTCAAAAATCCAAAAACACATAAAAAGTTGAAAATCCAAAAAGTTTGATCACTTTGTTGAGTTTTGTCTCCAGGCATGTTTTGCCTTGTACCTTTGTACTTATGGCTTTGTGCATTTAACAAGCATAGCTTGTCTCTCATGCACTCATATCATTGTGAAAGAAATTCTGAAATCTATGTGATTGTTGTAAATAGATCTTCAACCTTGTCATGAATGAGTAGTGAATGGTTTTGTTGATCTTGAGACATGCATAGACTCATGCCTATATATCTTCCCACCTTTTATTTATTTTATTTTATTTTTTGCTTTAAAAGAGCTCTCTAAATGTAAATCTTCAAATAAAAAGAGATATAGAGCTGCAAAAGCCTGTCGCACACACTAGTATTTGACTAGGAAAAAGGGAAAGCGACCAAAATAAAATGTGTGATGCTCAAAAAGCCAAAGGCTAACTCATCAATTGAAATATCAAAAATTTCAGGCATCTATCTCACAATGAGATTCTCTTTGCTCAAATGTTGCAAACAATATGTTGAATATGGAGCCAAATGAAAAGCTTCAAAGTACTTGTATCAAGTACTTGTGGGGGGTCATATATGCATGTTTCTATAATTGAGATAGATCACATTATCTAGTGCTAGTTGTGTATGCCTTGATTGAATTAACCATTGAAGCTTCACATTGGACTAAGAACTATCTCATTTTTTATATCCACACACATCACTCAAGTCTATGTTCAACGAATGCCATATTCATTTGTGTGATTGTACTTGTTTAAATGTGTTTTCACATGCTCAATCTTAGTGGACAAACACAAAAAGATTTTTGAGTATTTTTCTTTTGTTTTTGGAAAGTACTTTGTTTTTCCAAAATTGTGAAATTTCCTCAAAAACAGTGGTACCCTGTTTTGGCGACTAAGTCGCGGGTCAGCACAGTCGCAAGCCCCAGTCGCGAGCTCAGTCAGAGATTCTCGCGATTTACTGGCGAGTTACTACTCTAGTCGCGAAAAATACTTAGAAAATTTTTGAAAAACTTGTGTTTTGCTCTTTTCACGGCTCATTTTGGCAGCTTGTTCGTGGGTGGAAGGTCCAATCGCCAGGGTTACTCAGTGATTTTCGCGGCTCAGCTCGCGACTCCTTCGCGACTAAACCTTCCAGTCGCGAAAAACACTTAGAAGATTTTTCTAGAATTTTTCCTTCACAGTGTTTCGTGGCTTGATCTGGCGACTTACTAGCGACTTGGATAAGTCGCGAAAAACACGTGTTTTGTGTTTTAAAGACAGTTTTTAAAATCGTTTTTCAGTTTTTCCCTCGAAGTTTTATGACTGTTCACTGTCTTCCCCATTTTTCTTTCAAACACTCCGTTTCTCACTGAAAAAGTATCCATTTTTTCATCATGTCTTCATCAAACAGCAAAAGAAAGGTATGGATTCTTTCTATCTTCCTTCATTGTACTTAGTTCAAGTATCTTTTTAGTGTGAATAGTGTCCCTGTTGTGTTGAGTTGTAATGGGTTTGAACATGTGTCTATGGGTTTGTATGTTGTGTGTTTTGATGTTTTTATCTTGCCCATACTGTGGTTCTCTGTGATTTTTTTTCATGAGTGTGTCTATTGAAAGATGGTGTTATATGATGTGGTTCTAGAATGTGTTGCATTCCTCATATTATGTTTTTGGCATTTTGTCATGTGTAATATTGTGAGTATCTGTTCTGAAATGTTCTGCCACTCATTATATTTGGTGTTCCGAGTTGTGGTTAGTCTAGTTAATATGTTGTTATTGTGCTTTTATGAAAAATCTGGTCTTTTCTTTCTTGACAATAAGCAATCTGATGTTTGCTTCCTGTGCTATTGCATTGTGGTTCTTCTCTGTTTGTCAACATTGTTACAGATATCTCGTTGTTCATCCAGAGGCAAAGGCGTTGTCACTGATGATCCGCCAACCCCGGTTGCTAAACAGACTCGTTTATCGTATAAGTCATCCAAAGAATCTACATTTCAAAGGTTCAGGACTCCTACTGACTCAAAGACCTACACCGATATCTTCAAAGAGTCCACTCCCATTGTGGAAAGAGTGGTCAAGTTTGATACTCTAGAGGCAACATTTATCCCTAAGATATTTGAAGGAAGAGATTGGGCTGACTTATTTGGCAAGTTTGAGGATCCAACTGAAGATTTGGTCAAGGAATTCTTTTCGAATGCCAGATACACAGGAGTCGAGTTAAAATGCTGGGTTCGAGGGACAGAATTTTCCATAAATGCAGACTCCATTGCTAAGATTCTTCACATCACCAGACCAAAAGATGTGGATTGAACTCCATATGATGATCGGGAACTTCATGCACTAGACATCCTTCATGTTCTAGGAACTGAACATGAAGTGGGAAGCACAGGATCATCTATAAGCACTGCCTTATTTTCACCAGAATTGACAACCTTGAAGCTGATCATGTTCTCCAATCTTTATCCAATGTCAAACACTACCTTCATCAACCTAGGAAGGGCTAAATTTCTGTGCGATCTTATTTCTGGTGCCCCAATAGACATCTGTGCTCATATATTCCATATCATCGGGAAAACATCGGCCCGTTCAGCAACACGAACAATTCTTCCCTTCTACAGTCTAGTCATGAAGATTGTTCTTAGTAAAAGTATTAGCCCTTCATCAAATGAAAGAGTATTGACTCGTTCCCGACCAATATCCCACTACTCTCTCCAAGCAAGCCAGAGCCACTCTTCCAAGAAACCTAAGACTGAGCCATCCACACAAGCATCCCCATCTGCCCCTACTACAGTTCCTCCTGCACAATCAACCGGCACTCCGTCTATTCCACCTGGTTTCCAAATGCCAAGACAAAGTTATTTCACTGAAACCGTGCTACATCGGATTTCGGACTTAGAACGACTTCTCAACTCCTTTCATAATCAAACTCAAATGCGTCTCGTAACCATTGAGTTACAGTTAGATAACATACAATAGAAGCTGGAAGATAGCCTTTAGCTATTCGTGCCAAAAAGGGGGAGATAATTGAAGCATAGCAAGGGGAAATGAAGCTTAAGACTAAAAAGAAGGGTGCATACTGAAAGGGGGAGTTTGTACATTGTGCATTTTGGAATTGAAAGGGGGAGTTTAAATATTTTTGTTGAAAAAGTCTTTTTGCTTTATACACTGGTTTAAGTCTATTTTAAAACTCTCAATATGTGAATTATTGGTAGTAGTTGTTTATTTCAGCATTTATATAGTATGATGTTATTTAGCTTTTAGCATTGTTTGTTTGTCATTTGTACCCATTGTTGCTTTTGTAAGCTTTGAGGGTTGTTTCTAGCACTTTTGCATGATTGTAGGCTTGTATGGTTTGTGCCATGTATTTGCAAAAACTTTGCTTATGCAGCCTTTGTGCTTTGCGTTTTGGTACTTGTTAATGCTTTGCATTACCCTTAGTACAACACTCTTGTGCCCTTGTAGGATTGTTCCTAGATGCATATATGTTTGTATGCATTGGTTGAATGTTGGACTTGCAAATGATTCTCTTCAATTGAGTTTATCATTTTTGCATGTCCGGATGTTCATTCCTTACGTGAATGAACATAGTAATCACTTTTGCTTAAGTGACTACTGGTGTTGATCTTGCCATGAATTATCGCTTTTATGCCTATGTTCATTTTTGCTTGATCATGCTTATTTTGCTCCATATGCATATTAAGTTTTCTACGTACAATGATATTGCTATGTTATTATGTTTCAGGAGTTACTTATTCATATGTTCAAGAGCTATTCAGAATCTAGAGTTAGGTGTGAGTGAGTTTTCCAACTATTCCCAACTCACATTTAAGTCTAGAGTCTATTATAGGGCTTTGTCACGGAATAACCAAAGGAGGAGATTGTAAGGTTGAATTTAATCAACCATCTAATTGGCTTTATTCCGTAACCAATTTTCTTGTAATTTAGCACTTAGTAACCCTGTATTTAGGTGGGAAAATTGTAAGAGCAGTGTGTGAGAAGATGTGAAGAAAAGCTCAAGAGTGTGCAAGAAAAATAGGGTCTCGCGACTAGGACTCGCGGGTGGTACGCGACTGGCAAGCCGCGAAAGGCAGTCACGTGAGAGGCATACTGGGAAGCTGAAGGGTCGCGCCAGCTGTCACACTACAGGACAAAAGTTCCAGTCTGGGCAGGCCGTTACGTCGCGACTTGATTTCGTGACTTGGCCAAGCCGCGAGATCAAGTTGCCAACTTGCCCTGTTTGGCAAAAACTGACGTTTTGCATTCCCTTCTCACCCTACTATATATACACCCTTATACCCATCATATTGAGAGAGCTTCCAGAGAGAATTTTGTGAGAGAAAACCCTAGAGAAATACAAGATTGATCCATCCACAATCTTCATCTATAGAGACTCTACAAATTCCTCTACTCTCTTCCTCTCCATTGTTATACCCTTGAGAGGTCATTTACCAAACCCTTATCTCACCACACCCACGTCTGTGAGAAGGTCCATTTGGTGCTTTGGGAAGCAGTTTGGAAAGGAACCAATATAAATTAGTTGATGCTATGGTCAAGTAGCGGAATCCGGGAAGCTAGAGAAGAAATAGGTTCGACGTAACCTCATTGGAGCAAGAAGCTTGGAGGGCTTAGGTACTTGGGTAGATTAGGCTTGGAGGGTCTTCTGCTGTTCATATATCCCAACTACATTCTTTAGTGGATTATTTGATCGTTTGGAGGGCAGCGGAGAGGTTTTACGCCGAGGACTTCGGTTTCCTCTTCGATAACACATCGAGTGTTGTCCGTGTGTTTGCATCTTCTTTCCCTTTACCTTTGCCTTATATTTACTGCTGTGGATGTGTTTATATTTGACTTAGATTGTTCTATCAATTCAGTTATAAGTTTGTTATCATATTCTGCACATAAATTGTTTGATATAAAGCTTGAATTGATATTTTTGTTATTTGGGGTCTAAACATTCAAAGGTGTTTTATACCCTTTTTGAACTTTCAACCTGGAAGTAGGAGTTTTTGGTATAACTATTAGTGTCATCTCTGCTGTTCATTGGATAAGATTCAGGCACTGTATCTGTATTGTTGCTTATCTTCAAGTCTCTCTCTCTCTCTCTCTCTCTCTCTCTCTCTCTCTCTCTCTCTCTCTCTCTCTCTCTCTCTCTCTCTCTCTCTCTCTCTCTCTCTCCTTTCCCTGTGTTTGTGTTCTCACCGAGTTGTGACAGCTTACTACTTTATATTCTTGACATTGTACACCAACAACAAATAGCTAGTTCCAAAGCCATACATTTCCGTTAATGGAGGGCTGAGTTAGGCAGCCAAAATTGAATAACCATTCCTTATAAATACTGCTAATATTAATAACGCACCTGACTTTTGTGTGCTTTAAAGTCAAATAAAAATAAAGTAAATTACATATTTGGTCTCCTAACTCTAAGTTTGTAGTTTGTGGGTGTTAATTTGGTTTTAACGTTTTAAATGTATTAACTTAATCCTAACATTTTTTTTTTTTTAATGTAGTTAAATTTTGAATGAAAAATATTGACATGAATAACAATGATATTGAAATATAATATATACATATATATATATATATAGATATACACACTATATATAATAGCAAAAGCCTTTTTTGCAATTAAGGAGATGATGCCATGTAGGAAAAAATGCCTCTTAAAATGCTGCCATGTATATAGCATTTAAGTTAAACCAGCCGCACATTGCACCGTTTGGCCATTTAAAATGCTGCCATGTATAGTTGTATACAGCTTTTAAGTTAAACCAGCCGCACACATTGCACCATTTGGCCATTTAAAACTCTACCATGCTTGCAATTAAAAAAGGATAAATTATATTGTTTCGTTAGGTTAACACACCATTTGATAGCATCTCAGTATAAAAGAAAAAATAACCAGTTAAAATACAGTTTAAAGGCTTGCAATAATCCCAAAAAAAAAAAAAAAAAAACACACACACAAGATATAGAGAGGAAACTGTGTTCATAAGCCGTCAATCGCCAGACTAGAGCACCGCAACTGTAAGCATATGCATAGAAAAAGAAAAATCTATGGGCATCAACACTGTTAGGCTATCTATCTACCACGATCAGATCGTCGAACCGACTCCAGCACATTTTTCTCCATTTTTATAGATTTGGATACGAAATATTACTTTTATTGAGTTTTTTTGTTGGATAGGTTTAGATTTGATTTTGGTTTTGATTCCTTTTTGTTTCGGGTTTTTTGGGTTCTCCATGAAAATGTTTGTTTTCGATATTTTTCGATATTTTTTTTTCCCCCTATTTGGATTACAAAAATCACTAAAAATATTGATCTTAATTTTGTACTTCCATTTCTAATCTTAACAAAATAAAAAATTGGAAAGGTTGTGACTTTAAAACATCAAGCGTTTCAATTTCATTCTCTGAATTTTATTTCATTTTTTTTTTTCTTTTCTTCCTTCTTTCTTTTATTTTCAATCCTTATATGATGGTTGATGTTGAAAGGTAGAGACAGAGTTATGTTTTGTTTTTTATTTTTGAAATTTAGGCATTAATTATGATTTACATGTGGGTATTATGGCTCAATCGGTTATGATTTAGGTTTTTTGGTTAGGAATAGTTTTGTTTTGGGTATTTTGGGTGGGAATCGAATTTGCATATTTGGGTTGTTTTGATTTTGGATTTCACCTTCTAATTCAGAGAAAGATGAAGTTTTGCTCTCCACACATCATGCACAATTAGTTATGAATGTATTTTAGCATCATTTATTATTATGTTTGTGACTTTTGTTTTGTTCATTTGCAAAATCTGTTTATTATTAAAAAAAATTGCCTTTCTTATGTTATTTTTAGTCTATTCTATTTAGTTATTAAGTTAATTTACCAAGAATTTTATTTCATATAATTTATTATTTTATACCTAATTTATCATATTTGCCTTTCGTTTTGAAGATATTGGGAGTGTCACCTTTGATTTTAATAGTCGAATCTGAAAGCTTAATTCTGACCCTATAATTCTATTGAAATTACAGATTTGTTGAGATCTTTGTCAATTACAACACTTGGGTAATTTCCAAGAAGAGTTGCTGGACCAAACTGATGGGGTAGGATGGTCTGATTTCCCTTCTACTAATCTCATACTTCATATTAGATTTTGTCCATTTAGTGTATTTGTGTTTGAATTGGCTCTAATTTGCATGTTTTAGCAAGCTTTTTTCTTTACAGATTGATTTTATTAGTCAAATCTGAAGTTTAGAGTGAAGATTTTGTTAAACTTTATGTTACTGCATATTAAGGAATTATTTACTAGAGTTTTTGTTCTTGATATTCATATTCAAGCTAATGAGGACAATGTAATCGTTACTATCTCGTAAGCTTCTTAAGCATCAATAACTATATAATATAAACCCTATTTTGAATTCTATAAAAATACTATATAGAAATAATATTTTTTATTATTTTTAATGTTCTTTATATTAACTTTGACTAAGAAGATTAATGAAAAGGTTAGGCAATGGAGTTATTCTTAGAAAGAGGATGTAAATCAACAGTTTATCTATATATTTAGTTATCTGATTCCATGAAATTTCAAGTTAAATGAATCACAAGTGAAAGGAAAAGATTTGAAAATATATTATAAATTTAAGAATCAAAAAACAAGAAATAGAGAAAATATACTTCTGCTTGGAAGAATTTCATCTTCACAGTTAAAATCAAAGTAGCATATTTTTGAATATGACATTTTTTTTTCCTGAATTTGGGGATGAGATATGACTTTTCTTTGGTTATTTTAGTTGTATTTGTTTTGATTTACATGTTTGAGTTAGATTTGTTTTTGTTATGGGTTTTTGGTTCTCTCTCAAAATGTTTGTCTTTCTACAATAAACCATCTCAATTTTATACATCTGCTTTTGTTATATTTTTATAGATTATAGAAATTACAAAAATAGATTGATTTTAGTCTTGGTTTTGCATTGTAAAGAAACGGAGTCTAAATGAAATTTCTCTCAAATTTAACAAATAGATTGTTTAACTCCAATATATATCGTTTGCTTTAATGGGAGAACAACTCTTGCACTCTAATTTATTTTGGTTTGGGAATAAAATAAGAAAGTTGATTGAAATCAGTAACAAATACATATTGGAGTGAGAAAGTTGAGTTTAAAAGTTAATGAGAAAGTTGATTGAAATCACTAATAGATATATATCATTAACTTTTACTCACCTTTTCCCAGTAGCCAAATAGATTGTTAGAGTTCTTTTTATTTTTTAAATTTTAGGCTATGGTTTGTAATAAATTTGGCTTATTTGTGTTTGTGTGGTCTTACAATTCAGTCTAGCTTAGTGACAACATTGTGTTGGGTTTTTAGAGATTTTAGTTTGTAATAGTGAGGGTTCTATAATTGCTAATTTCAATTTCAAGTCATTATTGTGTATTTGATTTGTGGTCTCTAGCATTTTAGTTTTTCAGTGTTTGAGGTTAAGCTTATGATTCATAAAACATTTCATGTTTGAGTTTTTATATATGGTTTATGGTCTCCATTATTTTCCCCTACCAATGTTTGTGAGTTTTGGTGTTTTGATTTTTAAGGTACTAATTCTAAATAAGTTGGTTTCCTGTCAAAATGATTGGATATGAAGTTTTATGTTTTTCCCCATAAATTAGTTCATTTATATAATGCTTAATTTCATTTTTATTGTCCAAGTATATATATGCTCAATTTTGTGAATTCAGTATGCTACTATAATATGAATGGCCTTCATTATAACCACCATGTTCCATTTTATTGACCACTTATATTCTACATGAGGTAGAAATATTAAATTGTTAAACTTGAGTTCGGTTTACTCAGCTTTCAAATGTTTTTATTTTTTTACAATTCATTTATTTAAACATGCCATGTTTTATGGATTTTAGATAATTATACTTGATTAGCCATCATATGGTAAATGAAACCCAAAACTTCTATTTTTCTTTCCTGTGGTGTCATGGTGTATAGGAACTCAGTTTCTAGAGCCTCATTTACATTGATGTCTATCAGGTATTTTTTGAATTCAAAGGCAAAGGAAATGAAGACCTAGACAATTCATTGCATAATAGGTATGTTCCTAAATTCTTGGTAGAAAATTTCCGTCATAATGTATTATAATGAAATTCAAGTTCTTTTAGCTAAAATAGTATCAACAGGTTGGTATTATTGGCATGCATGATTTATGTTAGAAAAGCATTATATTTAACAGATGATGAGAAAAGTCACTGTGTTTCAGGGATGTTAATACATTGTTTTTGTGGCATAAAAACTAAAGAACATTTTTAAGGCAGAGAGAGAGAGGGATCACCACCATTCTCATACCAGCACATTCAGGCCGACATCCACCAAAATAACCCTGGCACTGCTATCAGTAAAGGTTTTTTAAATATATAAAAAATTTGACATTAAGTATGCTAGGTACAAGTTTACTTGATGTTTCCCTGTGTTGTTATTTTATTCATCATGAGAGGTTGATTTGATTCATCTTTAATATTTCTATCTTAGTTGCATTAGAATATAGAGTTTACTATCATGTTTTCTGCCGTAATTTTTTAGGATATAGAACTCTTTATACCTTCAATTTTCTTTGGTGTTTTTGTTTTAATCTTAATTAGTAGTTATTGAATATTCAATTTTAGTTTAATTCTTTTTCATATTGACACTATTTAATCTATACATTCTAATTCAAACTTGCTAAACCTTATAGTTTTAATTGGTTATGATTGAACACTGATACTATCTCGGTTCAAAATTTCAAATTAGTTATCTTTTTAAGAATGTTATTGGAATTCTTATATCTCTATAATATTATTGGAATTATATTCACTTAAGTATTTAAAATCATTTAAACTGAACAAAACATTAAACAGTTTATGACTTAACCTAGGAACTATTTAGTCTTTTCTTATAAATCAAACTCAGAAGGCTCATATAATAGTTTTTGTAGGGATAAGGGCCCAAAACTATATATTGGGCCTTGGCCCTATTCGAGGATGTTGGCATATCCGAGGAGGAACAAATAGCCACGAGAGATTCTAGTTCAAGGTCTCATGAATTAGAAAGGAGTAGAAGGCGGTCCGAGAAGGAATTCTCCTCCACCATGACAAATATAGCTCAGATACTTATTCCAACGATGAAAATGACCTCCATAGAAGCTCCAGTGTTAGAAGCGTGCCTCACAAACACACGAGAAAGAAGGAAACCCAAAAGTATCTAGGGAAAAGTAGCTACCTCCGCATTAAATGCATTGCAGCTACTTTTCTAGCCGCATTTATATGGAGAAGACCCCTGAACAATACTTCCTTGGCTACCACGACTCACAGAGAGCCAAAAAGGGTGTCTAATGGGATGAGCGCTCAAGTAGTGGCTAGTACGATTGACAACTGGAGGGCCAAGATTACCAATAAAGAGATATATAATGTGAGAGACTCCTAAAGGAAGGGGATTTGAGAAATTGAGAAAGAACACTGTAGCGATCATAATTGCATTTATAATCAGTTGTATTGATTTATGCCAAGATGCACCTTCTCAGACAGGGAATTTATTTGGTCCTTTGTGCCTTGTTCTGGCTTGATTATTTTTTAAACTCATACTAGCCGTTGTTAAATTCATTAGGGTCTAGTTCTTTAACCCACTCTCTACAAATTTATTGTACTGAGCTCACTAAGCCAACATCCCACACCTCTTAGGATTGCACCTCAGCAAAATTTGGGAGCATTAAGAAGCCTGTGACTGTTTCACTTCAAAGCATATGTATCCAGTTACAAAACAATATGAGTAAATTTTTTTTTTTTTATGAGATTTATTTGAATGGTATGTACTATTTTTAGCTCCACCGAGCAAGGTTTTTTTTTTTTTTTTTTTTTTGATTGCCTCTTCTTGCATATACGGTAGTTGGGAATGATTTTCTAATGTAGTCTCTGATCATTTTTCCTTTCATAACAAATGTTTATATGCATATTACCATGTCGATTTACTAAAATCATAGTTTAGATGCGACGAAACTCCTGTTTTTATGGTTTTTTAATAGGTCAACATTGGGTATATCTGCAATTAAAGGAATAAGGTAAACAAATTGTAACGATGCAGCGCATGAATTTCACCAATTAGGTTCTCCTCTTGCTATTTAAACAATTCTTAGCTTATTGTACATAATTTAGTAGGCTACCGTGTACAAAATGAAAAATACGCTCAACTTTTATTTTTGCAGCTAGGAGTCACGAAATTCTCTTCAGGTATGTTCTATATTGTCAATTTCAAGGCATGGCATATAGGTAGAACCAAGTTAGTTCTTTCAATACTTCACGAGCTGAGTGGTTGCATTGATAAATTATATTATGTTCTAGTTTTTTGCATTTTTTTAAAAACAATATATGTTTTTGGTGGTTTAAAACCCCACGAACAAGCTTTAGTTTTGTTAAGCAGCAGCAGCAGCAGAAGCACAAAGTTTATTTAAATAGATTTTTTATATTACAATATTTTTTGAAACTTGCTTCATTAGCCTCACTTAGAATTACAATTTTTTTTTCTTTAAAATGATATCAACAAATCATATACATTTAGGGAAAAAGAAAATTCTAATATGCAGTATCCATTGATCACAATCTACGTTTTTGGCAAAGAATGCGGCATAATAAAGTATAAATATATATAATTAATTAAGAACGCCCATCTAACTTTCAGCCATGTCTACATATGAAAAGAGAAAACTCAGAAAAGTTATAGTGTTTCACACGTCTAAATACACAAAACCAAATTCAACACCGGTTTTGTATTAAACTATTTGACATTTGGTTTATTTTAGGATTATAAATGTTATTTTGAGCTATGAATCTAAATTTTTATGTTGTTATGAAGAAATGTATTTATTTTTCCACTATTGTAAGTTTAATTTTTTCCCCTTATTTGTTAATATATGTTACTATGATGAAGTATGATTTGATTTACTTTTCATGATGTTATATAAAAAAGAAAAATATGATGCTATAAAAATGCAACAACAAAATTATAAAAAATTATAAATAAAATTTCTCTGCATTTGCACGGGTTACAAGCTAGTATATATTAATAGCCAAAGTTAAGAGAAAATCCAATTAGATTTCAAATTAAAATTTAATTAAAGTCTAATTTTGCAACATATGTTTTATCTCATTTAAACTTTTAAATTTTTATGCCAAGTAAGTTAATTTAGTGTAAAAAATGGATTTCAATTAGAGTTTAATTTTCGTCACATGTCTCTTCTAATTTAAAATTTTTTTAATTTTTATGTCAAATGAGTTAATTCAATATAAAAAACAAAGAGTCCAATATATATAAACCTAGGTAATATATATATATATATATAACCAAATCTTAGAAAAAAAAATTGATTAGAATCAAAATTAGGTTTTGCATTTGTTAGCTTTTCATACAAATTAAATTGTTTAGATTGTTGCTATTATTATTATTATTTTTTTTTTTTTTGAACTAATGAGTATATTTTTCTATACTATTTCTGTGGGGGCAATCTTTCCTATGTGGGACAACAAAATTGCCTAAGGTTACAACATGATCTAATCCTTGGCCTTAAAGCAAAAATTGCCCCCACAATTTCTATTTAGATATTTTGTATGTAAAGATTTTGAATATAACAAACTGTAATTGAGCTAAACAATCCATGCACCAATCACCATTCAATTTAGGAGATATTATTAAACCAATTTATTCTTTTTATTTTGTGTTGTATTTATTAGAATTTCACAAACAATGATAATGAATTGATATTATATATGTAGTGTCTAATAGTGATTTTCAAAATTCTATATATAATAGTATTGTAATGAGAAACTTAGCGTAATCAATATCATTAAAATTTCTTTCTCAAAAAAAAAATATCATTAAAATTTCACGATTTTAGTACTTCCAAATGTCTTAGTCAAACTAATGTCTTATATATTTAATAATTTAAACTAATATCAATAGCACCATTACAATTTATCATTTTTGTACATAAGTATGAGTTTTTTTTTTTTTTTTTTTTTTTTAATACGTACATAAGTATGAGTTACATCCAATACTAGTATAATATAATATTTGCCAATTGAGCTGTCACATCTACAACCACGTGTAATTAATTTATATAAATAAATAAATTAAAGGAAAAGACTTCAGCTTTTCTTCCCCAAATTTGATGTCTAGCTTAGCTCTATGAGGTCAGAGGTTTGAATTGCAGCATCTGTCTAAGTAGTATAGTATGTGGGTCTTACGCCATGAACATCGTACCAACTAAATTTGGATCTTTTTATTTCCATTGCATATTTGGGTTAGAAGCTTAGGCCTGTTTGGTTTGTGTGATGGGTGTGTATTCATTTTTTATTTTCATTTTCTCTTCTCATTTCCTCTACTCAAATCTTATACTCATTTTTTGTTTTCAACTCATTTTTTTTGTTTGGCATCAATTTTCAGCATGTCTTCCCTAACTCTTTTTTTTCCTGACAATCCCAACGGATACAAATGCATATGAAGCCCCTCCTACTAGAAAACCATTTCCCTCCTACAACTAGCCCAAGTCAGAGTACCTGAAAACAAACACCACACAACTGTGGATCCCCCATCAGATTTCAACAAACTCACCCCCTAAACAAATTTCAGCAAACTCACCCCCTAAACACCTCAAAGGAGTAGATAATTAATTGCTAGTGGGACCATAAAGTTGGTTTTTATAATACAAAAATGCCATATATTTTTTTTCACCAAAAATGAAAACGTCGAAAAATTGTTTTCCTTTTTTTATTCATATTTACTCTTTTTGGATTTCGCAAAATAAAAATGGAGTATAAATTTGCGAACCAAACCAAATTTTGGTGGTAGGTACCATAGAAAACTGAAAAAGAATACAAAAAACATCACTTTTTTTCTTCAAACCAACCAGGCCCTTATGCATTGCCGCTCTCATCTTTTTGTGATTTTGAGTTTTTGTTTTTTTGGCTTCATTACCGTAACTACTCTCATTGTGTTTTTATTATCAAGAATAGGACACCGTTTTATTAAGAATAGGCAGTGAAAGAGATTTGGAGGCAAAGGTTTCAAATTTGGAGGAGAATAGCGAATCGGTTGGGTTTTTTTTTTTTTTTTTTTTAATTAAATAAGGACATGTGGTTGTTGACGAGGTAGCTCAATTGGCAAAAAAACAAAAAACAAAAGTTTATATTAATATCATTGTTAGCAATGTGAACATTTTCCATCCACTATTTAATGGCATAAACTACTTTCATATAATAGTAAAAGGTTAGGGACTAAACTTACACATTTGAGATATTAGAGAACAAATTGACAAAGTGTAAAAGTTAAGGACCAAATATATAATTTAGGGCAAAATTTAAGTACATTACCTTATGTACTGTTCCTTAGGTTTACCACTTAAATTTTAGCCACGTCGACAATTAATTAATCACCACAATCGGTGTGAAACACTTTAACTTCAAAAGAGAGAAGGTAAAAAAAACACAAATAGTCTCACTTCAACTTTCTTGTTCTCAATCTCCTCTCACCGATTGAAGACTATGGCTAAAAGCTAGCTCCAAGCTTTGCCATTCTCCACTCATCGCTGCTAACGGCAAGGCCTTAGCTCTCTCTCTCTCTCTCTCTCTCTCTCTCTCTCTCTCTCTCTCTCTCTCTCTCTCTCTCTCTCTCTCTCTCTCTCTCTCTCTCTCTCTCTCAGCCATCCTAAACTACAAGACCAATTTAGATCTGCTACTGCCACCACCGATGATGGCTCCTGTAGTGACTGGCAGTGAGGTCAATGATGGATGCCTTCGAGTTTTCTTTCCAAACCCCTAAAATTGGGAGAAAAGGCTAGCCCCGAATGATGTGCTTAAAACAAAGATACAAGAAAATCCTTGCTGGCCTTTTTTCAAATCCTTGCAGTAAGAACACAATAAGGAGTGGTGTTTTTTATGGCCAAACAGGAAGGTGTCAATAGGTTTAACGGTGTTTGCCAATTTAATTAAATGACCACATTGTTAAAATTTAAGTAGAGAACTTAAAGAACAATAACTAAGATACTGCACTTAAGTTTTGTCCTATAATTTATCCTGAAAAGAATTTTTTACAAAATGAAAAGAATAAATCTCTTAGAAATTGATTTTATATATATATATATATATACACACATATATATTATTTAGAAGCATTTACTTTGGCTTTTTTCTAAAGGCCTGATTGTTTGGAGTGAAAATGGGGAAGATAGAAAAAAGGGTTGGTGGTAATTACCATTCCCACTCCTCCTATATAGGTTGGTTTTTTTTTTTTTTTTGCTAACGCAGTTTTATTTTTTATTTTTTATTTTTTTTCAAAAACTTGAAAAATAAGACATACCAAATAGACACTAGGTTTATCTAAATTGACACTAAGTTAAGTATGTCATTATTAACATATGCACAAGTACACAAGAATCATTGGTATGGTTTTATTTGTGGCTATACTTGATTTTCTAAATTAACCCACTAGCCTTTTGGCAAATGGGCTGTTTGGGTTTCAAAAATGCTAATTCATCACTGAAATATCATCACTCATCACTTATCACTAAAAATGTTAGGACATTTGTGTTTCACTTGATAAGAACATATGTCATTCTTTTATGTAATTAGCTAATTTTTTGACAAAACGCATTTTACTTGTATTTGGGTAGATCTAGGATGTGTTCGATGCTTCAAAAAATCTTGTTTCAAGTCTAGTATTAAAGCCATGCAAGTCTGTCCAAAAAGTAAGTGAAGAAGTGCTGATTTTTGAATGCTCGATAGTTGCTCAACACCTCTTGACAGCTAGGCTATCTATCAAGATCTTCAGTTGATTGTTATCACAATCTTGACACCTCTCAATAGCTGGTGGATCGATCGAGCAATTTTTTGTCCCCTCGATAACTTCTCGATAGCTCGCAATAGAAAGGCTTAACACCTCCTCGACACTTCCTCGATCGATCAAGAATTACTGAGCCTTGCAAAATTCAGATTTCTAGATCTAATTTTCAGCCCATGCTGACATGTATGTGTAGGGTTTCTTTTCTCACAACCCTAGACCTATATATGGCTTATTTTAGAGGCTGTCACATAAGAGAATACAAGGAGAACGTATGCAAAAGTTGACCGATGTCTTATTCTCTCTGAAAGAAGCTACTGCATCTTTTACATCTTAGGGTTTTGTAACCAAGTGCTTCTTGATCTTCATTGTTGATAAAGTGAAGAACTTTGCAGCCAACATCTTCTTCAAGTTGATGTACTAGTCACGTACTGGGAGCCATGCATCTTTGGTTAGTAACGTAATAAGATCCGTGCATTAAAAAGGGTGGCATTCATATATTGAAGAGTTCAGAGGTTTTAAAGGTATAAGGTTTTTGCTGTAGGTTCATCTACGGGGATTGTAGAGTCTAGGGACAAAGCTTTTTTGTACTAAATCTGAAAATTCTCTTTACTATAGTGGATTGCTTTTCAGGAAGGTTTCCCCCCAAGTTTTTTACTGTGAAATTAGTTTGTTTTATTGGTTTTCCTAGATAATCATATCTTGTCTTATTTATTTTTTCGCTATATGATTTTAACATGATATTGATATTTGTTTGTTTTAACAAGGTTTATTCATAATTAATCTAATTAACAACTTGGGTTAAAAACTTGTTAATTCTATCAACTGGGGTCTAAATTTCCCAACAGAAAATACCCCAACTTCCTAAGGTGTCATGTTTGGCACTTGTTTCCAACTTCTAATAACTTAAGTTTAACTCGAAAAGGTGGAACCCACAAGTTTGTTTTTTCAAAACGGTAATATTACTCTTCTTGTTGCCCTTACCCGCGTGATATTTTCTCTCAGCCCACTCTTTCATTTTTCTCTCTAAAAATTTCAAGCAAAGAGAAAGGAGCATTAGTGAAAAAGAAAGGAAAGCAGATCAAACATAAGCAGATCACACACACATCACAAGGCTACAGTTTTTCTAATACACACATATACCAATTTTGAAATAAACCCAATGCCCAAAACAAAAATCTTGTATTTTCAAACCCCAAATCCAAATCCAAATTCCATTTGTCAAACCCTCAAACCTAAATCAACCAAATCCCCAAATCCACAAACAATTACAAAGGAAGGAACTTTTAGCTCAAAGAAAAAAGAGAAATTTGAGCAAATAAATAGAAAGAAAATAAAAAAGAAAGAGGGTTTCAAAAAGAGGGTGGAGCTTGAAGCTTAAACCATGGTGGTTCGGTTTAGAGAGGAAAGTTGAACGTGGGAGAGCAAGGCCCACTTGCGTTGAGCTTGAAGTTTCAACCATGGTGGTTCGATTTAGAGAGAAGTTGACAATGAAAGAGCAAGGCCCACTTGGGCTGAGTTTGAACTAAGGGACTCAAGACAATGAAGGACTCAAGAGTGAGATCCATCTCAAGTTGACTTGTGGTGGTGGCATGTGATGCTCATGTGGCAGTGAGTTATGGGTTATTAGAGGTATGGTGAAGAGAGGAGATGTGAGCTGTGTGTTTGGGGGGGGAAAAAAAAAGATGAGAAAGAGAGGGGGAGCACGGGTGCATCATGAGACAAGGCATAAGGTGGGTCCCATCTAGTTGAGTAAAATTACAAAAATGCCATCATATCTCAATTTCCATAACTTGAAAACACCCAAAAGTTGTTTTCAGTTTTTTTCACTCATCACTCAAAAATCAGAGTTGAAACAAAAACTAAAAACAAATCCAAACACACCCTTCTGCCATGGGACCCACCAGTTTTGAGTTATGGGATGAAAACAGAGTGATAGGTAATAGAAAACATGAAATCCAAACAACCCCTAAGTTTCTCTATTTGACAACTATATGTAATACGCATCAATAGCATATGCAACATTCAAAGAGATGAAAACTTTTCAAAATAATTTTTATTAATTTAAATTTTTGGGTATTGATAAATTGATATACTATTAGACATATAAACAATGCATTCTATTGGCAAATAAAGGAGACCTTAATATTATTTCTATATTACAAAAAAAAAAAAAAAATTAATTTTTTTTCCTATTGGTTAAGAGGGGGTTTCTTCCATATGGTGCCTTATAGCAACATGTTGCACCCCTATAAGTTTATTAGGGCCTATTTGGTTTGAGCTAAAAAGGGGTGGATGTTGTATTCATTTTTAGTTTTTTGTGGAACTTACCACTAAAAAACTTATTTGGCTTTGTATTTGTATTTATTTTTCATTTAGTATCCAAAAAAATAGGATTTGAATACAAAAACTGAATACAAATTTTTGGTGTTTTCATTTTCTTAAAAATAAATGCAGTGGCATTTTTGTAAAAAAAAAAAAAGAAAAAAAAAAGAAAAGAAATGCTAACGAGTACCCTTAGGGCACTGGTTAATAATCCATTTAAAGAAAATTTTTATGGGAAAAAAAGTAATTAATACTTTGACAGCTTTTTTCATTTCCCATAAAAGTGGTATCAAAACTTTCCTAAAATGGATTATTAACCAATGTTTTAAGGGCACTCGTTAGCATTTCCAAAAAAAAAAAAAATCAAATATATGCGTCTCACTATCTCTGACTTGTCACATCAAAGAACACCCTCTCTATCTATTTGTTGGTGCTTGTCATTAAAAAAAAAAAAAAAAAAAATGAAGGGAAAGACAATGTAGAAAATGATACCAAACAAAAAAATAGATAGAAACAAAAAATGAGTACAAGATTTGAGTATAGAAAATGAGTACCGAAAATGAAAATAGAAAATGAATACATCCTCATTACAAACCAATATTTGGCTTGTCAAAATTCATTACCAAATGATATAAACATTTGTATGCAACATGCCTAGCCAACTAAGAGTCTAAGATTAGAAGAAAAGATGAAATAGGACAAAGAGAAAATAAAAAAATTGAAGATACCTAGAAGTAAGAGTTTTTGGTGTAACTATTAGTAAGATTATTTTTTAGTGTATGCAACCAGACTGAAAACCAAACCATTGTTCTCACTCCCATAGTCACAGGAAATGGTAAGGTTTTGGTAGCGAAGTTTTTTACGAAGAGAAGAATCAACATGGATGCCGTTCTACGCACGCTCAAGAGTATATGGAAGACTAAGAAAAGCTTTGACGTTAAGGACCTTGGCTCTAATATGGCCTTGGTTTTGTTTGATGAAGAATATGACCTGGACCACATTTTGATGCGTGGACCATGGTCCTTTGACAAGTATCTCCTTGGCTTGTACAAGTTAGGAAAGAACAAAGCAGTCAAGAATGCACGGTTTGATCGTGTTAGCTTCTGGGTGCAAATACACGACTTACCAATTCAGCACATGAATAAGGAGAACGTAGAGGCAATAGGCAACTCGGTGGGCTTAGTCGAACAAGTAAATGCTTCTCCAACAGGTGACTGCCGAGGCAAATGCTTGCGGGTTCGTGTTAATATGGACATGGGCTAGCCTTTGTGCCGTGGGATCAAAGTGGATGTGGAGGAATCATCACCTCAGTGGGTTTCCTTCCAATATGAGCGTATGCCTATATTTTGTTATTGGTGTGGCTTGCTTAACCATGATGAACGGGATTGTAAACTCTGGGTACGCAGTAAAGGCACACTAAAGAAAGAAGATCAACAATATGGGGTGTGGATGAAAGCAAGTTTGGAGAGGCCCTAGCAGCGCCCGGACGTTGCTCCACCACCACAGCGAAATCGCACTGCCACATCGACACCGCTAGAAATCCCAACACCAGCACCGGCCACCACAACAATAGTCAGCAGACCTACTGCTAACACTGCTGAAACAAGGGACAACCCAAGCACCTTGGCAATTAATGCTACTCAACATATCCCGACACATGTGGAAATATTAAATGAGACTGATCTTTTCGAGTCCCACCTTGATAAGATTGACAGAGATTTGGCAAAAATTCCGCAAAAATAGCCATTGACTTCAAAAAATATTCATACATAAACTCCCATTACTGCGGCCATAACGGATGCATTGATACTGGATCCCGAGATATCTCCTCCATTCACTACAACCATTACTAACATGGAAGTAGGAAAATCTTCGATCACAACTAAAGGGCCTAAAGCACAACATGGACCTACCACTGTTGCACCAACTTCCATGGCCCAATAGCAAGCTACATGGAAAAGTAAAAATAAAGCCCAAAGACCCAAAAACACCATGGACATAGACAAGCCACATGTGGGCCCCAAACGGAAATCTATTGGCCTTCCTCTTGAGGTAAGCTCGAGTATAGACAAGAAATAGAGAATGGAAGATGAAACTATGTCTCTGAGCAAACTCTTTGCACAAAAAATAGGATCAGCGATGGCTACTGCGCGGCACTACTGGGTCCAATGAGTACCATCAGTTGGAACTGTCGGGGGCTTGGGAACCCCCCCACAATTTGTGCTCTAAAGCGAGCACTGCAAAAGGAAGCTCCCTAATTTGTCTTCTTCATCGAGACGAAACTATCGCAGGAAGAGATGAACTACAAAAAACAAGAACTTGGGTACACACAGGGATTGGCAGTATCTAGCATTGGTTAGAGTGGTGGTCTTGCACTTCTATGGAAGCCAAATTCAAAGGTAGCAGTTTAAGGTTTCTCACGGTAGCATATTGACGCTTTTATCACATGCACTCATACTGGAATAATATGGAGATTGACAGGCTTTTATGGACAACCAGACACAAGCAAGCGTGAGGAAACATGGTCTTTACTAGAATCACTTGGACAATTCAACCAACTCCCTTGGCTCTGCATGGCTCTGCATGGGGGATTACAATGAGATTTTTAGTCAAACCAAGATGTCGAGAGGCCGTGTCCGCCCTGCCAGACAGTTAGACGGGTTCCACCATGTCATAAACTCTTGTGGCTTCCATGATTTGGGATATGTTGGTTCTCCTTTCACCTGGTCCAAAAGTCATCGAACAGAGGGCCGTTTGCGCATTCGCCTAGATAGAGCACTTGCAAATAACGAATGGAAATGGCTCTTCCCAAGGGCAGTTCTCCATCATCTCCCATACTCAACTTCAAACCATTCCATGCTGTCTTTCCATTCCAAAACGACTCACCATTATAAGCGACCATCAAAGAGAACTTTTAGATTCAAAGAGATGTGGTTATGAGATTCTTACTGTGTAGAAGTGGTACAAGAATCCCAGTACTAAGGACTATATAAACCTGGTGGCCATTAGATTACGAACTGTCTTGAAAGTTGCAGGGACAGGTTGATAGCGTGGAACAAATCTGAATTTGGACATGTGGGACACAAGATTGACAGCTTACAGAAAAAACTACAAGAGCTTGAATTGCTACCAAGTACCACGACAACTGATATTGAAATTAGGGAGGTCCGTAGTGCTTTGAACATTTGGCCGGATGCTGAGAACATCATGTGGAGACAACTCTAGGAATTTTTGGTTCACAGAGGGAGACTGAAATACAAGCTTTTTTCACACAAAGGCTAACAATCGCAAACAATGAAATACTATTCATGGCCTATGTGATGCAAATGGGGAATGGTAGGAGAATGAACAACGGATTGAACAGAGTGGAGTATTTTTCCAACATGTTTCACTTAAATGGCCCTACGGACATAACCGAATTGATTGATGTTGTTAAACCTGTTGTCTCCGTTGACATGAACAACTTTTTGACTCAAGAATTCAGAGCTGATGAAGTTCACATAGCTCTCAAGCAAATGCACCCAAAGAAATCTCCAGGCCCCGATGGTATGCCTCCTCTCTTCTATCAACATTTTTGGTCCTTGGTTGGTGATTGTGTTACAAATACTGTTCTAGATTTTCTTAATCATGGTATTACCCCACCAAATTTTAATGAAACCCATATTTTACTCATCCCAAAAATAAAGAACCCCAAAAATATCACCCAATACCAACCCATAAGCCTTAGCAATGTGATTTCTAGATTAGCCTTAAAGATTCTAGCCAATAGATTGAAATGTTTTCTTCCAAAAATAATCAGTGAAAACTAGAGTGCTTTTATGTCAGAGCGCTTGATAACGGATAATGTTCTAGTAGCATTTGAGCCTATGAACCACATTAGACACAAAAGAACTGGTAAAGTGGGGGACATGGCTTTAAAGCTTGACATGAGCAAAGCTTTTGATCAGGTTGAATGGGGTTGTTTAGAAAAGATAATGTACAAAATTGGCTTCCATGATATGTGGGTAAAAATTGTGATGAGATGTGTTAGTTCAGTTACTTATTCCATAAAATTTAATGGCCAACCTCATGGACATATTATCCATTGCCACAAATCCATTCCACTTTTTAAAAAAAAAAAAAATGATATGTGCACACAATTTTACAACATTTTTACAAAAAATTCTGAATGGCAGGTTGTTATTGTTGGATTAAAAAAGTAATCTCTGTGTTAAATTCAAATTTGAATTAATAACAACTAATCACATGTGATTTGTTGTGAAAATATTGTAAAAATATTGTGTATGTAAAACTTTTTTTTAATTTTAATTCCTCCCAAATTTCGGCAACCACTTTTTTTCCCTCCCATTTTCGACAATGGCGTTGCCACAATTGCCAGAATTTTTTTTTTTTTTTTTTTCCATTTCAACAATGCCATTGCCACAAATCCATTACACAATTTTTTTTTTTTGAGAACTAATATGCGCACACAATTTTTACAACAAATCCTAAATGACAAGTTGTTATTAGTTGTTATTGTTGGATTAAAAAAGTAATCTCGGTGTTAAATTTAAATTTGAACTAATAACAATTATTCACATGTGATTTATTGTTCAAATGTTTTAAAAATATTCTGTACATAGCACTTTTTTTATTTTAATTTCTCTCCAGATTTCAGCAACCACTTTTTTTTTCCCCTCCCATTTACAGCAATGCCATTGCCACAATTGGGTTTCCCCTTTGGGCACCCCCCTAACACAAGCAATACACTTCAGGCACTCACCCACTCGGGCAGATTTTTGGGCAACAGGAATTTCGGTAATACCATTGCTGAAATTCCAAATTTTCTCTCTCCTAATTTTTCTCTTTCTCTCTCATTCTTTTGTTAGAATTTCAGCAACACCGTTGTCGAAATTTAGTCTCTTTCCTCATTTCCTTAAATAACTTGGAACAATGCCTATAACGCAAATAAATTTGAGATTCAGCAATATTCAGCCAAAAGACTCTATACTATCTCACAAAATGCCATTTGCATAATATTTTCTTTAAAAAATTTCAATGATAGGAATGGTCAAAAGCATGATCCAATACAAGAAATACCAAAAATATATGTGTAAGGACCAGATTTGTGGCTCAATTCAGGATGAGTAGACTTAGGCTCAAAAGGCCCAAAACAATGAATTTGTAGAGAGTGGGTCAAAGAACTAGGCCCTAGTGAATTGGATAATGGCTAATATGGAATTGGATGGCAATCATGCACAAATAAGAAATACTGACATGAACAAACTTTTTGTCTGAGGAGGCAAGTGTGCCTATAAATCCACTCAACAAAGTCCCCCCACTACTTACATTGTTACCCTCAAGTTTTATACTCCCATCCCCCTTCTTTCATCCTTCCACGTGTAGATTTGGATTGATAGAATTGATACTTGTCCCATCAGCCCCTCCCTAAAGTCTTTGGGAGTAGCTGTAAGGCTATAAAGCATTGCTCAGTCAGCTGCAGAGCATTCAATGCTATGTTAACAGTTCTTTCTTAGAAATTTCATAGCTCTCCTTTATCCTTTTCCTTCTTGATACCTATCTTCTACGGTAGAATGGTCCGGAGCGTTGCTCTTGATGGCAGACCATATCTTCTGACCTTAGCCTCGCCCAACTGAGGAGGGATTCTTCCTCGGGGCACCCCTTAGGTGGCTTTAATAGGATTTTTCTCTTCACTTACTAATGCATATCTTTATGAAATTGTTTTACTCGTCCTCGGATTGTTTGGTATCCTTGGGTTAGGCCCTTGGCCCAATATATACGTAGATATAGGCTCCAGGGCCTTTCCCCCCTACAATATGCAAAACAATTTCATAACAGAATTTATCTTTAAAGAATATGAGGACAATAAAGGAGATAAATTGCATTGAATGAAATCCTACAAAACATGTTTGCTAATCATTTCAAATTATACTCATTATTTACAAGAAAAAATAATAATACATCATATTATTTACATTAAAAAAACTAATACATATTAATTCCAAAGTTCATTGCAAGATGTAAATTGCTAGGGTATTGCAACAATAAGCAACACTGATACAATGATGGATTGGTATTACATTTTGTGCGTGCTTTGTGGAAAGAATGTCAAACTACAATTAGGATCATTTTGGTGTGCAAAATGTGAAACAAAAACAAATTTCTCTATCCCAAGGTTAGAGACACTCGCATTAACTACATACTCTCCAAATATTTATAATATATTCATCTCACTATAACTATTATATATACAATTGCAAACTACTTAAGATACATAATTCAAATTGAAGTTTTTAATGTAACTGACAAAACAACTTTTGTAATATTTGATCAAGATACTGAGAAAATCTTAAATAAATGCTTAAAACAAACTAAGTTACGATTTATTTAAATTATTAAATTATCATAAAACTATTGGTCATAATGGGTTCGTTTGGATTGAACTTATTGTTGCTGAAACTGAAAACTGAAAACATTGTAGCAAAATAATTTTTAAATATGTGAATAGTATCATGGGACCCATTTTTAATATTTTTTATTGCATGAACAGTGCACGCATTGTTCACGCACTATTCATGCACAGATTTTTTGTCTCCCAAAGTCAAATTATGCGGCCAAAAAAAATAAAAAAGAAGAAGAGAAACGCAGATTTGAGGAGACGTGGACGCGCAAATGCGCAATCCAAACGCCCTCAATATATATAAATTCCTTATATGCAAATTGATATTGCATATGCAGATTGATATTGGAGAAGGAATCTCACATGATTTGAAGAAAATTTTAGGGAAAAAAATGCATTTTCCTAATTCATTTGAATGAATTCAATCTGATTGATGGTTTTGAAAATTACTTAGTTACTAAGATTTTTTATGCACCTTCAAATGACAAAAAGGTACGGAGGAAAATATATATATATATATATATATATATATATATATACAATCCAATATGCTACATTAACTCTTTTGCAACACTATTCCTAAATTAGCAAAATATATATATATATAAACATACAAAAAATTGTCATATCACTAAAATTTAATATGAATGCAAATACTTAAGAAAAATCTTAGCAACAACACATCCGCAAGTCCAAACTTTGTAAGATCCAATCAAGAGTCTTCTAATCCAATACCAGTTCATTAGTGATTAACACAAATAATGCAATAAAAGGAAAAAGTAATGAAAGCTCAAAAATTGAACAAATAGGGATAGACCAAACTTCAAACATTGAAGATGAAGAAACAGATGATGATAATACCCCTTAACAAGCTTTACAAGCATCGCCATACCACAATAATAAAGCAATGAAGAAATTAAAAAATAAAATAAAAAGATTTTGTAATGAAGCTCTTTATTACATCACATAATAAAGATCAATAATATGGAATGAATTAATATGCTTTTATCAACTTTTATTATAAAATATTACACCAAAGTTTTTTTTTTTTTTTTTTGCTAATTAATTACTTAAACTCATTACTAACAAATTTTTGTAAAAAAATATGCTATAATATATGTATAACATTCTCTAAAAAAAATTTTATATAAAATATTATAACATTATCCATACATCGCACAGGCAACATAGTAGTTATAGTTATAAAAGAGTGGCAGGTTTTGCTACTGAAATCTTGACTTGTTTCTTTGTTACCGTTTTGCCAAGCATTAGATTAAACTCATAATGACTATAATTATGAAGCTTGTCATAAAGAAATTGAAAATCGATTTTCTATGTTGAAGGAGGATATAATTTATTGCACTTATGTACATATTTCCATATGGTGGACTGTTCATTGGTGGTAAACCCTATTCTTTCTATGTTTTATACTGTTGTGCACCTAAATTCCTGTCAAAAAAAAAAAAAAAAATCTTGCATGCATTATAAATTTCGTACTAAATTTGGTGTCAAGACTTCTCTCACTTAAATCTAGTAACACTTCAAGTATATACATAGACTTCCACAAAATCCTTGTACCAAATTGACAGAGAAGTACATATGGCAGTGTCATTTTAGTTCATTTATATATGAGTGGCAGATGTTAGAAACTGAAAGAATATGGATAGACACTTAATGTGAGCATGTCCCTCTATTTGCCTCAGCTTGTAACATCTAGGAGTAATGGTATTAGACCGTTACACTACCCCCACTAAGTCCACTATCCCACTCAATATTAATAGATTGGTGTGTATATAAACACCAAGAATGGTACTCATTGTACAGGGGAACGTATTCTGCATATCTCTTAGTGTTTACAGAGTTTTGTGAGGCTCTTAGGTTGTGGGTTATGTTTGCATCACTCTAGTAGTGTGCAACACTGTCGGAGAAACATTTTTGGTTCGTGGGTTACACAAACTAGAATTCAAAACGTGTTTGGATAGCTGGTCTGCGTGGAGGCTAGCTCTGGACAGCGTAGAACAACCTCAAAGTTCCTGGGTGATCGTTAGTTTAGGCCAAGAGGGGTATGCTTAAAAAAACCGATTATTTAAATTCCGCTGCAAAGTCTATTTCTTGCATTGGTATCAGAGCATTTATAGGTTGCTCTCGATGTCATAGGCATATATGATTAGTTCTTAATGCGTTTTATGCTTCTATGATAAGTTATGAATTTCTATACACCTCACATAGCCTTCAATGGCAAGTTTTGATTTTGAGTTTTTTGTGCCTTAAAATTAATATATGTTATTTATATTACATGTATTAATATCTACCTTAAATTTCGTAGCAAATCTCTAAGTGTGCCATGAGATATAGTTTCACAAAACTTAGAACATTGAAATTTTAATGACAAAACTGCTCTTATATCATTTCTATTTGCAAAATATGATTTCATATTATGAATCTCTATGTTATAAGCTTTAAATTGATATATGGTACGTTAAAAATAGACTTGAAATGAAGAAGATATGAAACTTTGAAGTTCATATCTAAAACTCATACTTTACCGAAAGATAATTGATGCTGGAGGTTGAAGAGAGCCACATGGGCCTGTGGCAGTTCCACTTGCAAGGCCTAAAGTGACAGCCAATCAAAAATCACAAGAGGGTCCCACATATGTTTGTTTTATTTTTTATTTAAAAAAAAATTAATTATACACGTGCACCACACTTTTGAAAGTAGTGTAAATGTACAGTGCCTATGCCATCTTTTTTTTTTTTTTTTGGGATCCTTGTCTCTTGTGAATTGTTTTTTTTTTTTTTTAATAAGTGAACTTTTAAAGCAAAAACAATAAAATAAAGAGTGGGAAGATATATAGACACAAATCTATGCATGTATCAAAACCAACATGACTATTGACTAATCATTCATGACAAGCTTGAAGATCGATTTACAACAATCACCCAAAGATGTTAAGATTTTTCCTACAAAGATATAAGTGTATAAAGAACAAGCTAAACTCGTAAATATACAAAGTCATTAGTACAAAGGTACAAGGCAAAACTCACATATGATATGTGCTCAAACATATACAATCAAACTTTTTAAATTTTTCACTTTTTATGTGGTTTTAGATTTTTTACTCACACAAAACTGAAACATAAAAGTAAGATAAAAAAACAAAACAATGCATAAAAATAAATGCAAGATGCACAAAATGCATGTAGATACGACATTTAATGCATGAAGGGTCCTATAAAGATCGAAAGAATTAGATCAAGGACTAAGAAAGCAAAAGCCCAACCATACGAACCCTACCTTATCCAAACGGAATGATTGTTTGGAATGAATGTCTCAAGAAAAGTAAGACGAGGGTTGTAAGAATTAGCACCAGATATGCACATAGTCAAGGAGTTAAGGGCATTAAACATTTTTGAAAGCTCAAAAATGTGTTGAAAACACAAGAGCAATTTAGACCCTCAATAAAAATTATGGCTTGATAGATTGTACACTAACTTAATGCTAAGTGCGGAACAGTGTAAATGCGAGCGGATGAACAAATAAACTACTCTAATCCATAAACTAAACAATACAGCAATATAATGAAATATAAAAGAGTAGGGAAGAAAGATGCAAATACAGAAAACACCGAGACATATTTTCGAAGAGGAAACTAAAGAACTCGGTGAAAAACCTCTCCGCTGCCCTTCAAGCAAAAATCGATCCACTAGACAATCAGTTGGGATACATGGGTTAGTAAGAGACCCTCCAAACCTAATCTACCTGATGTACCTAAGCCCTTCAAGCTCCTACTCCAACAAGGCTTATCGAAACAGTGTCTTGTCTAGCACTCTGAATCCTGCAACAAACTCCATGTTGCATCTGCCATCCTTGGCTTCTTCTAATGCTTCCCAACAGCACCAAAACATCACACAACAGTCTCAAAGGGTGTGGTAAGTGTTTGGTCTATCACCCTCTCAAAGGTAGGGAAAATGGAGAGGGAAGAGTTGAGGAGATACCACAAGTAAGTGTATAGAGAAAGGTAGAGATAACAATCTTTAATTCTCAATGTGTTTGGCTAGGGTTTTTCTCTCTGAAACATTCCTCAACATTTGTGGGTAATGAGGGTATATATAGGATAGGCACAGAAAGTGTGAGTCATTCAGTACAGGCTGACAAAACAGATAGCCTCGCAGGTGTCTCACGGAAAGGCCTTACCCGCGAGATACTCGCGAGACACAACTGTCTCCACCTGGCCTGACTCTTCGTATTCCAGCATGTGCAGGGCACATGTTTCACTTCGGGAGAAGCTAAGTCGTGACATACCCGCGAGAATTCTTCAGCCTCCAAATGCTTAAGTCTTCACATTCTCTCTCCATCACACAACCCTTACAACAAATCCCACAATAGATAAAGGTTTAAATAATTAATAATAATTACAATCAAATTTGGCACAAAATAAAAGCCAACAAAATACGTAGTTGTAAATAACAACTTTACAATCTCCCCCTTTGGCTATTCCATGAAGAAACCCTAAAACAGACTCTAGACTTACGTGAGTTTGGGAATAAATGCAAAACTCACTCACGCCTAAAATAGAAGCTGAAAGGCTCTTGAACATATGAACAAGTAAGTCCTGAAACACAACAACACAATAGTATCATTGTTTGCAGAAAACTTAAAATGCATATGGAGTAAATATAATGTGATCAAGCAAAATGGAATAAAACATTAGGCCATGGCAAGATCAAACAAGCAATCACTATACCAAAGTGATCACTATGTTCATTGTTCGTTCACACAAGAAATGAACATCCGGACATGCAAGATAATAAGCTCATTTGAATAGTATCATTTGCAAATCCAATACTCAACCAATGCAAAATACACGAAGTATTTGCATCTAGGAAAAAGTCCTACTAGGGCACAAGAGTGTTCATCACTCAATCAATGCATAGAACGTATATGCATCTAGGAACAATCCTACAAGGGCACAAGAGTGATGTACTGAAGTAAAATGTATGACATTAAACTTCAAGAACACAAGCATAAAGGCTGGATAAACAAGGTACTGCATATGCATGGCACAAACCATAAAAGCCTACAAAACATTCATAGAAACAAACCCTAAAAACTTACAAAAGCAACATGGGTACAAACAAGATATGCTATAAAGTATAGAGAATATCACAAAATAAACTACTAAAATTATACTGAAATAAAAACAAAGTATCAAAGCTTTAAACTAAAAAGTAGTAAAACAGTTATAAAAACTAAAAGAAACTGAATTAAGCCGTCTGTAAAACCAATAACCAATGTTACTATGTTTCTAAGCTATGCTCCCCCTAATGCTGTGCAAGCTCTTCTTCAACTCCCCTTCAAAATTTTCTCCCCCTTTTTTACCAGAATGGCCAAAGGGCTAGAACTAATCTGACTCTGAATCTGAGCCTTGCTCCATAGACAAGTCTTGTATCTGTGAAGATACTGCAGTGACCTGTCCTTGGAGGTATGCAAACTGGGTTGCGGTGTGATGCACATGGGATTCAGGCACAGCAAACATCTGGTCCATTTTAGCTAGCAAGAGATCAAGTTTCCTCAAGCTTTGTGATGAAGCCGAGGATGATGGTTGTGCTGAAGTCGCTAGGGCAAAAGTGAATCTATCAATCTCCTCCTCTATATCTCTACCCTCATCTTGCTCAACACGAGGCTGTGGGATGGTTTGCACACCAGTCTTGGAGCCTTTGATGTGTACTATGCTCCTAGTCAATGTATGACCACCAATGGGGTAGTCCCTCTGAACGACTGTGAGGCCATTGGGTAGTTTGAGCTTTGCTTTGGCAATCAATCCCATGATCAAAAAAGGAAATGGCATTACAGTTCTTGTATTCTGCTTTGTAATACTCTTCTTCAGGACATGGATGATATGGCCACAAATGTCTATCTCCTTATGAGTAAAGAGATCATACAGGAATCTTATTCTCGGAGCAGATAGTGTGGTGAGATTGGTGATCAGATACAAATTATGAATCATCACATAACTTAGTGTCCTCATTTCCAGAGAAAATTTGATTGTGTTCATGGATGATTTCTTCAGTTCATCACCAAGAACTGTAATCATCTCAACAGTAGAGCCCAATCTGTCCTCATATGCAATTGTAATTGGCTGAGATGGAGGACAAATTTTCAAAAAGTCTTGGATGATCTCTCTAGTAATCACAAATTCTTTGTGTCTTACCCAGCACTCAATACGATCTCTGTCGACAGTGGCATTTAAGAAAAACTCTTTGATTATCTCAGAATAAACAACCTCAACTGGATTCAACAGCTTGGTCCAAGTTCTATCTTTGAACACTTCAGGGATGAAAGTGTCCTCAAGAGTTTCTAACTGAACCACTCTCTCCATGATGATCGTCTTATGCTTATAGCAATCATTATACTTCATATCTGCTTCAGCGGACTTAAAATGATCAGAATCAATGCGTGCACGCTTTGAAGTTGGTTTCTTCTTAGCTACATGCTTGGTAGGAGATATCTACACAATTTCACAAAGTAGAAAGGGAACATGTGCACAAACACCAAAACAGAACACAAAACTTGATTAGATTCAGGTTAGTTCCAAAACAAAGTTAAAGTAACTTAAAACGGAGCATAATCAACTCTAAACAGTATGCTAAACAGAAATAGACACACTGCATGAAAATAAGTAACAGTGCATGTGTGTGCATCTGTGTGTATGTGTTGATGCATGTGTGTGCAGCATACGATGCATGATGAGTGCCTAGGTGTGTGCATGGCATGGCATTAAGGCATAAAATAGGCAAAGTGTGTAAAATACATGAACAATGACCACACTGAGTGAAACATGATCAAACAAGTGAAAACCCATAAATTGAAATCACTTGATTCCAATTAGGCACAAAAATGTCACTCGGACATTTTGGCAAACACTTAGCATGCACAAATGTACTTTAAGCATGAACAATGCATGAACATGTGAAAATCTACCCTTAATAAATGTTAAAATGCCACAAGGGGCCAACACAGATGCACAAACATTAAATGGGACACAACCCAATCAAAAAATTTGACAAATTTTCACCCAATTTAGAAAACCAACTCAAATTTTCGAAAATCCCCAAATATCAAAACCCTAACAAAGATTCTACATAAACTAAGAGAAACTTGAAGGAAAATGCTTTAGAAGACATACCTTGAAGTTGACAATGCAAAAAAGATGCTTGAAATTGATGGGTTTGAATGAAATAGTAATTTGGGTTGAAAAGGGTTTGAGAGAGGTTGAGCGTGGGAAGTTTTTTGTGATTTGAAAAACTGTCGCATCAGCAATATAAAACTGAAAACATGCATTTTTTGCGGGTTAGAGAGTAGCGAAACAATCGCGAGACAGTCACGAGAATGGCCACTGAAGCACAAAACTTTTGCGAGAAGCACTAGGTCGCGAGACAGTCGTAGTAACTTCTGTCTGAATTTGGAAAAATCCAATTTTTAGCCAAACAGCACTTCACGAGAAGCTTTTTGTTGCGAGACAGTCACAATACAGTTGCAAGAGTTTCTGTGTGACATGATGAAACAAATTTTTCTCTCAAGCCCTTTTCGCAAGAAGCTCTAAGTCACGAGCTTCTCGTGAAACAACCCCTGAACCAGTTTTTGAAGAAAACACAAAAATGTATTTTGAACAAAAACAAAGGACACAAAGTATAAAATCACTTTCAAAAACAAATAAAACACTCAAAAATATTTTTGGGTTTGATCAACAAGTTCTTGAGCATACACATCACATTTGAACATATACAATCACATAAATGAGATAGGCATTGATTGAATCAAAGTCTTCTGTGTTGTGTGTGAGAATCAAATGTGAAATAATCCTTAGACCAGAGCGAAGCTTCAATGATCAATTCAATCGAGTCGTGCACAACTGATACGAAATCAAGTGGACTGTCTCCATTATAGAAATGAGTATATATGATCTCCTACACATTGAATACATAACTTAGAAGCTTTTTATTTGGCTTCTACATAAGGCATAACAATTGGTCCATTTTATTTTGTTTGGACAAAAACATCTCATTTTGAGATTGGTGCTTAAAATTTATGATATTTCAACATTGATGATTAGCCTTTGGATTTTTTAGCACCATACAAAACATATTAAAAGGAGTCGCTTTCCCTTTTTCATAGTCGAATACTAGTGTGTGCGACAGGGTTTTGCAGCTCAATATCTCTTTTCATTTGGAGATTTACATTTGGTGAGCTCTTGTAGTAAAAACATAAAAGTAAGGTGGGAAGAGATATGGACACAAGTCTATGCAAGTATCAAGACCAACAAGACTATTGACCAATCATTCATGACAAGCTTGAAGATCTATTTACAATAGTCACACATAGTATTCAAGATTTCTTCCACAAAGAAATGAATGCATACATAACAAGCCAAGATCGTAAATACACTATGCCATTAGTACAAAAGTATTAGGCCAAACTCACATGTGACATACATAAAACAAGTGATCAAACTTTTGAGATTTTTCAATTTTTATGGGTTTTTGAATTTTTGAACACACTTAAAACAGAACAAGAAAAGAAGATCAACAGAAAGGCAATTGGTACAAACCAAAAAAATAAAATAAGAGAAACATGCTATAAAATGAAGGCAATGCATGATAAGATGCAATAGCAAATGTCCCTAAGCATTGGAAGAATTTATGCATGGACATGTTATAATGCTTATGCATAAGTACCCCTCTTCACCCACACGTCATGTGCATTTGGGATGACATCCTTAACAGATTGGGTACAAGAGTTTGGACTTTCAAACCTTCTGGTGAAACTCTCCAAGCAGTTGTGAAGGCACCGATCATTTTTATCACATCCATCATTCCTAGATCATAGTTTTGACTTCTTGGTTGCTCACTACCCCAAGACCTCATGTCATTTCTCCTTCCTCGTGACCGCGGTGCACTTGCATTGTTGTCCGATCTTAGCTTTTGATAGTTGGGTCTGGTATGTCCTTGCAATCTGCAATAATGACACACATAATCCGTTCTAGGACCCTGTTGTGATCTTGGGAGAGATCTTCCTCTGGTTTCACGTTTGAACACATATTGAATTTAGGGCTTATTTACCACTCGTTGATCAGCCACACTCTACTTCTTTTCAGTCTTAACTTTCTCAGGAGTTAGCTCTTCAACGATATCTTTGGTCTTCATGAACTTCACTTCTTTGGTAACTTTGGCTGATGAGCTGCTCCCTCCGGTATATCCCAACCCAGACTTGTCTGAGGAAGGTTTTTGAGATGAGATAATATCATCTAACTTCTGGGAGGAGACTTTTTCTATCTTGGCATGAGCTTGCACTACTTCTTTCTCAAGAAACCTCACCTTCGTATAGGCTTCCGACAGCTCACCATTTAGTGTCTCAATCTCACACTTCGCCTCTTTATATCGTACCATAAGGCTTTTGTAATCTTCCTTAAACCCTCTTCATCTTTTTAATGGCTGCGTTAGCCACCTTTGCATATCCACTGGTCTTCTCAAGGAGGAAATTATAAGTCTCTTGCAGACCCATTTCTTCTCCATCTACCTCATCTTCAAATTCCTCAACTATTCCAACTGATTCCAGATCAAAGTGCTCACCAAGCTCCTTCACAAGTGCCCCCAAATCATCTGAAGAATCCACATGAGCAATGGTCATGAAGGCAGAGTAGTTTCCCTCTCCGTCATAGCTCTCTTTCGAGTCTGAATCAGAAGAGTCTAAATCACTGAGCGTTGTGGTATAAGCCTTACCTTTTCTTCTTAGAAAATTTGGACACTCCTTCTTTAGATGTCCATGGCCATTGGGCTCATAACACACAATGTCTGAAGAGGATTGAGAATCCTTTCCTTCTTTCCTCTTAAACTCTTTCCTATCACCTTTAGAAGATGAAAACTTTCCTCTGTTGAAAGGTTTCCCACTGTTCTTCATCTTCAGAAATTTGCGGAAGTTTTTCGCAAGAAATGCTACTTCCTTCTCAACTCCATCTTCTTCAGAGGAATCATCCATTCTTTCGGTGATGGTTTTAAGAGCAAGCAATTTACTCGTCTTATGGGAAGACAGTCCCAGCTCATAAGTTTGGAGAGACCCTATCAACTCTTGGATTTTGATCTCATCCAAGTCTTTGCTTTCTTCTATGGCTGTAACCTTTGCTCTAAAACTTTCAGGCAAGGACCTCAATATTTTTCTCACCACCTTAGTATCTTCAATCTTCTCCCCAAGATTGAGTTTAGCAATTACAATTTCATTGAGCTTCCCATAGAATGAATCAAACGATCATCTTCACCCGTCTTGAGCTCTTCAAACTTTTTGATAAGCATTTGGAACTTTGTGTCCTTCACCTTCTTAGAGCATCCACAGCAGTGGATGTAAAATTTTAGCTATTTAGCTACACAAAAAGCCACTTTATCTATTTTACCTACACACCTGCTACAGCAGTGAATCTATTTTAGCTTTTAACACAATAAAATAATATAAACCTCACAATAAAATAATATAATCACTACAATAAAATAATATATCCCACCATCATACAACTACAACCACACCCACAACCACCATCAACACCACCACCGCCACCACTACCAGCCCACAGCAGATTAAAAAAAAAAAAACCAAATCTCCAATATTTTTCCTCACAACCATAGCCACAACCACCATCAACAGCAATCCACAGCAGGAAAAAAAAAAAAAAAAAAAAAAAAAAAAAAAAAAAAAAAAAAACCCAAATCTCAGATCGGCGGCGTGATAACCACTAGCGGCGTGAAAGAATCAATATCCATAAGCAAGCACTCCGATCAGGGGCAAGCTCCATGGGTTTCCCAGTCAGGAACTCCGATCGGCAGCGAGCTTCGTGGGTCGTGATCGGAGTTGGTGACCCAGTCAGGCACTCCGATCAGCGGCGAGCTTCGTGGGTCGATGATCGGAGTTGGTGACCCAGTCAGGGACTCCGATTGGCGAAGTTGAGAGAATGAGACCGGAGTTGATGAACGAGAGAGAGCAAGAATAGAGTGAAGACCGGATTTGAGAGGTGAGCTTTGACCGATCGGAGATAAGAGGTGAGCTTTTATGAGAGAGATGAACAAGGGAGTGAATGAGATGAGAGTGACCGGTTTTGTGATAAAATGAAAAAAATAAAAGAAATAAAGTTGGATGGTTAATAAAATAATATTATTATTTTTAGCTTCAAGCTACAGTGCACATCTATTTATAGATGTGCACTGTAGCAATTCATCTATAATTTATACCTATAGCTCCACTGCTGTAAGCCTTTTTTTGTGATTTTGGAGCTAAATTTTAGCATTATAGCATTATAGCTCCACTGCTGTAAATGCTCTTAGTACCTTCATATGTAGTCTCCAAAATCTCCCAAGCTTCTTTGGCTACAATCATATGAGAGATCCTGTGAAATTCATTAGGAGACACACCACAAAAAATAGCATTTAAAGCTTTACTGTTAGCATTGGCTGTCGCAAGAGCTGCCTTATCCCAGGTGGATTTTTCAGCCTCTGGCCTGGTCCAACCTATTTCAACCGCAACCCACACGGTGTCATCAATAGAACATAGAAATGCCCTCATTCTAACTTTCCAGAAGGCATAATTGTTACCATCAAAAAATGATGGAACATTTAAGGATTGAGACCTATCCATCTCAAAAAGGGTCAAGAATCACACTCATGTATTTAAACCATAACAAGTGTACCTACTCTGATACCAATTGAAAGCTCAAAAATGTGTTCAAAACATAAGAGCAATTTAGACCCCCAATAAAAATTACAACTCGATAGATTTTACACTAACTTAATACTAAGTGCAGAATAGTGTAAATACGAGCGGATAAACAAATAAACTACTCTAATCCATAAACTAAACAACACAGCAATATAATGGAATATAAAAGAGTAGGGAAGACGGATGCAAACGCAAAAAACACCGAGACATATTTTCGAAAAGGAAACCGAAGAACTCGGTGAAAAACCTCTCCGCTACCCTCCAAGCGAAAATCGATCCACTAGACAATCAGTTGAGATACATGGATTAGCAAGAGACCCTCCAAGTCTAATCTACTCAATGTATCTGAGCCATCCAAACTCCTACTCCAACAAGACTTCTCAAAACCATGTCTTGTCTAGCTCTTTAGATCCCGCAACAAGCTCCATGTTGCATCTGCCATCCTTGGCTTCTTCCAATGCTTCCCAGCAGCAACAAAACGTCACACAACACTTTCAAAGAGTGTGGTAAGTTTTTGGGCTATCACCCCCTCAAAGATATGGAAAATGGAGAGAGAATGGTTGAGGATATACCACAAGCAAGTGTATAGAGAAAGGTGGGGATGACAATCTCTAATTCTCAATGTGTTTGGCTAGGGTTTTCTCTCTGAAGCATTCCTCAACATTTGTGGGTAATGAGGGTATATATAGGATAGCACAGAAAGTGTAAGTCATTCAATATAGGCTGGTAGAACAGATAGATTCGCAGGTGTCTCGCGAGAAGGCCTTACTCACAAGATACTCGCAAGACATAGCTATCTCCCCCTGGCCTGACTCTTCACATTCCAGCATGTGCAGGGCACATGTTTCACTTCGCGGGAAGCTAGGTTGCGGCATACCCGCGAGAATTCTTTAACCTCCAAATGCTTGAGTCTTCACACTCTCTCTCCATCACACAACCTTTACAACAAATCTCACAATAAACAATAGATACAGGGATAAACGATTGATAATAATTACAATCAAATTTGGCACGAAATAAAATCCAACAAAATACATAGTTGTAAATAACAACTTTACAATTTTCTTTAACAACATGCTATTTTCACTCAAAACCAGTTTACTCTTTTTAGCACAACTTCCAAGAAGCTCAAATTTCTTTTTTCTTTTAATTGTTTTAAGGGCATGAAACTTAGAACACTGAGGTCTTAGATGACCAAAAACACCACAATGGTGACAAACAATTTGTTTAGATCCACTACGCTTTTTGGGAATGGATATAGCAACATGGTTTTGTTCTCTCTTCAACTTATGACATTGAGGCCTAATATGACCAATCACACCACAATAATGGCAAGTAGGAACAAACTTTGATCCATCCAAAATCTTTGGTTGAGACCTAAATGAATGCTTTGACTTAAGAGCCTTTCTCTCCACCTTTTGGTTTCTTTTATGTGGAGAAATGTACACCGATTTGTCCTTTGAGGTAGAACATGCAATAGGCACAAAATTGGGTACCACAACATGATTGCACCAAATATTTTCATCCTTTTTATCAATAGGTTCAACAATCAAACACTTGGCATACATTTTAAGAGATTCATTTTCACATTTTAGCTCATCAACAAGTTTGTTAGACAAAACAAGTTTAGCATTCAAGTCCATATTCAAACATTCAAACTCTTTTAGCTTTTCAAGAGAATTTTAAGGAAGTTTCTTATATTTTTCAACCAATTTGTTGGATTCATTGAGCTTAGCAATCAAATTATCATTTTCACAAAATAACTTGTTCAAATCCTTATTAAACTTCTTAGTTTTTTTCTTCAAGAGTTTGATGTTAGGAATATTAACAACATCCAAAGATTCATGTAACATAGCATCACATTATAAGAATTATCACTCATGGAGGTATTTTCACAAACACGTGACATGCTACATTTATCATCAACTAAATCATACAAAGAGGCATACAAAGCAGAATCCATGCCAAATAAACACAAGGGGTCAAGGATCACACTTAGGTATTTAAACCACAACAAGTGTACCCGCTCTGATATCAATTGAAAGTTCAAATAGCGTTGAAAACACTATCAACGTTTAGACCCCCAAACAACAAATTACCAATTCAAGTTTTATATCAAACAATGTATGTGTGGAATATGATAACAAGCTTATAACAAAATTGATAAACAATCTAAAACATAAATAATCACAATCATAGCAGTAATTAAATGGTAAAGATAAAGGGAAGAGAGATGCAAACAAAAAGATAACACACGATGTGTTATTGAAGAGGAAACCAAAGCCCTCAACGTAAAACCTTTTCGCCACCCTCCAAGCGGTCAATAATCTACTATAAAATGTAGTTGGGATACATGAACAGCAATAAACCCTCCAAGCATAATCTACCCAAGTACCTAAGCCCTCCAAACTTCTTGCTCCAACGAGGTTATGCCGAACCTTTGTCTTTTCTAGCTTGCTGGATTTCGCTATAAATCATAGCATCAACCAATAACCATTGGTCCCTTCCAAACAGCTTCCCTTTGCACCAAAAGACCTTCTCACAGACGTGGGTGTGGTGAGAAAAAGATTTGGTTAAGAACCTCTCAAGGATGTATCAATGGAGAGGAAGAGAGTAGAGGAATTTGTAGAGTCTCTTAGGTGAAGATTGTGGATGAGGCAATCTTCTTTTCCTCTAGGGTTTCTCTCTCAAAATTCTCTCTAGAAACTCTCTAAATTTCTTGGGAATGAGGGGTATTTATACTAGGGTGAGAATGGAATGCGAAGAGTTATTTTTTCCCAAATAGGGTGTTCTCGCGACTTGACCTCGTGACTGGGTTGAGTCGTGAGTTTAAACCGTGAGCTAACGACCTGGCCAGCTTAGGACTTTTGTCCTATAGTGCAACAGCTGGCGTGACTCTTCAGCTTCTGGCATGCTTGGCACGTGCGCAACTTCTGGCGATTTGCAAGCTGTGAGCCAGCCGCGAGATCTAGTCACGAGTCTCTATTTCTTTACACAATCTTGAGTATTTCTTCACACTCTCTCACTCACTACCCTTACAAGATTCCCATCTAAATACAAGGTTACTAATTGTTAAAATACAAGCAAATTTGGTACGAAATAAAACCAACAAGATGGTTAATTAAATTCAACATTACAGATATAATTTCTAAATTTTTTAATTCCATGATTATTTCTTAGTGAAATATGGTTTAAAGATATTTACACAACGTTAAATATTATATTTAGCGCGACAAAGAAATAATTATTTCTTAGTGAAATAATGAGATATCTATATGAATTGTTCTTATGAGTTTAAATTATGATAGCATGTTTGGCTTAATAGTTAATTGATAAAATTGGTGAATTGTTTTTAATACATATTTTTTTTGTAAATATGAAATATAGAATAGTGAGAGTATGGTTGAGTTGCGTTATCTCCCATACATAATTTTGCACGAATAAATTAAAATTAAGTTTAAGAATAAATACTAGTGGTGCAAGAGATGATTAAGAAGTTTAGAGAATTTTCAATCTTACAACGTGTGTTGATTATCTAAGTTTATTTTTTGATCAAACATCAAAATTTTTGAGATGTGTGTGTAATGTCCCATTTGTGAAATTTTGTAGTGAAATGGCTTCCAAAGGTATAGTTGTTGATCTCAATAAAGGAGAGAAACTGGATGGTGAAAACTATAATATTTAGCACCACAAAATCCAATATATGCTGAATGAGCAAGAAGTCCTAGAGACTCTAACTCATTCGTTGTGTAAACCTGATGAGGGAAGTACTAAGCAACACCAACGTGATCTTGTTACCTATGAAAGTTGGCGCAAGAAGGATTTATGTGCGCGCTTTACAATGTTAAGTAGCATGCATAATGACTTGATTGGTGAATTTGAGTAGTATACAACTACACAAGACATGTGAAAAGCTCTAAATCTAAGATATGGAGGGACATTAGCCACTAAACTGCGTGGCTTAACAATGAAATTTGATTCATATAAGAGGCGCTCTGAACATACGATGAAGCAGCATCTTAGGGTGATGTCCTCCATAATTCAAGAGCTCAAAACAACTGGAAACAATCTTACTGATGAACAATAAGTCCAGGCAGTGATTCGTTCACTACCAAGTTTATAGGAGATGATGTGTCAAAACTTCACACATAATGAGAACATCAAAACATTTGATGATGTGGCTCGTCACTTGGAACTTGAAGCTGAGTGCCTCGAAGCAGCCAAGCCGATTAGTTCTGTGCACATGGCTGAGACTAGCTCGCGTAAGGCACCTAGGCCTAAACACAAGCAACCTAATTATGCTCCTAGACAAGAGAGACCAAATGGGCCACCGCCTAAGAAGGTTAAGTTTGTCAAGCGCAATACTAGAGGAAAGCGCACAAAGAAGGACTAGTCTAGGTTGACTTGTTATAATTGTGGAAAGAAAGGACATTTTGCTCGTGATTGCACTGAGCCAAAAAAGGTAACACCTAATCCTACATCTCACCATGTTTTTGTAACTAGTCATGTCCTCGTTGCTAATTCTGCTCCTATGTGGACTATAGACTCAGCAACAACAGAACATGTAGCGAGAGATAGAGTGGGATTTATGGAGTATCGCTAGATTCCTGTTGGGTGTAGAGACATCAAGGTGGGAAACGGAGCTAGCATAGAGGTACTTGGACTTGGTACTTACAAGCTAGAATTGCGAGGTGGTTGCACTCTATTGCTCCATGACATGTTGTATGCTCCAAAGATCTGGAGGAACTTACTTTCCATAGTTACTTTGTTAATACTTGGTTTTTGGTTTATTTTTTAGAATAATTATGTTTTATTGCATTTGGGAACAGTTTATTATGGCAGTAGTTTTATGTCAAATGGTTTTTTAATTTTGGATATTGAACATTATAATAATGATAGTTCAGTTTTTTTGACTTCATCTGATAATGCTTTTGATAATTCAATTATATGGCATGCTAAGCTTGGTCATATAGGGCAAGAAAGGATGAGTAGGTTAGCTAGAGAAGGCCTTATGGGCAATCTCGCTAAGGTCACTTTGTCCACATGTGAACATTGTCTTGTGGGAAAGTAAAAAAGAAAACCATTTGGAAAAGCCACAAGGGCATCTTTTCTGCTGCAACTAATCCACTCTCATATATGTGGTCTAATGAATGTGAGGACAAGCGAGGAGATTTCTACTTCATCACATTTATAGATGACTATACACGTTATGGTCATGTCTATTTGATTTCTCATAAGTCTAAGGCTTTAGATTGCTTTAGACGATACATGAGATTAGTTGAGAATTAATTAGACAAGAGCATTAAGGCTCTCAAAACTAATCGTGGGCGTGAGTATCAATCTGAGCAATTTAAGGAGCTCTGTGATGAAAAGGGAATTGCAAGGTAGTTAACAATGCCTTATACACCGCAATAAAATAGTGTGTTGGAAAGGAGAAATCGAACACTGCTAAAGATGGTTAGGTCAATGATGGCGCAAGCAAACTTACCGATTTCGTATTGGGGGGATGCATTTTTGACTGCAGCCTATATACTTAGCCGAGTGCCCTCTAAATCAGTATCTTCCACACCTTATGAACTATGGACCAGCAAGAAACCTGACTTGAATAACTTGCAGCCATGGGGTTCAATAGGTTATGTTCACAATACTTCTCATAGATATGGGAAGTTAGGGCCTAGAGGAAAGAAGTGTATCTTTATAAGGTATTCTGAGCATTCCAAAGGCTATATGTTGATAGGTGAACAACTTGATGGAAGAATAACTGAATTGGAGTCACGTGATGTTGATTTCATTAAGAGTGAATTCCCTAACATATTTGAGGTTGAAAATAATTTAACTCTTTATGAAATGATGGATCAAGAGGTAGGTGGCCCAACTAGACTAGTAGAGGACAAGGAAGAAATTCCTAAAACTCCTAGAGACAGTGGGAGTGACTCAAAACGAAGTGGAAGCACACTACTAGAAGCTGATCCACAACAACCTCAGCCATGTAATAGCAATCGTGGAAATGGTCATCGTCGTCGTTTTGAGATTGAGAAGGAAGCTTTCATAATTGCTTCACAGGATGATGATGAGCCAAAAACTGTGCTAGAGGCTCTCTCATCTTCTGTTAGTGATGAGTGGATGAAAGCAATGAATGATGAAATGGAGTTTATAAGGACTAATCAAGTCTGGGATCTGGTAGACCTACCGTCAGGGCGTAAAGCAATTGGGAACAAATGGGTTCTTAAAATCAAATGCAAGGCAGATGAGTCAATAGAAAGGTATAAAGCTCGATTAGTGGCAAAAGGATACACTTAAAAGGAGAGTGTTGATTACGAGGAAACCTTTTCTCCGGTTATGAGATTTGCCTATGTTCGACTCATTCTGACCATTGTTGCAAACTTGAATTTGGAATTATACTAAATGGACGTTAAGACAGCTTTTCTCAATGGAAAGCTAGATGAAGAAATCTATATGGATCAACCTATTGGCTTTATGACCAAAGGTCAAAAGCACAAAGTATGCAAACTTAAGCGATCCATATATGGTTTCAAGCAGTCATCTAGATAGTGGTATCTAAGATTTCATTGAGCCGTTCTATCGAATGGGTTTACGATGATTGAAGAAGATCATGGTGTCTATGTAAAACGATCCAAGGGAAGTTTCATTATTTTGTCATTGTATGTCAATGACATATTATTGGCTGGTAATGACATGGAGATGATTATCGCCACAAAAGGTTGGTTATCCTCTAACTTTGAGATGAAGGACATGGATGAGGCAGATTATATTCTAGGGGTTAAAATCCTTAGGGATCGCTCAAAGAAACTTTTAGGTTTATCACAACAAACCTACATTAAGAAAGTTCTTGAGCGCTTCCAAATGCATAATTGTAAACCCATAGATACTCCAGTTGCCAAAAATGAGAGCTTAAGCCTTGATATGTGTCCTAAGACATAAGATGAAAAAGAAAAGATGGCTCGTGTTCCTTATGCTAATGTAGTTGAAAGCTTGATGTATGCAATGATGTGTACTCGACCTAATATATGTTGTGCTATTGGATTAGTAAGCAGATTTCAGTCTAATCTAGGACTTACTCATTGGAAAGCTATTAAGAGGATATTAAGGTATCTAAAAGGGACAGCAGACTATGTCCTTTGTTATCAAGGTTCAGATTTGCGTATGATTGGCTATAGTGATGCTGATTAGGGTAGTGACCTAGATGAACACAAATCTACATCTGGATATGCTTTCTTGCTAAATAATGGCACCATCACTTGAAGTAGCAAGAGAGAACCCAATATAGCATTATCAATTATGGAAGCAGAGTATGTAGCATGTTCAACAGCTGTTCAGGAAGCAATTTGGTTGAGGAGGTTCTTTCAGAATCTTGAGGTTATCAAGGATGCCTCAAATCCCGTTACGGTATATTGTGATAGCATGGCAGCACTTGCCTATGCTAAAGATTCTAAGTATCATGGTAGAACCAAACACATTGATATACGATATCGCTACATTCGAGACATGGTTGCTCACAATGAAGTGGTTCTAAAACACATTTCTGCAAGCCTCATGATTGCTAATCCTCTTACAAAGCCTATAGGAAGGGATGTCTTTTAGGCTCATGTTAGGAGTTTAGGGCTACGTAAAATATGATGATATGTTGTTTTTAGTTACCATTTATTGTACTCTTTTGGGATATTTTGTTTTAAATGCATATGATGTTATTCAGTTAATAATATGTATGTATACACACACATAAACCATATGATGAGTTTTGTGGTATGAAAGGTATGTCGGCAGACCTAAGTCGGCTCACTCACACGAGCGATCGCCTTTGGCGCTTAAGTAGTGAGCAGAGATGAGATATTGTGTCATTTAATGCTTATGTAGCATATATAGATGGTAGACACAAATAGATGTTGCCTTAATTGGAACTAAGATGAGGTCTATAATATATTTATCTTAAATAGATCGTACATGGATAGCCTATGATCCATGTAGCCTGTGGTTAGCCAGATGAGAGACCTTATTTGATGCCTGAGTTGGCAAGCGAATAAAGGACTCGAGTTAGGCGCTTGAGTAGTGACTAGACTAAAATTTGTACGGTATATTAAGTTAAGACATACACTCTTACTTAAGAGAACTCCATTGTAGCATGTATTTCATACTACATGTGCTTGCTCGACCAAAAGCGGAGGTGAGAGAATAAATCCCTGCTTCTACACCATGTGAGTCCCATGGATCTTTCATTAAGATCCTACTTATGCCCTTGTTACTTTTGATTATGTCATGAAGCTGAGGTTTTGATGTCTGCTACTTTGGCATGTTACCTATGGCCATGTTGGATTCGGTCTAAAGGGACATTGCTGGGAAAGCGATTGGACCAAATTTGAAAGACATGAGCGCAAAGGGAAGACTATTTTTTGTAACACATCCTTATATTTGTACTCACTATCGATAGGTTATAGCATTTATGGTAGCGAAATAATCGTGATTACGTTTAGATAGTTATGATGGATCAAGCATAAGTCTGAGTATTAAACTCAAGAGGGGTTAGAGATACTTGATTCGATGTGTTAATATATGTCTAGGGCATAACGAGACACTTTAGGGATGTTGCTATGCTGGTCTTGGTATAAGATTTAGTATAGTGCTCCCAAATATGTTTTTCAAGTGTGCTCAGCAGTTGCACAACCTATTTGTCAGTAAGAACGCACTGAGAAACACATTGAGAGATGGATAATAGGGCCATGCCCACAATGGATAAGTGGGAGATGTTAGAAACTAAAAGAATATGGATAGACATCCAATGTGAGTATGACCCTTTATTTGCCTCAAATTGTAACATCTAGGAGTAATGGTATTAGACCGTTACACTACCCCACTAAGTCCACTATCCCACTCAATATTAATGGAGTGGTGTGTATATAAACACCAAGAATGGTACCCATTGGACAAGGGAACATATTCTGCATATCTCTTAGTGTTTACAGAGTTTTGTGAGGCTCTTAAGTTATGGGTTATGTTTGCATCACTCTAGTAGTGTGCAACACCATTGGAGAAACATTTTTGGTTTGTGGGTTACACAAACTGGAATTGAAAACATGTTTGAATAGCTGGTCTGCGTGGAGGTTGGCTCTGGACAGCGTAAAACAACCTCAAAGTTCCTGGATGATCTTTGGTTTAGGCCAAGAGAGGTATGCTGGAAAAAAAAAAAAAAAAAAAAAAAAAAAACTGATTATTTAAATTCTGTTGCAAAGTCTATTTCTTGTAGTAGTGCTATCACGCTCTTGCATCAAATGCATGCACGTGGAGTGAAATGGCTTAAGGCTTTTAAGTTTTTAACCCCACAATTTAACTAGCTAGCACACTGTTCGGTAAAAGAGTCTTCACAGTCTTTTAATACTAGGAGTTTTTAAATGTTCGAATAGAAAGAAAAAACCCTACCTTCATGTGCCAAACATGTGATTTACCTTAATTTTAAAAAATTTAATAAAAAAAAAATGATAGTTGTCATTTCTTGTCTTTTTTTTATTAATATTTTTATGTGCAAAGTGATTTCTACTATCAACATTCGGTGTCTCACTCTCATACCAAGGATTTGGAATGTGAGTCTGGCAACAAATTGGAGCATGTGTGTTTAGTATTGTTTGGATTTGCATTAGATCTCGCATAAGATCACACATGTTAAGAAAATATCTAAGTTATACAAGTGCTTAGAGCATTCTTATTAAGGATTGTATATCCTAAAAGATGCTCTTTTTTAAGATTTATAACCCAAAAACCTGCTCCATCAGACCGTGTATATGCTATTAAATTTACAATCTTGCTACAGTGCACTCTCATTTTTGAAAGCGCACTGTAGCAAGATTATATAATATTTTATTAATTTCTTTATTCTCTCTCTAGCTTTCTGTCTCTCACATCTCTCTCCTTTCTGATTTCTCTGGTTCTCTCTCCGTCTCCCACATCTCTCTCTCTCTCTCTCTCTCTCTCTCTCTCTCTCTCTCTCTCTCTCTCTCTCTCTCTCTCTCTCTCTCATTTCTTCACTACCTCACAACAAGATCATATGTTTGAGATCGGCTTGGTGGCAAGGAGAACGACGTGATGGCATGAGATCGGCGTGGAGACCGGTGTGGAGATTAGCGTGTTGTGTATTTTCTTGTGGCGATTTTTGGTGGTTCTTGTGGTGGTGGTTTCTTGGGTTCAGATTAGGGTTCTTGGTGGTTCTTGTAATGTTTGGTGGGTGTTTGGTCCATCTGGGTTGAAGTTGGTTGTGGTGGTTGGGTTGCTGGGTGGTGGTCATCGGAGAGGTTGGGGTGGGTTTGGATGCGGCGTGTTATGGTGGGTTGAGATCGGGGTTGAGGTTCAAATCGGGGTTGAGGTTGCTAGGGTGGTGGGTTTTGTGGCAGGTTTTGGTTGCGGTTTGGGCCGTGTTTTTTTTTTTTTTTTTTTTTTTTTTTTTGGGTTGTTTGGGGTTGGGGGTTTAGGTTATGGTTGGTGGTGGTGGTTGTAGTTGTGGCCGTGGTTAGAGGTGATGAGCCTGAAAAGCTCAAGCCATGGAGGTTTTGAGAGCAGATATCAGAGAAAGGGAGAAGCTTCTAGGCCATGTTGAGAAAGATGGAGAGATAGTGGGAGAGAGAGACAGAAGGAGAGAGAAATAATTAAAAAAATGAATAAAGAAATAATATTTAAATGAAGTGTTAAAAAAATAGAAGTTTTGATGTTAGTTGTATTGTAAAGTGATGTGCAGAGCATTCTTATCAAACCTTTCAAATGCTAAAAATTTTTTTTTTTTTAAGCATTTTTAACCCAAAAGCTTGCTCCATCAAATGTTTTAAATGGTATAATTTTTGCAATTGATGAACAATGCAGTCTCAAATGGTATAATTTTTGCAATTGATGAACAGTGCAATCTCATATTTGAGACTGAACTGTTTACCAATTGTAAACCGTATATTATTTTTATCTTTAGTGGGGCCCACTGAGGAGAAATAGAAGGGAGAGAGGAGAAATAAAAAATTATTGAAAAATAATAAAGAAACATTATTTAAATTAAATGGTAAAAAAAATAAAAGTTTTGATATTGGTGGTATTGTAAAGTGGTGTGTTATATGTTATAAAATTAGATTTTGAGAAGCTAAATGCTATATTTTTTGACATGTTTGATAAAAATACTCTTAAATGCTATAAATTTAAGTTTTTAGATGCTATATGCTAAAATTTTTAAAATGCTAGATAAGAATGCTCTTGGAGATAGCTTATTTGTGAGTAGCTCTTTTCAGTGAAAAAATCTTTGAGAAATGAACTTGAGATGACATTTCAGACTTTGGCAAAGTAAGGGACAGTGTTTTATTTGCTTTATTGAGTTAACCACACAATCAAAAAAGATGAAATAATATAAAAAGTAGAAATAGGAAGTCATTGAAAAGACAACCACGTGGGGTTGATAATTTCTTAGAAGCTTCCTATTTTACAATGCCCAACATCCAAGTTTATTTACACAAAAAATAAAAAAAAAAATAAACCAACTATTCTGATTTTTTTTTTTTTTTAACCATCTAATTACTTGGATAAGTTGATTAAGATTTCTTTTCAAACCTCTCTATTGAGTTCATTAGTTAATGTCAAAATAATTGTAATAATATATATTATTGAGCTCATTAGTTAATGTCAAAATAATTGTAATAATATATATATTAGTGGGTAATTCCAAAACAATATAAAACGGTACGTCAAAATAGGCCGATACTAAAATGTTTCATTCCAGTAGATAAACTGAAATGCTCACTGAAACGATATTCATAACATTGATTATAAGGAACTAATTAATTGTAACCAAACCTTTTAGGGTACTATATGGATGTAGCTTGCCGGTAATGCATTCTCAAAAGTGTCTCAAACTCGCTACCATGCATCTCCTTCATTTTTATTTTTTTTATACTGTTTATGTTTTAAGACTCACCGCTTTACAAAACTCTTTGTCGGTTATATAAAATAACACAACAACAATAAATAAAATACTTGAGAAAATTTATGAACATGAGAGAGTTTAGACACACAGCACATGCACGTTTGATCAAGATCAAATGCTTATTATTTATTTTATTAAATTATCGAGATGATATGCCTACTTGATTAAAATCTGTGGGAAGTTATTTTCTGCATCCACAGTTTCTTTCCTTGGGTATACCTTTAATTCCTATATATATATATATATATATGGGTTTGCCCATGTCATTCGTTGCACAAACAGGGGCACTATTCTTCTCCTTCTGTATGTTGACGAGACATGATGATCATCATTAGAGATTACTAAAATGACATTCATGGACCTATAATAGAGGAGGCTCTCCATCCCTATAAAAATCACATTGAATAATATATATAGAAATTATATAAAGAGATCTTTTCTGTGGGAGAGAAATTTTTTGCAAAAAGTGACACTTGTTCTATAAATAAATAACCTCACTCCCAGAAAAGAATCATTTTGGCTTTCCATTAATCAGGTTACTCATTATCTCTTGACTTGTGTTTTTATTTCAATCTTCAATCCAAAACATACCTTTGCTGAGAACCAAGTCAAGGCGGTGATCAGCCCCCAAACTCAATTTTACTTTCCCGTAAGATGCAATGCAAGTTCAAGAGCTTTTATTGTAACTAGACTAGCCTTTTTGAAATATAACATAGATGTAGTTAATGTTTTTCTCTGAGTCGTTATAAATATTAACAGAATTAGCTCAGTAACCTTACGTGGGCTTAAAAGCTTACACACTACTTCACTAAATGAATTTTGACAAAGATTGGAGCTGAATACACTATTATTTTCTTTTTACCTTTTTTTTTTTTTTTTTGATAATTTGATAGTTAAGGAAGTTGGGAATTTAAACCTTAAATTTTTCCACTCAAAATACCAAAAGATTTGAATTGAGTTACAATGCTTTTGACGAATACATCATTATTCATTGTTTGCTGTTAATGAAACTATTATTGTCCATTATTAATTGGACGATAATAAAAATTTTGAACACAAGAAAAATCACAAATGCAAAATCTTTATATAATATTGGTGACATTACAGGGATCAAAAACGTATTGAACGAAAAAAGAACCAAAAAATAAGAATGCACAGTAATGATTGTCAGTATTTCACATAATTAAATGTGTACACAATTTGCCCGAAGACTATCGAAATTCTATACAAGATTAGTCTGCAATGGCTGTGACAACCACCGGGGCCTCTACATTAAGAAAGCATGTACCTTGTACTTTTGTACATGTGACATTACTCGGCATTTCTTTTTGATGAGGACATTAAGGGTATAGTGTTCCATTTTCCTACTCACATCACATTACAGTTGTTGTAATAAGGCTCCTCATCGCATTCCCACATAAACTTTTATCCCAATAAATCTAAGATACACCCAATTTTACATTCAATTTCACATGTTGAAAATGTCAATTGTGAGAAGTTAAAATTATTTGTCCACTAATTTTTACTATTTATATGGATCTATCACTTACTATCTCCCACTAACAATTGACTATTTTAGCATATTGTAAAATTGAGTGTAAAATTGGATGTGTATTCCCTCTTAATTTTGATTATATCTTTTTTTTTCATGAACAAATGTTCAATAATGAGAACTTAACATGTAAACATATCTTACCCTTCTCCAATTCAAGCCTTGCTCCAGTGACTAACCAATGCCCAGGACTATCCTGTGGACCTCTACATAACTGTGACATATCTATAAATTTTAGAAGCTTTTGTGCTCTTACTGACACTGGAGGCCCTGTAGGAAACACACCAGAATCCACCACCACAGCTGGTTTTTTCTCTTTCAACGGGCTGCCCGAAATTGAAGTACTTATAGCAGAGAAAAGACTGGACTTTTGGGAAAACCCAGAAGATACTTGTGTCCAACTTGATTGCACAATGAAAGCATCCGACACCTTAGAGAACAAGAGCCTAAGATGAAGCACATTTTTTGAGTCGTGTTTCTTTACAAGAAGTTGAGCTCCTGTAACAATAAAGGCAACATCTTCGTTAGAGGTCCAACCAGGGTCATATTTAACTGGCGCTGTGCATATATGGGAAAACTTTTTTCTCTGTACTGCTTCAAAGTATCTATCATCAGCAATATCTTCTGATCCTCGCCATATTGATGTTTCATCTATCTTGTTATCAAGCATCATTGGAGTATTTGATAGATGTTGCAAATGTATGGCCAACCTGAGATACAGGTCATTTCTAATCAATATCGAGTATGGGATCACAAAATTTTTCATAACCCCTAAATTGGTAAGCTATTATTGATTCTCATATAAGATGATCACCATTTTATCATTCATCATTAAAAAAGTTATTATCTTTAACTTTTGTGAAAATTGATATAACTTACTCTTGAGTTATTGAGAAGGAAAATGAATTTCAAGCTAACATTTACATTTACCTGTTGCTTTTCATGCCCTCTAGATACAAGCGCATCCCTGTGACAGGTCTCTTCCCTACGGTAACCTGTCGAGTCATGGCATACCAATTAAATTCCTAGTTATGATCCATGAAATTAATTGACATAACATTGCACGTGAAGAAAGAAAATACCTGATTAGGGTTTACATATAGCTTAGGACCCATCAAGTTAAAGTGGAGGGTCGATGATGGTGCAGCCCTATTTGTGACAGAAGACAGTGGGAGGTCGTTGTGAATGGGAGCCCAAATCTTGTGTGATTGGAAGTCAAGAAAGTACTGTAAATCACTGATAGGAGGTTTATCTACAACCAAAATAAAGGACAAGAATTAGATGAACACCATAAGGAAAAAAGAATAGGGGAAAAAATGAACGAGAAATGAAATCTACAAAGTTCAAAAAGTCATTAATTATCAATTAGTATTATTGTATTACAGGAAAAAAAAAATTGAAGAAGACGAAGGTTCATGGTGTTTTAAGATGGTAAAGAGCCTATTATCATGGTTTAAAAAAACCAGAACGATCAAAAAATCGAAAAAATATCAGTTCCCAGTTTAACTCAGTTTTTGACTACTTTCTTTTGCTGATTTTCACACAAAAATTCGACACAACCAACCAACCTAACAGAAGCATTCGAGGAGGTTCTAGATCTAGAGATCTCCACCTAGATTTGGTGGAGATTTAAAAATATCCTCCCCTTTCCAATCATCATTGCCCATCACATGTCCCCCATTTTCGATCTCGATTGCACCCAACCACCACACATGGATGTTTTAACATTTAACGTGATCAAGATGAGCAACAACCTAACTCAACTCGATCCATGACATGTCAAGATATTACTGTCTTGTGCATTCTCTAAACGTCTTTTTTGTTTAGGCTAAATAAAAAATAAAAAATAAAAAAGTTTTCTTTTTTTAAATAGTAAATTTAAACTACGGCAAATTTTACTACTAAGGTGATATGGTGTGATTAGTATACAATAATAATATAGTTAGGGTGATTCATGTGGCAAGTGATGTTACACTAATTACAATCTACAATCTCTCATCAAAAAAAAAAATTACAATCTACCATCTCAATAATTGTGAAATAATTATTGTGTCTATATTATTTTTTTTTTAATAAAAAAATACCAACTCAAGTGGTTTGGATAATATTAAGGTGATCGTGCATACAATAATGCACTAACCAACTTCCCTATGAGTTCTATATCGGTAAGGCCCATATTTTCTGGACTGTGGGCCTGTGGCCTTTTCAGTTTAATAACCTAAAATGTAGGATTTGCTTTAAAAGGAAGATTGAGAGAGAGTTGAAGACTTACATCGAAGATAGAGGTTGATGGCATGGGATAAAAAGCCTTTGCCAGGAACACCTCTAAGGAGAGAAGTTATGGGGATGAAGCTGAAGTGAATTGCGTCTGGCATTAATGGAACTGTTGGAAGCCACTCGCAATGGCTTGAGACCGATGGATCACCTCCCTTCTTGTAACATATAACAGTGATTCCCTGCAAAAGCCATCTACTTCAATGTTAATATTATGATAAATTGATAAAATTAATAATCCAGCGTTGTATAGAATAAGCAATGACATATTGGCAGTTTACAAAGATGATGAGGTATTAACCAGTTGAATTATCATGTTCTTGGCAATTAGTACTATTCCAATAACATAATAAATAAATATTTGTATAAATTTTTTATGCTCAGTGACACAAAAGTTTATAATATTTATTTAGTAAAATGTATGGTATTTCTAACATCAAATTGATTAAAGTAGTTTGGTGATTATTAAATGATGTTCATGTATTCATCATTGTTTTCAAACAATTATTAAAGGGAAATGATATTCGTGGAATAACTGGACCTACATCTTTTGTATTGACGGATGAGAAGCTATTGAAAGCAACAGGTTGGAGAACAAAGACATTGAAAGCCTGCGGTGCCTGCAATCAGTTCAAGAAAATTATTGTGTAAGCGCCCATTTTGGATGAGATTAAATAAGTTCAAAACCGAATCAAAAACAAAATGAAATTGATGAAATGATAATGTTCAATTGGTGGGAGACAAAAATTAGAACCTTCTCTTTAGTTTTGGAGTTCAGGGGGGGGAAAGTGCATGTCCCAGTAAACAGCTGATCTCCAAGCTCATCCAAGTGATTTTTGAGCTCTGTTGGCCCCAACTCCGAAGATGTGTCTTGCTTAACTAACACTACATCTTGCCCACCAATGCTCAGCCCCACAATTATGTGGGTCCCATATTTCTCAATGAATCTGTGAAAATTTATTAAAATCAAAAAGTATTAACTATCTAAATCTAGATAACTAAATGTAAGTAAAGGAAACCATGGCTTCCACCTTATAGATAATTATGTAAAGGATACCATGCATTGTACCTTATTGTGGCCAACCTATCCAGTTAAGTGGCCCTTCCACATTCTAATTAAGCTGTCTTGAATTAATTAAACATGTTGTATGTGTGGTTTTTTTAAGAATGACATTGTTCTACCAGTTTGGAGGGAAAAGTTCAAAACAGAAAAGCATATTTAGCAGCTCAGTAATCCAACATATAAGTTAAACTAGGGTTGGTCTAACAATGATTCTCAAAACCTCATGAGATTTTGGGTTCAAAACCCATAACCAATCATTTGGAACCACCTAGCCCCAAGAAATCCTTCCATGTAATTATCCGATATATTGGAACCACCTAGCCCCAAGAAATCCTTCCATGTAATTATCCGATATATACTCGAGAGAATAGTCAAACTCTTAAATAACTCTTAACACTTACATTTAAGAAAAAATAAATAAAAATAAAAAATGTTAACTGGGGTCTAAAACCCAACGACTCCATTTCAATAGCTAGAGTTCACTCCAATTTTTATTTTTTTTTTAAATGACACTATTCTACCAGTTTGGATGGAAGAGATCCAAAAAGAAAATCATATTTAGCATCTCATGAGTAATCAAACATATAAATTAAACTAGGGTATAAATCCTAAAGGATTGGTCTAGTTAAAGGTTCATAAGATTCATGAAATTTTGAATTTGAAACTCATAACTAGCATTTTGGAATTACTCTCAAGAAATCTTTCCTTGTTATTATTTGGTGAGAGAATAGTCAAACTCTTGAATAACTGTGAACACTGCATTAGAAAAGACAATGACGAAAAAAAAAAAAAAAAAAACTAAAGCTTAAACACACCCACTCCACAATTCACTAGAGTTCACTCCATTTGTTTATTTATTTTTTAGAATAGTTCATGAGAGAGAGAGAGAGAGAGAGTTTTTTTTTTTTTTTTTTTTTGACATTCTGGAAATTTGGCAAATGAATGTCCAATTAATATTTAATTTGATTGTCACCAAACAGCAGCCAACGCAATAGAATATCTCTAGAGGGAGAGGATTGTAATTTTGCACTCCAATTAATCCGCTTCCTATCCACGATAGTGACACAGCATTTGAAATTTTAGTAGTCCTTTCCATTTTTCCATAATTTTAGTTCAATTCCAATTATGTCCCTAAAATTATGTTAGGTCCGTTTCAGCATAAAGCAATATTCTAAAAACAACATATAAAACAACTTGGTGAAACCAAAATCATTTTTAATGACCCAGACAAACACATTTTTTGGGTTTCATCCTCGAGAAAAGAACATATCCCTATTTCTCATTCTCCAAAATGAGAAAAAATGTGTATTGGCCATTCACACACAGTGTTGAGGTGGCAAAACTTAATTGAAAACTCAATGAATTAAAATAATAAGATTGCACATAACTTAAGCTCTAGTTTATTGAAAATGAGCTCCTTGACAATGTTACAACTTTTACAACTTCCAATTTCATTGAGCAGGCTTACAATCCATGTTGAAATAGTCTTGGAAGTCAATGATTTTCATATTACACATTATCTCTCTACAGCTTAATAAAGCATAAACTAAACAAAGAGCCAACTAATAAGCCTATAATTTATCTATTAAATATGAATAAAATCCTAGTGACTGTCTACATTAGACTTTTTTTTAATCATTTTTCTATTTGGGTGACCAACTCTCTCTACATTCAAAACGTTTTTTCAACTCAAATACCTCCAAACTGTAGATGTTCTATCTCAATTTTATGCTATTATATCATGTAAACAAAGATCATAAAACCTGTCCAGACAGCTAATTCCTAACGTGGTTGATAATTATTGACATTTTACTAAACTACTATGGGCTAATTCTAATTTATAATTAATAATTATTGGTCAAACAAGATAAATGTCTACGTTACTGATAGAAGTTAGAAAATTATGCGTACCAAATGATTAGCCACGCTATTATTTTTATTATTATTTGATCATTATGACTAGCATGCGTATGAGTTGTCTTATTGACATCGTCTCTATGGGCGGTTTCGTCTATTTCTCTTCCCTTCTCATATGTCAAGAAGATTCATCAAAATGTATACTTTTTTTCCTTGTTTACAAAGGAAAAATGAACTAAAAAATTAGGTGTGTTTAGAAAGTCCAAAAAAGGCACACAAAGTAATAAGTTCTATGATACAATATATTTCAATTATTGAAGTCATAAATTATATTCGATGTACAATAAAAGTGATGTATGTAGTAATCCCAATAAAAGTGATATTGTATTAATCATAATATGCCTCGTCAATAAGTTGTGAAAAATGTTAGGATATTTGTAGTATTATTGTTAGAAAAGTCAACATAGAATAGTGTGTTTTTGTATCAGAAGCTTAGAATTAACAATTAAAAAAAAGAAGTAGAACTTGAAGTGTTTTCCATAAAATTTAAAAATAAAAAAAAAAGGGAAAAGAAATTAATATAATGACTAAACAAAGAGTAGATATATTGTCGCAATCTCTTGATAAAAACTACATATCCTAAGTTTCGAATATGATACTCGCTCACTATTCAACTGTATGATTGTTAATTTAATTATTCAGTCAGATTCTCAACTTCGTTGAGTAAGAGCATTCTCATCAAGTATTTTAAAAATTTTAGCATTTACCCTCTCAAAACCTATATTTATAACATATAACACACCACTTTACAATAACTTTTACATCAAAACTTCTATTTTTGTAATACTTCATTTAAATATTCTTTCTTTATTATTTTTTATTCATTTTTTTTTTATTATTTTTCACTCTCCCTCTGTCTCTCTCTCCCATTGTCTTTCCATCTTTCTCAACCCGATGAAGCTTCTCCCTCCCTCTAACATTTGCTCTCAAAACCTCCATGGGTTGAGCTTTTCAAACTCATCACCGATAAACCATGGCCACAGCCACAACCACCACCACTAACCACAACCTCAACCCCTAACCACACAAAAAAAAAAAAAAAAAAAAAAAAAAAAAAAAAAAAAAAAACCCACGGCACAAATCGAGAAGCTTCTCCCTCTCTTTGATATTTGCTCTCAAAACCTCCATGGCCTGAGCTTTTCAAGCTCATCACCTCTGACCACGGCCTCATCCTCCGCCGCCACCACCAACCTCAACCTCAACCCCCAACCACCAGAAAAAGAAAAAAAAGAAAAAAAAAAAAAAAAAAAAAGAAAAAAAAAAAAAGAAATCCATGGCACAAACTGCAGAGAAAACCCACCACAAAACCACCACAAAACCCACCACCCCAGCAACCCCGATCCTCACCTCAACCCCGATCCCCGATCCCCGATCCTCACCTCAGCCCTCAATCCTCAACCTCGATCTTCAACACCTCAACCAACTCAACCCACAGTCTCAACCAACCCCAACCACCATCGGACCCACCACCGTCGAACCCTCTACCATCAGACCCAGACCTACTTGTAGTCATCGATACCCATCAAACCCAGAGAGAAGCTACGGGAAAGAGAGAAGAGGAAAGTGAGAGAGGAGAGAGAAGAAAGAAGGGAAAAATAAAAAACAAATACACCACGGTACTGTTGGAATAAAAAAATGATTTTTGGTTTAAGACTTGTGCTATAGTGAGGTTGTATATAGCAATATCTCAAAATGTTTGAGATTTGAAACATTTGATGGAGTCGGTTTTTTGGTGTATTGATGCTAAAATTTAACATATGGCACTTTTAGCATCCTTAATAGCTCTAATAGAGCCTAAATTGCAAAATGCAAATACAATATCTAAATTCTAAACTTTCACTTTCACCCACTTGACGGAGAATGGTACTTTGTATCGGCCCATGATATTTGCAGATTGGCGTTTTGTCCAACTTTGAACCAGTTTTTGTCGGTATTGGTCAGCAAAGTTGAGATCCGTGCCTAATTATTAAGGACCCAACCAAAAACAAAAATGTGAACGGGTTCAGAATTTGGTTCATGAAAAATTCTAATCCGACTTCGACTAAATATTCGCGTTTTGAACCAAGTTTTGGTTCAAATTTCCACCATCTTTCATTTACAATTCGTTGTTCTCTGTCTGAAAACAAACATTTCTTTGTTCTTTTCTCTCATGGTCATTGTTTATACTTCTTGGAAAAAGTATTTCAATTTAATTAGTTTGTACCCTAAAAAGCAAAAGCAGAAAAAAAAAAAAAAAAAAAAAAAAAAAAAAAAGCCTTGAATCTTAAAAGTTGAAAAGCAGTGAACCAAACCCAACAAATTTGCATACGAAGGAGAGGACAATCAAACAACCTCTGATTATTTTAAGACACGTGTCAATTTTTTTGTTACCTTCTATGTAAAACTTACACAAAAAATAAACCAAATTCAAATTAACACTGTATGCTAAATAACTATTTTGGAAATTAGAGTAGCTGAAATAGTACGTACATTACCTTGCAAGAGCACAGGGATCCCACGTCGTCGGAACTGCATCACGAACTTCGTCGGAGAGAGCGAGTGGGTATCGATCAATATGAACATTGAATAGTGTGATAAAGAAACCATCAAGACCCAAGAACTTAGTATTGCCTGCATCAGTTGCCCACGAACCACTTTGGAAACCAAACATGGCATTGAAAAAACCGGATGGGATTTTCCCAGGAACTTTAGAACTTTGGTTGAAAAATTCTGACATCTACACCATCAACCACAATAACAACAATGATAAAATTAGCAAAATCCATGTTTTTTTGTTTTTTGTTCTTATTGGTTAATTATAAGATAATAAGAATATATGTATACCTGATTGAAGCTGAGGATGTCAGATTGATATCTAGTTCGATCGCCTTTGTCACATTTGATATCAATTGAGACATCATTGAAGGTGCCAAAACCAGGGACTTGAAGTTGTGTTTTTTGTGATTCATTGAGATGGACCAATCTTCCTTCGCCTTTGCAATAATCGAGCCTGAAATCTGAAGTTAAGTCGAATCCTCTCCCTAAGCTGTTTAGAGCTCTCTTCACTATTTCTTCGCCCATCTCTCTCTCTCTCTCTTTTCCTTTAGTGTTTGTATTTGGGGGCAATAATATAGGTGAAAGATGGGAAGAGGAACAAGGTTGTGATTTGATATGGTCAAGAATTGCTACGTTTACAATTTTAATTTATTATTATATCATGATAAGTACGTTTCAAGAGAGAATGTGAAAACGTACAACACGTCTAAGAAGTTTCATTGGGTATATGATTTGATCAGATTAACTTTGACCGTACTCTTTATATTGATTTTTTTTATTATGACCATTTGGTGTCAATTTGTAGGACTTTGTTTAACTTTTGTGTTTATGAGTGTTTCCAACTTTCAATAGAGAGAATCCATTCCATGATCACAAAACTCTTGTGCCGCAGTTTTTTGTCACTACCCTTACATGACTGACAGTAAATGGCAAAGAAAAAAAATGATCGATCTATGTGAAGATAATAGTCAATCGCTGACGGATTACGCTAGAAAACAGAGTTCTAAAAAAAACTATAGTTTCAATAATAAACATGCCTCACTTTCACATGAGGCGAATGGGATAAAAGGACAATGTAAGGGCGGCTCTTTTTTGTGGTAACTGGTAAGGAAGATTGACAGATATGGCATTGGCAAAAGCTGTACGTCAACTGAGAACTTAGATTGGGCAAGGGTAATTCGTGAATACCACATAATTCAAAATTTAATGTGGCTGAAACTAATAAGCTTCATGTGGTTTCATTAAAATTCAAACCGTCCTTTTGTTCGATGTTAAGTTTGTTACTTTTATATTATTTAAAAATTATATAAAAGTCAAAAGGAAAAATATTTTCCTATTTTTGGAACAAATAAATTAATATTTTAAACCATTAAAGCAAGTTGAACCCTGGCTAAAACAAAAGGAAACCTGTAAGTATGTAAGTCTCGTAAATGTTGTACGGTAAAATATTATTTTATCAAAAATTTATTTTCTGTCTCTAAACTTTAAAAGTTTTTTTTTTTCCTCCTAACCTTTGTAAAGAGTTTAATTAACAGTTTAGAGACAAAAATATAGGCCAAAAAAATGAACTTTTAGAATAGTTTATGGAATTTTTTTTTTTAAATATCTTTTGAAAAATTTAAAGAAAGAAAGAGAAACATTTTTAATAATTAAGGAATGAAAAAAAAAATACAATAAAGTCTAGGAACCAAAATAATATTTTAGCAAAAAATGTATTATGATGATTGAAGTGTAAGTGTGAACATTCACTTTTATTAATAAAATAATGCCACAAACACAAACTATTTTACAACATTTTTACAAATTGTTGATGTAACCAACTTTTTATTGATTTTCATTTAGGCCTACCATTAACATCATTTTTGCATTTACTAATAACCACTAATCATATCAGCAGTTTGTAAAAAGTTTTATAAAAAAGTTTGTATCTTTATCATTACTCTTACCAGTATTAAAAATTATACTTAACCTATCTAAAAATAATAATGGAATTTGACTATATGGATCAATTTAAATAGAGGGAGAGTAGAGCAGAGTTAAGTATCATAAAAATTATTATTAATAATTTAATATATAACTAGTATTTGAGTGATGCTGTGAGTTAATTAACTACAGCTTTCAGTTTTTCTTATTATTGTTATTTTTTATGCTCACAAGGAGAGGGCTTGACTTTTCGCATTGCTTGACTAAGTACTGTACCTACAAAAATTTCATATTTGGGAGGACAATGCTTCATTTTTTAATTTATCTCTTGCTAAAAGTTCCGCTGCTTCCAAGAAATTGGGTAATGTTATCGATAGCAACAGCGTAACTTTTGCAATTTTTTTCAAAATGATTAAGTTGACAAGTTTTTTACCAACTCTGATGTATGTTCGTTACTAACATGACTTTCTTACATACTATTAATGTGTCAAATGTTTCGTGAAATTATTGGTGTACATAAACTTTTTTGAAGTTGAAAATAGATTTATTGCTAGCAGAATGTAATAAATCTGGATTCTCAAGAAAGAAAAGAAAATAGAAAATAGAAATCAAAGCTGGGTGTTGTCATCTTTTGTGCCATATATAAACCCGTATATTTTTCTTTGTAGGTAGGTAATTGAATGGGAAATGAGACTTTTAAAATTGCAGTCAAACAGAAATAAATAAATGGCGAGAAAACTGTAAAAAGGAAAGGAAAACCTTAACACCGCACTCTAAAAAAAATTATTCTTATGGAAATTATCAATTGAAGGAATTGGTCATGTCAATTGACCGCCCTACTCGTTTTCATATTTAGGAAAGGACTTGACACTTTGATAATACGGAGGTGGAAGAAGTAGCTTCTTTTAAAGTTTAAACACAAATGGTCCTGAAGCTACATCCAGAAAATAAAAATAAAAAATAAAAAGACAAAAACGAAAGGCCATGGAGCACCTACGCTTACAGATTCTCATCCTTGTCATATTTTAAAACCATTAACCCAAAAGTAAACCTTTTCTTTTTCCATTGTATGACCGAATTTTGTGAAGGTCAATGTTTCAATTAATTATTTTTATATTTTTTAATTAATTAAATAAATAAGGGAATAATTACATTGGAGGATGGCTTCAAATTTAACTACATAGTTTCAAAATTTTCAAATTAAACTGTTAAATATATTAGCAATGCGATGTGTTATACCATGTTATATATGCTAAAGCAGATGCAGAAGGAGAAACATAATAAGAACACTGAGAACACGAGAGTTACGTGGTTCAAAATCCCTCAAGGACTACATCTTTATTATATAAAAGTGTAGTACAATAGTCAGTGTTACAATGAACTATAACATGAGTATATATAGGCAACTAAATTCTAAACTACCAGTACAAGTAAAAATGGGTTTGCACCTATTATATTAGGCTAATATGTCAAAGATATCTCTAACATAAACCTTGAGTTTAAAATTGCTACAACTTAAACTCTATAATTTCCTTAATTTCAAAATAAATCTTGAACTTTTAGGTCCAGGTCAAACTCAAAAAGAACAAGTTTAAATTCATGCAATTTTAAAAATTCAGCGTTTAATTTAAAATTAAGAAAATTATGAAGTTCAATTTTATAAGTACTTAACGGTCTTAAATTTCAGGGTTTAATTTAAAACTATATGGTTTAATTTGAAACTACCTTTATAATATAAGATTTAAAAATAATTTACCAGAAAACGTATTAAGATAGCTTCACACGTTTGATATCGGGCCAAGACACGTCAAGTTTTGAAGAATCTAGATCTGATAAATACAAATTGAGAAAATGGAGATTATGTATGGGTCTGTCTTTTAGACAGACTCATGGGAGACCCATTTACACTTTGATTCTTGACTACGTACGCAGAGGACCAGTGTGAACGATGGAAAAGCTAACAAAGAATTTCATTCTAGTTGCTCATCGATCGTTATTGGACCTTGATGTCACTAGCGCGTGGGTGGGTATGGCCAAACTTACCTTAGTTGGCCGAAAATTGAAAACACAATGACTCCCCTGAGAACTGTAAGAAAGGGAGCTATAGAACTTTCTTAGCTTTTGACGTCAAGATTTCTTTTTTAGAACCTATCATCAATAAAACTTATAGTCCTATTGTCTCTTATTCTACATACTAAATCTCAAATCATGTGGATTCAGGATTCAGGATGTAATTAGAATAGTTATGTGTTTTTATTTTGCTAACACATGCATTAGATTCCCCCCACCCCACTATTGTAGTAGCTAAAATTTTAAGAGGAGTTAACAAGACATTGTCAATGACCAAATAGTGATGAACATTCTTAAAACTTGAAAGACAACGTGTTAAGAAAGAGAATTCTCAATTCAATCCTAAGGTTGGCCAAGGAGGCTATGTTGGTTAAGTCAATAAACTAATGGGAGAGTGAGAGAAATGAAAATTGTGTAATAACACTATTACTATAACAGTGCCAAGGGTTGTATACCTTACTCTATAGAATAAAGAGTCTTTTATAGGAATGTTATGAATCATTTTGAGATAAACCCCCCTCCCCCCTCTCAAGACTTGTGAGCTGGTTGTCCTCTTAATTGAATTAAGGGGACGTATGTAACAACTCTTATACCATAAGCAAAATGAGACGTTGCTCAATGGCATTAAATGTGAAGGTTTGTTGTGAGACACAATAAATGTTGATGTGAAGAAAGATATGAGAGTGACTACCATTCTTAAATGACTGGGGGAATGGTACGTAGGTTGGTGGCCAAACCGACCAAGATGAATGCTTAGTATAGTCCTAGTTCATCAATAAATGTATTTGATCATCTAACCTCCTTGTATGAAATTGTATTTTCATGGGAAATATCAAGTACTTTCAACAACCTTTTGTGATCGAAAATGAGTTTCAATAACAGCCTTAAAAGTAATATAGCTTTTGCGATGAAGCTTTTGCCAATGACCATCAACGATATTTTTTTGTCATCGGTAATACATTTTTGCTACTATTTTTTGTACTTTAATGATAAACTTTGGTCGTCACAAATAAGTTTATTTTTTTATAGTGAGGGTTTGGATCCAGATGAAATGCACGTTTTGCATTTGACTTTCTTTTTTTTTTTTCCTACATGCGTTTCTGCTTTAAGGGACAAGAATACTGTTTACGCATTGTTGAGCACTGTTCATATACTGTTTACATTTTAAAAAACTGATCTCACAGTACTATTTATACATTTAAAAAATATTTTACTACAGAATTTTTAATTTTTAATTTTAATAAAAATAAGTTGTATCCAGACCTATAGTATTTCCGCAGTAAGAGGAAGTAATTTCTCAAGAAAAAGATGGAACAATTTAAAAATTTAAATAAAATTAGATAAACATCAACTCTTCTCTAATGGATTATTTTTGAGATATGGAGAGATCATTTTGTGGGACCCTCCATTATTGTCTAACTAAAGATGCTTTCTTTTTTCTTTTCTTTTTTTTGGATGGGAAACTGAAGGTGCTTTTATTCTGTCCAGACGGGGAAGGTTCGATATTCATACACTCGTCATGTTGTAAATGAACTACGGTTGGCATCCATTTTGTCGAGGACAAGGAAGATTAATCATGGGTCATGAGGTGATTGGAAATCAAAGGCTATGGTGTTCACAAGGACGTTACGTGGAGCGCGGATGATGTGAAATGGAAGACCTACTCAAGTCATTCTTGACCAAATAAAATACTTCTAAAAATATGAAAATAAAGATATTTTGTAAATTAAAAAGTAGAATTTTTTGAATGGTGGTAATCAGAGTTTCGACGGTGCTAGGACAACGTAGAAGGCCAAGGGGTGTTTGGTAGTGTATTTTTAACAACAATTTTTAGTATTTAAATAATAATATACGTATTTTTTACACATTTTTTCATCTACTTTTTTAAAAAAATACAAACAACATTATTAAAACAACATTACCAAACGAGCCTCAAATATTGGAGAATGCAATTTCTAAATATGTGATTGACACCACAACTAATAAGAGAAAAATAGTAGTGAATTAAACATTAGGAATATCCACTGTTTTAAATACCGAATCAGACCGACCGGTCTGACCAGTTCAATCGAAAATCGAGAGTCAATCCAGTTTGGTAAAATCCCTTAAAACGGTGAAAACCGGTCAAAAAACAGGTTGAATTAGGAATTTTGTAAAAAATAGTCCGGCTCTTGGTTCAGTTTTTAAGACCATTGGAATATCAACCATCATGTGTGTCGCATAACTAAACACAACTTGTAAATATGATGGAATAAATGAGCTATGCAGATAAAAGTATAGAGTCAAAGCTTGATTTGGTTAGAGTAAACCATTCACTACAAAAAAATAAATAAATAAATAAACACTTTTTATACGTTTTCTACTAGCTCGGTTAAGAAAACCGCTGCAATAGTGTTTATTGCGGCAGATTTTTAGCTGACTGATGTTGTAATAACTATCTACTGTGGCAGTGTTGACTGACCATTTAAATATATATTGCGGCAGTTGGCTAATCTTAAAAGATTAAATAAATAAACAAGTACACAAAAATTTTATTCAAAAAAAGTGCCCCACCCCCCCTGTAGTTTTAGCACTCTTCCCTCCATCTCCCTTCCCCCGATATCCCCTCCTTCATTAACATCGTAAAGCACTGTCCCCTGCAAACCACACAATCACCACCTCGTATCAATGACCCCATCCTAGCCTTGTTAATGTCATTCTTATAAATTATTTTCCCTTTCTTTTTATTTAAATGGTCTAGTTAGTGGGTGTCTTAAAACTAAATTAATGAACTACTTTAGAAATGTTTTAATATAACTTTCATGGAAAATGTAATTTTTTTTTAAATAACTCTTAAAACAATATTTTAGAGCACTCGTTAACTTTCCCTTTATTTAAATTTCTTATTCAAAGCATTAAGCCTTTCATGCGTGTTGAAACTTACTCAATGCCTTTTTTCTTTTTCTTTTTTAAATAACTTATATTTTGCAATAAAGTTAAAAATAATAATAATAAATTTCATTAGACTTCAAATCATATACATATTTTGTCAAATTTCATATGCTAAACAATTTCTTTTTACTGTGGTGTTTGTGCCTAGGCCCAGAACCACATATAGGTTGATAGGTAGTCTTAGAGAAAACTAGTTGGTCCAATGTATTCCCCAATTGGCTGGGTCTAAAGTTTAGTGAAATTGTACAACTAATTTCCGAAATATATCCAATTTTAGTTTGGTCCACTTCTAAAAATCATATATTATAGCAAAATGTTCATTCAAAGACTTTCACTATCCATGAATTGTAGGCAAAAGCTTCACAATTTCCTTCTTTGACCAAGCTTAAGCGGTTGTCAAAGCGAACTCAAAAATTCAGTCAGGCGCCAATATCCATCTTATCACACCCAATTGCAACTTTCAAAACACTTTAAACAAGTTTGACCAAAAATCCAGCCATTTAATCGAGTTAAACTTGAGCTCATATGAAAGATAATTAAATTCCTTTAAGATCTATGTTACACAAGCTTTCCAACGGTACAAGAATGTGCAAAATAGAGTTTGGGAAGGCCTCTTACCAAGGGAAAAAATTGGCTTGAGCAAAAATTGTAGTGTTTTGTTTTCTTTCCCAAACTAATTAGGGAAACACTCCTCTTTTATAACTCGATTTGAGATAAATCGAGTTTAAAAAAGAAATATGAAGTACTATAGTGGCGTTTTAAGGACTTATAGTGGCGTTTTGTAACTCGATCTCCATGATCATTTATTAATTTTGAAGCTTGCCATAAGGTATACACTAAATACTCAAAAATCCTTTTATTTCCTTAATTTTATGCTTTAGTTGCTTAAATAAATATCATTCTTATGTGATTACTTTTTTAGCATGCTTGGTCGATCATGAATTTGTATTAACATGCTTAGCTCGATTAGGATTATTTTACGCATATATTAGAATACTAATTTTTATGATTAATTGAATGCGTCCATGCATGTTATTAAACACGGATATCACTTACGAAGTTGGTTTTAATACTTTACCCATTTTATTCTTAGAATAAATCTTGTCATGAATTAATGAACATCAGGTTTAAGTGAATATGATTCTAAAACCAAAAAAAAAAAAAAGGGGTTTTGAGTGAAAACAAAAAAGGAAAAAAGAATATGGTCATCCATGAATCAATTAATCCATTTTATTCTAGCATGTAGTTAATCTCCTTTTATGATGGGTACAAAGAATGTGTGCATGCACCACTAAGGGGAGTGGTCTAGTGCAGTGGCGACTCCAAGAATTTTTTTTAGGGTGTTCCTTAACAAGTACAAATTACACAATCTAATAAAAAAAAAATTTATATATTGACAACAACAACAATAAAAAATAAAAAATAAATAAAAAAAACCCACAAATACATAAAATTTACAATTGTCTTTTACGAGTTTTCATATTTTGAAATCGTTGCATGATAATCTCATTATCAAGGCTACAATCTATATCTTTTTCAATATACACAATCAAGCAATCACTCATCCACTGATCTCCCATTCGATTGCCTAGTTCATTATTTATATATTTCATTGCTGAAAATCTTCTTTCTACTATTGCGGTAGCAATAGGAAGAGTCAAAGTTAACTTCACAAGCAAATAGACTAATGGATAAGTCTCATACTTCCTTGTGTTAACTAATTTTTCAGCAAGTTTACTAATTCCTTGAAGCTCTAAAAAGAAGTCATTATTGCGCATATCAAAAATATAATTCTGAAGTTGACATTCAAGTGCTAAGACATTTGTTCTAAGAAAATCAGATAGATAGAACTTAGCTAGACGTATCAATTTTTCCTTATCAAAAGCCGCAAATGAATTACTTGGATTCAAGCAAGCCATACAAAGTAGCAAATCGGTATTCGCCTCTAAAAAACAGTTATTAAGCTCTTAAAGTTGCATATTTATAACTGTGTAGAATAGCTCAATAGGATAATGATGTAAATTTGTATTTTGTTGGGTGTTGCGTTGCAGCCTCCTACTTACTACAAATATTTCATCCATGTTCAAGATAGGAATATCATGTGAGGTACAAAATGAAGACACTTCAGCCAATAAATGTCTCCATTCGTCATCCTTCATCACTTACAACCGTTACTTAGACACTTTAACAAGATCCATAGCATTTACTATATCTTTTTTTTTTTTTTTTGGCAATGCTATTGAAAACTCATTTGTGATCCCTAAAATGTTTTTCATCAAGTGTAGAGTAAAGACAAATTCAAAAGATAGAATTGACCTCATAATAGATCGAGCTTCAACTTTTTGGTCGAAGATGCCATCTTCTTCAACAATCTCTAGTACATCAACAACTGTAGAGAACATCAAAATCAAGTTGAGAATAGTCTCATAATATGATCCCCAACGTGTATCCCTAGGGCATTTAAGATTTGTCTCTTGATTCAAACATTGCTCACTTCTACGTACATCATTCTCTAAATCTTCTTTAATTTTGGAAAATTGTGCATCTTGAAGAGCATCTCGTCTCTTACAAGAGCCTTCAACAATAGTTACTAAATTACTAACCACATAAAAGAATTCAGCAATGTTAATGTGATTTTTAGCAACAGCAGCAAGTGTCAATTGAAATTGATGAGCAAAACAATGACATAAAATGCTAGCTTATTCTCTTTCAAAATTAAAGTTTTCAGTCCATTGATATCACCTTGCATATTACTAGCCCCGTTATAATCTTACCCACGTAGGTTCGATAAACTCAAATTATGTTCACAAAGTAAATATTCAATAGCATGTTTGAGTGACAAAGTGATGGTACTTGCTACATGTACAATATCAAGGAACCGCTCTATAATAATTCCTTCTTTGTTCACATAATGAAAAACGAGAGCCATTTGTTCTTTGACTGAGATATCACGTGACTCATCAACTAATATTGAAAAGAACCCATTGTCAAGATCCTTGATGATGACTTTGGAAGTTTCACATTCAATTGCATTCACGGTGTCTTTTTGAATATCAAAGTGGGTAAGCTTGCAATTTTTCGGAGCTTTTTGCAACACTTCATTGATAGATTTATTGTGATCCCTCAAAAATTGTAAAAGCTCAAGGAAATTTCCTTTATCACTTGAACCTTGAGATTCAACATGATCACGAAAAGCTAATCCCCGACATAAGAGGAATCTTATGCAATCAACTATTGCATTTAATTGAATCTGATATTGAGTTTTATCTTGTTTTGATTGCTTAACCAAAACACTTTGAATGTGTTGCTTTTCCTTCAATGGATCTTCACTCTTTTTGATAGCTTGGTTATGAGCACTATTAACTCCTCCAACATGGGAATCTAACTTCGCAAACTAATTCCAAAGTTTGAATCCCTTCGTTACAAAAGTCTCACATCCTCCTTGCTTATCAACATCTTGCCCAAATAGGTAGCAATAAAAACAAAATGCCACATCCTTTTCTATACCATATTCTAACCACTTTCTATTTACATACCATTTGGATCTAAATCGATAGAGCTTTCCAAAAAAATATGATACAGGGTAATCATGAATAGGTTGACAAGGGCCTTTTGTTCAATAATATCTTCTTATTTCATCATGATTATTAGGATGATAAGATGATATCTTTTGTCGTAGCCCAGGATCCGAAGGAGGATTTTCTAAGTTAAAGTCAACACAAATTCGCTTAGAAGATGAAGATAAATCTTATACAGGGGATGAATCTTGCACAAGAGATGAATCTTGGGTACGTGGTTTTCTTATCAAATATTTGTCCATAATTCTAGCAAAAGAATAAACAATAAACTATAAGTTCATTTGAAATATTAATAAAATTATTAATTATTGTTGTTTAGTTGTTTTATTAATTTGTTTGTCTTTTATAAACTATAATTTGTTATATTGTTGTTTTATTAATTATAAAATTATTAATTATTGTTTTGCTTAACATAATTTAATTTGTTTGTTTTTTATAATGTATTGGTTAATTAATTATATTGCTTTAATTATTGTTGTTTAGCCTAACAATAAACTATATTGCTTTAATTTATTTGTCATTAATTATATTGTTTTAATTTGTTATATTGTTTAGCCCCATATGCACATTACACTAAAACTAAAAGAGTCACTGATGCGCACATTACACGTCCATGTGTAGCACAATTATTAAAACACTAAAGCAGTGTAATGTGCAACCCAGTAGCCCGACCCCCCATGTGCCCATCTACCCTCACCCCACTCAACACACAACCACGCCTCATGCCTAATGCCCCTGCCAATCAGAAAATTTCATAACCACACATTCACACATTACGCTAAAACACAATTAATATCTCACCAACACCAACACACTACACACACCAACACCAACACCAACAAATAACATAAACGGACAAAGCCAAATTCAAAAAGTTAAAAACAGACAAATAAATTAATAAAGCTAAAGTTTAGCCAACCAATCACAAACTCAGTTCAAAAGAGAGAGAGAGAGAGAGAGAGAGAGAGAGAGAGTTTCATAATTTTCATTCATTTCAATTCAGATAGAGAGAGAGAGAGAGACTAAGAGAGAAAATGAAATACCTTGAGGGAGGGAGCACTGAAGCAGCCGAGCAGGGAGGCTTGAAGGCTGAGGCAGCGATGAGGCAACGACTGATCTGCCAATCTCCGTCCTTCGATGACAATAAGGGTTAGCGACAACGCATAGGGGCGAGTGAGCTATGACCAATCTCCGATGAGTGAGCTAGACTGGGCCAATCTCCAACAAGCGAGCTGGACTAGGCCAATCTCCAACAAGCGAGTTGGATTGGGTTGATCTCCAACGAGCGAGCTGTGACCGATCCGATCTTCGACGAGCAAGCTGTGACCAATCCGATCTCCGTCTGTTGGCTTGAGGCTCAAACGGCGTTGCTCTAAGGGACTAAGTTGAGGTTTGCTTTAGGCCTTTAGTGGTTTCATTTTTTTATTTTTTATTTTTTATTTTTTTTGTGTGGAGAATCCGTGGGTTTGCTACCTGCCTACATCTGTAATCTGTTAGGCTTACCGTGGCCTATGGGCTTGGCTCTGTTACAATTTTTTTTTTTTTTTTTCATATTGTAGTTCAAATATTTTTTTTTTTTTGGCTCTTTTTTTTTTTTTTTAATTTAAGGGTGTTCCAAGTTCTGTGATTGAAGGTGTTCTTAATACAAGGCAAATATAAATTAAAAAAAAAAATTAAAAATTTAGGGCTTTTTTTTTTTTTTTTTTTTTTTTTTTTTTTTTTTTTTTTTTTTTTTTTTTTTTTTTTTTTTCAGGTCAAGGTGCTCCTAGGAACACCCTGACTTGCACATGGCATCGCTACTGGTCTAGTGGTCTTGGGTGATGCACAAGATACGTTGAATGTGAGGTCCAAGGTTCGAGTCTGAATATAGACTCACTTGGGTTACCTACCTCAATAACTTAAGGTTTGAAAACTCACTTAGTGTATAAAACACTTGAAAATTTTTAGACCCCTAAATACAAATTTTCCAATACAAGTTTATATTCAAACAACATATATGTGGAATAATATAAGTAATACCCAAATTAGCAAACTACTTTAAGCCAATAATTAATCACAACCAGTAAAAATTAAAAGATAAGAGTAAGGGAAAGAGGAAATCAAAGAACGCAGTGAAAAACCTCTCCGCCGCCCTCCAAGTGGTAAGTAATCCACTAGAAAATTAGTTGGGATATACGAATAGCAATAGATCTTTCAAGCCTAATCTACCTAATGGACCTAAGCCCTCCATACTTCTTGCTCCAACAAGGTTATGCCAAACCATCTCTTCTCTACCTTACTAAATCCCATAATTAGCCTATTGCATCAACCAAAATGAATTGGTTCTCTCTTGAACTGCTTCCCAAACAGCAAGAACCTTCTCACTACTTTGAATTTGGTGAGGTATGGATTTGGCTTATGAATCAAGTATATAAGATTATGAATGAATCAATATTGTTTTTCTCTAAAGTTTCTCTCTTAAAATTCTCTCTGGAAACTCTATAAATTTCGTGAGTATAAAAGTATTTATAGTAAAGTATGAGATGAAATGTGAAAAGTCATTTTTCAGCAAAATAGGGTGCACTGGCGAGTCATTTGCAACTGGGATGAGTCGCGAGTTCCAGTCGCTAGTTACTAGACGAGGCCAGACTGTGCTTTTTGTCCTATATTGATCCAAGTGTCTTAACTCTTCACGTTCCTTAATGCTTCACACATATGCTTCATTTTGGTGAGTCACCACTCACGAGTCAATCACAAGTTCCAATTGTGAGTCATTTTCTTGTTGCACACTCTTGATCAAATCTTAACACTCTCTCACACACAACCCTTACTTTATTCCCACCTAAATATAGGGTTTCTAAATGTTGAATTACAACCAAATTTGGCACATCATAAAGCCAATACATAGTTGAATAAATTCAACTTTACAAGGTTCACTAATGTCCTTTATGGGGCTAGAAAACTATAGTTCACCATGGTCCCCATGCACCTCAGCAAGGCCTTGGACCCAGTGAGTAGGGTGCTATTGGACCCAGTGAGTATGGTGCTACTATGGTCACACCTAGATAGGATTGTCAAGTTGGTCGCCCCTTACCCATTTTTTTGTTCATTAATATATATATATATATATATATATATATATATGTACATGCATGAGTACAATTTGATGAACACATGACTGAATGTGCATGATTGAGTTAATGGGTATGTTTGAATGTTGAGATTAAATATATGTGCTTATGAAGATGTGTGTGTAGTTGATTTTAGTTTATGGCCATTATTACTCAAACTTTAGTTTATTATTCCCTTGTGATTACTCTCCAATTTAGGGGTGGCAAAGTAAGTCCATACCTATTTGCCTACCCAAACCCACCCACTCTAATTGAACCCAAACTCACCCAATTATTAGTTGGGTTAAATAGGCATCAACCCAATTAGACCCAATAATTATTGGGTTTTAACTAAAAACCCATTGGGACCCATTTAACCCAAAAACAATATACCAAGTTCAACCCAGCCCTTCCCATAAAATAAAATAAAAAAATAAAAAAAAGTAAATGAACAATTAAAGTAATTTCCGTAAAAAAAAAATAAATAAATAAATAAAATAAGTAAACAACAATGAAATTGAGCTTCCTTCTTCTTGATCTCCATTTTCTTAGCCACCAAACAAACCATAATTTTAACACAAAAAAAAAAAAAAAAAAAAAAAAAAAAGCCTTCTTTTTGTTTTTTGGCAATGACAATTCTCACTGACCATTCAAATCCACTAACCTAAATTTCAAAAAAATAATAACAACAACAACAACAAATTGGCCATCAGATCTGTACGAAGCCCGAAGATTTGAAGAAATGCGAGATGTACAGATGGAATGTGGATTGAAGATACAAACCTGAAGGCTTCATAGTACGATTGTGTGGGAAAATGTGGTTGAGATCTCTTCGGGCAAATCACAGAGCTCAGAGAGAGAGAGAGAGATCGGAGCTCTGAGTAATGGTGTTTCATTTCGGACCGATCCGTTACAGAAAAAGAAAGGCCGAAATTTATGATCGTTAAATGCCGAAACTCTTGCCCGAGATTTCGGAGACCGGAGCGATGAGAGAGAAGTGAGAGAGTTTGTTGGATTTTCGGTTTTTTCTTTTTTTCTTTTCAATGAAGATAGAAAGAAACATTGGGAGAGTTTGTCGGCAGTGTGATTTATTTTGTTTGTTGGGAAATTCCAGGATTTTTTTTGATAGGATTTCCAGGAAAGTTTTGAGCTTGAAATGGCTTTTTTTTTTTTTTTTTTTTTTTTTTTTTTTTTTTTTTGAACTGTTTGGTTGCCAAGAAAGTGAGAGAAAATAGAAAAGAAAAGAAAAGAAAATATTTTTTTTATTTGGTTTTTTAATATAATTGCTGATATAGACATGCTTATGTGGAATATTTTAATCCTAAGAATGGAGACTAGAGAGAGTGGAAAAAGGAATCCAAGAAAGTGTTGAGGTTTTCACTTTAATGGCATTTTGATAATTTTGATAATTGGGTGAGTTGCAGTTACCCATAATAATTGGGTTGGGTTAAATTTGGATTAGAAATAATTAATTAAATAGATTTTAATAGATAAATGAGTTCTATAAACCCAACCCAATTATGCCCACTCCAAACCCACCCAAACCCGCCCATTTGACAGGCATACTCTCTATGTACGGGTAAGGGTTTACTGTTTACATGCTAGTTTCCTAGTTATCAATGTAAATCCCTACAACCACATATTAATGAGGCTTGATCCAGAATCACTTCCAAAAAGGATTTTCAACTTGTTTTCAAAATAAGATTTGTTTCCCGAAAAAAAAAATATTTCTAAAATAACGCTCCAATTGTTTTGAAATAAAATATATTCAAATCCAAAATAATTTATAATGAAAATATTTTCCAAAAAAAATTTCATCGTAAAATATATTACCGGATTTAGTTGCATACATGAAAATATGAAAATCAATTTCTTGTGTTTGGTTCCTTATAAATTTATATAATATATATATATATATATATATATTCTTTTAATTAGAAACAATCTAAACTCAAATTCCTTTAATCAAAAACACAACCATGAATCAAACCCAGACTCAAATTCATTCAAAATGCAAATATGTAAGGGAAAAAGTACCAAATCTAAAAATAAAAAATTCTTAGAAACTTAGCAAATCCAACACTAGTCAAGCTCATTGAACCATCAATGCTCCCATAACACCACCTCCAACACCATCGAAACCAGTGCCGTTGTGAGCCATCACCCAAAAATTCAGATTGAGAAGCAAAAATAAAGAAACAAAATAAACGAAATGGTGAGAAGAAGAAGCTTTCAACTCACAAGATTGGAGAGTTTGGAGTAGCAAAGCAATGCAATCGTTTTGACCATTGTTATTAATACAGTTTTGGACCCCATTTCAATTTGTCCAGTGGAATGGAATATTTCGATACCGGCCGATTTCGGCATACCGTTTCAGGGTGTTTCAGGGTTCCTAAAAAATAATTTATATATATTCTTGTAGAACATAAAATTGTCAATTCTAATAAATAAATAACTAAATATCAAATAATACAAATCATTTAGTCTTTAACTCTTAAGTCTTAAACATCAATATAACATCACACAATAAGAAGATTTACAAGTCAATAACTAAATATCAAATAATAACTCCTAAGTTCTTAACCACAAAACAAATCATAAGGAAAAGAAAATTATGACAGAGGGAGAAGGAATGAACAAACAAAAAACATTATTTATGACAATGTATACCACAATCACATATCTTAAGTTTTTAACACTTAATCTTAACTCCTAACTTCTAAGTTCTTAACCACACACACACATAATTTTTTTTCTTTTTTTAAACAAGTCAAATCCTATACCAGCCGAAATTCACATCTCGGCCGGAATTGGCAGAAATGACTGGAATGACTCGAAACGGCCCGATATCTGACCCGAGGTGGAACGTGAGGTATTCTCGTACCGGTTTGCATATCGGTACGAAAAATTCCAGCCATTCTGGCTGGAACGAAACGGAATCAATAATAATGATTTTGACAAAGATCGAAGCAACGATGAGCGGCAATGGTGAGATTGGAGTAGTGGGAACCAATGGTTAATTCTGAAAATTTGGTAAAACATTTTACATCTTTTGGCCTTAGGTTTACTTGAATTTTGTAATTAACTGAAAGCATTTTACAATTGACCAATATTTTACAACATAACAAATTCCATAAAATGATGAAAATATTTTACTTAGTAAAAAACAGAGTTTAAATCACATTTTCAATACTTGTTTTCATAAAATGCTTTTAAAGAGTGAGTTGCTTTCCAAAAATCTATGAAACCCATTATTTTCTTGAAAAATGATTTTCTAAAACTTCATGAGATTTTTCATTTCTTGAAAATGCCTGCTTAAAAGTCCAAAGAATTTCAAAAACCCATCGATTTTTTCTTTTTAAAACAACTTTCTAAAAATATGTAGAACTTTCGTTTTAAAAAAAAAAAAATACTTTTCCAAAAACCCGTGGACTTATGAAAATTATTTTACAAAAATCCATGGAATTTTCTTCCATGACTTTCTAAAGAATAATGAACTTTTCCTCTTAAAAACTACATCCAAAAATCCGTGAGTTTTTTTCTTGAGATTTTTACTCTTAAAAATATTTTCCATAGCTTATGGAATTTTCTCATCTCTTGAAAATGATTTTTCAAAAACCCACATAATTTTCCTTTGAAAAATACTTTCTGAAAAATCTATGAGATTTTCCTCTCGAGAATAATTATCTATAAAACCCTAGAATTTTCCCTTGAAAGCACCTTTTCCAAACCCCATACATGAAATTTACATCCTTAATAATTGTGGAACTTTTCATCTTTCAAAATATCCATAGAATTTCTATCTTTTGAAAATGAACTTTTTCCAAAATAAATGGAGTACTTCATTCCGAGGAAACCCACCCAAAAAAAATCATAAACAAAACCATTAGTCTCCAAAATTCCAAAAAAGACAATAATAAAATGTCTTCTTGAAAATCCTTTTTGTCTCCACCCATGTAAAGTTATTCCTAATTGAGCTTAAGAATGAGGGTAAGCGCCTCTGAGGGTTGCTACTAAGTATGGTAAATTCATGTGTACATTGAATGAAATGAGGAATTAGGAATCTGAGGTGAAACGGTGGAAGCAATTTTGGCTCAACCTCACCATTCCAAGGCATGATTTTCATTGGGTGAATGATTATAAGAAATAAGCTACCCACCATGGAAAACATGGTCAAACGGGATTTTAATGGTGATATTGCAAAACCATCTTTTCTTCATGTGCTCTTTTTTAAAAAGATTTTGGAGAACAAGTTGGGGCTTTGTCTTGTTGCTGGCCTTCCTTTCCAATGGGAAGAGACTTGATTGGTTGGGGGCACTACTCATCTAATAGGGAAAGCATGAGAACTACTATTTGTAAATAGCTTGATGTTGTATAGGACGGACGCAACCTCACCATTCCAAGGCATGATTTTCATTGGGTGGATAATTATAAGAAATAAGGGGCTGTTTGGTTTTTATTTTTTTCATCACTCATCATTCCTTACTCAATTTTCATTACTCATTACTCATCATTTATCACTTAAAATAACTCAATTTTCTATACCCACCCATTTGGCACATATTTTCAGCTTCTCATCACTCAATTTTTTCTACTTTTTGTGGGACCCATGCCTGACTCCTCCCTCAAAGAATTCTGTTTGGTTACTCGTGGAACCCTCAAAACCCCACCATTTTTCTTCACTTCTCACTTCTCACTTCTCATTGTCCTTACCACTCCTCTTTTATTTTCATTATTTCCTTGGGTTATGTCATGGTTTTTTTAATATTGTAATTAATAAAGTTGTTTTATTATTATCTAAAATAATGGTAACATGAATATTCGGACATTATCATATAGTTCATGAGATGCATAGTATGTGATTGATATGAAAAGTCACAGAAGATATAAATCACAAGTTCTTTACAAACTCAGAATTTTAGTTCGTAGTCGGTGATGAAATTAGGTATTTCATCTGCGAAGACTATAACATGTCAACTAAAATGATTTTTCTTGATCACGGAAATAGTGACTTCTAGTTAATATGTTGATATGTTTTAAGAGTTAAGACATACTGAACTGAACCGCTGTGAGATTTATTATTCTCCTAATGACTGTCAATTGAATAATAAATCTCACGACTTATATTTACATGAACTCTTAATCCTAAGAGAATAATGGACCTGATCATGAAGTGTAAGTTACTTTGATATATCAGAAGTGAGATCTAAAGTAACGGTCAAAACTTCAGTATGTTGAACAGTCACATTTAGTGTTGATGGAACATATATTCTCAAGATAGAATATATATTCTCAAGATAAAATTCATAGTCTCTTAATGTATATATAAAATATTCATTTGAGATAAATTTAATGGGATTGTTATTCAGAATGTTAGGCCTAACTACTTTAGTAAATAGTTACTAAAGTATATATTTATGAAATTGAATTTCATAAATATATGATAAATAATAACTTAAAGAATTAAACCGGGTACTCAAGGATTAAGATGTAGTAATTTACAAAGTGGCCGTCTACTTTCATAACTTTGTATTACTACAAATATTTTATGAAGGGGTTGCATGTATAATAAAGTTTTGGAATATAATTTATTAATAAAGCCTAGAGTGTAATTATATTTATATGATAGTATTAAATATAATTAATAGTAACTTTGAGCTTGTCAAGAGTTGACAGAAAAACCCAAGGCCCGTTGGAGCTAGTGTCTTATTAGTCTCTTTTGGTTCCACTCCAAGTCACATACTAAAGTCCAATTGGAAAAGCCCAATAGGTCAGCCCAATTAGATAATCTGTTAAATATAAAGGGAGACACATACATAATATTCATTAAAGAAAAAAAGAGACACCATTGTGAAATGGTATGTACGTGTGAGTAAAGCCACTCGATTATTCTCCCTTGGAAACTAATTGAGAGACCACACATCTTGGGCGTTAGTAGAATTGGAGTGAAGATTGAAAGTGTTGTTGAGAACTTCTAATCTTTGGTTTTGAAATTCACTGCACCAAGGTACACTCTCTTGTTCTATATTCTAAAACTTACATAATGCATGTTATCAATTCTGAATGAAGTAGATTCATTAATTTTCTGCTGCATACATGCATATTTCTTACATATGTATGAGATTTGTTTAAACTTGTGGAATCTGGCCAAACTTTCACAGCCCAGAACTGAGAAAAAAAAAAAAAGAAAAGAAAAGAAAGAAACCCAACACCCAAACCAATGGAATAAGGAAGAAAGATTTTGGATCTAATTTGTGGAGGCCTAAATTAGTACAACTAAAAAAAAAAAAAAACAAAACAAACCGACAGAGCAAGGAAGAAAGATTGTGGATAAAGGAAGGGTGTTGAATGAAATGGGTTTGGTTTGGTATGAAAGAGAGACATTGGAGTAAAAGCAAACCACTGAAATGACTAAACACTGATTGTGGGGCCCATGACTTGAGTGAAATTACAATTTTGCCATTGGAAACTGAGTTTTGGAAATTAAAAACACCTAAAATGTGTTTTCAGTTTCTATAACTCATTACTCAAAAATCAGATAATTGAGTAATGAAAATAAAAACTGGAAATAAAAACCAAGATTCACATATTTTGAGTTATAATTGATGAAAACAGTTATGGGTGATGGAAACACAAAAACCATATAGCCTCTAAACTACCCTCCATGGAAAAAATGGTCAAATTGGATTTCAATGGTGATATTGCAAAACCATATTTTCTTCATGTGCTCTTTTTGAAAAAGATTTTGGAGAACAAGTTGGGGCTTTGTCTTGTTGCTGACCTTCCCTTCCAATGGGAAGAGGCTTGATTGGTTGGGGCACTACTCATCTATTAGGTAAAGCATGAGAACTACTATTTGTAAATAGCTTGCCGTCGTATAGGACAGACGCAAGAGATACTTTTTCCATATAGAGTTGCAACACATTAAGTAACCAATTTAAATCGAGTTTTCCGCAGAAATTGGGGTATCACCCCTTTCATTCTAAAGGTTGTTGCATTCTGAACATTGCCAGTAGTCATCCTAATGTAATTGTGCAAAGCTTGCATAGAATCTGAACCATTGTTCCCATCATTCATTTGCAACAACTATGAAAATGGATAAAGCACATTACAGCCGGCTAGGTGGTTAGCTTCCATTTGCTTTTGGGAGGGTGTCTGTTGTTAGCTTGGGACAGGGTTATCATAAAAGAGCTTTTTCGATTTGAAAAACAGGTTGTTGAGTTTGTTCTAGTCAGAGTCTGGATATTTGTCTTGGGGTGTGATGATGTACCATCTTGGTTGTAACTTGTTTCGAAGTACATGGTGTACTCTGCCCATCCCTTTGTTTGTATAGTCTTGATGACTTCTCTTTCGTTCAATTCGTTGTGTTTGGAATAGAAGTTACCACTGATTCATCCCAAAAATAAAAGTATCTATAAACCAATGAAATGTAGACTAGATGAGGTAGAACCAGCAAAGCACTTCTTGCTGTTTTGTGTGTACATCACATGGTCAAGAGTACCAACAATTCAGATTAAAGCATTAAAAAGAATGAAAACTATTTTTAACAAATAGTAATTTATAAACCCAGGCTTCCAATCCTGTGAAGTCTGTGATGTAGCATATGCAATGGTCAAGTGGTAGTTTCTCCAAGTAAGAGTGTATTTACCGATTGCACGCATATGAGAGAGCTCATATTTCACAACAGAAACATATGTACAGCTTCACTAGATGGAGAACAAACGCGAGTGTCTGCTGGCACAGCTCTTCTTAGTAACACTACAATAATATACAACATTAAAGAAAACCAACAAAATTAAAGAAGATAACGTGAAATACACCTCTCAGCCTACATTTTTACAATTACTAACATACGAATGAAAGACGCAAAGATAGTTCGATTGTCTATGTTGAGCCTACCCAGAATTAGTTTGTTCTGAAACAGAAGCCAAACCCTGCATCAACCTAACAATTTCCACCGTATCATCAAGATAGTACTTAGCCTTACTGGGTTTTTTACCAACAGTACATGCAAACACTTCTGCCATGGGAGCAATGGATGGGCCTGCCATAGAACTGGTGATTACCTCAAACATGTCTTCATCAGATCGGTCATCTCCTATGCACAGAACAAAATCGGGGGACGGTCCCTTTTCTTGCATGATAGAAAGCAGACGCTTGGCCACAAGCCCCTTGCTAACACCCTGCATATAACACATGTTTTGCATATTCTTACTTGAACCAAGTCAAGTTCTACAGTTCTAAAATAATCAATCACTGAACAAAATAAAAAATTTTCAAGTCCTAAATACATATGGCTCACAAGAAAAATATGTGAAATTCACAATACTCAGCATAAACAAGCACTGATAGTTTATAGATTGTGTGCTTATATTAATAGCAGTAAGAAAGTCTCGATAATATCAACAAATACCATTCCTAACAGGAGGGGCCTAACCTTACTTTTAAATTTTGATGTTATATATAAATTCTCTCTAAATTAATTCTTTTTCTTTTTTTTTTCCGTTTAATACTTCTCTAATATAAGCTTGTTTCTGGACTATATCCATTCAGACCTCATTCTCTAAAAGATGATGGACAATGTGATGTGACAAAGATATTTGTGAAAGCAAAACTTCACAAGGTAAATCAAAAAGGTAAAACGCCCTTTCTCTCCTTCAAACCAATCCCCAACTATAAACAAACCAACTCCAGCTCACGCTATTAGTAAGTAAACAACTTTTTTAACTGTTGGGATTTGGGCTTGGGCTGAGTTTCAGTTGGATCAAATTTGCATAAGTTGCACTTCTTAAATGACAATCACATTAGATTTGGCTGACACAAAATGAAGAATTTAAAAGAGTGATTAATGTATTAAGCAAAAAAAAAAAAAAAAAAAAAAAGAGAATAAATTTGATAGAAGTATATAGGATTCATACCTGTGGCTTAACCTCCACAGTATTCTGTCCACTCTTAACTGTAACTGGTTCATTAGCAAGCACACTTTCGAGATGATCAAGAAGTTCCTTAGCTTGGCATGACCCAAAATCTGGATCTGCATCCTCATAAGACCAGACAAGTGAAGTTTCTTTATCTTCAATGGTGGACCCATCAGTTGTTTCAGTATACAGCTTCATTACTGGCTCAGCGATCTGCTTCCAACTACATTCTGCAACTGGAACACATGTTTCCCACTCCACATCTCGCTTCAGCCTGAAACACAATCATCAATCAAAAATAAATTACACATTCTTCTAAAATACTCAAACATGAATCGTGTTCAAAATTTAAGTAGTTCACCTTAGGAAATAGCCATGCTCAGCTGCAATTCCCAGATTCTCACAGGGAGAAAACCATTCACCAAGAGTCTTTCGGCTTCTAGCACTGACAATGAAAACCATGTTGTTCTTATCTCTACACAGACCATTAATAATACCAATGGACTTTGAGGTTGGGCTCTTATCAATGGAAGCCTGAGGCATTAGTGTACCATCATAGTCTAGAAGGATTGCCCTTGTTTTAGTCCTTCTGTAAGCAGACACTATGTGTTCCATTGAGAGCTTCCTGAAGCTTGGATCAAGTGCCACAACCCTAAAACTCAATCCAAATCCTATACCCCAGCACCTCCGCCGCACATGATCCTGACAGGTCCTCTCCAAATCTTGAAGGAAACTACGAGCCCAATACCCAACGTCATGGGTACTGACATATCTATAATGTTTCTCATGCCGGAGTTGCTTTTCAGGCTCAGCCATCTCGAGGGCAGAGTCCATGGCATCTGCCACCGCATCAATATTCCAGGGATTCACTCGAATTGCTCCACTCAAAGATGGCGAGCACCCAATGAACTCAGAGACAACTAACATGCTTTTCTTTGGGGTTGATGGTTCTAGTCCCAATACTTTATCTAATTTCTCATTCCCTTGCCGACTGATTATGTACTCATACGGTATGAGATTCATCCCATCTCTCACCGCTGTGACCAAACAACACTCAGCAACAACATAATATGCCATTCTCTCATAAAACTTAAGTGGCTCATCAATCAAGACAACAGGGTTATACCCTGGTTTTCCAAAAGTTTCATTGATCCGCTTCACAGTTGAGGAAGTCTCAGCCTGAACTTCTTTCACATCTTTCCCTCTGCCCCTCGCTGGATTGGCTATCTGCACCAACACTACTTTGCCCCGCCATTCCGGATGCTGCATAAGAAGCTGTTCCATTGCCAAAAGCTTCAAACTTATACCCTTAAATATGTCCATGTCATCCACCCCAAGTAACATTATTCTACCCTGATCACAATACTGCTTGAGAAGCTCGGCAACCTTCCCTTCAGTCTCTGGGAGGCTCAACACCGACTGAAGCTGGCCCATATGTATACCAACTGGAAGAATTTTGATGCTAACAGTCCGACCATAATACTCAAGGCCTATATATCCCCGCTTGGATTCATAGGTAAGACCAAGCATCCGACTACAACAGGATAAAAAATGTCGAGCATAATCAAAAGTATGGAACCCAATCAAATCCGCATTCAGAAGGGCCCGAAGAAGCTCTTCCCTAATAGGCAGCGTCTTATAAATCTCTGATGAAGGGAATGGACTATGGAGGAAGAACCCAAGTTTGACTCTATTGAACCTTTTCCTCAAGAAAGTTGGCAAGACCATCAGATGATAATCATGTACCCACACAAAATCATCCTCTGGGTTGATCACTTCCATAATCCTATCAGCAAATATCTTATTAACCGACACATATGCTTGCCACAATGACCGGTTAAACCTACCACCAAGGTCCGGCGACAAAGGCAACATATAATGAAACAGAGGCCACAATTGCTGCTTGCAAAAGCCATGATAGTACCGGCTAAAAAGATCGGGTGGAAGAAAGGTAGGGACACATTTAAAGGTCTCAAGCAGTATTTGGGAAACCTCATCTTGTTCATTTGGGTGAACATCTTCCTTTAGACAACCCACATAAATAACCTCCATATCATGATCCCCTATACCATCTCTCAATTGAAGCAAGAGTGAATCCTCATCCCAACTAAAAATCCAACCCTTACTACCATCTGTTTTCCTTTGAGCTCTTATAGGGAGCTGATTAGCCACTATTATGATTCGGTCTCTCAGAGCCGACGATGAAGACGGGTCAGAGCAAACACTCTCAGACTTGTCATCATCTATATCAGATATCAAGCCGGCCACCGTCATAATACGCGGAATTCTCCGGCTCATGAGGCCAAAGGTTGGAGACTCACCCGAGGCAAGCTCCAATAGATTTGAATAAGATTTTGACACCATTGATTCTAGCTCCCAAACAACCTTGCCTAATCAAAACTCTGTTTCACTATGCCCACATAAAAGAAAATCCCATTAGAAAAAAATTCCAACTCTCTCACAAAGCAACCCAATAACAAAAGAATGCCACAAGAGCTGTTTTCAAACAAAAAATGTGAAAAAATTTGAGACCTTTACTACTTTCACATAGTGTGAAAAGAGATAGATTCTGCAGCAATTAATGGAATATATAAGAAACAACTTAATTGGTGAGTGAAAACAGACAAAAAGATGATTTTTTTTTTTTTTTTTTTTTTTGAAGATAAGCTTTGAGAACTGAATCAAAACAAAGGGATAGACAAACAAACCTTTGAGTTTCTAGCTATCCAGATAAGAAGGAATGGAATAGATTCAGATCACATACAGCTACCAAAGACACACACTATACTACAACCAAACTTTTGAGTTTGAGTTACTACTACTTAGAGATTGCCACAGTTGTTTGTAATACTTAAAAAAACTAAAACTAAGACAAATACTCAAAACTCAACAACAGTTCTAGATAATTACCACATGTTGCAAATGAAAATCCATTTTTGTAGTGGGGTTGGTGTGAAAATTATACACTCCTTTGAGCTAGATACTAAGCAAATACTAGCAAAGACCAAAAAAGAAATATCTAAATCTAATCCAAATCCAATCTATTAAAAATAAAAATAAAAATAAAAATTGGGTAACCAACAATTTGGTAGCTTTATTTATGGGAGCTTTGCTGAGTGATCATTATCTTCCTTCCCCCATATGGAACACGCTAAACTCACTTTTTAGCTCCAAGTGAGAGACAGCTTACAAAGGGGTCAACAACAAACATAGTTTCTACCAAAATCGAGAAAAATAAAGCTTTTTAATATTACAGTGGCCGTTGGATTGGATTTGGTGGTTGATCCAACGGTGAGTAATTCAGACTGTAGTCTGGATATGAGAAGCAGAGGATAATACCTCCGTTCTTATCGCTTTGGCCTTTGATGAGTTCGCCACGAGGCACTTGGGGGAGATGGGACCCATTTAGGCATTAGCCTTGTCGGAAATTAGCTGTCTGGCTCGTGGGACGTGACACGTGGCGGCTGGCTATTGGGTGGTTTAGGTCTTGTAGGCTACGTGGCGAGGTGCCCACGCTTCATTGAGAGAAACGAAAATTCAGGCCTCGACTTACGTGTCCTCCGTTTTGACCCGATTATAGGATATTTGCGACAAGCTATTATAATTTTTTTTTTTTTCTTTTTAATAAGACCTATTAAAATTTTTTATTTAAGTAAAAAATCGACTTTGTGGATATTATGGTGAGGTTAACACTTAACAGAACCAACGATGTTTTATTTGTATACAAACAAAAAAAGCTTTATCCACATCTATATAAGTAAAATATGTTCTATATTTTAAAGTTTATTCAACTGTTAATGTTTTATTTTATATTTATTTATGGGTTTTTTTTTTGAGGGTTTAAAATTTGAAATGATGTGGCAATATATTCACCCATAGTAGATTACTAGATTTGTAATAGGATGATTATAGATTAGGCATATGGAATATATTTTCTTTATCCTTAGCCACTTATGTTATGGTTTAAAAAGAAAGTTGGACTTTAGTAACCTAATTTGGCTTCTTTCGTAATAATATAAAAATTATTAAATTTTATATCATTGTTAGGCAGTATGCAAACAAACTAAACTCAAGTAGGTCATTTGTATTTATCTCTCACTAGCATTATATCCGTGCGATGCATGGCTGAATCAAAATTTATATTTAAATAATTATTTTATTAATTTATTTAAAATAAATAATAAAAATAAATGAATATTTTACTTTTAAGTTACATAATTAACACATGTTGTGCGAGACTAAAATATCATAAAATACATACATATATATATATATATATATATATATATAATTGAATGGAAGATGATAGAGGTACTTAAAATATATATATATATATATATATATATATAATGATTTTCAATAATTGAACTTTAAGGTTCAGTTAATCACATATATTTAAATAGAAAACCCTTGAATTTAATAGTTAAAAATTATCCAAAACAATAGTTGAAAACACATTTAAGTAGAAACCTAAATTCAATAATTAAGAATAATCTAAATTATTAAACATTTAAAAATTTCGAAGTAGAGAGTGACTCACATGAGAATTTAATTTTTGTCCTTGAAAGTATGAAAGAAGACATTGAAACTTGAGTGAATTTCACCCTACCAAGTTTAATTTTAAACTTAAAATTTAAGTCTTGTACGTTGCATGCTATATGTGTATGTATATGCATGAAAAATTATCTAAATTTAACATTTATTGTAGAAAAGATGTGGTGTAGTCTTACCCCTATCTAGCTAATTCTTCTTATAATCCCTTTGTTTTGTGGAGAGAGACAGAGAAACGCTTCTTTTGAAAAAAAAAAAAAAAAGTCAACATATAATATATAATAACTAAGATATTAATCTTTGGAAGTCGTATCTCATATAAATTAGTATTTTAATTGTGGGTTTTTGTAGTTAAAAGTTAGCGCATAGTAGTTAATAATTAGAAAAGTACTTTAAAATTTTTTTAAAACCAATCCCTTAAAATAATTTTAGTAGAGTTTAAATCATGTTAGCAAATTATCTCTCTATTCAATTTTTTTTTTTTAAATCACGTTAATAAAAAGTTACTGATAAAACTATTATTAGTAAACATTTCTTAGGCTTATCTATTTAGCTTTGTTGCCAAATTTATATAAACTCTTTTTTTTTCCTAAAGAATATAACACAAACAAAAACCTATAAACAACCATTTACATTCAATATAAAGAATATAATCAAACTTATTCATAATATAAAGAAATTAACACAAATTATAATTAAGATATAAATTTAGAAAGAAAAAAAAAAAAAAAAACCTATTTGTTTTCTTTATCACTTTGAAAGATGAAAGTGTGAGTATGTAATTAAAACTTGAACCAATTATTGTAGAAGAGAACAAATAAGTACAAAAGTTTAATGTTATGAATTGAGTTAAAACATATTTGAGAAGTTTTTATTAATTTTTTTTTGAAGTTAAAGAAAAATAGCTTAAACAAAATGAAAACAATAATAATGAAGAAAGAATGCATACTTATCATGGGATTTAGGCATTCACATATTGGAATAAACTTCACTTCAAAAAGGATAGATAGATAGATAGATAGGTAGAGTTACATTTGATATAGAATTAAAATCCAAATGGAATTAAGATTTCTAATCAATTTGTTTGTTGCTATTTCATAAATCCCATAAAAAGTGGAATAAAAAAAAGGTTATATGAATAGAAAGAAAAAAGAAAACATTTTTTTTAATGGAAAAAAGTCAACTTTTCTTTTATAACCAAAAAAAGAAAAAAAAAAAGAAACAACTAACAAATGTTTTTTTTTTTTTTTTAAAGAAGAACAAATGTCTACTATATATAGATACTTTTTTTTTTTTTTTGGAGAAAAAAGAGAACGTGTTTACTTTAAACTCAAATACTTACCACCTTATTTACAATTTTATTCTTTAACCTTATCCAAAAACATTTTTGGTAAATTGGAACAATAATTATCTTAAAAAAAAAAAAAAAAAAGTCACTTGTGAAGAGGAAGATATTGTTGTTGAATACGTTGCTTTTTTTTCTTTTTTTTTTTTATGGGTATTATGTTTTTTTTTTTAACACAAGGTAATATAATTTAATTTAAAAAAAAAAAGGAATATGAAGATTGTTGCTGTTTTTTGTTTTTGTTTTTATGTGTACTCTTGTGTGTGTGTGTGTGTGTGTGTGTGTGTGTTTTTTTTTTTTGGTGTTTTTTTTTACACATAGTAATATTATTTAAATTAAAAAAAAAAAAAATTAGATGAAGAGTTTGAATTATAATCAAATTAAAAAAATTTATCAACTTATAAATTATAATTACAAAAGAATAAGATGAAGAGTTTAGATTATAATCAAATTAAGATTTTTATCAATTTAAAAATTATAGAAGAAGAAGAAGAAAAGTACCAAAAAAAATTATATTTATTTTTTTAAAATTCTAAAAAAATTCTGCAATTTAGTGTAATCACTTGGTGCAACTATGGTTTCTAAGTCCAACTTTTATTATATAGTATATGATTTTTTTAGGATTACATAAGTTAATAGAGTTAACATTAGGTGAATTAAGTGCAACTTTTTAAATCATAGGTAGACAATATCCAACAAGTTATACATATGTGAATAATATTTATTGCAAATCAAGAGATTAAATTGGGGATTCAAGGACTTAAGATGTAGTAGTGATTTACTAAGTAACGATAACTAATGACTTTGTTTCACTATGTATGATTTAATGAAGGGGTTAAGTGATATTTAATAGAATCTTTAGTTGATTTAATAATCATATAGAAATTGAAAGTGCAACCATAATTTTATAGTGGAAGAAATTGTGATTAATGGTAAATTTGGGTTTGTCATGAATTGGATGCCTAAGACTCATTGGAGCTATTATTTTTATTTCCCTTTGATCTCACTTCAAGCCATATTCTTAGAAGCCCACGTAAACCGGTCTATTGGTAAAATCCATTTTGTGTTATACATATATATGGGACTAGCCAGTTGGGAAAACTGTATGTCATGCCACTAAACGTTTAAGGGAGAAAAGTTCTCTCTCTCCCTCTTTGGTTACATGGCTGAAAAGAGAAGAAAAATCAAAATTTTCAACTTTAACCAATGAGGCACACGGCTAGTGTTGGTTTTCAACAAAGAGAGTCCACTCTCTCAAGCAATTATGTGGTCATTGAAGCGAATATCAACAAGATTCCAAGATCAAGTTGTTGAGATTTCAAATATACTTCATGGATTTTAGGTTTTTTCTTTCTGTTTTTCACTGCACTTAATTTGTATGAGATGCAAATAATTTTCCAACACAATCATCATTTGCTCACCAACTTGAGCAAGGCCTAGCCATGACAATAGTTAGGTGGGGACTTTATGCATAATATTTTTAGTATTTTTCAAAATAATTATACACAATATATATATATATATATATTGTGTGTGTGTACATATGTATGTGTGTATATTACCTACTTAATCTTCCTATCAAAGTGTTCTATCATCAAATGACTTTAAAAATATCATAATTAGGTAACAACTTTTTTTTCTTACATGCTAGTCACTGAGTTTAGTTAATAACGAAAGCAGTCCCCTATTACGAAAAAAATAAAAAGAAAAAGAAAAAGAAAAAGAAAGAAAGAAAGAGAATTGAGAACACTAGTAAAAATTATGTCAACATTAGACTGAAAAAAATTTACGTTTAATTAACAATGAAAATGCTCAATTAAAAAATTATGTCAAAAAAAATTGAACTAGCTCAAAAATATTAATAAAAGAAACTCAAAAAGATCATAATAGAACTTGACAGTTGAACTCCATTCCTGAATAGCCCATATTTAAAATTAAAGAAAACGACCACAAATAATTAATAATCAACTCATTGCAATTGCACTCCTACTTAAAAATACTTTATATAAAAAAAGACTTGAATAAATTACTATTGGTCAACCAACACAAGAATAGAAAAATTAAAATGGTAGTACCTACGGAAAGTGAAAAAAAAAAAAAAAAAAAAAAAAATGTTGGAGTTGGAGCCCCAGCATGCAATTACAGCTGGAAGTCACGTTGGCTTATCCGCTTGTCATCCATGTGGGACCCTCAAGCAAGTCACAATATTTTTTTTTTTTGATGGAACAAGTCACAATATTGAATATTGTGTTTGTATTAAAAAAACAATATCAGTAGTAATATATTGATGTGATAATATATATAAAGTATAAACAAAGCTTATTCTCAGCAAAAAAGAAAAAAAAAAAAAAGCTTATTAAACTATTTTAGAAGTGGATAAGCACGGATAAGTTAAGCTCACGGGTCTTCGAGGAAGGTTGTGATTAGGACACGTGGTTTCACTTGTCATTTTACATTTTCCTAAATTTGCAAAAAAGTCTAGGGCAGGGTCCACAATAGCTGTATGTAATACTGTGTACTATCATCATCATCTCTTAAAGGAAGATAAGGTTTCTGTTGGGAAGCAATTTCATTCGTTGGATCAAAACTAAAACGTATACACTGATCTAACTAATGGTAATACCCACACCACTGTCTAAAGCCAAGGTTTGTTAACAATCGGTGGGCTTTGTGTATATCTAGAGATGACAATGGAGTACGACAATGAGCCAGGATCATCATCTCCTCTTCAAGTTAAATAGTCAAGCATGGCCCGTGTACGCTTAAGTACCATTTGGATTACTAATATTTTGTCCCACGTCTCAAATGTTTTCTAATGTTTTGTATTTTAGACATTTAGGGCTGTTTGGTCACCATATCCAAATACAAATTTTCAATTTTTAAACAATATTACACGTATTTTTACATATTTTTTCACTTACATGTGTATCGAAAAAATACATACTACATCACTCAAACTCTTTTACCAAACAAACCTTTACTTTTTGTTATTATTTTAAAGTAGTTTTTATCGTTAAATAGCGGATGTAAAAATCTGACATATGGTAAACAGTGACAATAAAAAAATATTTTTGAAGCATACCAGCAAGGAATGTTGCATGATCTTCATTTTAGGGGGAAGGGGAAGAAACCCTAGTGTGATACAACTTACAGGTACACACATGAGGATGAAATTAGGATGTCAAACCATACAATAGTGAAAGGGTTGGGGGAGATTGAAGCTGAAGAAGAGAGCTACAACAGCAAGGCCAAGACAAGTAAGGATCGACTAAGAAGATAAAAATTTTTGGGGAAACATCTCTCTCTCACACAAACACACACACACACACACAAATTGAATGTGGTTTATCAGGAAGTGATACTAGTGGGGAATTTGAGGAGTGAGAATCTAGCAAATCTAATAATTGGATGTTATTGCTGTGAAGCTAGAGAGAGGTTGCTTGTAATGGAATTATTGCCTAATGAGACGCTGGTGAAACATCTATTTCATTGTGAGTTAATTTTGAAGCCAATGTGCATGATTTGGTTTTAAATTTTAAGGATAAATGAGTACTCCTAAGGTCCTAATAATTAATAAATTTTTTTTTTTTCCTTTCTTTGATAAAAAGGGATTGTATTATTTAAACATAAGAGAGTTTGTATAACATCACGCATATTAACCTATCAATGGGAAAAAGTCTACTAGTCCCTATTTGCCTAACATATCATACTAAAGCTGAATAAACAAAATAAGGGTATGTGTCATTTATTTACATATTGATATTGTAGCTTTTGATCAGATATGATGTGAAAGATATCAAGTCCAATATTTTTTTTTTTGGTAAACCTTAAGTCCAATATTTGGTGTGTATGCAAAAAGTATTTTAAATATGGTTCAATGTATGGTTATTTTAGGGTTAAGGCTTTTATAAATACCCCACATTAAGTTCATTTTAAACATGGAATTTAGTATATTGAAGATATAGCCATCATCAGTTTTCCTTTGTAAACGTAAATCGTTAGGCCTAATCATGTAATATGTGTGTGCTTTCCCCCTCTTTATTTTTATACAACCGATTCTTTGTGTTAGGTTCTAAGTACTTAGGAACTAATGTATTAGAATTCTAATTTGTATTGTTGGCAAATCATGATCAAAATAAGTTTTTAGTCTTGTTTAAGCTTGCTCAAAGTGTATGCGTTTTATATAAATTGGAATCAAGTTGCTGCAGAAGTTATAGTGTGATTCTGCCTGGCTCGATCAATCAAGATTTAGACTCGATCGATTAAAACTCTGGCAAAACGTTTTTCTGCAGATTTTTCCAACTCAGCCCTAAACCCATATGACGTGTAGGGTTTTATATTTTGCCCTAGTATAAAAGGGAAAACCCTAGCCACATTTTATAGAGTTCCTTTTGTTGTGTGTATGAATCTTTTGTGAAATCTATATGTTTTTGCCTTCACACATACTTAGGATTATCAAGAAAGAGAATTTGATTCAAGAACTTGATGATCATTCGGTTGCTGCAATAAAAAGCTTAAAGATACGCAAGCGGAAGTACTTGTACTTGCTAGGAATCCAAGAAAGAAGTAGTCCGTGGACTCGGAGTTATCATTTGGTCGTGGTAGTAAGTTTCCTACTCAAGATAGCAATAGGATATTAGTGGTCTAAATTGCTATTGTGTAAACTCCAATTTTTTCATAGTGGATTCAGTTTTACTTTGATGATCGCTAAGTTAAATCCTCCCTAAGTTTTTACTGGTTTGGTTTCCTAGGTTATCATATTGTTATGTTCTTTTTTTTTTTTTTTTTTTTTTTTTTTCTACACTTTACAATAATATGATGTGTTTGTGTTAACCTGGATCTGAAATTGGACTAAGTAATCAACTTGGCAAAATTAACTAGGTTAATCTGTTGTGTTTGCTGGGGTCTAAAAACGTACAAGTGGTATTAGAGCAGGTAGCTCTTTTGTTGTAGATCTTTTGATCTCTGGGCTGATCCTTGACCCCTATTGTTATGGAACACGGACACTCTCTAGTCATTTCTCCTCACTTTGATGGGAATAATTATGCTTATTGGAAAGTAAGGATGAAAACTTTCTTAAAATCTATAGATGAGAGAGTCTGGAACTCCGTTGAGTATGGATGGGAGAAGCTCACTACTCCTGTGAATGGGTGGTAAACTTCTCAGAAAGAAGCAACTGCTTTCAATAGCAAAGCTATGAATGCTATTTTCAATGTTGTTTCTATAAAAGAATTTAAGAGAATCTCTAATGTTGAGGTTGCTCATACTACTACGAATATCCTCCAGACTATGCATGAAGGCACAAAGACAGCTAAAATTAATAAGTTGCAACAATTAACTACTAAATTTGAAAGCATTAGGATGTCTAATGATGAATCTTTTGATGAATTTTATACTAAACTTAATGGTATTGTTAATTCTGCATATAATCTGGGCGAAATCTATGATCAACCTAAAATGTTAAGAAGATTCTTAGATTTTTGATTGAGGACTTTAGACCCAAAGTGACTGCCATCACTGAAAGTAAGGATGTGGACTCCATCTATGATGATAAACTTGTAAGATTCTTCAGTCCTATGAGTTGAATCTACCTAAGACAAACAAATCCAAATCAATGGCTTTTAAGTCTGTTGATGATGTTGATGTGAGTGGAATTAATGATGGGCTCTCTGCTACAGAGATTGCTTATCTTGCCAAAAACTTTAGGAATTTTCTTAGAAACAACAACAAAAGGGCAAGAGGTAAGAACACTGCTAAGCCTAGAAATTTTAGGAAGAATGATCCTACTAAGGTTAGCAACACTGAGAAACCTAGAGAAAAAGTAGGTTAATCTTCTAATAATTCTATGGGAACAATGTTTTAGGTGTCAAGGGTATGGTCACATAAAATTTGAATGTCCTACTCACTTGAAGTCTAAGGGTAAGGCTATGGTTGTAACCCTTAGTGATGATGAAGTTTCTAATAATGAGTCTGGTTGTGACGAGGATGAAAATTTCATTGCTTTCACTACTACTACTGTAGTTGATGAAAGTATTGCTATTGAAGAGAACCTTTCTGATGGGAAACTCTTTGAGGATGCAAATCTTCAAAAAGCTTATAATAAACTTTGTAAAGTTACTGCAAATAATGCTATGAATGTTAATCTTAGCTTGAAGAAAATTGTATTTCTTGAACTTGATAAGAAAATCTTGCTTGTGAAACTGTTTGATGCTAATGAACTTTTGAACAATGTGAAAATTGAGAATATGCTTTTTGCTTGATAAAGTTAAGAATTTGGAACTTGAATTATCTGTTGCTAGAGAACAAACTAATAGATCTGCTAGTTTCAAACTTGATCATATGCTGAGTGTTCAAGAGTCTTCTTCTAACAAAACTAGCCTAGGTTTTGTAGAAAGCATCTTTGTGCCTGAACATCATTCCACAAGCTTTGTTCCTTCTTCTTTCTCTGAACCCCTTATGAGTGAGGTTGTGAGTAAGATTGTTAAACCTGTAGAGGTCACACCTCCTAGGAAGATTATGGTTGATCTGAAAGAGTCTAAACCTAAGAAGTCTACCCTTTTTAAGGACAAGTTGCATGGTAAGCCTGCATGGGTTTATCATTTTTTGGGGAAAGTTTGGGTACATTCGTCCAAATTGTTTCAAACTTCAAGCTGCAAGCTGCTAAACGAGCAAATAAACCAAAAGTACCTATGCATCAAGTACAAGATCCTATGGTACTTATTGGTGAATTGGTAAAGGCTCTTAACCTTTATTCCAATCCTGAAATTGGAAATTACTATAATGTGAACAAGAACTCCAATGCTCGAGGTGCATCTAAAAAGTTTTGGATGCAAAAAGTTCAATCTAATTGAGTCTTTCTAACATGGTTCTTGTGCTTCATTGATCTACCATTTGTGACCATTGTTATTTGTTGTTTTTTTTTTTTAGGACTTGCATTGCATTACATTCATGCATTTCATTTTAGGATTTTTTTTTTTCAAAATAAAAATAAAAAAATAATAAAAAAGGAAAATGAAAAAGGGAAGCAAATTATGTTTTGCATTATTTTCTTGGATTTGAAATCAAGATTGGCCAATATATTTTTACATAACATGCTTATGTACCTTGTTTAGTTTTGATGAGCTTATTTATTGCACTTTACTAGTTGAAACTTTGTAGTGCATGTTGTGTGGGAAAAATGTTTATAGTTTTTGATTGCTTTGTCTTGATTTTGAAGTCACTTGCCTTTAATTGTCAGACTTGATCCTTTTGAGAAAGACATAAATAACCATCTCACCACTGTTTATTAGCCAATCATGAACAACTTAATGCATATCGTAAGATTTTATACTCGAGAAAATGTAGCACATGCACAAAAAGAATATAAAGTGTAACCTCGGTTTAAATGCTAAAATTTGTGTATACATTATTGGATTATAATTAAATTATTCAAATAAAACTAGTGTGTACATTATCCCGACTATATTAATAAGTTTCTGATTAAATAAAATTGTTATGTACATTATGAGGTAAATCAAGAAACTTACATGATTGCAAGCTTTTATTATAGGAAATGTAAGAGTTATATGATGTAACTTTTTAGGTGATAGTCTCTTTTAAATTCTATGTGATGAATTTTATAGACTTTGTGCTTGATTTCTATTTATATATCAACTCACATGTATTTCAAGTTTTTGCTAGTTGCACACACTACACAAGTTACTTTTTGCTAAACTTTGTACATGCTATTGTGTGTGATTTTGGTTTAGCCTACCAAATTTGAAAATTCCTTGAGTTTTTGCAAAACATGTTTAATGCTTGAAAATATAAGGGTCTTAATTGAAAATATTAATTTTGGGAAAACTGGGTTCAAAAAAGTGTTTTGAAAAAGCATTTTCTCTCATATTCATGCATTTTATTCATAAAATCCAATGCTTTGAGGAGTTTCTGCGTAAAAATGCTGTATTTTTCAAAAAACTGATTTTTCCAAAATTTCGACCGATTGAACCTATTTTTTGATCGATCGAAATTACGATTAAAATTTTCTATGAGTCTTTGTCTGTTTCGATTAGTGCTCGATTGGTGTTGGATCAATCAAAGCATTTTCGACCAATTGAATCTAATTTTCGATTAGTAGAAAATCGTATAGAGAGTTTTTTAAAAATTGAGTTTCTCACGTGTTAATACACTTTTTCAAAACTTTTCAAACTCTTTCTCTCTCTATTCGATTGGTCTAAGGCTCCAAGCAAGATTTTTGTCTTTTTCCTCCAAAATTTTGCAAGGTTTTCCTTTTACAAGGCCAGTAAGACTTTTTTGCCCCTTATTTTTCATTTATTTTATGTTTTCATGCATTAAATCATGTTTTTTTTTTTTTTTTTGGGGAAAATTTTGAACCTCTTAGATTTGGGGATTTTTGATGATTCAAGCCATATTTCTTGAAATTGATCAATGGATTTTTGTTGTAAGTTGTTATATAACTGATCTTGATGGTTTATTTTGATCAATTTGGTGAATTGTGAAAATTTGAAAATTCTAGGGTTTGAATCTACCCGATTTGGGGATTTTGTTCAATTAGGTCTAATTTGATGAAATTGGCTTGTTAAATTGATTTATTTGATCATTATTTGGTGTTATCTGTCTTGTTTAATGATTAATTAGTCAATTTTCCAAAAAATTGTACAAGTGGTTTTTCAAATGTTGGGGTTTTTGTTAGAAACTCTATGCTCAAGTCAATTTTGTGAATTTGATTCTATTCTCACTGCATTAGAGCATGCATCATGACATTTATCTATTCATGCATTATATAGATTGTTATTCCTATAATTTTTTGTGCTGACTTGCAGTCTGCCCTTGGTTTTTCTTTTTATTTCTGTTGGTTCTTTTCTGTGTGCCTTATCCTTTTTTTAGCACCATGCCTAGGAAAACTAGAGCCAATAGGAATGCCTCCACTTCTTCTAACCCACCTTTTGATAGTGAGAGGTTTCCGAGCTTAAAAAACGATGAGAAGTATGTGAAGCTAAACCCTAAGAGAAAAATTTAGGCTAAGCGTCCAGTGTTGTTAGATGAGCTTGATCCTGTCATTAGGGCTAATTTTGAGCGTAGGAGTTGGTTGCCTCTTTTGGATATAGATCATCCTCCTCCTGCTACCTTGATTAGAGAGTTCTACTCGAACCTCTCTATTCACATCTATGATTCCAATACTTTAGTTAAGTGTTGGATACAAGGTGTAGAGTTCATCATTACCCCTTCGGTAGTGGCTGCTGCTCTTAGGGTACCCATGGTCCAGGACCCTGTCTACCCTTATGATGAGTCTCCTCTCTTGGATGACGTCATGTCATACATCATTGGGTCTTCTATCCAATGGGGTTCTGATTCTAGGATCACCACTGTTGAGCTCTCTAAGATTCATTATCTTTTATTTAGAATAGTTTGTCATTCTTTGTGGCCTATCTCTCATCTTTAATCCATTCCTATTGAGTGATGTGTGTTTTTGTACGCTCTTGTCATAGATGCTCATATTAGTTTCCGTCATCTGTTTCTTTGTTCTTTGAATGAAGTTCATAGGAGTGCCTCCATTGGTCACGCTTTCTTTTTTCCGGTTTTCATTCATCAGATTTTATTACATTTAGGGTTAGAGGATGTCCCTGCTTCTGAGTATGTTCATATTGTAGCTCCCATAGGTGCCTCATTTCTTAGGCAGAGGGTTGCTCAGTTGAGACCTAGCTCTAAACGCCCTAGGGTTGAGCCTTCTGGTACCGCCCCCCTCCTCATTCTTCTATAGGTACTACTTCTGGTGAGGCGTCTATTGATCTTGTTGATACTGCTACTACCATTGCTATTCCTCCACCATCTACTTCAGATGTTTTTGACATTTGACGTACGTTGGAGACTGTCATGACCGTTCAGGTGGCTCATGGTCAGCTTTTAGTGGACATGCTTGATGAGATCTATGCTTTGAGAGCTGATCTGGAACATCTTCGACGTTCGCCTTCTCCACCTCCTTTTGATGATGGATTTTGATTGTCCTTTGGTATTCCGTCACAAAAAAGGAGAGTATATTTGAGTACTTTGTAGAGGAGGTTTTTTTTTTTTTTTTTTTTTTTTTTTTTTTTTTTTTTTTTTTTTTTTTTTAAATTTGTTTTGGAGCTTGTAGAGTTATTTAGATTATATCTAGGTGCTTCATTGTGTATTTATTTATTTATTTTTTTTTTTTTGCTCTTGATGTATTTTTGATAAGGGGAGACTTATTGTTTTTGTTTATATATTTCTTGTTTCACTGCTTATTGATTTATATTTATGAGTTATTCATGATATATGTCATTATTTTGTTTTATGTGAAATCAAGAAATTAGTTGTGTTTTACTTGTAGTTTCCACACATGTTTATGCATTTTGTTTGAGTGTTTCAGGAAATATACAAGTTGATTCAGTCGTGTTGCTATCTACACTTGCAACTGATAGATAATAGTTAGGTTGGATTTGTTATAATCGGCATTATTTGTGTAATGGGCTTTTCTTTGTAAATTTTGAGCATTTTAGTTTGTGTTTTGTCACGGATTGCCAAATGGGGAGTTTGTTAGGTTCTAAGTTCTTAGGAACTAATGTATTAGAACTCTAATTTGTATTGTTGGCAAACCATGATCAAAACAGGTTTTAAGTCTTGTTTAGACTTTCTCAAAGTGTATGCGTTTTATGTAAAGTTGGAATCTAGTTGCTGCAAAAGTTATAGTGTGAATTTGCCTGGCTCGATCGATCGAGAATTAGACTCGAGTGATCGAAACTCGAGTAGAACGTTTTTCTACAGATTTTTCCAACTCAGCCTTAAGCCCATATGACGTGTAGGGTTTTATGTTTTACCCTAAGTATAAAAGAAAAAACCCTAGCCACGTTTTACAAAGTTCCTTTTGCTCTGTGTGTGAATTTTTAGTGAGATTTAGAGATTTTTGCCTTCACACATACTTAGGATAATCAAGAAGGAGAATTTGATTCAAGAACTTGATGACCATTCAATTGCTACAATAAAGAGTTTGAAGATACAAAAGCGAGAGTGCTTGTACTTGCTAGAAATCCAAGAAAGAAGTAGTCCGTGGACTCGGAGCTATCATGTGGTCATGGTAGTAAGTTTCCTACTGGGTAGCAATAGGATGTAGTGGTCTAAGTTGCTATTGTGGAAACTTCAATTCTTTCATTGTAGATTCAATTTTACCTTGAGGATTGTTAGGTTAAATCCTCCCCATGTTTTTACTGGTTTGGTTTCCTGGGTTATCATACTATTGTGTTCTTTATTTTCTGCACTTTACAATAATATGATGTGTTTGTGTTAACCTAGATCTGAAATTGGACTAAGTAATCAACTTGGCTAATTAACTAGGTTAATCTGTTGTGTTTGCTAGGGTCTAAAAATGTACACTTTGTCTAAATTATTGAACCAAGGTAGGCTTAATTCACTTGATTGAAACTGATATTAGAACAAAACCATTGACTAGATTGAAGCAACCTGTTTGACCATAGTTAACTTTTCAAACTATGTGTATCATATATATTTTGGTTTTTGCGTAGATCCCAATTTTGGGGTATATTTTCTCATTTAAGGCTCCTAAATAACATAAATTGGTCATTCTCTCATTGGGTTCAACCTATGCGCTATCCATAGACTCATTAATATGCTTCATCATAACATCGTTCTTTGAGGCATATTTATCTTTATGAACTTACCTTACAAACTCAAGTTATCTTCAAACTTCCACTTTGACTTTGAAGGGGAGGGGGGGGGGGGGGGTGTTTAAAAATATCAAGCCCAATCCTAGTCATGGCACAAGCCTAATACTTGGTGTGCAAGTAAAGTATTTTACTTGTTATACAAGTTTATTAACTATAGTTTAATGTATAATCAGTCTAGGGTTTAGCATTCCATAAATACCTTGCATTAGGCTATTTGTACATAAACATATAATTCAGTATAGTAAAGATGTAACCGTCAAAAATTTCCCTTGTGGACGTAGCTCATTTAGCCGAATCACGTAATCCTTGCATATTCTTTTCTATTTATTTTAATTTATTATAATATATAGAAATTGCATGGTATTGTTTAGTGATGAATTTTTATTTTTGAAATTGATATAGGGGAAACCCAACCCATAAGATGTTTAATGAGCTGACTTGACACAAAATTTAGAGTATTGCAATAGTAGTAAAGGACGATCATTGTACCATGATCTCAGTGCTTTCAGGGTCTTATTTGATCTAATAGTTTTCAATTTGGAGTTATCTTGCAATTCAATCCATTCTATATTTTATTTTGAACAAGATTTTCCTCCAAATCAGTTTGAAGAATCTCCCCTAACTCACTATATAAAGATTTATAAGACTATTTGCATGTATTATTTAAAAAAGCCACATGACTTATTAAATAATCATGTGACTAAAAGTACACATGAATGATCATTTCAAGCATCACGTAGTGGGTTGAAGGGAAATATTTTAAAATTGGTTTGAATGTAAACTCTTTCCCAAACGGCAAGAGTAACCAAGAGATCTAAACATGATATATATATATATATATATATGAATGATAAAATTGATTCATCTTTTATGCTTTTAATAACTGTGAGTGATGAAAAGTATTCACATTTTTTTTAATTTTAATTATGACCTAACAAAAAATAATTTATGGTGTCAAAATATGACTTTGTAGGAAGTCCTCATTAAATTTAAATGCTTTTTCACAAACTTCTAATTTTAAACATTTTCATAAATTTTAATTTGTGCCTTTTTGTCGTATGACATTATAAAAGTTTTCACTGAACACGTTGGATTTTGGACATGTGTCTACTCTTAGACATGTGTCCAAATCTTGCCGTGTCCAGTGAAAATTTTCACTGAGCACAAGCCGCGCTCGTAAAAGTTGTAATTAGATTTTTAAAACTAATGGCGGAGATGTTTTTGAATCAAAGTTTGTAAAAGTAGTATATCTCAAAATAAAATGACTTTACGCACAGTGTTAGAAAAGGCCACTCACTATAAATAAATAAAAAAGGGTCACTCAAGTGTTAAATAATTTGAACTGTTGAAGATATTTATAAAATGGGTTATCAGCTTTTAAGAAGTTAAATCAATCTCATTTATAAAAAGGTAATAAAGCAGTCATTGTTTGTGGCTAATGAAAGACGGTGTTTAAAATTATTGCTTTCGGAGAGAATTTGCTTTAAGAACGTAGAATTTATTCATTTATATATACGTAAATCAAATACTAAATTGACACAAATTTGATTTTATGAGAATCAAAATGAATGAACCCTAAAATTGACAAAACAAAAGTGATTTTTACTTTTTTATTAGGAGTATCAAGTTAGGTGGGACTTCGACCCAAAAATCATCAACTAATTGGCGCATATTTGAGGGAATAATTCCAAATTCCAAGTAAATTTTACTTTTATTGGGGTAGGCCTGTAATCTACTCTGCCCTATCGTTGGTCTTATTGCTTCAGTTTTTACATTTGAGATGTCCTTCTCAAACAGGAATTCTAATTGCCTTTGTCATGAAAATGGTTGAAGTACAGTCTCTTCATTATGTTAAATTCATTTTGTTTTTCACCAATGGATTAATTCCCTAGCTACAAAGTCCTTGAGGGCGTTTGGATTGCGCGTTGCTCGTCCACGTTTCCTCATTCCGCGTTTTCTCTTTTTTTTTTTTTTTTTTTTTACCGCATTATTTGACTCTGAGAGAAAAAAATACTGTGCATCACTGTTCCAGAAATAAAAAATATTAAAAATGAGTTCCACGGCACTATTCATACGTTTAAAAATTATTTTGCTACAGTATTTTCAGTTTTCAATTTTCAGTTTTCAGTTTTAGCAATAATAAGTTCAATCCAAACGGACCCCTTGTCTTTCCTTTCCCAATGTAAATTCATTTTGATTGTTCACTCTAATGGCATAAAATGCGATTCCTACTCACTTTTTCTTTCCCTTTCTTAGTTGGATCCTCTGTTTGGGAGTGTGGGTAGTCGTGATTCGTTCGCCATGCTTTCCCAGAATGAATTAGTAGACCAATCAGTCAAAAATAAGCATCTCATTATACCTTTCTTCCTACTAGACTTTTGACCTAAATATACCTTCTTCTTCTTTTCCCTTTTGTTTTATTAAAAAAAAATAATAAAGAAGTAATCATATACTATATATTATATTAAAGTCGAATTGTGCTATTCTTTTAATTTAATTTTCTTAGTTTTGAATCTTTGATGCCAAATGGTCTACTCACAATACTCGCATAGGACAAATTCATTATTACTATTGAATGTTTTGGTGTGAATGGGTTACAACCTAGTCTATATATAACCAAAACTGAGAGAAATTTTAATTAAATTTTATAATTGAAGTCCAACTTTGCGCCATATTTTTTAAATTATTATTTCTTAATTTTGGAACCAAATGTGGGATAATATCATAAATATCCATTCAAATTAGGGGTGTTTATCAAACCGCACCAAAATTGTCCACAAAATAGCATAACTGCATTGCAAGTAATAGTGTATCGCACTACATGGTGCAATGCAATTTGTGATTTTATAATAAGAAAACCATACAAACCGCACCGCACCGCACCGCACCCTCTCTATATATTAATATATTTATTTTTTTAATATTATATATATTATTAGTAATTTAATAACCTTAGTTTAAAAAAAAGGTTTAATAGACCTAGCAAGTGTTGATTAGGAAATCCAATCCTAAATAAAGAAAAACTAGTTCAATAGTTTAAAATTTGGCCAAAAATAAAGGGAAAAAATTAGTTTTGTGCTGGATAGGAAAAACCCAAAATTTGAAAAATATATCAATTTCAAACCATTCAAACCACATCTTAAATACCACACCGCACATATAACCGCAAAAATGCGGTACGGTGCGGTTATGGTTTTGGCTAAATTCTAAACTGTAAGGTACTGCACTGCACATGTGACTACAAAAATGAGGTGCGATGCGATTATAGTTTTGGCTAAACTGCACTATAAAGTATGGTGCTAAAAATGGCCCAAAACCACACTGCACCACACCGCGAACATCCCTATCCAAGAGAGTTATTGAGTACAAAAAATAAAAAGTCTAAAATTAATGAACAGTAAAAAAAAGTGTTTCACACTAACAAAAATTAAGAAGTAATAATTTTTTTTAAATAAAATAAAATAAACAAGTGTGGAAAATTTGCATTTTCTACCAAATAATATTTTTACAAGCTATTTTAAGAGTTAACATAATATAGGAATGCCATCAATAATATTTAAATTATATAGGTAAGAATTATACAATGCATTTGATTGTATATTTTTAAGTGTATTTATGCATATACAAGCTAGTAATAGTAATAGCAAATACCTATATTGAACTTTGATTTTAGGGGGCAAAAATTGAACTTTAAGGTAAAATGGGTCATTGAATTCCATCGTGGGTTCTTCTCAAAAAAGAAAGAAAAAGAATTTTATTAAGAGTGTGGGTTCTAGTTATCTCAACGGATAAAGTCTCAGATGATTGAATAAGAGATCTGTGATTCAATCCTCGCCTACACCAAAAATTAATTAGTGTCTTAGTTTGATAATAAAAAGTTATCATCAAAAGGAGACGCCATAAATTAAAACTCTCTTAAAAAAAAATAAAAAATCTATCATGGGTTCTTTTTCCTTTTTGACTAGGCCACAATGAATGAGTTTGGTTACAATATATATATATATATATATATATATATTGCAACTTTTTTCCTAACAGGAGTCAAAACCTTTTAAATTAAAATCTTATATTTATGATTTTATTCTTTTGGATTGTTCATTTTCTTATAGTCTATATTATATAATAATAATAATAATAATAATAGGTAAAGTAGAGAGAAAATCCAATTAAATTTCAAATTGAAATTCAATTAGAGTCTAATTTTGCGTCACGTGTCTCATCTAATCTAAATTTTATAATTTTGTGCCAAGTGAGTTAATTTAGTATAAAAATTAAATTTCAATTAGAGTTTAATTTTACGTCACGTGTTCTATCTAATCTAAATTTTTAAATTTTTGTGCCAAATTATTAATTTAGTGTAGAAAACGAGTAGTCCAATATAATAAACCATTAAAAACATAATAATATAACTAAAAAAAATTCAAATTTATAAGTCATCTATATATATATATATATATATATATATATTAATAGGTAAAACGTAGAGAAAATTGAATTAGAATTTGAAATTATAATCCAATTTTGCGCCATGTGTCTAAATTTATGTGGGAACTACACCATAATTATCCACTTTAAGCTTGTACCATGTGTCTACTTAAGTTCTTTTAATCTTTGTGTTAAGTGAGTTAATGCGTGCAAAATACTAAGAATCTAATATTAATGAATTATAAAATTTAAAAAAAAAAAAAAAAAACAATCACATATACTCAATAAAAAAAAACCATATGTTTCTCAAAAAATAAATAAAATAAAAATCATCACATAACAAAAATCAACACACATTCTATTTTATTAAAAATTAGAAAAAAAATGATTATAAGTAGTATTAAATTTAGGTAAGAATTTTAATATGTGACTAATTATGTTTACTTTAAAAAAATAATTTACTAATTATCCATATTTTATGATAAAAATTGTTTTTAATTTTAAATGTATCTATATGTATGCATGAATGCATGTGTTACATGCTTTAAAAAAAAATTACTTTGACTAATTATTTATATTTTTATAATAAAAATTTTGTTTAATTTTAAATGCATCTATGCGTTTGCATGGAGCTACATGCTAGTTTTATATAATGCTACGTCCACTTTGAAATTTGAAAGGTACTGATATTTACATTAATGCTTAGTCAGCAGTCATTAGGACTAGGAATTGCATATTTTGGATGTTTGGTATGGTAAAATATTTCAATTGACGTTTAAATTACAAAAGCATGATGGAACCATCCACACTTGAGTTGTTCATGTCCACCAATTACTTTCCCACATACATCTACCTATCATTTCCAGAGTGCAAATTGGGTGATTGATGTGAAATTGCGTTTTCGAGTTGCAGCGTGCAGAATCATTGCGAAGAAATTAACCTAATTGTCCCAGTCAAGTTCATTTGCTTTATAATCATGGTCTAATTAGAAATAATTGAGCTCCACAGCATATTGGATACGGAGCGCCAATGACATTAAAAGAGTGATGCACCAATCAAACAATATATCGACACATATACGTGTAGCAAGATCTAAAAAGCTTGATTTAAGACTGAGTGAATACAATTCTTTGTATTTATATTCTAATACAAAATAAATTCTCTAATTCAATCTCAAAAAACTCTTGGATTTAAGAACTATGTCAATGTAATATTAATTGGAACACAAATTTCTCCCATTTGATTGGAAAATCGAACTTTAATCTTTATAATGGAATTGCGATGAACTCCCTATGTTTGTAAAGACCGTTCACTCTTTGTGTTCTTTGAATATTATTCATATTCGAAGGTTTGTGGATGGAAGTTTTTTTAGGTTTATAGGGCTTGAATCCAATCAAGCTTTGGTGATTCTAGGACTTGTAAACACTCTCTTTATCAATTTCATGCAAACTGCCTTCTTCTTCTTCTTCTTCTTCTTCTTCTTCTTCTTTTTTTTCTTTTTTTTTTTTTTCTTTTATATATATATATATACTATTAATTTTATTATGACATTTCTTGAATTGTTGCTTTCCTTAGAGCATTCCCAATAAAGCTGTTAAAATGTTAAAAAGTTATATTTTAGCAATACAAACAACAAAAGCATGATACATCAAAGATGCTAAACTTAAAAATTTTAGCATCTAAGCTACAGTAAGCTGTCAAAGATAACAGCTTATTGTAGCTTGCAATCCTATAAAAAATATTAATTTTTTAGTCCATTCTCTCTCTTCTTTTCTTAAAAAAATATTTATTTTTCTTTCTCCCACTCTTTTCTCAATGCTCTCTTCTTCTCCTCCACCCATTTCCGTATCTATCACTTTCTCTCTCACATCTTTCTTTATTTGCTCTCAGTGGTGGCATGAGATGGTTGGTTTGGTTACTTTGGTAGTTGTGGTGATGGTGGATGTTGATTTTGGGTCATGTGTTTGGTGGATGTGGTGGTGGTGGTGGTGGTAAATGATTTTGGGTTATGGGTTTGGGTTGTGGGTGTGGTGGCTAATGGTAGTTTGGTTTTTGGGTGGAGTGGCTGATTTTTTTATTTTCATTTTTTTAAATTTTCCAGTGGTGGCTGTGTGGGTTTGTTGGGTTGAGAGATAGGTGGGTTTGGTGTTTTTGGGTGTGGTGGCTAATGGTAGTTTAGGTTTTTGGGTGGGGTGGCTGATTTGTTTTTTAATATTCCGGTGGTGGCTGTGTGGGTTTGTTGGGCTAGATAGGTGGGTTTGGTGTTTTGGGTGTGGTGGCTAATGATAGTTTGGGTTTTTGGGTGGGGTGGCTGATTTTTTCTTTTTTTTTAATATTCCGGTGATGGTGCCGTGGTGGTGGTGGCTGTATGTGTTTGTTGGGTTAAGAAGAGGTAGCTAGGTTTCGACCGTTTGGTATTTGATGGCTTCTCTGCTCCTACTTTAAAGAAGAGAGAGAGAGAGAGAGAGAGAGAGAGAGAGAGAGAGATACAGGTAGGAAGAGATAAATAAATATTAAATAAAGAATATTTAAATGAGGTGTTAAAAAAATAGAAACTTTAATGTTGGGTGTATTTTAAAGTGGTATGTTAAAATAGATAAAGTAGGGTTTTAAGATATTAAAAGGTAAAATATTTGCATTCTTTGATGGGAATGCTCTTATACTATTCCAATTACTTCAATCTACTAAATTTGTCACCAACATTTAAGTATAAAGTCTTTCGTAATATTTTCCTAGAAAATAAAGGATTTTTATACAAATTTTGGCGCTTCCCATTAAAAATTAACTTGATGAAGACGTGGTAGATAATTCATAAAAAAACAAAAGTGGTAGATAATGTTAGATATATTATGGCTCAAGTGACCCAAATCAATTATAGGCTCATGTACTTGTAGAGCACACATATTAACCTTAGGTTAGTCTATGATTAGCCTAGGGTTATTCAAATATTCTCTTGCATATAAACCTTACATTGGGTTCATTGTAAACATGTGCTTAAATAATTTAATATAATATATAGTCATTAAGGATTTTCTACCTTCTTTTTCATGCTTTCACTCATCATTTAATTATCACATAATCACACGTCAACTTTCATATGGTATTAGAGCCAAATCTGCATTTGGCTCACAACACGCAAAAAAAAAAATAAAAAAAAAAAAAAAAAAAAAAAAAAAAAAAAAAAAAAAAGGAAAAGAAAAGAAAAGTACTCTTGCAATCGACTTACTTTTGCATCAATATGAACCCATGGTTGTTGATCCACACGAGAAGATCTAGGACTTCTACCGTTAGGCAAGAACCCAACCATGTCCTTTATTAAAGTTGTTGTTCACTTAAATTCCGTACAACCTAGGGAAACTAGGGCTGGCCCTAGGCCATGGTCTAAGGCCCCCTAAATATGGAGCTTGTATATGGTGTACTAGCATAAATACTGGGTACAAGATATAATTTTTGTTAAATATGGGGGTAGTAAGGTTTTTTTTTTTTTTTTTTTTTTTTAATAACTAAAAAGAGAGAGAGTTTATTACACTTTTTTTTTTCCTTCTAATCTTAAAGGTGTTATAAATTGATATGTCATCGATCATAATAAATAATTCAATACCCATTTACTTATTTTTATTAAAATGTCACATTAGTTTGTAAGTTTTTTATAGTAAAATTTGCAATAATTTTAGCATTTTTTCCACTCAAAAAAATTATGAATTAATAGAAATACAACACAATCACCTATTTATCATTAAGTGAATGAAAAATTCTAAAATTAATACAAATTTTATAACAAACAATATAATAAGGGAATGTTTTGAATAACTTACTTTTTTATTGGTGACATATTAGTTTTGATAGGCCAAAAATGTATTGACCTCTTGTGATGAATTAATTGATCAATTAGTCAAGTTTATTAATTAATCAAATTAAACATGCAAACGCGTGGTAGCACAAACAAAGCACCAATTAAACTAAGTATGCAGCGAAAATAAATTGACACGGTGATTTGTTTACGAATGGGGAAAACCTACATGGCAAAAACCCCACCGGGTGATTTTAAGGTCACCACTTCCGAGAATCTACTATTATCACAGCAAGCAGTTACAAGTAAAGGAATCTCAATACCTTATACCAACCTACAGTTGAACCTTTACCCCAATACCCAATTGGACTTCTTCTATAGTGACAATCTCTTCTTATAATGCACGGCTTCTAGTACGTGACTAACCAATTACGCGGATCCTAATATGCGACTTCAATCACCAATTAGAGAAGGTTGTTGGCTGCAAAATTCTTCAGTTCATCACATGATGAAGATCAAGAAGATGCTTGGTCACAAAACTTTACGATATCAAATATAGCAGCTTCTTCACAAGAAAGATGAACTAGAGCAAATTCTGTCTTTGGTCACAATTTGCTTAAACAAACTTTACTTAACACTTGTGTAACTTGTGTCTACCTTTGATGGCCCTTAAAATAATCTTTTTATATGTCTAGGGTTGTGAGCAGAGAAAGCCTAAACTCATAATCACGGATTAGAGTCAAAACAGAACTGAAACTTTGTTTTTCATAAACCTCGACAGATACCTTATCTGTCGAGCTACTGTCGAGTCATGGGCTTCAACAGCTCTACAGGTCTTAATAGATAGCTAGTTGTCGAGCTAATTGTTGAGTTTTAATGAATAACATTTTCTGCACTTGAATCTTGGACAGAGTTGCATGACTTTAATATTTGAACTTGAAACAAGTTTCTTTAAGTATAAAACACATCCTAGATCTACCCAAATACAAGTAAAGTGCGCTTTGTCAAAAGATTAGCCAATTACATAAAATAGTGACATATGTTCCTAACAGCTGAATCACATATATCCTAACAATCTTCCCCTTTGGTAATCCGTGATAAAACCACAACAAACAAATGAACATATGAGAGAAGTCATAAATCACTCAACTCATACTCATTTGTTAAATACAATAAAATCTATCCTAACACAAGCTCTTGAAAAATTTTACAAGAAGAGAGTTTATGGCAAAAAGACTTTGACAACTTGTATTTTTAAAACATTTTAAACAAAACTCATCAAGGCATCTTAGTGTAAAACAGAAATAATAGATTGCATACAAGATATAAGAAACATGTGTATAAAGAAAGAAAAGAAATAACACATGTAGAGATAAGTGAAGAAGACATATATTATTATATATATATATATATAAAAGATAAGCACAATGTATGTAAACATGGTCACAAGACTGATTTATAAGAAAAGGGAAGTAAGCACTCCTTCTAACAAGATGAAACACATCTTCCCCTTACAGAGACATGTATTTCTCTCTCTAACATGTAAAATCTTAAAAAAAGAAACCACAAATTATCTCCTTTTTGGTCATGATTGACAAAGGGTACAAGAAGTTAGAAAGCTTCATTTGAGAAATAAAAAGATGATCAAAGGGGTACAAAGAATCCATATAAATGCATGAATGTGATGAAACAAGATGTTATGGATGACAAGATAAAAGAAAGATGCAAAACATGTGAAAAAAAATGCATGCAAGAAAATCTGTGTTGAGAGGTGTGGAGATTTAAAGGCATGGATAGATACAACTATCAAGCAGTTGTCCAGAGGTGTCCACAGCAAACACGAGCTTGATGGATCGAGGATCTATGGAGGAGCTATCAAGGGGAAAAAAAGTTTCTCGATCGATCAACCTAGCTATCGAGAGGTGTCGAAATTGTGATAAAAAGCAATTGAAGAGCTTAATAGATAAGCTAGGTGTTGAAAGGTGTCGAGAAGCTGTTGAGATTGCTTGAAAACAATTTTTTAAAGAAGAGAAAAATACAGACATGAATGCAATCAAACATGCAACTCAACCAATGATTCAAACAACATTTTAACCTTCCAAAATCATTTCTCGACAAAAAAAAAAAAAAAATGCTAAGCACATAGATCCCAAAACACACACACACACACACACTAAACAAGGTTAACCAATTTTATATTTCAAAAACAAGTTAAGACAATTTAGTGAGCATACATTAACACATGTAAATCTTGTAATGTCCAAATCACATTGTACCTACACATATATTAATAGTAGCAAAAAATATTCCGTGTTGTGTGTGAAAAATATCGGAAGATTGCATAAGTGTATACATGTTATGACGATTTGAAATATGAGAAAATCACTTTAACTCACACATAATCATAACTGTTTAACGAAGACTATCACCTTCGAGGTACATCTTATAACTACCACATCTCCTAAAATATACACTTGCAATCATATATAAAGTATTTTGATTCTTTTTGCTTTTTATTTTTTTCTTTGCATATTTTTCTTTTTAAGCAAATCATGCATGAGCATATAAGAGAGAGAAAAGAAATACCCAATGATGTTAAGCATTTGAGATTCTAATTTTGCTATACCGAAACATACAAATGTCATTGACATTGCATTTTTGCTATGTCAAAGCATACAAATATCATTTCATGGCAGGCAACAATGATGAATTGGTTATTTATGCATTTCTCTTAGGATTTTCTAGTTATTCCCATCAAAAAGAGTTATAAGAGTGTTAACTACAAGAGATTACTTAATCTTACTCATCACAAATAAGAGCCATAAAGCTTACTTACTTAGTTATGCATAGAGATACTCATCTAAGTTACAAAAGATATAAAATTTAGAAAATTTTGTTTCAATAGCCATTAAGGTACACAAGTACCAATATACACAAACACACTGTTTTTGTATTTTTCTGATTTTTCAATTTTTTATTTTTTATTTATATCAAAAACAAAATAAATAAAACTGAAAACAAACAAAAACATGTTAAACAAAGAAAAGCATAAAAACTAGATACAAATGTATGAAGAGGAAGGAGGAGATAAAGAGATCAATCCATGGAGATGACACCGATGTTTTGATGAAGGAATTCAAAACGTTTGCTGTCAAGAGGTTTGGTAAACAAATCAACCTTCTGATCATCAGTGTGAATAAACTCACGAGTGAGAGTACCATCTTCGACAAGCTCCTTAATGAAGTGATGTCGAATCTCTATGTGTTTAGTTCGAGAATATTGAACCGAATTCTTAGAGATGTTGATGGTACTGGTATTGTCACAGTAGATGATAAGATGCTCTTGACAAATATCATAATCATGGAGGAGTTTTTGCATCCATAGGAGTTAGGTGCAACAGCTACCAGACACAATGTACTCAACTTCTGCAGTGAATAATGAGATGGAGTTTTGCTTTTTGCTCATCCAGGAGACAAGATTATTACCCACATAAAAAAAAAAAAAAAAAAATCTCTGATGTACTCTTTCTATCATCAGCATTCCCAGCCCATCAACGTCAGAATACCCAACTAAGACATCATTTGTGTCCTTGGTGTACCACACACCAAAGTCGGCAGTGGTTTTGACATACTTTATGATTCTTTTCAAAGTAATTATATAAGACTCTTTGGGATTAGCCTGATATCTAGTACGCACTCCCACACTATAACTAATGTCAGGTCTACGAGTAGTAAGGTAAAGAAAACTACCTATCATGCGTCTATAAAGAGATGAATTAATACTTTAACCTAACAAGTCAACAGTGAGTTTAACATTTGGGCTTATAGGGGTTCTAACAAAACTTTTGCATAAGATTTTTAGCATATTTAGATTGAGATAGGAATATACCTGAATCTTGTTGACAAATCTACAATCCAAGGAAGTGAGTCAACTCTCCAATCATGCTTATCTCGAACTCTGCTTGCATGAGTTTTGAGAAGTTATGAGCAAGTTCATCCTTAGTTGACCTAAAGATGATGTCATCAACATAGACTTGAGCAACTATCAACTTGCCATCTTCCCTTTTGATGAATAGAGTTTAATTAGCTTTTCCTCTTGTGAACCCATGTGACACCAAGTATTGTTTGAGACGATCATACCAAGCTCTAGGGGTTTGCTTTAAACCATAAAGTGTCTTCTTGAGGTACAACACATGATTCGAAAAGTGTGGATCAATGAATCCATTTGGTTGAGCCATATAAACATCTTCTTTAAGTAACCCATTCAAGAAAGCAGTCTTTATATCCATCTAGTAAAGCTTGAACTTTAAGTGACATACTAAGGCTAGGAGAGTTTTGATGGACTCCATACGGCAACTGGGGAAAATGTTTTATCATAGTCTACTCCTTTCATTTGTGAGTATCCTTGAGCTACAAGTCGAGCCTTGTTATGGATCACATTGCCCTCCTCATCAGTCTTGTTACGGATCACAAGCAATGCATGATGCAATTCATCATGCATTGCTTTAACCTAGGTTTCATCACGAAGAGCTTCCTTAACTTTAGTGGGTTCAACCTAGGACAAATAACAAGAATAGAACACAAAGTTAGCAACACATTTATCAACTGTACACTTTCTTAATGTGAGTTCATTCGTGTTTCTCATCATGCATTGCTTTAGTCTAGGTTTCATCACGAAGAGCTTCCTTAACTTTAGTGGGTTCAACCTAGGACAAACAACAAGAATAGAACACAAAGTCAGCTACATATTTATCAACTGTACGCTTTCTTAATGTGAGTTCATTCATGTTTCTCACAATAACTTCAGGAGGATGATTTAATTTAATCCTGGAAGAAGGTCCTTTCTCTTCATAGGATTTAGAATTTGGATCTGCAGAATCTTTCACAACATTTGGAGTACCGGGAGTACTTGGAGATTTCAACAATTTCTTGAACTTCCTTGGGCTTAGAAGGAATAATTTCTTTAGGGAACTCCTTATTAACTTTTTCAGAACCAGAATTTGAAGACTCATCAATAATAACATTCACTGTTTCCATGACCTTCATGGTTCTTTTGTTGTATACTCGATAAGCCTTGCTTGTAAAGGAGTATCCCAAAAATATTGTTTCATCGCTGTAGGAGTCAAATTTTCTTACATTCTCTCTATCTTTAAGGATGAAACAAGTACTTCCAAAAATTCTGAAATACTTCACATTTGGCTTTCTTCCTTTCCATAACTCATATGAAGTCTTCTTGGTATCGAGTCTGAAGTACACCTTATTAACCGTATGACATGCAGTGTTTACAGCTTCTCCCCCTCAAGTTTCTAGCCACATCCTTGTTGTGCAACATGGCTTTGTCCATCTTTTGTATAACCCTGTTTTTTCTTTCTACTATGCCATTCTATTGAGGAGTAATAGGAGAAGAGAATTCTTAAGATATACCTGATCTTGTGTAAAAGGACTCCATATAAGAGTTTTCGAATTCTTTACCATGGTCACTTCGAATTCGATCAATCTTTAGGCTTTTTTCATTTTGCAATCTTGTGCACAATGCTTCAATGTGCTCAAGAGCATCAAACTTGGATCGTAGGAGAATAACCCAAGTATACCCAGTGAAGTCGTCTACCACAACCATGATGTATCTCTTACCACCAAGAGACTCGATTTTAGTTAGACCCATAAGATCCAAATGTAGAAGCTCCAATAGTCTAGATGTAGCAGATGTTTGAGTGCTCGGATGCTTAACTTTCGTCTGTTTTTCAAGTTGACACGGTCCACACACCACATTGCTCACTCTACTAAGCCTTGGTATCTCTAAGACTGATTCATGCTTAGATACAATAGAGAGATGTTTGTAACTAACATGTCCTATTCGTTGGTGCCATAGATCTTCATTTGGTAAATGAATGCTATTAAACATAATATTAGCATTAGAAGCTAATCCATAACAATTGTCTAGAGTGTGAACACCACTTATGAGTTTCTTTCCCGACTCATCCATGACAAGACACTTTCCCTTTGAGAATAGCACCATGAGGTCTTGATCATATATCTGACTTATGCTCAACAGGTTCACTCTCAGACCTTTTACATATAGAACATTTGCAATATCCGACAGTCTGGGTAGAGAGATGATTCCTTTTCCTTTAATCCATGATTTACTCCCATCACCAAAAGTGACATTGGCACTTTTCTTAGACTCGAAAACTTTGAAGAGAGATCAGTTTCTAGTCATGTGTTTTGAACAACCGCTATCAAGGTATCACAAACATGTGTCCATAATCTTAAATGCCGACTTCATCATGAAGCACACTTCGTGCTTAGATGACAGATCAGTGGGAATGGTGTTTTCTCTCATTTGCCTTCTATGACCTAAGCCTTTAACCTTCACTTCTCTCAGACGAACTCCTTTGCACATTTTTATTCTGAAACAGTCTAGTTTCTTTTTTGTCAACCTGAGATCTTTTCCAATAGTCGTCGTAATGGAATTCAAATAACTTTTAGACTTGCATTTTCTGATACACTCAAACAAGTAGAGATTAGAAAAATAAGATGTATTTGAAAATAAAGATCTCTTTAAGCTGGTCGCAGCCATGACAATAAGGGTCAATGGATCACACAACAAAGATTAATCCTAATCAGAGTGTGCTTGCTCTGATACCATTTGATAGGCCAAAAATGTATTGACCCCTTGTGATGAATTAATTAATTAATTAGCTAAATTTATTAATTAATCAAATTAACATGCAAACGCGTGGTAGCACAAACAAGTCACCAATTAAACTAAGTATGCAGCGGAAAATAAATTGACATGGTGATTTGTTTACAAATGGGGAAAAACCTACACGGCAAAAACTCCACCGGGTGATTTTAAGGTCACCAATACCGAGAATCCATTATTATCACAAGCAGTTACAAGTAAATGAATCCCAGTACCTTATATCAACCTACAGTTGAATCCTTACTCCAATACCCAATTGGACTTGTTTTGTAGTAACAATCTCTCTTTGTAATGCACGGCTCCTAGTACGTGACTAACCAATTGCATAGATCCTAGTACGTGACTTCAATCACCAACTAGAGAAGGTTGTTTGCTGCAAAGTTTTTTAGTTCATTATATGATGAAGATCAAGAAGATGTTTGGTCATAAAACCCTACAGTGTACAAACACTGCAGCTTCACAAAAAAGATGAACTAAGGAAAATTTTGTCTCGGTTATAATTTGCTTGAATAAATTTTGCTTAACACTTGTGTAACTTGTGTCCACCTTTGACGACCCTTAAAATAGTCATTTTATATGTTTAGGGTTGTGAGAATAGAAAATCCAAATACATAATCACAGATTAGAATCAAAATAGAACTAAAACTCTGTTTTTCATAAATTTCAACAGATACCCTATCTATCGAGCTGTTGTTGAGCCACGGGCTTCAACAGCTCTACAGGTCTTGATAGATAGCTAGCTATTGAGTTTTAATGAACAACATTTTCTGCACTTGAATCTTGAATAGACCTGCGTGGTTTTAATACTTGAACTTGAAACAAGTTTCTTGAAGTATAAAACACATCCTAAATTTATTCAAATACAAGTAAAGTGTGTTTTGTCAAAAAATTAGCCAATTACATAAAATAGTGACATATGTTTTTAACAAGTGAATCACATATGTCATAACAAGTTTATAAAATCTACATAATAAGTATTACTAACACACTCAAGGTGAATTAGTCTTATTAATTAATAAAAATTAATAATATATTTAAAATAAAAAATTATAATATAAAATATAAATAAAATATCATTTAAATAATATTTAGATATAAATAGACCACTTTAAAATTTTCGTCTTAGGCTGTGTTTGTTTCGTGTAAAACGTTTTCCGGAAAATACATATTTTCCGGAAAAGGAAAATAGTTTTAAGTGTTTGGTTGAATTATGAAAATTGTTGTGGAAAATATTTTCATGTGTTTGGATGTATTCTAAAAATGCTATTTTCTGGAAAATTTTTCACATTTTCTCAGCATCCAAACAAATTTTATTACAAAAAATTTCAACATCACAACCAATTCAACAACAAATTCCGGCAATAAAAACACAACACAACAACAACAACAACAACAATAAATTCCGGCAACAAATTCCGGCAACAACACAACAACCACAACACAACAACCACAACAACAACAATCAATTCATCAAAAAAAAAAAAAAAAACAAAAACAAAAACAACAATCAAACTAAAAAAAAAAAAAAACGGAGAGATCGAGGAAGACGACGATCGACGGCGCGGCGCGGTGCGACTCGCCGGTGTGAAGAGCGCTGGGTTCGAAGGAGTTCGACAATCGACGATCGACGGCGCGGCGCGATCGATTTTCCGGAACTGGATCTGCTCGTTGCAGTGAGGCGATGGGCACTGGGTTCGTGGTCGCCAACGATGGTCTCTCGGCTTGGATCGGCGGTTCGTGGGTTCGTGGCCACCGGCGATGGGTGCTGGGCGCTGGGCTTGGATCGACTCCGGCGCTGGGCTCTCTCTTTCTTTCTCCCTCTCCCTCTTCGTGCTCTCTGTTTCTTTCTCCCTCTCCCTCTCCGTGCTCTCTGTTTTTGGGTTTTCCGAAAAATAGGATTTGAAGTGAAAATAGGAACGGAATCCATTTTCACCTCTGACCGATAGTCAACGGAAATCAATTTCCAGAAAATCGATTTTTCAGGTGCAACCAAACGCCCGTAAATTCAGAAAAGCATTTCCGGAAATGCTTTTCACCCAAAACAAACACAGCCTTAACCTTCAAATGGACCGGCCCTCTGAATGTTCTCACGCACGGCAACATCAATCTCGCCATCCATACATCAGTAAACGAAAAGCCAGCCGCTGTCAAAGGTAACTCTGCAGATCTAGTGATCTACCCATCACAACAGGTCTCACAGCTGGTCCCTCGCCACACTCACATACATCGCTTCGACCAGCGTTGTTGTTGTTGTTGTTGTTATTTATTTATTTATTTATTTTTTGGATAAAAAGCATTTTTGTAAGATGTGGGGGAATAAGGCGGACAAATGGCTAGGGGTCGTGTCGTGTATAATTCCGAATGCCAGATGGGTCACCAAACACATGGGCCAACACTCTACGATGTTCATATGGCCCACACTAAGGGCAAGCTTGTCCACATGCATACAAAGTGCAAGCCTTGACTTTTAAACTTGCATATGGCGGAGTGATTCACGCGAGAAGTTTCACATTTGCCATTGGTTGGACTTCAAACACGCGTGGGTCTCAAGCATCTCAAATAAATAAAATTAAAAAAAAAAAAAACAAAAACACAAAACAAAAACAAACACAATAGTGTTACATATTGTTCACATTGTGGTTTAATTCTATGCAAAGTATTGACACAGGATCGTGCCTGCCTTAGTAGTTCTGCCATGCCAAATGTTAGCTTCAGTTTCTTCATCAGTATATCATGTCAACGACACAAGATCTTAACATGTCAGTCAAGCAGCATATGTGCCACACCAAACTATACTTTCAAGACATTCCCCATTCCTATCCACCCCCCCCACTGGTCACAGATGAGAATAACTACGTACCGCTGTGAATACCAATCAATTTTTTACCTTAGACTGTTAGTTTCAAGCATCGACTCATGTGGGTTTGTGGGTTCTATTGAAATTGTAGATGATATGGTGGTAAAAGTCTTTGCACATAGATCAGACACAACAAACCAAATTTTGTTGCCAACCTATAGTTTGTAGGGGAATTTGGTGTTGACTGAGGCTAGACAATGCATTTGTGTTATTTAGACCCTTACCCTCACTAACTGACAAGCCACATTGCTTTCTAACCCAAGGGGTAATGAGATCCAAATAGTGAATGAAGGATAATGATTGAGTCTAATGTTTTTGTGTGCATTGGACCCAAGTCGGTTCCGTGAATGAGATAGATCATGCATGGTCCTTATAGGTAATGTTATAGGATTTCAAGTACATCCCAAAGCTATCTCATAATGACCCCTCTGTTTTCAATTGGTTTCTAAAATCTTAAAATATGCTTTCCCAAGTTTTTAAAACTATACACTCTAGTAAATCCCTGTGAGTCAGCATTTAGTATAACTCTAGGTACAAACATGGTATGACGGGACATTGCACCTCAAAAACTTAATGCGGATGCAGATAGGCTTATTCGGTGCTGAAATATATCACATGTAATAATGGGTTTCAAATATTAGAAATTTGATTCTCACACAAAATAATAAAATTGCATGCATTGTTATTTGCCCATGCATCATTTGCGTTATCAGATGCTCATGGATTTCATGTATCATAATATATTTTCATTATTATTATTATTATTATTATTATTATTATTAGCTTCAAAGCATGTTTAAAGTAGGGTTATGCATGTTTTGAACATTTTTCAGATTTGGTTTCAATCCTTTTGTTATTGTTATGATGAAAATTTATTTATTTATAAAGATGTAGCATTTTACTCATTAATTTTTTGTTCTTGGTTTTCGTTGTTATTATCTTGCTTTTATTATTTTTTTTTTTAAAATTCAATCTTGCTTTTATTTTCACTGTAATAGTGTGAATGTGCAATGATTGGAAGTGTTATAATTGGAAGTGTTATAATTTTAAACTATTTATAATGGTCATTAACATTAAAATATTAGTCTTAAGATCGGGTAAGGTGGGTGTCATATACCTTCCTACCTTGTAACTTAATTTCTAAACTCAAATTATGGAGGTAAATTAGTTCTTAGCTTGTACTTTTCCATAATTCCATTATTGAATCTTTCTTTTAATTTTATCTTTTAGGTTATATTTAAGACCATAATCATGTATTTCTTTTCATATTTGATCCAAATTTAATATATCAAAGAAACCTAATAAAGTTTGAGGTTTTTCTTAATTTTCCTTAGTAGTTTATTAAGTGGTGATTTCATATTAATATCTTAATTAGGGTAGACTATCCATAATGTATTCTCCATCTAGGGAGTCATTGCTAGGAGACCCAAAGCCCATTTGCAGGCCTATTTGGCCTAAGGGGCACCAACGTGGGCAACTAATTAACGTGGGCCATAAATTGGTATCATTTATGGGGTCTTGTTAATGTTTGTATTTAGAGCAGTTGTTAATAAATTATTTTAGGTAAGTTTTGACACTATTTTTATGAAAAAAATAAAAAATCGTCAAAAAAATTAATTTATTTTTTCCGTAAAAAATTTCTAAAAATATTTCCTAAGTCAATATCCTTTGGGACATCCATTAACTTTTTCCTTATTTATGTGAGAAAAAATTGTTTTCTTAATAATTTATTTATCCTTTGTATATAGCAGCTAATCACCTTAGAGTTACAAACCTTATAGTTAGGGGTGTCAATTCGGGTTAGCGTGTTGGGTTCGTGAAGTGTTGAGATAGGGGTATTCGACTAAATGACTCTACTCTAACCCGACCCATTTAATAATCGTGTCCTGATCCTTTAACCTTAACCCGACTTATTAATAAGGCGGGTTGACCTGACTCAACCCATTTGACCCTCTTAATAAATGAGTTGTGTTGGGTTGACACGAATGTAACACAACCCATTTCAACCTGCATAATATTAAATATAACATCCATCTAGAAATATTTTTTTTTTACATTCCAAAAGCAGTGCATACACTTCAAGTCTTTAACCCAAATTCAAAATAATATAGTTCAACAAAAATATAACATTCATTTAGAAATAAATTCTTTACACTCCAAAATAAATGCAAACACTTCAACCCAAATTCAGAATAACATAGTTTAATAAACGAGTCGTATTGGATTGACACGAATGTAACACAACCTATTTCAACCTGCATAATATTAAATATAACATCCATCTAGAAATATATATATATATATATATATTTTACATCCCAAAAGCAGTGCATACACTTTAAGTCTTCAACCTAAATTCAAAATAATATAGTTCAACAAAAATATAATATTCATCTAGAAATAAATTGTTTACACTCCAAAATAAATGCAAACACTTCAACCCAAATTCAAAATAACATAGTTTAATAAATAAGTCGTGTTGGGTTGACACGAATGTAACACAACCAATTTCAACCTGCATAATATTAAATATAACATCCATCTAGATTTTTTTTTTTTTTTTTTTTACATCCCAAAAGCAGTGCATACACTTTAAGTCTTCAACCCAAATTCAAAATAATATAGTTTAACAAAAATATAACATTCATCTAGAAATCTAAAATAAAAGGTATTTGACAAATCTAAAATAAAATGAATATTTATTTGTTATACGAGTTAAATGAGTTGTATTAAGTGGGTCATTTCTGGTTGACACAAATAAATTGATGTGTTAAACATGTCTATTGCGGGTTATGCGGGTTGACCCGCTTATGACACGTTTCTTATCGTGTCACTTACAGTTATCGTGTCGCTTACAAATTGACCCATTTATGACCCAAACCCATTAAGGCTCAACCCTAACTTGCAAAAACCCATGTCGAGTTCATGTTGTGTTCACGAGTTGGGTTGGACATTGACACTCTTACTTATAGCTTGTCACTTTCTACTATATTGTTCTTCTAATCTAGGGTACCATCTCAGACTCTACTATATTGTTCCTCTAATCTAGGGTACCATCTTAGACTAAACATTGAGCTTTGGTCTATGGATACATACAAATGAGCATTTGATCTTTGTAGTCCCGTACGGTTTGCTAACAATCAATCTTTCAAAGTCTTAAGGTTTGGTGAAAATAGCTAAATACCATGTTTTGGCAAAATTTATGGCAATCTAGCATTGTTTCGGAAATATTTAGCAATTTACCACTTTTTTTGTACTTGAGTTTGCAAAACTCAAGTAACAAATGGTACTTGAGTTCACTTAACTCGAGTTCCATGTGAGTCTGCTGCTATGGCACTAGATAAGCTGGATTTTGGGCATTAAAAAATGCCACCTGGTACTCGAGCTTCTTAAACTCGAGTACTGTGTGTCGTGAACTCGAGTTTCATGGATTTGAGTACTGTGTAATCTTACATATACAATACCCGAGTTCCACAAACTTGAGTATGGCTTGGGTATGATTCTTCCATAATCCAGACTCATACTCGAGTTCATTGAACTTGAGTATGGGTCGGGTTCCTTAACGGTGACCTTCAAATAAGATTGCCTCTTGATTTTGATCAAATAGTCTCATAGCAATTTTAAAGATCTAAAAACATTATCAAATAAAAAAGAGCCTCCTCAAAACTCATTAAGTACTTATTTTTTGAGTAATACAGCTTGTAAATGGGAAGAAAAAAGCATCCATAAGGTTGCCTAAAGTAAAAGGAATTTTCAACCTAAGCTTAAAGTTGGCTATTAACCTTTTTGTTCTTTGTATCATTAGCCAGTCTGGTGGTATATTTATTTGGTTAACAATCTGACTTATTATATTGACCAATACTTCAACGAATTTGGAAAATTATAGAAACTACAAATACTAAAGTTTAAAAAAAAAAAAAAAAAATTCTCAATATTTTGGAATTTCGTTATTATAAGGAAATTGGCCATTTGAAACAATTACCGATTAAAGCAAAAAAAAAAGATATCCGGAAATTAAAATGAACTACACGTTGGTCCCAACACACATGTTGGACGTTTGAACTAAAACAGATATGCACACGACCCCAACCAATTGTGGTCCATAGCAAGATCAAACTGTGGTATTGCAGTATTCTAACAAGAGAACAATAAAAATCAATCATGCCAACAATGGTTTTTTTTTTTTTTTTTTTAATAAAAATTGGTCAGTTATACACATGTTGAAAATGACTTTTAGTGACAGCAGATGCAGCAAAGTAAGATAGGACCAACCACTAAGTCTGGAGGCCACACTGCCATTAGCCATGTAAGGATAAACCAGAAGCCTCTCATTAGGAGAGGCACAATATCCAATTAACCAGAGCAAATTCTAGTGAACTGCCAAGCTGATCATCTCCAATTCTGTTCAAAATTGTGATTCCCCCGTGGCTCCAGTCACATCCTTTAACCGCTTCACTGCCACCATAGCTCCATCTCCTAACTTTCCCTTATATACATTTCCAAAACCTCCAGCACCAAGGATGTTGTTGGAGCTAAAATTTTCAGTGGCTGATTGGAGCTCTTTGAAAGTGAACTTTCTTAGGTTGCCTAAGCTTGTAAGTCCCTCTTCTTGGTTGTCTGCAAAAAATATTAAAGACCAATTTGAGGTAAAAAATCAAAATCAGTCATTGTTGTTTACTAGAGGAGTTTCTCAATTGAATAGTGAATACTACTGACCATTGATGTCTAGGATAGTTTGGTTTCTCAGTTTTCAAGATATACTGATGACAAACAAACAAATTGATCAACAGAAAGTGAGAAACAACGAAAACCATACTTACAAGAAAGCAAGTTGAGGGATTTTGGCCAAAAACACAGGAAAAGGCCTAGACAAGCTATTGTTGTTCAGCCTCCTAGTCTCATAACATGAAAAAAATAAACAGTATTAACTAAGATCATATAATTGATTACATAAAAAACCCCAAAACATAAACTATACACAGTATATATATGTATATATATCTAAAATTACAATTTTTGCCTTAAAATAGTGTATTACAATTGTATGACTAATTGGTTGTGAGCATAAAAATTTGACACCCTTAATGGTAGGGTACTTGAATGGGCGAGTACTTGAAGATGATCATGTTAACAGAGGCCAAGTCAAAGTTGACACCCTTAATGGTAGGGTACTTGAAGATGATCATGCTAAGGAGAGTGCCTTCACAATTGTAAAATATGCAATCAGAGAAAACTTTAAAGATTCAATAGGTTAAAAGCGGAAAAGTGAAATCATGGCCAACCCACAAATGACTTAACACCTTTTAGAGAAAGAAAAAAAAGAAAAGAAAAACATTACATTACACATAGGCCAGTTACACATTACATTACATTAAACAATTAGTATGCAATTTTTGCGACAAACCAAATGGAAATGCTAATGACTTTTGTTATGCATCCTATAGGGAAAGTAGCTTATAGTATAAGTGCCATATTTGGTCCTTCAAATTTTATCCAATTTTTCCCAAGTTTCAAAAATACATAATTGAATGGCATAGAGCATGCATTTGATCTAATGACATATATCATGCACTTTGTTTCAAGTTGCATTTAGAAGGATGCCACAGTTTAAACTTAGTGTACCTAGTCTGCAAGACCACCACTTGTTGGTACCTTGTTCCACTTAGGGCATGTTCTTCAGTTATGCCCCTCTTGGTCACATAACCCGCATTGCACTTTCCTCCCCCCTTCCTTCCATGGTGTGGTTCTCGGCCATTTCCCACCCTCGTCCATCTCATTCCTGATTTGTGTTAAGACAGAGCAACCTTTCTCTTGGATCAATCGGGGGTTAGAGACGACTCTTTAAGTACTGCTCTACATCGTGTCGATACCTAATACAAACTGCAATGACATGTGAACAAGGTATCTTATACAATTTTCATTTCTGACATTTGTAAGTTTTCTACAGCAGAATAACTCCATGTGTGTGATCCCCCTCACCAGTAGTCCCTAGATTATGCAGTGTATCTACTTGATATGATTGTTGTTGCGAGCTCAATCTTGTCACCTTGTGATGCTTTGCCTTCTTCTTATTTCTCATAAAGATATCCAAGGCATATTTACACCATTTTTTCCCTGAATTCAATTACGCTATGCTCTTATTGTGACGATCATCGAAGTAAGCATTTAGTTTGAACCACGTGCATTTCACCATTGTCGTAATAGGCAAGCTGCAAGCACCCTTTAGAACACCATTGAAGCACTCGAAGACATTTGTGGCCATCACCCCATAATGGCAACCTTCGTCAAAAGCTAGTGCCCATTTGTATTTGGGCATATCCTTAAGATATTGGTGCGCATCCCGATTGACTTTTTCAATTAATTCGAAGGTGGCATTGAATTTTCACTCTTGGGTAGTACTTGTTGATTCCATACTAGATTTTTTAAAGTTTCATTGTTCTATCTAGTGTTTACGTTATTGCATAGATGACAAGGGCAGTAATGATGTTTTGTCATGGGAGGCAGCAAATAGTCTCAACTAGTGTCTCTGAAGATAGCTTGTGTCCTTGGGTGTCTATCAGATATGACACATAGATCACTTTGGTTGGTAACCTACCTTCTTATACAAGTCAAGAATCAACCCCAAGTCTTTGTGCTCTCACTCTCGACAATGGTGAAGGCTAGTGGATAAATCTTATTATTAGCAATCGCTGTTGCAATCATCAATTTCCCTTTATATTTTCCATAGAGGTGGGTTGCATCAATGCTGATCATAGGCCTACAATGCTTGAACCTGACAATAGATGGACAAAACGCCCATAATATGGACTTGAATGTACAAGTTCCCTATTTGTAATTATCATTTACTAGTAACTTATACTTTGTGCTCGGACTTGCATCCTTAAGTCCTACCAAAAAATGCGGCAACTCTACATACGACTCCTTAAAATATCCCTATATAGCTGCAACGGCCTTTTGTTTGGCTTCCCATACCTTGTAGGTGAACCATAATGATTATGTTAGAAATGAATACAAGTTAAATAATTAAATAATTGACTTGTAAGGCTATAAGATGAAGACAATAGTTTCTTTCTCTTTCCTTTTATTGTTTTTTCTTGTTTTCTTTTTATTAAAACTATAGATGCTTTTTTAATCGGAATGTCAAGAATGAAGATGCTTATTAGATATGATCCGTGTGTCACATGCACTTAGTGATTCACAAAACATTTAGTGTGTCACATGCATTAGTGATTCACAAAACAAGTGCATGCTATATACTTCAAATCACCACCTACCCTTTATTCTTTTTTTTTTTTTTTTTTTTTTTTTCAATTTCAATCTTCATAATATAAGGTATTCATGGGTCTTGGGAAAAAGATCATTCTCATACTTCCATGAAGACTGATGTCTCTACATTGTATTGAAAAAAAAAATGCAAGTTAAAGAATATCTTGTAATGAGACACATCGTGTTTTAAGTTTGCCAAAGCAAGGTGGCCTAAGGACTTTATCTTATATGCGGGGTCTTCTCATATATAGCGCTCAAGTACATATGCTAGAAATGCCGAATCAAGCATCCAACCATCATGAGCATTTTGAATTTTGTCGCACCTGTGAGGGTCCTTGCATTTTGTGATCTTCTAGATGTTGTCTCCCTTGCAACAGATTGCACGGACTGACCATGGATAGGAATCATCCTCGCAACTCGCCATAAGCTTCTCTGAGTTTAAATGCTCAATTTTGAAGCTAAAGTTCACCCATATTGCGTAGTAGGTCAGTGCATGTCGCATTGCTAATTTAGTTGGGATTGCCATCCCTTTCATTGGTTGCTCCCCAGGTTGCCAACTTGATACTGCCATTTGCATAACCAGTGATGGATCAAACATATTATCCCAAGTGTTTTTGGTGAACCATTTCGACGTAGGATCGGGACCAGGGCATGTGTCTATATTCTCTTCTACAAGCACCTCTTCGATATGATTAACATCCTCATGTTCACCCATGGTATCTATGAGCTCCTCGAACTCATCCCTAGTAACATCAATATGAGTTGCATCGTCACCAAGTCCGTCATAATCTTCATTTTCGAATGTGCCCTTATGCACCTCATCATGAGATAAATGCTCTCGTTCATGCACTTCCTGGTACCCTTCCTCCTCCTCAATCGGAAATGTCTAACATAGTTCATTGCCATACCCATCTCTTGTGTTCTTTACACACCGTTGATAAGACTAACGATATTGAGTCTATGTGCTCATCTACAATTTCATCCAAAACAGTATATTGTGAACCTTCTTCGGCCTCTATTATAATGGGCTCAATAGTGACAGAGGGATCTGAAGCATTGAATCCCTTCACTAGCATTTGTTCAACAAATTCCCACATCATCTTCACTTTGGCACCACCTGATAAATGTGGTGAATTGTAGAAAACTTGGGTGTCTACAACCTGTTGAGGTGCTCGATACACGATGGAAATGTTATGCCTAGAGTGGTCCAACCCCATCGCCGTCAATATTTTTTGTTGCAATTTCCTAAGGCTTATCCCACGCTTTGCCTTAACACATTCATGCTTTTGGATCAAGCCTTGGTCTGACAACCCATGCAACTCATGATAATACGTCTCTCCATCGTAGTACACATAGAAATAGTGAAAATCTATAACCACTTAAATAAATGAGGCGTATGAAAAAATAAATTTATATTCAAATTCAACTTCCTCGACTTTGTGTACATGTATAAATAATTGAATCTCAATCATTCAAATAATTTATACACATAGACATAATGTGCACTTAACCATATACATATACATATATATATATATATATATATATATATATATTATACACATAAAATAATTAAAACTCAACCATTTCGACTTTCTTTTTTAAGCCAATTTTTTTTGTTGAGTAATGAATTCATATTACTATGAAAACCCGTATTACTATAAAAGTTAGCAGAATATCATATTGCCTATATCTATCAACCTCATGAGTTTTATACAATTAAGCCACATGTGAACTATACTTATTACTAATTGGGAATTTAACTAACCTTTATTAATACCTGTGTACATATATATATAACTATGTAGTTTTAGCACTTACTTATTAATATATGTGACCTTTATTGTTTCTAGATATAGACATTGCAGATTTTGATATTGTGTCTCTATCCAATGGGATGAGTTAGCATGCTTTTGTTTGCCACAGAATGCTAATTAGCATCAATATTTTCAAAGGATTTGCTAAATTTTCATGTGTTTACACCCCCACTAGGTTTATGTGTGTAACTTACAAATTAAAAGGAATTGCATATTTTTCATGTAATAAGCAATTAGTTTTTCATGCTTCCTTGACATGGTGGTTCCGAATAAAATTATCTTACTATGCATGCTCTCTATTTGCTATCATATGGTCAAGTTTGATTCTTTTATATTTGTGCCCCAATTTTTTTGACAAAAATGTTATATATATATATATATGTGTGTGTGTGTGTGTGTGTTGAGAGTTGTGAGAAAAGAAAGCCCAAACATACACTCATGGATTGGATGAAAAACAGCTTTAAAAAACCGAGTTTTATAAACCTCAATAGATAGCCATTTATCGAGCTGGCTGTTGAGCTTTTAAATCTAGCACTTTATCACTTGATTCTTGGATATACTTGCATGACTTTAACACTTGAACTTGAAACCTTATTTCTTGAAGTATTAAACACATCCTAGATCTACCCAATTACAAGTAAAGTGTATTTTGTCAAAAGATTAGCTAATTACATAAAATATTGACATATGTTCCTAACACTGAATCACATATGTTCTAACAATCGCCCATTTTGGCAATCCGTGACAAAACTACAATAAACAAATGAACATATCAGAGAAGTCATAAATCACTTAACTAATATTCACTTGTTGAATACAATAAAATCTATCTTAACACAAACTCTTGAAAAACTTTGTAAGAAGAGAGTTCATGGCAAGAAAGACTTTGACAACCTGTATTTTTGAAACACTTTAAACAGAACATCACGACATCCTAGTGTGAAATAAAAATAATAGATTGCATACAATAAATAAGAAACATATGTATAAAGAGAGAAAAGAAATAACACATGGAGAGACAGGTGAAATAACATACATCAAAATATATATAAACCAAATATAAGTACAATGTATGTCAAATGGTCACAAGACCAATGTATAAGAGATAATGTATCTAAAATAGAAAGAAAAGAAAAGATACAAAAATCCTCACTACATCTCTCATAAACACTCCATCTATCTCCTATACAAACCCTCCTCTTATGAGTATGACTACTCTCATCTCAAAACTACTTCTCCCTTTTGTCACGAGTGACAAAGGGTAAGTCTATCAAGTAGACATCTCATTATCACTAGGCGAGCTAGCACCATCATCCTTATCGGCATCATCGCTGCCGAAGTCATCATCACTCTCATCCTCGGATGCTGGTGGAGATGGAGAAGAAGCAATTGTGAAACCACCCATGACAGCCTGTCGTCGTATAATACGACCAACACGGGTGTTCACCTGACATAACTCATCACTGAGTGTGTCAAGGCAGGCATCCATGCACATAAGCTGTGCCATGATGGCCTCAAGTGTCACTTCACCTGTAGAAGACGAAGGAGCGGAGGTGGATGGAGTGGTAGAAGCTGGAGGAGCAACCGTCTCAGTCTGAGTTTGCCTCGAGCGAAGCTATGCATCACTTCGCTTAATGGTAGCGGTGTCAATGGCATACATGAACGTGAATTGGGGAGACTTAGGATAGGAGACAGAAAAATAGTGAAGAAGCTACGTGATAGTCGAAGAAAAAATGAGCTTATCACGGGTCGCCGTATCCTTATAAACATCTATAAGGAAGAGTATAAAGTGAGAAGGGAAGTCAATAGAAAGATCCTCAATGAGGGATAACAAAAAGTAAGCACGAGGGTCTGTGATAGTGTTATAGTGAGACAAAGGATGAAGAATAAATGTCATTACCATATTTAGGAATCTCGGACCTTTAGCAAAGGGTGTTTTGACGGTTACCCCAAGAAGAAGGTGTTTTACAGAATAGAGATGAGAGTTTGTCTTTAGATATTGTCCTCAAACGCTCACAACCAGGGTAGTCAGGATGCGCTATCCTAGGAACGTGTAGTACCTCGGATACAATACCCAGAGTAACTACCATGTGTATACCCTAAACGTGAGTGACAAACTGGGGTATAGAATAATCAAATCCGAGCATATTGGAGTAAAACTCCTGTATGATCACAGAAGGGCACGTGACTGGGTTGCCACATAATGACTCCCAGCCCCTACTGTAAATGACAGTAGGTAGGTCAGTGTTAGAAAAATCTGACAGAACGACTTGACATTTCGAATGAATGCCTCATCGTGAAAAGTTCTCCAAAAAGTCAAATTTGGCCTTCTCATCACAGAACCATATGTGAGATGTAGTGGGGTCAGAAAGAGATGAAGAAGAAGATGCACCAGAACGAAGAGGGTTCCGGGATGGTGGATTTACGTTTAGGTGCCATGATGCAACTAACATAAGAAGGAGAGAGAGAGAGAGAGAGAGAGAGAGAGAGAGAGAGAGAGAGAGACAATTAGAAAAGCACCAAACAGGTTTAATATCAAAAGATAAAAACATGTAGGTACGTATGCATGAAAATGCATGAACATGTGACGTGCAAATTTAAATACATCATGGGCTTAGCCCAATCCAAACCTACTAGCACACAACATAGTAACAAGGTAATCACACGTCTAAAATGCATGAAACATTGTTATAATGCATATGTGATGCAATGCATGATCATTTAGGATCAAATATACAAAACCCATCCCAAAAATATAGCAAAAACTTCATTGATTTTGAAAAATCTCAAAACTTTCCAAAACCCCAAAAGTTAGGTCACAAAATGTGAAATGCATGATAAAGAGAGGGATTAAGGACCTTACTAGTGAAAAGAACAAGATTAAGGTCGAAGAACCCTTGGGAATGAAGTTTAAAGTGAGAGAGAAGAGTTTGGGAGGTGAAAAGGCTCAAATCAGTTGAGAGAGATTAAAGAGAATAGATCTGAAATTGCGAGCGCCTATATATAGAAATATCATAAACCTCTATCGATCGAGAGCTATCGAGATTTAAAATGCGCCTTTTAGCTATTGAGCTATCTATTGAGGAGCTGTCCAGAGGTTTCCTCAGCAATAAAGCTCGATGGATTGAGGTAGCTATCGAGAAGCTATTAAGAGGATAGAAAGTTTCTCGATGGATCGAACTAGCTATCGAGAGCTATTGAGAATGTGATAAAAAGAAGCTGAAGGGTGTCGATAGATAGCCTAGCTATTGAGAGCAATTGAGATTGCTTAAAAACAGTTTTTCAAAGAAGAAAAAAACACAGATATGAATGCAATCAAACATGCTACTCAACCAAAGATCTAAACAACATTTTAAGCTCTCAAAATCATCTCTCAATCAAGAAAAATGTTAAGCACATAGATCCCAAAACACACACACACACACACACACACACTAAACAAGTCTAATCAATTTTATATTTCAAAAACAAGTTAAGACAGTTTAGTGAGCATACATTAACACATGTATTCCTTGTGATGGCCAAATTACATTGTACCTGCACATGTATCAAAAATAGCAAAGAATATTGTGTGTTATGTGTGAAAAACATCGCAAGATTGCATAAGTGTCTAGATGTTATAACGATTTGAGATATGAGAAAATTACTTTAACTCACACGGTACTCAAGCACTCACAAAAAGGGAGATAGTGACTTTTTAAGATCAAAAGCTATGAGGACACCCCTTATTGGTTGAATGCATGATAGGCCATCTTAGAGACACCTGTATTAATCACAATACTCTTAATGTCCCTTTCAATGTCCAAGACTTGTCTCCCAAGTAGTGGCAAAGTCACCAACCTATAGGTTCTAGTGCCATGTTGGCGCAGTTCTTATCATCTAGTCAGCAGATAATATCACTAATGTGAAAAGGTCCAAAATAGAAAATGTTGACTTGACACCTATCCTTGTACTTGGCCATACTCCCTAGAGTATAAGAGGAACATGTAGCTGTGCTATTAGGGTAAGAACCTAAGTGAATATTTTGAGAAGAAGGTAGAGAGTTGATAGGAAAGAAAGACAACTTGATTGTAAGAAATTGGTCTCTTTTTACACATAATACAAGTAGAGCAGAGCAATAATGTTACCTTCTTACTCAAACCGTGGTTTTTCATCCCTTTTTTAGGGTTTTCCACGTACATCTTGCGTTTCTTTAGTAATCAGTTTCTTCTTCTTATTTAAATGTGTGTCTTTTTCATGTCCTATCATCACTTTCTTTTTCTTGTTCGAGTGTCATGTCAAAGTTAGTAGCTTTTTAAGCTTTTTCATGTAGATGTACTGTTAGATAACTTATTTCACTTCTCTATATAAGCTCAAATCTAACTTGCACGTACAGTAAGGTAAAAACATTTTTTGTGGGAAGAGTTAGATTTCCAAAAGAAGGTTTTCCTTGATTTCAAAGAAAATCCATGGTTTTTCTTCTTTTGTTTTTTTTGGATATTAAAGACTTTAAGAGAGATTTAAGGCCCATTTTATTTTAGGAAAAGGGTTTCCATGGTTTTATTGAAAACCATGGTTTTTATCCAAATTTCAAAGAGGTTTGAACTTGGTTTTTTGAAAAGATGGCAAAAAACGTTTTTAAGAAAGCAAGGTGTTTGAAAACTAAAGCAAATGAATCACATCCACGCTTGACTAAACTTCAAACCTTATCACATCCACGCTTAAGAGGGTTTTTTTTTTTTTTTTTTTTTTTTTTTTTTTTTTTCCTATTAGAGAAATGGGAGTCTTGAAGAATTCTACCATTCTCTAGGAAACATACCCATGTTATGCTTAGGAACAAAGTTTAGAGTCTAATCAAGAGGAATTCAAAAAAGGGTTTCCAAAAGCTTAATGAAAAATGACCAAGACTTTGTGTTTAATAACATTTTGAGAGAAAGAGAAAGGAAAAGGTTTTTTGGAGAAAGATTTGAAAAATGTCCCTTTGGAAGGCTTTTATGGATTTAGAAAGAAACTTCTTTTTGAAAATATTTCTTTTGGAAAAAAAGGAATGGACATTGGAATCATTTTTATCTTTTGGAAAACAATTTTTTTTTAGAGGTTTGTTTACCCAAGTTTTTTACTAAATTGTAATCTAGGGTTTGTGGTGCTAGCACCCTTAAACCCTATTACTCATGAGAAAGTAAAAATGGAAAATAAAAGTGCATAAATAAATGACATAATATTTAAAGACTTATATATAAAGGAATTTAAAGAGAAAACAGTAAATAAAGTTCTTAGAATGTAGAGCAATTTAAATACAAGACAATAAAATAAAGTGCTTGAAATGTAAAGGAATTTAAAGACAAGACAATAATGTAAAGGTTTATTAGAAATTATTTTTTAGAAAATTTTCTTAAATAAGATCTAATCTTGCCACATCCAAGCTTATGCATCCTTTTCCATAATGAGAACTGGGAGTCTTAGAGACTTCTACCATTCTTTAGGAAATGTACCCATATTATGTCTAGGAACAAAGTTTAGAACACATTTAGGAAAAACCCATCAATGATAAGGCTTCATTTTCCTACTAAGGTTGGTTACGCACATGGACAAGGCCATTGCATGCCATTTTGTTAGCAATATGAAGATTTATCATAGATGCTGGGGTTGTTTTTTCAAGTGAGAAGACAATTAAAGAAAAATGGTAGAAAGCCTTTTTATTTTTTTAGGTGTAGAGAAAGCAATAAAGAGCATACTAAATAAATAGAGAGCAATAAGTAAAGAACAAGAATATAAATAGCCTTATAAAGTAAAGCATTTTATATATATAATGGAGTGTTTACAAGAGAAAATGAAAAGAAATGGGTATAGCCATAGGAGGAGCTAATCCATTTCAATACAAAACTTACCCACTCACCTAACGCTTCATGGAGATAAAGGTAGAGATGAAAGTGTTGGAATTTTAGAGAGGTTTTGTAAGGGAAGAGAAAAAAAAAAACTAATGCGAGGGAGAATGAGGCCAAAGAAGAGAGAGAGAGAGAGAGAGAGAGAGAGAGAGAGGAGTTTTCCTATTTTTTCTTGATTCTTTTTTTTTTTTTTTTGGTGATTTTTTGAAGGGGGGGGGGGGTATTTATAGGTGGTGTGGGTGGAAGTGCCTGTGATTGGTTATCCTCGCATTTGGGTGTGTATGCTTTGGCCTAGGGTGGACCATGGTGTAGGGTGTAAATGGAGTCGCCACCTAGTTTAGGTCTAGGAACCATAAATATAGCACCCTTTGTGGAATGACTAATCTTTACCAAAGCATGTGACTGGAGTTTAGGTATGGGGATGGGAAGATGTTAGGTACCCAACCTCACCTGTCCTATAGGTCAGCTTTTACTCATTGCGTTCCAAATCTTAATCTCATTAAAGGTGAGATTAATATGTTATTCTAACTTTCACACACACTAGCATGCATCTAAGACATACAACATGGCATAATCATCCTGAGCCTAATCATTCACCTATATCACAAGGCAGATTGAGATAAACATCGTATAGCATCTAAACATCAAAAGTATGGGATTCAATCAAGCACACCATGTTCATCACCCATATCATATTCATCAACCAAATGCATGTTCATATGATAATGCATGGCTTACCTCATTTACCTCACTGCATCATAGCATCACAACATCTTTACATCAATGCATAATCATATTCATATGCATGTTCATGACATCCAAACAAGCCAAAACCCTAATAAGCATAAAAGAAATAAGACAAAACAAAATATGACAAAGAAACAGAGACTCGAGGACAAATAAAACAGGTTAAATAGAGGCTACAACATGTGAATAAAAGAAAAGGAAAATAAGTAGAAAAGGATTAAGGTTTCTAGGCAGAGACATGCGTGTGCATATATGGGGCATGCGTACACAGCCAAGTTGTATGCGTACACATATCTTAAGTATGTGTGTGCATACACAGAGCATGCGTACACATACACTCAAAACACAAAACCCAGAAAAGTGCATAACAGAAAGTTAGAAAGCAAGAATCTAACAACCTAACATGCTTTAAACACAAACACAAAGTAAACCTAGACTAAACAAACATATTGCAAACATATAAACACATATACAAACATAAAGAAACAAAGAAAAGTGAAGAGCCAAAATTAGAAACTTTACCTCAATGCTAGAAACTTTACCTCAATGCCCGAAAAGATCCCAATCAAGCAAAATTTGACGCGGGGATGTTTTGTGAAAAACTCACTCTTTGATTCACTATTTTTTAGTGAATCTTATGTTTTTTTCCAGTAGAATCTGACCTCCTTAAAAGAGTGCCTTTTAAGGCTTTATATAGTCAAAAATAGGGGTTTGGGGCGGCTCCCAAATGATATGTGATTCATTTCAAACCAAGTTTAAATGCAAAAAATTTACCTTACATAGTTTCTAGAACCCTAGCATGTGTATGCATGCCCATGTATGCGTACGCATGCAAAGAGCATGTGTACGTAGAGCTTGACTGTGCGTATGCAAACGCGTGTATGCGTGCCTACACCTAGGGTTTTCGTGGCTCTTCTTTTCCAAAAATAGTTTTATTCCCTCCAAAAATAAATTATAGTTTCCATAAAAACTTTCCTTAAGTCAATTTTCATCTGATTGGGCCCTAAACCAACTTTGGGCCTTGAAGTTCTAACATCATTAGGAAATGGGGGCCCAATTTGTAAGGGATACAAAATGTTGTGTCTACAGTTGGAGAAAATTTGAATGGGACGTTCCAGCAACACCCCTCACCCAACCACATAAGGGCATATGGCTAGGTAAGGTGTTGCTGCAACACCTCACCAAATATTTGCCTTGCTCCCTACACTTTCTTTTTTGTCTTTTTCCTAGTTCTAGTCCAATCTTAGTGCTGCCATTCGGAGGCATTTCTAAGCTTGGATTTCATCAAATATAGTGTCTTTAGAAAGGTTTAGGTGTCTAGTTTCCATAGGTCCTGATCTTGTATTATTTTAAGGCACAGTCATCGAGATATTGCATTTGGAAGGGAGGTGACCCAGTGTAGAAAATTCTTTAGCATGATTCTTGAAAGATTCATTTCTTCCAATCTATGGCGAATATCATCTATTCCTTTTTTATGGAAGGTAGATGAGACATCATACTTCAATCTTATTTAGGCTTATTGATCCAACTGTGACTGAATCAGTGCAGTTGTTTGTGCGAAAATGGCCTAAAAACAACTCTTTTTGACTTGAAAATAAAAATACATTTAATTAGGATTTTGGTGTTTCCTTGATATCTCATTCGTTTTAACACCGATTTTGGCCCGTGAACTATTTTTTCGAAGGGAATATCATGATCTACAAGATGGTTCAAAATTTACTTCAATCAAACGGTCGGATCAAAAATTAAATATTTTAACTATTCCCAGTTAGGGTTTTAGGTCAGCGTTGAGTTTAATTTAGGTTAGAAATGACAAAATTGACTTTGGATTTTTGTTCTGTCATCTGAATAGGGTAAATAGGATTCTTCAAATTGTTCCCAACTTTTGGTTTTCAAAACAATGGTTTTCACCACTTTTTGAGATTTAAATCACTATTTTGATGCCTTAATTGGGGCCAAAAAAAATTTGACAACATGTATGGATACAAAATTGAAGGATTTTCTCATGAAAGCTCACTTCTGTACTCACAAGATGGATTTCGAGAGAAATGGAAAGTAAGATTTGTTTAGCTCTAGTATATATAGCCATCTTTCTTACCTCTAAATGTCTTGCATAAGGTGCATTATATAGAAATATAAAGTAGGGTTAAATCTGAGACCAAATAATTTTCTACTAAAAATCAGAATTTTTTCACATAGCAGTTTTGCTCGACCAAATTTTATTCTTGCTCGAGCAAGATTCTTGAATTTAGCAGATATGAAGTAGTTGATGGAAGATTTGTTGGAGCACCTAACGTCGGATGAAATGGATTTGTTTTGGGCTCAAGCATGGCTCATATGGAATCAGAGAAACTGTGTGGTGCATGGTGACAAGTTGAAGGATCTGAGCAACCTAAATAAGAGAGCAGAGGAGTTTGTTGATGAATTTAAACAAGCCCTGGCAACCTCCATCACAAGCGGTATACAAATTAAATTTTGATGCAGCAATTTTTTCGAGCTTGGACAGATCTAGTTATGGTGCTATAATTTGAAATGATAAGGGTTAAGTCATGGCTACTATGATTGCTAGAGGACCGAAGGTGAATACGAGTGATAAGGTTGAATTGCTAGCAAGCTGAAGAGCTATTGAATTTGCTGTGGATGTTGGGTTCTCAATGTTGATAATTGAGGGGGATAATAGTAATGTAATCCAAGCCATTTCCTCTCCTTTAGAAAATTCTTCGCTATTTGGGAATGTTGTTAATGATATTAGGAATTTGATTTGGGGGTTACAATGGTTTAGAGTTTGTTACATTAGGAGAGGAGCAAATAAGGTGGCACATGTTTTAGCTTAATATGCTAGGAATACATTAGATGAGAATTTGTATTGGATGGAGAATTCTCCCCCACCAGCTTTAGAAGCCTTGTATCATGATTCTTTATCAATTTGAACAAATGAATATTTCCCCTTCCAAAAAAAAAAAAAAAAAAAAGAAAAAAAGGAAAAAAAAGAAAGAGACCTTATATCACTTACTACAATTCTAAATTGGGTCAAATTGGTGTTTGTTTTGAAACCTCAAATATCTATTTTTAAATGAAATAAGTTTCACAAAAAGATCTATTTTGGTGCAAAAGATAATATGGGCAAAGGAGTATTAACTCTTTATTTAGAGCATATCGAAACTTTATTGTCATTGAATAATTTTTTACCCAAACTCAACCCACTTCTACAATGATAAAATACACCAATAAACTTGACATTTTATTACCAAAAAAAAAGTCATGAAAATATGAAATGAGTACACTAAATTAAAATAATAATAATAATAATAAAAAAAAAACCTAAGTTAACTCTATGGATAAGAAAGAAAAGGAAGAAAATATTAGGGATGACAATTTTTGCCCGACTCGCAGATACCCGGTCCGGCCTGACCCTAATAGGTAGGGTTTTACCTGGCCCGATAAATAGGGTCGGGTTTGGGTTTAAAAAAAAAAAAAAAAAAAAAAAAAAACTTGAAGCGGGTCCGGGTCAGGTCCAGGTTTTGTTAAAAATCAGGCCTGGACCTGACCTGACTTGACCCGACCTGACCCGACCCGACCTGACCCATTCATACTCAAGGAAAATTACTAAAATACCTGACTATATATATGCCACTTATATTAACCCTACCCATATACACTCCTCCACTCAGTCGTCCCTCTCTCTCTCTCTCTCTCTCTCTCAAGCTCTCAAATGTCAATATTGCAGAGAACACACCTAATCAAAAAAATAAAAAAATAAATAAAAAAATAAAAGCCAACAAAGAAAAAAAAAAAAAAAATCTCAGACCCAATACTTAAAAACCTAGTCAAAGTAGAAAAACACAAAGTGGGTATTGAGTAAAAAGTGAAAAAAAAGGTACAATGGGCACGGTCGCCATCGATGCGGTTGATGGCCATGAAGATGCCAATGATGATTTCGAGAGTGCTGAAGACAAAGAGAGACACGGCGAGAGCAATCTCTTTGATTGGAGCCTTGTTGTTCATTGTGTACGAGGTTTCCATCATCATGTCCTCGTTTGTAATTGAAAACGAGTGGTCTTTGTACGCCATCTTTCTTTCTTTCTTTCTTCTTGTTCTTCAAATAGATAGATAGAGAGATACAAAGAGATTTTGGGTTTGTGATTTTGAAAGGGAAAATTTGAAATTTTTGTGTTTATGAAATATGTGTTTGTATTTGTGTTAGGATTTGTGTTTGTGTTTGTGATTTTGAAAGGGAAATCCATAAATCTGAAACTGCTTTTGTGTTTGTGTTGTGATTTAGGGCTAGGCATGACAGACGGGGCCCGTGGAGCCAGCGGGGCGGGTTTGGGGTTGGGAAAAAAAAAACCTGTTTATTAATCGGGGCGGGTCCGGGTAATGGGTTCAGGTTCGCAGGTCGGGTTCATCCATAAAGAAACCCAACCCGACCCGTTGCCATTCCTAAAAAATATCGGTGGGATAATTTAAAGTAAATCTAAGATTTTTTTTTAAACATTATTAGTATTAAGAAATTTTAAGTAACTAACTTATTCAGTCACATTTCAAGACGTAAACTAAAACCCAAACTCATTCAAAACCCTACCAGGTTTAGTCATGCACGGGAAATAATAAGGACGAGCAAAGTAGATCGAAGACCCAATTTGGAAACAGTAGAAAACTCAATTTGGAAACTGTATCAATGACCTTTTCAATATAGAGCTAAAATAGAGGTAAAAAGGAAAGTACAAAATTCAGGTACTTGAGAGGAGCTATTATCGAGGGAAACCATGAGAGGTTCCTTTCGGGACAAAAATGAGGAAGCACTAAAAAGCTTAGTACTGACTCCCTACCTTTTATCATGATCATTTTTTTTTTTTTGGTAAAGTTTATCATGATCATTTACATAGGCGCATATATACATACTGATTCTCTTCCAAGCCAAGGATTACAACTTGCTATTAAATTAGTCTCATATGTTAAAGGGAGTGAATGAGAGATAGAAAGGTAGATCAAAGATTTAGCCAAAAGAAAAGATGGAGGATCAGAGTTCCTTTTCAATTCTATTGACATTTGACTCTAGCTTCTTGTATTAGAAAAATAACAATGCGATATACAAATGCTTTATTTTACTCTTTATCTGTCAGAAAAAAGTTAAAAAAAAAAAAAAAAAAAAAAAAAAAAACAGGCCAAAATAATAATGTTGGATGGATAATTGGATATGTACTCCATGAGCTGATGGTATACTAATGTCAAGTGGACCTCTATTTTTTTTCTTCTTTTTTTCTTTTTTAATGAATAATGAAAGGTGTTATTGGGTGAAATAGAAGATGTGGGTGAACCAAATGCAGTAGAACATCAGCAAGCCTATGCCAAGCTCTGGGGAGAAAGCACTCCTAATTCGTCGGACCTTGGTCACTTCATGGTATGGCCCTTATCCTCTCTGCCGTCAAATATCTTTTTTCTTCCGACCTGAGATGCTATTTCATGAGACGATTTTATTATACTACTCTATCATAGTATGTGTGTCTGAGATCATCTCATAATTATTATTTTTTTTCCAACAAACATACCCATATATTTATGATAATGATGTGATTTCGAGCGTCTAATGTGCTTTTCTTTAACCAAGTTTTTAGATCATTATAATGGGGATAGTACTTCAAGAAAAATGTAGTATATGTACTGCTATTTACCCAAAAAATAAAAATAATTATTAGGTTCTAAAGATTTAGAATTAAATGTTTAAAGTCAAAATTTGTATATGTTGGCAAACTGAGAACAAAAACATGTCTAGAATAAGTGTTAGACATTGCTCAAAGTGTTTCAAGTCAAGTCTCAAGAATATTCAAGCTGTAGGAAAAAGAATTAATTTTCAGTGAAGCTTGATTGATCGAAGATTAGGCTCAACCGATCGAAAATCACAGAAAAATAATTTCTGCAAAACTTAAATCAGGACTAGGCCCAAGCCTACAAAAACGTTTAGGGTTTCAGTCCAACATTCCTAAGTATAAAAAGAAAACCCTAACTACGTTTTAAAGGCTCTTAGAAGACTTGTGAGTTACTCCTGTGAGATCTAAGAGGCTCTGTGCCTTCTAATTCTACAAGTGTCTACCGGAATAAGATCTATAATCAAGTGTTGGTGGAATCTAGTTGCTGCAAGATCAACAAGTGGTGATTTGAAACCTTTGAGTGTGATCTCAAAGTCATAAGCATGAGAGCTTGTGTGCTACAAATTCAAGAGAGAAGAGTATGTGAATTTGGAGCTTGCACATGGTGTTGTCAGTAAGTTATCTATTGGAGGTTGCAATAGATTTAAGGTTAAACCTTATTGTAGAAACTTCAATTCTTTGTTAGTGTATTTGTTTATCTTGAGTATAGCTAGATCAAATTCTACCAAGGTTTTTACCTTGAAACGGTTTGATTCATTGGTTTTTCTTGGTGATCATATATTTGTGTTATTTACTTTTCCGTTGTTTGCATGATATAATCTTTCACTGTTTAACCTAGACCTAAATAATAAATCTAAGTGTTAACTTGGCTAATTCATTAGGTTAAACTAATCTGCTTTAAAGGGTCTAAACAAACAAATAAGTGGTATCAGAGCAAGGTAGCTTTTGATTAGGTAGTTTACCCTGAGTTGATCCTTGGCCTCTACTGTCATGGATTCTCTTATCTTTCCTTTACATTCAATCAGACTGAAAATTGAATCTTTTTAATCATGGACTAAGTGGTTTTTGAAATGTGCTAACCCTATTCTTGAATTTATCAGTATAACAACATGTTGCAATAACTATGTCTGCTATACTACTTTAACTGCCTTAAAAGTTTGTGATACTTTTTTGTGGTATTTGGATAGTGGTTATTCCAGGCACATGACAGGTAACAAAGCTTTGTTCAAGACACTTTTTGAAGGAAAGATTGGAATTGTCACATCTGGAGATGGAAGCAAATTAGTCATCTGAGGTATTGGAACTGTAAACATCGTAGGATTGCCGGTGTTTGAAGATGTTTGGTACGTAGATGGATCAAAGGCTAATTTGTTGAGTATCAGTCAAATTTGTGATAATGGACTGAATGTTTTATTCCCCAAGTATGAATGTGAAATACTTGATGATGGTGGTGATTGCATTTGTGTTGGAATAAGGACTGCTGATAATTGCTATGTATAACTCCAAGCATCAGTCACAAGTGCTATAGTGTAAAAATTAATCAGGTGGACTTATGGCATAAATGATTAGGACATGCAAGTCACAAACAAATTGAAAAAAATCTCTAAGTGTGAAGCTGTTCTAGGTTTACCAAAATTTGAGAAGATTGAGAAAAGTATATGTGGACCATGTGTTAAGGGCCAAAATTTCACAAAGAATGCCCAATTCATGAAGTTAAGAAGGACCATGAAAGCCCAAAGTCCCAAAAAGAAGGAAAAAGAAAGAAATGATAATGAAAAAAGAAGAGGATCTCAGTTAGAGGACATGTAGCAAGGATCTCGGTTAGAGGATATGCAGAAAAAAGAGCATCAAGGCCCTAGGACCTTGATGTATCCTTTTGAACCTTGAGAAGAGGACCTTGGCTAGCACATGGGAAAACCAAGATGTATGTTCAGATTTCCAGCAAAGAAAGCCATTAAAAATCCAGCAAAATAGGTATTTTCATTGTAACCTATGGTCCAAGCCCGTGGGATCCCAAGTGAATAGTAAGGGAGAAGTGGTTTGGTTGGTAGGAGAGTGATTTCTAGTGAAAGGAGGATCCCGAAGGTTTCCCTTGGTTCATATATTTGCTTGGAATGCATGAACCAATGGAAAACTTAGTTCCCCTATGTGCATGACACCTTCCCACAATTTCCTCTCAATTGTCACTTTCAACTAAAGCTGTCATCAAGTACATTGAGTAGCCCATCCACTCATTTGGCTTTCCAAGAAGGAATCTTTCATTTATAGCTAAAATCAAATGCCAATTTTGAGTTATAATTGCCTAAATGAGCTAAACCTCTACCCAATGTATCTTTTTAGGTTCCAGAGGACATGGTTTTACCTAGTAGACCTAAGGCGTCCTCGCCCGGGGTACCAGACCAGGTTTGCTATAAAAGGAACACTAAGGCATAGCAGAAATGGGGGAATTTCGAAGGAGAAAAATGGGGATTTAGAGGGATAGTTTAAAGGTTCAAAAGATATATTCTTAGAGCTTTAATAGCCCAACAAGGAAGAGAAAGAAAGAAACAAAATAAGAGAGCCAAGGTGGAGGAATTTGTCCCATATCCTTGAGATCATTCAAAATATCACTTAGCCTCCATAGAAACATATGCCGAAACATGCACACATCAGATATCACTCTTTCCCACAAAAATTCTCCTCACCTAACTATCTTGGAAGGCAATTCCCAACCAAAGCCAGTTGGACTTGAGTTTTAAATTGTACAAGTCTTGTGCAAAAGCACTAAGTCTGTGAGAATTGGGGCCAGGATCCTCGTGCCTGAATCATTCTCATGAAATTCATTTACATAAATGTATATGTATTAAAATGTATATCTTAATCTAATAAACTAACAATTATTTGAAGATATGTGTATTTTATAGTGTGTTCTTGTACAGGACTTATAGAGGTAAAGGGAAATGACAAAACTCTATTGCATAATAAGCATGGAGAAAGATTGTATAGTTTAGAGAATCAGCATTTTGGGTTCTTACAGGACTAGTAACCCTGGGAACCTCGACATCACGTCTGGGGTACCACGATATTACGCTTAGGGTACCAAGTGAAGGAATTCTTTTAAATGTTTACACAATAAAAGATAAGCCTCAAATACTCTATTTTAATCTCCTTCTCACTGTAAATATTATGAGTACTTATTTTACCTGTTTCATAAGAGTAAATGGTCATTTTATGACACTGAAACACTTATAATGGTATTTTATTACTTAGGAAGAATTGCATTTTTGCCTTGAGGAGTTTTATGTGACTTGCACACAACTTGATTTGTAATTAGCACCATTTAGCTGCAGTGAACCAAGCCTAGTCCACCAAACAACAAGTAAAGGGTCTAGGATTCTTGTTTCTACTTGGGCCTAGGTACTGTCCAAAAAAGGACCCTCACACCATGTCAGATTGATAAACAAGTGAAATCCAAACATCCATCCATAAGTGAAGTTCAGACATCCAAACCATTAGAGTTGCTACACATTGATCTAATGGGTCCTGCCAGAGTTCAAAGTCTAGGAGGGATGAAGTACATTCTAGTTGTTGTAGTTGCCTTCACTTGATACACTTGGTTGATTCTTTTGAGAGAGAAAATTTGAAGCTCTAGACAAGATGATACATCTATGCAAGAAGCTGCAAATTGAGAAGAATGCTACGATTGCTTGCATTAGAAGTGATCATGGAAGAGAGTTTGAAAACTCCAAGCTTGCATCTTTCTGCAATGATCAAGGAACTAGGCAAGAGTTCTCAGCACCTAAGACACTTCAGCAAAATGGAGTTATGGAAAGAAAGAACAGATTGATCCAAGAAATGGCTAAATTCATGCTAAATACCAAAAGTATGGCAAAGTCATTCTGGGGAGAAGTTGTAAACATTGCATGTCATACATTGAACATGGGGTATTTTTGACCAGATACTAAAAAGACTTCATATGAACTTTGGAGAGGGAAAAAGCCAGTTGAAATACTTCAAAATATTTTGTAGTGAGTGCTACATCCTTTGAGATCATGAGAATCTTGAAAACTTTGATGCAAAAAGTGATAAGGGGATCTTTCTTAAATAATCTACATCAAGCAGAGCATATAAGGTGTATAATCTTAGGACCAAAATTGTAATGGAATATGTTATTATTGTGATTAATGATGAACAATGTGCTGAAGATCATTCTAAAGTGATTCAAAGTATCCAAGACAAACCCACAAAAGTTGAAGATGCTCTACCTAAGGAGTATGTTAATAGACTTGATGATTAAGAATTTCAAATTTTGAATGATGCTGTGTTTGAAGTAACAACACTAGTTCAGGAGAGGATACAAGAACAAGGTGAAACCAGTACCCCTCCAGAACAATAAAGCACATCACCTTCTCTGATGAAAGGCTCATCTGCAAGGGTCAAGCTGAATCACCTTGCCACCAACATCTTGGGAAGCCTAATGACAACGTGCGTTTAAGGTTAAAGGCATTGAATGTTATCACACATTCTTGTTATGTATCTCAGGTAGAGCCCAAAAAGGTAGATGAAGCTCTAGAAGATGCTAACTGGATAAACTCCATGCATGAAGAACTTCATTAATTCATTCGAAATGATGTGTGGGAATTGGTTCCAAGACCAAAGGATTTTAATGTGATAGGTACCAAATGGATCTTCAAGAACAAGTCTGATGAACATGGAATTGTCATAAGAAACAAATCTAGACTTGTTGCTTAAGGATATGCTTAAGTAGAAGGAGTAGATTTTGATGAGACTTTTGCACCTATTGCTAAACTTGAGTCTATCAGGATACTTTTGGCTATTGCTTGTCACTTGAATTTCAAACTCTATTAGATGGATGTGAAAAGTACATTTTTGAATGGAATGTTACAAGAAGAAGTATATGTAGAGCAGCCCAAAGGTTTTGTGGATCCTCATAGACCAAATGATGTCTACAAAATAAAGAGAGCATTGTATGGTCTTAAACAAGCTCCTTGAGCTTGGCATGACAGAGTAACTTCTTATCTTACAGAGAATGGTTTTAAAAGAGGAAATGCTGATAGTATTCTTCATTCGAAGGGATAAGAAACATTTAGTGGCACAAGTTTGTGGATGATATAGTTTTTGGCTCTACTAATGACACTATTGCTAAATTTTTTGTAGATGAAATAAAGAAAATGATTAAGATGAGCATGGTGGCTAAACCTACCTACTTCTTGGGATTGCATGTGAAGCAAATTGACAAAGGAATTTACGTCAACCAAAGCTAAGTATGCTAGAAATCTTGTCAAAAGATTTGGGCTGGAGAATGCTGCACATGCTAGAACACCAATGGCCACCAACACAAAACTGGGGATTGATCCATCAGGTCAGCCTGTTGACATTACTTTATATAGAAGTATGATTGGTTGTTTATTTTATTTAACTGCTAGTCGTCCTAATATATCTTTTAGTGTTGGTGTGTGTGCTAGATTTCAAGCTAATCCTAAAATGTCACATTTAACTGCTGTTAAAAGAATAATTAAGTATATGAGTGGGACTAGTGAGTTTGGTTTGTTCTATAGCAAAGAATCAAATGTTTCTCTTGTTGGATATTCTGATGCTAATTGGGCTAGTAATATTGATGATAGGAAAAGCACTACTAGTAGGTGTTTCTATGTTGGAACTAACTTAGTTGCTTAGATGAGTAAAAAGCAGAATATATAGCTGCTTGAAGTTGTTGCTCATAGCTTCTTTGGATGAAAAAGCATTTAGGTGATTATGGTTTGTCATAGGATACTATGGTTGTGTATTGTGATAACTCTAGTGCTATTGATATCTCTAAGAATCTGGTACAACATTCTAGTGAAAAACATATAGAGATTAGATATCACTATATTAGGAATCTTGTTGAAAGGAAATTTGTTGCTCTTGAGTACATCCCTATTGAATGTCAGAATGCTACCAAACCTTTTGATAGGAGTAAGTTTGAGTCTCTTCATCAAGTGATTGGTTTTATCACATGTCCTTAGTTTCTCTTTGGATATCCATGGTCCTTGCGCTTAATCTCTCAATTCCTTATGACCAAAATGTTTTTCATTAGAATTTTCTTTTGCAATACATTCATGCATTTCATTCTAGGTTTGTTTAGGATGTTTTTACAAAAAAAGAAAAAAAAGAAAAAAAAAATTGTATTACACATCTTCAAGTGTGTAACTGAGGTTGGACTATGAAATTTGCATTTCATGATTGTGTACCTTGTTTAGCTTTTTTTTTTTTTTTTTTTTTTTTTTTTTTGCATTTTGCTAGTTTTTGCTATGTAGTGCATAAATTGTGTGAGTTGTTTATGGTTTTTAAACATATGCTCTTGATTTTGATGTCACATTCTTTTGATTGTAAAGACTAAAAAATCTTAGGATAAATGCATAAATAACCATCTCACCATTGTTACTCGCCAATCATGAACATTTGTCTACAAATTATAAAAGTTGTGCTCGGTAAGGTGTAGTACTTGCACAACAGGATTAAACAAGGTGTTGATTTTAAAAAGGAATGAAAAAATCTAAAGAAAAAGAAAAAGAAAAAGAAAATGCTTTTACATGATTGCAAGTATGTTTTCTAGGAAATGTGAGAGTTATATGATGTAACTCTTTAAGTGATAGTCACTTTTAAATTAATGTAATTGATGATGTATCTCATACACTTACTAGTTCCACACACCACACGCAAATCTTTGTTAAACATTGTACATGTGATTGTGTGTTAATCAATGTGGCCATCCAAAATTATGTTTCTTGTAATGTTTAACACTATTTTTAGGGTTTGGATAGAAATTTTTGAGGAGAAAATTTTTGAATCTTGATGAAAATTGATTTGGTTGAAGAGAAAGTGGGTTTTGAAAACATTTGGAATCATTGCATGCATTTCATATTATAAAATCTTGTTTCAAAAAGTGTTTCTATAGAAAATTTCCAAGTTTTCAAAATTTTCTGATTTTTCAAGTCTCGATCGATCGAACTTCTTTTTTGACCGATTGAAAAAAAAAAAAAAAAAAAAAAAAAAGAAAAAAGAAAAAAGAAAAGAAAGAAGAATAAGCAATTTTTAGGCCAAAACTCTTTGCCTTGTTTTTAAAGCTTTTTTTATTCCTGGCTCGATTCCTTCCGACTGATCAAAAATCTTCAGAACACTATTCTTCAAAGTTTTTGTCTTCCTCTTCGATCCCTCTCAATTTCTTCTTAGTCTTTTTTTTTTTTTTTTTTGGTGTGTCTTTTTTGAGTTAAAGCTTCAAGGGTTTTCTTCCTCGACATCTAGTAAGACCTTTTTACCCTTCCTTTTTTATTAAATTACATGCATACATGCATTTTCATCAAATCTTTCAAAATTTTTGAACCAAAGGAATTTTGGGGTTTTTGATGTTTTTGAGTGTTTTAATCCAATTTGTTGGTGGGTTTTTGTTCATGCATCATTTAAACATGTTTCCATCACTTTAATTTCAGAATTTTCATGATTTGAGCAAAATTTCAAAATTAGGGTCTATGTGTTCTCCAAAAATTGGAGATTTTGTTCAATTGGGTGAAATTGTTTGAAATTGGCTTGTGATATTGTTTAATTGAGTAATTATAACATTTTTTATACCTATTGTGATGTTCAATTGATCAATATATGGATTTTTGGAAAATTAGGGTTTCAAAATGGGGGATTTTGCATAATTTCTAATTTTCTTGGTCAATTTTCAAAATTGGGATAAAATTGAATTATTTTGTGCATTAGATCATGCATCATGTGTGTCCATGCATCATGCATCAAATAGTTTTTTGAAAATTCTCTCAATATTGTGCTCTAACTCTATCTGATGTAGTCTACCCTTGGTTTTGTTTTTGTTTTTGGTTCTTCCCTTTCTTTAAATCTCGGATATGGCTCCTAAGATTGGTAGAAATTTTAAAACCAAAGCCAAGAAAACCACAGCATCCTCCTCTACTTCTACTCAAGTTAATAGGGTTAGGTTTCCTATAGCTAGGTTTGAGGAAATTTTTGAGAGCTTAACCCAGTATAGGTCTACTTGGGGGAGAAAGACAGATTTTCCTAGACAAATTAGATCCTTCTATTCGTAGGAGTCTAAAGTCTAGGAGCTGGTTATCTTTGTGTGATGTTTCTCATCCCCCTCCTACTGCCTTGATCAAAGAATTCTACTTGAATCTCTCTGATCATTTTGAGGATTCAAGTGGTCATTACTTGACTACTTGGATTAGAAGTGCAGAGTTTAAGATAACTAAGAAAATAGTATCTGAAGCTCTTAGTGCGCCTCTTGTACGTAGACCTACATATCCATACACTGAGTCTCCTCCTATAAATGATGTAATGTCTTTACTCTGTGGAAGATCAGTTATTTGGGAATCTGAACCAAGGATAAACTCAAGTGAGTTTATTGAGCTTAACTATCCTTTATTTAGGATAGCTTGTCACAACATCTTCCTTATCATTCACACCATTCCTTTAGATAGATGTGCCTTTCTATATGCTTTTATTATAAATGGTTCTATGTGCTTTCCTTCTCTTTTCATTCAAACCATTGTTGAGGTCTTTAGGAGAAAATCTAAAGCACATAAGTTATTCTTTCCTGTACGGGCCCCCGCACCTTTTCTTATATCAGGCTTTGGACCCTAGCCTGGGTGTATAGCCCATAAGGCTAGTCTCCCTCTATTTGGCGGCCCACTCCCGGGCCACGCGTGCTGCAGGCCCAATCCCGGGCCACGCGTGCTGCAGGCCCAATCCTTGCCTATTCATCATTTCTCGGCAACGGCGTCCCGAGCAGTTGTAAATATTCAACTCTCGGGACGCCCCGCCCTTTACATGCCCGGCAGACTCTCGGAGAAGCACCGCTACCGAGAACTATCGTGAGGGTGGGAACCAAGTTCCAACGCCACCCTCACCGCATCCCACTCCCACCTAACTACCCATTTACGATCGATAATAATGGACCGCCAGTTGCACTTACTGGCAAGTAATTATGATGTCTCCACTAAACTATGGACTATAAATATAGGAAATATTAAAAAGAGGGGGGTTGAAAAAATGGGCTGTAAGAAGAATGTATGCAGAGAGTGATTAGAGCAAGAAGGTGACCCAGACCCCCGAGGAAAGAACAGAGAGGACGTTAAGTCTTAGCGTGAAGAACGACCCAGAGTAGGAAATCCAAGCCCACTATACAAGTAAGTTGTGAGCCTAAGTGAGGCCCAGCCCAACGGGTTTCGGTTTTGGGTGCGCACAATTGGCGCCGTCTGTGGGAAATCCTACTAAGCAGTGGTTCCGCTGAGACTTGTTTACAAGAAGATGTCTGGAGGTAATGTAGAGAGCGGCTCGGCAGGGTCTTCCCGGGGATCCACCTGGCGGGAACGGAGACAGAAGAGACGCGAGGATCCGACTTACGAGCAACTAGAAGAGCGATCCGGTCTTGGAGAAGGGTCTTATCAAACGGGGAGAACAGCATCCCATGCTTCCCGGCATAGGCAGCCCGACGCCAGGGATGAGGAGCTCGAGCGGCTGCGGAGGTTAGTACAAGAACTGGAGTTGGAAGCGAGGAACGAGCGCTGCCGAGTGGGTCAAGACGACCGAGGGGGAAGGCCTGATGCCGAGGAAGAGAGACGCGGGATGGGGTCGAATCAATCAGGATCCCACCGCTGCAGGGAGCATTCACACTCGAGGGAGTCCCGTCGCCGACGAGACCGCTCCTATTCAGCGGAATCTCACCGAAGACGACATCGCTCTCGGTCACGGGAGTACGGGAATCGGGGCTCAGACTCTCCAGAGGGGCGGCCGAGGAATGCGGCAATGGACGCGATGAGCCGTGCACTGCGCAAGGCTGCTCGATCCCCATTCTCAGCAGATATTGAGCGAGCACCGATGCCGGACAGATTTGCGCGCCCGCCGTTCAATTCATACAACGGGAAAACGGATCCTGTGGAGCACGTCAGCCACTACATCCAGATGATGTCTCTCCATACCCGGAATGACGCTCTGATGTGTAAAGTTTTTCCCTCCAGCCTAGGTCCCACAGCTTTGAGGTGGTTCAACGGTTTGCGCAAGGGCTCCATCCATAGTTTCGCCGAGCTTATACAGGAGTTCGGTTCCCGTTTCGTGACGTGCAGCCGAGAACGGCAACCGGTGGACGCACTGTTGTCTATGAAGATGAGGGCAGGGGAAAGCCTCCGTGATTCTGCTAGCCGGTACTGGGAGCTCTACAACGAGATTGGCGGAGGGAACGAGAAGATTGCCGCAAGCACTTTCAGAATGGGATTGCCTGAGGAGTCGGGGTTGAGGGAATCATTAACTAAGAAGCCTCCCGAGGATATGAGGCAGCTGATGAGGCGCATTGAGGAGTACAAGCGATTGGAAGATGACAGAATGCAAAGCAAAGGCAAGGCATAGCTGACAGATCGTCCTCGGTAGAGCGGTTTTCAACAGAGGACACGGGGAAATTTAAGGATTCAAGAACCAGTAGCACCGGTAGGGGAGGTGAACGTGACGTTCAAGGAGCCCATACATAAAATTGCGGATAAGATTAAACACGAGCCGTATTTCAGATGGCCGAACCGGATGGCCGGCGACCCCACCAGAAGGAATCAGAACCTTTACTGCACCTACCATAAAGACCGGGGACATACTATCGAGCAATGCCGAGTGTTGAAGGACCATCTCGGGCAGCTGGCTAAGGCAGGGCACCTCAAGGAATTTGTGACGGACGCTGGGGATCGAGGAACAGTGCATGGCGCTCCAAACAGAGGGAATCCCCTTCCGCCCCCTCTTGGGGTAATTGATGTTATTCACGTCGCCCCGAGGGGCGTTTCAATGGCAAAGGCGAAGGGGGTGTTGACAGTGATATCTGTGGAGGGAAGTACAGGCGTGCCACCTCCCGCGAAGAAGAATAAGCCCACCCGAGAGCCGATTGCTTTCGATGATAGTGATTTGGAAGGAACCATTCAGCCACACGACGACGCATTGATAGTCACGGCGAGGATTGGCGGCTTCGTGGTGAAGAGAATAATGATAGACCAGGGAAGCGGGGCGGATGTTATGTATCCGAACCTGTTCAGGGGGCTCAGGTTGAGGAAGGAGGATCTGGCGAAGTACAGCACTCCCCTGGTTGGGTTCGACGGGAAAATGGTGACTCCCGAGGGGCAAATCTCTCTGCCCCTGAACATGGAGGGCAAGGAGATAATGGTAAGCTTCATCACAGTTGCCTCATACTCCCCCTGCACGGCGATTCTTGGGAGGCCATAAATACATGCAATGGGGGCTGTCCCGTCCACTCTGCACATGAAGGTCAAGTTTCATACCGATTATGGTGTCACGGTGGTACAAGGAAATCAGCAGGCGGCCAGGCAATGTTTGATCGCCATGGTCGATTGGAAGAAGGAACAAACTAACCAGGAGGATCGGGCCAACCCCAAATGTTCGTCATCGGAGAAGCCTTTATAGCAACTACAGGACCCGCAAGGGGATAAGGGGGTAGCGCGAGCCGAGAGCATGATCAAGGTAAAGGTGTTGCCAGATGTAGACAAGTACTTCCAAATAGGGGAGAGCATGGAGGACCGGGAAAGGATAGAAATGTTGCTGCTCCTAATACGGAATGTGGACGTATTTGCATGGAGTCCATACGAGGTGCCCGGGGTGGATCCCGAATTCATCATGCACAGACTTGGAGTTGACCCCTCATTCACCCCAAAAAGGCAAAGGCCGAGGAGGTCGGCCTGGGAGCATTCTGAGGCAGTAAAAGTGGAAGTTCAAAGATTGAAGGAGGCAGGGGTGATTCGGGAGATCTTCTTCCCGGATTGGTTGGCGAACACTGTGGTAGTGAAGAAGAAGAACGGCAAGTGGAGGGTCTGCGTCGATTTCACCGATCTGAACAGAGCCTGCCCAAAAGACCCTTTTCCTGTGCCAAAGATTGATCAGCTGGTGGATGCCACGTATGGGCACCCGAGGATGAGTTTTCTGGACGCTTTCCAAGGGTATCACCAAATCGCCCTGGCGCCCGAGGACCAAGAAAAAACGGAATTCATCTCCCCGGAAGCAAACTACCACTACACGAGGGTGCCCTTCGGACTGAAGAACGCCGGGGCCACTTACCAACGAATGATAACAAGAATGTTCCGAGACAAGATAGAACGCACGGTTGAGGTGTACATCGACGACATGGTGGTGAAGAGCAAACAGGAAGCCCGGCATTTGGGGGACCTCCAGGCAGTTTTCGAGGTTCTCTGGCGGCACAAGTTGCGCCTTAATGCAGAGAAGTGGGCATTTGGCGTTGGGTCCGGGAAGTTCCTGGGGTACCTGATCAGTGTGCGGGGAATCGAGGTCAACCCCAACCAGATAGAAGCTGTGAGAAGACTGAAGCCACCGAGCAACCCGAAGGAAGTGCAAATCTTAACCGGGATGCTAGCGGCCCTCAATCGGTTCATCTCAAAATTCGCAGATCGCTGCCGACCATTCTACCAGCTGCTGAAGAAATGGACTGGATTTCGGTGGAGTGAAGAGTGCGACGAAGCCTTTGTGGAGCTGAAGAATTATCTGGCACGGGCGCCCATGCTTACCGTGCCAGAGCCAGGTGAGGATTTGTTCATGTACCTGGCAGTGTCCGAGCACGCTGTGAGTGCTGTGCTGCTGAGGGATAAAGGAATCCAGCGACCCGTGTACTACATTAGCAAGACTCTGGTCGACGCCGAGACAAGATACTTGCCCTTGGAGAAGCTCGTGTTGGCCCTAATACATGCCACCAGGAAGTTGCCACACTACTTTCAAGCACACACGGTGCACGTCCTGACCGAGTACCCATTGTAGTCGTTATTAAAGAGGTCGGACTTTACGGGCTGAATAGCCAAATGAGGAACTAGACTTGGTTCCTTCGACATACGGTACCGACCCCGAAGCTCAGTGAAGGGCCAGGTCCTTGCGGATTTTATCGCCGAGTTTTCACCCAAGAAGGGGGAGATGGTTTGCCGGCTGGAAACCCGCCCATGGAAAGTGTTCGTACACGGCGCTTTGAGCTCCATAGGTGCCGGCTCAGGGGTCGTTATAGTCACCCCAGAAGGAATACGACTCGAACATTCGTTTAGATTGGGTTTCAGGGCATCCAACAACGAGGCGGAATACGAGGCTTTCCTGGCCGGACTGAGGGCAGCTTCAAGCCTGGGGGCTCGAGAGATTGAGTTATATTCGGATTCGCGTTTGGTGGTTAATCAGGTGCAGGGCAGTTTTGAAGCCCGAGATCCCCGGATGAAAGCGTACCTAGAACAAGCAAGGCTAGTTATGGCTGGCTTCAACACGGTGAAAGTTTTCCACATAGCCCGAACACAGAACAAACATGCTGACTCCCTCGCCACGCTGGCGTCGTTAGTAACCGAAGAGATACCACGGCAAATCAAAGTGGAGCTCATTTCAGAGCCAAGCGTCAGAGTAATGAGGGACTCGGGAACTACAGGGATCAGTGTCACGGCAATCGCAGCCCCTACGCCGTGCTGGATCGACCCCATTATCGAATTTTTGGCTGACGACCGACTGCCGAGTGACGAGAAGGAAGGCATCAAGATCCGTAGGATGGCTCTTCGGTATTGGTTGGCGGACTTTATACCGAAGGTCCTTCGGAGGGCCGTACCTCTTGTGCTTACACCCGGAGAAGGTGGGTGAGCTCTTGGCAGAACTCCATTCTGGGGTGTGCGGCGGCCATGTCGGAGGACGGTTACTGGCACACCGAGCAATGACTCAGGGGTTTTGGTGGCCTCAGATGCAGAAGGACGCCGCCAAGTATGTACTCAAGTGTGAACAGTGTCAGAAGCACGCCCCTCTGATCCACCAGCCTGCGGGCCACCTAAGCCCGATCAGTAGCCCTTGGCCTTTCGCACAATGGGGGCTGGACATCATCGGCCCATTCCCTCGGGCGACGGGGGGACGAAAGTTCGTTTTGGTGGCCGTCGACTATTTTACCAAGTGGGCGGAGGCGGAAGCTTTGGCAAACATACGAGACGTGGAAGAACCTGACTCTCGGTTCGATCCCCATCACCGAGCAGGTGGAAACCTATGCCTTTCTATTCTAAGGACAGAAACCTGACTCTCGGTTCGATTCCTATCACCGAGCAGGTGGAAACCTTAAATATTCTAAGGACAGAAACCTGACTCTCGGTTCGATCCCTGTCACGGAGCAGGTGGAAACCTAGGCCTTTCTATTCTAAGGACAGAAACCTGACTCTTGGTTCGATTCCAATCACCGAGCAGGTGGAAACCTTAAATATCCTAAGAACAGAAACCTGACCCTCGGTTCGATCCCCATCACCGAGCATATGGAACCCTTGAGTGTCCTAAGGATGGAATCCTGAAACTCGGTTCAATCCTATCACCGAGCAGCAAAAACCTTAGCCTTTTCGTTGTAAGGAGAAAGACCTAACCCTCGGTTTGATATATCACCGAGCAAGTGGAAACCCGGACGATTCACTCTAAGGACAGAAGACTGACCCTGAGTTCGGTCCCGTCGCCGAGCAGGTGGAAACCTTATCACGGTTGGACACAACACAATAAAGAGGCAACCAGCAAGAGTTCATTACTCGGTCAATACGAAAGGGCAACACAATTAAACATTCATATTAAGGCATAAAACTTGAAATAACGTTTTGTTGCCAAAACCCGGCAACACAAAATAAAGAAAAAACAACATAAAAAAATTATCCCGTCACCACAACCCTGTGACATAGGCAATTCCGTCCTTTTAAATTTTCAAAAGAGGGTAAAATAAAAGGGCTGGCTTTCAAATTTAGATATTCGCCACATGAACAGAGGATGCGTCTTCTTGAGAGCGTTGTTCGGCGTGAGGAGTTGGCGGCTGGATTTCCTCCCCGGTTCGGTCCCCAACATAGGGGTGGCTGGTCCCCTCCATGTCGGTCGGTAATGCATGAGAGTCAATGGCGTTCACCAGTTCTCTCATATTGGAGGTCTTTTCCTCATCGATAACAAGGGGCGCAGGGTGCTCGGTGTGGAGGATGCTTGGAAAAGGGATCTTACTGCGATCCCTCAACGGAGAATCCTCGGGAACCCCCAAGGCTTGCAGAGCGACGAACCAACCCTCCTCGTATCCGAGCCTGTGGGCCTGACGAATGACTGGTTCCGCCGAATTCTCGGCGTCCGCGAACCCCTCGTTATACCACTTGTTTTCACAAGCCTCTAGCGCCGCCTTCGAATCGGCCAACTGACCTTCCAGCATGGTGTTCAAGCTTTGAGCCTCCGCCAATTTAAGCTCGGTGCCACCCAGTTGCAGCTCTAGCTCCTCAGACTTCGTTTCGGCAAGGGCCTGGGCCTTTACAGCTATAGCAATTTTATCCTCCGCTTCCTCGGCAATTCTTGACTTCTCCTTCGCCGTGGCCTCGGGGACATCCCTCAGAGCCTTCTCCCGCTCAACATCTTTAGCCAGTTCCTTCATCCTCCCGTCCACAACGTACGACATTTGTGCAGCCTGACCACACAACATCCACCTTGTAAGGAAAAATGGAAGGTACATGTACATGAGCAAAAGGGAAACCGAGAATGGTAAATAAAGATGAAACAGTTACCGTTATGGCGTGCCACTACAAGCGCCTCCCCAAAGACTCATCCGTCAATTCCTCGAAAGCGTGCATATCCTCGGGCAAGATGATGCCGCATGCCAGGCTCTGCGCCACACGGCCCCCATAACCTTTGTCCCAAACTCGAGCACTAGCCGTCGTCGGAAGAGGCTCGCCATCAAGTTTGAAGGAGGGTCGCCATGCCGCGGGAACCCGGGAAGTAGACGCCCGGTCTACCCTGGTCTGTGCTGTAGGTTCCCGAATGACAATACCGGCCGAGGGTCGGGGAGGCACGTTACCCGAGCTCGTCTCAGTCTGATCAGTTGTGCGCGGCCTTTTACGAACTCAGGTTGACGGGACGGCGGGTGGCGAAGCGACTTGGTCGGGGGCTTGTTGTTGTTGCGCGGCAGGCTGGGTACTGGGGACAAAGCGGTCGATTGTCATCTTTCTCCTAGCCACCATGGTGTTGCCTTGATCGGATCTTGTTTCAGAAGAATCAGTTGGTTCTGCAGCAGCACCCTCCCCTTCCCGAACAGGTGCCTCGGGCTCTACTGTTCTCTCGGGTTGAACAGGAGCTTCTCGCTGGATTTGCTCGTGAGCACGTCTCCTACGCTCGGCAGATACTCGCTCGGCTGATTCGTCGCGGATGGGTTGTCGCTCGTCTGAATAGATGAACCGGGGGCCGAGATCGCGTTCTTCGCCTACAGTCAACTTTGGGGGGAAGAAGTTTGCGTGCCGGACGTTGATATATAAGAGGAGAGGGCTGTCAACTAGTAAAGCTTGGCTGAATGGCTGCCAAGTTGAGTAGACGGGATTGACACGGAGAATAAGGTGGGACGCTCGGAGTTGTCCGTCCGATTGAACGAAGATCTCCGACCTGAGCACGAAATTTAGGTCCCGAACATGTACCACTCTAAGGTCCGGCTTGAATCTTTTGCTCTCTGCACAGAGGAAACAAGGGTTAGTGACAACATAACCGGACCAAAACCAAAAGAGACCAAAGTAAATAAAAGTTCGTCACCGACCAACGTCGCGCGGCGAAAATGCACAGGGGATCTCCTCGGCAAACCAATTGCCGCTCACCCGAACGAAATCTTTAGCCGAATTTCGGTTTGAGTCTGGTAGGCATGAAATAAGCCGTACCCTTACATCCCTAGTCTTTAGATAATAGTCCGACTGAATATTACCGCACAGACTATACATCTGATTGATGTCATAGTGATTTAGTTGCAGCCCGTACAACTGGTTCAACCTACTCACACAACTTACTACCCGGTAAAAGTTGGGAGGGAGTTGGTCGGGACAAAGACTGTAAAATCCAAGGGTACTAAGAATCAGAGGGTCAACCGGGAACCTAAGCCCACCCTCTAAAATGGCCATCAAGGGAAAGAACACCGTGTTTTCACCACGGCGCCTCTGGATGTCAATATCACCCATATTGCAATAGGCAATGTCTACGTCGTTAGGAACGTTATAGGCCTCCCTAAATCTAGCCAAAGCATGCTCGGAAGAAAGGAGGTGAGAATAACTCATTTTTCAAAGCGAGTGTTTTTCAAAGAAAATCAAGAAAAGAAATGCTATGATTATCAAAGAATAGACTGAACTGGCTAAACAGAAAAAGCAATAAGAGGGAAAGGAACTTACTGAAGGCTCTAAGGAGGAAGTGTGTTATGGGCCAAAGGGTGAACCACGAAGGAAGGATGCTCGGCAGAGTAAGATATTGTAAAGTGAGGAATGCGAAAGTGAAAATCAGTAACTAGAGGGACTATTTATAGGCATGGGAGTAAAGTGAGGAGCATTAAATAATCCACTGGCGGGAAACCACGCGGGCCGTCGCTTCAACTGCCACATGCGCAACGCCTCGGTTCACAAACCGTCAGACAATGATGACGGGTAGGCTGTCAGTCAGTTCCAAACGCGTCTTTTGAGACATGCATTAACGCGCCCAATAACGGCCGGGCACTGACCCTTCAACTTCCTAGACGAGTATTCGCCCCTTGTGATCCTTGATTCACCCCCGTGAATGGGGAGCGAATCAAGGGGGGCTATTGTACGGGCCCCCGCACCTTTTCTTATATCAGGCTTTGGACCCTGGCCTGGGTGTATAGCCCATAAGGCCAGTCTCCCTCTATTTGGCGGCCCACCCCCAGGCCACGCGTGCTGCAGGCCCAATCCTTGCCTTTTCATCATTTCTCGGCAACGGCGTCCCGAGCAGTTGTAAATATTCGACTCTCGGGACGCCCCGCCCTTTACATGCTCGGCAGGCTCTCGGAGAAGCACCGCTGCCGAGAACTATCGTGAGGGTGGGAACCAAGTTCCAACGCCACCCTCACCGCATCCCACTCCCACCTAACCACCCATTTACGATCGATAATAATGGACCGCCAGTTGCACTTACTGGCAAGTAATTATGACGTCTCCACTAAACTATGGACTATAAATACAGGAAATATTAAGAAGAGGGGGGTTGAAAAAATGGGCTGTAAGAAGAATGTATGCAGAGAGTGATTAGAGCAAGAAGGTGACCCAGACCCCCGAGGAAAGAACAGAGAGGACGTTAAGTCTTAGCGTGAAGAACGACCCAGAGTAGGAAATCCAAGCCCACTGTACAAGTAAGTTGTGAGCCCAAGTGAGGCCCAGCCCAACGGGTTTTGGTTTTGGGTGCGCACATTTCCAATATTCATATATGGGGTGTTGACCTATCTAGAGTTAGAAACCTTTCTTGTTCTAGAGTTAGTTCATATCACTACCCCTATAGGAGCCACTTTTCTTAGACAACGACAAGCTTAGATGAAGAATGTTGAACCAAGCACTGGTACTATGAAGCGACCTAGAGTGGAAGCTTCTACTGCTACTCCTGCTATTGGTGATCAACCTGGTACTATGGACCCTACTAAGGAGATTCATGTGGATCCTACTGCTGTTGTGGATCCTTCTGCTGATGCTGAGACTGATGATCCTACTATTACTCCTCCTTTCTCACTTTGAGCCATGATGGAGACTTTTATGACTCCTTATGCAGCACATGGACAACTTATTGATGAACTACTCATTGAAATTGATGCCTTGAAAGTTGACTTTGCTGAGTATAGGAGTGCATTTCCACCTTCTCCACCCTCTGGTCCTTGATGGTTGCCTTTGGCAATGCATAACAAAAAGGGGGAATAGGTTTATATATGTTGCTCTTGTACTTAGGGGGAGAGTTAGAAAGAGTTTTTGTACTTAGGGGGAGTAGTTTATGCTAGTTGATGATGTGATGTATTTATCATGATGTATTCTTTTTTATCATTTTTTATGTATGCTTTCTTCTTTTGTTCTTGTTTCACAAACATTGATGGTTTTTGATTGACTATGATGGCTTAGTTGATAATTATTCATTTGATATTCTGTCTATCTTTTATGTTTTGTGAATTCAAGTTTAGTTTTTAGATTTTGGATTTATACTATAATTTCCACACATGCATTTATGGTTTGTTTTTAGTGTTTCAGGAATTTACAGGTTAATTGTTTCTCAACTATTGTCTATTCTAGCAACTAATAGTTAGTGGACTGTGATAGAATTGTATTAGGGCAACACTTTGCAAATTGGGCTAGTTCGTGAGTTGAGCAATTCATATATATGTTTGTTTTGTCACGGATTTCCAAAGGGAGAAATTATTAGATTCTAAAGATTTAGGATTAAATGTTTAGAGTCCTAATTTGTATATGTTTGCAAACCGAGAACAAAAATATGTTTAGAATAAGTGTTAGGCATTGCTCAAAGTGTTTTAAGTCAAGTCTCAAGAATATTCAAGCTGCAGGAAAAAGAATTAATTTTCAGTGAAGCTCGATCAATTGAAGATCAGGCTTGACCAATCAAAAATAGCAGAAAAATAATTTCTGCAAAATTTAAATCAGGCCCAAACCCATGAAAGCATTTAGGGTTTTAGTCCAACATTCCTAAGTATAAAAGAAAAATTCTAACTACGTTTTGAAAGCTCTTAGAAGACTTGTGAGTTATTCATGTGAGATTTGAGATGTTCTATGCCTTCTAACTTTACAACTGTCTACTGGAACAAGATCTACAATCAAGTGTTGGTGGAATCTAGTTGCTGCAAGATCAACAAGTGATGATCTGAAACCTTTGAGTGGGATCTCAAAGTCATAAGCGTGGGAGCTTGTGTGCTGCAAATCCAAGAGGAAAGATTCTGTGAATTCAGAGCTTGCATATAGTCATGTTAGTAAGTTACTGTTAGAGGTAGCAATAGATTTAGGGTTAAATCTTATTGTAAAAACTTCAATTCTCTGTTAGTGGATTTGTTTACTTTGAGGATAGTTACGTCAAATTCTCCCCAGGTTTTTACCTTGAAACAGTTATTTTCATTGGTTTTCCTAGGTAATCATATCTGTGTATTATTTACTTTTCTGCTGTTTGCATGATATAATTTATCACTGTTTAACCTAGATTTGAATGATAAATCTAAGTGTTAACTTGACTAATTCATTAGGTTAAACTAATCCGTTTTAAGGGGTCTAAACAAGCAAACAATAATAATAATCTATACAATCTTTCTTCTTTACTTGTTTTTGGACCGGGTGGGGGGGGGGGGGGGGAAGAATTTCGCATGAAAATAGGCATGCAGAAGGAGTTTTTCTTTGTGAAAAAATAAATAAAAAAATGTGTAATAATGAGAACATTTTCAATGGATAGGAAGCATACTGCGTGGAACTAAGCAGGCCTGAAAAAGCCATGGAATAACCAATAAAGGAAGCAACATGTTTCATCAATGCCATGAACATTGAACTCAAGGAGCTTAGTGGCAAGAAATAATATAACCCATAGGCTAAATTTGGAAGGCAAGAAACTGTTAGCTATCTCTAAAGGATCAGATAATCATATCTCCTACCAAACACTTATGTGATTAGAGCTCTTGGTTTGGCAATTAACTCTCATGTATTGTTGATTGTGTTATAAAACAACCTGTTAAATCCATATGTTTATGAATTTATATCCGGTTTAAGATCTTTTAAAGTTCCCAAGTTACTCTATCATATAAAGTTTTTTAACTTCAGCCATTTTTTCATAATAAATGGTCTAGGTTATGTCATGACATCATTGAACCAACAAAACCCTTCAAAATAATGGCCTTTGGTGTACAAGCCAATTTTTTCAGACGGCTCACACTAAATTTATGCTATGCAATACAAGACTTCACACCAAAAGGATTATGCCCGGTCACTGCTTAACAAAATAGGACTTAAATGTCTAATTCAAGAACGAATTAAGGAACAAAATAGATATTCTTATTAAAAATAGTAGGAAGTACAAATACAAAATCAACTGAATTACTGAAGTACAAAGCCTAAATTGATAACCCTATTGATTAATTACAAGAGACATCTACTCCTAGTCCTAGATAAAGTTCATGTGAGATGATGGCAAGCTTACAAGCATGAAGATAACCATCCAATTGATCGGAAATGTCTTTAGGTTGTTAAATGATGTGCGCATGCCAAAAAAAAAAAAAAAAAAAACCAATCCGTATTTATACTTTGACCCTTGACAGATACTGAATAACTACTAATGCCTTGGGTTCTTTATGTGTCCTCATTTAAGTGACTCTGTGCTCTCTCTGTCTTGTATTTTCTTAAGAAAATATTTTATTCTTTTTAATTGTGATGATTAATGAGATAATATGTATTGGAAAAAATATTGGACTAGATACGTACACAAGAGGAAGGTGAAGAAAGGATGTAAAAATCCAACAATTACAAACATTCTTATACATAAAAAAAACAGAGAGGTTCTCTAGTGGAGCTTTGAGCTTGAACACTTTGTGCAAAGCTTTTGCAAAGAAGGTCTATACTAGTTACAAAGATTAGCCCACTGAGAGCAAATGTAATATTCAGAAGTATTATTCAATTTTTTAAATTGCAATTGGCATCAACATGTGCTATTATTTATTATTTATTATTTATCTCTCTAACAAATGGATTTTTAAGAAATTCATTATGGTGGATTACTTTAGTTTTTAAGAAGCATAAAATTTTGAGATGACTTCCATCCTACATGAGATCTTGATTTCAGCCGAGCTTCAATGTCCAAAGGGCAAGGATTTGCTGCAAATTAAGTTGCAGCAACTCCTACAAAATGCACACGTGTCAAGTGCCCATTTGGCGAAAAATATTCAATCTTGATAAGGAAGTTTTCATTTAAATATAAATCTAAACAAGTGTCTATCTGAGGTATTGACACGTGCATTTTTGCAGGAGTTGCTGCCAGGGAAGTCAATACTGTACCGTACCGGTCGGTATATACCGTACCGGCCAGTGCTCCGGTACAGGTACACCCCCTGTTTCGTACCAGAAAAATTACCGGCCGTACCGGCAAAAATCGGCCATACCGGCGCAATCCGGCTGTTTCGGCCGGTAAATGAAAACAATAAAAACAGAAAACCCAGATGAGAAATATGAAAAACAAGGCTACCTATTCGAAAACCCAGATGAGAAAAATGAAAAACATGGCTACCCATTCGAAAACCCAGATGAGAAAAATGAAAAACAAGGCCGAATCTTGTGAAGCTAAGCTGTGCTGCGTTGCAAGAGTGAAAACCATAGACTTCAGACAGAGGCAGCAATGAGAGTATGAGAGAAAAATGAAAAACAAGCCGAATCTTGTGAAGCTACGCTGTGCTGTGTTGAGAAAGTAAAAACAATAGACTTCAGACAGAGGCGGCATTGAGAATATGAGACACAGGAGGATGCAAAAGTGTATTGTAGGCTTTTATATGAAGGTTGACCTAATAATGGACGGTATAGATTGGTTCAAGGGTTTTAAAGGTGCTTCTACACCATTGATCTATTTTTTATTAACTATGTTTGGTTACATGAATAGGTGGGGGCTGTTTGTCCATAACTCATATCAAAGGTATAGATTATCTTTGCTAATATATATATATATATATATATATAGACTTCGGCTAATATATATATCTCAAAGATAATTTATAGATTACCTTTGCTAATATATATATAATTTATAATTTATATCTTTGCTAGATAATTTTTTTTTTTTTTAACTTTAAACTTATAAATTTTCTTTGCTAATATATATATATATATATAAATTATTATGGTCCTAATGAGTGTGTGTTTATATATATATATATATATATATATAATAGCGGTAAACCCGAAACGGTACACCGGTATTGACCGGTATCCGAAATATATCGTACCACTGACCAAACCGGTACAGCCTCCGGTACGGGATTGACTTCCTTGGTTGCTGCAACTTAGTTTGAGCAAATCATTGCCCATGTCCAAAATTGTTCTTTGAAACAATAACCATTAAATCAAGATTTTTAAAAATTTTTAATTTGGTAGCCACAGTTTATAACAAAGCCAGAGGAATTAATACATTGATCAAAACCTCACCAACCCAATCACAAATTCAGAATCACTAGAAATTGACTTAATCGTTCATTAGTTGCAAACATAGGAAATTAAAAGAAAATACTAGAAAAAGAAAACAAAAATCTCTAGCAAGTTTTTGATATTGAGATAGTTTGTAGCCATGATGAGATCAAAGAGAAAATCTTGATCGACATCAAGAAACTCAGCTTCATATACTTCTTTAGTTTTTCCTTCTCTTGTTTCTTGTTGTCCTCCTCGTCTTCCATGTCCAAGTGAGACTTGCACCACTCTGGCACCTGGGCTCCAAGTTTGACAAAGGAATAACGTTCTTGGCACACCTATCATCAACCAAGTTCTTGATGGCTAAAGATTGAACGGCCACACACTCTTCAATTCAACTATAGATATTATCTCCTAATTTAAGAGACTTAGACTCAGAGCATCCACATCAGTGGATGCAAATTTTCCTTCTATTTTATATAAAAAAAAAAACTTACTTTTTCTATTTTACACACTTTTTTTTTTTTTAAAAATCCATATCAGTTTGTCTATTTTACATATTCTTTTATTTAAATAATATTTTTCTCACATTTTTTTATTATTCACAACTACCCATGGCTCCACCAACTTTAACACACACGCCAGAGTATATCTGATCTCTATCTTTTTCTTTCTTTTTTTTTCACTTTCTTCTTCTTCTTTTTTTCTTTTCCTTCTCCTTCTTTCTTCTTCTCCATTTTTTCTTCTTCATCGTCTTCGTCTTTCTTCTTCTTTTGCAAATGCTGAAACAAGAAGCTAAAGGCAGAAAATTCTTGGTGGGTAAGCTTTTTTTTTTTTTTTTTTTTTTGAGAAGATGGTGGGTAAGCTTAAAAAGAACATAAATTCAATGTTTTGGTCTAGGTACATTGAAGAGGCTGTGATGAAGTACTCAGAGTTTTGAGTTGCTATTGAGGAACACTGAAGCCACCATTAGTGATGCTTGTTCTTCTACTATTTCTACATTTTCTTCTTGTTCTTTTGCAATTTTGGTTTGATTATTTATATGGGTTTGATGAATTTGGGATCTTGATTTAGATTAAGTTTGAATAATTTTATGATTTGTTGTTGGATTTAAGAGAAGATAAAAGGATGAAGAGGGCAAAGGAAGAGAGAGATATGAGAGAGAAAAGATAATCAGATGAGAGATGATAGAGGAGAGAGAAAAAAATATAAAATAATAAATAGAAGAGCTACAGTAACCATGCATATATGCATGGTTACTATAGCAATTGTGTATAAATGCACAATTTTACACCCACTGATGTGGGTATTTTTTTGGGCCAAAATGTGTAAAAGGAGTACCTTTTTCTATTTTGCAAAACTTTCCACAAGTTGATGTAGTTGCTCTTAGAGCGTGAGCATTGGTTGTTCTAAAAGATTTTTATTTTCATACATTAAAAAGTTATTTTTTCTATTTTAACACACAATTTTACAATTCTCCTTACATTAGATATTCTATAATTCCATACAATACATTAAAATATCCTAAAAAACCTCATACAATACCAAAGAGAAAAAAAACAAAATAAATACAAACAAAACCTACACTACCATTCACAGCCCACCACAACCCACTGCCAACCACTACCACCCACAACCCACCATTATTGCAAACCCACACCACCCAAAATCAACCAACCACCATTCAAATTAACCAAACACAACCCACAACAACCACCTTAAAAAACACAACCACCAAACACAAATACAAAAGCCACCCAAAAGACATCGCCACAACCACTTCTAGAGAAAGAAAAGAGATCCAGACGGTGTGCGAGATGGTGGAGGGCAAGATCAAAGAGACCTGGATGGCAAGATGGGGGCGGGCAAGATCAAAGAGACTTGAATTGCTTGGCGAGATGGTGGTGGGAGAGATTGGGTAGAGTTTAGTAGAAGCGTAGGCAGGCAACTTGGCAAGTTGGCTGCGAGAGACAGAGGCTAAGGAGAAAGAAAGGCTGAGAGAAAGGCTGAGAAAGGATGCTAAGGAGAGATGGTCTAAGAGTGGGAGAGAGGAAGACGTAAACAGTGAAAGGAGAGAAAAATGAGAATAAAATAATGAGAGTAGAGAGAAAAAAGAATAAAAATTTAGTTTTATATCATTTGGATCCGTACCATTCCAAATTTGGAACAGTACTTTTCATCAATGTTAAATCTTTTAGCATTTAGAAGATCTTATGTGAGAGGTTTTTTGGTGTTAGGTGTGTCAAATGCCAAATATTTGGCATTTGGCACACCTGATGCTAGTGCTCTTACATGTGTGAGAATTGCAACTCAATGGACCACTTAGATTATTTTCTTTAATGGATATAGAAAATGCCGACTCAAGACAACTTAATTGAAGACCAAAGAAGAAAGCTTTAAATTGTCATTTTAATATTACTTAAATAATATTTAGCTTATGAACCATCAATTTAAATTTAATCTATATTCAATATTATACTTTTTTTTTTGTTAGAACTCATTATTCTTACTATTCAATATGACTAATTCATTTGAACGATGCTAATGATACTACACATTTTGCTACTTAGGTCTTACAAATTGATATATATGTCACCCATCTAGAAAAGAAAATTGATTCAAATATTCATTTATTATATTATTTAAGTGGCACTAATCATATTCATGTCATATCATTTTGAAATTTTTTGTATTAAAATTTTTTACAACTTTAGCATTTAATTTTTCTTCACTTAGTGGTGATTTAGTTTGATTTCTATTAATCAATAGTTTTTTCTATAGTAAAAAATTCTAAAACTACAACAAATTTTACTAAAAAAAGTTAACAAACTCATACAAAAATGAATGTGATTAGTCACACTTTTAACAAGATAATAAATAAGTATTTGAATTACTTTGGTGAAACAACAATTTGTATGACCTACGTAATAAAATTGCAGTATTTTTAGCATCACTTAAGTTTTTTGGGTCTTTTTAAAAGTTGTGAAAAAAAAATAAAAATGTACCACTCACAGCATATTTGATACTGAGAGCCAATGAGATTAAAAGAGAGTGGTGCACCAATCAAACGATATATTGACACACATACGTGACACAAGATATAAAAAGCTTGATTTAAGAATGAATGAGTTCAATTCTTAGTATTTATATTCTAATACAAAATAAACTCTCTAATTCAATCTCCTCGTAAAACTCTTGGATTTAAGAATTATGCCAATGTAATCTTAATAGGAGCACAATTTTTCTCCCATTTGATTGGAAAATTGAACATTAATCTTTACAATGGAATTGCAATGAATCTTTGGCTCCGTGCTTGTAAAGACCCTTCACTCTTTGCGTTCTTTGAATGTTGTTCGTATTCAAAGGTTTGTAGATGGAAGTTGTTTTAGGTTTATAGGGCTTGAATCCAATCGAGCTTCGGAAATTCTAAGATTTGTAAACACTCTCTTTATCAATTTCATACAAACTGCTTTTCTTATACTATTAATTTTAGGGAAATTACATGTTGTCCATCTGTAGTTTGTCCGAAAAACACTTTAACCACTTGTGGTTTTAAAATAATGGCATTTTACCAACCTGTGGTCCTATTCGTTAATAGTCTGTTGCCCACCTGTGGCCTTACTGTTACTCAAACACAATTTAACTTAAAAACATATTAAAAAGTGAATCAAACACACTCCAACTGCACATGTTTAAATGCATACATCGGATTACAAGTGATTTCTTTATCTTTTAGTATTTCAAAAGACATTAATACTTTAGGAAGAGGGCAATCCGCAACATAAAATTGAATAGAAGATCCAGATCAATAAAGTACCTTTTGGAAGAAGACAAAATAAGGTAATCAGGACAAAATTTTATTGCAAATTAAGTAGTCCATCTGGCTAGAAATATCAAAGATTAAGAGAAGGCATTAAATCAAACACAATTGAATAATAAAGAAATTGGCTTTGGTGTCATCATCATGGTTTTGCTTTTCATACATCATTCAAAGATTTAAAAAATCGACCTGGAGACTATTTCAATTTATGGGATTTATAAGGATACCAAGCTCGAATACACAAATATGAATCCTTCAAAGATTAACCAAACAGTTCTCTCGAGAAAACACAAAGAGCTTAACCAAACCAACCAACCATACTTTTTCTTCTTTCTCTATGAATTGATAAGAAAGAAAAGTGTGAAATCATCAGAAAGATTACCATCAATTTATGAAATTTCAAAAAAAATAAAAAATAAAAAATAAAAACCCTAGGTTATAGAATGTACATGGAATTTCACTCTAGAGGGATATTCCTCAAACTTCGTCACAGGGGTTTTGGTTGGAATGGCAATCAAAAGTGATAATGGAAATTTCACTTGATGATCTTCATGGAGTGGCTAAATCCGACAAGAGAGAGAGTGAAGGGAGTGACATCGGATTTATTTCTCTTAGTTTTAGTGTGTTTGATTCACTTTCTAATATGTTTTTAAGTAAAATTGTGTTAGAGTAATGGCAAGACCTCAGGTGGACAACGAACTTTTAACGGATAGGACCACAAATGGGTAAAGTATCATTTTTTAAATCACAGTGGGTAAATTATTTTTCTAATAAACCATAGGTAAGCAAAGTGTAATTTTCTCTTAATTTTATCAAAGCATTTCTTGAATTGTTGCTTTCCTTATACTATTCCAATTACTTCAATCTTATAAATTTGTCATCAACATTTCTCTATAAGTCTTTCATGTTAATTTCTCTAAAAAGAAAGGATTTCTATATAGCTTGTGGCCCCTTCCCATTAAAAATTCTCTCATTTCTCTCCCATACTTATTCTGATTAAGACACATAAGTGGTTGATAAAAATTTAAAGGTTAAAAAAAGAGAGTAAAACTCACGTTTTTAGTTTATAAATATAAAAACACAAAGTAACACACCATACGAAAGAAACACTCTTAAGGGAAAAAAAAAAGGCACATCACATTATGATCTCTCAATTACTCCACCTCCCCTGAAAAGCCCATTGACTAGACACCAACACCAATACCATCTTCTGCCCCAACGTTTTCCAAGCTTCCTCATTCCTATCCCACCACACAACAACATCATGACCCATCTTTTTCTTTTTCTTTTTTCTTCTTTCCGCATGTGGCTTCCTCTTCTACTGGTCACAGACGAGTATATATAACTATGTACCACTATGAATACCGATCAAATTTATTACCTTGACTGTTAGTTTCAAGCACTGACTCGTGGGTTTGTGGGCTCTATTGAAACTGTAGATGATATGGTGGTAAAAACATTTGCACACAGATCAGACACAGCAAACCAAACGTCAACGCCAACCTATAGTATGTAGCGGCCAAAATATTTGGTGTTGATTGAGGCCAAACAATGCATTTGTGTTACTTAGACCCTTATCCTCACTAACTGATAACCCACATTGCTTTCTAACCCTAGGGCTAATGAGATCGAAATAGTGAATGAAGGATAATAAGGATTGAGTCCAGTATTTTTGTACACTAGACCCAAGTTGGTTTCGTGAACAAGATACATCATACAATGGTCCTTATAGGTGATGTTATAGGATTTCAAGTACATCCCAAAACTATCTCATGATGACCCCTTTGTTTTTAATTGATCTCTAAAATCTTATAATATGCTTTACCAAGTTTTTAAAACACATACAATCTAGTATAGCCCTGTGAGTTAGCATTTAGTATCACTCTTGGTATAGACATGAAATGATGGGACATTGCATCCCAAAAACTTAATGCCAATAGGCTAATTCGGCGTTAAAATAAATCACACATAATAACGAGTTTCAATAGAATTTTGATTCTCACACAAATTGATAAAATTTCACGCATTGTAATTTGCCCATGTATCATTTGCATTATCAGATGTGCATGCATGTCATGTATTATAATATGTTTTAATTTTTTTTTTTTTTCCTTTTTTTTTGTTGGTACATCCTTTGGCTTGAAAAGCAAGTTTTGAACATTTTTTAGATTTGGTTTCAATCACTTTTAATTTCAATCCTTGCCCGTTTGGTAGCAAGTAGCAACATTTAAATCACAGTTTCCGGAATTTAAGTGCTGAAAACGGTGGGGCCCAAAAACAACCCTGTTTGGTAACAACATTTTGTAACAAGCGTAATACAGTTTTTAATCTTAAAAGTTTAACCAATTTGGTTGAGAAATTTAAGTAATATTACTTAAGTGTTTTTGATATATATGTAAGTGAAAAACTATGTAAAAATTTATATAATGTTATTTAAAATGTAAAAATGTAGATTAGAACTCAGCTACCCAACTGGGTTATTTGGGAACATTCAAATGTATGTTAGAACTTGGGAAGTAGTTTTTATTCTTTTAAGAAACAGTTTTAAGTGGCATCATTGTAATTAGCTTGAAGACTGTGGGACCCAACATCTTCCTTGACATGACTGAACACCAACGGTTTGACGAGGAAACGGTCTGATGGTGGGCAAGGAAAGGTGGGTACAATGGTGGTGGTGGTGGTGTCGTTGCTCATCGACGAGAACTTCCGCTTGAGCGTAGAGTTCCAGTGGTTCTTGATCGCATTGTCCGTATGGCCAATGAGGAGCCTAGCTATGGTGGCCCACTTGTTACCGTACTTAGCGTGAGCCTGAACGATGAGGTTGTCCTCCTCCGCCGACAGCTGATTACACCTTCGGGGTTGGCAGGACTTCCAGGACTGACCGAAAATCGCTTTGCTTATCACCGACCAGTTCTGAGCACCGTGCCTTTGCACCAATTTCCTCAACATCTCATCCTTCTCGGCCCCTTGACCCGATCCAAATATCTCTGAGTCGCTTTCATCATAAAAACCCTAACCCTAATTCACAAAAATAATTTTGATTTTGAGAGAGAGAGAGAGAGAGAGAGAGAGAGAGAGAGAGGGAGTTTGTTATTGAAAAGAGAGGGGAATAGGTATATAAAGGGATGGAATTTGGGGTTTGAGGATGATTTGGAATGATTGGGTACAGTGCTTTTTTAGTTGTTGAGGGGTGGGTTGTGAAAATTTGACGTGGGTACAGTTGTGAGTTTGAGGTTGCAAAAATTTGATAACTTTGTGGGGTTTGGAATTTGGGGAATTTGGGGACAGTTTTTTTTGTTGCTGTTCTGGCGTGGGATAGACTACTCATATAAATCTCATATATTAAGTGGTAATTTCATATAAATCTCTTAATTAGGATAGACTACTCATAATGTATTCTCCACCTAGGGAGTCATTGCTAGGGGCAGAGACAAAGCTAAGACTTAGACTTAGGGGAGGGGGACGGGTTTGTTTATTGGCTATGTATTGCGGCTCCGACTTTTGTCTCTACTACTACTTAGCTGTTTGAGGGTTTTTTTCTTTTTCTTTTTTTGTGTGTGTGACTTTGATATTGCTGCTGGGTAAGGACAAAATAATTTTATTTAAAATTTTTAAAGTGCCATGTTTTTTGTGTTGGGTAAAATTTGTTAATTGGGCTTATTTTGTTTTAGATTTACTATTGGTAATTTTTGTTGCGGTGCTAATTTTTTGGACTTTTATATTTTGTTCTAGATTTTAATTCTATTGAATTTTTTATGGTCTTTACGAGGAGAAATGCTAGAGTTACAAGGCCATTGCCCCCCACGTCAAAGCTTGCCTCTGTCTTGGGCTAGGGGGCCCAAAACTCATTTGTAGGTATGGGTGTGCAGTGAATCCACCAACCTGCCAAAACCAACTTAATCTAGCCTAACCCATCAGGTTGGGTGATTTTTATGTGTTGGTGGGTTGGGTTATAATTTTTTTTTTTTTAAACAATGAGTTGGGTTGGGTTTGGATCACAAGATTCACAAATATGCTTATATTAACTTGGCCCACCTATATTTAATATATATTTAAAATTTTATAAATATACTATACAATTTTTTTTATTTTATTTTTTTGCCCTCCTTCCTAAATAAAACACAAACCCTAAATTCTTCTCATATAAGTTGTGTTTGTTTGGTGTTATGCTTTTGATTATTTGGTTATAAATTTTCCTTATTTGTGGTAGTGTTATGCTAATGTTCAATTTAATAATAATAATAGTAGTAGTATTAGTAGCAGTAGCAGTAGCAATAACAGTAGTAGTAGTAGTAATTAAAAAAAAAAAAAAAAAACTGTCCAATCCATGGGTCCAACTTGACCCATCCTGATCCACAGGTTGGGTTGGACCCCTGTGATGGGTGGAGTTGGGTTGGATTTATTTTAACCCACCATGATAGGTTGAGTTGAAAAAACTCTTCAACCCGACCTAACCCGACTCATATACACTCCTATTTGCAGGCCTATTTGGCCTAAAGGGCACCAATGTGGGCAACTAATCAAAGTGAAACCCTAACTCTAGCTAGTATTTTGTCATAGGCTATATAATTGGTATTATTTATGGGATCTTATTTACGGTAGCTCTTAGATAAATTATTAATAAACTATTTTAGGAAAATTTTGACACTATTTTTATGAAAAATATAAAAAGTTGTCAAAATAAATAATCTTTTTTCCACAAAAATTTCTAAAAGTATTTACTATATAAATGCTGTTAGAGTATTTGTTAATTTTTTTTCCTTATTTATGCGGAAAAAATGCATTTTTATTTATCCTTTATTTACAGCAGCTAATCACCCTAGAGTTCCAAATCCTTATAGCCTCTCACTCTCTACTATACTGTTCTTCTAGGGTACCATCGATCTCAGACTAGACATTGAGATTTGGTCTATATATGGATACGGACAAACGAGCGTTCTATCTTTGTAGTCCAGTTCACCGACAGTCGATCTATCAAAGTCATGAGGTCTTCTTAAGAAACCATAGGACGTGGGAATGAGGTCTGATTGGATCGTTCTTTTGTTGCATGCATGAGATAACTCTGTATTTGCAAGGAAAAGTTGAGATATAAACTTTCAACTTGTCTAGACTTTGATCTAAAACATTACTACTTTTACGTGCAATTGCTTACTAGTGGACAAAATACAAACTTTTCATGGCAAAAGATTTGTAGCTATACTAGCTCTTACCAGATCGACTGTATTGTACAGAGTTACAGACCCAGAAAAGGCAATTATTTAAATTACGAAACAGGGATGCTTGATGCCGCTTGAAACTTACCTTAGAGGCTGACAGACTCGGGAACACGCAAGCTGAACCCATATATAGACTCGCATGCTGTATATCCTCGGTTTGGCATAGCATTTCGAAACTGCAATTTTAAAAAATATAAAATTTTTTGTAAAGGTAAAACATAAGTCTTCATAATTTTTATTTTCATGTATAACTTATTCAATAACTCATTTAAAAAAAAAAAAAAAAACTGATAAATAAGTTATAACAGTATGTATCTTTAGCTACATGAAAATATGATATTATATAATTGAATCTGATTTTTATGGATAAGTTTATTGAATAAAATTTTATACTTAATTATCATATATAATTAATTTGCTTTTGTCATTGGGATTAAGGTTTGGTTGGTTTTGTTGTAATTTCTCTTGTACATTGATTAATATGTAGCATCCATGATTGTGATTTTCATGTTCGCACTATTGGGATTTTTTAATTATTATTTAGGAAAAAAATGCCAATTGCATTCTCTAAGTTTTACCAAAATATATTTTACGCATCTAACTTTACTTTTATCCAATCGAGTTCTCCAAATTTCAAGTTTTTTCATTAAAGACATCTCCATCAATTTTTGTTAAATGTACAAATTTTTTAATTAAAAATCTAATTAATTATTGAAAAAAAAATTTCATAATGTTTTTTTTTAATTAATGGAAGTTGAAGGAGATGCCATATTAATTGAATAAATTTAAAATTTAAAGAATTCAATTAAATGAAAATAAAGTTAGACAACTGAAATAAATTTTGGTCAAACTTTGAGGATATACTTTACATTTTTGCCTGTTATTTATTTATAATATTACTAGTATTTTCCTTTCCTAGCCATGTATTCTTTTATTTTTTATTTTTTTTAGAAAGTGATATAAGAAATAATCTAGTCTTTCTTTTCAAAGAACAACAATAAATTGGGTTTGAGACAAAAGGAAATTTCCATTTATCTTAAAGTCATCTAAACCTTCTTCTTTTGTTTATTTACGCTCAACTTTTTTTTTTTTTTTTTAATTCTTCTCATACATTGAAGACGAAATTCAAGAATTTTACTGTGAATATATAATATTTTATAATTATATAATTGTTTTCTTTCACTCATATAATTATTTAATTTAAATCATTAATCCGAATAATGAATATAAAGATGTGAATATCTATTCAATTAACCAGTTTAAAAATATAAAATCTAAAACCGTATTAATGTTTAGAAACATTATTCCAAACATTTTTCCAATCAGATTTAAAAATGCAAGCTGAACCCATCCATTTAATTTATTGTACTCTTTTATTAATATTTTTACTTTATTGTACTTAGGTAGACTTTACCTATCAATATCATTACTCAATATTTACCGTTGCTGCCGTACATACATTACTTGCATTACTTCCCGTGCATATAGTTAAACTAGGTACTCGAGCTCCTTACTTTTGGTAGCAACTGTAAACTCTTACCTTGTGCCTTCAATATTACTTGTTACTATAAGTCAATCTAGTGATCGCAAACTATTCTCTTAGTCGCCCCTAGGCATCTTAAAGATTTGATATAGTTTATATAGTTTCAAGTTTTTAATCACATGTATAGATACAAAATAGAAGAATTTTCTTATGAAAGCTCTCTTTTGTACCCACGAGATGGAGTTAGGAAGAAATTGAAAATAAGATATGTTTAGCTCTAGTATAGCCTCCTTTCTTACCTCTAAATGTCTTGCATAAGGTGCTTTATATAGGCATACAAGGTAGGGTTAAATCTGAGACCAAACCATTTTTCTAATAAAAATCAAATTTTTTCATGCAGCAATTTTGCTCGACCAAAGTTTATTCTCACTCGTGCAAGAATATTCTCGGATTTAGCATAATTGTGTCATCTTCAAATGACTCCATCTCATTTATTTCAAATCTAAAGTAAGTCAAATTTGTGATTGTTTTGAAACCTCAAATGTATACTTTCCAATGATGAGTTTTACTAAGAAATTTATTTTGGTGGAAAAAATAATATGGGCAAAGGAGTATTAACTCTTTATTTAGAGCATATAGAAACTTTGTTGTCATAGAATAATTTTTGACCTAGACTCAACTCAACCCACTTTACAACGATAAAATACACTCATTATAAACTTGAAATGTGTTAACACTAAAAAATCCTAAGCTAACTCCCATGGATAAAAATGAGTGAAAGAATATAATGGTGGGATAGATTTAAAGTAAATCTTAGATTTTTTGAAAACATTATTAGTATTAAGAAAATTTAAGTAACTAACTTATTAAGTCACATTTCAAGACGTAAAACCCAAACTCATTCAAAACCCTACCAGGTTTAGTCATTAACGGGAAATATATAAGAAGGATGTCTAATGTCCATTGGGCTTTAGAACCCTGCAAAAAGACATTTGGAATTTTTTAAAAAGTTCTTTCTAGTTGAACTACGTACGACGCTACAAAGTAGAAGACCTAATTTGGAAACAGTAGAAAACTCAATTTGGAAACAGTATCAATGACGCCCCTTTTCAACATAGAGCTAAAAGAGAGGTAAAGGGAAGGTACAAATTTTAGGTACATGAAAGGAGCTATTATCGAGGAGAACCATGAGAGGTTCCTTTCGGGACAAGAAAGAGGAAGCAGGAAAAAGCTTATTACTGACTCTCCTAACTTTTATTATCATCATTCACCCGGTTTGAAAACTATTTATTTAGTTAAAATTAAAAATATTTTGCCGAGAAAACTGTAAATAAAGTTAAAAAGAATGTGAGATGATGTAATGAGACTCATAAATAATACCAAAAAATGAAATAAAACCTTGAAAGAGTAGAAAAATAAGTTAAACAAAAAAAAAAAAAAAAACCATTGACTTTTTCAGCTTTTCTCAAAAGCAACTTGATTCTCTTCCAAGCCAAGGGTTACTACTTACTATACTTGCTATAAAATTAACCTCATTTGGGAAAGGGAGTGAGTGAGAAATAGAAAGGTGGATCAAAGACTTAGCCAAAAGAAAAAAGATGGAGGATCAGAGTGCAGAGAATGGTAGTATTAGGGTCCTAGAGAACGTTGGTGTAGATCAAGAAGAAGATGGAGAGCTTTTTAAGAGGATGATCACAGGCCATCCTTTGTATGGGTTGTTGATTGAGACTCACTTGAAATGTTTGAAGGTATTTATATCTCCCTATTCTTGCTTCATTTTTCTTTTTCTTTTTTTAAGGATCTTTTTATCTTTTATTGTCTGGAGTCTCTCCATTTCATGGTTTTAATTTAGATTTTTTTTTTTTTTTTTTAATGTAAGACTGTATAAATTATTATAAAATTTAAAATATTAAAAAACGTAAGAGTGGTAATTTGTACACTTTAAAATTTATAAAATTTTATCTAAACTATGAAATAGACTAAATTTCCATAACTTGATACGAAGATCCATGTGGTGTAATTAGGAGGAATTGTGGCCAAAGGGGCCGGGACCAAGGTAATTAACAGGACAATCTGGAAAATCCTTTCTTCCCTTTACCTAGACTGAAGTGGAAAGAGCCTCAAAATATGTCGCACTCGAGAGGAATATCCGAAATGTACTTTCTTACCTATAGATTATAGGCTACTTGCTACTTCCTACTTGGAAAACACTAGTCTCTAATAGCAAAAAAAAAGAAAAAGAAAAAAAAAGGCACCATATATATCATTCATGGCCTAATACCTAGGTGCCAGTCATTTTTGTCCTTTCCTTCCCAATTATACACTAACTAATAATAATATGTATGTGTGACTTTATTCTTGTAGTTGTTAGGTCAAGCTTATATCTTACCGTCCCCCCTTTTGGCAAGGAAAAAAAAATGGAGAAAAGAAAATTCACTTCTGTGAATAATTGTTATAGACTTTGTACTTTTCGATTAGTTATTAATTTCCTTTTCAATATTGACATTTAACTCTAGCTAGCTTCTTGTAATAGAAAAATTACATTGCAATATACAAATGCTTTATTTTACTCTTTATCAGTCAGAAAATTGTAAAAAAGACGGGCCAAAATAATAATGGTTAGATGAATATATGTTATGTTTTTCTTCTTAAAAAAAAAAATGTTCATGTCATGTTTGGTCAACAGGTCCATGAGCTGATGGTTTAATGGTTTTAAAATCCGAATCGGATCGTACAATACACTCAGGTAATCATGAACTGTAGGTCAGCAAGTCCATGAGTTGATAATTTAATAGTTTTAAAATTTGGATTGGATCGTACAATCCATTTAGGTAACTGTGAACCATTCATTAAAGAGGTAATCTAATTTGGGCAGGTTGTGGGTTTGTACAGGGGTTCTGATTTGGGCATATTTTGGTGGGTTTGTGATTTGGTTTTGAATGGGTATGGTTTGTGGTGGACAGGTGGTGGTGGGTATTTGTTTGATGGGTTTTTGCGGTGGACCAGTGATGGTTGATGGTAGGTGAGTATGAGTTTTATGGTTTGATTTTAGGTTTGTGATTTGATTTTGAGTTTGTTTTTGTTTGTGATTTTGGTGGTTGGGGGTGGGTGGTGGTGGCTAGTACTAATGGGTGGGGGCAGTAACAGTGGAGTGGGTTTTGCAGTGGATTTGAGAGAAAACAAATACACAGAGACAGAGAGAGGAAGAGATAGATTGAGAATAAAAAAGAATTAAAAAATAATAAAGAGATAATATTTTTGAAAGTTCAATTAGTGTGAAAAACACTAATGAATGTTTAGATCCCCAATTTCAAATTTAACCAATACAACCTTATACCCAAACAATAGATGTGCGGAATAATAGGTACAAGCAAAAACCCAAATAAATAAACAACTCTACACCATAATTAATCATAACATACAACAGCAATTAAAAGGCAAGAGTAAGGATTAAAGAGATGCAAACACAGAGATAACACCAGCATGTGTTATCGAAGAGGAAATCGAAGATCTCGGCGAAAAACCTCTCCGTTGCCTTCTAAGTGGTAAAATGATCCACTAGAGAATAAAGTTAGAGTAAACGAATAACAAAAGACCTTCCAAGCCTAGTCTACCTAATGTACTTGAGCCCTCCAAGTTCTTGCTATCAACTGGTTAAGCCTAATCGTGCTTCTTTAGCTTTTTGGATCTTGCAATAGGCTCCATATTGCATCCGTCATCCTTGGCATCTACCAATACTTCCCAAGCTTCAAAAACACTCTAAACACTTTGAATGGGTATGGGTAGTGTTTGGGTATAAATCTCCTCTTAATGGGTATAACAATGAGAGAGGGAATGAGAAGAGACTACTAAGATTTCTCTCTAAGAATGAGTAGCACTCTCTCAAATAGAGTGGGTGCATTGTAAAAACCTCTTTTAGGGTTTTTCCCTCAATAGGCTCCTTACATTTTCTGCGAATAATCAAGGTATATATAGTATATGTGGGGAGAATACGAAAGGTCATGCGTTTCAGCAAAACAAGGGAAACTCGCAGCTCACTCGCAACTAGTTCAAGTGTTGACCTGAGTCGCGAGTTAGCCAGTTGAAAGACTGTACTCTTTGGACAGCTAGCTTGACTCTTCACCTTCTTACATGTGCTTCTCATGTGACTTTTAGCTGTCTTAATCAAATCTCCACCACTTAAAACTAAACCCAATACAAATAAATCCCACAAGGAAATAAATTAATGAAATTACAACACCTTTTTGTTATGGAATAAACCAATACAAATTTTATGAGAAAAATTATAACTTAACAATTTTTTATGAAGTGGTAAAAAATACAAAATTTTTTATGTTAAATATATTATAAAGTGGTATGTTAAAATAAATAAAATAAAATTTTGAAATGTTAAAAACTAAAATATTTAGGGTCTATTTGGTAAAAGAGTTTGAGTAATATGGTTTGTAATTTTTTAAAATACATATAGATAAAAAAGTATATAAAAATATATGTAGTATGGTCTAAAAATTAAAAATATATTATTTAGATAGCCTACCAAGGCCTTACATTCTTTGACGATTATGCCCCCTCAGCCAGTTAACATTTTCTAGAGCTTTGATTTACCGTGAGCCACATAACATTGTCTTGAACTTTGAATTTGTACTATTTGTTTCCAATGAGTGGTCACCAATGCTCCTAGCCTTTCTAGTTTTTGCTATTACTTTATTCTTAAAATTTCATGGGAAATGTGGAACTGTGGATCTCCCTTGAAGTTTTATTGGGACTTAAAAAAAAGTTGAGTGGGCGGACAAACCAATGTCCGCCACTGATGAACCTTCAATTTATTTTTTGTATGAGGAATGTACAAGGCTGTATTGGAATCAAGTCAATTAGGAACAATTTTGGCTCAATTTGATAAAAAATTTATTTATGCTTTTTTTATTATTATAAATAAATTAAGCTTGATCTTTAGTTTAGGTTCCGAGTTTAAACAATTTTTTTTTTTTCACAAAAAAACTCATGAGTTATTAGATTCGATACAAAACAATTCAAGTATAAACTCATTTACAAGTTCGTATGTGTTAGCTAAATATACTTATTACACATATTTTAATAATGATATGGTGAATATGGGACCACTACTCATTACCTTAATTTTTTTCCTTCCGCTAAATTGACCAAGAATCACTTTAGACTATAATTATATATTTAAAAATAAATTAATTAATTAAGTGGGTTATATATGGTTCTTCCCTATTAATCATCTAATGTAAAGTTATAAAACATGTTTGTATTTTCTCATTCATAATAATTACAAACAAGTATTTTTCTAGTTCTTCACCATCTAATATGAATGTAAAAATTATATTTTAAACAATTGTTGAAATTGCAGACAAGAAATGATGAATGAATAAATTTAATTATGTAAAATTTTACATTGAATAATGGCTAATTATAAGTAGGACAAGATGAATGATAAAATGAGTATATTATTATTTTTTTTAAAAAATTTTAAAGATTTAAGCATTTGATAATGTAATTTTTTTTTAGATCTCAAGTTCAAAACCTTGGTCTGAGCTTTAGTTTGAGCTTGATATTAAGCTTGAGCTTGACTTGACTAATTAATCAAATTAAGCCAAGTCAAACTCAAACTTGTTGGCTTTCTCACGAGCTCAAGCTTAAACATTATTTTTAGACTTGTCACGAGTTCAAGCCAAACTTAAGTTTTTTTTACTTTTCTTGACAAATCAAGTTTAAACACGCACTACTCGACAAAGTTTGGCTTGTTTACCGCCCTAGAAATAAATGACCATTTATTGTCTCTCCTAACTTTTTTATTGGGTCTCGTAAGAACATTTTATTGGATTATCAAATGAGCTTAGGTATGGCTTAAGATAATTTAGACATAAGCTTGCATAAAAAAAATATTAAGCTCTAACAAAAAAAAAAAAATATATATATATATATATATATATATGGTGTGTTTGGATTGAACTTATTGTTGCTGAAACTGAAAACTGAAAACTGAAAACACTGTAGCAAAATAATTTTTAAATGTGTAAATAGTACCGTGGGACCCATTTTTAATATTTTTTATTACGTGAACAGTAAAAAATAGTGCGTGAACAGTAATTTCTGTCCCCTGCACAGTGATTTTACTGTTCACGCGGGAAAAAAAAAAAAGGGAAAACGCGCAGTGCAAAACGTGAACGCTGAGCCCAAACACTACCATATATAAGTGGTAATTTTTCGAAACGTTATATCGATATTGATTTGTAATGAAATATTTCATATCCCTCACTAAAAAAACACAAAATCAACTTATGTTTGTTTAAAAATTTATTTGTCTTATAAAAATTATGATATGAAAAATACATTTGAAAGATAGAACTTTATATTTATTTGGAATATTTTAGTAAAAATATATTATATATTTTTTAAATAATTATTAAATTAATTATGATATTATCACGGTTTAACCTCAATCGGTTCGACCTTAAAAATCTTAAACCTTTACTTTTTACGATTTTTTAAACAGTCTGGATTTGAAAACCACACTAATGTCAAGTGGACCTCTATTTTTTTTTTTTTTGGTTTTAAATGAATAATGCTAGGTGGCATTAGGTGATCAAATAGGAGATGTGGGTGAAACAAATGCAGTAGATGATCAGAAAGCCTATTCCAAGCTCAGGGGAGCAACCACTCCTACTTCGTCGGACCTTGATCTCTTCATGGTATGGCCCTTGTCTTCTCTCCAGTCAAATATCTCTTTTATGAGACGGTTTTATTAGACTACTCTATCATAGTATATGTGTAGATTTTCTGAGATAATTTCATAGGATTTTTCTTCCCATAAACATACCCATATGTATATATGATAATGATGCGATTGTGAGCACCTAATGTGGTTTTCTTTAACCAAGTTTTTTAGAGCATTATAATGGGGATAATACTTCAAAAATGTAGTATACTGTTGTTTACTAAAGTGTTAAAAAAAATAAAAAAATAAAAAAAAAAAAAAAAATCTATACAATCTTTCTTCTTTACTTAACTTTTTTGGGGAGAGGGTGGGGGGTTGAATTTCACATAAAAATACCCATGCATGTAATGAAGTAGTTTTTCTTTGTAACAGAGATAAATAAAATAAAATTAAAAAAAAAAAAAAAAGGTGTAATAATGAGAACATTTTCAATGGACAGGAGGCGTACTGCGTGGAACTAAGCAGGCTTAAAGAAGGCATGGAACAACCAATAAAGGAAGCAGCATCTTTCATCAATGCCATGAACATTGAACTCAAGGAGCTTAGTGGCCCAAATAATGCATACCCAGCCGATCTCCTGTGCACTAAGAAATAAGATATAACCCATAGGCCAAATTTGGTAGGCAGTAATCAGTTGAATATCTCCAAGGATCAGAAAATTAATATCTCCTACAAACAATTTATGTGGTTAGAGCTCTTGGTTTGGTAATTAGCTACTTGTATTGTTGGTTGTTTTATATAAGAACCTGTTAAATCTGTATGTTTTTGAATTAATATCCGGATTAAGATTTTCTAGAGTTCTCAAGTTACTCTATCACATAAAATTCTTTTAATTTCATCAACTTTTTGATAATAAATTATCTAGATTATGTTATGTCATCGTTGAACTAACAAAACCCCTTAAAATAATAGCGTTTGGACCAATTTTCAGGTTGCTCACACTAAGTTTATGCTATGCAAGACAAGACTTCTCCCTAAAAGGATTGAGCTCGGTCACTGCTTAACTTAATAGGACTTAAATGCACAATTCAATCACGACTTAAGGAACAAAATAGATATTTTTATTGATAATAGTAATATTACAGATACAAAGTCAATTGGATTATAGAAGTACAGAGCCTAAATTGATAAGCCTATTGATTAGATTACAAGAGTCTACTCCTAATAGAGTTCATGCGAGGCGATGATGCACTTTAAAGCATGAAGAAAACCGTTCAATTTATCGGGAATGTTTATGGGTTGTTAGACGATGTGTGCTAGCCTCAAGGCTGGCTCAAGATAATTTAAGGCTTTAGGCGAAAATTTTAAAGAGACCATTTAATATTAAATAAAATTTAGTTTTTTTTTTTTCAAATCTATTATTAATTCATACTTATTAATATAACTAATTCACCCAAAGTGAGCTAATGATAGTTACTATATAGGTTTTACAAACTAGCATATCACCAATTAAAAAAAAAAAGGTTATTCAAACATTCATTTATTATATTGTTTAAGTGATATTGATCATATTACTGTCACATCAGTTTGTAAGTTTTTTGTTGTAAAATTTTTATTAGTTTTAGCATTTTTCTTTCATTTAATAGAAATTAGGTTGCATTTCAATTAATTCAATTTTTTTTTTTTGAGAAAATGCTAAACTTACAATAAATTTTATTACAAAAAGCTTACAAACTGATGTGATAATGAGGTAACACTTCAACAAAAGAATACATGAGTATTGAATTATTTCATGTAATTAGTAACATGACAATTTATAGGACTTGTGTAATAAAATTTATAATATACTAGCATAACTCTAATATTTTAGAATTGAGAAAAAAAAAAATGAACACTTAACTAACATTTTTCTTTAATTAAAAAAAAATAAAAATAAAAATCTTACTGCTCCCATACTTGGGGCATTTCCATTTTAGGGGGCCTTAGAGCATCCACAACAGTAGAGCTAAAAATTTAGTTTTTTAACTCTACCAAAAGTTACTTTATCTATTTTATTTATACACAAGCTGCAGCAGTGGATCTATTTTAGCTTTCAACATAATAAAATAATATAAATATCACAATAAAATAATATATCCCACTACCCAAAAAACATCCACAACACCAACCACAACCATCTATACCATCAACCATAGCCACAACCACACCCATAACCACCACCACCACCACCACCACCGGCCACAACCACCACTCTACTTTGATAACCACAACACAACATAGAAAAAAAAAAAACAAAAAAAAAACAAAAAAAAAAAAAAACAAAACAAAACAAAACAAAAACAAAAACAAAACCACAACCACAATCACAATCCCATCACCACCAGTCACCACAAACCACCAGCCATGACAACCACAACCACAACCACAACCATAAATGACAAAACTCATAGCCAAAATCCACAAAACGCATTGTCAAAGCCAAAATCATCCACCACTACCACAACCAAAATCCACAAACCCACTGTCAAAATCATCCACCACCACTACCATAGCCAAAATCAACCACCACCACCACAGCCACCAAACCCATATGAAAATACATATGTGTGTGTGTATATATATATATAATTAAAAAAAAAAAGAAAAAAAAAACTCAATCACAATAAAGAGAACAGAGAGATGGGCAGCAACGGTGGCTTGTGGCTTGGGGAGGACAGTGTCGATATGGGTCTGATCGGTGGAAGAGAAATGGGCGGAGGCGTGGGTCGAAGACATGGATCAGCAGCTTGGGACTTGGGTCGGCTTAGGCCAGTGACGTTGAGGCCAGCGGAGGCGTGGGTCGGAGACCACGGAGTGACTGTGAGAGAGAGAGGCGAGAGTGACTGAGAGAGAGAAGAATTTTTCTTATTTTAATCACTGGCAAAATAAAATAATATTTTTTTAGCTCTTATGAACAGTGCACATCTACAGATAGATGTGCACTATAGTTGAGAAGCAAAAAATTTTGCTTAAAGCTCCACTGCTGTACTCTTCTTTTGTGATCAATGGTGCTAAAAAATAGTAATATAGCTATTTAGCACCACTGCTATGAGTGCTCTTAGGCCATGGCCTAGCCTTGAATGAAAAAACAATTCACTATTTATACTTTCACCCTTGTAAGAGTATTCGTATCAGATGTGTCATATGTGCCAAATGCTAAATATTTGGCACATTTGGCACACTAAACATCATTTGACCCAATTTATCAGATGTGTCATATCTCATATTTTTTGCAACATGCTACAGTAGAGTCACAAATTTGTCATGGTACGAAACGGGTGTGGCATGTGATTTATTCTTTTTTTATTCCTCTTTCTCTCTCATATCTCTCAATTCTTTATTTGATTTGTTCTCTCTCTTTTCTCAGAATTTGTCTCTCTCCCAAGTTCCCAACCCGTTCTTCCTCTTCTCACAATCGGACGCGAGGAAGAAGCCCATCTATGGTGCAGAAGAAGGCAGCGGTGGTGGCCAAGAGAGGAGGAAAGGTAGCTGCAACTTTGTCCAAATCAATGGCAGCGGTGATGGCGTCGGATTTGAAAAATGGAGCAGAGAAGTTGGTGAATGGGGTTTAGGCGCTTCTGATTTCTGATCTCTCTCTTTAGCTTGATTTGTTAGGTTGTGGGTTCACAGTTGTATGATATGATGATGATTGCCATGGTGGTGAACGGCTAAGATTGCCTCTCTCTTGGGCTCATCGATGATGGTAGATGGGTTTATCATGGTGTGAGCTTGAAAGTGGGTTTAGCCGATGATAGGTTTAGGTTTGGCAAGTGATCTCACCCCAAGGTTGCCGTCGATCTCACCCTCTTCCCTCTCCTCTCTGTCCACCTTTCACTCTACCTCTCTCTAGTTGTGGGTTTTTTTTTTTTTTTTTTTTTTTTTTTTTTTTTTTTTTTCTGCAATTTGGGTTGATCACCTTTCACTCTGCCTTTCTCTAGTTGTGGGTCTTTTTCTTTTTTTTTTTTTCTTTTTTTTCTTTTTTTTTTTTTTTGCTGCAATTTGGGTTGATTTGATATTGGTGAGTAATTGTGGTGGTTGGTTTTTAGTAGAGGTGTTGTTGCGGCAGTGGAAATTGGTGGCTGATGGTTGTGTCGTTGATGTTGTTGACAATAATAGGGGAGGGGATACTATATTATTTTAATGTGTAGTAAATATTATTTTAATGTATAGAATTGAATGATAAAACATTTAATAAATAGGATGTTGTAAAATGATGTTGTAAAATAATAAAATATACTTTTAGTATGACAAAATGATATAATTTTTACAACAACTAATACAGATGCTCTAAGTTACCGCATATAACAGTTGCAATAAGATTGCACATTTTTCCATGTTTACTGGTTAAGAAATAACCACTTGCGTATAACTATTAATACCCATGGGTTATTCACGTGCCTTCATTCAAGTGACTCTACGATCTCCCTATGGCTCTAGACTAACAAATAATTGGCTTAATAACTAATAATATGATGCCACTTGTATTCTCTTAAAGGCTTCATTTTATTGGCAGTTATCATTCAAATTTTTTTTTTTGGATGAACGTTATTATTCAATTTAATAACATATTAAAGTTGTGTGTATATGTGTATATATATATATATATATATATATATATATGGGTTTAAATTACACCTGGTGTAATTTCATAAAAGTTACACTTTTTGCGAACTATTGATTACTATTAGATCTAAGGGTCAAAAAACACTTATAGTAGTATCATTATTACTCCATAGAAACTAGTGATTCAGACATTAACTCTTCTTATTAAAAAAAAAAAAAAAAAAAAAAAACCACAGCATTAACCTTTTTATTTTTTTTTCGTCCATATCATCATCTTAGGAATGGCAATTTTGCCCTACCCCGCCCTGCTTAACCCACCCCTCCTTGCTTCGCCCCACTCTAGGTTTTTCCCACCCCGCAAAGGTGGTGGGGCGGAGATGAGGCAAGATTTTAACCCCGTATCACAGGACAGGGCGAGAATGGGTTTAGACTTTTTAGACCTACCCTGTCTCGCTTTGCTAAGGATTATAATTGTAAAATTTTCATATCCTAAAACCTTACTATTTAAACAAACATATCAATATTAGTTTATTTTATTCTATCCAATGTGATTCCCTACTTTTATTTTGTGGTGTGTTATACTATGAGATTTTTTTTTTTTTGGTGATTATCTTGTTAAACGTTTGGATATATTATTCAATTTTTTTCTAAAAATTGACTTGATTTGATGGGATAAATTTAGTTGTAATTTCAAGTATATTTTTATTAATGAAATAGGTTTCATTAAAAAAAAAATTGTACTAGTTGTAGGGAAAATAAACAAAAAGTATAGTTTAATGGGGTGGGGCAGGGCTTCGTGGGGCCCAAGGGGCGGGGATGGGGTTAGAAAGTTTTTATCGTCATGCGGAGCGGGATGAGGATGGGACAAGATAAAACCATGCGAGGTGGGGACGAAAACCCCATCCTTCGACCCCACCCCACCCCATTGCCATCCCTACATCATCTTCTTCCTCTTGTCTTTCTTTTTGCAATAGACTTTCAGGCCTCCATCATCTCTCTATAGTTTCTCTCAAACTATTGTAATTATAAGCTCTTATCTTGCCTATTAGTTGCTAAGCTTTAAGTTTTAACCAATAATGTAATTGTATAAGGCTTTGAAATTGAAACAATCTCAGAGGTTTCACATGAGCTCGGCTATACCTTATAGACACCCTCTGATAATTAAAACTAACATATTTGGATATGACAGACAAGTTATATTTAAAATTTATACTACTAGAGCCTATAAGTTAAGGGGCAAGGTTTCCAGTACCGAACCAAACCGGGAGGTTAGATCGTGAAAATCGAAAATTAAGATGAAAATCGGTTTTTTAAGCATAAAGAACCGCATTTTTTGTTAATTCTGTGAACCCCTAAAACCGGGATCGGATCACATGAACCGGTGGCAAGAACCGTGCGATCCAACCTTATAGCAATTTTTTTTTTTTTTAATAAAAACAATTTAACACAATTTTATTCTACTTAATTAAATTATCCATCTCTTACAAGGTATTAAAAAAAAATTATAATTAAAATCCTTCAAAGATATTCAACTTTACTTCAAAAATTTATTATAAATTTTAATGTTTTCATTGTTATTATTTTATTTTATTAACTTTCTTATTTAATTATTAAATATACGCTTGAAAATTATTAAATTTTCCTCACATATATAGATATATTAGTCAATTTTGCTAGTTTTATAAATTTAATATCTATATTTAGGTTTTAATTAATTATGACGTTATCACAGTTCGATCCTGATTCGATTTCAAAAATCTTAAACCTCTCTCTTTTATAGTTCAATAAAAAAATTCGGGTTTGAAAACCTTGCTAATTAAGCCAACATCAAGAATGTACATCAAAACCACTGAGTTATACAAAATAAAAATCACAATTCAAAGGCCCAGGAGTTCTCCCTGAGCATTTCTGCCTCTTCTTCTGCAGTAAAATCATTCTTGATGTTGAATGCTTTACGTATTTCGTTCGGAGTATTTTCCTTTAATCATGTTCGCAACCTTCTCGCACGATTTGTCCAGCAAGTTCTCAATATTGAGATAGTTTGCAGCCATGATGAGATGAAAGAGAAAGTCTTAATCAGCATCAAGAAACTCAGCTTCAGACTTCTTGAGTTTTTCCTTCTGTTCTTTCTTGTTGTCCTCCTCGTCTTTCATGTCCAAGTGGGTCTTGCACCACTTTATCAGCTTGGCTAGGGTTTTACCATCCAAGTTTGGCAAAGGGATAACGTTCTTGGCGCACCCATCATCTACCAAGTTCTTGATGGCTAAAGATTGAACGGCCACACGCTCTTCAACCTCGAATATTTCATTGTCTGGGCTCCTCAACGTATAAAGATAGAGAATCTAGACGATTGTGTTGTGTACATATAAAGCTAGAGAGACTGCTAGCGTAGAGAATACAAAGGAAGAGCGAGGACAAGTATATATGCTATATATAGAGGGTTATGGAATCCCATTGTGTCTATGATTCCTACACAGATGGGGATTGTGGCAATGTCGGTGTATCAATTATATCAAGCCAACTCCAGGCAGGGGTGGCCCCACCTTATGGCCAAGGTGGTCCCACGACCACTCTAACCTGAAAAATAATAATAATTATTATTTTATATTTTATATTTATCTACCTTTAAAAAAAAATTTGGGAACACCTTGAATTATTTTAATGCCAATAAAATTAAATTTTGGTCCATAATTTGAGCAACTTAACAATATATTAGGGTCTTTTAAGTAAAAAGAATCACATGTTTTTATATTCTTTAGGCTTATACTACGACTTTACTCTTAGTTTTTGTTTTACCCAGCATACTATCATTATACGACTACTTTTCCTCAAAAACATTATAATATATATTATACAACTAATTGGTCAAAGTCACGTAAATTTTGCTTTTTTCATTGTAAAACTACTTTTCTTTTTTCTTTTTCCGATAATTTTGATTAGAAAAAAATAGTAATTTTAGTTAATTAAGTGAATAAACTTAAAAAGTTACTTAATTTTTATATAACATCAATTAATTCATTATATATATATATATATATATATATATATAATAAACTTTTTATTTTATTGATTATAATTAAACATGTGATTGTCCATTCTAAGGAAAGTTGATTAAATTTACACAAAAAGTTTCACTAAATATTATATTTTTACATTTTGCTATCATATTATTAGTAATAAACTTATTATATTTTTATTTATATAATTTAAAATTTTATTGATTATATTATTTATGATGTCACTGGTTCAACCATCAGTTGGATCTCAGTCTAACCAAAAAACTAGTAACTAGTCCATTTTTCGGTTTTTTCACAGTACTGGTTTATAAAACCATGGAAACCTCCCCCCCCCCCCCCCCCCCCCCAAAACAAAAATAAAAAATAAAAAAATTGAACGAACATCTAGAAAAAAAAAATTATAATAAAACCACTAACAATGCCCGAATCAAATGCCAATAGAAAAGCCCAGTACAAGATCAATCTCATCTCAGACTAAGACTATCACTACTTCAACACCAACATGATTACATTTTTAATTCAACAAATATTAAAAAAATATATATATATATATCCTCACTGCCTCAATGCCTCGCGGATTCACAAGTCATTAAACAATTTAAACTAAAACTAAATCAAACCTAAAGGCTAAAAGGAAATAAAAAACTCACTTACTCTTCCCAGACATTGCCGTTCATCCCTGTTCAGCAACACTAACAACAACCACAACTAAACTCCATAGGCTTTATGTTGTAAAACTTTATGTATTTGCGTGTTTTCTTATTGTTGATGTTGTTGTTGTTGTTGTTGTTGTCAATATATAAAATTTTCATTTTATTAAATTGTGTAATTTATACTTCTTGAAGAACACCCTAGAAAAATTTCTAGAGCCGCCACTGACTCCTGAGTTTATGTAGGCATTGAATAAGCGTTGAAAAATATGCTCAAGGGGTAGGAGGGGGAAAATTTTTTTGGTTATACTTATATATATATATATATATATATTTATTTATTATTTTATTTTGGGAAAAGTTAAAGTATTCCCTAAGGCATTAATTTAGAAAATATTTTTAAAAATTTTTATGAAAAAAGAAAAAAGTAACTAATTTTTTTTATAGTAATTTATATTTTTCATAAAAGTGGTATTAAAAATTTCCTAAAACAACCGATTAAAAAATGCCATAAAGACACCTTGGAGACTTTTATTTTTACTAGATGGAAGAACATATTTATAATGGCAAAGTACAATTAGCACCCCTAAGGTTTAGGCTAATGCCAGCTAGTCCAAAATTTTTAAAATTAACTAACTTGGCCCCTAATCACCATAAGAGAGAAGAAAAAAGAAAAAAAAAGAAACTAATATTATTTTTTTTATAGTGATTTATATTTCTCAAAAAAGTGGTATTAAAACTTTTTTAAAATGATGGATTAACAAATGTTCTAAAAGTACCTCGAAGCCATTTATTTTTATTAGATAGATGGATGAACATATTTATAAGGGTAAAATACAGTAAACACCTTTAAAGTTTAGGCTAAAGCCAGCCAATCCAAAATTTTCAAAATTGACTAATTGGTCCCTAATCACCATGAGAGAGAAGAAAAATAAGTATCATCTTAGGGTTCAAGTTGGGTTTAGGGAAAGTTGGTTAATTTTGAAAGGTCTTGCACCTGACTAGAATTGGCCCAAATCCTAGGAATTTTAATTGAATTTTACCCAAAAACTTTAAGCTACATTGAGTGGAGTTGCCAATGTGATAGCATCTTACAAAAATCTATAGTGGAAAAAAAAAAGGATAGATCCAGTATCTCACTAATTAGTACAATTTATTTGTTGGTTTATGAAAAATTCCATGGAACTATATGTGTTATTTTCTACTGAGGAGATGCTATAAATAAAAAATGCAAGGCTTCTTTTTCAAAATGATAAAAAAAAAAAAAAAAAAAAAAAAAAAGAAAGAAGAGGGAGAGGAGGGTGGGTGTTCAGATAGTGCAATGTATAGGTTGCGGGTTTGTTGGTGTATCAATTTGTGAGAAGTACAATCCGAATGGGTTGAGGATTTTTTTAGGACAAAGTTTAACTATAAAATTGGTTGTAGTTTAAGGCCACAACCTTCCTCAATATCATTAACATTATTACATATTTTAAAAATCTAATCGTTGGATTGTATGTTTTTTATGCTCGTAATACACATGTCAAATTTTGTATCAAACAAATATTATTTACTATATGATTTATAAGATTATATTTTATGCAAAATTTTAAACTAAAAAAACTTGCAATTTAAACAATTTACTGATGACATAGCTATTAATTTTTAATTTTCTATCAATTTTATAAGTATGGAGAGTATAAGAAAAAAAAAATGTAATCTAATGGTAAATTTGTCAAAATTCACTTCTAATAAAAAGATATTAAGTAAAGTTATAACTTTAATGGTGTAAATAAATTTAATCTAATGGTGTAAATAAATTTTATCCTTGTTTTTAAAAGTAATCTTCCGAAAGTGAATCTCATGGTGATAATTCATTTGTAGATATTATCACCCTAATTTAAGAGACATGTGTGAGAATTCCAACTCATCAGTAGATTATTCTCCTAATTTAAGAGACTTACGCGTGTGAGAATTACAACTCAATGGACCACTTAGATTCTTTTCTTCAATGGATATAGACAATGCCGACTCAATATAATTTAAGATCTAAGATAAAATCTGTAAATTTTCATTTTAATATTACTTAAATAGTATGTATTTTATCAACCACCAATTTAAATTTAATTTATATTCTATATTATAAGTTTTTATTTTATTTTATTTTATTTAAAACTCATTATTCAATATGACTAATTCATATGGACGATGCTAATGATACTACAAATTTGTAAAAAAAAAAATTTAAAAAAAAAAAAAAAACTTACAAATGAACTTTATTAATCAAATATTCAAATTGCATGAAATATTTAAATAAAATCGAATTAGAAGGTGTCCTAGATACAATGAAAGAAAACTACAAAGTTGTATTTTATAATTACATTCTAAAAAGAAAGTAAAAGTGAATTAGACCCAAAAAAAACCTAATTAATCTACATCTATATTCTAATAACTAAAGCTTAGGGGCTAAGTTACATATATGTTGGGAAGTTGCTAGGCTTCCGACTTACCTATCTAATATGGTACAATGGCCAAAATAAATTCATTTAATTGTCTTTCAACTACTAAACAAGGCCATAAAAATGGAAAAATAATTAGTCTAGGGATAAATTGTTCTCATAACTAAAATAAATGAAGGCTGCTAAACAAAAGCACATTGAATGAAATAATTGATAACACACTAAAAAAAGAAAGAAAGAAAGAAACATAACATTGCAATGCAACCTATTTTAAGATTACATGTAAATGTGAGAATTTGAAAGTATGTCCTAGATATCGTTTCTACTTGACGGATGAGCATGTTCACTTATAATCATAAAAATTCACCTTGGGTATTAAATCTTAAAATGTAATCATCTAACCTATTCCTCATTATTTCATATGAATCACTCTCTTTTTTTTCTTTTTGATAAGGAATCACCACTACAACAAAATGTATTTTCAGTGACGAAAAAATTCGTCACTAAAGGTCTAGTTTTTCGTCACTAAGAACCTTTAGTGACGAAATTGGACTTTTAGTGACAAAACTCATTTCGTCATTGTAGCCCCGTCACTAAAAGTCCTAGTGATGAAAAATTTCGTCACCAAAAGTCCGATTTGATTTTTAAAAAAAAAAACTTTTAGTGACGAAAACGTTTTGTCACTAAATGTTTTCCTCACTAAAAATACTATTCAGTGACGAAAATATTTCGTCACTAAAAACACTTAGTTTAATAAATCATATTTAGTGACGAATAATTTTGTCACTAAAACTATGTTCGGATACATATAATGATGAAAAAATTCGTTACTAAAACTATTTTTAAGAAAATCCAGGCACATATAGTGACGAAAATTTTCATCACTAAAACCATTTCTTACAAAATTTTGCTATATTTAGTGATGAAATTTTCGTCACTAAAACAATTTTTTGTTGCTATATTTGTGACGAAAAAATTCGTCACTAAAACTTATTTTCTGTTTTTATTTTTTTCATGGCTTTGATATTTACCTATAACTTGTCATTACATTATTAAAACATCACATTTGAATAACACATTTATTTCAACAACACATTCATAAAAAAAAAAATCCATACATTCCACAAGTAAAAATTAAAACAAGTATCCAATTCAAACTCTTTCCATACAATAATTGTTTGCAATACATACAATAACTCTACCTAAACCCTATTTTAGAGCTAACGGAAGGTGTCCTCATATGTCTTCAGGTAATGCCAAAAGTAAGTCCTCTAAAAGCCACCAATAAGAAATCTGCACAAATATAAAAACAATACTTCGTTAAAATCGTAAAGTAAAAACATTAACTATGTTATAAGAAATATTTCTAACAATGCATTAAGAGTAGTCACACCAATAAATTAAAATCACAACTCCTAATGTATAAGTTGTAGAAAGCAAATAAAGTACTAACCAAAAAGTGTTTTAACTTGAAGTTGAACCACCCCCATAAGTTAGAGCATCATCATAATCTTTGCTCCTCAAAAAGTTAAGAATATTCTTACCTCATCTTGCTTAGTTCATGCATCTTGGTGCATCTTTTGGACCACACCAATAAATTATCCATGTTTGACTACAATTACAAGATGAATGGTACTTAAGTAAAATAAGGACAACTCCTGTATACTATATTCTAGCATCTAAGTCTATAAGCTGCTTAGATAAAGTTCTATCTCATATATGAATGTACAAGTCTATATTAATACTTAAACAAATGTACATTGCACACACAAATATACACTCCCAATATGAATTTAAACCACCTTAGAACACCATGCAAGCCACCCGTTTGCTTCAACACAACAATCCACCACAAAACCAATCACAAACATCACAAGTACAATGCTTACAAGTATTGAAATCGAATAAAGGAACACAATTGCTACTAATTAACAAGTTTCATTAACATTTGCAAGAAATAAAAAATACTCCCAATATGAATTTAACACACCTTATAACACCATGCAAGCCACCCGCTTGCTCCAACACAACATACCACCACAAAACCAATTTCCAACATCACAAATATAAAGTTTTACAAGTATTGAAATGAAATAAAATATTATTCATCATATCTAATCAACAATACTCATTAACATTTATAAGAAATGAAAAACACTCATAATATTAGTTTAACCCACCTTATAACACCATGCAAGCCACCAGCTTGCTCCAACACAACATACCATTACAAATCTAATTTCCAACATCACAAGTATAGAGTTTTACAAGTATTTAAATCAAACTCCAATACTATTTTTCACATGTAATCAACAATACTCATTCATATTTGCAATAAATAAAAAACACCATTACCATCAAAACTAAGATTACCACACTAGTATATTTTCAATTAAAGCAAATACCTCAAGAAAAGAGCATCGGCATTGAAAATTTATCTGCTTCCCTTATGAGTTCTCTTGCTCCTACATATAACAATTCAAACCAAACAGTCATGAACCTGCAAATTAAACACTACTTATTTTCACTTGCAATAAAAACATATAAACAAAACATACTTTCTGAATCTCGGAGAACAACATTTGAAAAATCCGAGGAACTATTCCCTGGTGACTACTGGCTAAAGGATCCTTAACCATTGTGCTAAGTATGCCCCACATCGTGTAAGTCTTTCCACTTCCTGTCTAGTGAAAAATCCAACAAAAATTTCTTCATTGGTAAAATACACAATCATATAAATCCACACTTGAGTGTCGAAATTTAAACACAAATTTAGAATTACCTGTCCATATGACAAAATTGACGCATTGTAACCAGCTAATGCATTTTTCACCAAAGGCACTCCAACTAATTGGAACACATCTTCCTGGATAAACCCACCAAAAAACATATATATTTATAAATAATAATTAAAAAATCTTGAGTCTTAACCCCTTGTTTGGTTACTAAGAAAATTATTCATCATCTCAATTCTACTAATCTAAATTGTTACTACTTTCTATAAAATTCAACTAAACAAACTAACCTCACATACAAAATTCAAATTTCTTTAAATTCCCTAAACTTTCTGACAAATCCAAAAAAAGAATTTCTCAAAAGAAACATGAAAACACCAGGATCAAGCTGCATACCTGTTTTGCATTCGAATCAATCACCGAATCAAACCTAAATTTCTGATCCTCAACCGACAATGTGTCCGATGAGACCTTCTTAACCACCTAATCCGCTTGATTAACAGGCCTAATTCTCACCACAACCTATCCAAAAATATAAATAAATATAAATTTAAAAAAAAAATCAGAAAATTTATTTACAAACACAAACCCTAACACTAAAATAAAGGAAAGCTAATCTTCACCTCAAGGTTTCTCTGGATTGGGTCAAGTAAATCCCCAAGTAAATCCTCAAAGCTAATCTCACCTCAAGCTAATCTTCACCCAATTTGCTCAAGTAAATCCCCAATTCACCTCAAGCTAATCTTCAACTGAACAACTCTTTAGAGAAACAACACCAACCAAAAATAAATCAAAAATCCCACCAAAAATAAACAACACCAACACCAACCAAAAATCCCACATTTATATCACTAAAACTTGCAAAAGAGTAACACACATTATTATTATTATATCATAGAGTCCAGAATGAATCCAAATCCTATAAAACACTGCCTTAAGTTCATACTAAAAAGCAAGCAATTGTTTAACATTTTCAATTAAATCAATCAAGCAACACAATACAACAAACAAGTAATCTTTCCCTTATTTTGGAGCAAACACATAAGTAATCACCCATTGCTGTTTCAACTAGAACAATAAAAAATTAAAAAAACAAAAACAAAAAAAAAATTATGTATTTCCAACATGGAAAAAAAAAACTCAAATTTGGATCATTAAACAAAAATTAACAAAAACATTAACGAAAAAAGAAAAAAAAATGAAAAAATTACCCATTACACGAACTGAAGCGTCCCGGTTGTGGTGGGAGGCGAAGGGTTACTGGTTGGGGGTGGGAGGCGAAGGGTCACCAGCTGGGTGGAAGGCGAAGGGTCACTGGAAACGTCGCTAGATGGTGCGAACTGAAGCGTCGCGATCGGCGCCAACGGCGAGCTGAAGCGTCGCCATCGGCGCCAATGGCGACGCTTAAGCTTCGCGATCTATTGGCACCGATGGCGACGCTGAAGTGTTGCGATCTATCGGCGCCAATGGCAACGTGATCTCTTGGCACCGACAGCAACGCTTCAAAAGTCGCGATCTATTGGCGCCGACGGCAAGCTGAACCGTCGCCATCGGCGTCGATAGATGGCGACGCTGACCAACGGCGACGCTTCAACGGCAAGCGGAACCATCGCCATCGGCGCCAACGGCGACGCTTCAGTGTCGCTATCTATTGGCGCCGACTGCGATGCTTCAGTGAAGCGTCGCGATCTATCGGCGCCGACGGCGACACTTCAAGCGTCGCAATCGGCGGCTACTTGAGAGAGTGCGAGGGAGAGCTTTTTTTTTTTTAGGGATGTGAGGGAGAGCTTGAGATAAGTGTACTGGATGTGAAAAAAATGGAGCTAAAGTGTTTTATATATATACCTTATATTTAGTGACGATTTGATTTCGTCATTGTTGTAAGCCTTCAGCGACGAAGTTTGGTTCGTCACAAATAATAAAACTAATGGCTACCGTTTTCCTTTTAGTGACGATTTATTTTCGGCACTAAATGTCACATTCAGTGACGAAATAGGTTTCCTCACTAAAGCATTACCAGTAGCATCTTTTAGTGACGAAATTATTCGTCACAAAAAACTTAAACTTTTAGTGACAAAAAAATTCGTCACTATAGATCAATTTGGTTTCCCACCTCTACTTTTGTTTGGCGCCTTGAATTTAGCACACCCTATAGTGACGAAATCTAAATTTCGTCACTAAATGTTACTATTTTTTTTATATATAGTGATGAAATATAAATTTCGTCACTAAATGGTACTTTTTTGTGACAAAAAAATTTTCCTCACTAAAATTCGTCACTATAGTTACATTTTGTTGTAGTACACTCTCATTTCAATCCTAAGAAAACACATATATCTATCCTAGATGACATGCTCGTGATGCTATAAAATAATAATAATAATTTTTTTTTCTTGATTATATTAGATGCAAGATCAAGAACACATATTGCAAATTCGATGAAAAATGCGTGAACATATTGTTCCACGTGCTAAATTCATGTTTAAGAAAAATATATTTTATATCGCTGCCCTAAGCTAGAGAGTGATTTTGTATCACACCGATATACAAATCTACATGGGAAATGCATGCAAACATGACTATATATTATATGTTAATGTGTATAATGTTGTGGGCCTTAGGCCCAGTTAGATTACCTGTATAGCACACATTTTTGTATTACACTCTTATTTGTATTGCACACATATGCCTCCTATATCAAGGCACCCATGTATATTCTTTGATTATGAAATACAACACTATTGATTTTAGTATTTCTAACATGGTATCAGAGCCACTGCTCTGACATTTTTAGCAGTTTTGTCTTTATCGGTGTTACTTTATTCTTAACATCGCTTCCGCCGTCACAATAGTCATCGCAACCTCTTGTTGTTGAACCTCCTATGTCTTCCAGCCATTGTCTTTGGGTTCCGAACCTGCAGCCATTGTTGTTAAGGAGTCCCACACCGCATAGACCACTGCACGTGTCATCACCACCGTGAATATTGCTCTAATTTCGTTTCTACAGGTATCATTGAGATCATCTTGCGCCGATCTACATGTTGGTGGAAGCGTCGCAGCCATCGGAGGCTGCACGCGCCCTCACGCACTGCCCAAAGTTTCAACGTCAAAGCTCATGCGCCATACGCGCCCTACGCGCCATCATCAGCTCCAGGCTAACGTCACTCATGACGTCATCAGTGCCACGTCAACCCTAACTTACGTCAACCTCCAGTCATCTGCTGATGTCAGCGCCACATCATCTTGTTGACGTCATCTCCGCTAACCGTTGACTGTGTTGACTTTGACCATTGACCGAACATTTGACTTTGACCAGACAGTTGACTTTTCTTCAATGTTGACTTTTTGTAGTCCAAGTTCTTCTTATCCAGTTTTTCGCATAGATTTTATTTTTGCAGTCTATTTTTGCATATTGTGTCTCTAAATGGATAAAAATGATATTTTTCTTCCTCGCCCCATTAATACTATATTGGAGGGGAATAAGAATTACTTATCTTGGTCTCAAGCTATGCGCAGTTTTCTTAAGGGTCGCATACTCTGACATTATTTTACTGGTGCAATCACTATTCCTATCAAGGGGGCAAGTGAAGAAGATGATGCCTTCCTCAGTCGTATGATTGAATGGGATAGTCACAACCACATGATCCTTACATGAATTCGAAATACTTCCATTCCCTCTATTTCCAATCTGTTGGGTAGCTTTGATGATGCAAAATCAGCATGGAATATGTTGGCCAAAAGGTACTCCATTACTAACAGATCCATGAAATATCAGTTAATGGTTGAATTGCATCAACTCAAGCAAGAACTAGGGCAGTCTATCAATGGTTACTATGTTTAGCTTCGCTTCATTTGGGACCAAATTGACCTTTCTGATCCAACTTGGGCATGCTCAAAGGATGCTCAGCAATATGCTACCATTAGAGATGAATTTCGTCTTTATGAATTCTTGATGTCACTTCACAAGGACTTTAAGCCCATCCGAGGTCAGCTTCTTAATCGCAGTCCTCCTTCTTCTCTTGATACTGCTATAAACAAGTTGGTTAGAGAAGAAACTTATTTTGCAACCCTTCAAGCCCAGACTAAGCTCAATGTTTTGGCTATTATTCCTTCTGTTCCTCCTATAGAGCAGCCTCAACAATCAGGTGATTCCTCTAGCTCTAGCAATCATCGCAAGTAGACCAACAAAAAGTTCTACAACTATTGCAAGCAACCTGGCCACACCATTGAGACTAGTTACCGTCACAACAAATCTACTGCTGTTGTTGCTAATACTGAGCCAATTCTGCCGATGCCTTCCATTTCAGCTGAGTCCCAATCTTTTGGATCCACTATTAACCTCTCCCCCACTGAACTACAAGATATCATAGCTCAGGCTGTTCGTATGACTGGTATTGCATCTCTTTCCACTGCTTTCTTAGTTCAACCTTTCTGTTCCTGGGTTCTTCCATGTACTTGACCTATCCTATAATTTGTACTCTGTGGGACAATTACCTGAACTAGGATATCGTATTATTTTTTACTATTTTGGGTGCATTGTGCAGGATCCAAGGACAAGGCAAGATTTTGGGACCAGTCCTAGAGTTGGGCATATGTTTCCCATGGACAATCTTCATCTTTCACTTGTTGCTCCTGTTTCTGTTGCTACTACTGCAGTTGTTACAGTTTCTTACTCACCTTCTATCGCACTTTGGCATTCTCGTCTTGGTCATGTACCATATTCTCGGGTACAATAGTTAGCTTCTAAAGGTCTGTTGGGTTCTGTATCCAAAGACAATTTTGATTATACTCCATGCTAGTTAGAAAAATAGCCAGCTTTGCCTTTCAATAATAGTGAATCTATCTTTAATAGTATTTTTGAGTTAATTTATTCTGATGTTTGGTGACCATCTCCTGTTGCTAATATTGGTGGATCTCGATATTTGGTTATTTTTATTGATGATTATTCTCGTTACAGTTGGATCTTTCCTATGAAATCTCGTTCTGAAATCTTACCAATATATAGTAACTTTGCAAAAATGGTTCAAAAACAATTCTTCAAATGTATCAAAACTTTTTGATCTGATAATGCTCTTGAATATACTCAATATGCTTTTCAAGCTCTGTTACATTCCTATGTCACTTTACATCATCTAACTTGTCCACGTACCTCTCAGCAAAATGGTCGAGTTGAAAGAAAACTTCGTCGTATTCTTAACACTGTTCGTGCTCTTCTTCTTTCTACCAAAGTTCCTGCCTCATTTTGGGGTGAAGCCGCTCTTCATGCTGTTCATGCTATTAATCGCATTCCAAGCACTATCATCCATAATTAGACTCCGTATGAGTGCCTTTTTAGGTCATCCTCTTATTATTACCTTTGCTCCTTCGGATCTGCTTGTTTCATTCTTCTTCAGCCTCATGAGCACAACAAACTTGAGTCTCGATCTAGACTTTGTTGTTTCCTTAGTTATGGCGAAACTCAAAAAGGGTATTCATGTTATGATCCTGTCTCTCATCGTCTTCGTGTTTCCTGTAATGTTGTCTTTTGGGAACACTGCTTGTTTGTTGAACTCGCTCACTTTCAATCTTCCCTGACTACCTCCTTTGTTTTAGAAATCTTTCTAGATGAGTCTCATGTTCCTTCTACAAATGCTCTTAATCCTCCTTTGGACTTCTCTATCCAACCTCCAAATATTTTTGATGCTTCTCCTAGACAAGTCAAAGATGAACAGGTTGATGACGAGCTATCACACCTTGAGCCTGGGTCCCCTGCTCCTGCTCCGCCTGAAGATCCTCCATAAGACATTCCACCTCGCCACACAACCCGGGTAAGATCCATTCTACACATTTACTTGACAATCATTGTTACACTGCCCTTACTACACTCCACGAGCCTCAAACCTATCGTGAGGCCTCCACTGACCCTTTATGGCAAATTGCAATGAAAGAAGAACTTGATGCATTAACCAAAAACCATACTGAGGATCTAGTTACTCTCCCTCCTAGACAATCTGTGGTTGGTTGTAAGTGAATCTATAAGATTAAGACTCATTCTGATGGGTCCATTGAGCGCTACAAGGCTCGTCTTATTACAAAAGGTTTTACAAAGGAATATGGGATTGATTATGAAGAGACCTTTACTCTAGTTGCTCGTATCTCATTTGTTCGTACCCTCTTAGCTGTTGCTGCTGCTAGTAAATAGGACATTTTTTAGACGGATGTTAAGAATGCCTTCCTTAATGGGGATTTGAGTGAAGAAGTCTATATGCAACCTCCTCTTGGTCTTTCTATTGAATCAAACAAGGTTTGTCACCTTAGACATACACTTTATAGCCTTAAACAAGCTCCACGACCTTAGTTTACCAAGTTTAGGTCCACCATCTTTCGCTTGGGTTACACTGTCAGTCCTTATGATTCTGCCTTATTTCTTCGTCACAATGATAAAGACACCATTTTGCTTCTCCTATATGTGGATGATATGATCATAACTAGTGATGACCTCAGTGGCATTCAAGAACTCAGGAATTTTCTCAGTTAGCAGTTTGAGATGAAAGATCTTGGACATCTCAGCTATTTCTTGGGTCTTGAAATCACTCGTTCCACAGATGGTCTTTATATTACTCAAGCCAAGTATGCTTCTAACCTTTTGTCTCGAGCTGAACTCACTGATAGCAAGACTGTTGATATTCCAATTGAACTTAATGCGTATCTGACACCCTCGGGGGGGAGGGGGGGAAACCATTGTCTAATCCCTCTCTTTATAGACGATTGGTTGACAGCCTATTTTATCTCATAGTTACTCGTCCAGACATTTCCTATGTTGTTTATCAGGTGGGCTAGTATCTGTCTGCTCCACGATCGACTCACTATGCTACTGTTCTGTGCATTCTTCAATACTCGAAGGGCACTCTCTTCCATGGCTTTTTCTACTCAGCTCAATCTCCTTTTGTACTTCATGCATTCTCTGATGCTGATTGGGCAGGAGATCTTACTAATCGCAGGTCCATTATGGGTTATTACTTTCTACTTGGTTCTTCTTTGATTTCTTGGCGAAGTAAGAAGCAAACTTTTGTGGCCCGCTCCAGTACTGAAGCAGAATATCGTGTCTTTGCTGATACCACATCTGAGCTCCTTTGGCTATGATGGCTTTTTAAGGATTTAGGTGTGTCCACATCTTCTGCTACTCATCTTTATTGTGACAACTAGAGTGTCATTCATATTGCTCACAATGATGTTTTCCATAAACGGACTAAATACATCGAGATTGATTGTCATTTTATCCGTTATCATCTTGTTCATGGTGCTCTCAAGCTCTTCTCAGTCTCCTCCAAAGATCAACTTGTCGATATCTTCACCAAGCCACATCCTAAGGGACACCTTCGTAATTTGGTTGACAACCTCAAGCTAGTCTCACATCCACCTTGAGTTTGAGAGGGGCTGTTAATGTGTATAACGTTATGGGCTTTAGGCCCAATTAGATTACTTGTATAGCACACATTCTTATACTATACTTTTACTTGTACTGCACACATATTTACTTATACTGCACACATATGCCTCCTATATAAAGGCCCCCATGTATATTCTTTGATTATGAAATACAACACTATTGATTTCAATATTTCTAACATTATAGAATCTACAATTCTAATGAATTAATCGTGTTAAAAATGCTATGCATGAATATGTGAAGAGCATGATTATAACACAAATAACATAGAAAAATACATCTAAATTGAACATGTAACAACCAAAGATCTCATAAGTTTACAACTATTCCCTAAGACAGATTTTAGGGTTAAAACAACATGTGATAATCAAGAAAAAATATACTTTTTTTTTTCCATTTTACGAAAATGAAAAATAGCTAAAAGAAATCCTAATTAACCAAAAAAAAAAAAAAAAAAAAAAGGCCTCATGTGCAGGCATGCAGCGAATATCTGAAGCTACATGAATAGATCACTTGAGTAATGACTATGGATTTGATTTCTATGCCTTCTTGCAAACTTGCTCCTTTGAAATAAGGGTGGCAATTTTTATCTATATCAAGAAAAATATTACTGAAATTTCCTCGAAACCTATAAAATGACCGAAATACTCTTAGAATCTTTAATTTGTCAAAAATACCTTCGAAAATCCAAAATACCACAGGCCTTTACTTTGGTCATTTTAGATGTTTCAAGTGTATTTTGGTCATCTTACAGGTTTAGGGGTATTTTGGTCGTTTTAAAGGTTTCAAGGGTGTTTTGGTCATTTTAAATATTTTGAGAGGATATTTTGGCTGTTTTAGAGGATAAGGGCTATTTTGGTTAGGTTTCGTGGTATTTTTGGTAAATTTTTAGGTTTTGGGTTATTTTTTTTATCATTTTAGAGATTTTTGGTGTATTTTGGTCATTCTTTAGGTTTAAGGTGTATTTTTACCATCTTATAGGTTTTAAGGGCATTTTTGTCACTTTATAGGTTTTGGGGGGTATTTTTGTCATTTTATAGGTTTCAGGCGGTATTTTGGTAGTTTTTAAGTTTTAAGGGTATTTTAGTCATTTTTTTTAGGTTTAGGGTATATCCGTCATTTTTTTAGGTTTTAAGGGTATTTTGGTTATTTACTATGTTTCAAGGATATTTTAGTCATTTAAGAGGTTTTTTTTGGGGGGGGGGGGGGGGTAGTTTGCTAATTTTATAGATTTTGGGGTATTTTGCTCATTTTAGTGGTTTTTGAGCATATTTGGTAATTTTAGAGATATTAGGGATATTTTTGTCATTTTATAGGTTTCATGGGTATTTTGCTCACTTTAGATATTTTGGGGATATTTTGGTAATTTTAGTGGTTTTAAAGCATATTTGGTGATTTTAGAAATATTAGGGGTATTTTGGTCATTTTTGAGGTTTCATAGGTATTTTTCTCATTTTAGAAATTTTGGAGAAATTTTGGTCATTTTAGTGGTTTTTGAGCATATTTGGTGATTTTAGAGATATCAAGAGTATTTTGGTAATTTTAGAGGTTTCATGAGTATTTTGATAATTTTAGAGATTTGGGGGGATATTTTAGTTATTTTAGTGGTTTTTGAGCATATTTGGTGATTTTAAAGATATTGGAGGTATTTTGGTCATTTTAGAGATTTTGAAGATATTTTATGGATAATTTTGGATGTCCAAGGGTATATTGTTGATTTTGGAAGTGTAGGTGTATTTGTTATTTAAGGGTATTTTGGTAATTTTAGAGGTTAAGTAGTTTTAGAGGTATTTGGGTCACATGGATTAAATGGATAGATTACTAATTAAATGGGTTGGGTGGGTAATGGGTAATTAATTTGTATATAAATGGGTCATAAATGGATTATTGGATAATTATATACCCAATCTATTTATGACCTAACCCACCCATTCGTCACCCCTACTTTGAACTCCTTCAAACCAAACTTCTATCTTCTCTTTCGTTTCACAGACTCACCTTATGGATTCGTTTATGTGTTTTTCTTGGATGTTTCACTCTGTTTGATGAAGATAACTATTATTCTACCTAAAAAATGGCTTGGCTTCATGTTAATGTAACCTTAATGATTATTTTATATCTTTTATAATTTTTATTATAAGTTGTAAGAAACATGTAAATGTTTCCCTTGAATTTTCACAACTAATTCTATGCATGGCATACATTTATTTCACATGCTATATATGATAGTGAGATTGAGAGATTTCAAATGACATGTTAAATTCCTTCTCAAAAAAAAAAAAAAAAAAAAATGACATTTCAAATTCGAACACAATGGAAATGGTACCATTTGATGTAATGTCCATAGGTGGCCTAGAGTGGTGAAATAAAAATATATAGGATAAATTTAAAATAATATTTTACTTCATTTTATTTTTCACTCTATGTTCCCAATAATGCAGAGCTTCAAGTTGGAGAACTCATCTAAGGATATATATATATATATATATCAAATGCTATGTGATTTCCAAGAACACAAGAAAAGTAACCTTGAATGATGTATTGATTACTAGTTTTTTTTGCATTGGATTATTGCTCCATGTTATATATATATATATATATATATATATATATGGTACTTATCTTAAAATGAAAATGTCTAATTGTTCACATGGGCTTGATTTTATACCATATAAATGTCAGTTGAAGTGGGCAACAAAATGTGTACGTAATGGCATGACTTATCAATGTCATGAAGATGGCAATAAGCAACAAAACAACACTGAAACGTTGGGAAAGACAATCATAGAAGGAACTGAATGGGTGGATGGAACATGGGCGGCTCCATGACCAGCTCAGGGGGTTCAAATGAACCCCCTGACTTAAAAGAAACATTATATATTATTTTTAATTTTTTTTTTAATTTCTATAATAAAAATTTTGAACACCCTTTCCTTGAATTTTTTTTGTTAAGCCCAATTGAAATAAGCTTGAATATGATCCTTAATTTTTATATTTTTTTATTTTTTCTCTATGTCCAATCAAGTAGTTTGATAAGTGCTTTACACATTTTCAAGTCCAAGAAATATTTTTCTACACTTCAAAAGAAAAATTTTATTACAAGAGTATTATTTTTCTTAGTTTCACGCTTAATCTCTGTTAGAAGTATGTGTGATTAAATGATTAAATTTATTGTATCTTAATAGCTTAAGCTTTTTGGGACAATTGGTAATTGAAAACTCTCAACCATACTCCTACGTGTGTTACTATTCTTATTTATTCTATATTTTTTCATTCAATTGATATAACTTATAAATATAATAATTTATTAAAAATGTATGATCAATTATTTAAACTATTAGTTCCCCTAAAAAAAACTTTAAACTGTTAGTAACTTTTTAGACTATTGTATAACATAGTTGTATTGTATATAACGTGGAAGTTGTTAACAGGGACGGACCCACATTGAGCCTAAAGGGGGCCCCCCCCCCCCCCCCCCCCCGTGGGCCCAAAAAAAAATTTTCTTGAGTAAGTAAAAATTTCAAAAAACGAAAAAAAAAAAAAAATGCTTAGGCCCCCCTACGTTTTTTGTCGGGCCCTCCTCCCAAAATCATGAACCCCCCCAGCCTATTTTCCAGCTAGTCCCCAGCCCATGTAAAAAAAAAAACAACAACAACAACACAGCCTTCAACTCTCGATCTCACTAGTCCAACTCCAACACCAAACACCACACAGAGAGCAAAAACACGAAGGAAAAAAAAAAGAGAAAAAGAAAAAAAGAGAGATAGGAAAGGGAGAGACTGAGAGACCAACCGCCCGGGCCGACGACGCCGCCGAGACCCACACCACACCGGCGGTTGCTTGATCCACTCCCTCCGGCCTCCACTCACCCCTTTGGCCATTAATACCCACGCTGGCGAGAGTAGAGAGCAAAGAGCAGAGAGCCAGAGACCCACCACACCGGCGACTCCAGTCCACTCACCCACGCTGACGACGCCATCTGAGACTAAGACTCACCCATTTTCTGATTTTCGAATACCCACACCGGCGAGAGTCACGAGACCCACTTGCCGCCGCCTATGCCGGTTGCTCGATCTACTCAGCCTAGCTTTGTCGCTTCAGCCTTCACAATTCAGGTATTTACTCTTATCTTTTCCTTCAACTTCAAAGTTCAAAACCTAATAAAATGTTTGTGACTTTGTGATCTGAGAATTTGAGATTGGCCTTGTGGACTTGTGGTGTTTCATGATTGTGTTTTTACTAATGATGAGTGATGAACTAAATGTTGGTGATTGTGAATTGAATATTTGAATCTGTGTTGCTGCCTGTGGTTTTTTTTTTTTTTTTTTTGGCTTTTTGGCTTTGTGACTTTGTCTATGTTTGTGAATTGTGACTCTCTCTCTTGTTTATATAGATAAGAGAGATAGCGAGAGACAGAGAGACAGAGAGTAGAGTTTGTAGAGATTAGTTTTTTTTTTTTCTTTGTTGACTATTAGTTGGGCAACATAGGGACAAGTGAGGTTGGGCAACAGGCAAGTGACAGGAGAAAAAAAAAGGTAAAGTTAAAAACTTAAAGAAAAGTTCTTGTTAGTAGTGCTGGTGCAGGGAATAAATTTAGTGTTGGTGGTGGATTCATTAGGTTAGTGGGTCAGTGTCAAAAAGATGGAGACAATCCAAAGACATAAATTATAAATAAGGCCGACCAAACACAAAGACATAAATAAAGGCAGACCAAACACACAAAAAAAAATCATATATTATAGAAAATTGTCACACAAATTTAAAAAAATAACGGTGATTCTTATTTTATTTGTAGATCATGAAAAAATCAACTACAATACTTGATTTTTTCAGGGGCGGCCCAACATAATTTGGGGCCTAAGGCGAAAAATTTATGCGGGGCCTTTAATATGTAGATATTAATTAAACAAAATTATTTAATACTAATCAAATTAAGGTTAATTTAATACATTAAATACATAAATAATACCAACTAGATTAATGTTAATTTCATATAGAGAATTGAATATCATAGTTGAACCTATAAATATTAATAAAAAGAAATAAAAATATATTTCGATTGAAAAAGATACTTTATTTTGAATATAAGACAATGCATAGTTAAATAAAATTGTAATCTAATTTTTAATTTTATATTTTGATTTTAAGAGAGAGAGAGAGAGAGATATTATTTAGTGTATGACTCTGTAGGATATTATTTTACAAAAATCAAAGTCTCAAACTATTAGGAGAGATTAATCTATAATTGATGATTTAACATATTTGCAACATCTTTTTGACATATTTTAGGGTTTCAATTGAGTTAAGGTTCTATTGATCTTGTACTTTGAGAGTCTTAATAAAAATAAAAAAAAGAAAAATGCGCTAATTAAAAGCACTATAAAATGTTCAAAATATAATGTGATATTGTCTCTCATTGATGAACTTCATCAATTTAACTAATGAATGTTTATATCACCTTTTTTTGTGATTAATAACATGGCAATTTGTAAGCCAATAGTAAAATTTGTAGTATCCTTAATATCACTAATAAAAAAAATGTACAACCTTTAGAAAATATATATATAATTTTATAAAAATTTGGGTCTTTAACTATGGAAAGTGGGGCTTTTTTTCCTAAGGAAAAATTTGTTTTTTGGTGGGGCCTTAGGCCTAGGCCCAACTTGCCTATGCCTTGAGCCGGCACTGGATTTTTTCAAAAGAAAATGTTCAAATTCTTCTGAAGTCAACGTGGGATTGCCAACAACTAATATTGCTATTCAAATTCCAGAAAATGTGGATGCTCCAATTCTAGAAAATGTAGATGCTCCAATTCTAGAAAATGTGGAGGATGCTCCAATTCTAGAAAATGTGGATGCTCCAATTCTAGAAAATGTGCATTTCTCAATTCCGGAAAACGTTGATGTTCCAATCTCTCAAACACAATTTCAAAGAGTTGATCTTGATTCTTTGGAATATGATCCCGGAACACGCAAACAAATATGGGAATATCATGTTAATCAACGTGATGAAATTCGACGGGCTTACATTAAAAAAGGTTCGCACCAACTTCCTTTAAAGACATACCCAAAAAGTGGAAAGCGCAATCGTAGCTTTCAATCTTCTTAGTTTGGATTTAATTCAACATAGCTTGAATATTCTCCTACCACAGATGCAGCTTATTGTCTACCCTGCTTTGTCTTTAATAATCCAAATGGGGTTGTGGGACAAAATACATTCATTGTTGGTGGATTTAGAAATTGGAAAAAAGTTGGGGGCAAAGATTGTTCTTTTCAATGTCATATAGGAAAAGATCCTAACTCAGCTTATAGAGTTATCGAGCAAAAGTGTAAGGATTTGATGAACCGATGGCAGCATTTACAAAGGGTAGTTGATCATTTCACTACTGAACAAATTGCAAATAATCAGTTGCATCTGAAGGCTGTAATTTTTACTGTTCGATATCTTCCCTTTTAAGCTATAGCTTTTAGAGGTTGAGATGAAAGTTGTAGTTCATTAAATCGTGGGAACTTTTTTGAATCATTGGGTATTGAGACTTTTTGGAATGAGAAGGTTGCTGAAATAATAGAAAAAGCTCCCAAAAATGCAACCTACACATCACCTAGGATTCAAAAGGAAATTCTACATGTTTTCTCAGCCAAAGTGAAGAAGGCCATTCGGGAAGAAATTGGTGATGCAAAGTTTTGCATAATGGTTGATGAAGCTCATGATGAGTCCATGAGAGAGCAAATGGCTGTGGTTTTTAGATATGTTGATACAAAAGGCTTTGTCAAAGAACATTTTTTTAGGCTTATTCATGTTGCTGACACTGCGGCTTTGACTCTAAAGAAGAGGATATATTCTTTGTTATCTCAATATTGTTTAGATATACAAAATATTCGAGGGCAAGGATATGATGGAGCAAGCAACATGCGAGGCATGTGGAATGGATTACAAGCTTTGATTTTGAATGATTGCCCATATGCTTATTACATCCATTGTTTTGCACATCGCTTATAATTAGCATTAGTAAAAGCATCAAAACAAGTTAATGCCATTAGTCATTTTTTTCTTGCATTGCTCTTTCTGATCAAAATTGTTCATGCTTCATGCAAGCACAATGAGCAATTGAAAGTTGCCAATGCTAATGAAATAGCACGTTTGATTGATCTTGAAGAGCTTGAGACTGGAAGTGGACTTAATCAAATTGGCACTTTACAACGACCTGTAGAAACACGTTGGAGTTCACATTTTAGATCAATTTCTAGCTTATTAAGGATGTTTACTTCAACTGTTGAAGTTTTACAAAATATAATTGATGATGCAATTGATGGAAAACATCGGGCAAAAGCAGAGTCAGCTTATGAGGGTTTAACTTCATTTGAATTTGTCTTCATCTTGCATCTTGAGAAGGAAACTATGGAGATCACTGATAAACTTTGTCAAGCTTTGCAAAGCCAATCTCAAGACATTTTAAATGCCATGCATTTAGTTTCATCTACTAAAGCACTTATCCAAAAATTTAGAGATAATGGATGGGATGGCTTACTCACCACTGTGATATCATTTTGTGAGAAGCATTGCATTGATGTCTTGGATATGAATGCTCGTTATGTTCCGAGGCGAGGTCGAGCTCGTAATCAGCAAAATAACGTTACAATTGAGCATCATTATTGAGTAAATATTTTTTATGCTACAATAGATTCTCAACTACAGGAACTAAATTATCGATTTGATGAAGATGCAATGGAGTTACTTAGGCTTAGCTCAGCTTTAGAACCTCGAGAGGCATTAAAATCTTTCAGAAGTAGTGATCTTTGTTTGTTGGTAGAGAATTTCTATCCACAAGATTTCACAGATTCTGACAAATAAGTGTTGAAGAAGGAGCTTTATCATTTTGAGCATAATGTAGTCTAGGATCCAGAGTTCAAAGAATTGAAAAGTTTATCTGAGTTGACTCAATGGTTAGTGATAACTAGAAATTTAAAACACTACAAACTTGTTTATAGAATGGTGAGACTTGTGCTTACTCTTTCAGTTTTTACTGCTTCTACAGAGCGAGCATTTTCAGTTATGAAAATTGTCAAAACTAACCTTCGAAACAAAATGGAAGATGATTTTTTGACAGACTCTTTGATGTTATACATTGAAAAGGATATAACTTCGACATTTAGTTTGGATTCAATCGTAGATGATTTTGAAGATTTGAAAGAGCGTCGAGTTCCCTTTTCATAGATGATTGTATAAAGAAACGATAGTGTTTCATGTCTTTTGTTTTTGTTAGTAGATGATTGTATCTTAATATATTAAGAAACAATGATTTTTTTGGTATTTGTCTTGGTTGATAGTTTATTAATATTATATGGATGCGTATTTGAAATTATTTTTTTTTCGCTTATCTCTAGCCCCCCAACTTAAAATCTTGCATTCATCCCTGAAGTTGTATATATAGAAAAAAAAAAAAAAATTATTTATCTGATTTTTTATTCATCTATCCCTCACCAACAAATTCCCGACTCCGCCATTATTGACCCTTCTAGAAAAAATCTTGGAGCCACTGCTGGGATGGAAATTGAGCTGGGGGAGTTGTTTAGTGATGAAACTTATGAGGACGTGAAGATGAGTTTGATGGAGGTTATAAGGGTCATCAATAATTAAAGGAGGGCTCAGCTAGCATTCAAGGAATTAAAGGCCTAAAGACTAATGAAAGCATGTTTGTTTTAAAAGTAAGGGAGAAAAAGGGTACTACAAAGGTTATACGAAACATAAAGAAAAAGTCATAAAGGTATTTCTTTTTTCATTTTATGTGTGTACATGTTTTGATTGATTCTTCATTTGTTTTATCTGTACTCTAGAGTGCAGATGTGTCGGGTGATGGAAGATAGTAGAAGATAAAGGATGTTGCTTTTGGTTGCTAGGAAAGGAAAGGAATTTTGTAATCAATGTTCATATTTTACACAAGATTTGAAATATGAAGAAAAGGAAGGAATTACTCTTGGTCAATGGGCTTATATCTTATCTACTAGTTAGACACAGCCATGCACGCGTAAAATTTGTCACCATTTTTTTTTTTTTTTTTTTAACAACAGTTTGATTTTACCAATTATAATATATAAATAAATAAAAATAAATAATATTAGTAGTAAGTTCACGTAGATGTGAATGTGAATGTAATTAATGTTAGTTTAATTGAAATTTACCGCTTAAATAAGTTGGAAAAAAAATTATATAGTTATTTGGAGAATAATGTTTCTTCTTTTTATAACTTTTGGGCATGTGTCCCCATTAAATTGTAGGTCTAATACCATCAAGTTTGGAAGTAGTATTTCATCAACGAGTGTGCAATTTTTTGTTCTTGTTTTTTGTTTTTTTGGCTAAGTCGCTTGGAGAATTACGTGTGCAATTGTTTTTATACTTTTTTTTTTTCTACGTGACCTATTACTGGTAACATGGGGTAGAAAATTCAAGATGTAACATCATACTAACGTATCAGTCCCTAAATGATCACTTCTTTGCAGTGTCATTGGATGTCCTCATGTGTTCATCAAAAAAATTGGATGTCCTCATGTTTTCCCTTCATGTTGTCATACTAAATGGACCCAAAAGAAATGTCGTCATATTAACGATATTATTGGACCATTTGGTATATATATACTATATATATATATATATATATATAGATCCAGTTTGAGACTTAGAAATGCATTAGATACAAAACTTTTAAAAATAAGGCTACAATAATACCATTGTTCTTCGTTTTATATGCAACATATTTTATTTCATTGTGTCATAGTTTGTGATCATCAATAAGTATGAGAGAAATCACTTTGGACCTCTTGCCTGAAGATTGTTTTGCACACATTATGTCCTTAACATCTCCTCAAGATGTGTGCCGATCCGCCTTCGTCTCGTCGCTAATCCGGTACATGGCTGATTCAGACACCGTGTGGGAGAAACTTCTGCCATCTAACTATGAAGAAATCCTCTCCAGATTAGTCTCTCCGTTGGCTTATTCATCCAAGAAAGAGTTGTTTTCCAGGTTAAGTAAACCACAACTAATTGATGAAGGTAGAAAGGTAATTAATTATAAATTATTATTACATCTAGTGCACACATAACTATTGTCTATTATTTTTACAATGATTTTTTTAGGACAATTATGCCACAATAATCTGTCATTTCTATTCACTCTTTTTCTTTAACGAAATCCTGTAACTTTGTTAATTTGAGTAGTCAAGTAAATTACTAGTCCATTGAAAAAATTTGTGGGGGGAAAAAGAGATTCTCATTGCACGAATGTCAACTACTACCTATTAGCTAGTATTATTCCTTTTCTTGGTAATAAAGTAAAATAAGTTGGTTTCTCAAAAAGAAAAAAGTAAAATAAGTTGGAAAAATATAAAAATTGGAACATTTGTCAAATGCATAAAAACAAGTAACGAAAAAAAATAGATTGGTAGAATGTACACTGAGAGGCAATCCTCATGGCTGCCCTTGTATTAATTCTTGTCCTTTCGTAATTACGAAAGGACAAGATTACGAAAGGACAAGAATTAATTAAGGCTGGATAGAAATTTTAAACCAAAGAGTACGTTTGACCAACCCTAAGGAGAAATATAAAGTTGTACCATGTAGCATATGGTGTTTCTCTTGGCTAGTTTACAAAAATAGGAATTCCCCCCAATATTTGAGTTAGACTTGTCCTAAAAAAGAGAATTGTTTAATTGGTTTGATAGTTATAGAGAAACTACTTTATTTTTCTCAATTTTTTTTAATTATTATTATAAAATGTGTTTTTATATCACTTATAGTTTTGAATCATTTATATTTTTGAAAATTTCATAGTTGAATTGAGATTTTTTTTACTCCCATATTTGGTAGGAAATTTAGTAGTTTATATTAAAAATGAAAATTTTAGGAATTTCACTATGGAATCAGCAAATAATCAATTTTATTCTATGAAAAATTGCCATCAAGCATCTTTTTATTTTATTTTATTTTATAAATATACTAATTTCTACTATGCATGGGTTTGGGGGAGGCGGGGAGGTGTTGTCTTCATTAAAAATTTTGTACCATAGCTCAGTCTCCCAAATAAAAATTCTTAACTACCGCTTTTGTTTGGCTGCCTTTAGTCAGTAATTAGGTGGATGAGAATGAAACATAAACTAATTTAAGGAGTTTATCTGCCTTTAAATAGTAATAAGGTGGATGAGAATGAAACATAAACTAATTTAAGGAGTTTTTAACTAATACATTTTTTTATGAAAGCAAAGAAAAAGCCCTGAAAGGCTTTCATACGCTAAAAGCTAGAAGAAGAGAAAACGAAAATAAATACAACTTGTTCTCAAGGTGGCCTATGCATTCAAAGCATTAGATCAATTAAGAAGGAGTTAATTTGATCCATTGACAATGAATGCATGTGCAGCCTTTTGTATACTAATGAGAAATAATTAAAAAAATTAATGAGAAAATGCATTCTGGATAATTCATCAAGGTTGCTTGAGCATCTACAGGCGGTGGACCAAATATGAAGTTTGTACCAAACTTCATATTTGTTCCATCGCTTGTAGATGCACAAATGCCCTTAACAGTGCATTTGAATGCACTGTTTAATAGAATAAATAGAATGCAAAGGGGTTTGGGATTGAAGAAAGGCATAGAAGTGAATGGAATTAAATGTTCATTTCCTTGTAAAAGTCTTTTTCACTTTCATTCCTCCTCATTAGTTAAGAAGAAATCATATTATTGTTTTTATTTTTTTTCATACTAAAATATAATATAGAGGGTATATTTAGTAAAATATATTTCTTTTCTTTTAATTTTTTTTTTCCTTACAAATTATTAAATACGCAGGTTTCAGTTATTTCAACTCAATTAGTAAATTTTTTTTATCGTTGAATAAAAAATTTGGGATTTAATTTTATTTCTAACATAAACCAATTGGTTTCTTGGCCTAACAATATAAAGCAATTAATTACCATGGAGCGAAAATCATATGTTGGAAATAATAACCAAAAAAAAAAAAAAAACTTAGAAACATAACAACTGAATTCTTTATCATTTATCCATTTTATTTTATTCTTTTTTTATACATATATAAATTCCAAGACACAGTGTTAATTAAGGCTATCACATTAAAAAAAAATGAAAAAAGAAAAAAGAAAATTGAAACAGATCCAATCCAATATCATCATGTGATTTTGTCTACGCAATTGCCTGCTTATAATCAATCATTTCATCTGCATTGCTTTTACCTTCTCCCCGCGGTCTAATTCCAGTCCACGCACTCTATATATAAAAGAGCATGTTTCCTTTTAATCAGCATAATTTCTTGTTAGAGATAAGAATAGAGAAAGGGTGGCCCAATCTCTTCCACATAAACTTATCCTTATGAGTTATGATTCGTATTGGGTGGTCTTTCCTGAAGTCAACTTCTGTGTGCTTCCCCTATGAACCATGCTCTTTTTTCTTTTTGTGTTTTTCTTTTAATACTTTTTGGTTTCCACCTTTTCTTTATTTGTTTTTATATTACAGAAACACATACAAAAGGTTTTTAGTCACATGGCATGACAGTACACGCAGTAATTATCATTGTACTATTTCGTTTTAATTGACACAGATCTTCTCAGTAGAGATATCATCAAATAAGAAATGTTACATGTTGGGTGCAAGGGAGCTTTCAATCAAATGGGCAAGCCATCCTCTTTATTGGTGCTGGAAACCACTTTCTCAATCAAGGTTTGCACTAAATCCTAATAATCACAAAAGAATTTATCATTGCATTGCTAAAGGTTAATGCTTTGAAGGTGTATTCATGCATTAACCCCAAAAAAATATTTATAAAATAAATAAATACCAATTAGAACTACAAAAAAGAGTAGCAAATATGATAACCCTTTCCATGTCTAGGATTCAAGTAGCAATGAATGATCCTTGGGATAGGATTAAATTAAATGATACACAATAGTTCTTAGTGTGTTAACTTGCTTTATTTAGACATAATGTTCAACTTAACACATGCATTCGTTTCTAAATTAAAAATTTATTCTTTATGATTAATCAATACGAAATTCGCATAATGGATCCTAGTGTTTTCTATTAGAAAAATATAATTAACAGCTTATTTTCTTTGCCAAACTTTCAGATTTGCTGAAGTTGCTGAGCTTAGGACCATTTCCTGGCTACAAATTGAAGGCTTGTTGAGCACTCGATTGCTTTCACCAAGAACAAGTTATGGTGCCTATCTCATTGTGAACTTTGCTGATCGTGCTTATGGGTTAGATTCTTTACCATCAGAGGTGTCACTTGAAGTTGGTAATTTCAAATCACAAGGGACAGTATACTTAAGTCGCCCTAAAATTAAAAAACAATCTTTGGAAAGTATACCTTCTGTGAATCGAATTAAAGCAATGAAATCGAAGGTCTTTCAAGAGAGACAAGCAGGCCCTGGTGAACGCAAAGATGGATGGATAGAGATTAAGTTGGGGTATTTTTATAATGATGAAGGTGATGAGGAGGTGAAGATGTGCTTAAAGGAGGTGAAGGGTGAGCATTTAAAAGGTGGTCTTATTGTTGAGGGAATTGAACTTAGACCTATAGAGTAATCTCAAGGCTTGTGCTTCTTTGTGCAAATTTTATTAACTAGAACTGTTTATTGCAAAACTTGGGCTCCAAATATGTTATTTTCTTGAATTATGATGAAGACAATCTGTTGTGTAAAGAATTTTTTTTATTTATTTGGTTCATGAGAGTGCTATTGTGCTTAATAGCATGGTCATTTAATTCTGATTTGAACCTTCCCCATACTCTCTCGGACCTTAAAAGATCTAAAGATGTGGCATATATGCTCTTTTCACAGTTAATATAGTACATAATTATTGGTTTGAAGAATCTAACATAGAATTGAAAATATTTTTCTTTGAACACAGGCTTAGATGTAAGGCTGTAAACGAACTAGAAAATTGTAACAATGTTTTCTATTAGAAAAAACTGACAGATTTAAACTCAGTAAACTTGTAACAATGACAAATTTACAGATAGATATTAATAATCTAAGAAAAGAATTGAAAGAATTAAAATAAGAAAATTTCATTTTAAAAGATATGATTGAGTAGATAGTTGCACTAGTAATTAGTATAAAGGATAGAATTAGATATTGTAATGAACCCTTGACAAACTCCTCTCTTCCCGACAGATATGATTATAGTGATAAAAGTTCTTATAAAGATGAATTTTTAAATATAATCCATAGAATGATATTCCAGAAATTGTATACTGAAATAACTGTGGTTGCTTATAAAGAATTTTCGTTAACAATTGTTGCACTTGTTGATTCAGGTACTAACATTAATTGCATACAAGAATGATTAATACCTTCCAAATATTATGAATCAACAACAGACAGATTAACTCAAGCTAATGGTGATAGACTAAAAATAAGTAATAAATTGACAAAGACATACATATATAATAATAGAATCAATTTTAGAACACCTTTCTTCTTAACAGACAGATTGTCCTCTAAAGTTATTCTAGGAAATCCCTTTTTGGCTTTACTTTATTCTTTTTCTACGACAGACAATGAAATATATACTCAAATTTTTTAGACAAAAATATTCTTTAAGTTTATCCTACCCCCAATCCCCAAAGATATATATTTGTTAAAAGAAATCTTCATATTTAAAGGCATGAGTACCAACGGAATTGTACCAGCAACAGATACTATTGCTGCTATAGACCCAATGGTAGATGATGCTATAAACTCTACCCAGTAGCACTTAAGTACATACATATTATTTTCAAAAAGGAATATATCTCTTTCCAAAAAGTTTATTTAAAGTTTGTTTTCAAAAAGATTTTATATTAACCAAAAGATTTTGCTCAATTTAACAAAGTCCTTCTTAGATCTTCTCTAAAAAATTTAAGTCTCTCTCAGAATTAGACAGTCTACTGATAAAACCCTTTGAAAAAACTCCCTCAGTAGCATTTGAAGCTACACTGCCCAAATTTAATCATCAATTGCATGAAGGCCTCCAGCTAAGGTGTACTTGCATTATATTAATTTGTTAATTTTAAAATTAATGGTTAATTGCTTGGCAAACAAGATAGCCATCCTAAGGCTAAAATCTCAGACCGAATTTTGCCAAAACAGAAGCGTGTAGAAAGCAATGTTTGTGGCATTGTAAAATTGGATTTGTGAACCAATTTTGATTGGATATTGATGGATTTGGGTGGCAAGAGAGTTTTTTTTTTTTTTTTTTTTTTTAAAGACTATTACAATTTGAATTTTAGTCATTTCTGGTACCCTTTGTTTTATATTGGGAAATGGTTAATGATTATAAATTGCATTGTAATCTAAGTTCTAGGCTGCTAGGACAATATTATTTGCAAGGTAAAAAAAAATGGTTTGAGATACTTCATGGACTATTCCTTTCTAGCTGATGTATACTTAGAGATTTGTTTTCATAATAAGAAATGTAATTATAAGGAACCCAGCTCTTCAATGAGTTCCAGCCCAAGTATCATTTGGAGATTAAAAGTGAATAAATGTTGCTTATTTGAGAAGATAATTTATAATTAAGATAGATGTTCTATGACAAACCCTTATGTCAATGCTCAATAGATTATTTATGGAGACTTTGAAATTTCTATTTTACAAAACTTGAGGAAGAAAAGATATACACATATTGTAAATGAGTTTTGAACTTATGAAAGAATGGAACTTTGGATGCACTACTTAATTTTGAGGTATAGAATTAAATGGATGCTAGCATTCAATGGTCTATGGTGAATCTCAAAATTGTGGATTTCCCATGTTGTAATTTTTGGAGACTACTTAGGCCTTAGAATTTTGTTGAAATTAATAATCGATGGAAAATCAATTGTTGGGGTTAATCTACACGAATGGGCCTTGGAACTTTTATTCATATTGAAAGGAACTTAGAGAGCTATTGAGACTAGAGATATGTATATCTTTAAAGAATCTTACATTTTTTTCATAATATGGTTGTTCTTAAACTATGGGTAATTGAGTAAGAGATTTTATAGTAGTATTGTATTATGCAGCGGAAGCATCATGGCTCCATTTGCTTTGGAAATTTTTTTATTTTACAAATTTTGAGGAAGAAAAAGTCTATCCATATGTTGTGAAATAGTTTTGAACTTATATTTAAGTAGAAGTAATATAAAACTCAATGGGATATCTAAGCATAATGATTTATGGTAGACTTTGATTGTGGTTTTCTTTTATCACAACCTTGGAGGCTCCTTCACCATTTATAATTATTGGAGATTACTTATTGAAAAACTATCGTTTTACTGGGTTTACTTGAACATATAGGTTTTGAAATTTATTTATATTCACTATGGAAGTAAATTTTAGTGCAATTTGGGTCGAGTGATATGCATAAAAAAAAATAAAAAATAAAAATAAAAAAGAAGGAGAAGGAATTCTTCATTATTTTATTGCTCTTACTGTGGTGATGGGAGATAAATTTGTATAGACCAATACGATTATGGCTTTAGAGTAGTGTAGCGGAAGCGTTATAAATTGGTTCCCCTTGTGATGAATTCAAAGGACTAAATTCTTGTAAGTGAGGGAGATTGTAATACTCTGGAAAAAAAAAAAAAAGATTTAAAAAAAAGGGTTATTTAAGTAAATCTTTTTGTGGGGTCAATTTTTATAATTAATATTATTAGGGGAGTTTTTAGAATATTAAGTTGAAACCCTAACTATATATATAAGCTAATTAAGTTAGAATATAACGATAAATATTTTAGAGGAGGACTTCTAACTCTTTGAGTTTGTTCAAGTAGTGAAAGATTGACGGCACACTTGAGGAAAGACCTAAGAAATCTCGTTCTTTGTCAAATTTAGGCTTTATATGGAATTAAATTTTTTTTTTTTTTATGTGAGTATTTTGGCCAATAGTGAGACTGTTTATATATCCAATGAGTTTAATGATGTAAATGAAGAAGGAATTTGATTTATTTTCAGTGTGCCCTGTGTTGCGATAAATGTAAAAGAAGGCTCTTGGATCCAATTTTTGCATAGGTTTACCAAATTGAGGTTTTGGCGATTTGTAAAAGGTAATGATGTTTGTATATGCTTGATTTTGTATGATATAGAATATAGTACATTTTTCCTAGTTTTGTCCTCATCTCAAAGAGAACTAGGGGTGAATGGGGATTAAAATATATATATATATATATTTATGAGCACACGTATAGAAGATTAGGTGGTGTACTTTTGACCCTATATGGCTATACGTATGGTGTATCTACAGGCTTTATTACTAGGTAATGTTAGTGGTAGAAAGTAGAGGAAATATATATATTATGAATAAATGGATTTTTAATTATGAAATAATAGTGGAAAATTATTGGATATTTTTAACAGTCTCTCTTCTGGCCAGGTATTCATATAAGTTTTCTTTAAAATTGTTAGATTATTAAGTAAATGATATTTGAAAAATTGTTTATGTGATATCTAAGGATCTTAGAGGAAATGTTAGGGAGAAGTTCCTTTTGATATGGCTTTTAGAGGTAAGTAACCTTATCCTAATTGAGTTTTATTTTGCTTATATTAATGTATTTTTAACTACTGAAAATTGTTTATAATTGTTAGAATTTTTATTTCTATTGTATTACTAATTTCAAGTAAAGGATTATTATAAATATATTTTAATACCGAGTATATGATTTTTATATACATGCTTAAATAAGATATATTTTTGTTAGAAACTATGATTTCATATATATGATTATGAACAATCTAACTATGAATTGATTTTGATACTCAGCCAATGAGAGTTATTCATTGGTACTCTGATACCCAGCCAATGAGAGTTATTCATTGGTACTCTGATGCCTAGCCACGGGGATATGTCGTGACCATAGTCATAAGATTGTTAAGAATATGAATTACGTTTGAATATTTGAACTATTTTAAGTCCTTAAAACTATATATGTGATTTTGGAAATGTTTGAGTATTTGAACTATTTTGAGTCACTTAAATTGCTTATATATTTTTGGAACCTATTGTAAGTTATAGTTTTTGATATATGAAAAACTGGCTATTTTTTAAACCATCTATGATATATTTGTAAGATTAAAGTATGTGATCCATTTGCAACTTATTATTTTAAGACTATGAAACTTCTTTAGTTATTTCTGAAAACTCATAGTTTAATATAAATTTTGAAAACTCATATTATATCTCATTACTTTACAAATCTATTGATTGATAGAACTTATTAGGATGTTGGTTACTTATTGAGTTGTCAGCTCACCCTTTTTTTTTTCCTTCCAGTTTCAGATTATGAAGAATAGCAAGTTTTAGGAGTTTTAATGTTGTGTTATGAGTAGGAAAAGAAACTTAGTGATTTTGGGATTTGATGGTCTTCTAATAGTTTTCTATTTATTGGCTAATTGACATTATGTACATGAGGTTTAGATTTTGTTCCTATTAAATTATTAGAGATCTGTTCACAAAGAAATTGTTGAGGTATTTTGGATTTATTTGATTTAATTTTTGAGGATAAATTTTAGTTGCTAAGAAGGCCTTACAGACTTGTTGGGTGCTTACTTTATAACCTCGCAGTGATTGTCACGTGCCTATCTTTATAGTTGGGTTCAGGGCATGACATGTGGCATATATGCTCTTTTCACAGTTAATTTAGTGCATAATTATTGGTTCGAAGAATCTAACATAGAATTGAAAATATTTTTCTTTGAACATAACGGCTTAGATGTAGGGCTGAAAATGAATCAAGCTGTTTATAAACAACTCGAACTTAGCTCGATAAAAAACGCATTCATTTTCGTTTATTTATAAATAAATCAAGCTTGAGCCTTAATTTTGGGCTTGTTTGATAAACAAGTCGAGCCCAAGTAAAAATAATTGTTCATAAACAAGTTTGTGAACAATAGGGCTCGATATAAAGCATGTCGAGCTTAGGCTCATTTATAGCTTGATATATATTTACTAAATAAACTCATTTTGAAATGTTAATTTATAGCTTGTTATTCATATATGTTTTGGAGTGTTAATTTATTTATATTTGTAAATATTATAGTTGCATAGATGATAAATGTGGATGTAAAAAATTTAATTTTGAACAATTACTCAAGGTATAGACAATGAATGATGAATGGATGGATTTAATTATGTAAAGTTGTAATTTGAACAATTTCTAATCACAGGTGGAATTAGAAGCATGATAAAATGAGGTTTTTTTTTTTTTTTTTTTTTTTACTTGATTTTTGGTGATATAAGCATTTGATGGTGCAATTCTTTTGGATCTCAAGCTAAAAAGTGTAGTGGACTTTTTTGTTATATTAAGCTGGGCTGCCTCCTGCGGTACTAGGCCCAAGTATTCTGAGTAAGGGAATTAAGACCGGTCCAACTGCAACTCAATTTGGTCCAGCTTGTCTGCAAACTATGCCTTGTCCGCCAAGAGCATGCTTACGTTAGGTAGGGCTATTTTAGATGAGTTATGGCAGACAGACATGATAATAATAATAAAAAATAAACAAAAAAAGTATTTCAGCTTCTTAATTAAAGCGAGTGAATAACCCCTAATTAAGAAGGAAAATCATAATAACAACAATAAATTTTATAAAGAGAGCGAGGAAATAAGTGGATTGCATATGGGTTAATCAAAAAGAAAGAAATTAGATCAAGTCTAATCCGCAAAACCGAAACTAGAGAGAGAAGAACGTTTCTTCTCAATGTGAATAATCTCTCGGGAAATCCTGCCGTGGAAATTAATTACTTGGAGAGAAATGGACCTAAATGGTTAGTGCCTAAGTGAACTCTTTGCTTCTGGCAGAGAGCATGACTTTGAGAGGGAGAGAGGGAATTAACCTATTGGTGCATGCCTGCTAATCTAACTCTCTGTTTATTTCTTTCTTCCTTTTCTAATTTTTCTCTTATCTTTCTTTTCTTTCCTCCACACTTGTTTTCTATTTCATAGTTTTCCTTAGTGGTTCTTGTTACCGTGATTATGGTTCCCCTTTTTTTTTGTGCACAGCAAGGGCCTCCTTTTATAGTGCCTACTGTGATCGGGTTTTACTATTTTATCCCTTAACCACCTTTGTCTAGTCTGAGTGTACTTGTCAACCACCACTAGTTCGTCTGTATGCCATTCTCCATCACTAGACAAAGAAGACTCTTTTGTTTGTTTCTCTGTCGTGGCACCCTTTCCTACTACGGTGTGGGTGCTCTCTTTCCCTATCTCTTATGGCATGCACCTAGTGGTTTCAACTCAAACTTACTTCTTTTGAGTAATATGTCATCTCAGCAGGACACTTCCCCCAAAAAAGCCCAAGCAAGAACCTCAAAATAGATTTTTCCCCTCTCCTCATTGCTAAACCATGCCCTCTTATCTCTGACCCATGACCTCACTATCTCCCGTATTGACTGGGTACAGGCTGGTGATGTTTAAGCCTTACACGTGCCTCCCTTCCATATATGTCCAAAATCTGCTTGCTGCTCATGCGTTCACTATGGTCTGGAGGCTTGCCTGCACAGTCTATCATCTGTCCTTGACCATTTATGTAAGCTGCTTTCTGATTTTCCGCTCCCCTTAGGGGCTGGGTTTTAGCTGATGCTGGGCTTTGCCTTCTTTTAGTCTACTCTTTAATTGCTATCATTTCCTGCCATATCACTCTATCATTCTTGCTGTGATATTTATTTAACCTAATCCTGCTGGACCTTTTTGGACTTGCCGTTTATTCTTTCCCCAGTGGCTCAGTATAACCATTGGTTTTTTCATCACATTACTTGAAGGCTCCTGTGTCCCATTTGTTTTCTCTCAGGCATCCTTGACCCATTTGCTTTTCTTGGACTTCCTTGGCCCTTTTCCTAACTCTGTATTTCCATGGGCTTTCACTAACTCCATTGGGCTTCCTTGACCCAATTACCTTGTCCTCATCCTTGAGGTTCATAAGTTTGCCATCAACCCCATACTTTTTTTACTTGCATTACTTTAGGTCTGCCGTGACTTATTCTCACTTTTCTACATTATATACTGCCCATGAGTTTGTTATTTCTCTCTTTCTGGGCTACTTTGGGCCCATTTGCTTCCTCGAGACCCGTTTGTTTATTTTATGGACCTGTGATCCATTATTCTTACTGCTTGGGTTTAATGGTTTTTTCTATCATTTACCAACTCCTTTCTACTTGTGTTGCTGGGCTTCTTCTTTCTTTTTGACTTCTAAAATGACCATCAACAAAAAGCTTGACTTGAGCTCGAGTTTGAGTTTTAGTTTGATATTAAGCTCGAGCTTAGCTTGATTAATTAATCAAGCCAAGTCAAGCCAAACTCAAATTTTTAACATTCTCATGAGGTCGAGTTCAAACATTATTTTTAGGCTTATCTCAAGCTCGAGCCAAACTTGAGTATTTGATTTTTATTAACGAGTCAAACTCAAACATACACTTCTTGGCAAAGTTTGGCTCTTTTACGGCCCTACTTAGATGTGTAAAGAATGAAATTATTTATTTATTTGGTTCATGGAAATCCTATTGTGCTTAATATCATGATCATTTGAACCCCCTCCAAACTCTCTCGGGCATAAAAAGATCTAAACATGTGGTACGTACTTTTCATAGTTAATTCCGTGCTTAACTGGTTCAAATCTAACATGTTTAACAATTAGTTGTCTTGTTTTATTTTAAAATATTTTTTGTGGAATTTTAAAATATGGGAATCATTAAAATCTGTCACATTTATGTACAGATGACAACGCATGCATACAGATGACAACGCATGCATTTCGTTGTATAACATGAAAAAATTATTAATTTTTTAAAAAAATTTATAAGTTCTACTTTTTTTTTTTTTAAAGAGTTTTAACTTATGTCGTTTATTTTTAATTAATGATAATTTTTTTATTATCAAACTAAAATATCAGTCAATTTTTTCCTTTTTAGTGTAGGCAGGAATTACTCTACCAATTTGTATATATTATTGCATTACGTTTCACCATGGAACAAACGTGTTATAGCCTTATAGGTTTTAAATATTACCGATTCGGTAAAAGAAAAAAAGTCTCGGCGAGAGGACCAACATTACTTTTGGGCCGGGGCTTGGCTGCTGGTGGTAATGAAACGTAAGGCTACACTTTATTAAAAACTCGGCCCACATTACCTTATAATTTCATCCTAAGCCCAGGGTCATAATCGTAAATAAGAAGAAAAAAAAAAACAACCCTAAACCCTAGCCGCCTCACCACACACTGTCATTCGCTTTTATAATCCTAACTCTCCTCACCTTTCATCTCCACAATACGATACTCTCTGTCTCTATCTTTCTCTGATTCAAATCCTCTGTAAATTTTATCAAATTTTTCTCTGTCTATTTTTATTATTATTAAATATTTGTGTAAATATAGGTACTTTTAGATGGTTGCAATGAAATTTTGGAGGTGGGTCTTTTAGATTTCTGCCTTCTTGTTGTTTTTGGGGATGATGATAAATGTGTAATCCCAGCTCATTATGAGACCTTTTGTAGGTCTAGGAATAGTCTTTATCCACATTTTATCTGACCCTTATATGTTTTCTTCTTCTTCTTCTTCTTTAATTTTCTTAATTTTAATCTATTTTGTAGGATTTTATATTTATTCAGGGAGGTTTGTGTTTTTATATGAGTTTCCACTTTGTTATTTTTTTGGTACCCTGAATTGTTCCCTATGATGTTTCTGTATGAACCATGCTAATGCTGATAATTCCGTGATTGATCCTTCCTCTATTCATTTAACTGAGGGAATTATTTCAATTCTGTTTTGTTGGATTCTGTCTTGAAGTTTCTTTTGAATTTGCGTATTCTGCTATTATGTATTTTTAGTGAAAACGTACTTGTATTAATTTTTTTTTTTTTTTAAATGTGTAAATAATGCTTCTCTTTAGCTTTGGTTTTTGATAAATTTTAAAACACGTTATTAAATTCTATCACTTTATATATTAAGCTACGCTTGGTTATTGTATTCAGATGAAATTAAGGAGTTTGAACCCATTGTTTTTTTAACCAAATCAAATAGTTCCAAATAAGATTTGGGTAAAACTATGAAACAATGTGTGAAACTAGAGGAAACAGCTTGGTTGAACCAAATCAGATTTGGGTATCCTTAGCTCCGATTGTGTCTTCCATCAGTCAAATGTGTGAAACTATGAAACAATGCGGCAAAACTAGTGGAAACAAGTTGATTCTGTAATCTGATGAACTAGATTTACATTTGGAAACATGGCATCCCCATGATTCTTGGTGCCTCGATGAATATATGAATCAGAGGAACCCATATAAGATAAAGTATCCTTCGGGGGAGTGGGTGAAGTGGTATCTGTTTCTCAATGACAGATTTCCCTCTACTCAGAAAGCAGAATATCTTCCCCAGACATTAAGACAGAAATCTAATACTTGTATGCCACTTTGTTTGGTTTACAAGTTTGGCTCTTCTGTTATATTGTTTAGCAACTTTTATTTTTTCTACCGGTTGATGCGGATTCTAAGAATGGTTTAAGTCTTTAAAATGGAACTCACATAAACACTTAGATTAATATACTTTTGTAGATTAATATATTTGATTAATATATTTTTATTATTTTAGTGTAGAATTTTTAATTTGTACTTAAAAAAAATGTAATTTTTATTTTCTTAGAAAAAAAATATAAAGTATCAAATTTATTTCTGTATATACTGCAATATCATTTAATAGTTTTGGTTTTCTGGATGAGGATATGGGCTTGTTAGCTTATTAGGCCCAAGACTATCTGCTAGTCCATTATAACCTTTCTTATAATGTTCACATTTATTGAAAAGAAAGTTTGGCCTACTACCGGAATTGAAAGGAAAATTAGCCCATGTTCTTAAAGCCATAACATGCTATTGAATCAAACAACAGGAATATTCCAAAACAAGCTTTTACAGAGTACTGGTTACGGCAACATGTGCAAGGCACGTGTTTGATATGGGACAAAATAGTGATTAAAATTAATTTTAGATTTTGTTTGCACTGCAGAACAAAGATATAAATTTTTTGATTTTTAAAGTATATAGAGATTTACATTAATTAAAAGAGACATTAATTTTAAGAATTTTAATAATTATGTCATAAAAAATTAACATTATTCATATAAAAATTTTGATCACACACAAAGTTAAAGTAACTATTTAACATATAAATATCTATTTCACTATAATAGCTTTTAAGTTCCTATTAGATATGGTATAATTTCAAAAATTTAAACCTATAAAATCAACGTTCTTTACATAACCAAAAAAAACACAGTGTGAGCTACAAGACAAAGATATGCATGTTCACTATTATTAAGCAATGCAGAGGTCTCAAAACTTGCAATCTTTAAGCTCTATACCATTCCTACTATATTTACATGCAATTTGCAAACTCATGTGAGTCTCCTCCCCAGTATAAGCCGAAGGTCATCATCTATACTCTATTTGAGCCAACCTTTGCTTGAAGCAAACCTTGGCCAATTTATTAGATAATGAGGATTCTAAAACATTATCCTAAAGTCTAACATGTTGAAATTTTGAGTTGAATAAAAAAAGACAAGCAAATTAAATAGATGTTTACAAAAATTTTATTTATTAGAAGTATATAATGCAAATTCTAGCCTTATAGCTCAATTAGCATTTTCTTGTATTCTCAATGAAGAATTTTTTTTTTTTTGGGTGTGTGTCAAAAAATGAGTAGAGGGGGCGACCAATGTGGCTTTCCTACCTAAGCGTGACCATAATAGCACCCTACCTACTCCCGAGCGAGACCCCATACTCTTGATCTATGAAAAACTCACTCATTATTCTTTTGGACCATTTGGGATGAAAATAAGATATAAAAAGCACCAACACACAGCTAGTTGTTAAGGCTCGAATCCAAGTCCTGAAACTTGCCGGCTCGGTTTCTTACCAACTAGGCCACCTAAATGTTGGTTTCAATGATTTAAGGTTCAAATTCTCCACTCCCAATTACTGAATTATATAAAATTAAAGACAATATTCCATCATATGAAATTGTATTATTTTCTTTGATTTCAAACTACCTGTTACTTCAGAAAGCACTAATTTATAAAACGAGGCATAAATGGAACTCCCATACGTGGGAGCCAATTAGTTCCATTTACAAACCTATTTACAGTGTATTCTTGGACATCATTAGAGTTGTTGGCAATGTTGTAACCAGGCCATGTAATCCTTCCTTTGGTATCTGCCCTAGGGCCTCGGTTCCCATATTCCACATAATGCAATGTAGACAAGGCAACATCACCATTGAACTTAAGCCATCCTTCGGGGTCAATGATCTCACCAAGAAAGCACTCCATGACTATTGTTTGAGAATAGTCCAACCAAGGCCTTCCTAAGAATGTCTTGACCTCCATTGTATAGGGCTCAAATTCCTTGTCTACAATAATAGAACAGTTGTGTAGCACTGTTCCAGTCTTCTTCGGCTCCCCTCGACCTTGGGCTGTTATTACATTAACTTGGCCATGGGTTGGTTTCCTCACATAAATCATGCAATTTTGAAAAACAACGTTGGCATCTCCAAAAATGAAATCTACTGTACCATATATCTCACTCTCTCTAAAAAATTGTTGCCCATATGCAGAAAGTAAAGTGTCTTGATAGCCTTTGATAGAGCATTGGTAGACCGCTATGTTATCCCCTGCAGTCCTCAAAGCCATAGCTTGGCCACCTTCTGATCAAGCCGAATTCAAAATAGATATGCCTTTGATCAGTACATCATTGACACTAATATCTATTAAAAAAAAAAAACCACAAAGGAAAATTAGCTTTGAAAGAAAAATTAATTAACATGAACCTATATAAATAAAAAAAATTAAAAAATTAGGGTCCGACTATGTATGTCCTAAGGGCATACATTAACCATCTATTTTAGAAAACTTTTCATGAAAAAATTTTAAAAGAAAATTATCAAATCAATTAGTTATTTTTTTCATTTTTTCATAAAAATTTTCCTAAATTAATTTACTAACATATGCCCCTAGGACATACTAAAACCCAAAAAATTATACCATGATTATACATTAAATGTAAAGGTTAAAAATGATTGTCTGCCTAGTCAACCTTGTTTCACAAATCAAGCAACTTTTCTTCATTTGATATTTAGGAAAATGACATTACCATCAGCGGCAAACCTGCCGGCCGTATCATCTTTATATTTATGAAAATTACATGTTCACACTTCTTTATTTTGAAACCTTAAAATTTTAAAGTCAATTTTTTAATTAATTGAGATAAAAAAGAAAAATCAATTACATATTTAAACAGTCAATATGAATATGTACATGTGGGGGCATTTTTTGTTTCAAAGCCAAGGGCTAGATCAATTGGAGTCTAGGCAAATTTTGCTCTTTTTCCACATGGAAAAGAATGCCTCCCTACCATATAAGGGAGAGCCAATGAGAAAGAGTACTATTAGTTTGGTTAACCTCTTAATGTGGGGGCATTTTTTGCTTTAAAGCCAAGGGCTAGACCAATTGAAGCCTAGGCAAATTTTGCTCTTGCCTAGGCTCCAATTGGTCTAGCACTTGGCTTTGAAGCAAAAAATGCTCCCATAGTACACAATATTAAAAAAAAAATATATATATATATATATAATTAATAGTTTCATATGCAAACACTACCATAATAAATATCTATTAATAATTACCATAATTATATATTTAATGGTTCCATATAAAAACAAAATCATAATAAATACCTATTAATAATAATCATAACTATCAAATTTCAAATTTATAAACAAAATGAGAGAGAGAGAGAGAGAGAGAGAGAGAGAGAGGGTCATTTTTTAGATAAAATAATATTTAATGAAATTTCCCATACATTACATGGCTTATTGAAATATATATAAAATTGAGAATGTTTGACTTTTGATTGACCTTTTAATATTTGTGTCTCATGAGCTTTAAATATAACTTTTTTTTTTCAATTTATTGATGAAAAATATTATATATATATATATATATATATATTTGGTACTATATATTTTTTAAATCAAATTTAAATTCTATTATTTATTCAAACATTCCATTAGACTATTGTCACATCATATGTTCTTGAAATGGTCAAATATATAGTTTCATATAGATAAATAATATTCTACCAAAAAAAAAAAAAAATATATATATATATATATATATAGATATATAATAATAATTGTGGGGGGAAAATGGTCCAGTCCAACATAATGAGCTGAGAGCCCATATGAGAGCTATTTTGCAACCGAGAAGAAGGAGATGGTAAGGGCAGGGCCCATCTAGAAGTGGGACCCTTAGAAGGAAGAATTATTACAATCTGAAGAGGATATCTCCTGTCCGAAGAGGTAGTAATCCTCTGACGCAAATATTATAAATCAATTGAGGGTGTAAAAGGCCAAAATAACCTTCCGAGGACTCCACCTGATCAAGATAAGCTCTGAGTATGCTGGGAAACGATAAGGATGGAGAAATATCTAAAGGGAAAGCTGCTACCACCGTATTTAATACTCTACAGCAACTTTTCTGGCCCCATTTATGTGGAGAAGATCCCTGAACAGTGCATCCTAACTTACCGCCACTCACACAGAGCTAAAAGAAGATGCTTGACGTGACACGTACTCAAGTAAACTCATGGATGAGGAACAAGTGGACAATGAAGATGAAGAGAAGGGGGGCTATATAAAGGAAGGAGGCTCCTAACGAAAAGGGGAGGAGAAAAAAGGGAAGAAAGAAAAGAGAAGTGGAGAGAACTGGACTGTAACCCTAAGATCTTTGTTCATCATATAATCAATAATATAGCTCTTTGGATATTCACTCTTTACGTGTAGTTCCATGTTAGCTTGTGCTTGAAAGCTGTGATTCGTTGTTGTTAATCCCATATTTAATCTAACTCTTTCACCCATACTCTACAAGTTTATTGTTTTGGGCTTGGGCCACAAATCTTAACCCTACAATTGGCGTCGTCTGTGGGAAGAGCTTGAGTGTAAGGGGAAGTAGCAGCAGTTGATCATGGCTGAACCAGGGCAACAACCGGCAAAATCTGGGACGTCCCAACATGTAGATCCCTTTCTAAATTTGGAGCGGAGACAAGACCATGAAGGCAGTGTACATACTACACACACTGAATGAACTCAGCCTCGTGGCGGAAGTCATGTTTCTCATGCAGAGAAAAACAGCATGCAAATAGAGATTGAAAGGTTAAGAAGGGAGCTGCGCCATGCGAAAAGAAAACGTGTTGCCTCGCGTTCTGATGACGACTCAGGTGACGAACAAGACATCACTTATGAACAGAGGTATCAAACTCCAATCAATGAATCTTTTTCATATGAGGATGAACACCCTCGCATAAGGGTCATCAAATAGCCTATGGCCCACAGCCCGACCCAAAAACCCGACGGCCCACCGGGCTAATGGGCGACCCGGCCCATTGTTATTGAGGCCCATGAGTAGCCCATTAGCCCAGTGGGTTAGGCCGTGGGCTAGTTTTTATGCCCATGGGTACCCGGTGGGCTAGCCCAGTAGCCCAACCCGTTGGCCTAATCCATTAGCCCAGCTTAATAACTCATAATTTATAACAAAAATATATAGGAAGTGTATGAAGGATTGATCTTGAGATATTATAGAGAAATTTCTTAAGAGAACTCCTTCAACCAGTAAGATACCTAAAGTAATTGTGCTAAACTTAGTTTACTAAATATATATTTTTCTAGTAGTCTATCAAATTTGAATTAACCATTTGACATTTTTTTTTATTAAAGATAAAAATAAAAAAATATTTAAAGCCTTAATAAATAAAAAATTTAATAGGTTTCCATCAACAAAACAAAAAATTAAATAGATTTGACTATAAAAAAATTTGTAATTAAGTATTAAATTATTTAATTCTTTCCTTTAAAAAAATAGATTGATTATTCCTTTATAAAAAATTGATTCTTTCCTTATAAAAATAATAACATAATATGCTAACACAAGCCCATGGGTAACCCATTAAGCCCAACCTAATAGCCCATCTCGCTAAAGGCAAAATGGGCATTGCCCATGGGCAGGGTTATGGGCTAAGGTTTCCTCTTTCGGCCCAGCCCGACCCAGCCCATTAACTAGTTAATAGCCCATTATGCCCAGCCCATTGTGCCCATGGGCCAAGTGAAAATGGGCCAGGCCGGCCCGATCCGGCCCATTGATGACCCTTACCCTCGCAAGAAGCAACCTCAAAGGCCATCACATGGAAGGGTGGGAAATGATGCCATGAGCAAGGCTTTGAACCAATCTCCAGGTCACCGTTCACGCGTAGGATTGAAGGAGCGAAGCTTCCTCGGCATTTCATCCAACCAACCTTTACTATTTACAACGGTAAAACTGACCCTATGGAGCATGTGAGCCACTTTAACCAAAAGATGGCTGTCTACTCTAGAGATGAAGCTTTGATGTGCAAGGTATTCCCTTCTAGCCTTGGACCCGTGGCCATAAGATGGTTTGACAATTTGAAAGCAGACTCCATCGATTCCTACCAAGAGCTCACTCAGGTTTTTGGTTCACGTTTCGTCACATGCCGAAGGGTGGCTCGGCCCTTGTCTTCTCTACTATCCTTGAGCATGCGTGAAGGTGAGTCCCTTAAGGCGTATTCGGATAGGTATTGAGAGATGTTTAACGATATGGAGGGCAACTTTGATGCAATGGCCCTAGACACGTTCAAGCTGGGTCTCCCCACTGATCATGGTTTAAGGATATCCTTGTCTGGCAAGCCTGTCACTAACATGCGTCAACTTATGGATCGTATTGAAAAATATAAAAAGGGTTGAAGAAGATCAGCAGCAAGGGAAGGGTAAGGATAAGGCTATCCCCCAGGATAGGAAGGACTTTAGGTTGGACCGTTACAACAGCAATAAGCTAAAAAGAGATTTCGCTGGGCAGTCGGGCTCAGCAAATGCCCAGGCTGTCAATACAATATTCAAGGAGCCGGTTCATCAAGTTCTGGAAAAGATCAAGAATGAATCATTCTTTAGGTGGCCGAGTAAAATGGTAGGGAACCCTGAGAGGCGTAATCACAATCTATATTGTCAATACCATCAAGACCATGGGCATGCCACTGAAGACTGCAGAAGTTTGTGGGATCACTTGGACCAGTTGGTCCACGAAGGCAGGTTGAGGCACCTTTTGCACCATTCCAATGGCCGGGGAAGCCAAGTAAATTTTGCGTCCGAGAAGAGGGATTCTACTAAACCTCCATTAGGTACTATTAACGTCATTTTTGCAGCGCCAGGAAGAACAGGGTCCTAGCCGTCCAAAGTTATGTCAGTGGCCCGGCTACCAGCAGGGGATATTGGCCAAGATCCGAGAAGCCATATACAAGCTGTCTCGCCTGTGCTAGGCTTTTCGGACGAGAATAAAGTTGGAACCATTCAACCTCATGACGATGCTTTGGTAGTCACACTCAGGATTGAGGGATATGATGTGAAGAGGGTGATGGTGGACCAGGGTAGCGCGATGGAGATTATGTATCCTGATCTTTTCAAGGGGCTGAACCTCAGGCCGGATGACTTAACTCCATACTGTTCTCCCCGGGTCAGCTTCGAGGAAGGATGGTCACCCTAAAAGGACAAATACGGTTGCCCGTACAGACTGGCTCGGAAGTGGTTGAAGTGGATTTCATTGTTGTCGATGTCTATTCCCCTTATACGGCGATTGTAGCCAGACCTTGGCTACACACGCTAAGGGCTGTTTCCTCCACTCTGCATCAGAAAGTCAAATATCCTTCCGAAGGGCGCATTTGTGTGATCCGCGGAGATCAATCCTCGACTAGGCAATGTTTGGTGGCTGCCATACAACACGAGCCCGAAATTGGATCCTTAGCTAGGATGGAGGGAGACCTATAGCAGTTAAAGGGTCGGTTGTCACCCGTCGAAGGTCATGATGAAGGCGTTAAATGCGAGGACCTAGTGCGGGTTTTAATTGGGACCAATCCTGAGAGATATTTTCAAATCGGATCCTAGATACCTCAACTAGAGAAAGAAGAGGTAATTGACTTCCTTAAAAGAAATATTGATGTATTCGCCTAGAGTACTTATGAAGTCCCAGGAGTGGACCTGGAGTTCATTTGCCATCATTTGAGGGTTAACCCTCTGAGTGTACCAAAGAAGCAGCCTCCTCGGCGGCTATCCAAAAAGCATGCTGATGCAGTCAAGGAAAAGGTGATAAAGCTCAAACAAGCTGGGGCTATTAAAGAAGTTTTTTATCCCGAATGGTTGGCAAATACTGTGGTGGTAAAGAAGAAGAGTGGAAAGTGGCGAGTTTGTGCGGACTTCACGGATTTGAATAAAGCTTGTCCTAAGGATCCTTTCCCTATGCCAAAGATTGATCAATTAGTAGATGCTACTGTCGGCCATCCTCGGATGAGTTTCTTGGATGCTTCCCAAGGTTACCATCAGATACCGTTAGCCCCAAATTACCAGAAGAAAATCGCTTTTGTTACCCCCATTGGTAATTACCACTATAAAGTGATGCCGTTTGGTTTGAAAAATGCAGGTTCTACTTATCAGCGAATGATGACCAAGATGTTTGAATCACAATTGGGCAAAAGCATTAAGGTCTATGTAAATGACATGGTGGTAAAAAGCAAGGTTATTTCTGAGCATTTGAAGGATCTTGATAACGATTTTGAGACCCTGAGGAGACATAAGTTGCGCTTGAACGCGTCGAAGTGCTCGTTTGGTATAGGATCAGGCAAATTTTTGGGTTACATGGTAATGCACAGGGGAATTGAGGTCAATCCTGATAAGATAAAGGCTATTCAAAATCTGCAGCCTCCTCGGAATCCGAAAGAGGTCCAAAAGTTAACGGGGATGACAGCTGCTTTGAACCGATTCATCTCTAGGTCCGCGAATAGATGTAAACCTTTCTTCTCGTTGATCAACAAGTGGAAGGGATTTGAATGGACTGAAGAATGTGCCTCGGCTTTCCAACAACTTAAAGACTACTTGTCTCGGCTACCAATTATGTCTAGCCCTGAACCAGATGAGGTCTTATTTGCCTATATCGCAGTGGTCCCCCATGCTGTAAGTTTAGTGCTAATAAGAGTGGATCAAGGTGTACAAAGGTCGGTCTACTGTGTAAGTAAGTCTCTACATGAAGCCGAGATCAGATACTTGCCATTGGAAAAAGCTATTTTGGCAGTAGTATTGGGAACGCGAAAATTGCCCCACTACTTCCAGGCACATACTGTCGTTGTGCTCACGCAACTCCCACTTAAGATAGTACTCCAAAGTGCCAACTACACAGGAAGGATAGCCAAGTGGGCTACTATTTTAGGAGCCTTCAATATCAAATATATGCCTCGCACTTTAGTTAAGGGGCAGATCCTAGCGGATTTAGTGGCCGAGTTCACGGAGCCCAGCTTAGAAGAAGTAACAACAAAAGAGACACATTGATGGAAAATCGGTTGGCATGATTTCTCAACAAGATCCTGCCCGCTGGGAAGTGTATGTAAACAGTGCTACAAACCGGAAAGGTTCTGGAGTGGGGCTGGTCTTGATATCTCCAGAAGGAATCATCATTGAAAAGTCATTAAGGCTGGATTTTAGTGCAACCAATAATGAGGCAGAGTATGAAGCCCTATTGATGGGAATGGCTATGGTCTGAAGAATGGGAGGAAAGGCCGTGAAGTTGTTCTCGGATTCAAGATTAGTTGTGGGCCAAGTATAGGGGGAGTTTGAAGCGAAGGATGAAAGAATGCAAGGATACTTGAATCGAGTCAAACATCTACAGGTAGAATTCGAATTTTTTAGCTTGCTACATGTTTCTAGAAGTAGTAACACGCACGCAGATTCTTTGGCCATACTAGCCACCTCTTCAGAGCAAGACTTGCCGAGAGTTATCCTCATCGAGGATTTCCATGAGCCCACTGGAGCAGGAGGGGATGTAGTTCGAGTGCACCAGATTCGAGAAAGTTTCTGCTGGATGGATCCCATAATCAAATTCTTGAAGGATGACACTTTGCCGAAAAAGCGAGGAGAGGCTGACAAGATCCGAAGGAAGGCTATCAGGTTTTGGCTATCCGAAGACCGAAAGTTATACAAATGTTCCTACTCAGGACCATACCTATTGTGTATTCATCCAGAGGTGGCTGAGTTACTACTAGAGGAATTGCATGAAGGAATTTGTGGGAGTCACACTGGAGGCAGGTCATTGGCCCACCGATCCCTTACTCAAGGGTATTGGTGGCCGAACATGCAAAAAGAAGCCCATAACTATGTAAAGAAGTGCGATCAATGTCAGCAATTCGCACTGAACATACACCAACCAGGTGGAGTCCTCAACCCACTATCTAGCCCGTGGCCGTTTGCCCAATGGGGTTTGGACATAGTGGGTCTATTCCCAAAGGCTACAGGAAATAGGAAGTACCTTCTGGTCGGCACAGACTATTTCACGAAATGGGTCGAAGCCGAGCCTCTGGCCAATATCAGAGACGTGAATGTGCAAAAATTTGTGTGGAGGAGCATTGTCACCCATTTCGAAGTTCCTCATACTCTCATCTCGGACAACGGCTTACAGTTCGACAGTAATGCATTTTGGAGTTATTGTAACGAACTGGGAATCACGAACAGATACTCTACCCCTTCCTATCCTCAGGGGAATGAGCAAGCTGAAGTAGTTAATAAAGTCATACTTAATGGGTTAAAGAAGAGGTTGGACGACGTGAAGGGTAAGTGGGTTGAAGAGTTGCCACACGTGCTCTAGGCTTATAGAACTACACCTCGTAGATCTACTGGAGAAACTCCTTTTTCAATGACTTATGGGGCTGAAGCTGTCATTCCTTTGGAAACAGATTTCCCAACTTTAAGAACCAACTTGTTCAGTCCAACCAGCAATGATGAGCTCTTAGAAGCAAGCTTGGATTTAATCGAAGAAAGAAGAGAAAGTGCAATGGTTCGGTTGGCGCATTACCAAAAGAAACTTAGGCAGGGCTATGATGCCAACGTCAAGCTAAGACCCTTAGAACCTGGTGATTTGGTGCTCAGAAAAGTCATTGGCACTGCAAAAAACCCAACATCGGGAAAATTAGGACCAAACTGGGAGGGACCATATCGCATTACTTCATGTGCTGGCATTGGGGCATATTTCCTAGAGGATTTGGATAATCATGTAATACCACGCCCCTGGAATGTAAATAATCTCAAAAGGTACTATTATTAATCGAATTATTTCTTTGTTCATTATGATAACTTGTTACCCTTATTGGTTCTTTAAGTGTTTAAACTTAAATCCAATCATGCCTGTAGTCCTCGGACCAGATGATTTTGGATTAGTTAACACCCCTTATTGGTTCTCTAAGTGTTTAAACTTAAATCCAATCATGCTTGTAGTCTTCAGACCAAATGATTTTGGATTAGTTAACACCCCTTATTGGTTCTCTAAGTGTTTAAACTTAAATCCAATCATGCCTGTAGTACTCGGACCAGATGATTTTAGATTAGTTAACACCCCTTATTGGTTCTCTAAGTGTTTAAACTTAAATCCAATCATGCCTGTAGTCCTCGGACCAGATGATTTTGGATTAGTTAACACCCCTTATTGGTTCTCTAAGTGTTTAAACTTAAATCCAATCATGCATGTAGTCCTCAGACCAGATGATTTTGGGTTAGTTAATACTCCTTATTGGTTCTCTAAATGTTTAAACTTAAACCCAATCATGCTTATGATCCTCGGACCAGGTGATTTTTAGTTAATATTTTTATGCTTTCATTGATACTGAAGGTTATTTTTAGAATAAGTCTTGCCTGGCATTATTAACCTTGTTTAATATCAACTCTATCCAACTTTTATAATACTTGGTCATCACTTAACAGTAATCTTTTTGTACTGTCCTCTTCAGAATCAATTTTAGTTATATGTATTATCAGCGAGGTAAAGTGATTATGTGTGCCTACATTATCATAATTACGAAATGAAGTTACTTATGACAAAGGAAAACCCTATGGCATGCAATAAATACACCAAAGATAAAATAGAAACTACTTCATTGATTGAAATCGAATAATTTACAATCCCTTATATGAAGGGGGAATAGCATAAAAAAATAATAAAATAAAATAAAATAAAATAAAAAAACAAAAGAGCCTACAGTCTAAGTTTCTATTGGGGCTTGGTCTTTGGGTTCCGAGGATGCTTCCTTTTCTCCCAAGCCCTCGCCTTTTTCCTTAGGTGGCTCAGTAGGGAGGCTCTGATCACCTGGCTGGCTGGAATCCTTAGTAGGCTCAAGCATGACTAGGGGAGCTTGGTCGACCAATGGCAACTCCGAGACCTCTGGGAGTTGTGTTGGAGGAGGGGCGTCAGCTTCTGGAAGCTCTCGGATGTCTGGGTCATAAAAAATACTCTTAGGCAGCCTCAGCTCTGAGTCAGCAGGCACTCCAGCAGCATCCAGCGCCTTGCCCCAGGTCATGTCGCAGTAGTCCCGGGCAACTGAAGCAAATTGCTCAGTAAGACCCTTTTCCGTCGTCTCCACTCCCAGTTGGTAGGATGCTTTCTTTTCGGCCTCGATCGCTTCCTTAGCTAGCTGAGCGTCCCTCCGAGCCTCTTTGGCCCTCTGGAGTTCGGCGCGAAGTTCCTTCACAAGCGCCTTCTCAGATGCCAATTTGCTCTGAGTATCATTCAGCAGCTTGCGCTGGGCCTCGACTTGGGTCTCAGCATTTCTCAGACAGGCATTGAGGCTATCCCTTTCCTGGGTCACCCCTTTTAGCTGGTCCAAGATTTGAGAGACCTCTTCCTTTAGGCTGCTCAGTGCCTTTCCAACCTCGGACCTAGAGTGGGCCTTCGCTTGGGCTTCAACATAGGCCTTCCGATTCCACTCTTCGGCCACGAAGACCTGCTAGGTAATCTGAACAAATAAAGTAGTGCAGTTAGCATAAAATATATAAAATCACTATTCCAACCAAAGAGTCAAGTGAGCATGCTTACCATGGCCAGGTCCCTTTTCAGGGACATGAAGAGATCATACTGGTTGAAATGCCTATATGATTCCATGTCGCGGGGGAGGAGCAGCGGTTGCTCCAAAGCTTCGGCTATCAGCCCCGCTCTGCCCCCATTGTAGTTCCTGACCGAGGTCTCCCAGGAAAATGGAACCCCATCTAGTTCCAGCCTGGGAGACCAAGTGCGCTGCCCTCAGCACACGTCGGCCACAGGAGGCTCTTCCCTGCTCTCAAAGGAAGAGGCCCTTTTGTTGCAGTGATCCTTTATCACCTTCTGCTGCGTAGTGGTTTTTGTTGGCACCATCCCCTCCCGGTCCTCAGGCTCGAGAGGCCTCTTTTTCTTTAGATCTGGAATCGGTTTCAAGGTCGGATCAGAGACCTGAGGTGGAGGTGGGGGTAGAGGTAAGTTCACCGCTAGCCGAGAGGTCCCCGTCGCCTTGGACTCAGCTTTGCTACCCCTTTTCTTCAAAAGAAGCTTCAAGTCAAACATTTCTTCTTCTTCGGAAGAGTCCTCAAGGACTGTAGTCAGCAGAAGTGGTTGGCGAACGCAGGTTTGCCTGTCGGTTTCCTCCTCGTAATCTGAAGAGGGTATTACCTAAACCTCCCCTGAAGTGTCCCCTTCAAATTTGAATCTGTCAATCTATTCCTCTAACGAAGCAGATGAAGAGCCTACTCTCTCTTTTACAGCCGCCAGTTTGAGAGGAACTTGTTGAACTGGTCGGATTAGCAGGGGGATGCCCTGTGGATTGGGGTGTGGAACAGGTGGGAGGTCATATGACGCCAAAAAGTGTCGCCGAACGACGTCTATTCGCTGTAATTGGTGATCACCCTGTGTGATGGCGTTGCCAGCTGGCTGGATGTCTGCTTTCTTAGGCGTGTAGCCGAGTATGAGTGGGATGGGCCGAAGCTGTCCGTCTTCGCTTACGAATATCTCCGAGCGTAGTAGGTAATTGAGGGCGGGGGCGTTGATAAAGCTGAGCCGACGAGCAGTGTGTGCCTTATCTGTAAAACAAACAAACAGACAGATCGAGTCAGAAAATTGAAATAGGATGACAGATCCTAAGACTATTGTTAGAGATCCTAAGTCTAAGAAGTCACACCTAGCTCTCCTGGCTCGGTCGGACATTGTAGACCGTCGTGCCATGTGCCCGAGACGATTAAATAGTCGTCTTTCATCCCTTTATTCGATTTGGAAAGGCAGGAGAACAATCTAACGACGTCGGATCGGGATTTAAGGTAGTATCCTGCCCCTTTTTGGCTATGACATTCATACATGTATGCTAAGTCATGCCAGGTCAGCCCTAGTCCTAACTGTTCGTTCAAGGCATCGATGGCCCCTAATATCCTAAAGGTGTTGGGCGCGTACTACTCAGGTGAGAGCATGTGGTTGCGAAGGTAATTTAGAGTAATGAAGCCCATTGGGAGGGTCATTCCCCCTTCAATGAAGGCTATCATTGGGATTATGACCTCTCCCTCTCTTCGAGCTGTTAGTATCTGCTTTGGAGGGCAGTATCTCATATTTATCCCCCGCAGGATACCGTAATTTCACTTAAATTCCTCTATCAACGCCGGACTATCGACGAGATGTTGGAATTTGCCCATTTTTAGAGTGACTGAAGCAGTGGACAGGAAAAGGGTTTTGAGGGAAGAAAACGATAGCCGAGAAGAAAGTAAAGAATCAGGAGGTGCCGAAACTTACACAAACAAGATTGAAGTAAAATCCCTGGACTCGAGATGGATTCTTTGTAGATCCTGGAAGCAAAGAACACAGAAATCCGAAGAGGCTTGAAAGGTTTTGAAGGAAAGAACTCTCTGGGTACTCTGAGAATGCGTAAAGTGAAGAAAAATAACCTCCTCCAGGGGTTTATATACGGAGACAGATGAAGTAATGTCATTCATTTCGTCCAAATCCCGAAGAAGAACCCTGTCCATTGGATCAACAACTCACCGTTGGATGCAAAGGACAAAACGCTGCCTGGAGTAATTAATACAGTGCTTTGGGAATACGGAACTGACAGCGGCAATAATGAATTGCTCATCTTTATGCCTGCGCGCGTGTAAATGGGGGTATTTATGACTTCCCCTTTTTAAATTTCTTTATTTTTCTTTATTTTTATCTCTTTTTCCTTGCGTGGCAGATCAAAATCTTACTTTTTCTCCTTAGATGTGAGGGAAAAATTAAAATTTTGAGGGGCTATTGTGGGGGGAAAAGGGCCTAGTCCAACATAATGGGCTGAGAGCCCATGTGAAAGCTATTTTACTACCGAGAAGAAGGAGATGGTAAGGGCAGGGCCCATCTGGAAGTGGGACTCTTAGAAGGAAGAATTATTACAATCCGAAGAGGATATCTCCTGTCCGAAGAGGTAGTAATCCTCTTACGCAAATATTATAAATCAATTGAGGGTGTAAAAGGCCAAAATGACCATCCGAGGACTCCACCTGATCAAGAGAAGCTCTGAGTATGTTGGGAAATGATAAAGATTGAGAAATATCTAAAGGGAAAGCTGCTACCACCGTATTTAATACTCTGCAGCAACTTTTCTGGCCTCATTTATGTGGAGAAGACTCCTGAATAGTGCATCCTAACCTACCGCCACTCACACAGAGCTAAAAGAAGATGCTTGACGTGACACGTACTCAAGTAAACTCATGGATGAGGAACAAGTGGACGATGGAGATAAAGAGAAGGGGGGCTATATAAAGGAAGGAGGCTCCTAACAAAAAAGGGGGGAGAAAAAAGGGAAGAAAGAAAAGAGAACTGGAGAGAACTGGACTGTAACCCTAAGATCTTTGTTCATCATATAATCAATAATATAGCTCTTCGGATATTCACTCTTTACGTGTAGTTCCATGTTAGCTTGTGCTTGAAAGTTGTGATTCGTTGTTGTTAATCCCATATTTAACCTATCTCTTTCACCCATGCTCTACAAGTTTATTGTTTTGGGCTTGGGCCACAAATCCTAACCCTACGATAATAATAATAATAAATACTTATTAATGATTCTTGGTTGACTTCATAATATTGTGCCATGTAAGCTTGTTAGGCTTTACAATTTTACACATCATTATTTTAATATATAATTTTTTAACTAAATTTAAATTTTATTTTATATTTAAATTTTCTTTAAATGATATAATATATGCTTCCATATACAGAAAACACCATCTATAATACTAGAATATATACTTTTCTATTCAAAAACAGTAATAATAAATATTTATTAATAACTATAATAATTATCACATTTCGTATTTAAACAAGAAATAAAAAAATAAAAAATAAAAAAATAGATTATATTTTCTTATGCATTGCACGGTTTCCAACTAGTTTTAACAAATAAGCAAATAAATTATTATTATCATTTTTTAAATAAGCTAACTTATATACTTAAAACCACTTTTTATCTCACATTTTAACAAATGAGTCCGAATTTAATAAGGATGGGGTGGAAAATCCATATTTTACATCATCCAATAAGAGATTGCCATATCAGCATTTTATTTAAAATTCAATACATCTTACCCCACAGAATAACGTCTTAATAAATTCCTAATTTCGTTGGGTTTATATATGAGTATTAGGATTGATTGAGTGTAATTGTACTTATTTTCAAATATATAATAAGATGATGTGATATGTTGGGATTGGAGGGGTAAAACATAGATTTTACACTACATCCTTACAGAATTTAAGTTTCTTAAAAACTAAAAAAGAAAAAAGAAAAAAAAAAATCTACTATATGTTTAAGAAGCTAGTGATCGAACAGCTCTTATATGTTTTGTTCGATCTTAATGAATTCACTAGCAATGAGACATAAAAGATGACAAATAAAAATTATCTACTATTATTATCCTTACAATTTGGTTAAGCCTTACATGCACATGCTAAAACATCAAAAGATGGCATCAAGGAAAACTCATACAAATTGCAACAAAATAGTGGCCAATTTCCAAGTTTCAGAGCTTGGCTTTTGGAGAGGTGAATGATCTAGTGGGGAAACAAATTACATGTTTAAAAATATGCTTAATGCAATAATACTTTAAAAAAATAATAATAAAATAAAAAAAATAAAAAAATAAAGAAAATAAAAACCTTTACCCAGTGTAGCTGAACCTCGTGTTTTTCAAACCCAGAAGCAACACTCTAAGAAAATTCAGTAACTGTCTTCTGCTTGCCATCTTCAATGAACACTAAGTTGGAAATATTAATTCCAATATAAATTGATTCATTGTAAGTTCCTTTCTTGATGAAAATTACATACTCATGTTTTCTATTCATCGGTATATTCTTCACAGCCGTAATAGTTTGATAGTCACCACTACCATCAATGGTAACTGTCACATTTGAAGTGTAAGATAGAATCATAGAAGCAAACCGAAGAACGAAAAGACTGCGCAAGAAAAGATTAAGACTCTTAGAGTATTACTCTTAAATGCCATGATCTTGAATAGCAATTATAAGATCATCATATGAAAGAGAATTTTATTTATAATGTATATATGATGTGTTAATAAACTACTTCACCTCGAGCATTAGAATTCTTTCCATTTGCTCTAGAATAGATCAGGGCCATTTTATGGCTAAGATGTAATGAAAATTTGACAACTTTAAGTTATATTTTAGAGAATATAAATAATTATGTATACTTCAAATAATTTTATAAACTTGCTGCTAAATATTTGCAAATCCACAAAAACTTGAAAGCTTGAGTTACAGAACAGATCGTTCTATTAAAAAACTTCACAAACTCATTTTTATACCTTATACATCTAGAGAAACTTATAACTAAAAACTTCACAAACTTATACCCAGAAAGTAGAAAATTATACTTTTTCATAAAATGAGTAGAAAGACAAAGAGAGGAACTGGCTTTGGATAGGAAACCATTCTTATTAAGAATGCTAAATGCTATAAATGCTAAATTTTAACATCAAGTTTGTAAAAAGCACCAAAAAGCAAGCTACAACAAACATGCTAAACTTAAAAAAAAAAAAAAAAAAAAAAAAAAAAAGCCAATTGAGCTACAATGAGCTTTCATCTTTGAAAGCTCACTTCAGCTCCAATATTTTAAAAAAATATATTATTATTTTAATGCTTGTGGTGGAAAAGGTGGTTTGTGTAGTTGATTTTTATTATTTTAATGAGTAGTTTATATTGTTTTAAACAAAATGGTAACAAAATAGAACATTTGATGTTGATGTACTGTAAAATGAGTTGTTGAAATTGATAAAGTAACTTTTTGAAATGCTAAATGCTAAAAATTTTAAAAGTTTTAATGAGAATGCTCTTGTGAGGGATAGTTTGAGAAAACTCACTAGTAAGCTATTTATAGGCAGATGGAGTACCCGAATCACTAATCATTCAATAGGTGTGTGCGTGTGTGTGTCTATATATATATATATATATATAAACTTCTCTTATTTTGTCAAGTAATTATTGAGCGCTTCTAAAGCTCAGTGATATAGTACTCTCTCATTTCATATTTATAATAAATTTTATTAATTAAACTCATAGTAGGATTCACCGAATATAAGAGAAATGAGGACTACTTCGTCATGCTCAAAAAGAGTAATTCTAGAACCACAAATTATTCCACAACTTTTTTGACATAGCTCTGACGTGGCAGATTGTGAATGATTAACTATCACTTACACATAACCCACCATTTTTTCTTCACCAATCACACTTTGTCACATCACAATTGTGACAAGAAGTTATGAAAAATTATGTGATCTTAGACTTTTCCGCTCAGAAAGGAAGCATCCAATAATTTTCCTATTTTCTCTTGCAATTTAATAACTATTAGGATGTGCACAATTAAAGAGTCACTTTATTAAATGGGTTATGAATGCCTTGTCAATAATATTACCCTTTTCTTATGAGAATTATCAATAATATTACTAATGTTATATTTGCAAGTTTTATTTTTCCCTTATTGACTTGTATTTATTATTAAATGCCACAACTACACACGAAATGATGCCAGTTGCCACGCAATTTAAAATTACATATACCAAATAAGATAAGAAAACTAATCATAAATTATTTCAAATGGCAGACATTAGATATATTAAAACTAAATCTTTTATATTGTTTAATTTTTGTCAAATGAAATGAGATATGATTTTAGTTAGCTCAATTAACTAAAAGTTTTATTGTTGAATAAGGTATTTGGGTTGTCTTGCCTATCTTAAAAAAAACACATTCAAATTTTAGTCTAATGATAAAAAATAATTCTTATGAAACAAACATCATAAGTTTTAAATAATATCATATTTATTAAGAGAGAGAGAGAGAGAGAGAGAGAGAGAGAGAGAGGGAGAGAGAGAGATTATTAGTTTTTTACCTCTCAACATTCTAACACATTTTCTATTTTGTGTCATGCTAAGTTATCGTAGGGATTATGACCTATACTCACATGATCAAAACCTTTTTTAAAACCCTAATCTTTCAATCCATTTTTTTGAACATAACATGCAAATTTACTCTCCTTGTGACATACTTGGATGCTTGTATGACATCATCATGGCCACAATATTCTAGAGGATTGATTCATTAGAAGGGGTTGGTGCCTAACATCTTTCCACTCTGTAACTTGACCTCTGATCTTCGATTGGTTTATAAACTAGGTCATATCCAATTCATTTTGCATTTTTATAAAGTAACTAGGAATCAAAATCATGTACTTTATTAGATTGTATCTATGACCAAGACCATGTAATTTTCCGTTTATGTTCTATGAAATGCAATTTTACAATCATGCATTCAAGAAAATGAATATTTATTTTATTGTGATTTTCTTATTTTTCCTCAAGTAACCCATTATAATATATATATATATATATATATATATATATATATATAACTTATAGATTTTTAAACATTTATCAACAAATAAAAAAGAAAAATAAGGAAATTTGTAGGAAAATGCAAATAATTAAATTAGAATTTATTTAGGACCAAATACGATTAACTAAATTAAATCATTTTCTAAGCTGGATAAATCATCTTAAAACAACACACATATCCTTGTTGGGATTTTTGCTCATATTACAAAAAAGAAATGTTATATCCACTGTGTTTTCATTGTTTTTACTTCAAATATTAGGTGGCAAGCTATTACTGGTGATAATATGAGTCAACTAATGACATCATTTTTTTACCCACCAATAACATTTTACCACATAAAATTAGTTGTGAAAATATTATGTATATAACATTTTTTTTCATTACAAAAGGCCCAAAGTTCTTTTACTTTCCTTAACAGAAATTCAAATGCATCTTGAACTCCATGTGCTTCATGGTCAAACGTTTTCAATCAAATTACACATATCCTTGTTGGAATTTTTGCTCATATTACAAAAAATAAATGTTATATCCACTGTGTTTTCATTGTTTTTACTTCAAATATTAGGTGGCAAGCTATTACTGGTGATAATCTAAGTCAACTAATGACATCATTTTTTTACCCACCAATAACAATTTACCACATAAAATTAGTTGTGAAAATATTATGTATATAACATTTTTTTTCATTACAAAAGACCCAAAGTTCTTTTACTTTTCTTAACAGAAATTCAAATGCATCTCGAACTCCATGTGCTTCATGTTCAAACGTTTTCAATCAAATAATTCACTAATTATGTCTCTTTCCTTTCTTTTTTACAAAATGTGTACGAATTTTTAAAAAAATCCATAAGTTCTAAAAATATTTGGTATAAAAAAAAATCAATGTGTCAAAAAAAAAAAAAAAAAAAAAAACTCATTTCTAGTTGAATACTATAGGAATAAGGGCCCAAAATTATATATTGGAGCTTGGCCTTGGCCAAGGACGTTGGTTGGTCCGAGGACGAATAAACTGTAGTGAGAGTGTTAAGCTTAGAATTCCGTGAGTGTGTAGCAAAATGGAAGGGTTGGGGGAAGTGGTCCGAGGAGGAGTATCTCCTCAGATAAACGAAGCACAGACCAAATGTATATCTTATCGTTCAAAGTGACCTTCCAGGAAATTCCACTGATAGGGCCGTGTATTATGAATGTACAAGAGAGATGGAAGCTTAGAGATATCAAAGGAAAAGCTATTGCCACTACATTAAATACTCTGTAGCTAACTTTATGGCCACATTTATGTGGAGAAGACCCATGAACAATGCTGCATTAGCTACCCCAACTCACGAAGGGTCAAAGAGGGTGTCCGATAGGACAAACACTCAAGTAATAGTCTGGATGATCAACAAATGGAAGGCCAAGATCGATCAAGAGGGTATATATAATGTAGGAAACCCCTAAGGAATAGGAAAGGAAGAAAGAACCAATGTAACAATCAAGAACCAAACTTGTAATCAAATTTAAAAGCAATATATAAGAACTGATCTTTTCGGACCTTACCGATGACGATTTTCTATAGTTAAAACTTGTCCACCTTCTTTTTCTTGTCATTCGAATCCACCTTATTTGTTGTCCAACTCATTCTTGCCTAATTTTCCAACCCACTCTCTATAAATTCATTGTTTTGGGTTTTTTGGGCCTAAGTCCATCCACTTTTGGGGCTACAGACTTAAATCAAGTCCTTACAATTGGCGCCATTTATGGGGATTACTAGTGTTATAGTGAGTCCAACGTTTAACAATGGTAGGTTTAAGTTCAAACCAGGCAGAATCCATGGGGTCTTACCGTTAAGTTCACTTCCGTGATCTTGAATAAAAGAAGGACTGGGAGGGGAGTGTGCATACTACCCATACTAGTAGGAGCCACTCTCAGGGTGGTAGCCACCTCTCTCATGAGAAGAATACCAAAGCCATGCAGCTGGAAATTGATCACTTGTAGAGAAGTTTATGCCATGAACGGTAAAAGTGAGCTCCTTCCAATTCTAACTTCTCTTATGATAATGAATAGGATGGTAGCTATAGGTGCAAATCAAGGACTCCTCCTTGTGAGTTGTTCTCGTATAATGAAAACTACCATTATAAGCGTAGAAACAGAAATTCATCTTCGAGAGGCCTAAGAAATGACACTATGAGTAGAGCACTCAACCAAATTTCTAATTCACCTTTCATGCGCAGAATTGAGGGAGGGAGACTTTCTCGGTGATTCACTCAACCCACATTCACCATGTACTATGGTCGAACAAACCTTGTAGAGCACGTTAGCCACTTCAATCAGAGAATGGCTGTGCACTCCAAGAACGAGGCCTTGATATGCAAGGTGTTCCCATCCAGCTTAGGGCCTGTGGCGATGAGTTAGTTTGATGGTCTAGGTGTAGGTTCCATTAATTCCTTTAAGGAACTCACCCAAGCGTTTTGATCCCACTTTATTATGTACAACAGGGTTCCTCGGCCTTTAGATTCCTTATTATCTTTGTCCATGAGAGAATGAGAGACCCTAAAAACATATTCGAACAGACACTAAGAGATATTCAATGAGATAGATGGTAACTTTAACGATGTAACAATTAGCACTTTCAAGGTCGGCCTACCTGCTGAGCATGGCTTAAGGAAGTCTTGGACTAGGAAACATGTTACCAACATATGCCAACTCATGGATCAGATTGATAAGTATAAAAGGATTGAGGAGGACCAACAATAAGGCAAGAGAAAGGGTAAGGCTATCCCTCAGAAGAAGAGGATTGAAGGTCGGACCGCTATAATAATAACAGGCCTCAGAGGGATTTTGCTAGGCAGTTTAGGCCTACACCTCCTCAAGTGGTAAACACTGTGTTCTGAGAACCGGTGTATCAAGTTTTGAAGAAGATTAAGAACGAGCCATACTTTAAATGGCCGAACAAGATGAGTAGAGACCCCTTGAAGCACAATTAGAGCCTTCATTGCTAATACCACCAAAAGCAGAGGCACATTACTGAGGACTGCAAAACTCTGTGGAGCCATCTGGAGCAACTAGGTAGGGAAGAAAGGTTATAGCAGTTTCTGTATCGGCCCAACGGGCAAGGAGATCAAGCGAGGTCAAGGGCTCAAGGGAGTGCTTCTTCAAAGCCTCCGTTAGGCACAATCAATGTCATCTTCGATGCACCTGGAAGGACTAGTTCTCATCCTTCCAGGGTGATGTCTGTAGCTCGGCTGCTAGCCAAGAACTCTAATTCTGAGCCAAAGAAGGCTAAGGTGGAGATCCAACCGGCGCTGAGTTTTTTGGATGAAGACAAGATTGGAACCATCTAGCTATATGATGATGCTTTAGTGGTAACCCTTAGAATATGTGGGTATGATGGGAGATCCAACTGATGATGAGTTTTTCAGATCAAGACAAGATTGGAACCATCTAGCTATATGATGATGCTTTGGTGGTAACCCTCAGAATATGAGGGTATAACGTGAAGAGGGTAATGGTAGACCAAGGCAGTGGTGTAAAGATTATGTACCTTGATTTGGAATGCCTACAAAGCTTCGGGGGTGGATCTAAGCTTCATCTGCCATCATTTGAACGCCAATCCATCTGTCATCCCCAAAAAGCAACCACCTCAACACTCATCCAAGGTTCATTTTAACGCTGTCAAAGACGAGGTGATGAAACTTAAGTAGGTTAGGGTTATTAAAGAAGTGTTCTATCCTAAATGGTTGGCCAATACTATGGTTGTGAAGAAGAAAAATGGGAAGTGGCGAGTATGTGTAGATTTCATAGATTTAAACAAAGCTTGCCCAAAGGATCCTTTCCCTATGCCTCGAATTGATCAGCTACTAGATACAATTGTAGGCCACCCTCGGATGAGTTTTTTGGATGCCTTTCAAGGATACCATCAGATACCCTTAGCCTTGGACGATTAAGAAAGGACATCATTTGTCATTCCTATTAGGAATTACCATTACAAGGTGATGCCCTTTGGTTTAAAGAATGCAAGGGCTACCTACTAGAGGATGATGACCAAGATGTTTGGGTCATAGTTAGGGAAAAACATTGAGGTCTATATAGATGACATGGTAGTCAAGAGCAAGTTGGAATCTGAGCATGTTAATGACCTCAAGAATATCTTTGAGATCTTGAGGAAACACAAGCTGTGACTTAATGCTTCCAAGTGTTCTTTCGATGTTGGATCAGGGAAGTTCTTGGGCTACATGGTCACACACTGCGAAATTAAAGTTAACCTTGACCAAATTAAGGCTATTAACAATCTATAACCACCTCAGAATCCCAAAGAGGTCCAAAAGTTAACAAGGATGATCATTGCTCTAAACCAATTCATCTCTCGGTCAGTAGACAGGTGTAGGTCTTTCTTTCAATTGTTGAACAAATGGAAGGGATTTGAATGGACCGAGGAGTGTGTCCTGACTTTCCAGCAATTGAAAGAGTATCTTTCTCAGCTACCCATTTTGTTTAGGCCCGAGGTGAATGAAGTTTTGTTTATCTACATTGCAGTAGCCTCCTATGCAATGAGCTTGGTACTGATAAGGGTTGATAGTGGTGTGTAGAGGCCATTTTATTATGTGAGCAAGTCACTCCATGAGGCCGAGGTCCGTTACCTACCACTGGAAAAGGCCATTTTGGCGGTGGTGCATGCTACATATAAGCTCCTTCACTATTTCCAATCACACAGTTGTTGTATTAACCCAGCTCCCGCTCAAATCTCTATTTCGGAGTATTGACTACACAGGAAGAATTGCAAAATGGGATACAATCCTAGGGGCTTTTGATATCAAATACATGTCTCGCACCTCTGTCAAAGGTCAGGTCCTCACCAACCTAGTGGATAAGTTTGCTGAAACCCTACTAGAAGAGAAAGTAGAGGAGCAAAACATAGATGAAAAATTGGTTGATGCAATCTCCCTACAAGGACCTTTGTCTTGGAAGGTCTACGTTGATAGTGCAGCGAATCATAGAGAATCTGGAGTAGGGCTAATTCTGGTATCTCCAGAGAGGATTGTAATTGAGAAATCCTTGAGATTGGGCTTCTTGGCCACAAACAATGAAACTAAGTATGAAGCTATGCTGGTGGGGATGACCATGGTTTAGAAAATAGGTAGAAAAGTAGTGAAAATATTCTTTTATTACTGCACAAGAATATGTGAAGAAGTGTGACCAATGCCAAAGATTTACACCAAACATTCATCAACCCGAAGAAGTCCTTAATCCACTGTCCAGCCCTTGGCCTTTTGCTCAATGGGGATTAGACATTGTATGTCCCTTCCCTAAAGCAGTAAGGAATAAAAGATATTTGTTAGTCGACACAAATTACTTCACCAAGTGGGTCGAAGCTAAACCATTGGCGAATATTAGGGATGTCGATGCCAAAAAATTTGTTTGGAAGAATATTGTCACTCGGTTTGGAATCCCTTTACCCTCATCTCGGATAACGGATTGCAGTTTGATAACAAGACCTTCAAGATGTATTGCTATGACCTGGGCATAGCAAATAGATATTCCACCCCGACATATCCATAAGAAAATGGATAGGTTGAAGCTGTCAATAAGGTCATAGTGGGAGGGATTAAAAAAAGGCTAGACGACGCAAAGGAAAAATAGGTAGAAGAACTGCCACACGTCCTTTGGACGTACCGAACTACGCCCTGTAGATCCACTAGGAAGATGCCATTTTCAATGACTTATGGGGCCAAAGCGGTTATTCCTTTAGAAACTGGATTCCCCACGTGAGAACAAGTTCCTTCACTCTGAGCAGCAATAATGGGCTACTAGAGAAAAGTTTAGACTTGATTAAAGAACGAAGAGAAAATGTCATGGTCCAATTGTCCTATTACCAACATAAACTCAAGCAAGGGTATGATGCTAGCGTGAAACTGAGACCACTGGCACCTGGTGACTTGGTGCTAAGAAAGGTTTTGGATACTGCAAAGAACCCAGCCTAGGAAAAGTTAAGGCCCAATTGGGAAGGATTATATCGTATTATATTAGTGACAGGAATAGATGCATATTATCTTGAAGATCTAGAGGAAAAGGCTGTACCACATCCCTGGAATGTAAATAACTTGAGAATGTATTATTATTAATGAAATTTTTCTTCACTCTATTTGGATTTGTTGTATTACATGTCATGTGTTCTACTATCTATCTAAGTATCAAACAGAACATTGGTCATACCTGGTTCCTCAAACCACATACCTTGGAAAAATTGATATTTTTTCATCATTGTTTTAAATATTAAATAGAACATTAGCTATGTCTTGCTCTTCGAACCACATGTTTTGAGTAAATTAATACTTCCTGGCATTTATCTAAGTATCAAACAGAACTTTGGTCATACCTGGCTCCTCGGACCACATACCTTGAGAAAATTGATATCTTTTAGTCATTGTTCTAAGTATTAAACAGAACCTTAGCTATGCTTAACTCCTCGGATCATGTGTTTTAGGTAAATTAATATTTCCTAACATCTATCTAAGTATCAAATAAAACCTTAGTCATGTCTGGCTCTCCGGACCACATACCTTGGAAAAATTGATATCTTTTAATCATTTTTCTAAGTATTAAACAAAACCTCAGTCATGCCTTGCCTCTTGGACTACATACTTTGGGTAAATTAATACTTTAGGTTCATTTTACCAAGTTTTAAGTAAAACCTTATTCATGCCTGGCCTTTCGAACCACATGCTTTGAGTAAATTAGCACTTTCTATTTATTTTTCTAAATGTCAAAATAGATCCTAAGTTATACCCAACTTCTCGGATCAGGGGCTTTGAGTAAATTAATGTTCTTAGATATTTATATAAGTGTTGAGCAGAATAAGGGTTGTCTGCCCTCTTTATTTTTTACAAGATATATTATTCATCTCCATAAGATTCAGCCTTCCTTGCAGAAGGCCCAACTCTTAGTACAAGTATGTAATAGTTCTCTTTATTGCTGGCACTTGTTCAATTTATTTGAATTAGCAGTAATACAATAATTTTAGCTTTTGTTAAAGTATGAGTAATAACAATCCACTATTGTTAGCAATCTTGGTTAATACTAATAAGAGAGTAAAGGTTACAAGGAAAAAGAAAAATTCATGAAACAAAAGGTAAAGTCTTTTCATTGATCAAAAGGAGAGTCCATTACAAACAATGGTAAAATACCACAAAAAATAAATAAATAAAGAAAATGCATGTAGAAAGATTAAAAAAAAAAAAAAATGAAATCCCTATAGCTAGGCCTTTGCTGGGTGAGAGTCCTTCTTATGATCAGCTCCCTCGGGTTAGGAATCCCCAACTTTGGACTTAGGCTCTACATCCTTAGCCTTGGAAACCACATCCCTGATCGTGAGAGCGTCTTTAGAGTGGTTGGCCTTCATCGGTGGCTGAACCTCCTTACCCTTTCCAGCCCCTATTGAGACTTCAACATCAGGAGAAGGGGCTTGGGTGGTGGGGAGCTGCACAGGAGAAGGAAGAGGGTAAGCAACAGGAGGAGGGAGCGTCACTGGAACTTCTCGAATGTCCTTCGAGAAGAAGATGTTCTCAACCCACCTTGGCTCGGATTCAACAAGGATTCCCGCCGGTTGAGTGCTTCTGCCCATGTCTCGGCGTAATAGTCTTTGCACACTTCTGCCACCTTTTCTACCAACCGGGTCTCTGTTTCACGCCTTCCACATTACCATGGCAAGGTCCCTTTTCAGGGATAGGAAGAGGTCGGGCTGCCTCATACGCTTGAAAGCCTCCATGTCTCTAGGTAGGAGAAGATGCTGCCTAGGGCTTCAGCAACGTAGCCTGAATGCCCTTTCTGGAACTCCTAAACTAAAGTGTCCTAGGGTATGGCAGTGCCATCCAGCTCTAGCCGAGAAGCCTAAGTGCGCTGCAGTCGTCGCACCTCAGCCCCAAGGGAGTCCTCCTTACTTTCCACAAAGAAGGCCCGTTTATATTTAGCAGTTTTCTGCTACTTCGGGTCCTTTAGGGGGATAATCTCCCCCTCCTTAATGTCCTTCCCCTTCCTCTTCCTCTTTTACAAGTTGGAATCAAGGAGCAAGTCGAGAGGAGAGGGAAGGGGGGAATGGGGATGATTGGGAGGAAGTTGAGTTTGTGGGGCATCCTTGGATGATGATCCTTTATTTCTCCCAGCTACTAGATCTTTAAGGCCTCTCCTCAGGTTCAAGGTCTTTTCTTCCTCTTCCTCAAAATTGGTATCAACTCGAGTGACTACAAGTCTAGAAGAATGGGCCGCAGAAGATCTGTCAAATTCAACTTCAGAATTTGAGAGCTCCATAAGCCTTTCTAACGCCTCTTCTTTTTCTTCAAAGCAAAATTAGCCAATCTTGGCCTCAAGGGAGAGATGTGAGGAGGCTGTTTCCTCCTTCAAAACAACTACTTCTTGGGGAGAACGTTGAAGAGGTAGTTCAACTGGTGGAAGGTCTTTTTGGACCAAGAAGCCAGGCACAGAAATGTCTATACGAGTTAATCTGGGATCACTGGCTCTTATTGCTTGACTCGCGTCCTGGAATATTTTTTACAGAGGCTCGAAATTGAGTATTAAGTGCACAACTCGCAACTGTCCATCTGCACTTATAAATATCTCTAACCTCAGCAACTTGTTAAGACTCTGAATGTTAACTAAGCTAAGTCTCAAAGTAGTGTGCCTTTTATCTGCAAAAACATCTGAGGAGGAAATCAAGGTTAGACCAACAAAACTCGCCATCAAAGGAAGACAAAATGTTAAGGAGGAAGGGTAATAAAACTAAAAGGTCTGAATCCCATATCGAGGGACCTAATCCTAGGGTACCCCACCTGGTTCTCCCTCTCGAGTTGGACAGTAAAGACCGTCGTGTCACTCCCCGGACGCGATTAGGTAATTATCCTTCATGCCCTTATTGGACTTAGGAAGATATGATAACATCTTGATGATGTTAGACCGATACTTAAGGTAAAATCCTGCATCAGAAAGGGAATGACACTCGAATATGTGAATGACATCGTGCCATGTGAGCCCTAAGTTCATCAACTCATTGAGAGCATCTACACTCCCTAATACTTTAAACTAGTTGGGAGCGCACTAGTGGGGGCACAGTCTGTGGTTGATTAAGTAGTCCCGGGTCACCCTACCCATGGGAAGCGTCATTCCTCCCTCTATAAAGGCGATCATAGGAATGACAACTTCACCTTCTTTTCTATATGTAAGTATTTGGTCTGGGCCACAATACCGCAAGGCTACTCCCTGTGGAATGTGGTACATAGCCCTAAAGCCTTCCATACCGGCCGGGGAATCTACGAGGTGCTTGAACATACCCATCTAGGCAAGCTAAAAGGATGCAAAAGAAATTTTAAAGGAAAGAAAACAAAGAATAGAAGGCTGAGAAGATTGGCCAAAAAGAAAAAAGCTTAAGGAGGTAGAAACTTACAAGAATAAGCACGTGTATTAATCCTTGAACCTTTAAAAGATTCAAAGATTTTTTAAGAAAAGGACTTGGGAAATTCGAAAATGTAAAAAGTCTTGAGGGTCTGAGTGTTTAGGATCTCTGGAGAGCTTGAAGACTTGTGAAATAAGAAAAAATGATTTCCCCAGGTGCCTTATATAGAAGGTGGAATTGAGTGGGAGTTATCCCGCTCAAAATTTAAGGAGAAATGTCAACCATAGGATCTGCGTCTGACTGTTGGATGCAGGGAACAAAACGCTGCCTGGAGCAATTAATGACGCATCACAGGCTTTGAAACGTTAGTAACAGTTATGGGGCACGTAAAACGATGCTTCTACATGTGTAAACCAAAGAAATGAATGGTCCTAACTCTTAAAATCAAAACTCCACTTTTTCTCCTAAGATAAGAGGGAAAATCAAAATTTTGAGGGGCTATTGTAAGGATAAGGGCTCAAAATTATATATTGGGCTTTGGGCCTTGGCCAAGGACATTGGTTGGTCCGAGGACAAATAAACTATAGTAAAGGTGTTATGCTTAGAGTCCTGTGAGTATGTAGCAAAATGAAAGAGTTGGGGGAAGTGGTCGGAGGAGGAGTATCTCATTGGATAAACAAAGCATAGACCAAATGTATATTCTATCGTTCAAAGTGACCTTCCGGGAAGTTCCACTAATAGGGACGTGCATTATGAACGTACAAGAGGGATGAAAGCTCAAAGATATCTAAGGAAAAGCTGCTGCCACCACATTAAATACTCTACAGTTAACTTTTTGGACAAACTTATGTGGAAAAGACCCCTGAACAGTGTTGCCTTGACTACCCCGACTCATAGAGGGCTAGAGAAGGTGTCTGATAGAACAAGCACTCAAGTAATAGTTAAGATGATCAACAGATAAAGGACCAAGATCGATCAAGAGGTGATATATAATGTAGGAAACCCTTAAGGAATAGGGGAGGAAGAAATAAACACTGTAACAATTAAGAACCAAACTTGTAATCAAATTTAAGAGCAATATATAAAAACTGATCTCCTCAAACCTTGTTGAGGACGATTTTTTGTAGTTAAAACTTGTTCACCATCTTTTTCTTGTCATTTGAATCTACCTTATTTATTGTCCAACTCATTCTAACTTAGTTTTCTAACCCACTTTTTACAAATTCGTTATTTTGAGTTTTTTGGGATTAAGTCCATCCACTTTTTAGGTTAGAGACTCAAACTAGGTCCTTACAAATACAATAATAACCATATCACCCATTAGAAAACAAATATTATATCCCATTAAAACAAAAAACAAAAAACAAAACAAAAAGCAAAAAAATTAATAAATCTAAAATGTTATAGGGGCCTTTCTGTTGACGGAGCGGCCCAAGCTTATGGGCCAACGCATACGAAGAGAAAAATAAACACAAAGCCCACGAGCAATACAATTTTACAACAAACTTCAGTTTATAATAAACACACTCACAAGACTTTAAAGTGGAATTAAGCCAACAAGAAAGAAAAAGTAATCCGAGCAACAGTAGAAATTATATATATATATATATAGCAAAGTGGAAATGAGTTAAACAAATTCAGATATTTGAATCCATTGAGCAAGAAATAGTATAACTTTTGAGTGATGCATTCTGATGGGAATGATACTTATTTTTCAGTGCTAGAAGTAGAGGTATTCCAATCCAAGTAGGTCATCCTGATGAGAAGCTGAGATACAAGCCTCTAAATAATAGAAGTGTAGTCTATCTTATGCAATTCTTTTTTTTCTTTTTATTTTTTTATTCTTTCTTTTCCTTTTCTCTCTCCTCTCACATGTCAAGTCTCTCATTTGTGGGGGTTTTTTTTTTTTTTTTTAATTAATTTTTTTATTATAAGGTCAAGTCTTTTACTTTGTGGATGAGTCTTTTTTTAACAAAAGCTTAATTTTATTTTAGGTTATTTTAATAGTAATGTGTTAAGTAAGAGATGCGATAAGAAATGTATTGTCAAATGCTATATTAAAATAAATAAAGTAACTTTTGATGTGTTAAAAAAGAAAGATTTTTTTTTTTCTTAAAAAAAAAGGTAAGTTTTTAGAACAACCGATGCTAATGCTCCGCCTCTAATAATGGGTGTTTAGGGATTGGAGGTGATGAAAGCAATAAGATGGTTTATGCAGCCATTAATAAAGACAAAGCATGTATGGCAACAGTAGCAAGAAACCACTAAGGAGAGATGACTTTTCATGGATAGAGTTGACAGACACGAGACAAGCATGAACCCCCTAATAGCGGAAGCAAAGGCAGCTCTACTTGCAGCATCCAAAGCAATCAAAAATTTGTATGTTGCTTTTTCTTGACTAATAAGTCTTGAAGGTCATTTTTTTTTTTTTTTTTTTTAATAAAGAACAACAATAAAGAGGAACACGGATACACTGAAACATAATGTAAAGAAGTATTCAAAAACATACTAAAGGTAAAAAAAATAAATAACAAAGAGGAAAAATGTCTTTATTATTATTATTAAATGCAAACCCTAATTCATGTACAATATTTATTATATTATAACTCCTGTAAATTTATAACAAAGATACAAGCTACAAATGTCAAAGAACACGTAATTTTATTTATTAAGTTGAGGGGATAAAAAAGTACGAATATAAAAACAAATTGTTTTTTTCATTGTATGTCTTTGGTAAAAGAGATGAAATAGCAAAATGATAGATAGTAAATTACTAATATACTCTTATTTTTAAAAGTAAAACAATAAAAAAAATAAGGATAATTTTCTTTTTCTTTTTTTCTAAATAGCAGTTTCTTTTCTTTTTTCTTCTCAATTTAGAAGGAAAATTTCCTCGTCCTTTTCACTTTAACAAAATAATTCATTGTCCTTATCTCTTCCCTATTTTCCATCCTAAGCGTTTTTTTCCCTCCAACCAAATATTCTTTACCTTTCAATTAGTCATGCTAAAAAGTCAAGTAAATGATACACGTTCAAACAAACTCGACCCCACACGGACTCACTTTTCGGAACTTCCCATCGCAATTCCCACCACTTTTCCCACGTAGCTTCCTGGTAAGTTCAAAAAAAGAGAACAAGAGGGACTGTTCAATAAAATCAAAGAGGAATTACATTTTTTTTTAACCAAAAATTATATCTCATATTACGGTTTACTCCTAATTATTGAAATGTATAATTTATCCCCCGAAATTATAACTCTGCTTCATTATCCTCCTCCTATCTTGTACTTTGACGTTAAACATAAGAAAATTAAGTATTGAATAACTAATTTATCTTTCTTTAAAAATGGTAGACGCTAAAGAATAAATTGATATTTAACACTAAATTCCGCTAAACTTAAAAGTAAAACAAATAGTCGTTTTAAGTGTTACAATGTTTGGTTTGGGTGGTTTATCGTGCATTTTAATAATTTATATGTCAAATTTTTTTTAGATATACACTACTTAAAAAAAAAAATTCACCGCTTTCTTTATGTATGTGTTAAAAATACTTAGTATAAAAAAAAAATTCATATGCCAAAGTTGAAAATGAAAATATAAGTATAATTTCTCCTGATATCAACTTCAACAAATCCAGATGGCAAATTCCCATTGGTAAAAAGAGAACCAATCTCACTGAACAAACCGCATTATACACACACAGCAAAGTAAACCAAGTATTCCTTAATAAAATCCCAACCCCTCCACACACTCCAGGTGCACACAAAGTACTAGTACAAAACCCATAACCAAGAAACCAAGAAGCTCTCTCATTCTTTGTTCCATAAAAAATAGTATTAAAAAAAAAAAAATCCAAATCGAACTCCGATTTTTTGTTTTCGTGATGGTGAGGAAATCGAAAGAGAATGGGTCGGACTCGGTGGCACCGTTTCTGACCAAATGCTACGAGATGGTGGACGATGAGGCCACTGACTCGATCATATCGTGGACTCAGCCTGAGTCATGCAACAGCTTTGTCATCTGGGACATGACCGAGTTCTCTGTCAAATTGCTTCCTTTGTACTTCAAGCACAACAATTTCTCTAGCTTCATGAGGCAACTCAACATCTATGTAAGTTTTTCTTTTCCTCTGCTTTATTGGGTTTTTTTTTATCAGAATTGTGGTTAACTCGGTCAGAAAAGACAGGGTTTTTGTTTTGTGGGTGGTTTTGTACCTGGGTTTTGTTTTTTGTTGTGGGTTTTTGAATTGTCATTTAATGTTTGTGTTTGTGGAATTCTGTTTTCATTTTTACTAGGTTGTTTGACAATTCCTTGTTTGCATTGGGTTTTTTTTTTTTTTTTTTTTAATCAAATTTTTGTTCAAAAGTAAGGATATTTTAAATGTGATTTTATAAATTGAATAGGGGGATAGTTTAGTTTTTTTGAATTTAGGCGAACTTGGATTGAAAGGAGACAATGTTTACTGTTTACTCATTACTAGTATCTCTTTGTAATTGTAGAATTCAATTCCCATATGCAATTTAGAAGTGTTTTTTTTTTTTAATAAATATTGGAACTGAATTGTTGAGATTCAGATGAGCTTGGATTGAAAGGAAATAACATCTGTTCAGTGATTTTTTTCTTTTTATAGTTGTAGAATTTCAAGGGAGGGCTCAATTTTTGACTAAGTTGCTGTCATAGTTGAATTACTATCATATTATTTTGCAATGTAAAATTTTGATGTACAATTGGGATGGGGCGATCAACCTAATCTAGAGGTGACTAGTCCGATGTTAAGTAAAAAAAGGTAGTCTATGTGCATTGTTGTTACTTCTCCCTTGCAAATTCCAACTATTGGTTTTAAGGTGGAAGATAATTTTGTTGATTGCGTTCTAGAGAATGAAATTATACTTAGATGGAAGATAATTTTGTGAAAGCCTAGCATGCACGATCACCCTAGGGGTTTGTGGATCCTTTGTTTTCCTTCATTTGGGGTCTCATGGGGCTTACCGTAGTTGGTATGTCAAATGCTTTTTCTTGGCTATAGAAATTTCTAGTTCATTTTCCATTTTTTCTTATATTATGTATGATTATTTTTGTTAACTGTATGAAGAAACTGGCGTCTTCACCATTATCTTGAGGTACCCATTTATTATGCTATGAGTCATGTTTATCTAGGACTTTTCTCTTGCTTGCTTGGGTTGTGTCTAAATTGGGGGGTCTTACAAAGTTTAATACAATTTGGTATCACACTGTTATGGTTCTTTCATTTTAGAGCTTATAGATTTAGCTGTTCCAAATGGTTTCTAAAGATTCCATCAAACTTCACCAAGATTCAAGCATTTCTACTTAAGAAACCAAATCCTTCATTTAATGAATGCATAACCTAAGATGTGTTTGAATATGGGAGTTTCAGAATGTGGGTATGAGGTCGGTTTCATTCACCAACGTATCACGTAACAAATCCACTCATCATTTAGTGTCCATGACTTCAGTCATGTTAGTATTATCCTCTCTAAATACTCCTTTACGAAAGTTTATGAGATAGAAGATGATAGAGAACCAACTATTGTGACTAGCCTTCATCTGGTCATGACAATTCTTAAAGAATTGTACTTATCAAAAAAAATTCTTAAAGAATTGTAAAACTCCTATGTAAAGGATGCATGTCTGAAATCTAATTGGGAAATTTTAAGAATGATATCTAGGTTGCTCAAACCAACCACACCCCTCTTTTTGGTTAATGGCCTGTTGCCAAATGGCAAGAAGGTCTCTTAAGCCTTTCTTAAAGATAAGTACTGAGAGGTATTGTTCAAACTGCTTCAATCATATCTGCATCAAATTTCCTTTCAGAGGGAAATATGATGCAATGACCTGATCCACCAACCATCTGAAATGTTGGCAAACAGGGTGTATAGTAGTCATCAACACTACATCATCATGGCCCCAAACAGTTCAACCTGAATCAACCCAGTTAGGAACAGTTGCATCTGGGTGTAATTTCATTTGGTAGTGTGTTTTAATGAATATAATCAGATATAAAATTCTTGCATCAAGGAAACCCTTTAAACCCGACCCGATTGGTTGATTTTTAAATCTTAAGCCTTTTAACGTGTCTGCATTTGATCCGCTCTTTAGATTTCTCACCTCCCTGTGACTGACACATAGCCACATTATCTCCACACCTATCCTTATTCAATTCAATCTCTCTCACTCTCTCTCCCTGTGAGAAATCAAATCCAACCCATAACCTGTTGAAGCAAGATTATCAACAAGCCCTCCTGCATTAAACGACAACACTGGCAACCAAATCAGTCGGCAGTTGTGGTGCATGCGTCTCCTATGAGCAGCAACTCGTTTCTTTAGTTTACAATTGACCACCTCCATTAAATTGGCTTCCCTCTCTCTCTCTCTCTCTCTCTCTATGTGGGGCTTTTTTTTTTTATTATATTTATTTATTATAATTTTTGGTGTGATTGTTTAGACTTTAGAGTTAGGCATGGGTAATTGGGTATGGTGGTGGAGGTGTTTGGGGCTGTGTGGTGTGGGTGTGGCGGAGGTGCAGTTTGCGGCTCTTTGTGTTTAAGTTGGTTTGGTGTTCAATGTGTGTTGAGGGTTGCAAAACTGTTGTGTGGTGCGTGTTGGCAATAATCCGATCTAACCCGCCTGCCCATCCAAAGGTGAAGGGCAGTCAGACACAAAATTTTTTGGTTGGCAGCGGGCATCACTTTCCAACACCTGATAGGATCGAATTAAATCAAGGGTTGACCATCAACCCAAGTCCCACTGACCTCTGAGTACCTTGAATTTTTTTTTTTTTTGATAAGTAAGAATGTTATATATACGAAAGGCTACTCTATGCATGAAGAACATAGATCAAACCTAGAAAATACAAGAAAAAGAAACCAAAGAAAAAACAAAAAAGAAAGCCTATCAGCATATTAATTACAAAGAGAAAGAGAGCTAAGAAAAGAAGGGAGAGAATCACTAGTCGTGAGTCCCCATGCTCGAGACCGATCAAAAAGAGTTCCACTAAAAGAAGCAAGCAGCTGGTCACCAGAACTATCCAAATCCTCAAAAGTCTGCCGATTCCGTTCCTTCCAAATACACCACAGGATGCACAACAGAACTAAATTCTAAATCTGAGACAATTGCTTCCCCAACCAATTCCACCAGCCAAAAAGTAGCTCTGGAATCGATCTAGGTATAACCCAAGACAAGCCAAAAGTTATAAAGACAAAACTCCATAACCGATAGGTCATCTCACAGTGAAGAAGTAAGTGATCGACCGTCTCTCCACAATGTCGGCACATTATACACCAGTCCACAAAAACCAATTTCCTCAATCTCAAGTTATCACCTGTTAGGATCTTATTCCAAGCTACACACCAAACAAAAAAGGAAACTCGCCTAGGGGCCTTTGCTTTCCATATAGCTTTCCAAGGAAAGACAATTGAGAGAGAGTCCCTTAGTTTATTGTAATATGATCGGACGTCAAAATCTCCATTAGGCTTCAACTTCCATATCAACCGGTCTCCCATAGCCATTGGAGGAGTATTATTTCCCAATATATGAAGAAAATGCAGCCCTTCATCCATCTCCCAATCATTAAATTCTCTAATAAAACGAACATTCCAACTTCTTCTATCCTCCGCCCCCTGCCTTGACAGAGAAGCTTCTACAGATACCTCCTTATCAATGACAATAGCATACAGCCTTGGGAAAGCCAATTGAAAAGGTTGATCCCCATACCACCCATCCTGCCAAAACCTCACTCTATTTCCCAACCCAACAACAAACTAGCAATTTTTGCTAAAATCCTCCCATCCCATATGAATACCTCTCCACAAACCACACCCATGAACTCCCCTACCCAACTTTGAGGTCCACACCCCCCCCCCCCCAAAAAAATTCTTCCCCATATTTTTAAGCTACCACCCTTCTCCATAACCGATCCTCTTCCTTCCCAAACCGCCACAACCATTTCCCCAATAAGGCCTTATTGAAAGTAGTAAGTTTCCTTATCCCCAAGCCACCATTGGCTATAGGCGCACAAACTTTATCCCATCCAACTAGATGAGTCTTGCTATCACCCCATAGAAAATCCCTTTGCAACTTTTCCATTTTATTAGCCACATGAGTAGGAATTGTGAATAATGATAGAAAATAGGTAGGAAGACTAGATAACGTACTCTTAAGTAACATCAATCTACCCCCCTTGGACAAATACAACTTCTTCCACCCGGCTAGTTTCCGCTCAAATTTTTCCAAAATAGGATTCCAAATTGAAGGGGAGTTATGTGAAGCCCCCAACGGCATACCAAGATAAGACATAGGCAACTTTCCAACTCTGCAACCCAAAATTTCAGCCAGAGCTTGCACATTATCAACCTCCCCTATTGGAACCATTTCACTCTTATGCACATTAACCTTCAAACCTGTTACCGCCTGAAAACTAAGTAACAACAACCGAATATGAAGAATTTGCTCCACATCTGCATCACAAAATAGGATAGTATCGTCTGCAAATAATAGATGTGTAACACATTCTCCACCACCCCTCCTACCCTCAACTTTAAAACCACGGATCAAGCCAACTCCCTCCACTCTTCTCAACATCCTACTAAACACCTCCATCACAATCAAAAACAGCATAGGAGATAGCGGATCCCCTTGTCTTAAACCCCTCGAACTACCAAAAAAATCAGCTGGGGACCCATTGATCAAAATAGAGTACTGGATTGTGGAGATACATGAACGGATCCACTTACACCACTTCACTCCAAAGCCCATTCTATTCAACAAATTCAGCAAAGCCTCCCAGTTCACATGATCATAGGCTTTCTCAATATCAAGTTTACAAATGACTCCAGGAACCCTACTCTTCCTTCGGCTATCCACACACTCATTCGCAATAAGAACCGAGTCAAAAATTTGTTTCCCACCCACAAAGCTATTCTGAGTCTCAGAAATCAACTGATCTAAAACCACTCTCAGTCTATTTGCCAAAACCTTAGACAAGATTTTATACACACTCCCCACCAAGCTAATAGGTTGGAAATCTCTAATATTAGAGGCATCATTCCAATATATTAGAACTTTTCTATATATGAAAGTAAGTGAAGGCCCACATACCACTGAAGCTACTTCCAATACCCATCAGATGTTTGTTGAATTAATTAAACCATAAATTTTAAATATGGTGGACTCTCTGTCTGCATTAGTCTCAGAATAAAGAATATGGAAGTTCTCCTCAAGGAAATCTTCTGTGGTTACATTATGTGCATAAGATTGTTCATAGAATAATTGGAACCTTCTATGTAATATATACTAAATTTTAATGCATTTTTCACTTATCAAGAGCGTTACAGATGCAGGACAACCAGAATGATTCAACAATAAAATTTGAAGACAGTAAAATAGAGGATAGAAACCCCTAGCAACACCTAGGCTTGCTTGAAGTCAGCATCAAGCACTAGGAGTCAACACCTAGGGTTGGCTGGAGTCGGCCCTAGAACAAATACCAAAATAAATTTTTATTCATTTAAAAGGAGTACAATAGTTGCTTATATAGGAAAATTAAACCCTAATTTTAATTGGCATTGGAAACCCTAATTGCCTTATTACAAAAATAACCTTACTTTCAAATATTAAAATACTAATAGCCTAATAAACTTCTAGGACCTAAAAAATAAAAATACAACTGACTCACAAAAGTAAATAATACTAAATTAAAATAAAATCTCCTCGTGTCTCCTGCATCAATTACAAGGTACTGTTTCTGGTGATCCATGAGAATATCCCAAGGCTCTATTGTTTCTCATCTAAATCTAAGCTTGATAAGTTAAAACAAATAAATAAAGCATAGAAAAGAAATGGAGATGGTCCAATACACCTTGGCCAGCTTGGACATCTAAAACTTCAACTGTGTAAAGTAGCAAATCAAAGTTGCTTCCTTAAAATGCTATTCTGATGGAATTCAGATAAATTGGAAATTCTATAATCATTTAAATAAATATGGTTGTAGCAAAGACATTAAAAACTGAACACAACAAGTTCAAGTGGTATAAATACATATAAGTTCTCTCACAACTCCCCCCCACCCCCACCACATATTATATGACTCTATTTATTTGCGTATAAAAAAAAATATATGTTTTTTTTTTAAGAGTCAGCTGCTACTCAATTAGTTAGTAACTCTAGTTTTCTTTTAGGGTTTTAGAAAAATTGATACAGATCGCTGGGAATTTGCAAATGATGGATTTGTCCGAGATCAAAAGCATCTGTTGAAGAACATCTGTCGAAGGAAAAAGTTGCAGCAGCAAGACAACTCAGATGGACCAGCTGAAAACATTGAAAACATAGGGCTGTGGAAGGAAGTTGAGAATTTAAAGACTGATAAAAATTTGGTTATGCAGGAGTTGATCAAACTTAGGCAGCACCAGGAAAGTTCAGATGATAAACTGCTCCACTTAAGAGACCGCCTTCAAGGAATGGAAACGAATCAACAGCAGATGTTATCATTCTTAGTGATGGCCATGCAGAGCCCTGGAATTTTAGTTCAGCTGCTTCAGCCAAAAGAAAAAAATTGGCATATGCTAGAAGAAGGTAAAGAGGATGATAGACCAGTAGCTTCTGATGGGATGATTGTAAGGTACCAGCCACCAGTTGGTGACACACCAAAGCCTTTACATACAGCAACCCCAAGTTCAGAAAAACAACAGGAATCTGATCCTTCTCCTGATGGGAAGAAAGATTTTTTCTTAAGTCCTGATTTTATGAAAATGCTTATGGATGAGAAGTTGTGTTCTTTAGATACCCATGCCCCATTTATGCTACCTGATTCACCCGATGATGGTGCATGGGAACAGCTTCTTTTAGCTAGTCCTTTCTTAGAAAATGATGAGGATGGAAAGATGGATGATGAGGAGCTTATCGATTCTGAAATGGAGATGGAATCAGCAGAGTCCAAAAGCCAACTGGAAATGTCTCAAAATTTTGAACGTTTGATGGAACAAATGGAGAAATCTCAGTACTTGGGAATGGAGTCATCAATTGATAAAGCTCATTTGGGTAAATCGCAGAACTTGGAATTTCTAACCGAGCAAATGGGGCTTTTGTCTTCTGAACCTAACAACAAACATTCATCACAATAGAAACTTATGAGGAATTATGCAGCTTGGTTGTCTTTGTTGACTTTTTTGATACCCTTCTATAGCATAAGTGTAACACATTCCCCCACTCCATCATTCTCTAATCAAATGTAAGTTGGCTCTTCACGTTTCTTTCTTTCATGTGGCAAAATTTATTTGAGAAGGTTTTTATTACTATCAATCTTAATTATCCTACTTATTTGAGACTAGGAATTCATTTTAATCCAAAAAAAAAACTAGTAATTCATTTTAATCTTGTGTAATCAAAATTTCATCTGCTGATTACTCTACGTGGATTATTGACAGATATCGTTGTGTCAGCATGTCTTCTCTATACAGATATTTGGAGGAATGGCATAGTGGTGTTCTGTTTCTTGAATGATGCCTTCAAAGTACTTATAGCTTACTGAAGAATCTGTTTCTAAATGGATCGGTTAATAGTGCCACTTATAACTCTTTCTGTTTGGATTAGTACACTTCTAAGTAATTTATAGCTTTACCTTTCATAACTTTTGCAACTTAATATGGTTCTTCCATACTGTCGTAGGTTTGTATATTATGGGGTACCGATGCTGATTCTGTATATGCTCACTTGATATAAATGCATGTATATATATATGTAGTAAAGCAACTTTCTCTCTCTCTCTCTCTCTCCCCTGTGTTAATGACATCTTTTTTGTTATTTGCCATGTGAATTATGCTTTATTGATGTGATTGAATGCAATCTTGTGGTAGATTGGTTTTATAAAATTAAAAAAAAAAAAAAAAAAAAAAGGGTTGGGATGCAAGGTTTCTCTCTGATGATGTGTGAGAGACACTTTGGGACTTCTTTTGACCTCCCCAATTGATCTTCCTCTGAATGGCATGCCAATTCTACTCCCATAGAAATCGTGTGTGCGTATTGACAACCTACTGTTCTTGTCCTGTTCTCCCATGATAAAGCAAATTACTCTATGCCTATGACTTCAATAATTTCTTAATTAAATCAAAGAAATGCCACGATATTTATATTAAAGCTTCTATTCAGTGCTCAATGTTAGGATTTCTCTTAGCTTAAGTAAATAGGCAACCTTTAAGCTCATTTGGTTGAGAGGATGGAAAAGTAAAAAAATAGAGAATTAGGGGAATTGTCAGAAGTTTTGTAGTTCAACTAGCACATTATGGTATTTTTATTGGAGGTGCTTAACGTTCAAATCTTGCCTCCCTAGACCATCGAATTATGAAAAAGAAAGAAAGTTAGGGGGAATTAATTAACTTTATAAGTGCTCTTGACCCACTTTTAACTTGTCATTCCTTTTAGCTCACAACTTCTTGTGTCCACCATTGTGCTAGCATCTTCCCCCTCCTCTTAACTCATCTTAAAGGGAATTCAAGTGATGGTCTAGCACCAATGTAATGGCATTTTTTGAGGTTTCTCATATTTATGGCTTGGATCTGAGCTCTCTCTCCCTCACTATGTACCTATTAAAAAAAATCATTTGAGAGAGAGAGAGAGGTTTGTAGATTTAGGTGCATTTGACTTGCAACATGAGGAATCTATTACTAGATACAATTGTGACTCTCTCTCTCCAAACCTCATTCCTCATTTTGAAGGTACACTGTGAAGTTGATTATCCAAGTATGTGTTTGGATTCCACGTCCACGGCTGTGTTTCGTGTTTCACACATTTTTTTTTTGTTCGGCCCGCAATTATTAACAAGTCAGCTATGAACAGTGCTCCCATGCACTGTTTATGAGTTTCACAAATTATACTTTTCAATAACTTTTTCATTAAAAATAAGTCTTACAGCACTATTCACACATTTTAAAATTATTTCACTTCAGTATTTTTAGTTTTCAATTTTCAGTTTCAGCAAAATAAGTTCTATCCAAACGGACTCCAAGTTGAAACTTTAGAAAAGGTTAGATGAAGGGCAAAATCATCATTGGGTTTCATTTATCATGTTCTTTTCTTTCATGGGTTTCATTATGCTGGAATGGGAACATTGCCAATAAAAGGGGGAAAAAATGCAGCCTAAATTATGTTGGGGGGGGGGAGGGGGCGGGGGGCGGGGCAGGCATTCCGCTATGTCTAATGTGGAGTATTCAGAAAAAAGAACGCATATAACCTTCGAAAGCAAAGAATGCTCAGTACTTCAAATGAAGTCAAAATTCTTGGGATCAATTTATGAGTGGGATCAAGCTGCAAGGTTTTATACTACTTCAAAATTCTAGGATTTTATAGATACTTTGAACTTTGGATGTTAGTCACGTAGCTCTATTTTCCTTCAATTATCTTCAATGATATATCCTGAGTGATCATGAGTATGCTCTTGCATCTTTTACTTTAGGATTGAACATACAAGAGAGGAGAGAAGTTAGTCCACCCTAGAGATAAGAATGCCAATCGAAGTTGCTAATATAAGATACTAATCACATGATTAAATTAGAAAGGGAGGAGTGTCCAACTTTTTAAGACAGTGAAAAAGATACAAGATAAAACTCTTATTAGAAGTAACTCTTGATGTAATGCTAGAACATTAATTAAGGATGGATAGCTTTAGCCAGGCCATAAGCAGCTGCAGACGCAATAGCTCCAATGAGGGTAGTTTGAAAGGCACTGATGAAGGGCTTACTACCTGTGAAGTAACCCTTGGCATAGCCGAAGATTAGCAATGCCAATAAGGTTAAGACAACAGAAGCAACCAAAGCCTCTCTAGCTATTGGAATGAACATATAGGGAAGGAGGGGTACCAATCCACCCAAGACGTAAGCAATGGCAATTGTGAGTGCACTATGTAGTGCTCTCCTTGGATCTGGCTTCTCTAATCCTAGTTCAAACCTGCATCAATGAAATGGTTTTGGTAGATATATTGTTGTTAGTATTTGTAATCTTCACCAGCATGCAAAATATTTTGTTGCTAATATATTGAAATTTGAAATGAACATTAAGTATTAAATAAGAACCCCCAAAAAAAAAAAAAACTGTCCAACGGAAAATTCCATATTTCAATGTGGAAATGGTGGAATGGAGAAGGAAGCTATACGAATAATGCAGTGTAACAATTGTGGTAGAAAGTTAAAAGAAGGGAGTAATGATGATTTAGCTGCTAACTACCTAAGCATTATCTTTTCTTTTCTTTTTTTAAATGCACAACTTAATTAAACAGAAAAATCACATATATCCTTCATTAACTCCTTCAAACCCAAAGGAGGGAGAGAAAACTTATTACAACAAACATATGACCTATTTGTAGAGGAAATATTGCACGAACCTCACTTGAAAGACAAAACAGGCTTATATTATGATCTAGTACTCTTATGTTGGTAAGTAATAACTAAATCAAAGATCATTAGGAACGTAAGTGTCTCTTTTTTTCTTTTTCTTTTTTCATTTCTTTTTCTTTCATTCACCCTACTTTTTCTTTTTTAAATTTGCAGAAGGGAAACTTTATCAAAATATGCTAAATTACTAATACCTAAATAATAAATTGATAAATTATTGACATGTTAAGGAATAATATATATATATTTAATTATTAGTAATGCATACAATTCGAAAATAAAAATATAATTATCCATAATCATTTATTTACGTTAACAAATTAATTGTGCTGGTATATGTTGTTCTTAATATTAATGCAAAATTTGATTTTATTTGAAAACATATAAAAACCTTATTTAATGGCATATTAAATGCATCTTAGTTATTTACTTAAGGCATTTAGTAACAAAATTAGGAAGAACACAGCAAAACTTAAGTTTTGCTTGCAAATTATCACCGTGCACCCTTGGTGCGGTGGTCATTTTACAAGTATAAATGCTTGTAGGGTGTAGGGAGTAAGGGTCAAGGTTCAAGTTTCTAGGAGGGAGCTTCACACAGATATACACTTAAATTAGACTAGAGTAGAAATTCTATCTTATATAAAAAAAAAAATAAAAATAAAAAAAAAATAAAAAAGTTTTGCTTGCAAATTGACGAATTATTGACATGAGTAATTTTATTTTTGAAAAATGTGTTTTACATCTAATAATTGAATTTTATAACTCAAACCCTATGTCATTTTATAAAATAAAAATCGTAATATCTCTATCATTACTCTTAGTAAAATGGAGTAGTCAAGGAGTAATTATAGAATATTCCAAAGTACTACAAATGCACACTTTCTCATCTCACACAATAGTGAAATATATTAATTAAATTCTTGGTAGAACCCTCAATTCATATGAGAGCGGAGAGTATGCATTTATAGCACTCTCGGAGTATTCAATAATTGTCCGTAATCAAGAGTCTTGTAACTCAATTGATTGACACTTCATGGTGTTTTCAAAACATTTAGGATTCAAATCCTTTCTCCCTGTTATAACTATTAAATTATATTATATATATATATATATATATATAATGAAGTAAATTATTTATTAAACAATTATGAGTAACTTTTAATTATAGTATATGTACATTATTTTAGATGAAAAATGAATTAGTTTTACTGACAATTTCCATTTCAAATCTTCTCTTGATACTATCCGGTAACTATGATTCAAAATATAGATCAAATTTCATTTATGTAGTGATTGGTTAGGGTGATTTGTGGGGGAGAAGAGAAAATGAAAGGACTTGTGTGTTTGGTTAGAAAAGGGAGTGGATGAGTGACTTAGTAACCAGGTGTTTTTCCCCTGAGCTTACCATTTGGTGTAAAATAATTGTCTCCTCGAATTGGGGAGAAAATGGTGGTAGGAGGAGGGAGGGGGAGAAGGTTTGATAGGAAATTACCCATGTGCCCTCTCATCCCTCCTTTTATGTTGCTTTTAACCAAATAAAAGAGTTTTCTATATTTCTAATTTTTTGAAATACGTGTAAGGTGAAAAAGTGTGTAGAAATACGTACAATGTTGTTTAAAAATTAAAAATATATTACTAAAATACTTGGACCCTAAATATCTTCTATTTCAATTTTTTCATTGCTTCTCTATTTTTTATCCTCCACTTTTTCATTTCACAACTAAATGAAGCCTTAATGGCCTAAAAGTAAAAGAAGATGAGTAATCAACAGGTCGTGGCTTGTGAAAATGTTTCTATCTTCACTTCAAAAACAAACAAAAATAACAATAAGGTTGTGACAATGTAATCATTATATCAGCTGCAATTATTTCACAATTTTCTCTGACCCAAGAGTTGGGTCTGCGCTCTCGAGGCCGGACCACATGTTCTTGTCAACGTTTCAGAAGGGAAACAACTTTTTCTAGCAACATTACAAAAGCTAAAGTAGCTTTTCTTCTATCGGTGATTATAGACTTATAGTGGAACAACTGTTATCAAAGAAGCCCTATGTTTTGGATTTATATGCCCACTTGCAAGAAACCAAGGCTCTTTTAGGACCACGCCAAAAAAGTTAGGGAAAAAAATATCAAGGACCATATCCAAAAAGTAAGGGGGGAAAAAGAAATAAAGAAAGGAAGGTGTTGAATAAACATTTTGAAGCCTATGCTTAAATTATTTCATATATATATATTTAGTGAGACGAAAAATTTTAAGTAAATATAAAATATTTTTTTATAGTTAATAAAATAAACATAATAGAAAGAAAAATAAAATTTACTTTTAAAAGTAGAAAATATTTTCTTGAACATTACATACCCGTTGATCACTGCAAAAACCTCTCCACCAATGAAAACTTCTCTTTCTTCTTAATGAGAGAGATTCCATTTTCCATTGTTAGGTAAGGAAGAAAATTGGGTGAAAAGAAAATAGGGGCGAGGAGCATTTTTCCTCCAGGACCACAATCTTTATTTTGGAGAAAATACATAAAAGACAAATTGTGAGGAAGAGTAATGTACCAATGTAATTATATAACTATAATCTCTATACTCTCAAAGTCTCAGTGTTGCATGTGCAATAAAAAAAAAAAAATCAAAATTGTATGCATAAAGAAATAAATTTAAAAGTATATAGTAATGGTGATATGTTCACTTTTATTATTATTTTTTATATAAAAGGATGGGTAGATAAAAATAAAATAAAATAACGGAACATAATCAATTTTATAAAATATCATCTTTACTAATTAAATTGGTAACATTATTTTTAATTATATAGTAAAAGAAAATGTTACTTCTTATATACAAATGAAAATTAATCCTTACTTCCAGTTTCTCTCTTTTGTGCATGTATGTTTGTTTCTCAAACAAAATAAAATATAAAGGGGATAATTGTTTCGCGTTATTTATGAGTGTTAGGTGTAGTATAACTTGTCTTACCCACCTTCTGTTAAAGTTATCATAATTTTTTGTATCCCAATATATATATATATATATATATCATGACTTTTGAGTAAAGTTTGTTATGTACTTTTATATTAAAATTCATTTTTATTCTGGGTATGTGTTTGTTTCTCAAAACAAAAACAAAATACTATTTATTTAATAAGACATAATAGAAACTTTAGACATATTAAATTTTTGTATCTCCCGTTATTCTACGATGATGAAAAAACTAAAATATACTTCATCTTCGCACTTTTATATAACTCATCCAAACAGTCTCTTGTGTATATAGACTTCTTACCTATTAGCATTATTATTATTATTATTATTATTATTTGGATATACATTAATTTAGGAGTTTTTAAACGTATTCCATGGATTTCGAGCCACAACTTTACCTTCAAGGGGTGGACTCGAAATGAAATAGTGGTCATCGCAAATATAAGTCCTAAGAGTACGGATATTCATCCATCTAAAAGTAAAATTTTATCTAGAATATCTCAGCTCAAACATGTGTGCAGGAATAAAAAAAACATTAATAACTTACTTCATCATGAAATCAAGCCATGCTTGGGGCTTCTTCCTGAGAGCATTCACAACAGGCGTATATTCATGCGGCTCTATCCCGTACTGTGCCAATACCTCCGCTACCTCCGCCGCCTCTACATTTCACAATACTAATACTAAGATCACAAATCTTATAAACGATTGTTCTTAATCATTAGATCGAGATGGTAACCAGATTTTAACGTAAACAGAATTCAAATCTTAGATCTCTTAATCGACTATAATAATCTTTGTCGATTAAACAAAACGAAAAGTTTCAACAAGTTGGGATCACCTGTATCAGGAACGGCAATGATTTCTTCTTGTTCTCTCTTTAGTTCTCTCATGTAGTGATCAGCTTCGCTTTTTGCGGCAAGATACCTGCACGTACGTGTCTCTAAAACCTTAATCCCTACAAATCCCTCAGCCCATTGTTTTGCTCATAATTATTTATAAAACAAAAAGCGAATAATAAAAAAAATACATACCCGCCGAGACCCATGGAGATGGCGCCGGCCGCGACTTCGGCGATTCCGGCGGTGAGGACTATGGAGGAAGTGGCATTGGCGCCCGACAAACCGGCGGCGAGGGCGAAGGGCACGGTGAGGCCATCCGATACGCCGATGATGATGTCGCGGACGATCTCGCCGGCGGTGAAGTGCTTCTCTTTGTGATGGCTGAGGAGTGTTTGCTTCTCGGGTTCTAGGTTTGTTGGTTCTATGATGGCAGCCATTTCAGGATATGAAATGTTGTTGCTGTTGTTAACTAAAGTGACTGTGAGAGCGAATTAAGAGTGGCGTGTGAGAAAAAAAATATCTATATATATATATATATATATGATGGTAGTAGGAGCGTTTTATTATTGATGCTGTCTTTTTGTGCATAAATAAGGGATGTTAGGTGCTTCTGTTGAGTTGTCCGAGCAAAAGATTTCACGCCAAGGGGAGGGGTGTGCAAAAAACTCAACAAACCCGTCAAACTTGATTCGATTTGATCCGATCCAACTTGATGGGTTGGGTTAGTCTTTAAACCTTGGTGGGTTGGGTTGGTTTAGAGCATCTCCAAGAGTATCAGTATCCACATATATTAGCTAAAATTTAGAAAATATGTGCTGTGTTAGTACTCCAACAGCTTCGATAAAGTCATTTTTTTTCGCTCATGAACAGTAGCCTATCAGCCCATCAAGTCTGATGGGGTACTGCTCATTCTTCAAATTCTTATTTTCTATTATAATAACTATGTGTTAAATAAAAAAATATTGGAACATGTGTAGTTATTAAAAAAATAATAAATAATAAATGAAAAAAATAATATTTAAATGAGATAGAAAATCTGTTGGAATGTATATTTGAAAAAGTGAGTAGATAAAGGTAAAAGTCACTGTTCATTCTCCAAACAGTACAAAAATTTAATGAATCTATTAGAGATGCTCTTACAATTTTTTTAATAGCAGGTCAGGTTGGGTTTAGGTCATAAAATTACAAACCCACTAAACCCAACCCGTCCCACCCATATTTTAATATATGTTTAAAATATATTATATATTTAATAAATTTAAAAAAAAAAATCAATTGTAGAGCACTTTTTCGGTTCCTACTATCATATATAATATAAAATCTTACTAGTTCTTTTAATATATATTTAAATATATTATATAATTGATAAACAAAATTTAAAAATTTTAGATATATTTTGTTTATAACTGGGTTAGGAACTCATATATGTTTTGTTTATAAGTGAATTAGGATACAACTTCATTTATATTTTGTTTACAACTAAGTTGGAATATTAGTTTATATATTAATGTATATTTTGTTTATTAACTCAGGTGGTAAATGTAATACATTTTTTTCTACTCAATTTAATAATAATAGTAATAAAAAAAATTGTCCAACCCATGGGTTCAACCCAACCCAACCCAAGCCATATGGGTTGGGTTAAATTGTTTTTGACCCACCATGGTAGATTAGGTCAAAAAATCCCCTCAACCTGACCTAATCTGACCCATGCACACCCTAGTCAGGAGTAGTGCTGGTGCGTGAAATTGTAGGTGTATTTCTTTGGATATTAGAGGATCAATTTCATATGGGTGGCCAAGGCGGGCGCATGAGACATGTGTCTTACTAACATATGAGCTTCACATTTGTGGGACCATGTATCAATGTGGCCCGTGTATTTAGTGCCTCAAAGTTGAATAACTTTTGTCATAATTTTACAATTTTTCGAGTAACGAGTTGTGGGGGATTAAAGTGTGGTAGTGTGGTCCATGTGAAGACACATTTTTGTCACTTCTAACTTCTCACATAGTGAGTTGTAGGATAGGGATGACAATTTTTCCTTGCTCTGCTTAACCCACCCCTCTCCGCTTTGCTCTGCACAGGTTTTTTCCTGCCCTACTAGGCAAGATTTTAGCCCCAGACTACAGGGCAAGGCGGGGATGAGTTTAAACTTTTTAGACCCACCCCGCCTTGCCCCTCCCTGTCCCTGCCCCACCCCGCGTTGATAAGGGTTATAATTGTAAAAATTTCATACCCTAAAACCCTACTATTTAAATAAACATATCAATATTAGCTTATTTTGTTCTACCCAATGTAATTCTCTGCCTTTATTTTGTTATGTGTTAAACTATGAGATTTTTATTTATTTATTATTTTATGATTGTCTTGTTAAGCACTTAGATGTATTATTCAATTTTTTCTAAAAATTGATTTGATTTGATGGGATAAATTTAGTTGTAATTTCAAAAATATTTTTATTAATCAAATAGATTTCATTAAAAAAAGATTGTACTAGTTATAGGACAAATTAACAAAAAGTAGAGTTTTACGGAGTGGGGACAAGGCTTCGCAAGGCTTCAAGAAGCGAGGATGAGATAAGACAAAATCATGCGGGGACAGAGACGAAGACTCCATCTTTTGGCTCTACCTCGCCCCATTGCCATCCCTAACTGAGTTGTGGCATAAATTATTCAATTTTATATGATCCTAGTATTTCTCTTATCTATACACATCTTTATTTGGCAATTGGCTTATTGTTGTTTTCATCATTGTCTACATTCCTTAAAAGAAAAATGTTATAATTATTTCGTTTTACTTTCTTATACACGGCAAGTGGTCACGCCTTGGCCAACATAACTTTGATTTTGGGTTCGAGCCATTCCTACCCATAAATGCATTGGTACTTGTATTCCTTCGTTGGCGTATAGTGTTACCAGGAAAATATATATATATATATATATATATATATTTTAATGTTTTGTGTTTAAATTAGACGAATTACACACTGTCTTGCCCCCGATGCCCTGAATTTCCGGTAGTGTTTTCTTGGTCAAGGGCATTGCTTCTTCAAATTTTTTGTACCGAACTAGAGAATGAACAGTGATATTTAACTTTTACCTATTCATTTTTTTAAATACACTTTTTAACAGATTTTTTTTTATCTCATTCTCTGTCTTATTTAAATATTATTTCTTCATTTATTCTTTATTCTTTTTTTTTTATCATTATTTATTCTTCCTATATTCATCCTAACAATTATATTTTTCAATGAAAAATATTACATATACAACATATTTTGCAATATTTTCACAACAAAATTTATGTAAAAAATTGTTACTAGTTCTAATTTGAACCCACCACTAAAATTATTTTTTTACTCACTAATATTAACTAATAACAATCTATTACTTAAAATTTATTATGAAAATATTGTGGTAGTATTTTTCAATAAATATTTTTTATTTTTTATATTATTTTTCGTTTCTTTCAATTCATTCTCATCCATAAGTTTTCATTTCTTTTTCTTTTTCTTTTTTCTTGTTTTTATGCTCTACACATGTGTCCAGCCTATCTCTATTCCCCTCCCCCCCCTCCCCCCACCCCTTCTTTTATTTTCTTTTTCTCCCTCACATTCAAGAACACTCCGGACTCTCTCTTTCATTCTCTAGCTTTCTTCTTCTTCTTCTTCTTTTTTTTTTTTTTTGTTTACTTTTTCTATTTCTACTTGATTCTGGAATACTCTCTAGCATGATCTTTGACTTCTATTTCTACTTCTATTTTCTTTCCTCTTCAACTCACTTCACACACACAGCCAACATGGCCTTCGTCTATCTTCTTCTTCTTTCTTTATTTTTTCTTTCTTGATCTGTTGTTTCTATTCTCATTTTAGATTGTGTTTGTGTTTTGATTGGGTTACCGTTTCAGAGAAAGATAGATGAACAAAGAAGAGAGGAGGAAAGAGAAAGAATTTTTTTTTTTTATTCAGCTGGGTATTTTTTTTTTAAGATAAAATAAAGGAATAGAGTTGCTTGTTCTCTAAATTAAGAGAAGTACTCTAGCAACTTCAAAACAAATTTAGAAAAGTTTTGTGTATATTGGTTGCAGTATGAACAATAGCATAGATTCTCTAAAAAACCCAATACAGCATCTGTTGGAGATGCTCTAATGGAAAAACAAAGAATTGGTTTTTAATTTTTTTTTTCTAGGATTAATGGCGTTATTGGTATATTTCGAAGTAATAGTTGTTGAAAGCAACTATCGCACACCCTTGGTGCAATGGTCATTCCACAAGTACTTGACCACAAGTATAAGTACTTGTGGGGTGTGGGGGGCAAGGGGCAGGGTTCAAGTCTCTTGAAGGGAGCTTAACACATGTACACTTAAATTAAGTTAAAATATAATTTCTATCTTGTATAAATAAATAAATAAATAATAGTTGTTGAAAGCAACTCACGTGGGAATTGCATTATGGCATCCTAAGTTGGATCCTAGCCAAATGGAAGCCTTTAAGTGAGTAAAGAAATTTGCCATAATGCATATTAACTAGTAATAAATTAATTGCATCATTTTAATTAATTTATTAATAATTAATATTAGATTTAATTGTGTAAATTGTAATAATTTATTACTAATTAATATACTTAAATTCCCCTTTGCACCCAAAAAAATTAATATGCTTAAATAATTTATTAATTAATATGCTTATATTCCAATTTTCACCAATTATCTCACGTGAAGCTAAATAAGGAAAACATATCTATATTACACAAAACTAAATAAGGAAAACAACTCTATCTAATGTGAAACTAAATAAGGAAAGTCAAGAGATAGTAATTTTTCAACTCATTTTGAAGTCACTATTGTAGGGGCCTTTTTTGTGTTGTGCGTTGGGCTGGGCTACCTCCTGCGGTGTTAGGCCCGAGTATTCTGAGTAGAAGAGTTGAGACCAGCCCAACTGTAACTCACTTTAGGCCGGCTTGTGCGCAACTAGGTCTCGTCTGCCAGGAGTGTACTTACGGCAGGCAGAGCTGTTTCAAATGATTTACAGCAGGCAGATAAAACAATAGCAGAAGAACAAAAATATAGTGACCTTCTCTTAATGAAAAATGACCAAGTAATTCCTATCTATGACAATCACAGTAATAACAATAGCTTTTGCAAAAGAAGTGAATGATTAAGTGTCAATATGAATTAATCGAGAAAATAATATCGAGTCAAATTTGGTTTCGCAAAGGCAAAGACCAAAGAGGAAGAACCGCCTCTTCTCAATGAAACTAATCTCCTGGGAAAAGATCCTGCCGTGGGGATTAATAACTTTGAGGGAACCGGACCTAAATGATTTGTGCCCAAAGGAATCTCTATTGTTTAATTGTCTCCAAGAGAGTGGGATTTCGAGGGGGAGAGAAGGGAAACAGCCTATCAGTGCATGCCCATTATATTATCTTTCTTTTTTCTTTCTGCTTTCTCTCTTATCTTTTCTTCTTTCCTTTCTTTTTATTTTGTTTTCTTTTCACATCGTAATACCTCTGTTTTTCGATTTGCTGTACAGGGCACAGCAAGGGTCCTTTTATAGGGCTTGCCGAGACCGGATTTTACCACTTTACCCCTTAACCGCCTTTGTCTAGTCTGGGCGTACTTGCCGACCACCAATGAGTTCGTCTATGTACCACTTACCCTCGCCAGACAAAGGCAGATTTGTGTCGTTTGTTAGTCCGCCGTGGCACCTTTTTCTATCACGACATAAATGCTTTTCTCTCTCTCTCTCATGACACGCACCCAACGGTCTCAACCTTGCCCCTTTTGGGTGGTCTGTCATCCCAGCAGGACGTACCTCCCAAAAGAGCTTGGGCAAGAACCGCAGAATAGGTCTTTTCCCCTCTCCCCACCACCAAACCACACCTCCTTTACCTCTTACCTCTGACCCATGACCCCACCACGTCCCATATTGGCTGGGTACAGGCTGGTGGTGCTTGGGCCTTGTGCATGCTTCCCTGTCATGTATGTCCAAAATCTACCTGCTACTTATGCTTTTGTCGCGATCTGGAGCTTTGTTTGCACAGTCTGCCTCGCTTCTTCATTCTTTTATGTGGGCCATTTTATAATTCACTGTTCCCTTTAGGTACTGGGCTTTATTTGATACTGGGTTTTACGTTTCTCTTAGCCTCTTTCTTGATTGCCATTATTTCCTGCCATACTATTATGTCATTCTTGCTGTAATGACTTGGTCCTGCTGGTCCTCTATTAGACTTGTCGACTCTCTTCTCCAAATGGTTTTGCATGACCATGGGCTTTCTTACTTAGGGGCTCCTGTGTCCCCTTGTGCATCCTCAACCCATTTACTTCTTTTGGGCATCCTCGATCCATTCACTTGTTTCGGGCTTCCTCGGCCCTTTTCCTAACTTTGTGTTCTCATGGACTTTTATTTACTTCATTGAGCTTCCCCGGCCCAATTACTTCATATTCATCCTTGTGGTTTGTGGGTCTGCCAACAATTCCCTACTCTCTTTGCTTACATTACTTTGAGCCTGCCGTGACTCATTTTTACTTTTTCACATCATACACTGCCCATGGGTTTGTTATTCTCTCTTTTCGGGCCTTTCGAGCCCACTTGCTTCCTCAAGGCCCATTTATTTATTTTATGAACCAGTGACTGATTATTCCTGCCGCTTGGGCTTAATGATTTTATTCTATGCTTGCCACTTCTATTTGCTGCCTGCATAGCTGAGTTGGGCCTCCTTCTTGTTTTACAAAAATGACCCTCAACATTTAGCCCCCTGAACATATGGAGCGTTCTTGCGGTTCATATGTGAACAAAAAGACTTTCTTGTCCTTTTCACTCTCCTTCTTTCTTTTCCTTCACGAGCTTTTTTTAAACTAAGAAGTCCTTCTCATCTATATATTTCTTTTCCTGCCGTGACCAATAGTGACTCTTCAAATTTCCCAAAATGGCAGTTGCTTTAAAACATAATCGCCGCCTTATTAATTTCATTCTTTTCTCGATAGTTGACCAGTCACCTCTCTTCATGCCGGCATTAATAACCCAAGTATTTAAGAAGAGAGTCCCTTTCAAATCCAGATATAAACTTCTTCTTTTGCAAAATATCTTATCTGTTTCCCTTCCTCCACTGTTTTCTCCTTTTCGAACACCCGTCCCCATTTTACTCTGATCAAGTTCTCACACTATGGCACCGGTGAAAACTCAAGCCTCTTCCCGCCATAAAAGGAAAGGGGTCGTTTCTGATCCTCCTGTCGAGCAAGAGATAAGAGAAAAGGCCTTGCATTCCGATTTGGACCATTTTGATGAGGAAAAGGCACGGCGCAACCTAGATAGTGAGTGTGCCTCTCTGATCAATCCTTGGTATAACATCAACCCTCACTTCCCCAAAATTCTCGGTAACTATGTGTCGCCGCCATCGGGCCGCGTGTGGCTCGCTCTTTGCCAGTGAAACCCTAATTTTTCTTGGGCCCCAGTGTCTTCCTCCATCTCCAATCTAGTCATTTGTCAAGGTGTTGCACTCCCTGTACCCATCCATTTCGAGTTTGGGTCAGGCAGTGCCTCGAGTTGGAAGGAGTGGGTTGACAGCAAGTTATTTAACACAGGTTTCATAGGTTTGCTTCAATGGGCTGGTGTTCTAAAGGCCGTTATCCTATCTCGAAGTCTTTTCAATTTCTGACACCTTTACAACCTTCGTCATTTGGTTCGTCGGTGGTATGCCGCCACTCACACATTCCTCTTCTCTTGCGGCGAACTCACCATTACTCTTGAGATCGTGGCTAATCAGTTGCTTTTGCCGATCCTTGGTGACATTGATCCTGCCACCATTGAGCTTTCTCCAAAAGAAGAAGCTATTGAAGTGGAGTTGAAGAAAAGGATGGCTGGAAATGCTAAGTTATCTTACTGGGTTAGTACTTCTTCCAAATTTTCTGTTGTTGCCCGCCGTGCAGCTTTCATTGCTTTTTGGCTTTGTAAGTTTGGCTTTGGGTTCCATCCCCATTATGCCATAAAGCCTTTGTATTTTCGTTTGGCCATAAAAATATCTACCAGAGTGAGTTTGCCGCTAGCCCCCATGTTCTTGGGGCATCTATATGTTCAACTGGATATCCTGTGGAGTGACGAGAGTCAGGCTAGCTCCTACCACATAGTCACTTCCTCTGTACATAGCACCATCCTGCAGCAGTTATTATTCGAGTGTTATACCCAATATTTGGCAAAATGTAGGCCCGTCCGATTTGCCAAAGAGAAGTACCAATCCTGCCCGCAGGTAATTACTAATTTCTATGGCAGATTTGAGTCTAATTTTCCTCTAGCTTTCTAGTGGTCCAATTTGAAGCCTAACGATTACTCTGTTGTTGAGTCCTTTGATGAAGGTATTGGTTTTTCCTGGAGAGCTTACAGACATTTGGGTACTGGTTACACATGCATAGATTCTGCTATGGGTCCTTTTATTGATACTATTGGAACTACTACTCTGTTAGCCAGTATTGATGAGACAGGTATCACCTATTTGGCGGCCACCAACACCGAGTGGTTGCCCTATTTAGCCGATGAAGATGTCAGGTTTGTCCATTATCCTGCCAACTGGGTAAGGAGACAATTTGGGCTAGATCAGGATATTCCTGATGACCTCTCCTTCCTCGCAGAGTCTCCTACTTCAGTTAGACCTTTTCTGCGGCACATTGCTTTTGATTTTTAGAGACAGTGCTTTAGTGCAGTTACGGTTCCTGGTTCTTTGAGGGAGGGCCTTTGCACCCCCGCTATGCACGGATACTGGCAGGCTGTAATGACCTCATTTGAGTAAGAGTTGGCTGGTAGTCGTAGTTTCTCTCTCATAACTCATGAGGGACTTAGCATGGTTGTCTCTCCCAATTCTCGGTTGCTCCTTCCTTCTAGGTTCGTGTTGGCCTTTACTAGGAAATAGAGTTGGTCTTTCATCTTTGAATGGGATGAGGAGAAGAAAGGATGGTATTGGCATACAGGTGATTACCCCCCAGGTTAGAAAAAGAATGTTAAAGTGGTAAACATTCCTACCCCAGCCAAGAAAGTTCCTGCCAAATTTAAATCTGCAAGCAAGTATAAGTCTGCCACTCCTCAGCCTCCCATAGGTGCTATTCCTGCCAGCAGAACACGAGGTAGTAAGAGGAAGACAACTCCCCATCCTGTGCCTGCTGTTCAACGGTGAGTACGTTACTTAAAAAAAAACTTTTTTTCTTTGTTTTGCCATTTAAGTACACATATGTACTTCTTCTTTTTTTGGCTTTTCGTAAATTCTAACATGTTTGCCGACTTCTTTCTTTGAATTTGTCTCTTACCCCCTTTTCCTTTGCAGTCTAAGCACAGGGAGGACACGTTAGCTGCCCATCCCATTATGCTCGAAGAACCTGAATTGGAGGTACATTTACTCTTTCTCCTTCTCTCTTCTTCTTCTTCTTCTTCCTTTTTTTTTTTTTTTTTTTTTTTTTTTTTTTTTTTTTTTTTTTTTTGCATGTATTCAGTCTACTACATGCTTTTGGTTACCTCATTCGCCAAAAAAAAAAAAAAAGTTACATTGATCTTCATACCTCCTTCTTTTTGTCTTTTGGGATGAACCTGAGCCTTTTTCTATATACCGCCCTACCGTCGAGGAGCTTTCTACCCCCATGGGCACACCTATTGAGGGCCTTTTTGGTGGGGTTGAGTTTACAACACCAGCCCCTTCTGCAACTACACGTGGAGTTCCTGCTGAGGCAACTACCTCTCCCATTAGACCGGTACCCATAGATGAGGGTACTCATGTTGGGAAGATTAGTGAGGTCACCCTTACTCCTGCCGTGATACCCTCCGTTCAAAGGGGAGCCACCCCTCCTGCTGCTACTTAGATCGAGGCTACTCCCGTCACACCTCTCGTCATTTCCATTGGTAACCCCTTCGTTGCTCTTTCTCAGGCTGTGAAGGATGGTTCTTCTCTGGTAGTTACTCCTTCATCCATTCCCGTTTTGCCACCCACGAGCCTGATGCTGATTTGTCCTCAGAGGAGTCTAAGGAAATCCTCGAGGATCCTGTCTGGGGGAGGAGTATCTTTGAATCCGAGGAAGAGGAGCGTGCTCCACCTGAGGCTGAATTCATAGGTATGTGCTTTCTTCCCTCCTTTCTTCTCTTTTTCTAAGTGCATTCTTCCCTTCTTTCATTCGCATATCGACTTCTCTGTTTGTAGAGACCTTTGAGGGGCTAGGAATTGGAACAAACGTAGGGGTGTTTGCAGCAACTCCTCCTGCCGCGCCTACAGTATCCATTCTTACTGCATCTTCTGTACCAGTTTCTACCATATTTACAACATTTGTTTCTGCCGTCCCTTATGTTTCTCATTTCAAATCTTCTTCCCTTTTGACAGGTCCACCTCCTACGGTGCCTTCTTAGTTTGAAGTGGGTAATAGTTCTGCCACTATTCTAGATCCTGTGAGTAAGGCTGCAGCCTTTTATGCACGCTTTGATCAACCTGAAGTCAATGATCTTGGACCTGTGGATTTCTGGGACTCCAAACCTTCTTATATAGATTTCCATGGTTTTAGAATCCCTAAGGACTATGCTTCTTAATTAGTGGTGGTCTTTGACAACTGAAGGGACTTCATGCAGGGATTCCGACTTGGTCGCTCTGCTAGAGAGCACTTCTTGAGGATGTTGGGGAGTGTGCTAAACGATGTTGAGCACAATTTAGTTAACACTGTCTCTACCGAGAGGATCCTACAGTAGAGAGCCGCGGTGCAGGAGCTTGTTAGTGTTGGTTTTGCTATGGAGTTTATCTTGACCACCTTCGAGAGATTGCCCAGGCTGTTTTCATGAGGAAATTCCAATCTACTGTTAACGCTATTGACTCACATCTTGAGATTCTGAGAAAGGAAGTGGTAGATTTAGAGGGCCGTCGCGAGCACCTTCTTTCTAGCATAGGCAGGTCTAGTCATTTTGGAGATCAGCCACTCATTTCTGGACTTCATTGATGATGATGTAGTTTCTTATTTGTTTTGTTGTTTCCTTCACCTTATTACTCTATTTAGTACATTATATTTCCTATAGTACTTATTTAGGCTAGTTTGCCACAGTTTGGGTTTGTAACTTATGATGCTACACTTATGATGCTACACTTTGCTACTGTTTTTGCTTTTGCTATGACATATGATGATAATACTTCGTACTTTTCATTGCATCCTCATAAAAGCAAGTTACAAAATTTTGTCTTGTGACATAGTCACTTGAAAGACAAAAAACAAAGTAAAAAGAAACATAAGAGCTTTTTCAACAAAACAAAAGAAAAGGATAATCACATGACTTTTCTTCTTAGGCGTAGTAGCGTTTCAACCATTTCTCATTAATGGGATCCATGAAGTCCCTGCCATCCATCTGAGTTAAGCTGTAATATCCACTTGGATGTGCCTCTCTTATCACAAGGGGTCTTTCTCACTTCGGTGCAAATTTTGATGGTCCTGCCAGGCCTCTCCTAACATAATCTGCCTCTTTTAGAACCAGTTGTCCTTCCGCAAACACTCTCTCTTTAGTCATCCTGCCATAGGCCTTAGTCATTTTTTGCATGTATCTGCGGTTGCGTTCTTAGGCTTTTTCTCTTCTTTCATAAAGTCCTTCCAAGTCTTCGCACCTTTCTGCGGTAAAAACTTCTTCTTCTTTCTCCTTTTCTTGCATCTGCATGACTCTCAGGGATGGGGTCATTTTCTCTACTAGGCTCACCACCTCAGTTCCATAGACCAAGGAAAAAGGTTAAAAATGCATGGCTGACTTTGGTCTATGGAACACTATTTGATTCTTATTTATGGGTTCTTCTCTCTTGCTGATTTCTACTCTAGTGCTATCCCCTTCGAACACTATTTGCAAACTTAGTGCGGCCAAGGCATCGGCAAACCGATTCTCATTCCTTGGAGCATGTTCTATTTCAAAATTTAAAAACTTTTCTTCCTTTTTTTGGGCCATTGCTCTGTACGGGGCTAGGCTGGGCTCTTTTAGGGACAAACTCCCTTTGTTCTGGCAGACTACTAAATTCGAATCACCCAGTACCCTCAAATGCTTGATTCTTATTTTGAGAACTGTGGCCAGCTCGGTTAGGTAGGCTTCGTATTCTGCCGCGTTGTTTGAATAGGGGAATTCCAACTTGAATGATAGTGCTACTGCCATATCTTCTTCATGGTACAAAACTAGTCCAACTCCTCTAGATTGGGCGGTAGAAGACCTATCAAATTTCATTACCCATTGTTCTCTGAGCCCTTCTGCCATGGCTACTTTCCCTGGGACTTCATCGTCCAGTAGAAATTCTTCCTCTCCTAGAAATTGTGCCAATAAGTCTGCAATAGCCTGACTTTTCACTGCTCTAGGTGCCCCCATTCTCAAGTCATATTGTGACAATTGCAACAACCACTGGGATATCCTACCAAAAAGGATTGGCTACTATAGCAAAGCTTTAATGGCATGGGACTTGGTCATTAGCCATACTTCATAGGCTAAGAAATAATGGCGTAATCTCTGTGAGGCATACACAATAGCCAAATATGCCCTTTCTGCCCTTGGGTAACGAGTTTCTACATCTTTTAGGGTGTGGCTAATGTAGTACACTGGTTGCTCAATGCCACTTCCATCTTCTTGGGTGATTAATGCACCAATGGCATATGAATTGGTGGTCATGTAAAGTTGCAATGGTTTCTTGTGGATTGTGGTCTGTACTGTGAGGAGGTTCATCATGATCTACTGCAGCCTCTTGAAGGCCATCCGCTGCGCTTCTCCCCATTCAAAACCTTGTCCTTTCCTGAGCAACTTGGTGAAAGCCGAAGTGATTGATGCCAACCCAGGGATGAATCTCCGGATATATGAGACTTTTCCTAAGAAGCTCTTTAGTTCCCTCACCGTGGCTGGAGGTCTCATAGTTGCGATGGTCGTGGCTTTGGCTGGGTCTACGTCTATTCCCCTGCTGTGAACTAGGAAACCCAAGAATTTCCCGGAGGATACTCCAAATGCACACTTGAGAGGGTTCATTCTCAATTTAAAGACTCTGCATCTTTCGAACACCCTTTTTAACACATGGAAGTGTTCTTCTTTCCTCTTGGACTTAACCACTATGTCACCTACATAGTCTTCTAACTCTTGATACATCATATCATGAAATATGGCTGTCATTGCTCGTTGATAAGTTGCACCCGTGTTTTTCAACTCAAAGGGCATCACAGTGTAGTAGAAATTTCCTATGGGTGTTCTGAAAGTAGTTTTCTCCCCATCCTTTTGTGCCATTCTAATCTAATTGTACCCACTGAAGCCATCCATGAATGAGAACATGGCACTTCCTGCTGTAGAATCTATCAATAGATCTATATTTGGCAATAGGAACTCGTCTTTTAGGCATGCTTTGTTGAGATCTTTAAAATCCACGCAACACCTTATCTGGCCATTCTTCTTCTTTACTGGTACTATGTAGGATAGCCAGCAGGGATATTGAATAGGCTTGATGAATCTTGCAGCCAGCAACTTCTGCACTTCTTTAACTATCTGCCCTTTTATTTCTGTGTGAAATATCCTGGCAGGCTGATCCACTGGCTTGGCTTGCGGGTCCACATTTAACGTATGTGCGACTAATCTAGGGTCTAGCCCTAGCATTTCACTGTAGTCCCATGCGAATACGTCTTTGAATTCTTTTAACAACCATACCAGCTCTGTTTTTTTCCTTTTTTGTCAAACTTGCACTAATTAAGATGGGCCTCAGCCCTTGCGAAGCAGACCCTAGGTCAACTTCCTCCATTTCTTCTTCTGCTGTAACCTGTAACTCCTTTTCTGCCGTAACTCCTTTGCTTTCCTCCTTATCACTTTCTTCCTCTGAACTCTCTTGAACTTCGCAACACGTCAAACTCTCGTACTGCCCTTCATGGGTAGGCCAGTCTGTGTTTCAATCGCAAGCCCCACGCCCCTTCATAATTTGTATATGATCCTACCATCAGGTCCTTAGATCCTAACACATTGGGGTGTGTCATTGGATCCTGCGGCTGACGCTTCTTTCCTTTTCCTCTTTCTTGCCAATAATTCCCTTAAATCAAGCTCTGGGTTATCCTGGACATCTTCCCACCTAGGCACGAAGGTATCTCGTGGCTTTGATACTAAATTTTCCCCAGATGGAGCCCATTGGTCGTAAAACATAGTTTCTACTAAGTGGGCTTCTGCCTGCTCGAATGGTGAGGGGTTTGCGGCTATCCATATCATCCTGCCATTCAATCTTCCTTTCACACATTGGTGATAAGTGGATGGGACTAGTCGGTGTTTGTGTAACTAGGGCCTCCCCAAAAGCACGTGATAGGATACTTCTGTCTTCACCACATGAAACCGAGCTAAAAAAGCTATAGGGCCTACTTTCAACCACAGCTGAATGTGGCCTGCTTTGTGCTCGCCCCTTCTGTTGAACCCTGTCACTTTCATTAGACACCCTTGAATCTTCCTCTCTGAAATTCTTGCTGCTTAAGAGTGCTCACTGAAATGAGATTCACAGAAGCACCTGTATCTACCAAGGCTCTCTTTATGGGGATTTGATTTATGGACACCACCAAGTATAAGGGCCTCTTGTGATCTGGTTGTCTCACCTCCATATCTTCATCACTAAAGTGATTTCAGTTGACTCTTGTAAGAGAGCTCTATAATCTGGTATTTCTACCGATAGACATTCTACTCCTACATCGGAGGCAATGCTCACCAAAGCGTCTGTGGCTACCTTTCTTTCCTTTGCTATGAGTCCCAGCTGGTCGAACAAATTTTTGAACTTGGAGCTCTGTTGTAAAGTGGTAATAGTCGCTATGGGCAAGGCCAAGTTTTCTTCTTCATCTTCTCCTGAATCTGCACAAATTACCACTGCTGTTACACCATTCCCTTTATGGTTTGAGAGTGGATTTCTTTGGACTTCCTGCTAGGACAGTTCTAGAGTCCCTTTCTTTATCCTGCGGTGCACTAGTCTGTAGAGTGCCCAACATTCTGCGGTAGAATGTTGGACATAATTGTGTAAACGACAAAAACGTGGGTCCCTCTGTTCCTTCTCTGTAGGCTCCCTAGTAACTTGGTTAAATTTGAAAATTTCATCTGGCAATACGTCTAGCTCTTTTGAGGTGCATGGTATTGGCAGGGAGTATTGTACTCTCTTCTATCAATCTTTCTCCTCCACTCACCGGTGGACACCACCATGGCTTGTGAGGCACTTCTTTTGTTCGTGCTCGGCTTTACGAACTAAGCAATTTTTTTCGCCTTTTGCAACAACTATACAAACTGGGAGATCTCGAGGTTTTCTAGGACTGCCTGTACTCCTTGATCATATTCGTCATGCACATCTCTACTAGCATCCTTTCTTCGCAATGGTCATAGCAGTTGAGTGTTATGTCCCTAAATCTCTTGATGTACTCCATCAAGTCTTCACCATTCCTCTATTTAGTCGCTTGCAAAGTTGCAAGTGTCACCGTTTCCTCTCCGCGAAAGTATTTGGTACAAAATAAAACCACCATATAATCCCATGTTGGGATCGATACTGGTTTTAAGCCGATATACCATGTGTAAGCTCGGTCACATAGTGATTTAGAAAATTCCCGAAGACATAAGCCTTCGTTTGCGGCATAAGGGCCAAGCATATCAATGAACTTGCTTACGTGCTCAACAACACTTCCCTTCCTACTATCATATTGTGCGAAAACTCACGGTTTATACCTCTCAGGGTATGGTTTACTGAACACCCTTAGTGGGTATGGAGGCCTACGTGTGTAGAATCTCTCCTTTAGTCCTCTGGCTCTCTCCTACTCCAGTAGAGCCGCTACTTCAGCCATAGTAATAAAACATTGATCCGCGTTCTGTGGGACACCTCCTACTAGTGTCTCTTTTGCCACATGTTTTGGGTCACGGTGGCTTCCTTTTTCCTTTGTTCTATCTGTCTTTAGTTGACGGATTTCTTCCATCATTTGCTGTTGCGAGTGCTACAGAGCCTGCAACACCTCAACGAAGGTGTTGGCATTGTCTGCAGGGATCCTTGGAGGAGGTTGGGGTCCAGCCCCTATTCCATTAGCACCTTCCGTCTGGTTAGGCTGTTGTTGATGAGGCATCGTTGGCATAGGCTCTGCTTGCGAGGGCACGATGCTCATATTTCGTGTTATCCTGGACTTTGGAGGCATTTTTTTGAAGGGCTCTTGTCCCTAATCTATTTCTCAACTCCCCAGTGGAGTCCCCAATCACAGTAATAACAAGAATAACAATAGAATAAATGAAAAATGACCAAGTAATTCCTATCTATGACAATCACAGTAATAACAATAGTTTTTGCAAAAGAAGTGAAGGATTAAGTGACAATATGAATTAATCAAGGAAATAATATCGAGTCAAGTTTGGGTTCGTAGAGGCAAAGACCAAAGAGGAAAAACACCTCCTTTTAATGAAACTAATCTCTTGGGAAAAGATCCTGTCGTAGGGATTAATGACTTTAAGGGAACCGGACCTAAATGATTAGTGCCCAAAGGAATCTTTATTGTTTAATTGTCTCCAAAAGAGTGGGATTTCGAGGGGGAGAGAAGGGAAACGACCTATTGGTGCATGCCTATTATATTATCTTTCTTTTTTTCTTTCTGTTTTCTTTCTTATCTTTTCTTCTTTCCTTTCTTTTTCTTTTGTTTTCTTTTCACTTCGTAATACCTCTGTTTTTTGATTTGCTATACAGGGCACGACAAGGGTCCTTTTATAGGGCTTGCCGTCACCGAATTTTACCACTTTACCCCTTAACCACCTTTGTCTGGTCTGGGCGTACTTACCGACCACCAAGGAGTTCATGTGTGTTCCACTTACCCTCGCCAGACAAAGGTAGGTTTGTGCCATTTGTTAGTCCACCGTGGCACCCTTTCCTACCACGGCGTAAATTCTTTTTCTCTCTCTCCCAAGGCATGCACCCAACAGTTCCCCCCTGAACCTTGCTTCTTTTGGGCGGTCTGTCATCCCAATAGGGCGTACCTCCCAAAAGGGCCTAGGCAGGAACCGCAGAATAGGTCTTTTCCGCTCTCTCCACCACTAAACCACACCCCCCCCCCCCTTACCTCTTACCTATGACCCATGACCCCACCACGTCCCATATTGGCTGAGTATAGGCTGGTGGTGCTTGGGCCTTGTGCGTGCTTCCCTATTATGTATATGCAAAATCTACCTGCTGCTCATGCGTTTACCACGATCTAGAGCTTTGTTTGCACACTCTGCCGCACTTCTTCATTCTTTTATGTGGGTCGTTTTATAATTTACTGTTCCCTTTAGGAGCTGGGCTTCATTTGATACTAGGTTTTACGTTTCTCTTAGCCCCTTTCTTGATTGCCATCATTTCCTGACATACTATTCTATCATTCTTACTGTAATGACTTGGTCCTGCTAGTCCTCCATTAGATCTGCTGTTTACTCTCTTCTCCAAATGGCTTTGCATGACCATGGACTTTCTTACTTAGGGGCTCCTGTGCCCCCTTGGGCATCCTCAACCCATTTAATTGTTTTGGGCATCCTTAACCCATTTATTTGTTTTGGGCTTCCTCAACCCTTTTCCTAACTTTGTGTTCCCATGAGCTTTTACTTACTTCATTGGGCTTATCCGGCCCAATTACTTCATACTCATCCTTGGGGTTTGTGGGCCTGCCAACAATCCCCTGCTCTCTTTGTTTACATTACTTTGAGCGTACCGTAGCTCATTTTTACTTTTTCACATCATACACTGCCCATGGGTTTGTTATTCTCTCTTTCCGGGCCTTTCGAGCCAACTTGCTTCCTCAATGCCCATCTATTTATTTTATAGACCTGTGACCCATTATTTCTGACGCTTGGGCTTAATGGTTTTATTCTATGCTTGCCACTTCTATTTACTGCCTGCGTTGTTAAGTTAGGCCTCCTTCTTCTTTTACAAAAATGACCCTCAACAACTATCAAATATAGTAAAATGAAATAGTTTTCTAAAAAATACCTTTTGGAAAATAATTTATTTTCTAAAAAAATGTTATATTCGAAACATATAGAGCGTAAGCATGTTGTCTGTATTCTATTGCTAATTATATATATATATATATATATATATATATTTATAAATAAAAACAACCAATCTAAACTTATTGGCCTTATATTTCAAGATAATTGGCTAAATAATTCAATACGTGTTTTAAGAATTAAGCTATATGTTAAATGTGTCTCATGTACTCAAAACTTAACCTAATCTCAAATAACTAACTACACACAACCTATCAAAAAAAAAAAAAAAAAAAAAACATAACTACACACAAGATATTATAACTATTATTAGTAGATTACAAGAAATATATTTGTACACCTATATGCAAATGCAGAGTTCTTAACATTTACCTCCTCTTCATAACATCTTTCCTACAAGGTGGTGGTGTAGTCGTTCTTGCAACTCTGGAGAATTTGTGACTACCATTTACGATACAACAATCTATAATATATATTTATTAAAATTTTGATCCTTACAATTGGTGATAGCCCAAAACAGGAAAGCATAGAAAAAAGGAATGGAACGGCTGTTATTATGGTAATAAAAGGAGATAGATAGATACACTTTTTTTTTCCTTACTACTCCATAATCCATATCTCTCTCCTACTGATTTCTTTTTCCTTTTATTACCATAATAATAGCCGTTTCTTATTACAATAATAATGATTGTTTATTTCCTCTCTTCTTCTTCTTTTTCCGTTCCATTTTTCTTTTCCTTACTACTCCATATATCTCTCTTCGATTGATTTCTTTTCCTATCATTACCATAATAAAAATAGCCATTTCTTCTTCTTCTTCTTCTTTTCCTTTTTTTGAGAAGAAATAATAGCCATTCTTCTTATTGCAAGAATAACATTTTTTTTCAAAAATAACAAGTTAGATGGATCCGCCTTTACATCTTTCTATCAACTCTTCATCATACTCAAAACAATGACACGCATCTCTTTCAGAAAGCAAAGAATGATGACACGTTTGTCTATTTTTTTCCCCCTTCCTTTTTCTTTTCCTTACTACTCCATATAAATTTCTGCTAAATATTGATTTCTTTTCTTTTTATTACCATAATAATTGCCATTTCTAGTTACAATAATAACGGTTATTAAACTCTCCCATGTGTTGTATTAGCTTCTTCTAAAAATTGACATGTATCCATATTTAAGATGATTTGGACACATGATTCCATATGGCTCAACACTAGTGGTCTTTGTCAATTTCTCCAATTAACTGGCCGCCACATGTCATTAATGATTGTGCCTAATTATAAATTTATATACTCATAATTACCCATATTTATTTCTCATAATTACACTATGATATTTATATTACTTTGTCTTATTTAGATTGCTTTATAGGTAAAAGCATTTTTACAGGTTGTTGTTGTTGTTGTTGTTTTTTTTTTTTTTTAATAGAAAGTTTTAACCTATGGCGTCCACTCCTGATAATAGCCCTTTTTATTATCAGACCAAAACACCAATCAATTTTTGGTGTAGGCGGGGATAGAACTCCAAATCTCTTATACAACCATTAGAGACTTTACCAGTTAAATTAACTGGAACTCACCATTTTTTGGGGTTCTTAAAAACCCACAATCTATTATATCTATCTATCTATTATTTATATAATATATAATAGCCGGTTATGTTTAACTACTAATGGACTTTCTAATAAAGTGCTAAATGGAGAGTAGGAAGTGGGGAGTCCATTAATGTGTCGCTGGATGCTTGGTTGCCATCATTGGATTACCCACGGATTCAATCTCCAATTGTTGAAGGCTTTGAGGATATTAAAGTCCAAGATCTCATTGATCTGATGACACACAGTTAGGATGGCCGTCTAATTCGTGGACTGTTGAAGACACAAGAGGTATGTTTGATAAAGAGTATTCCACTATGGTCTACCCCTGTGGCGGACAAACTTACATGGCCTTTTAATGCATCGGGCTCATATACGGTCAAGTCAAGATACAAGTTCTTAGCAAAGGAAGAGCTCATCAATCGGTCTCCTAGGCACTCAAATCACAACAACGAGTTATGGAAGCTAATTTGGGGTCTTGATGTTCCAAAGAAAGTCAAAAACTTTGTATGGAGGTCCAGTAAGGATGCAATTTCAGTGAAGGCTGTAGGGGCCTTTTTTGTTGTGCGTTGGGCTGGGCTGCCAGCCGCAGTAGTAGGCCCGAGTATTCTGAGTAAGGGAGTTGAGACCGGTCCAACTAGAACTCAACTTAGGTCGGCTTGTGTGCAAACATTGAGTCCAAGTCCAAGGGAAGATGCTGCGAAGTGGGCTTATCCTTTGTTCCTGCCGCAGGAACTTTTCTCCAATTTCTGCCGCAGGATTGACTTTTCTGCTGTGCAGCAAGATTTTCTATCGGGCAGTAAAACCGTCTGCTGTGCAATAAAAGTTTCTGCTATGCAGTGAAGCTACCTGTCGTGCTTTAAAGCTATCTGACGTGCTTTAAAGCCTTCTACAATGTGAATGACCACTCTTCGTTTTTACTGCAGAAACATTTTTCCATTTCCTTGGCCTAGCTTGTGCGCAAGCCACACCACGTTTACTAAAATTTGTTTATAAGCTCACAGCAGGCAGAGTCATTGTTAAGAGGTTATGGCAGGCAAACATAATATAGAAAACGTAAAGAAAATGCAGTCACTATTCCTGCCACAATAAATAGAGTAAATAGCTCAAAAGGCCTCACATTCAAAGAATAAAACTTAAACAAAGAGTAGAATAGGGTTAGTAGAATCAAAGGAATGGGTCTGCCACACTAAGTATTATCGCAGGACTCTAACCAAGGAAGGAAAAACTGCTCCCTCAACGCAAGTAACTTCAAAGGCGAAATTAATTGCTTTGAGAGATCAGCCCTAAATGGTATGTGCCCGGGTATAAGTCGTATTTTCCTTCAATAGAGAGCAAGGCTATTGAGGGAGAGAGGGGGTTAACCCATTTAGGTGCATGCCTGCCATAAAACACTCTGTTTTTCCTTCTTCCTGCTTTGTTCTTTTATTCTATCTTTTCTCTCTGTTTTCTTTCTTAGAATTCTTGCCTTTCTTTTCTTTTTTGCTTTCTTTCTTTCTTTCTTTCTTTTCTTTTGTTTTCTCCTCTTTTTTTTCTCTTTTCCAATTCGTCCTCCGTTCTTTTGTTTTATCTTTTCTCTCTGTTTTTTCTTTTAATTCGCTCCTCTTCCTTCCTGTACACAGCTACGGGTCTCTTATATAGAGCCAACCGTGATCGATTTTACTGTTCTAGCCCTTTCATGGCCCTTGTCTAATATGGGAACCTTTTGCCGACCACTTACCGAGTCAATGGTTCTAACTACCACCATTAACCTGTGGCTTTCAGACAACAACGGTTCCTTTTCTACTCATCCAGTGTGTACCCTCTCCCTCTTGGTCTCTCATGGCATGCACCCAGTGGTTCTTACCCAACCTTGCCTCTTTTGGGTGGCATGTCATCCTAGCAGGACTGTGCCCACCAAAAGAGCCTGGGCAAGAAACATAAGAATAGGTTTCCACTACTCTCCCCACCGCTAGACCGTGCCCTCTCCCATGACCTCACCTTTTCCCATAGTGGCTGGGTATAGGCTGGTGATGCCTGTGTCGTACACATGCTTTACCTTCTTGATGTTTCATACGTTTGCCGAGGTCTGAAAATGGGTGCGCATATCCTGTCGTGTGCTTTTTGGCCTTTTCTGGTGTGGATTGCATCTTCAGCAAGCCAACGTTTATGACTTGTCCATTTCTTTAGAGAGTTGTGCCTTGTTAGATCATTGGGCCTCCCTTTAGTTTGGGTGTTTGCTTCGTGGCTTGGCATCTCCTGCCATACCAGATTGTTATGCCTACTACTTATCTCAATCCTGCTGGACCCTTTTAGTCTTGCCGTGTGTTTTTCTTCTTAGTTTTCACGCCTATCTTTTTTTATACAAAAGGATTTGGGCCTTTATGGGCCAAATGATGTTGACTGGAGCAAAATGGTCTTGGGCTCAATTTATCTTCATCTGCCAAAACCATCCTGCCAGAGAACTGTATTTTGCAGCTTATTTGCATTCTGCGGCAGGCTTGTATTCTACGGCAGATTTGCGTTCACTTGCACTTCTTTCTTTGGAAATTTCTTACTCTTCGGTCTTCTTGGTGGGTCTTTGGGTACAAATTTGCAAAAAATGGGCATCAACAATTAGCCCCCTAAGCATATGGATTGCTCCTACAATTCGTATGCGAAAAGTCGTGCAGTTTTCTTTTGCGGATTGTTTTAGAACTCACATGTGAATGCCTCTCTTCTTTTCTACATGGGCCTACTATTTCAATCTTTACTCTCCTTAGGCAAGTCGTTGTCTTTCTTTCTACAAATTTATGACCCTCTAAGGGTAGCCAAAAAAGTTGTTCTTAATGAGGGTAATGGTTTTGTTGCTGTCACCCCAAAGTGAGTTTGTTGAAAGCTTTGCATCTCTTTCTGCCGATCACCTGCACGTCATTGTTTGACTGGCGCCTGTTGGGCCTCTTTGGGCCTGCTGTATGCTTTCCTTTTGCTCTTCATGACTTGTGCCTGCTAGGCCTCTTTGGGCCTACTGTATGTTTTCCTTTTTGCTAAATTCCATTAGCCCAGTACTATCATTTGTACTATGCTGTTTTGGGCTTTCTTAGCTCATTTCATTGCTTTCAGGCTCCTTTGTCCCATTTTATTCTTTCGGGCATTCTTGGCCCATTTCAATTCTTTCAGGCTCCTTTGTCCTATTTTATTCTTTTGGGCGTCCTCAGCCCGTTTCATTACTTTCGGGCTCCTTTGTCCCATTCGGGCTCCTTTGTCCCATTCGGGCTCCGTTGTCCCATTTTATTCTTTTGGGCATCCTCGACCCATTTCATCGCTTTTGGGCTCCTTTGTCCCATTTTATTCTTTTGGGCATCCTCGGACCGTTTCGATTCTTTCAGGCTCCTTTAAGCCCGTTTGCTTCCTCAAGGCCCATTTGTTTATTTCATGGACCTGTGATCCATTATTTCTGCCATTCGGGCTTAATGGTTTTCTTCTCAATTTACCAACTCTTTTCTTCTAATATGGTTTTCATTCAAAGGGATTGTTGATGATAATGATGTGTGCATCCCTCTCTTCATCATTTCTTTGCTTGTTTTCTTGGTTTGCTTCTTTGGAAATTCCTTGTGGTCTTGGACTTCTACAATGGTACTCAGTTCTTAATGTCTGCGGCAATTTGTATACTTGTTTCTTCACATTTCTACCGTAACACGTACTCATTTCTTTGCTTTTGCAGGGGTAAATACTATTTTTTAGCTTCCGTAGAGTATGTAAACACTTTCTGCCGCAATACATGCACTTATTTCTCTGCATCAATACACCTCTTACTCTGCTTAGAGCAGCATCTATACTGTAGGAAGTGAAGGTTGTAGCAGATTCTGCGGTAGAAGAATTAGGCTTGACTGCTTACTTTCCGCACATATTCCTTTGTATTATCTCTTCACCTCTTCATCCTTTCTTGTTGGGTTCTTCTTCGTTATGATGTTCTACATCTCTATAGAATGCTCAAAATTGGCTCCTTGGATTCTTTGACTCTTCTTTCTCTTTGCGTTTACACATCTTCATTTCTTTTGCTCAAAACAAAGCATAGAGCTAAAATTGCAAGCCCTTATCATAGTAGAGTACTCTTTCATTTGCTGATAAGACTTTCTGCTGTGTTGAAGAACACACGTATTCTTTGGCAAGATGAAGTTTCTACGGAGAAAGATGTTGGGCCTTGTGGAAAGGCAAGTTTCTTTTAGTGATGATGTATTTGTGGAAAGCCTCCTTATTCGGAGCTGCTACTGACATGGGCAAATGTGTTGTTGCAATAGTAGAGGACCTTTTAGCCCCCAAGATCATCAATACTCTTGTACCTTTGCTGTTTGCATTGCGGGTTGTTTCTGATCCTCCAATAAATTATTGTTTTGCTGCAAAATTGATCTTTCTGCAAAAGTGACTGAGTCTGCCACTCATTTTAAGGTGCCTACAAGTGGTGCCACTATAGATATTTTTCCAAGGGGAAATGAGGATACTCTCATGAGAAATCTTCACTTTTTAAACATTCTAAACATTTCTTTTGTCATTTTGCCACAGCAACTATTAATTCCTTCGTGGTTGCTTTTTTTTTTTTTTTTCTTTAACATATTCTTCTTGTCATTCTGCCATAGGCTTTAGTCATCTTTTGTCTATATGTACGACTGCGCTCTTGAGCCTCTTCCCTCCTTTCATCAAGCCCCTCTAGGTCTTCGCATCTTTCTGCCGCAAAGACTTCCTTTTCTTTTACTTTCTACTGCATCTGCATAACTCTCAGGAATGGAGTCATTACTTCTACCGAGCTCATTACCTCTATCCCGTAGACCTATGAAAAAGGGTGAAAACCCTGTGGCTGACTTTGGTGAATTTCTCTAGAGCGTCTGGCAGATGCATTGCCTATCCTCTTGTATACTCTTGGCTCATTTTGCTGATGATCTTTAAGCCCCCAAGTCTGGAAGGGCCATGGGGTGACCATGCTGTGTAAGTTCTGTGGATAAGTGTGAATCAAGTTGGCCTGTAGTTGGCAGCTGTGGCATTTTTTTTTTTTTTTTTTACAAATTCTGCCATGTCTCTCTTCATGGTAGGCTAGTAGTAGCCCATTTGCAGCAGGCACCTGTAAAACTTTTTCTTCCCTTAGTGTTCCCCACACTCTCCTGAGTGCACTTCTTTCATCATCTCTTTTGTTTCTTCAGGGACCCAGACATCTTAAAAGGTTCCCATCATACTCTTTCTTGAAAAAGACTGTATTTTGCAGGAAGTAACGTGTTGCCAACCTCTTAAGCTTGTATCTTTCACTGTGTTTTTGTGGCAGGATGCCTTTTGTTAAGTACCATATGAATGGGCTTCTCCAGTCTTTGCTGATGAACACAGTGTAACTTTTCTCTTTGTCTGCCGCAAGCTGGCAGGTCCCACATTAGGTTTGGACTTAATCTGCATCTTTACCCATACTTGGCCAATAAAAGTTTGCCCTCTAGAGTCTGCGGTAAAGGTTGACTTCCCCGCAAGATCTGTAAGTCTTGTCATATACTTCTTTTAACTTTCTTTGGGCTTCCTCCTGCCGCACACACCTGGACAATATACCACCCGGCATCCTGCGGTACAATTCTTCTCTCACCAGGACGTAGTCTTTTAATACTTTTAGTTTTGCGTCATTTCCTTCCTTCATCAAAGCTTCTTTTATGGAGATCTACTAGTCCCCTCCACACTGTTTTTCTTTGAATCTTTCTTTCAGCCTCTCAATTATGGACTCTTTTCTCTTGCCGACCTCTACTCTGGTGCTATCCCCTTCGAACATTATTTGCAAGACTAGTGCGGCCAAAGCATTGGCAAACTGATTTTCATTCATTAGAGCATGTTCTATTTCAAAAGTTGAAAACTTTTCTTCCATCTTCTGGGTCATTAATGCACCAATGTTACATGAATTGGTGGCTAGGTAGAGTAACAATGGCTTTTTACAGATTGGGGCTTGCATAGTAGGAAGGTTCATCATGATCTGTTGTAGCCTGTTGAAGGCTGCTTGCTGTACTTCTTTCCTTATAGCTTTGCCCCTTTTGTCTCAGCATGGAACACCCTGGCAGGCAGTATGGAATGCCCTGGCAGGTTGTGTGGAACACCCTGGCAGGCTGGGCTACTAGCTTGGCCTCATGGTCCACTTGCACAGTAGGAAGGTTCATCATGATCTGCTGTAGCCTTTCGAAGGCTGTCTGCTGTACTTCTTTTCTTAAAACTTTGCCCCTTCTATCTTAGCGTGGAATACCCTGGCAGGCAGTGTGGAACATCCTGGCAGGCAGTGTGGAACATCCTGGCAGGCAGTGTGGAACACCCTAGCAGGCAATGTGGGACACCCTGGTAGGCTAGGCCACTAGCTTGGCCTCGGGGTCCATATTCGATGTATGCACTATTAACCCAGGATCCCATCCTGGCATTTTTACTGTAACCCCATGTGAAGAGATCTTTGAATTCTTTTAGCAACAATATCAATTTTGATTTTTCTTTTTCTGTCAAACTTGCACTAATTGAGATGGGCCTTGGTCATTGTGAAATAGACCATAGGTCAACTTCCTCCATTTCTTCTTCTGCCACAACCGATACATCCTTTTCTGCCACAACTTCTTTGTTTTTCACTTCATTACTCTCCTCCTCCAAACGTTCTTGAACCACGCAACACATCAAGCTTTTGTAGAAGATATATGATGTTGCTGCTTCATATTGATACTCTAAGCACTTTGCGGCAAGCTTTCTAAATTTGCTGCAGAATGGGCCTTAGCCTCCCAGCATGTAAGACAACTGGATGAGTCTTTAGCTTTTTTGAAGAAGACTTCCCAATTTTGTCGTAGAATAAGACAACCTCAAGTATACGAGAATAAGCCCTTAGCTTTCAGCAGGAGGCTTCCCATGTTTGCCGCAGAATGAGCTTTAGCCCCCAGTATATGAGACAAACAGATGAGTTTGATATCACCTTCTCTTGGTGTTGATGCTCCATCATGTGGTTCATGCATTCTTCAATAAAATTTAGATGCCATGGATTTACAAGTTGCCATATTGTAGAAATTCTTCGTTTCTAGAGAATTTGGGAAAAAGTTACTTCCTAAGCATGCTTTGACTTTGTTCCTTTACAAGCCCAATTGCTTCCCCTGTATTTTATGCTATATATGATTGTGGCTATAGCTCTTCTGCAAATTCTTTCTAAAGACTTGCGATCATGGCTCCTTTGCGAGTTTGATTGAGTGTAGCCCCCATTATGGGCTTTTGCCAAGAACTCACAACTATGGTTCCTTTGTTGGCTTTTAGCCAAGAATTCATAACCACGACCCTTTTGTTGGCTATTGCTACCAAGACCCATATTTCATGGGTTTCTTCTTCGCTTGCTTTGAGTAAGGGCATATTTAGATGGAGCTTGCTACGTCTCTTGCTTCATGGTTGGCCAGTAATAGTCAAAAGTCAGCGGCTTCTAATATAGAATTTCCCATGACGTGCCAACATCCTCCTAGGACAGCATGCTTCTTTATTCTTATGGCAGAATGCCCTTGCAGCAGAACACCTTCAATAAAAAACCACGTAATAGCTTTCTGCGGTAATAAGATAAGCAACTCTATTCACGGTAGGATGTGAGTCAGCAATTGTTTCTGCACTTTGTTTCAGAGTTCTTCCAAGATGAGACACGGGCATCAATGAGCTTCATGACTTAAAGAGTGATGGTGGAGTTGCATAGTTTGTAGAACAAGTGATCTGATACATTCTTTTTTAGAAACATCATAAAGATAATGATCATTAATGCCACTCTAGGCATAAATCTTCTGAGGTGCTTCAAAGAAAAATTCTTAATTCTTCAAGGTTATTGAATCGGTTTGCTAGACCCAATAATGGACGAAGAGCAGTTTGCAAGCAGCTTGTAAATTTGGGCTTCTTTATGGAGAGTATGCAATTACTGAGTGGTTGGCTTCATCCCAAGGTCTAGATTTAATTTGGACACTTCACCACCATATCACATGCCTTCAATGTATGCTTTGGTTGAAAGCGGATGTTTAGTTATTGCCGAATTGATTACTTCTCCCTCCTCCCTTCATTGATACTGATATATTTGCTAATGTAGTAGCAAAAAATTTATTCGGCAAAAGTGAATATGAAAGGCTTTGTATGCACCTCTCTTACCTTGAGAACAAATCTCAAATTTGTTGTGCTGAATTTTGTTGTAAGGTATTCTGTGAAAAGGACTGCTGGAATTCAATACAAAATTCTGCTACAAAATATTCTGCTACAAAATATTTTGCCGTGAACAGTCTGCCAAAGAACAGTCTGCCGTGAACAGTTTGCCAAAGAACGTTCTGGAATTCAACAGGTTCTACTATGAACAGGCTGCCGAAGGATCTGTACTTTCTGCCATGAAATTTCTGCGAAAGGACATTTTACACTTTTGGAAAAGTCTGCTAAGGGATACTTTGCGGAGGAAATAGTGATTTGCAATGGTATAGTAATGATGAAAGTTTTCCTTTGACCGTCGTAGCTTCACTTTTTTTTTTTTTTTTTTTTGTTTCTAGCTTTTGGTTCTTTGAGGAGGGAGTAGAGCTAGAATCACTAGCATTAAAAAAAATGATTTAAACCTTGTGAAGGAATGAAGGGATTTTTCTACTTTAAGTGCTGGACCTGAAGGTGGAGGTGGAAAGAGTTTAGAAAGCTTCTAGTGCTTCCTTAAAATAAATGAGAGCAAAAAGTGGTGGAACTCTTGGTTTTGCATGTTTGAATAAGTTGCTTGCCACATGTCTCACATGCATAACAAGGAAAACAAGTGGCATTTATAGGATAGGAACAAGTGGCATTTTTGTTGTAGAACTCAATGGTGTTGTAGTGATATTTTGCTACTGCATTTTTGAGGCAATGCCATTGAACTCTACTATGGTATTGTGGTATTTTACCACAACATTCTGCTATAAAATTCTGCTCAAGATACTGTTTTGTTTAAATGTTACTGTATTCTGCCACAAAATTCTGCTACGAAACTGTCCTGCTGTAACACTGTTGGATTCTGCCATAGTACTATCCTGCTATAACGTTGCTATATTCTGCCACAGAATTCTGCTACAGCACTGTCCTGCTGTAACGTTGCTATATTTTGCTACAGAATTCTGCTACAGTATTATCCTGCGGTGACGTTGTTGTATTCTACCGCAGGATTCTGCTATGACGTTTTGGATACTTTCCTGAGAGTATAACTTGCAAGGTTTAAGAACATCTGCATGTCTTGCTTTGGTAAGGACTTGGAAACATGTTTGTGAGGGAGAAATATCTCATTCTCCCCATCTTGATCCCAACTCCCCAGTGGAGTCGTCATTTTAATGTAGGGGCCTTTTTTGTTATGCGTTGGGCTGGGCTACCTGCCGCAGTAGTAGGCCCGAGTATTCTGAGTAAGAGAGTTGAGACCGGTCCAACTAGAACTCAACTTGGGCCGGCTTGTGCGTAAACATTGAGTCCAAGTCCAAGGGAAGACGCTGCAAAGTGGGCTTATCCTTTGTTCCTGCCACAGGAACTTTTCTCCAATTTTTTCCGTAGGATTGACTTTTTTGCTGTGCAGCAAGACTTTCTATCGTGCAGTAAAACCGTCTGCTGTGCAATAAAAGTTTCTGCTATGCAGTGAAGCTGCCTGTCATGCTTTAAAGCTGTCTGCCGTGCTTTAAAGCCTTTTACAATGTGAATGACCACTCTTTGTTTTTACTGCAGAAACATTTTTCCATTTCCTTGGCCTGGCTTGTGCCTAAGCCACACCACGTTTGCTAAAATCTGTTTATAAGCTCACAGCAGGCAGAGTCATTGTTAAGAGGTTATGGCAGGCAGACATAATATAGAAAACGTAAAGAAAATGCAGTCACCATTTTTGCCACAATAAATAGAGTAAATGGCTCAAATGGCCTCACGTTCAAAGAATAAAACATAAACAAAAAGTAGAATGGGGTTAGTAGAATCAAAGGAATGGGTCTGCCACACCAAGTATTACCACAGGACTCTAACCAAGAAAGGGAAAACTGCTCCCTCAATGCAAGAAACTTCAAAGGCGAAATTAATTCCTTTGAGAGATCAGCCCCAAATGGTATGTGCTCGGGTATAAGTCGTATTTTCCTTCAATAGAGAGCAAGGCTATTGAGGGAGAGAGGGGGTTAACCCATTTAGGTGCATGCCTGCCATAAAACGCTCTGTTTTTCCTTCTTCCTGTTCTGTTCTTTTGTTCTATCTTTTCTCTCTGTTTTCTTTCTTAGAATTCTTGTCTTTCTTTTCTTTTTTGCTTTCTTTCTTTCGTTCTTTTCTTTTGTTTTCTCCTCTTTGTTTTCTCTTTTCCAATTCGTCCTCCGTTCTTTTGTTTTATCTTTGCTCTCTGTTTTTTCTTTCAATTCCCTCATCTTCCTTCCTATACACAGCTACGGGTCCCTTATATAGAGCCTGCCATGACCGATTTTACTGTTCTAGCCCTTTCATGGCCCTGTCTGATATGGGAACCTTTTGCCGACCACTTACCGAGTCAATGGTTCTAACTACCACCATTGACCTGTGGCTTTCAAACAATGACGGTTCCTTTTCTACTCGTCCAGTGTGTACCCTCTCCCTCTCGGTCTCTCATGGCATGTACCCAGTGGTTCTTACCCAGCCTTACCTCTTTTGGGTGGCATGTCATCCCAGCAGAACTGTGCCACCGAAAGAGCCTGGGCAAGAAACACAAGAATAGGTTTCCACTACTCTCCCCACCGCCAAACCGTACCTTCTCCCATGACCTCACCTTTTCCCATAGTGGCTGGGTATAGGCTGGTGATGTCTGTGTCGTACGAATGCTTTACCTTCTTGATGTTTCATACGTTTGCCGAGGTCTGAAAATGGGTGCGCATATCCTGCCCTGCGCTTTTTGGCCTTTTCTGGTGTGGATTGCATCTTCGGCAGGCCAACGTTTATGACTTGTCCATTTCTTTGGAGAGTTGGGCCTTGTTAGATCATTGGGCCTCCCTTTAGTTTGGGTGTTTGCTTCGTGGCTTGGCATCTCCTGCCGTACCAGATTGCTATGCCTGCTACTTATCTCAATCCTGCTGGATCCTTTTGGGCCTGTCGTGTCTTTTTCTTCTTAGTTTTCACGCCTATCTTTTTTTATACAAAAGGATTTGGGCCTTTGTGGGCCAAATGATGTTGACTGGAGCAAAATGGTCTTGGGCTCAATTTATCTTCATTTGCCAAAGCAATCCTGCCAGAGAACTGTATTTTGCGGTAGATTTGCATTCTGCGGCAGACTTGTATTTTGCGGCAGATTTGTGTTCACTTGCACTTCTTTCTTTGGAAATTTCTTACTCTTCGGTCTTCTTGGTGGGTCTTTGGGTACAAATTTGCAAAAAATGGGCATCAACAAAGGCAAACTTGAAGAGGAGGAAAATCTTAAGTGAAGGCACATATGACAACTGTGGGCAAGAGGAAGAATCAGTCTTACATTCCATATGGGAGTGCTCAAAGTTTAACCCAATCTGGGATGCCATAACAAAGTTTTCTTTTCGCCAAGTTCTCTTATTTGCAGATATAAAAGAGTTGCTCCTCTATGTCTCAAACGGATGTAATAAGGTGGAATTAATGGTGGTCATTATGTGGAACATTTGGTTTCGTAGAAATCAGTTGAGAATGAGCAACAAAGATCACTCAATATTGCAGGTGATTCCAACTTCCCAACAAGCCTTACTGGACTATCAACGGTCAAGAAACATGCAACGAACTCAAAGGGTCAACCCACTGCCAACCCAAGTTGCATGGACCCCTCCACCTGATGGCTGTGTAAAAATCAATTTCGACGAAGCAATATTCAATGACATAAACAAGGCAAGCCTAGGAGTAGTTATTCAAGACAGCTTTGGTTAGTTGTTGGCTTCACTGTCGGAGCAGATTCAACTTCCTTTCTCTTCGGATCTGGTGGAAGCAATGGCAGCAGCGAGAGCTCTTTCCTTTGCTGCAAAACTCAGCTTCTTAAGGTTCATCTTAGAAGGAGATTCAGAACTCATAATAAAAGCTTTACAGAGCAAGAAAGACTCCTTGGCTCCCTTTGGTCACATTTTGGAGGCAACCAAAATTACAACAGAGGTCAACCGTGTTTCATTTACCCACATTCGTAGAATTGGCAATGCTGTTGCTCATAACCTTGCAAAACATGCACGACATGTTGCAGGTTTACAGGTGTGGATGAAAGATGTTCCTCCACACCTCTATTCTATAATGTTATCAAACCATGTTTGATTTAGCTTAATGAAATTAAATTCTTGATTCTCAAAAAAAGAAAAAAAAAATTGACTTTGTAATATTTTGCCACATAAGTTTTGGTAGTACTACAATTTTACACATCATTTTTTTATTAATTTATTTATTATATCAAAAAAAGATTTTTAAACTAACTACTACTTAGCAAAGTCACACAATTCTTTTTATTTATTAATATACGTAAGCCAATAAAAAAGAGTTTTAGCCAACTACTACATTTCATCTTCAATCCTCAAGGTATATTTTACATGAATTTCTCCTTATAGTTACTTTTGTTTTTCAAATTATTTCTTTAATATTCTATGCTTGTGTATCTTTTTTTCTTATTTTTACTTCCATAGCCTATGTACTTATGTATGTTCTTTCATATTTTATTAAGAACCAAACTTCTTGAAACCACATGTTTGTTATGGACTCCCAATATAATTGAGTAATTTTTGATAGGGGTAAATTTCAGGGTAGACAGATTGAATTAACGAAGTCATACTTTAGAGACAAGGTAACTAGAAGAGACGGTACAGTTGGTCTAACAAAGATAGTAGACAGATTCGTGATCCAAATGGAAAGGTAAGGAGATGGATAGACACTTTTTGAGTGAACAGATAAAAAGGAGACGGTCTGTTGAAGCCACGTGTCACCCTTATGGCATCTACATGGCACCCATGTGGCATGGGTAGTCTCCAAGAATTATGGTATGGAAATCTCTTGCACTCCATGCCCCACCATAATTATAGGAATCCCTGTAAGGAAATAATCCTGTAAATTGCGAATATTGGTGAAGATCTCCCGTACATGGAAAGACCCTCTCCACCAAGAAATTAAGGTCGGCTCTACACTACTATAAAAAAAATCTCGAACCCTCACAAATCAAGGTACATGTAATTCTCCCAGCTCTAGCACTTTAGACTCCTAGATTTGTAGAAATTCTCTCTAACTTAACATTCAAAGGGTATTTGGCCAGTACCACACCGGCACTCTCTGCAAAGTCTTCTTTATTTTTGTTTCAGAGGTTTTGTCTAGAGCACGCGAGGACTATGCAGCTCACTGACGATTTTCACCATCATTAATTTTGAATTTTGATTCAAATGTAGTCAGTTTCCATAGATATTTAATTGTTGCAGTTAATGTGAATGTGATCCATTAGTATTTAAAACCAGTACCAAATGATTGGCTAAGATATGATTAAACTAACCAATTTTGAAGGGTCATTTTTTGTTCAAAAAATTCAAAGAAGTAAAAAACATGAGGACAAATGATGGTTCCAATTAGCTTAGATATTACAACTTATATAACTGCAAGTCTGCAACAATTTAATATCTATGGAAATAGACTCCATTTGATCAAAATTTAAAATTACTTAACTATTCCTGCACTAATAAAAACACGTTCTATAGCCACCTTTTTTTAACCGACTGCAGCTAATCTATTACTGTGTTTTTAAGGAACACAACTTAATGCAATGACCTATAGCTGTGTTTTTAAAATGCAGTTATAGGTTAAGTCTATAACTACATTTCTAAGTGTTTTTAGCCTCGTTTTTTGGAAGGGTCTATTGCAACGTTCGAGAAGTATGGCTATAGGTCCATCCGTAAATAATATAAAATAAAAAAAAAATAAAAAACACAAAATAACTATTACGGCACTTTTGAAGCGTTGCAATAGGTCTTGTGGAAAATTTAGACCTATTATGGCGCTTAGAAAGTGCTGAAATAAGTCTTGCCTGAATAATTTTTTTTTTTACATAGATAGCTAGTTACATTAACTGCATAAACTAGCTGATATATATATATATATATATATATAGTTAGTGCTTTTGTTGCCAAACAATATGTAAATAACAGGAGTATTATTTGTATTTGAACATCAATCATTTTAATAGATGACATCAATATCAATGTTCACCCTATAACTAATGTACTGAGCCTATTGAACATGTTGCAGTCGCAAGCAATAGGGGCGCCAGTAAGCATGCAGTGGTATATGAAAAAGTCTATAGTAGTAAAGATGAGACTCCTATAACTACCTAAGCAGGAGAGAACATTGTAAGTACTATTTGTATCTTATATCTTACGTGGAACTGTTTGTATTATTTATAGAAAGTAATATGTTATTTAGTTCTTTTGGGAAAACAGGCTAGGATGAAAGAAATTCTGAATGAAGAGGGCACACAATGACAAGGAGAGAGTAGTGGTGGAATCCTATGGTCAAAAGATGATGCATTCGCTCAAGTGATGGGTCCAAAGTGCAGTGGATGGGTACGTGGGGTAGGTTTTGGACGAACCCCATCAAGAAGAAGTGGGAGAAACCTTTCATAGTATACCTTGAATACACCACCGTCTAATGAAACGTCCTAAAGGGTTACGGAATTGGAGATTGCGCTTGCATCTACAAGGGAGCAACTAGCCCAATTAGATGCAATGCATAAAGAGTAACTAGCCTAATCAAATGTGATGCATGCAGAGAAATTGGAGAAGGAGAGGAGAGAAGGGACGAAATGCAAAAAATGATATGTTGCAAATGAAAGGAATGTTGGCTAAATTTAGCACATATGTGCGCTCTTCATTTCTTTCTCAAGTACCAAAAAAATTTAATTTAAGGAAACTTAACTTATTGCAATGTGTTGGAAGGAAATTAGTTGTATTGTGTTCTTTTTGGCTATTTCGTATGAACACTATTATGTGATATTAATATTATGCCCTTATTATATTCAGGATGACGATGATGATGATTTTGAGGATTGATGAGTACTCTCCAGTTGCAAGAAGTATACATCAATGTATAAAATAGGATAGTTAAGTTAGTTCTTACATTTTTGAGTTTAAGGAGTACTAATACTTAGTTATTTACTTATCTCCTAAATGTATAATGTAGGATAGTTAACTTCTTTAGACATTTGGATTGTCTTCTTTAATTTAGCATTTCAATCTATTAACTCGTATTAATGTATTTATTTGAATGAATAATGCATTAATTTGATAGGTTGGTCTTTCAACTTATTTATTTAGTAATAAATGTTTTGGACATATATAAACAGGTTGATAAAACTGTCTAACAGGTTGCTACACAGTTTTGTAGAAAAAAAAATTTATAATTTGCCCAAGAAAAGAAAACCTATAGCAAAATTTTAAAAAAATATACCTATAGTTGCGTTTATTAAATGCAGCTAAAGTCAATATTAAAAAAAAAAAAAAAAAAAAAAAACCCTAGAGCCACATTTTTTAAAATGCGGCTATAGATTAAAGACCTATAGTTGTGTTTAGTAAACACAGCTAAAATAACCCCCCTATCTGCATTTTTAAATTGTGGCTAAAACAACCCCTATAGCCGTGTTTTTAAAATGTGACTATAGGTTAAAAATCTATGCCGACGCTTTTAAAAATGCGGTTATAGACCTATTGGTCTATTGCCACAATATATAGGTGACACAACAAGACGCGGCTATAGAAAACCCAGATATAGCTTAAATGGACCTATACTAGCGTTTTTAGGAGCTACAGTCATGTTTTAAAAACACGACCATAGACTAGTTTGTTGTAGTGTCGAGTCTCAATACACATAGTATAGGACAATCCTCTGCAATTGTTTTTTAATGTTAATTCTATTGGTATGTAGAAGGGAAGGGAAAGGTCGGCTAAGAGGCAGGAATTGCAAATATGTATATTTAAATTTTGATTTATATTACTAAATAAGGTATTAGTATCTCCTCTTCTTTATTTGTTAAATATGATCATGAAACAAGTTATAATTAATTGATGAATGTTCAATGTGATTGACCAAGAATTGAACTTTATTGTTGTTGTTGTTGTTCAATTTCCTATTGATATTGATTGTGCTTGTTGAAGAAGATAACTGTTAATTGGGTGTACCCCTAAAATTGATGTTAATGCAATTCATAAAAACCAATTTGGCTTAAATATGCTTTTAAAACTGAATTTAGTGTTAAAAATGTTGAACAAACTTATGCTATCTCGAAAACTCATGAGAGAGGTTGTTTATATATTGTAATCAAAGATGGTGATGTAATCAAAGATGGTGATGTAATCATAATACCATTGTATCTTTATGGTATTAACATGGTATGATTACACCTTAAATCAATTTTGTGCCAAGTCATCATCACCATCTTCATCATGTCCAAACCACTCTTCATTGTAAGGGTAGTAAGGATCTTTTGTAACAGAACCTTCAGAGGACCTTTCATCATCCAAACTAGCTTTTTCTGCTTTTAACATTTTGATGAGAGCATTGAGAGCTTCAGGGTCCTTACGGATTTCATCCAAAGGAGAACTCACTTTTCTAGGCTTAGCTGATGATTTAACAGTTTTAGAAGAGGAAGCAGGTGCCTCAAGGACAGGGGATTGACCAAGTGAACGATCTTTAGCAATGGGGAGAACATCTGGGGATGAATAATCTCTGGAGATAGTAGCAATAATTCATTGAACATGCGGGAATTTACCCCACCATTTCACGTACCAATGCCTAGAGAGAATATCACCATCTTTTTCATATTGCCATTTTAGTATCCATGGTATCTTGAAACGTTTAACAAAGTGTAGCAAAGGAGGAAACTTAGCACCATGAGCATTAACCTTGTAAAATTTCTTGAAACATTCAAAAGCATTAAGTAATGGTCCAGGAAATATTTCATCAAGAGGGCCATGTTGAAACCACCAACGGATGAACCAGAGAGGCAGAGATCCAGTGAAATTTTTATCAAAGTTAACAATAAGGTTTGTAATCAATAGTGTTGTAACAAAAATTTTTATCAAATTTTAATAGTGTTGTTCTCATGTGTTTGCGTGATGCTAGATTTAAGGTGTTTAAAGACAGCATCCTTGGTATGATTACTGCTTCATTGTATGATGGTCCTATTTATTTTAACTGTTATCCCGATCTTACTCTTGCTTTAGATGATCCTAATATTATTAAAGCCTTGACTCCGAATATTGCTTCTTCTGGTTATATCATGGATGAATGTAGTAAACCTTTTGCTTTGATCTACTGTATTTATTACAGATTGTTGGGTACTCAGTTAAATCCTGGTTGTTTAAATCATAGAGAACCTTCTGGTAAAACTATGTTAATTCAATGTTCAACTCCTGATGCTAAAGTTCAAGTTCCAAAAATGATCCAATGGCAAAATGTTAAGCTTCCTAATGAATGGTTGTTGGAACAAGAATCCCCTATTCCCAAACCTGTTTTTGATGAGCTAGATTTCACAAATATTCAACAATATCTTGATGGTACTATTAAAATAAGCTTTCAAAATGTTCAACCACCTTTGAGGATCAACGAAGTAAGACATTCCTTTGCTGGATCTGAAAGTATTTCAAAAAGAGATCAAGATCTCAATGATTTTTTACAAAAGAATTTTGAAAAACCTTCTGATTTGAAATTAAAAGGTGTTTCAACTGATAAATCCCAAATCAGCTCTGTTTACTATTCTACTAAACCTGAATCTTCCTCTCCATATGGCAAACCTGCCAATGAAGATGATGAAGATACTGGATCTATTTCTCCATCTAGTTCTGATTTTCCTCCTATTGATAATAATGTTAGCAGATTAAGAACATTGACTGTTTTGAACAAAGATGATTTTGAAATTGATATGGTCTCTTTATTCAATGAGTTCATGCTTTCAAAAAATAGACCAAAAAGAAAATATTTTCAAAATAATTTTGCTCAATCTGAAAAAGACCGTGTTAAAAGAAAATGGAAAGAAAAAATGCTTCAATTGAAAAAGCATATCTTATTCTTTGATTTTCTTGAAAATTATTATGTTTCAAAAGATGAAGTTTCAAAAAATCATTTGAACGTGATAAAGAAATCGAATTTTGTTAAAGATGACAAAACCATTGTCAGGTCTAGTCATCCACCTCTTGATATTATTTTGGTAACTGTTGATAAAACTGATGTTAAAGCTACTCCTTTCAAAATTGCTGATGACAAGACTCCTATTGTTAGTCTTATTGAACAAAACAATTTTACTAATGAATCTTTGCATGTTATTGGTCAACAGCTTGACCGTATCGAAGAAAAAATTGTTGAAAAAACTGTTGAAAAGTCTGCTTCTGTTGAAAAGCCTGTTTCAGTGAAAACTGATAAGCCTTTGATTAATCTACCCACTCTTGATAACAAATTCAAGTTTAAAACTTCTCAATCCAAAACTTTGGATATTGTTGAAAAAATGCTTGATAATTTAAAAGTTAAAACTAAAGGTACTTCTACAAGTCCTCATGCTACTCGCACTATTTCAAAAAATGAAAAAGAAATTATTTTTGATGAAAATACAGATTCTGATACTGTTTCCTCTGTTTCTGCTAAAAAGGTTTTTGATGATTTTTCAGAAATTAAAAGATTTGTTGGAAGTTCTTCCAAACCCATGTTTCTCACAAAAAATTGGTATTCAAGACCTACTCCTCCTGATATTCAGTTTGAAGAAAGACCTTTTCAAACTCAATTTTCAGTTTCTGCTGATAAAATTTATGAATGGAATATTGATGGATTTTCTGAACAATAAATTATTAACAAAATGGGACATATGTCTATGGTTAGTATTGCTTATCAAAAAAATCATGATTTAGATTAACCTGAAATTGTTGACTTGCTTGCTACTGGTTTTTCTGGTACTCTTCGTGGTTGGTGGGATTCATATCTCACAGAAGACTCCAGAGACTCTATTAAACATGCTGTTAAAAAGAATGATGAAGGTTTGCCTATTTTTTATGATCGTATTGGTCGGGGTATTCCTGATGGTGTTAATACCTTGATTTATACTATTATCAAACATTTTGTTGGTGCTCCATCTAATGTTTCATCTCGAATTTCTGATTTATTGAATAATTTGAGATGTCCTACTATGTCTGATTATAGATGGTATCAAGATGTTTTCCTTTCCAGAGTGATGCAGCGGAAAGACTGTTACAAACCTTATTGGAAAGAAAAGTTTATTGACGGTCTGCCTCCTATCTTTGCTCATAAGGTAAAACAAGAATTAATTGGGAAAAATGATTCTATTGATTATGATAATTTAATCTATGGTGATATTTTAAGCACTATTAAAAAACTTGGTATTAATATGTGCCATGATGAAAAACTGTTAAAACACCAATTAAAAAATAAAAGAAAAGCTAAATATGAAATGGGTAATTTTTGTGAACAATATGATTTACCCCCAATTGCTCCTTCTCGACAAAAGGGTAAAAAACATGATAAAAGTAACAAAAAATACAAAACTAATGTTAATGATTTCTATGCTAAAAAGAAAAATGTTTCGAAAAAATATGTTAACCAAAAAACTGGAAAAGGTAAATGTTTCAATTGTGGAAAACCTGGTCATTTTAGTAAAGACTGTAAACAGAAACCTGGTAAATTGAAAAACAAGTTCAACATGTTAAACATTGGAACTAATGATCAAGAAAAATTATTCAGAATCCTTGAATCAAACAATTCGTCTGATTCCTTAGAAGATAATTTTTCTTCTTCAACTAATTCTTGCTATCAATCTGCTGATGAATCTTCAGATTCCCCTAATATTAAACTTGGTTGTAAAGATTCATGTTGTAATGTTATTAACTCTGTTAATGTTCTCACTAAAAGTGAAGAAAATGAAAATTTGTTGATTAAATTGATAAGTCAAATTGAAAACCCTGCTTTACAAAAAGAATATTTGGATACCTTTAAGAAAAACTTGTTAAAAGAAGAAACTAGTAAAAAATTTAAATCAACCATAAGTTTTGAAAAAACTTTGGAAAGATTTAATAAAAAGAAATCCAAAGACTTAACTATTAACGATCTTCAACATGAAATTAATATTGTTAAACAAGAGATAAGTGAATTAAAAAATGATTTTCAAAATATAAAAAATGATAACCATAATCTTAAACAAGAATTGTTAATGTTAAAACTTGATAAAAATATTGATCAAAACAAATTTGATAATGAACAAGATGAGCACAAAGATGGAAATGAATCCAGTCAACAAGCTCTTCCTTCTGATAAAGGTAATATTGATGATTCTCAACTTGCTTTTATTAACAACATATTTCCTCCAAAATGGTTCACAAAAGTGAAAATTGTTGTTTCCAATGATTATTGTTTCATTGTTATTGCTATGATTGATTCTGGTGCTGATAAGAATTGTATTCAGGAAGGATAATTCCTCCTAAATATTTTGAAAAATCAACTGAAAGAATGGTTTCTGCTAATGGTTCCCGAATGAAGATTAAATATGAATTGAATGATGTTAATATTTGTCATAATGATGTTTGTTTCAAAATTCCTTCTATTCTTGTCAAGAATATGACTGACAAGGTGATTCTTGGATTACCATTTATTAATGCTTTGTATCCCTTTCTTGTTGAACATGACGGAATTACTACTGATCCTTTTGGTCAAAAAGTAAAATTTGAATTTGCTTCAAAACTTGAAATTGATATTAATAATGCTTTAGATTTGTCTTGTGATTTTCTTATTGATAAATCTATTCATGAACCTCAGATGAGTTCGTATTTTCAAGGTAATACTAGTAGTAATAAATTGTTAACTATTACCAATATTCCTAATATTTTTAATGATTCTTTGTAGGAATCTGACAATGAAGCGAGGATAGATACCACTAATAAGTGGGATAATAAAAATAATATTTATATTTATACCACTAGTAAGTGGATTATTATGGCTCCCTCTTCTTCCGAAAGGAAAAACAAGGGAAAAGCTCCTATACAGGACTATTCTCAAAATGAAAGGCTCCCATTAGGAAGACCTTTTAAAATGCATGAAGGCGCATCTTCTGGGATAAAACCCAGTAGATCAACATCCCTTCAGGAATTTGTTCCGACAACAGTGACTTATTCCAGTGGTGATATGATGATTGCCTTACAAGAAGTCTTATCCAGATCCTTACAGTTTCATAATGGTGTTTATAGTGAATTACTAGATTCCATTAAATTTATTCTTGATAATCTCTATGCTGCCTTTACTAAAGACCAATATTCCCTGTTTGAAAAAACCCTCCATGCTCTCGAAATTCACCCTGTTAACCTTACTGCTCAAAATGATGCTTACCTCTATGCCAACCTTATTTCAGAAACCAACCCTATTTCAGAAAATGATCATGTTCCAGAAAATAGACTCTTAGAGTTCGCCTTGATAACTACATTAGTCAACTCTTTGGCAAAGAGGATATCCATTCAAAGGATAAAATGACTTTAATGGGCACTAATTTTGCTAGACTAAGTCTTAAGACCCAATCTCAGCTAAGAAGTGCTGTTGCCAACTTGCCTATAGACATACAATTTTGTATTCTAGAAAGCAAGGCTATGTTTGGATCTTTTGATCTATGGTTCACATGTTTCAAGAAACTTGTTACAGCCACTATTCCTGATCCTGATGAATTGGATGAAGGAGATAATGTGTTCATCCAGTTAGAATGGGAAGAACACTTTGGAAGTACTCTCAGGGTGTATGAAAAGAAACACCCATTTCCTGGTCTTTTAATTAATTATGATGACAGTCCATTTATTATTGATGGTCCATTTGCTGATACTCCTGAAGATGATGATAATACTGATCCTGATCCTAACTGGCTTTCTCGTATATTTGAATATGGCTTTATCAGGTTCCTAAAATTAACAAGCCATCATCAAGCCAGCCACCTTCCACAAATAATTCAGGATGCTATCAAAAGATTTCCTAGTCCTTCTGTTTTTATTAGATGCTGGAGTACTTTGCCAAAATGGGAAAGAGATAATTGGATGAATGTCCAGCCTTCTAAGCATCTTGTTCTCATAAATGGACATACTCACCAAGGACCATGGTTTGAAGGAAATTCTCATTTGTCCTTTAATGATCCTAATGCTCTGGCTGAATGTTGGAGTAATTATTTCAATAACCAGATTATTGAGGTGGCTCAAAATTTATGGAAAAATTATCATTTCATTGGCAGTACTGATCGAATTTCTATTTTTGGTCCTAGGCCATATGTTGATACTATTGCTCGGATGCGGATAACTAATCACTGTAATCCAAGGAGCCTACTCATCCCGGGAAAAAGACCAGTGTTTGAACCAATATTATATTGTGGATACTGCAATAGATATGCTATTTACCATGACCATCCATGCAATTCTCCACAAAGCCCTTTTGATCCATTTGATGGATACCTATCTGATGCTCATTCTACTGATTAAATTTGTGACATTATTACTCTCACTAATAAAGTTATTTTCTTGATTCTCCCATTATCAAGAACTGTTTTAGTCAAGATTCCACTGACCCCTTGCAGAAAATGTTACAATATTCACGTGCTCCTCAGCAATTCACTGTGTTTTCTCATAATATTCCTATTCAAGACCATGTGTCTGACAAAATTGATGATTGGTGTTCTTTCACTTTGGCTTGACAAGGCATGCGTACAATATTTCTTCTTTCAAGCCTATGCTCCCACATGCAATAATTCTTCTTGTTTTTTGTGACTTCCAAGTCAGAAGCATGTTTATCAAAAATTCCAAATTTGCTGAAGTCTTCAAGTCAAAAAGTGAGAAAAATTACTGTTCACGGATTACTGTTCACGAATTACTGTTCACTTTTACTGTTCATGACACTATTCACTCCGAATTTTGCCTATTAAAGGGGGGCTGTCCCTTAAGTTAGACCCAGAACTCATTAGAACTCATTAGAACTTATTAGAACTTGATAGTGCTTGAAGAAGTTTTTAGAGAGCTTTCTTCCTAGAAACCTTCTTTGAGAGAGTTCTTTGCTACCTTGTTCACTATAACCTTGTTTTCCTACTACCTTATTTCTACAAACCTTGTAACTAGGACTAGTTCAAGTTTTGTAAATTGTTGATCTGTTCTGAGATCTTGTATTCACTACTACTACTGTAAGTGTTTAACTCTACTTTCAATAAAGAAGTATTTTCAGTTAACATTATGTTCATTATACTATTTGTTGCTACCGCCACCTTGGACGGATTACCGCCATATCGGACGGTTCTAAATTGCTAAATTGCTTTCATTTACTTTGAACTATTTTGTTATATACTGCTTGACTGGTTCTACCGCCTTATTATTGCTTTCATATATTTTGCTAACACTACTTTCAAGTTATATATTACTATGCTTCCATCTCCCTTTCTGTCTTTCATATATTTTGCTAACACTACTTTCAAGTTATATATTACTGTGCTTCCATCTCCCTTTCTGTCTCTTCCCTTCAGCTGTGCGTCCCCTTCCCCCTTATATAACTATTATGCATCTTTTTGCAAGGTAATATATGGATATAACTAAAATTTTACATATTTGTCCGTTTGAGACAAGCTGAAAATTTCAGTTTATTTGCAATTTCAGCTTATTTTTGCTACTATTCATGAGTCTTAGCGCATTTTTTGGTAATATTCATGGGTCTCACTATACTATTTAGCTAACTTTTACCTTTATCTACAGTACTTTCAGCAAAAAGTTTTCAATTTTAGCTAATTTTTGCTACTATTTATGGGTCCTAGTGCACTTTTTGGTAATATTCATGGGTCTCACTATTCTATTCAGCTAACTTTTACCTTTATCTACAGTACTTTCAGTAAAAAGTTTTCAATTTTAACTAAATAAGCTGTTCTCAAACGGACACTTAATAATATTATTAATTTTTTTATGGCTTGTGGTAACATGGTTTGAGATTTTTATGCAAACTACAAATTGAGTAAATGCTAAAAAAGAGTTAGAGGTAATGGATGCCACAAAGTATCTTGAATTTTTTACTCTCATGTTTAACATCTCAATTTGTTGGATGAATACTTTGTGCCATAGAATGTTATTTTTGTATCACTCTATTTGGTTTTTTCTTTTTCTTTTTTCCTCCTAAAACTTCGGTGGAACTTAAGAATTTTTCTTTTGTCATTGAGTTATTGTATTTTGTTGTTCCATGTTTAATAAAAATCTAAACATGGTAGAAACATAAATAATGTCACTAATATGCCTTTGTTTCATCATATAAAAAAGACATAATATGGTTGTTTTCTCAACTAAAAAAAGACATAATAATTTTAAGGTGTCTAACTATAGTATATAAATAAATTTAGAGCAAGCGATTTTGCATAACTGAGTGACGCTGGCTTCACCAGAATGAAACTTATGACTTATCTCTCTCTCTTCCTTTTTCTTTTTCTTTTTTTTCTTTTTATTTTTTTTAATTCCTTCCCAAGTTTTCCCATTCTTATTTCATTCATAATTTGATCAATATTTGGACTCATGACTCATCGACCTGAAGTAAGATTGACTAGTGGGAGTGTAGGACACTTCTACCAACACTTGTGTTTGACACACGCACAGACTTGTTTGAGTTGTTTCCTCAATCCACACCCTCGCAATCGCCAACGTTCTCTTTTTTTTCCCTAGTATTACCTATGTTTCATTATCCCCACAATAGATCCATTGACTATTTAATCCCCTATCAATCATGTGTTCTTTCTTTGCTATTAGAATTTCTTTTACTATTAGAAAAAGCATGTTAGGAAAAGACGTTAAGGGACAATATTTAACTTTTTTGGTTTTTCTTTGACTTATTTAGATCTTAGAAGAACAGTTTATAGAAATCTATGCTTAAATAATTTGTGAGCTTTCAGAACACGGTTTTCGCATGCCATCAACACCATGATCACCTTTTTTTGGTTCATGCCGACAGTCAGAGTAGTTTCTAGTCATCATTAATTCTATAGCTGGATTTTTTTTTTTTTTTTTTTTTTTTTTTATACAAGATAGAATTTTACTCTAGCCTAATCTAAGTGTATAGATGTGTGAAACTTCCTTCTGGAGACTTGAACCCCGGCCCTTACTCCCTACACCCCACAAGCACTTCTACTTATAAAGTAACCATTACACTAAATGTGTGCGGTGATAATTCTATAGCTGGATTAATACTAGGGAAGTTGTCACAGAGGTTCTAACATCATTAAAATTGTAGTGGGCATGAACATCATTAAAATCTATATGATAATAATAAGATAGACTTGAGATTAATTTTGGCTATATGCAATAGGCCATCAATAAGTTTAGATACAATTATTATTATTATCACTAAGTTGCTAGAAACTACTCTGACTGTCGGCATGAACAAAAAATAGGTAATCATGGAGTTGATGGCATGCGAAAACACGTGTTCTTAAAGCTCACAAATTATTTAAGCATAGATTTCTATAAACTGTTCTTCTAAGATCTAAATAAGTCAAAGAAAAACCAAAAAAGTTAAATATTGTCTCGTAACCTCTTTTCCTAACATGCTTTTTCTAATAGTAAAAGAAATTCTAATAGCAAAGAAAGAACACATGATTGATAGGGATTAAATAGTCAATGGATCCATTGTGGGGGTAATAAAACATAGGTAATACTATCTTTTTTTTTCTTTTCTTTTTCTTTTTTTTTTTTTTTTTTTTTTTTTTTTTTTTTTTTTTTCTCTTTGGAGTAATACGTAGCTTCGAATCACTGTATGATTGGCCAAAAATTATTTTGCATTGAGTTACAGTTTGTGCCTTCCAAACAAGACAATATTTATCCTTTTATTATTCTAGCACAAAAATAATAGAAGTATTCTTCTATAAAAAAGAGTAATAGAAGAATGGCTTATGTCAAAATATTTAATTTTGTCCTAAATAGGATAAGGAAAATACTCAAAATCCAAATTAAAAAAAAAAAATTAAAGAATCATATTTTAAATACAAAAGTAATAAAAAGATAATTCAAGTTAAAATATTTAATTTTGTCGAACGATTAAAATCCAAAAATGTCATAAAAAATAAAGAATCATATTTTAGGTTATTAATTATAATGTAATAAGTAATAACAATATCAATAAAAATAAATGTAGGGATATTGGGCCCAAGAGCTCACTATCTATGTATACACTGGGCCTGAGGCCCAATCCAAGGATGTAAGGTTGTTCGAGGAGGAGTAAACATGGTCAGGGGAGTCCGTGTTAATAATTGGAGGAGTCAGTTTTGGTCATAGGGATCCGGGAGGGTAGGCCGAAGATGAATACCTCCTTGGATAATCAAAGCCGAAGTCAAAAGAGTCGGTCTGTCATCTAGGGGAACACTCCAGGAAAGTTCTATTGATACAAATATGCATTATAGGAACGCGGGACAAGGAGGAATCCAGAAATATCTAAGGAGAAAGCTGCTACCACCGCATTGAATGCTCGACAGCTAACTTTCTGGTTGCATTAATGTGGAAAAAACCCCTGAACAGTGCTGCATTGGCTACCCTAACGCACAGAGGGCCTGAGAGGGTGTCCGATGGGACAAGCACCGAGTAGAAGCTTGGATGGTCAACAAGTGGTGGCAGCCCAAAATCGTCTAAAGAGAACTATATAATGGAAAAGGCCCTTCATGAAGAAGGGATCAAGAAATTAAGAGAAAAATATTGTAGCATCAAGAACTAACTTTGTAATCAAACCTGAAAGAAATATATAAGAATTGATCTCCTCGATCCGTGCCGAGAATGATTTTCTATAGTTAAAACTTGTCTTTTTTTTTTTCTTGTCATTCGAATCCATTTTATTTGTTATCCAACTCATTTTAGCCCAATTTTCCAACCCACTCTCTACAAATTTATTATTTTGGTCTCTTTGGGCCTAAGTCTATCCACCTTTTGGGTTAAAGACTCAAATCTGGTCCTTACAATAAACATAACAATAAAAGTAATAATTTTTATATATATTAAAAAAAAAATACGTTTTCTTTAATTTGGATAGCTTTTGGTGATGTACGAAATTTTGTCACTTTTAACCAATCTACCAATTCAAAATACCAGAAAATCCAAACAGAGGTGAGTATAATTTTGACAAAGCCCAAATGCACAAATGCTAAAATCTTAAGTATTCTAAGAAAACTAAAAATCGGCAGATCCTTCATTATTTGGGAAGAAGAAGCAGATTGAAGGAAATTATTTTGATTTTAAAAAAAAAAATGGTTGATTAAAGAACAATTTTCATACCTTGTAACTCAAAATTCCTATGCTATTGATTTAATTCCCAAAAACATAGACTATATCCCAATAAAACAACATAATAACTATTTGAAGCATATATCCCACTAAAACAACAGATAACATTTAATAAAATAATGTTTTTTTTTTTTTTTTTTTAATACCTATCGAGTCACAACCAACTTTTGGTCCTTTAACAAAGGTCCAAATTTTGCTTGGACCTAACACAAAGCTTAGTCAACCATTGCTTAAGCTAGACCTAGAAAAAAAGAGTGGGTTTGGGTATGACTCATTAAGTACTGCTTAGAACATACCTCGTCTTTGGGGAATTGAGTAAACTCATTATGATTTGATTTCTCTTCTTTGTTTCTTTTTCTAAGTAGAAAAACTAATTAAATAAATAAACTTAAATGTACTTTATAAAAAAAATTTATTTCCTTTTCATACATATAAATTCACAAAGAAAAAAAATAAATAAATAAACGTTGGACCATACATAAATCCTTAAGTTTATAATTAGATAATTAATTTTACTAATCCAATAGTACAACATTCCACAACAACAACAACAACAACAAAAAAAAAAAAAAAGGTAAACAGATATAGATGTCATATAAAAATAGTTGTCAGATGGGTGGGTTTAGAGTAGGCATAATTGGGTTGGATACATAAAACTCATTTACCCATTTATTGCCCATTTAACTAATTAGTTCTAACCAAAACCCAACCCAACTCAACTCAACTCAATTATTATGGGTAAACCCAAACCACCCAATAATCAAAATTACCAAAAAGCCACCAAAACATGAAAATGACCAAAGTATTCATAAAATCCTTTAAATTTACCAAAATACCCCCTAAACCAATAATAAAAAATAAATAAATAAAATAAATAAAAATAAAAACCAAATATGCTTTAAAAAACCACAAAAAAGACCCAAATACCCCCAATACCTACAAAATGACTAAAATATCCCCGAAATCTAGAAATTGACCAATATACCCCTGAAACATAAAAATTATCAAACCCCCCCCCCCCCAAACTCAAAAAAATAACCGAAATACCCTCCGAAACCTAAAAACTGACAAAATACCCCGGAAACCTAAAAAATTATTGAAATACCCTCAAAACCTAAAAATTGATCAAAATACTCCTAAAATCTAAAAATTACCAAAATACCTCCTAAATCTAAAAAAATTGACTGAAATACCACCCGAAACCTAAAAAATGACCAAAATACCCCTGCAACCTAAGAATTAACTAAATTACCAACCAAACCTAAAAAAATTATGGAAAATATCCTCGAAAGTTTAAAAATGACCAAAATAACCCTAACGCCTAAACATTGACCAAAATAATCCCAAAACCTAAAAATGACCAAAATACCCTCAAACCTATAAAATGGCAAAAATACCCCTCAACTTTTAAAATGACCCAAATAAACCCAAAACCTCTAAAATGACCACAAATAACCCGAAACCTCTAAAATTACCAAAAATACCCTAAAACCTCTAAAACGACCAAAATAGCTCTAAACCTATAAAATGACCAAAATACCCCTCAAAATATCTAAAATGATCAAAATACCACTTATCTTATAAGATGAACAAAATACACCCAAAGCCTCTAATATTACCAAAATAGGTTATTTTTTAGGGTATTTTCGTCAAATTAAAGGTTCTAAGAGTATATTAGTCATTTTGTAGGTTTCGAGGGAATGTCACTAATTTTTTAGGTTTTAGGGGTGTTTCATTAATTTTTAGATTTTAGGGCTATTTTGGTAATTCTTTAGGTTTCGAGGGTATTTTAGTCATTTTTTAGGTTTATGGGGTATATTGGTCATTTTTTATCTACAATACCTTTATCTATAGTACTTTCAACCAAAATTTTTTAGTTTTATCTAAATAAGCCGTTCTCAAATGGACACTTAGCCTCTCAATTCACAAATGTATACTGAAATCGCAAGTTAATTGACAAGCCCAAAACCTTTAATAAATATTCAAATTTTATATCTCATAGGAATTCTTTGAAAAACTATGTATTTACATCATAGTCAACGTTTCCCAAAAGAAAACCGAAAGAGTTTAGTTTGGGTAAAATTAATTGTTGTATGTTTTCTCCTTCACTATACCTTGAACTTCTCCATTAAAATTTGCTTGATGCTAAGGATAGTGCAACCCTAAGACCAGGGGTCCATGGTCCCCTGGCCAAAACGGACCCTTTTTCCTCCTCCCAAGTTCTTTTAAATATATATTTATTTATTTTTATATATTATTACTTTAGCTTCTTAAAGATTAATATAGTCCAAATAAACTTTATAATAAAATAAATAATAAATTTTAACTATCTTAAAACCTGTTTTTATTTTAAATTTAAAAAAATCTTTTTAACAATATGAATTTTAAAAATCTTCTTCTTCTTCTTCTTCTTCTTCTTCAATTTCTTTCAAGATTTCTTGGGATGATATTAGATCAAAAGTAGACAAGTTTTTTTTTTTTTTTCAATTCTTCATCATTACTTTTTGAATGGTGCGAAATGATTGGTAAGGATTAGAAGATAAACAATCTATGATTGGTAAGGATTAGTTATGGAGCGAAGATGGAGGATGGTTTTGTTGTTTTTTATAACCCTCCTATTTATGTTTTATCCTTACTTGCCCAAGATGCTTCTAATTGTGTACTTAAGGTATTGCTGTGGCAGTTCTAATACTTTGGGTTGCTAGCTTAATATATTATCCTTTCAACCAAAAAGAAGTTTATAGAATAGTTTTATTTATTCTTACTCTTTTTGTTTCCAAACTAAGTTTCATAACAATTTGATTTGGAGGTCTATTAGTCATTTTTTTAGGTTTAGAGGGTATTTTGGTCTTGTTTTGTGTGTTTAGGGAGTATTTTGGTCATTTTTTAGTTTTGGGGTGTATTTTTATAGTCTTACAAGTTTAAGAGGCATTTTTTTCATTTTATAGATTTCAGGGTATTTTGGTCATTTTTTAGGTTTAGGGGTTATTTTGGTCATATTTAGGTTTCAGGGGTATTTCAGTCATTTTATTGGTTTTCGGGGTTTTGCAGTTAATTTTTAGGTTTTGAGGGTATTTTGATCATTTTTTTAGGTTTAGCGAGTATTTTGGTCAATTTTTAGGTTTAGGAGGTAATTTTGTCATTTTTAGGTTTAGGGAATATTTCAGTCATTTTTTTGGTTTAGGAGAGGTATATTTTTAATTTTTAGGTTTAGGGAGTGGTCAATTTTTAGGTTTTGGGGTTATTTTGGTCATTTTTAGGTTTCGAAGGGTATTTCATTCATTTTTAAGGTTTAGGTGGTATTTTGGTTTCGGGGATATTTCAGTCATTTTTTAGTTTTATGGGGTATTTTGGTATTTTTTAGGTTTCAGGAGTATTTTTGTAATTTTTAGGTTTAGAGGGTATTTTGTTCTTTTTTTAGGTTTTAGGGGTATTTTGGTTAATTTTTAAATTTCGGGGGTATTTTGGTTATTTTTTAGGTTTAGATGTATTTTGGTCAGTTTTTAGGTTTTGTGAGTGTACGTGCAAGTTAGATTTGAGCTTATATAGAGGGATAAAATAAGTTATCTAACAGTACATCTACATAAAAATGCTTCTAAGCAACAAATATTCTAGCTTTGACATAACACATGTTGGAGGAGAAGAAAATGATAGTAAGAATGTAAAAATGGACAAAAGATATACATGAAAAGCCCTAGGAAATGGATGAAAAACCACGATTTAAGCAAGAATGGAATATTCTTGCTCTGCTCAGATTTGTATTATGTGAGGAAAAGAGGTCACTCTTGTACAATAAGGGTGTTCTTTCTTAAAGAGAGACCTTGTTTCTACTTTCCTATCTTATTAACTTTCTACTCTCTTCTCCAAATATCCACTTAGGCTCTTACCCTAAAATACATCAGCATGTTCCTTTAATTATCTGAGGAATGGCTGAGTACAAAGACAAGTGTCAAGTCATCATTTCCTTATTTTGGACATTTTTACAGTTGTGATATTATCTCCTAACTAGAGGATAAATATTGCGCTAACGTGACACTGGGGCTCGTGGGTATGCTTGGGAAACAGCCCTTGGACATTGAGAACAACATCAGGAGTACTATGACTGATACACGTGTCTTTGAAATGGTCTAACATGCATTCAACCAATAAGAGGTGTCTTCATAGCTGATGACCTTAGAAAGTCACTATCTCCCTTTTTGTGAATGTCTGAGTACCATGTCTAGTGCATATCTTACTTCCTTCCCAAGGTAATCACGCCTTTGGCACAAACCAAGAACAGGATCTTTTAGCCAACGCCTTCTCTTCCTTTGCTCATAGTCATTCCATGTGTAAGGTCTAGATTCAACCACATATGCATTCTCTCATGCCTTAGTGGTGTAATGTACAGTGGGTATTTTGTTCATTTTTTAAGTTTCGAGAGTATTTTGGTAATTTTAAGGTCTAGTGGGTGTTTTGGTATTTTTTAAGTTTTAGGGGTATTTAGGTCATTTTTAGGTTTAGGGGGGTATTTTGGTCAATTTTTAGGTTTCGAATGTATTTTGGTCATTTTCTAGGTTTAGGGGTATTTTGGTCTTTTTCTTTAAGTTTTAGGGGCATTTCATTAATTTTTTAGGTTTTAGAGGTATTCTAGTCCTTTTTTTTTAAAAGGTTTTAGGGGTATTTTGATTGGTAATTTTTAGCAGTTTTGGGGTATTTTAGAGTTGGGTGATTTGTAGAAATGACACTTGGATCATAATTGAGTTTAATTAGATACCCAGTTAAAACCTAATAAATATTGATGTTAATTGGGTTTAGTTGGGTTAATACCCGTTTAACCCAATTAAACTAATCAATTTTAAAGGGTCATTTTTTGTTCAAAAAATCAAAGAAGTAAAAAACATGAGGACAAATGATGGTTCCAATTAGCTTAGATATTACAACTCATATAACTGCAAGTCTATAACAATTTAATATCTATGAAAATAGACTCCACTTGATCAAAATTCGAAATTACTCAACTATCCCCGCACCAAGTCTCAATATGCATAGTGTAGGACAATCCTCTACAATTCTTTATTTATTTATTTATTTAAATGTTGCTTCTATTGGTATGTAGAAGGGAAGAGATAGGTCAGCTAGAGCATCTCCAATAGGCTCGCTAAAGCCAATTTTGGATAGCAAACACACACAAAAAGATCTCCAATAGCCTTTCTATCTCAATTTTTTTTTTTTTAAAGAACTACTACAACAGTAGCTCTCTTGAAGAAGAAAGCATTGTAGCAATTACTGTAGCAACTCCAAACATTATTCTCTCATAAAATAATCATCCTGTTGAATAAAAAATGGTTTTTTTTAAGCTTTTCTCTGTTTCTCTTTCTTCCTCACTTTCTTTCTCTCTTCTCTATCTTAGCTGCTAGAAAATGCAATACACAACCCAAACACAAAAAGAGAAACAATTTTTCTTATAAACCAAATGAAATCAGAACAATAAAAGAAAAAAAGAAAAAAGAGAAAAGAGAGAGACACATCTACAAAGAGAGAGACCCATCTGGGCTGCATGTTATTGGTGGTGGAAGAGGACAAGCGATAGTGGAGGATGCCTCTCTCTCTCTCTCTCTCTCTCTCTCTCTCTCTCTCTCACAGATGAGATTTTTCATATAATGATCTTTGGTATGTGGTAGTCACTAGTCCGTGACAGTGAGGTTGCAAAATTGTGCAAGAGGTGTGTGGTGAGAAATTATCTATGTACTATGTAGGTGGAAAAGTGGGTTGTTTGTGTGGTGGAAAAATGGGGTTAATTAAATTTGAAAGGAATTAAAAAATGAGCTAATGATAATAATATATCAAATAAAAGGGGGTAAAGTTAATGAATTTTTTAGAAAAAAATTAATGAGCTAATTTCAAGACTACGTTTGATAGGCACATCGTAAATTTGATCATTTTCAAATTAATAAAAACTAACAACTCACTATATTGTTTTCGCAAGTGCTTCATGAAATCCATAAAAAATAAATAATAAAAAATCATCCAAAAAAAAAAAAAAAAAAATTTACTATTGGGAGATTCAAAATATATATTTGTTGGGAATGAATAAATTAAGATTATAAAAGAATAAAGAAAGATAAAAAAAAGAATCGAAAAATAATATTTAAATGAGATAGAGAAATGATAGAAAGTCTATTGGAAAATGTAACTGAAAAAGTAGATAGGCAAAAAATAGAAGTAACTGTTCACTATCCAAATAGTGCAAAAATTTGGTGAGATTATTGGAGATGCTAAGAGGCAAGAATTGCAAATATGTATATTTAAATTTTGATTTATATTACTAATTATGGTTTTAGTATCTCCTCTTCTTTATTTGTTAAATATGATAATGAAATGAGTTATGATTAATTGAGGAATGTTCAATGTGATTGGCCAAGAATTGAACTTTACTCTTGTTGTTGTTCAATAATTTCCTATTTATGTTGAGTGAGCTTGTTGAAGAAGATAATTATTCATTTTAATAAATGTTGTATCCCTAAAATGTATTAATGCAATTTATAAAACCAATTTGACTTAAATATGCTTTTAAAATTGAATTTAATGTTAAAACTGATGATACATAGAAAATCGGTAGGTTAAATGCTCCAAACTTCAATGGGCTAGTGATTGCTTTTTCCTTAATGATGACAAAAGTAAGCATTCCTTATATCCAAACAAAAGCAAACCCAAAGGTTACTACTTGTTTAACACCTTGGGGTCTAAAGCTTTTTTTATTGACCAAAAACTAGTCACTAAGAGCACCCAAAACTCAATATAAAAGCTTACAATCATATTCAAAACAAATTCAAAACAAAAAAGAACCATGTTTTACCCTTAGAACTGAAACTTTAAAGCAAAAGTCCATTTAGCCAGCTAACATTCTCACAATTTCAAAGTTTGAGGGTGGAAATATGGGTACAGGGAAATTTTCCCTCTTTTTCTCATAACATCACTCAATTTCTTCTTCTCGCTGACAGAAAGTCGAAGTTTCGGACTTATTGTGTTTTTATAAAATTTTTAGTGTTTTGTTATTGGTATTTTAATTTCTATCAAATTAAAGCACCAATAGCCTTTATTTACTACATATTGAAATTTTGGGTTTAATACTTTTCACAAATAATCACTTCTAATTAACTCAAGGGGAAATTTAGGATGTTCTCATGATTTTTTCCCTTGTTGCAAAACGTCCCCAACAATAATTGAATACAAAATTAGACTTGAACTTGATTAATTTGTTAGATATATAAATATAAACAAGTTTTGCTGAGTTTGAATTTTTCATAAACAACCCAATTCGTTTAGGACTGTAAATCCAAGCAGACAAGAAAGTTTAGTAGTGAATCTAGGACTGGCACCAATAATAATAATAATAATAATAATAATAAATAAATAATAAAGAACATTACGCTTAAACATGTGAAAAGAGAGTGGAGCAAAAGATTTGTTTTGTTTTGAGTCTTTTGACGCATTCACGGATCCTCATCTATCTCTGGTCCATGATCACATGCAAGAGCTCATTGGAAAGGGCGAGTCACGGGTCATGTCTTTGTCATTCCGCACAGACCTACAAGTGCATGAGGCATGCCAGTTGGTTTTGAGTGTCTTTTAAAATCAATTTTACTGGGATTAATCAATTTTATTGGGATTATGGCCGGCACGCGAATTTAAACAAATGTCTTCAGTTTTAAATAATATTATATGTAATTAATTTTTATACGTTTTTTATTTATATGTATATATTTTTAATAAAAAATTAAAAACTATTATTTAAACTTACATTCCAAACCGCCCTATATTTATCAAAAATAAATCAGTATTCTTCATTGTTAGATCTATTGGACTGGACATAATTTCATTATATTTCTACATTTTTTAATCTCTTTACGAGAACTTTGTCAAAATAGTTACAATTCTTTTCCCAGGAATCATGGACACTGCAATATATTTGAGCAGTCTAATATAAAAGTCATGATAACAAATATTTTTAAAGTAATTATTAATAAACTAAAATAGAAAAATTTTAATATTATTTTTATAAGAAATATAAAAAATTATTAACAACATTTATTGTTTTATTATTCTCTCAATAAAATGTTTTTAAAAATATCTTATGACCTGGCATTAGTTAACATTTCTCCTGATACAATACCTCTAATCAGGTTATTACTCCCACAATGACCTTAGTTTTTGCCATACTCATTTGCTTTGTAAAATGAGTCAAATGACTAGCTTCTGTGACTTAATTTGTACCATTCTTCATATAGTACCTTTGGGTTAAAATGATTTAGGACCTCTAAAGTTAGTTTATAAGCTGATTAATTTATTTATTAAATCTATACTACTTTTTAAAACCTTAATCCTATATGAACACTAGTATATTAATATAGGTCAATTTTTTGTTGTACTTATGATTTATTACAACTTTTTGTATTCAAGTTTAGTCCATGAAGCCTATTTCCGTATGAAGTAGTTAATCTCTCATTGGAACTATTACTCTCTGATTTCAAGAAACTATTGAAGACTATCCTGAGAACTTGGATTGAGCACATACGCCACCATTGTACTAATGCTCTTGTCAAATTTGGATTTGGTTTTCACTGTATTTTTGTTGTTTTTGATCACCCATGGCATGTGGTGGAGAATTTGCTTATATTGGATAAGGAGGCTTTATGTTTGTATTAGAATTATTCCCGTTAAATCGAATATATATATATATATATATATGTGTGTGTGTGTGTGTGATCTCTTCTAGCTGGGGAAAATAATAATAATTGTCTCTCACTCTTTAATATTCTCACTAATTGTAGTCTCCTCAGTTTTGTGATCATCCAAGTCCAATTAGATTCGCACTTCTTCACAAAATAATGATTCGAACCACAAAAGAAAAGGAAACGACCCCAAATGTGGAAATTTGGGGTAGATTGTGAAAAGTCGTGAAGCAAGAAGCATCATGCTTACTTTACCAGGTGAAATGGCTAGAAATTTGGGTTGGTAGCAATGGTAAGTGGGTGTGATTTCAAATCGCTAGAATTTAGTCATTGCTTTCCCAACTTCTCTTCAATCTGTTGGTCCTCTTGATAGAGCTGCCCATGAACTAGTAAGTTGGTCATTAAAAGGAATTCTGCGAATGGATAAACTAATTTGGCTATTGGTACTTCGAGCTTTGCTGAAGTTATTTCTTGGAGGTTGGGACTAGCTAGTTTTTTTGGTAAAATGCGGAGGAATTATACTATTAATCAAAAATCATAGGAGTCCGAATAGTACGGGTTACAGCATTAGAATCAAAGTTCAAAGCCTCCATAACAACAAAAGGAGGATTTACATAAGAAACAAAGGAATCTTCTTGGCAGCGCCCAATGTTTGCAAGCAGGTCAGCAACTCTATTGGTCTCCCTGTAGCAGTGCTGCATGCGATATTCCAGGAAAGCTTGGAGCATGCTCCTGCATTCATTCACAATAGGTTGAGCTAATCGGTTAGTATTGCTTGGTTTTGAGAAAAGATTGATGACTTCAGATGTATCCACATTAATAATAAGTTTGTCAATGTTAAGGTTTAAAGCCATAGATATTCCGTCCCTTAAGGCCCACAACTCTGCAAGAAGAACACTAGAGGAGCCAATAAATCTAGAGAAGCCCTGAACCCAAGTACCATTAGAGTCCCTAAGGAGACCCCCCCCCCCCCCCCCACCAGCACGACCTGAAGAATGAAGAACTGATGCATCAGTGTTCAGTTTAACCCATCCCACACACGGCTTAGACCAAGTAGCAGAACGCTGGATTTTCTGGCTATGGGAGCGAGAGCCTTGGACGAGGAAATGGAATTCAGCAGCTTTAGCAATACAAGACTGCACGATATCAAGGCTTTGTTGTTTCCCACGGAATTCCATAGAGTTTCTATTCAACCAAAGAGTCCATAACCCAAAAATGAAAATGACTTTCCAAGGGATACCAAGGTGTTTAGAAGGAAAGCTACAGGTACAATTGAAATGAAGCCATTCCCTAAGTGGCAGCCCAAAGGATTGAATGACTTTAGAATGCAACCCAAGCTTATTCCAGAAGCTAACCGAGTTTTGGCATTCCCTTAAAAGATGAACAATGGACTCGGGATGGTTATTGCATAACGGGCAAGATTGGTTAATAGTAAAACCTCTTGAAATCAACACTTCTCTAACTAGAATGCTATTGTATGAACACAGCCAAAGGAAAATGAGGATTTTATGTGGAGCAATAAGCTTCCAAATCCAGTTAGCAGAAAAAGTATAGGGGTTCAAAACATTTAACCCTTTAGCCAACATATAGGCAGATTTGAGAGAAAAATTACCATCTTTTGACGGAGCCCAAGCAATTAAGTCTTCATTAGGAAGGCCGGTGTTAATAGGGGTTGCATTAATGGCAGCCAAGAGGGGTTGGGGAAGAATCAAGGAGAGGTTTTCTCATGACCAAGTCCCATTGCTATCAAGAAAGTGAGCAACCAACCTCTGATCCTCCTGAAAGTTAAGGGGGCCAGATATGACAGACCTAAGAGTACCAAAAGAGGTCCAAGCATCATTCCAAAACGAGGTGGAGTTGCCCGAAGAGATCACTTTCCTCAGACCTGAATCAAGAGTGGGCCTAGCGGCCTTACAAGCTGCCCAAGTTCTAGAACAAGTACCTCTAGAGAGCCATGGAGAGCAGTTGGAGCGACTAGACATGTATTTTCCTCTCAACACTTTTGCCCATGGCATGTTTTCCCCAGTGGAGAGATTCCAGACTAGTTTAGCAAGCAGTGCAATGTTTCGAGGACGAGCGGCATGAATACCAAGCCCCCCTTGATCAGTAGGCAATGTGACAGTGTTCTAGTTTATCATGTGTATTTTCTTTTTTTCAGGCGTGGAGCCCCAAAGGAAGTTGCGATTAGCTCGGTCAATTTCTTGGCAAACCCGGCTAGGAAGTAAAGCACCTTGCATTACATAATCAGCAATAGCACTAGAAGAAGATTGGATTAAAATACACCTTCCAGCCAGAGAGAGAAGGTTGGCTTGCCAACCAGCAAGTTTACCTTGAATATTTTGAATAATGAAGTCAAAGTCCTTACTACCCCGATTGGAGAATTTTAGGGGAAACCCAAGATATTTGTCAAACTTTTTAGTTTCCAAGAAACCAAGAGAGGAACAGATACTGGTCCTAAGTGTCAGAGGTGTGTTTGGAAAAGAGAATACGTGACTTCTCATAACTTACTTTTTGACCCGATAGTTGGCAAAAATGATTAAGCACATCATCAATAGCATGTGCCGTGGATGAAGTAGCTTGTCCAAATAGGATAATGTCATCAGCAAAAAACAAGTAGGAAAAGGTGGGACCAGATCTAGAAGCTTTAACTGCTTTCCAAGCCTTGCGGGATGTCTTTTCATGGATGAGCAATCCGAGGTACTCAAGGCAGAGGATAAAAATGTAAGGAGAGATTGGATCCCCTTGCCTAATTCCGCGAGAGGGGTTGAAGGGTTCAAGCTTGCCTCCATTGAAGAGGATGGAGACAGTAGAGGATGAAATGCAATCCATAATGAATGCAATCAGATTTGGACGAAAGTTGAAATGAAAGAGCACCTCACGCACAAAACTCCATTCCAACCTATCAAAAGCTTTCTCCAAGTCAATTTTCAAAGCCATTACACCAGTGCAGCCTTTTTTCCTTTCCATAGAGTGAAGGATCTCCTGAGTAATAATCATATTATCCAGGCCTTTTCTACCAGGTATAAAGGCAGCTTGGAGAGGGGAGACAAGGTGCTGCATGAAGGGTCTAATTCTATTCACAATGACTTTAGAGACAATTTTGTAGACCGTAGTGCACATGCTGATAGGCCTAAAGTGCCCTAACAATTCAGGCCCAGTTCTTTTTGGAATAAGGACAACAAGGGTCTAGTTAAGGTAAGTGGGAATTTTTTGTGTATCAAAAATTCTTAGGACTTTCTCGGTGACAAAGTTCCCAAGAATGTGCCAAAAATGTTGAAAGAAGCCCGTGTGCAGCCCATCTGGCCCAGGGGCCTTATAAGGTTTAAGAGAAAGGAGGGCATTATGAATTTCAAGAGGAGTGACAACAGCAGATAAGAGTCTAGACTCAGCCTCATTCAAGGAAGTGGCCCAATCCACTTCAAAGTTAGAACAATCAATCGAAGTAGAGTGTTGGGATTTATAAAGCTCTTGGTAACCACCCAAAACATGGTTAACAATTTGCTGCTCAGAATCCAACCAGTCCCCAGCACGATTTTTCAGGCGATCGATTCTATTGGCTTTTCTTCTGTTAAGGGTTTTCACATGAAAAAAAGTGGTATTCCTATCACCCTGAAGCTGCCAGTTCATGTGAGCTTTAAGAGCCCAAAAATCCTTTTCCTAGTTAAGGATTGTGGTATATTCAAGAGAAAGATCTTTTTCCAGGGCAATGAGGGAGGCCGATGGTCTAGAAGCAATGGCTTTTTGGGCACCATTAAGGCAAGCCAGAATTTTCCTTTTTCAGACAAAAATATTCCCAAAAACCTCTTTGTTCCAAATAGTGGCAGAATTAATAAATGATGAGATAGCTTGATCAAGCATGGAGTTCTCATCCCAAGCCTTTTCAACAATGAGTGGAAAACCAGGATGGCTAAGCCACATTTTTTATAAACCTAAAGGGTCTGTTAGCTCTGCAAGGAGTCGTTCTAGAGAGGCTAAGAAGTAAAGGGTAGTGGTCAAAGCTAATACGAGGAAGATGGGTCACATTGGCCTCAGGGTACGCTAGGGTCCAACTCGGATTGGCCCAGCACCCGTCAATTCTAGTTTGAATAAGCCCATTCAAGTCTCTGCGGTTGGTACAAGTGAAGATAGGCCCAGAAAACCCGAGGTCCACCATATTACAAAAATTCATGCAATCACTATAAGCTAAGGCTCTTGTCATATTGACCCTGTTCCCACCCTTCTTCTCAGAGTCATTAAGAACTTCATTAAAATCTCCAACAATCGCCCAAGGGAGATTATGAAGCATGGAAACAGCACGGAGATTGTCCCAAAGGATTAAACGCTCAGCAAATCTAGGACTACCATAAATTGAAGATAGTAACCAAAGAGAGTCAGAACAGTTTACCTTGACAATGGCGTGGATTTCCTGCTCAGTAGCAGCCAGGACTTCCAAGTCGACCATGTCCCTACGCCATAAAAGCTAGATACCACTCGCATACCCAATGGAATCAGTGGTGTGAATGCCATCATAGGGCAAGGCCCGAAGAATATCACCAGCTCTGGAGCCGCTAATACGGGTCTCAGTGATGACAACAATTCCAGGAGAATGGTAATTAGTTAGATCACGGATAGAGCTTCTAAAGGAGGGTTTCATGGCCCCCCTGCAATTCCAAACAAGTATATTCATTTTTAGGGAGATGTGGGGTTTGAAAGACTCACATTCAAGGGCAAATGCCCTCCAGGAAGTCATCCAGCTCCATCCTACCTGCCGTAGGTCCTCCTTCAGAACATGGGTTCCCAGCATCAAGGTGATGGAGTGCTCCAACAGATTCAATTGCGTTTGTTTGGTCATTGTCCCTAGCGTGAAACTCGCTATTGCCGTAATGGTTTGGATAAGCTTCAGTTGAGGAAGGGTGCCTTGGATTAGAACTCCAGTGGATTCCCCGGTGAGAAACTTCCGCTGACAAATCTCCAGTGGAACTAACTCTCTCTCCATCAGGTCGAGAGATGCTTCGGAAAGGTTTGACTCCAAGAGAATGCTTGAGGTGTTGGAAGTCATCTACCCCGGAGGTAGCAACGGCGGACGATCCAGCGTGAACCGCCACCATGGGTTGGGGGTGTAGTGCCAAGCCGGGTCCGTCAGAGGTAGGCAACCATCCACCCTGCTCTTGTCTGTTAGAGGAAATATGAAGCTCCAAGCTTCCATCAGATCTTTGTCCGTCCAGCCTAGTATTGTTAGCGAGTCCCAACGAATGGTATTGATCGTTCTGTCCCCCAGTTCCACGATCTTGTTCTTGCGCCAAATTGCCTAAGGCATGGTGAGAAGAAAGAGTGGTTGGAGAAGCGGCTGAAAATTGTGCTGAGAAGGAAAAAGGTGAAAGTTCAGTGTGTAAGGAGGGGTCAGATATAGTATTAAGGCTGGTAGAAGCCTGACCAGGCCAAGGAGCAGGACAAGAGGAGTGGGAATTGGGCTGGTTTGCTTTTCGGGTAGTAGTATGGGCCTTAGATTGCTTGGTTGGGCTCAGGGCCTTTGGCTTGGCTTTAGTGTTAAGTTTCAGGGTAAGGATAGTTGGAGAGGCAAGTTTCCTTTTACCTTTGTTGGTCCCCGTTTCAGTTCCTTTAACCAAATTGGGAATAGGGACATAATGAGGGATGGGACTGTGCCGTGTAGGCAGAAAGGCAGTCTGAGTTGGTGACTGAGGTGACCTGCTAGAAGTGTCAGTCTTAACTTTGGGATGCGGCTTTTTCCTGGAGACTAGCAACCAAGGCCCAAAGGCATCCTGCACTTCGGCCTTCTGAGAATCCCCTCTGTCCGAGGATGAAGATGGTTCAGACGTACTAGGAGAGGAAGAGAGATTAGGATTAGACTCCTGGGCAGCGTGATTTTCACATTCAAGGCTGACGGGCTTAGTGGGCATTGAAATGGTATAAGGACAAGCATCCTTCCTGTGACCAAGACGACCACAAGAGAAGCAGAGGGAGTGGATGCCTTCATAAGTAATAGGTTGGCGGAATTTACCAATGATTACATTCTTAGCGAGCGGTTTATCGAGGCTGACTTGGACGCAAAGACGGGCAAAACGGCCACGGGCATTGGAGGCAGTGTTCCCATCAATTCGCAGGGAGGCTGACTTGGAGCCAATCTTTTTGTGAATAATCGGGTCATAGTATTCGATGGGGAGTTCAGGGAGGCGAATCCATATAGAAACTTGAGAAAGTTTGGCCGAGGAGGCTTTAAACTCGGGTTCCCAAGATTTAATGGCCAGGAAGTGTTGGCCTATGAACCAAGGCCCATTTTTGAGCACATGGTCTAAGTCTTCCCCAAGTTCAAAACGAGCAAGGAAGTAGTCATGGCCAAGATCAACCAAGTCTAATCTTCCTGCTAGGCCCCAAAGTTCTCGAACTCTTTGAGAAAGGAAGTGATAGCCAACCGTCCTGCCAAAGGTTTTGATAATAAGAGCTTTGGACCATTAAGATCTGATGCAGATTTTATCTTCTTTAGTTAGTGTTAGAACAACATCTCCATCATCAACATTCTCTGCCTCAATGTCCGATTCAGCATCCTCTTGCATCTGATCTACAAGACTAAATGCCGTTTCATATGCACCAGGCAACTGTCTGACAAGCTTTGCCTTATAGCTAGGAACAGGGAATGGGGTGTTAGGTAATGGAGGGGTGTGCCCATCCTTAATCTTTTTGGTGCTGTGGTGAAGGGCATCCTCTTCTTTGCTGGAGGGAGGGAGAGGTTGAGAGCTCATACTAACTGTATATTTTGGCTAGCTATTTTTATTAACACAACTGGTTTTTGGGACTAGTTAGTTCATATCTGGTTAAGGCTATTTCTCTAATAAAATTTCTTACTTTTAATAAATAAATAAACGGGTTAAAGGTCATTGTAGTTCAGTGAGTTCAACACAGAGGAATCATTTGTGCAGCTTTAGAGAGAATCTGCAATTGTTGTTAGAGCATCTACAGCTATTTGGTACCACAAAAAGTTACTTTATTTATTTTGTCTACACATATGTTGCAGGAGTAGAGAAAGTATATTATGTTTCAATAATATTAACTTAGCACCGCTTTTGGTATTTCCTACCCAATAAATGAGTAACACTTGTTTCAAAAAATCACATCAGACTACTTCAATAAATGATTAATTTATCTTCCCGAGAATATAAAAATTGTGATTAATTTATTGAAGTAGTCTAATATGATTTTTTGAAATAGGTATCACTCATTTATTGGGTATGAAATACCAAAACAGATGCTAAGTTAGTATTACCGAAATATGATATACTTTCTAATAGCAATTGATTTATTTTAACTTTTAACACAATAAAATAATATAAATATCAAAACAAAATAAGAAATTTACTACAATAAAATAATATATCTATTATAAACATCACACACGCACAACCATAGGGTGAACACAAATAAAATAATTTTTTTTTTACCTTTGAGCTACAGTACACATCTAATGAAGCTAAAAAAATACTTTTACCTCCACTACTATAAGTTGATTTTTGTTTTTTAATGAAATTAAAATAGTTATATAACTATTTAGCTCCACTGCTACAATTGCTTCAAGTAATACCACTTAGAACATTCGCAGCAGTGGTGCTAAAATGCTATATTGGTATATTTTAGCTCTTCACACACAAAAAACTTGCTCCAGCAGTGGAGCTATACTTATTTTTTTTAGATGATTTGCTACAATGCACATCTATAGATAGATGTGCACTGTAGCTTAAAGCTAAAAAAAATTAATTTTTTATTCTGGTCGCATTAAAATATTACCCCCCTCTCTCTCTCTCTGTCAACTCTGATCTCTCTAAATCTCAGTTCTCTCAGCTCTCTCTCAACTTCATCTCACCACTGCCAGCCCACCTCCATGCCACCGATCCATGCCACAGACCTCGTCGCCGATCCAAGCCGCAAACCTTGCCGTCGATCCACACCGTAGACCCCAGCCTCGATCCACCCTGCCAACCCATCTCGCGCCTTACTTGTTTTTTTTTTTTTTCTCTGCTGTGGGTTGTGGTGTGGTGGTGGTTGTGGTTGTGTGGGTAGATCGGCGTTGGTGGGTGGCTGGGTTCGTCGACATCAGTGGGCTATGGCTGGGTTCATCGGCATCAGTGGGTGGCTCGGGTGGGTTTCGTGGTGGTGGATGTGGGTGTTGCCGCCGATCAACTATGATTGTTGACGCCGATCGGAGTGTTTGCTCGCCGATCAGGTGGGTTTCTCGTGATTTTTTATTTTGTTTGGTCTGGGTTGAAGAAAAAAAATTAGAGATTTGGGGTTTTTTTTTTTTTTTTGCCTGCTGTGAACTGGTGGTGGTTGTGGGTGTGGATGTGGATGTGGCTGATAGTGGCTCTGGTTGGTGCTGTGATGTTTTTTTGGTAGTAGAATATATTATTTTACTATAGTGTTCATATTATTTTATTGTGATATGTATATTATTTTATTGTGTTGAAAACTAAAATAAATTCACTGCTACAACATGTGTGTAGATAAAATAAATAAAGTGACTTTTTGTATAACTAAATAGCTAAAATTTTACGACCATTGCTGCGAATGTTCTTAAATAAAAGATTCTAAATTTGCAAATAGCATTGCATCATTTGCGCAGCTATAGCAAATTCGCAACAATGTCACAGAGAGAATCTACAGTCGCATCTAAGTAAATGGCATTGCATCATTTGTGCAGCTTTAGCATCTATAAGTACTTCCTTTGACAAGAGATAAGTCGCATCCAATTAGAATTAGTACAGAATTTCAATTGAAAATTATTAGAATGACTTTACTAATGTGTGTTTTAAGAGTATATAATAATTTATTATTTTTGAAAAAATTTTGACAATTTTTTAAATTTTTGATAAAAATTTTTTTAAAAAAAATTGTTAATATATACCCTAAAGCATACAATAACCGAATCCTTATTAGAATTTATATCTTGTAACTTTTTTTTTTTTTTTGGAGAATACTAATTGTAATTGTGGGGTCAAAAAATCGGGTAGCCTTGGCCCACTCAAAGCCAGGCCCAAACGGCCCACATCGAGGATGCATGATGGGTTCGAGGATAAAGGCACAAAGACCAACCCCCGAGGAGCATGTCCGAGGATGGCCCTGTCCTCGGGCGTCCGAAACATCGGGGGAACACAAGGACCACCCCACCAAAGGAGATTCCTTTGCCGTCCGAGGATGGGAGGGCCCAGTGCCACAAGTTGGCAACAGAAGTGTGGAGAAGGGGCAAACCCTGGGCGAACCGTCACCTCAGTATTGAATGCGCTCACCTAACCCTCCTGGCCGCATTAATGGGGATGTAACCCCTTAACAGGATAACATCGATCAGGGTGAGCTACTTGAGCACGAATAAGACCTCTGATGAGACGGACGGTTAGAAGAGAAGCCAATAGATGATCAACAGGAGAAGGAAGAGAGGGATATATAAGAAATGTAAGCAAAGTGTAACAAGGGGGAGAAACTCCAAGAGGAGGAGAGTTGGGGAAGGAAAGCCTCCTCGGCCACGTGCGGAGGAGCATTCCCAAGTTGTAAATTAGGCTTAGTGCCATTCAATGAAAAATGGGTTGGTGCCCTGTTGTAAGCCGGTCAGTGCCTAAACCTTTGATCCACTCTCTACAAATTCATTGTTCTGGGTTCGTTGAGCTTTCGACCCACATCTTTTGGGTTTGGGCTACAAAAACGGTCCCTACAATTGGCGCCGTCTGTGGGAAGGATTAGTGCGTTGGCCGGTGCCGCAGGTGATGGTTCTAAGTAATCATTCTACGGAAGATTGGTGGCAAAAAAAAAAAAAAAAAAAAAAAAAAAAAAGAACTACCAAACAAACATTGCAGAAAGATAAAAGTGCGAAACAGAAGATTCAATAAAAACGAAAAGAAACTGCACATTACTTTATTAAACAAAAAGTTACAATGTACAATCAGAGGCTCAGGCAGGCGTGCTTTAAAGCACTACTATTACAAGGTAATTCTACAATCAGAGGCCCAGGTGGACCTATTCTAGAACTAGCTAGAGGAAAGGGGGCTGGGGCTAGCCTGGTTCTAGGCCACCAACAACTCCTTGTCCGATGTGGCTCAGCTTGAACAAAGCGAGAAGCAGATGTTGGGGCACTGGGACACCTTCCCCCGTGATGTTCCCTTGATTCTCTCCAGTCCTCACAAGCATTGGCCGTTGGAAACGGCAACACTCGGGCACCAGCCATGACATGAGTTCGTGCGCCTCCTCCGGCAGGGGTGCTCCCTAGGGAGGAGCGTTAGGTACTTCAGGGACGTCCCTCCTGGCCACTGGGCATGGTACTATCAATGTTATGCCTGGACTTTGCCACGCCGGAAGCCCAGTGGGGGCTGCGGTCACAACGGCCCTTTGCCCGGGTGCCCTCACACCCGCCCAAAGCCGCCTCATATCTACCGACTCCGGTCACAATCCTGGCAGGGTTATTGAAGGGGTTTGGGGAATTAAAGGGAAGTGTTTTCAGTCACGTTGGGAAGTTCATGGAGTGTGGATAGACCTTTCCCACGAAAAAACCTTATATAGAGGATGAAGGCTGGTGGGAATTAATCCACGCAGAATTCGAAAAGAGAATTATCAGCAGTGCTAATCACGAAGCTACCAAATCCCAAGAGGACCGTAGACCGCTGGATTTGTATCAATTCACGAGGATATTGATGAAGCCACGCCTCGCGCACCGAAACGTCAAGCACGGAACGCGAACAACCAAGAGACACCTCGTAAATGAAAAATACGGGGACTTGAATCGAAGGCGAGGTTAACACCACGAGTAAGATCATAGTACGAACCGCCCCTACCCAAAGCACCACGGAGTTAATAGTCCGACCCGAGGACAGACCCCTCCTTACAGAGAAATGGAAGTGTTAGACAAGAACCAAGGCATTGCATGGTCCTCGGACTTAAGCCTCTGGGGAAACTAATTGCTCAGCTATACCTGGGTACTAGACAGAACCAAGGTATTGCATGATCCTCTAACTCAAACCTATGGGGAAACTAGATAGTTACAGAGAAATGGAAGCGTTAGACAGAACCAAAGCATTGCATAGTCCTCGGACTCAAGCCTATGGGGAAACTAACCGCGCGGCTATATCTAGGTACTAGACAGAACCAAGGTATTGCATGGTCCTCGGACTCAAACCTATAAGGAAACTAGATACTTACAGAGAAATGGAAGTGTTAGACAGAACCAAGGCATTGCATGGTCCTCGGACTCAAGCCTATAGGGAAACTAACCACTCGGCTATACTTGGGTACTAGAGAGAATCAAGGTATTGCACGGTCCTCAGACTCAAACCTATGGGGAAACTAAATACTTACAGAGAAATGGAAGCGTTAGACAGAACCAAGGCATTGCATGGTCCTCGGACTCAAGCCTATGGGGAAACTAACCGCTCGGCTACACCTAGGTACTAGATATAACTAAGGTATTGCATGGTCCTCAAACTCAAACCTATGGGGAAACTAGATACTTACAGAGAAATGGAAGCTTTAGACAGAACCAAGGCATTGCATGGTCCTCAGACTCAAGCCTATGGGGAAACTAACCGCTCGGCTATACCTGGGTACTAGACAAAACCAAGGTATTGCATGGTCCTCGGACTCAAACCTATGGGGAAACTAGATACTTACAAAGAAATGGAAGCGTTAGACAGAACCAAGGTATTGCATGATCCTCGGACTCAAGCCTATGGGGAAACTAACCGCTTGGCTATACCTGGGTACTAGACAGAACCAAGGTATTGCATGGTCCTCGGACTCAAACCTATGGAGAAACTAGATACTTACAGAGAAATGAAAACGTTAGACAGAACCAAGGTATTGCATGGTCCTCGGACTCAAGCCTATGGGGAAACTAACCGCTCGGCTATACTTGGGTACTAGACAGAACCAAGGTATTGCATGGTTCTCGGACTCAAACCTATGGGGAAACTAGATACTTACAGAGAAATGGAAACGTTAGACAGAACCAAGGCATCGCATGGTCCTCGGACTCGAGCCTATGGGGAAACTAACTCCTCCAAAATACCCTAAGTCAGGAAAGGGCCAAAATCTCGTCTAACCCTTGGGACACAAGAAGGCTGCCTACGCATACATTCTTTCCCCACTATCGTGATTCCTGGCACAGTTGGCCAAGATACAACTCATGCAAATAAAAAGAAAAGAAAGGAAGCAAATAGCATGCACACAAACAAACAACCCGAAGTAGATAAGAAGGGAAAGTAAATTCGCATTACAATAACTAGTCCATAAAAGTTGCATGGCAAGAGCCACAGTACATAGAGGAGAAGCACAACAAAATAAGATAAAATGATATGAGAATGGGAAGAGTTGAGGCGCCAGAGAATCTACTCCTTTTGCTCAAGCTGGACAGGGGCGACGCCTGACCCCTCTGAGCCCTGGCCTGAGGGGACGGCCTGCGAGGGTACGACGAGAGCAGCTGCCTCCTCGGCGGTGGGGGTCGGATCATCGGAGGGGATCTCCAATATCTCCTGGGGTACCTCCTCGCTTGAATGCTCCTTTAGGTCAGCGACCTCTACCTCCTCAGCAACCTCCCCAGCCTCGGCACCGTCAGGGACGGCCTCGCGGATAGCAGGGGGGTAGTACACGCTCTCCGCCTTCCACAGGTCGAACGTGGCTGCCACCCTAGCTTATTTGAGGGCCTTAGCCCAGACCTGGGAGCAGTATTGCCTACATACCCCTGAGACTTGAGCTTTATAGAGGGCTTCTACCGCAGCCACCCCCTCAACATAGGCGGCAATCTCACCCTCCTCCTTGGCATTCAGGGCCATCTCCCTGCCAAAATTTGCCTCATCTTTAGCTCGCTGAGCCTGGTCTCTGGCCCATTTTGCCTCCCTTTAGGCCACCTCGACTGCTGTCACCATAGCCTGCAGATTCGCTATCATGTCCCTCGCGATCTGCAGCTACTCCTCCGCCTCGCCCAGGCGCCTTGTCTGCTCCTTGGCCTGGGTCTGGGCGCCCTCAAGACCAAACAGTGCACTATCCCGCTCCCTGGTCACTGCCTTCACCTCCTCTCGGGCCTTGGCAAGGTCAGCCTCGGAATTCTTCAGAGCCTGGGTAGCTTGAAAGCGCCAGTCACACTCCCGGCTGAGGGCCTTCCTCTGATCATTCGCCGCCCCCTCTAGCCTAAAGATAACCTGGACAGCCTACCAGAATAACCAATGCGCAGTAAGCCCAAATGAGAGAAAAAGAGTGGGAGGAGATTCGAAGTTATAGCCCTTACCATCCCCACATATCTCTTAAGGCTGAGGAAGACTTGCTCGCTCGCCAAAGAATTAAGTTCGGCCATGTCCGCCGGGAGCAGTAGACTTTTCTCCAGCGCATCGGCCACACGCGCACCTTCGCCCTCGTTGAAGTCCCTGAGGGAGGCGTTATCCCTCAAGGGCTCCCCACGGAGCATCGGAGCTGGGGACCAGGCCTGAGCCTCGGGCAAGGTGGTGTCGGCAACCTGCCTGTCCTGACTCTTGTCGCCTATTTTAAGCTGCTTGGACAGCCACAGAGTAGTGTCCTCCTCCTGCGAGGACACCGTCTTATCCTCTATAGGCCTTTTGCCCTTATCCTTTTTCTTCTTGGGGTCGACAGGCATGGACCCAAAAGGCGAGCGCGTCTGAGGAGGAGAAGGGAGCTTCTGCTAAGCGGAAGTCGACCTAGTCTTCGGAGGAATAGGAGGAAGCTTTTGTTAGGACTTTCCCAGCTGGCCCTCGATCAAGTCCAACAAGTCGGTGGTGGGCTTCCTCTTGTAACCCATTGTTGGTGGAGGAGGGGCTTCAAAGGCAAGGAGGTCTGCTTTGCTCAAATTAGGATCACCCAAATCCCCGGGAGGGTCCTCAGACTGATCAAGCTGAGCGAAAACGTCAAACGCATCCCCTTCCCCCTCTGGATCTTCCTCGGCGGCCTCGGCGAACGGTTGGGAAGAAGAGGGGATGGCTAGCGTGACAGTTCCTTGATCAGGGGCTCCTTGGGGAACGAAAATCTGTCCTCGGTCACAGTAATCCTCTAAAACCGAGGATCGTTGGCTAGGATGACGTGCTTTGGAACCGGGAAGATTTCTGGGCAAGCTTATACCCTAAGATTATGTGGGCGGCCTTGACTTGATTGTCGTCCTTGTTTACATAAACTGGGGCCCTCAGCACCGTCTGCAAATCTTCCCGGTTGATCAAATGGAAGTGGCGCTCAAAAGCGTGCAGGTCTGCAAGGGGAAAACACCACCATGTTAGCAAAAGGGAAGAAAAAAAGGCAAAAGAACTCAAAACCCCTCCTACTCCTACTGCCCTACCTAGTATCCCTTCCGTCGTTGGGCAGTGAAAGCCATCATGCCATTCCCCTGACACGATGAGGAAGTCCTCGCTTAGCCCCTTGTTAGACTCAGGGAGGCACTGGATGAGCCGCACCCTGTCATCCCTCATCTTCAAGTAATAAGACTTGCCCTTAAGATGCTGAAGGTTGTAGCACCAATTCACGTCGTGGTGGGTCAACCTTAGCCCCATCTTCTCGTTCTAGGCGTCCACATAGCCCAAAATCCTAAAGACGGCTTATGTAAGCGCCAATCCCCATCCTCACTATATCTCAGACCCACATTGGCAAGAATTCGATAGTCGGTGATGAATTTCTCCATCGCCGCCTCAGTGTGGACATATCTCTTAAACCTACCCATCCCAGTGGACATATCTCTTAAACCTACCCATCCCAGTTGACACCTAAAGGAACTAAAAAGGAACAAATGAAGGAGAAAGAGTAACGAGAAAGAGAGCTTAGAGAGAGATAGAGCGACTTACTAAAAAGAGGAGGAGCTCCTCGGACAAGCTTTTTGTGCTGGAGATGTAAGTGAGAGTGTGGCTGAACTCAGGAAGGACGCACGATAATTCTTGATTACGAATGAAGAACATGAAGAAGCGGTTCGTATGGGTATTTATACCCTAAATCGAGGAACGATGCGGGTTTTTCCGCCTATAAATGCGAGGCGAACCTCCGCCGTTGGATTGGTAACGCCTCATTAGACGTGGGGAGCACAAAGCCACCTGAATTTAATGATGGACACGTTACGCGCTCCGAAACGTCAGCAACATGCCTTGAGCAGATGAATAGACCCCAATCTTGACGGGGTGTAAGGCCGAGGATGTCAAAATCCTACTCCCCGCCTGAGGATGCGTGCAACAAGATTTTGAGGGGCTACTGTGGGGTCAGAAAATTGGTTAGCCTTGGCCCACTTAAAGCTAGGCCTAAACGGCCCACGCCGAGGATGCATGATGGGTCCGAGGATAAAGGCACAAAGACCAACCCCCGAGAAGCATGTCCGAGGATGGCCCTGTCCTCGGGCGTCCGAAACCTCGGGGGAACACAAGGACCACCCCACCAAAGGAGATTCCTTTGCCGTCCGAGGAGGGGAGGGCCCAGTGCCACGCGTTGACAACAGAAGTGTGGAGAAGGGGCAAACCCTGGGCGAACCGTCACCTCGGCATTGAATGTGCTCACCTAACCCTCCTGGCCGCATTAATGGGGATGTAACCCCTTGACAGGGAAACATCAATCAGGGTGAGCCACTTGAGCACGGATAAGACCTCTGATGGGACGGACGGTCAGAAGAGAAGCCAATAGATGATCAACAGGAGGAGGAAGAGAGGGATATATAAGAAACGTGAGCAAAGTGTAACAGGGGGGAGAAACTCCAAGAGGAGGAGAGTTGGGGAAGGAAAGCCTCCTCGACCACGTGCCGAGGAGCATTCCGAAGTTGTAAATTAGGCTTAGTGTCTTTCAATGAAAAATGGGTTGGTGCCCTGTTGTAATCCGGTCAGTGCCTAAACCTTTGATCTACTCACTACAAATTCATTGTTCTGAATTCGTTGGGCCTTCGACCCACATCTTTTGGGTTTGGGCTACAAAAACGGTCCCTACAGTAACCTATATATAAGAAGTTGGAACTTGGTGGACCTATTTCTTTTAATTTCTCTTTTTTTTTTTAAACATACACACCCACCTCACCTTCGTGAGCATGATGGAAAAGAAGAGAAACCACCCCCCCCCCCTTTTTTTTTTGCTTAAATTTGTTTTATATTCATGGCTTTATAAAACCCTCTCAACCTTATAAGTATTTCATTAAGGCCAAATCACATTTTGCACGGTTTATGTTTGGGTCATTTATTATGTCTGCCCCTTAAATTTTAAAAAACTTCAAATTCGTCCATAATGTTTGACATCATTTTCAATGTTGTTCTTCCAATTATTTTAGTGATTGACATGATTCTTAAAAGTAATTAGCAAAACGTTAGATACAAATACATAAAATTAGTAATTTTACATTTTAAAAAGTAAGAAGTTTGGTTTTTATAAGTTTAAAAAAAATGTATAATATAGAAAGTTAAGCATAATATTATTTAATTTGTATTTAAATATATAAAAAGTACCTCACTTAAATTTATCGTCAACTAATACTTATAACTTTCAAGTTTTCAAATATAGCACGATATTACAAGAAAATTTTGATGGCAAGGAATTGAACAATATTGCTATAGGCGTAAATGCACTTTTGGTCCCTACCGTCAACCTAGTTACGAAAAAAGCTGAGGTGGCAGACAACATGTCCTACTTGCTAACATAGTGCTAATGTGGATATTAAAATATTATTAAAAAATACCACATTAGCATCCATGTCAGGGTTTTAATGACAAGTCAGCATTTTAATTAATAAAAAAATAAAAAAAAATTAAACTGAAAAAGTTCAAAATCAAAAACAAAAAAAAGAAAAAACTTTTTTAGATCCTCTCTTTCTTTGTGTGTGTGTGTGTGTGTGTGTATTTTTATTTTTTTTCAAATCCTCTCTTTCTGTCTCTTGGTGTGTATTTGTGTTTGTATCTTTCTTTGTTCAAGCTTTCAATCCCTCTCTCTCTCTCTCTCTCTCTCTCTCTCTCTCTCAAAACCCGACTCTCTAATCTCTAGGTTTTTCTAGTTTTCCATGGGGTGGTCGGTAATGAAGATGGAGATCAGTGGTCGGGGTGGAGATTGGTGGTTGGGGTGGTCTTGGATTATGGGTTTGGTTGGAGATGGAGATGTAGATGGCTGGGTTTGGTTGGAGAGGCTGGGTTTTTCTGGGTTTCAATGGGGGTGGGCTATGGCCATGGAGATCAGTGTGGCCATGGAGATTTGTGTGGGTCTTGGATTTGTGTTTACAGGTTTGGTTATAGGTGGGGTTTTTCTGGGTTTCTGTAGGGGTAGGTGGTCGTTAGTGGATGTGGAGATTAGTGTGGCCGTGTTTGTGTTTTGAAGATGGTGTTGTCTCAATGAGTTTGGTTTTGTGTTTGTGGTTTTTTTTTTTTTTATTATGTGGATTTGTATATTTATTTCTTGGATTTATTGGGTTTGATTTACTAGAGGTTTATGGGTTTGATTTCTTGGATTTATTGGGTTTGATTTACTAGATGTTTATGGGTTTGATTTCTTAGGTTTATTGGGTAGTTTATGGGTTTGATTTCTTGGATTTATTAGGTTTGATTTACTGGATGTTTATGGGTTTGATTTCTTGGATTTATTGGGTTTGATTTAGGGAAGAACATGAAGCATAAAGTTCATGTCCTGGGGAAGAAGAAGAACAATGTTCTTCCAAAAAATAATGAAAAGCAAACCCAGTTTTAACCTCAAAATTTTAAACTGAAAAAGCTTTTTTTTTTTTCTTAATTTAATTAAATTAATATTTATTTATTTTAAAATTTCTAACCTGGATTTTTGTTTTAATTTTTTATTAATTTAAATCTGACATGGCCTTTCAAAAATGTTAAATAAGTTTTTTTAATAATATTTTAATATCCACGTCAGCGCCATGTCAACAAGCAGGACACGTCGTTTGCCATCTCAGCTTTTTCCGTAACTGGGTTGACGATAGGAACCATTAAAAAGTCAGGAACTGACCTAGGATCAAAATCAATTTAGGGACCAAATCGAGAAATAGTCCAAAATGTAGAAACCAAAAGTACATTTACGCTATTGTTATACCGAAAGAATATGACCAAAAAAAAAAGTTTTTTTTTTTTTTTTTTGGGAGGAGTTCTCGCCAAATTATAAAAAACGAATCCAGATTTTGTACCCATACTATGGTATGATTTTTTTTTTTTTTTTGAAACATATTATGGTATGATTTTGATTTGACTTAAAGGCAAAAGCTCATATGGCATCTTAGTGCCTTTTGAGTTGCCTGAGAAGTTAGGGAAATTAAGAGTATGTTTGGTAACTGTTTTTTTCCTCAATTTTCTGTTTTCAAAAACAATTTTCTATTTCCTAAAGCAAAAAACTTGTTTGGTAACTGTTTTTAGTCAAAAATAAAAAACTATTTTCAATTTTTATATTGTGAAGGAAACTGAAAACATGTCTTGAGCTATTTTTATTTTTCAGTTTTCCCTCACTGTAGAAAACACGGAGAAAACACGCTGAAACAGTCCCAATTAATGAATCAGCGCACTGGTTCGACTCACAAGACTGCCAAAATATTTTCCCGCGCTTCTTTTTTTTTTTCACTCAATATTTTAGCGCTACAGTGACACCCTTTATATCTTTTCCCCTGCGCCTCCCCTGCCTCTATCTTGCTCAGAGAAGAGAAAACCTTGACTGAGAGAACCAAGGTAAGTGACTGTTCTTCACCGGATTGTCCTTCATGCCTGCATCTTGTTTTTCATTAGATTCTACTATCCCTTTTCTATTCATTATCTCACTCTCCTTTTCCTTTCTTTTTCCATTTTTTTTTTTGTGTGCACGTAATGTAGCAGGTCGGTGCAATCACTCAAAGGTATGGGTCTTTTCCTTTTTTCTTTGTTGAATCTGGGTTTGTGCGTTGAACGTGGGTTTATTCAAAATGGGTATTTTCTGTGTGTGTTTGATTTAGGATTTAGGGGTTTGGGGTTTGCTTCGGCTGTGTTGGTAGGTCGGTGCAATCACTCAAATGTATGGGTCTTTTCATTTTTTCTTTGTTGAATCTGGGTTTGTGCTTTGAATGTGGGTTTATTCAGAATGGGTATATACCAGAATGTATATATATTGCAGAAATCTTCCATTTAAGTTTTCTTTGAAATTTAAATTGTTTTCCATTTTATATTTTTCTCCATCTTGTGCAGTAAATTGTTTTCCATTTTATATGTTTCTCCATCTTGTGCAGTAAACATAAAGGCTCTAAGCACCTTACAATGGATATCTCCTAAAGGCCAGTGTTTTATTTGTAGAATCGGTTATAGGTTCTCAAAACCATACTTGTTAATACATAATGTCATAAACTAGTCAGACTTGAAATAGTTTTGAACCCTAGTGCCAAAAAAAAAAAAAAAATGACAAATCCAAGGTTCCAATCGTTTATTCATCTCATTCCACTAGTTTTCCTATATCCTCACCATGCGAGTTCTATGGGTTATTATTTAGATCTTAACAATTATGTGACTTAAATTAGTTTTCCTATATCCTCACCATGTGAGCTCTATGGTTTATTATTTAGATCTTGATTATGTGACTTCAATTGTGTTTCGGGGTTGAGGATTTAATGATACCATTTTAGGATGTTGTCTATGACCATGAGTGATGTGGTCTAAAGAGGTATGGCTGGAAAAGTGATTGAACAGAAGGTAACATAAGGGTAGAGACGAAATGATGTGAAGACTTCAGAGGGGCCATTTCTCCTTTATTTGTTTATTTATTTATTTTTGATACTAGATAAACATGCATTGATCAAAAAGAGATAGTACAAAGGAAAACCACCTGGCTTATACAAAGTTTGGATTTAGCCTGCAGTGGTGTACAGGGAAGCAATAAAAGCTAAATCTATTACATGTGAGATAACTTCCTTGGGCTAAAAAAGGTGGTGTGTAGCCAGTCCCTGTTGCTGAACATTGCTCAAATTTAGAGGGCAAATGTGTAGCAGCAATGCTTCAACGAGGCCATAAAAAAGTGCTAGCTAGCTAATATTCAATAAAAATTTATTTCTTAGCCAAAGTTTGTAAATTGTTCCCCGCCCCTCCCTCACTTTGGCAAGAATCTTGACTTGTGTGACTGCTTTCTATATGCCCCACAATCCACATTCTTTTCATGCAACACTATGCAATTCTCTAAGCAATATATTCTCCCGTCCCCTACTGCAATTCTCTAAGTCTGATGTGATCTGTTAGTAGTTTTCAGTTGCTTGTAGTATGTATATGGTTTGGTGTTTGTCATGGTCTACTCTAAGGCTTGTCATGGTGTTTGTCATGGTTTACACCTTGCCATTTTTTTTGTTCTCCACAGCCTTAAGGCTTCCAGACTAGCTATGCAACTCTGTAGTTAATTTCAGTCAACTGTTTCAACTTAATTCCACCCTAGAAGGATAACTTTACTTGAACTCAATCTCGATCTATTTTTTCTGTACAGCTTCCATCCTTATTATCTTTTATTAATTTTTTTACTGTCATATGCCATATCATGTATGCTTGTGGGTATTTTCTGTGCTCTGTTGATAGCTGAAACAAACAAACTTTTGGGTTTAGTTTCTAGAGTTTTGGAGAAAGAAAAATAGAAGGATCTTGCATGGCTGGACTTTAGATTGTTAGAGATGTAATTTGTAAGCAAAAATATAATAATTTGTAAGTCAAATAGTTTGAGGAGGTTACTTTGTTGTAAGGAGATGCAAGCTTAATAAACTTGTCATGTAAATGGCAAAGAATGTCTTGTGAATTGTTGCTGTTTTGTGTTTGTAGTTATAGCAGAGAATGTATTCCCTTAATTAAGTAAACTATTTAGCTAATAATAAGGAGAATGGCATTTTGGGTAGGTTGGGTTTCATGGTGATCAAAATGCACTATTAATTAGAAGCTGTGTTTGTTTGAAGCTTGGAAGCTATTTCTTAGTTGTATTTGATGGTTGTGTTTATAAAGGTTGTTCCTTAGTTGTTTTCATGTTTCATTGTATTATAATAGATGAAAGGAAACAGTTCAATTGATGAAGATAGCCTTTGGACATCACAACTTGAGAAACTATTTATTGACATAATGTTGAAAGAGATCAATAAGGGAAATATGGCAGATGGGCAATTCAGTTCCGATACTTGGAAGAAAATGTTAGCTACATTGAATGAATTAGGTAAACGGAGTTTTACAATGGCCCAATTCAAAGGGAAGTTTAATAGGATGCGTTTACTACATCGTGAGTTTTCTACACTCATAAATCATACTGGTTTTGGTTGGGATGCTGAAACCAACACTGTTCATGCACTTGAGGAGTCATGGCAAAATTATTGTCGGGTAAATATCGTTGAATACAATACATTGTTTTATTTTGAAACATTATCCCCCATCATTTTTTTTTTCTTACTAGATGTCTTTTCTATTTTTAGGCACATCCTAAGGCAAAGATTTTTCGAACCAAAGGACTTTCAAATTATAATTTGCTTGGACTTATATTTAACAAGTCTACAGCTACTGGGGTCCTACACTGTGCATCCACCCAAGACCCTCCTAATTCAGATGAAGAGAATGCATTGGAAGAACGACTCATTCATGGGGGAGTTCATGTTAATTTAGAAAGTCCTACCCAAGACCCTGTCATGGCAATTCTTGAGTCTGACATTCCAACCCGATCTTCCAAGCGTCCTAGTGATAGTTGTGATGAACGTCCTAGTAAGAGTAAGCGAGAGTTAATGAGCTCCCAAATGAATGATGCCTTACAATCAATGGCTGAGGCTGCTAAGGCTAGGATAGAGGCATCTAAAGCAAAGGCTGAAAGGTATAAGAGGTATACCATTGATGAAGTTGGTAGCAGTATTGCGCCTACAGATGACTTCTCCTTAGGCAAGTGCATTAATATCCTTGAGACCATGGAAGAAGTCAATGATGAAATATTTATGAAGGCTGTTGAGAAGTTCAAGCAGGATCCTGATGATAGAGAGATCTTTGTTAACATGAGTTTCGCCAGGAGGATGGTTTGGTTGGGTAGGCTATAGGGGATTATGTCAAAACAATAATTTCCTATTAGATTATGTTTATTTTAACGTCTTTGAACTATGATTTGGTACTATTCTATTATTATTTAATGTTTTTAACCGATGGTTTATTATTATTTTATGGTTATCTTTTATTTTTTTATTTTTTTTTTATTTTTTATGTTGGTAATGTTTTATTTATGTTAATAAAAAGCATTATTTGAGAACAAATTTGTGGTTTAATTCTCCAGGATGAATGTTGAACCAAATTATTATAGCAGTTCATCCTCTTCAGATGAGGAAGAAGACGATGATATGTTCTTCCTACTAATGTTTGTTGAGAATAGAAACAACTATATTCCTAAGGAGCCGCAACGTATCTCTATGTTGACTGGTGATGCATTTATAAAAGAGATATTGAATGGCAATCCTCGAACATGTTATGAGCTATTCCGCATGGATAGGCCAACATTTACAAGTCTTTGTAACTATTTGAGAACACATAAGTTCTTAACAAACTCACGTTGGATCACAGTGGAGGAGGCAGTTGGTATGTTCCTATTAATAGTGGGACATAATGTGAGAATGAGGGTAATAGCAGATCGTTTTCAACACTCAACTGAGACAGTGGACAGGCAATTTAAGGAAACTGTAAGAGCAATATGCCGTCTGGGAAAATTCATTATACGTCCTTCTCAAAGCAATGAAGTGCATCCACGTATTGCTAACAGTACCAAGTTCTTTCCATATTTCAAGGTAATCCCAAGTTATTGTTCATTTTATCATACAAATATTATTTGCTTGCATATGTTAATACTTGTGTTTATATTTTTTCTAGAAATGTATAGGTGCAATTGATGGAACATATATTAGTGCATGGGCCCCAGCATCAAAGCTAGTCAGCTATAGGAATAGAAAGGCCACAATCACCCATAATATAATGTGTGCATGTGATTTTGATATGAAGTTTACATTTGTTTACACGGGTTGGGAGGGTACAGCCAATGACTCACGAGTATTCTTAGATGCACTTCAAAGGCCAGAAAATAATTTCCCATGGCCTCCATCTGGTAAGATATATTGTTGCCTCACTTATATATTTACAATTTTCAAGTTGAATCCATTCACCATGTCATACTTCTCTCTATCTTATTATTTTTTTTGTTAGGTTGCTATTATTTAGTGGATTCTGGTTATCCATGCACTTTAGCGTTTTTACCTCCGTACCGTACTGAAAGATACCATTTACGAGACTTTCGAGGTGGGGATCGTCCTGAAGGTGCTAAAGAGCTTTTCAATTATAGACATTCATCTCTTCGTAATGTAATTGAAAGATGTTTTGGCGTTTTAAAGGCACGATTTCCAGTCTTAAAAATGATGCCCCGTTATAAACAATGTCGACAAGGGAATGTGATGAGAGCCTGTTGCACAATCCATAACTTCATTCGAATGGCAACAAGAAATGATCGCTTGTTTACTCAATTCAATATTGATAACCTTACTGTTGAAGGTGAAGGTGGGGATAATTCGGGTGAGCCATTGCATACTATTGACTTAACTGATCAAGCCGCTGAAGCTATGGCAACTTATAGGGATCAGATCGCAGGATTGATGTTAGCAAATAATAGGCATCATTGATGCCACATTATTTTTTTTTTTTTTTTTCTTTTGGATGAAATTGATTCCCTGGCATTGATGCCATGTAGTAAACTTTTTATTTATTGATTTATGTTTTATAGTTTCAATCTTACTTATATGATTAAAGTTTTAGGCTTGAATGTTATATACAAAACAATTTATTTATAATTTCTTTAGGTGTACGGATTTAAAATACTTTGGAGCAAACGTGTTTTTGAATTAGAATAAATATAATTTTTTTAAAAAAATTTAACCAAAGAAAAAAAAAATTCAACTTTTTCAAAAACAACTACCAAACAAATTTTCTGAATTTTGTTTTTGAAAAATGTGTTTTTCAAAACAACTAACCAAACGTGTTTTTCATTTTGAAAACAGAAAAAAATTGTTTTTTTCTTTTTTCCTTGAAAACAAGAAAACGAAAATAGAAAACGAAAACAGTTACCAAACATGACCTAAAATTTCCCCCATGAGAAAACAAATTAAGCTCAAAGCACTGAAAGCACCTCTGCATCTCTTTACTAAAATTTCATAAAGTTTCTTTCTTTGGTATGTTCTTTGTTGCAATTAGAGTAGTAAGTGCCAACTTCATCTCAATCTAGACTAAACAATTCTCATAATAAATGTATTTAAGGTAAGTGACGAGACTGATAAGTGCTGACGAAACTGGTAAGTCTATCCTATAGGGACGAGTCCTTCAATATTGACGAATATACCCTCAGGACAGACGACGTAGAAGACAACACTACTGACGAAGATATCCAGGCCATTTAATACAATCAACTAAACGGTTATACCTCCAACTATATGAACCGTTTGAAGACACTGATGCCTCATTACACAGCCCCAAAACATTACCAAGAGGAGCATTAAAACCTCCATAACTGCTCCAACGGCTAGAGTCCATGAGGGCATATATAAAGCCCACACACTCTCACGGATGGGGAGGACACACGTATACAAGTAAGAAAGGAGATTTTTCTTTCATTCTATCCATTTTATATTGTTTTACTTTGAAGAGAGTTTCATATACTGACTTTGGCATCGGAGACATTGTGGTAAGCACCACACCGGTGACCATCGGTGAAAACTGAAGGATCACCTCCATTTGACGAACATTACTGACGAGCTTACGCTTCATCAGTTTGGCGCCGTTTGTGAGGACAACATTTTCGTGTTCAAACTCGAAATAGTAGTTTCCTATTCTTATTCTTTTTGGATGGAGTCCAATCAAGATTCTGCAGCCCTAGCTCAGCAAGTTCAGGCCCTTGCAGCCATAGTTGAAGAGTTGACTAGGCAAAACCAAGAAATGAAGCTACGGCTTCAGGAGGAGGAAAATCGTTCGAGGGGAAATCAAGAAGACGAAGGGGATAGTCACAGAAGAAATAACCATCAGAAGCCCACCACTTCAACCGAGCAGAATTTAGACCTATTGATGGAGATGAGGAGGGAAATGGACGAACTTAGGAATGCCATCAAGGAAAAAACAGAGCGGAGTGTGGATCGAATGGTCCAAGCGACGGACTCGCCATTCACAACAACAGTCCTCGACTATCCAGCGCCATCAAAATTTCGGTTACCTCAACTCGAGCCCTTTGATGGGCTGAAGGACCCCCAAGATCACCTAAATACCTTCAAAACGACCCTAGGACTTCAGCAGCCACCAGATGAAATATTGTGTCATTCCTTCCCAACAACACTCAAGGGAGCTGCCCGAGAGTGGTTCACAAAGTTGCCAACGTTGTCCATTGACACATTCAAGCAGTTGAGCAACACCTTCCTGCGTCACTTTATTAGAGGACAACGACCAAAGAGAACCGCGGATCACTTGCTCACCATCAGGCAGGGAGAGAAAGAAACCTTGAGGTCATATGTGAAACGCTTTACCAGGGAGACACTAGAGGTAGACGAGGCTGACGATAAGGTGCAGTTGACGACCTTCAAGCAGGGTTGATGTCCAGGGACCTCGTTACCTCACTTACGAAGAACCCCCCAAAGACAATGGCTGAAATTCTCCTTAAAGCACATGAACGCTGAGGACGCGTTGGCTGCTATCAAGGATGGAGACAGACCAGGGGACAAAGGGAGAAGAAAAGACAACCGTAGAGGACAAAAGCGGGACTGTCTGGATCGTTGAACTAATGACGGAGTCAAAAAGAAAGATGATAAAAGTCCACGAACGGTAAAATTCACTCCTCTTGTTATGCCTGTTGACAAAATTTTGACGCAGATTAAAGATGAGCACTACCTTAAATGGCCACGGCCATTACATTCGTCCCTTAGCGTCTGCAACAGGAGTAAGTATTGTCGATTTCACAAAGATCATAGCCATTACATCGAAGATTATAGGGATCTCAAAGAGCAAATAGAAGAATTGATACGAAAAGGGAAGTTGCAGAAGTTTATAAAGAAAGGAGAGTACGACAAATTCCGAGACGAAAACAAAGGCCAACATGAGTCCTCGTCCAAGAGCGGAGGCCGTCAATCCCAACCTTCTCAAAATGTGATCGGGGAAATACAGACGATCGCAGGAGGGCCTATCACATGAGGCTCATTCAAATCACTTAAGAAAACACATTAACGACAGGTGAATAACGTCCACATGGTACCCCCGCCTAAGTACAGACGAACTGATCAGGATATGACCTTCAATGAGAATGACGCTAGAGAAGTGAAACAGCCTCATAATGACCCCTTGGTCATAATGCTCACTATAGAAGGGTTCAACACCAAAAGGATCCTCGTGGACGACGGTAGTTCTGCTGACATCATTTACTTTCCTGCATTCCAGCAACTGAAACTAGATCCAAGAAGACTACGTCTGTTTGATTCCCCCCTCATTAGCTTCAGCGGTGATAGGGTGTATCCCAAAGGCATAGTGACGCTGGCAGTAAAAGTGGGAACGTACCCGAAGCAGTTGACTCGTTAGATAGACTTCTTGGTAGTAGATTGTCCCTCATCATATAATGTCATTATTGGAAAGCCAGCACTCAACAAGTGGAAGGCGTCCACATCCACCTACTGCCTGAAGGTAAAATTTCCAACAGAAAATGGTGTTGAGGAAGTTAAAGGAGACCAAGTTCTAGCTCAGGAATGCTACCAGGCTGTTTTAGCAGCTAAGGAAAACCACACATGGATAATAGAAGAAAAATAGGAAGAAAAGGTAGAGGCACTGGAAGCAGTGGAGCTGATCGAAAGGGAAGCAACGAATACAACCATAATAGGGACAACCTTTAGTCCTGAGATGAGAATGAAGCTCATTCAGTTTCTTAAGGAGAACTTAGACGTCTTTGCCTGGAGCCATGATGACATGCCAGGCATATCTCCAGAAGTCATCCAACACAGGTTAAATGTGGACCCAGAGAGGAAGCCCATCAAGCAGAGACGAAGAACCTTTGCGCACGAGAAAGACTAAGCAATCACTAACAAAGTGAGTAAACTCTTGATTGCAGGCTTCATCAAGGAGGTATATTATCCAAATTGGCTTGCAAACATCATTCTAGTAAAGAAAGCAAATGGGAAATGGAGGATGTGTGTGGACTTCACGGACCTAAACAAGGCATGCCCGAAGGACAGCTTTCCTCTTCCAAGAATAGACCAGCTCGTAGACTCTAAGGCTGGGCACAAGCTATTTACGTTCATGGATGCATTCTCGGGGTACAACCAAATAAAAATGGCTGACGAGGATCAGGAGAAAACTGCCTTCATTACCAGTCAAGGGCTCTACTGTTATAAGGTAATGCCATTTGGACTAAAGAACGCAGGAGAGACTTATCAGAGGTTGGTAAATAAAATGTTCGTCAAGCAGATAGGCAAGAATATGGAGGTGTACATTGACGATATGCTCGTCAAGAGCAAGGAAGAGCTTGCACATCTGGACGACCTTAAGGAGATATTCGATACCCTCAAACAATACCAAATGAAGCTGAATCCTGGTAAATGTGTTTTTGTTGTTGCCTTCGAAAAATTCCTGAGATTCATGGTGTCTCAGAGAGGAATAGAAGCAAATCTTGAGAAGGTACAGGCCATAATCAATATGGCATCACCTAAGACCATTAAGGAGGTCTAGAAGCTCACAGGCCGGATTGCAGCACTCAACAGGTTCGTCTCTAGAGCAACGGACAAATGCTTACCATTCTTTAAGACCTTGAAGCAAGCCTTTGAATGGACGGACGAATGTGAAGCGGCATTTCAAGAGCTCAAATGTTACGTTAGCAATCCGCCACTTCTAAGCCCATCCAAAGAAGGTGAAAACTTGTATTTGTACTTAGCAATATCATCTACAGCCGTCAGTGCAGCCTTAATCCGGGAAGAAGATAGGAAATAGCTCCCAATTTACTACGTCAGCCAAGCTTTCCAAGGAGCTGAATCCAGGTACCCAAAAATCGAGAAAATCACGTTCGCATTGATAGTAGCCTCACACAAGCTCAGGCAATACTTCCAGGCAAATCCAATCTTAGTGATGACGAACCAACCCATCAAGAAGTCTATGAGCAAGCTTGAAGCAGCTGGGAGGATGGTCCAATGGGCGATTGAACTCAGCCAATTCGACGTGGAATACCATCCCAGGACGGCCATTAAAGCACAAGCTTTGGCAGACTTCATCGTCGAGTTTACCTATCCAGACGAGCCCAGCCATACCAGCAAGGACAAAACATGGGTGATGCAAACTGATGGCTCGTTAGCCCAAAAAAGAGGGGGAGTAGGGGTCGTCATAACCACTCCTGACGAAGAAGTATTGAGATATGGAGTTCAGCTAAAATTCCCAGCCACCAATAACGAGGCTAAGTACGAAGGAATTCTGATAGGTTTAAGGCTCGGAAAAGAGCTTGGGGCCAGGAACCTGCTAGTCCAGAACGACTCAAAGTTAGTAATTGGGCAGATCAGAGGAGAATACGAAGCAAAAGAAGAAAGAATGCAGAAATACCTCAGGTTAACGAAGCACTTGACTCTTCGAAAAAGTGGAGTTCATCCAAATTCTGAAAAGCTAGAATATGGCCGCAGACGAAGTTTCAAAGATAGCCTCGTCGGAAGAAATAGAATCGAAGACAGACCTGATGATTGAGGTATAGAAAAACCCTAGCATAGAAGAAGTTTTAACATTCGCAGTCCAGGGCACAAGTAGCTGGATGACGCCCATCATGTCCTTCCTTCAGGATGGCCACCTACCCCAAGATGCAGATGAAGCCAGGAAGATCAAGAAGAAATCCGCCAGATTCACGATTCTCAATGATACCTTATACAAGAGAGGTTTCTCCATGCCCTACTTAAGGTGCGTTGACGAAGGAGAGGCCGAATACGTCATGAGAGAGGTCCATGAAGGAATTTGCAGAGATCATGTAGGCCCGAGATCCTTGGTGAGAAAGATTATGCGAGCAAGGTACTTCTGGCCAACCATGCAATATGACGCATCAAGGTTCGTCAAGAAATGTGACAAGTGTCAGAGGTTCGGGAATATTCAACAACTTCCATCAGAAAAGCTGACAACGATAACATCTCCATGGCCATTTGCACAATGGGGAATCGACATCGTTGGCTCATTGCCTCAAGACAAAGGTCAGGTAAAATTCTTGCTAGTTGCTATTGATTATTTTACTAAATGGGTTGAAGTAAAGGCATTGGCGACCATCACCGAAACCAAAATCCCGGGTTTCGTGTGGAAGAATATAATCTGCAGGTTCGGGATTCTACAGACGATCATATCAAACAACGGACGATAGTTCGATAGCTAGGGCTTCAAGGACTTTTGCTCGGGCCTGGGCATCAAGAACCAGTTCTTATCACCAGGCCACCCACAGGCGAATGGACAGACAGAAGTGACGAACCGCACATTGCTCAAGATCATAAAGACCAAACTGGACGATGCGAAGGGTGCCTGGCTAGAAGAACTGCCCAACGTCTTGTGGGCCTACAAAACCATGGCTAGAACCCCAACGAGAGAGACCCCCTTCAGACCTACCTATGGTACAGAAGCAGTGATCCTTGTCGAAGTGGGAATAACCAGCACCAGACGAGAAGCTTTCAATGAAGAACACAATGACGACCTACTGCGAGGGGATCTAGATTGCCTTGACGAAATACGAGACAAAGCCTTCAGCAAAATGACGGAATATCAAAAAAAAATGACAGACTACTACAACAGAAGGGTGAAGCTCAGGCGACTCAACATAGGAGACCTCGTCCTACGCAAAGTGACCCAAGCAACCAAAGACCCAACTCAAGGAAAGCTCGGCCCCACGTGGGAAGAACCATACAAAGTCATTCACTACTCTAGACAAGGCAGTTACCACCTGGAGACCCTAGACGGACAAAGGCTCCCAAGACCATGGAACATTGAACATTTGAAGAAATACCATCAGTAAATGTAATGGAAAGACGTTCATCATTAACCATCAATAAATGAATTATTCAGCTAATATTTGTGTACAAACAGGCCTGGTCCAGAAGAAACTAGCAAGAGCCAAAAATGGCTAAGTAATAAGATTCCGCCTTGACGGATGTACGTTACTGACGAAGATAATATCACTAAGAGTGATTAAAAAGCCAAAAATGGCTAAGTAATAAGATTCCGCTTAAACGAATGTAAGTTACTGACGAAGAAATCCACCTAAAAGCCAAAAATGGCTAAGTAACAAGATTTTGCTTAGACGGATGTAAGTTACTGACGAGGAAATCCACCTAAAGCCGAAAATGGCTAAGTAACAAGATTCCACCTAGACGGATGTAAGTTACTAACAAATATATACACGCCAAATTGGCCAAATAATAAAATGCCAGAAGAAAAGGCTAAATGGCAAGACTCCACCTTAACAGAAGTATGCTACTAACGACTAAAAAACAAATATAAGGTGCTACCAAGATGACAGACATGGCAAGCATGCATCAGATTAAAGAACATGCAATCACGAATACAAGTAAGTGCCAAAGAAATAAAATTAAAGCCTGAAACTAGCAGGCAAATTACCACTGTCTTTACAACTAAGAGCCCATAAACGCTGGGCTAAAAATGCTCTCCTCAAAATAAACAAAATTTTTCAGCAAATAGATTTACAAAAAAAAAAAAAAAAAAAAAAAAGGCCCAAAACATGACGGGCATCATAAAAAGAAAGAAATCTTTTCTAAGTGTCAAGTTCATCCAGAAGCATCATCAGCAGGGGCATCCTCAGTACGAGCGGCGTCAGCAGGAGCGTCAATTGGAGCTTCAGGCTCGGTGGCAGACGATTGAACAGCCTTGTCAGCCGCCATCTCTTGATCCACCTCTTCCAGATCTAGCGCCTCCATGTTCACTCTGGAAGGGTGTTTGACAAGGTATCTCCTCAGAAGCTCAAAACCCTTAAAATACCAACTGAAGAGCATAGTGTTGTACTCGTCAGTGGTCTGGAAGGCTTCTACTGATCTGGCTGCAATGGTCTTGAGGCTCTCCTTGGCTGCAATAATCTGCTTTTCCTTATCAATAGTCAGTTGGCGCTCCACCCTAAGATCGTCTGTAAGCTTCTTTACCTGCTCTCTCAAGGTATTCGCCGTACCCATGGATTCAATAAGGTCCTTCTTCAGGGCAGAATTCTCCATCTCCAATACCTTCACCCTAGAAGTCAAAGACACCACCTTTGCTTCCTAGGTAAGATACTCAGAAGAAAGATAAAGACTCTCTGCCAGCACCTAAAAAGAAAGTTAGAGGCATCCAAAAAAAAAAAAAAAAAAAAAGAGCCTGAAGTAAAGGTACCTGAATGATCTTATGAACATGACGAGCGGCTACCCCACTGAGAGGGACACCAGACAAGGCCCTTAGGTCGGCAGCTGTTATTACTTTGTGGGCTCGGTCCACCGCCATCTTCTCGTCGTTCCAAATGGTAGGTGGACGAGAGTCAGCCTTCTCCTTCTACTTCCCCTTTTCAGATAAACATGGCCTTTTAGAGACGGAAGTGCCACCTATCTCTTCCAATGACGCAGTTGGAGAAGCTGTCCTCGTCGTCTCTCCCACGGAAACAATCGGGTGGACGGAAGCTGGTGGAGCAACAGGAGTGCCTCTCCCGGTAACGCGCACTGTCTTCTTACCGAGGTTGGGCAGGGGCTCATCTTCCTTCGACCTCATTTTTGCGTAGAGGTCCTTGTTAAACTTCGTCATCATTTCTGCCAGAAAAGAGCAACATAAAAAAAAATAAATAAATAAACAGATGAAGAAGGAAAGAAAAACGCTGACAGGCTCAACACTTACTTTTTTTTCCTCCAATTTCAATATTTCGCAAAACAAAAGAAGGGTCCGGGCCGAGGTTATAAAAAGCAAGCGTCCTCGGGTCTACCAAGTCGTCCCAGCTCTCAGTTGACTGGGCGTATTCGATTGCTTGCTCAACTCATTCCTTGTAAATGCTCTTGAGTTTAGGTCGTCTCTTCACTGCAAAAAGGAGGATAACAAAGATATTGTGACGACCAAAAACAAATGAATACAACCAAACTAAAACGACAAGGAGGGAAAGTGACGCACCTAAGGTCGGGGTTCCCCACCGACGAAGCAACCTTGGAATGTCACCCCATTCCTGACTAAAGGGAGTCTCAAAATCATCCTCGAACACAAAGAAAAATCTTGACTTCCAATATCTGAAGGACGAAGGCAGCCATCTAATAATCCTGGTCCTCTTCTCCCAAGGAACCAGCTCATAATACCCATACTCCTTTGACTCTTTCAAACGATAAATGTGGACGAGTTCACCCACCTTAATCATATCCCCATTAACAGCCAACCATATCTCCATACAGTTGACTACTATTCTCCATGAGTTAGGCATTAGCTGCCCGGGGGCGATCCCAAAATGGTTCAGAAGTTCCATCAAGAAAGGGTGGACGGGAAATCTAAGTCCACAGGTAAAGGTAGCCTCATAAAAACACACCTCACCTAGGAAGAAATGACAAGCTCTATCCTCGTCACTAGGCCGACGGACCCGAACCCTTTTTGGAAATTGGAACCTATCCTTAAATCTACTCGCCGTCTCGGCATCCAGCCCACAAACCTCTTCAAAGGCATGAAAAGCTCTAATGACACAAGGAGAAGAGACAGCTGTATCCCCCTCCACTAGATTGCCGCTAGACGACAACCCAGTCTTGAGATCACTAGATCTGACCTCAGTCATTATCTTCTCCTTCCTCACCTGACCCTCGAACCAGTCAATTGATTGCCTAATTAAAGGCAACAATTTAGTCAATACCACACTAAGACCACTACCTCAAAAACAAAATTTTCAAAATCTGAGAAAGTGCCTAAAGCCCCCCCTAAGCGTGCAAAAAGAAAAGAAACCGAAGGACAAACAACTCTAACCTCAGAATTGCCAACCATGAAAACCCAACAAAAGCACAGAAAAGGAAAACAACACAACTGAATCACAAGTAAATTAAAAGCAAAAAGAAGCAGGAAAAAGGAAATTAGGAACAATACCACAGCAAAACCAAGAAAGGAAAAGCAAGAGGGAAGGAGAAACACACCTCAATCAATGGCGGATTAAGGAAGCTCTGCTTAACAAGCGTACCAACTCAAAAAAATGTAGCAGGAAAAAAGCTAAAGAAAAGTAATGATGTGAAGAAGAAAAATATGGAGAGAAGGAAGTTAAAAGTAAAGGCTCGAAAAACGGAAAGACTGGCAGGAAACCCAATAGTCTCATTAGTTGGAACATTAATTGTACCAATCAGCGCGCGCCACGTAGGCCACTATCTGTGGAGCGCCGCCGCTTTGCACCTAATATGGAGCAAAACCCCAAGAGTCATTTACAACTTGTAACCCTTCATATTCTATGATCGTCACTAAAACGACGAACACAGAATCGAGGGGCAGCTGATGAGATTGATAAGTGCTAACGAAACTGGTAAGTCTATCCTATAGGGACGAGTCCTTCAATATAGACGAATATACCCTCAAGACAGACAACGTAGAAGACAACACTACTGATGAAAATATCCAAGCCATTTAATACAATCAACTAAACGGTTATACCTCCAACTATATGAACCGTTTGAAGACATTGATGCCTCATTACACAGCCCCAAAATGTTACCAAGAGGAGCATTAAGACCTCCATAACTGCTCCAACGGCTAGAGACCATGAGAGCATATATAAAGCCCACACACTCCCACGGACGGGGAGGACACTCATATACAAGTAAGAAATGAGATTTTTCTTTCATTCTATTCATTTTATATTGTTTTACTTTGAAGAAAGTTTCATATACTGACTTTGACATCGGAGACATTGTAGTAGGCACCACACCGGTGACCATCGATGAAAGCTGAAGGATCACCTCCATCTGACGAACATTACTGACGAGCTTACGCTTCATCAGTAAGGATATTAATTCTTCGAGGGGCCAAGGTATTGTAGCCTGCATATATAACCTTCATTTTTATATAACCTAAAAGAAGGAATAGTGCTAACTTCTAACTCTAAAGCAAATTATGGCTGGCCCACTTGATTTTCCATAAAAAGGGAAAATGGATCAGACACTACTCTGCACACAGATATGGGGCAAACATATACAAATTATACAATAGAATGATAGATTTCCACCTGCGCACTACGTACGGTACGCCCTCGTGTCTAAAGAAGCGCGTGAGATGAGAGAGAGAGAGAGAGAGAGATAGGTTCCATTAAAAAGATGGTGCATATATAAAATATAATGGTGGAAAGAAGGGGGGAAAAAAAAGCACATTAGCAATATATTACGTCTCGTTTCTTTACGTGTGTAACATTTAATTTAATTTTTTTTTGTGATAATATTTTGCCTATATTTAGGCATTTGGAGCAATTCAAAAACTTGTTCAAATCAAAATCATTTTCCTTTACTCAAGAAAAACACAGTCTCCATTAAAAAAAAAAAATTAAAATGAAAAAGAAAGAAAAACACAATCTTTTAAGGTTGAAAATGTCTTAGCTCTTTATGATTTTTCATAAGAGCCAAAAATTAAAAAATGTTTTCTAACTAAACACCGGAAAACAAACAAATATATATTTCTAAATTTTTGTTTTTTAAAAAAAATCTAAAATAGAAATCCTCGTTATAGTATAATTTAAGTGTATATATGTGTGAAATTCCTTGTTAAAGACTTAAACTCTAATCTTTGCCTCCCACTCTACAAGAACTTGTAATTATAGAGTTAAAAATATTTTTTTTTATACCAATTTATGTTGAAGCAAACAGAACCTTTGTATGATGTTCTGGTAGCATCTAATAAAAGCTAATTCTCTTCCTAATGTAATTGAATGTAAGAACCTAATTTATTAATTTTGGAAGACAATAGTGCCCTCAATTTTCACTAGAAATGTTTAATACCTATGCTAGATTTATAAATTTAATTAAGCATCTTCAACAGTTAGCAAACTTTTCACCAAAATTTAATCCAAGGAGCCATATTTTCAAATGTTTATTCAACAAAGTCTTTACTCCCTCTATTATATTATCTTTACTATCACTACAAAAATCTGGGTCTATAGCCGCGTTTGAAAAACGCGGCTATAGACCCAAAAAACGCGGCCCCGGGCTGGGGCCGCGTTTCCTGTAGCCGCGTTTGTGAACGCGGCTTAAGTACCGTAGCTCCAGACCTGTAGCCGCGTTTTACGAAAACGCGGCTACAGGTAACACCTATAGCCGCGTTTTACGAAAACGCGGCTACAGGCACACCTGTAGCCGCGTTTTTCGGTCTGGACCAGGGAATCGGCCCCGCAGGCCTATGGCCGCGTTTTTTGAAAAACGCGGCTACAGGGTCAGTTGGAGCCGCGTTTCAAAACGCGGCTACGGTTTCAGACCTTTAGCCATGTTTTAGGAAACGCGGCTCTAGCCGCACTTGAGCCGCGTTTTATAACGCGCGGCTAAGGTAGCGGACCTATAGCCGCGTTTTTAAAAACGCGGCTATAGGTTTTTTTTTTTTTTTTTCCCACCCCCTCCTCTTAAACAACTGCTTCCTGCCATACACATATATGTTCCTGTTACATATCTGGACATCACAGGTCCATCACCAGGTTCCCAACAGCAAATGAAGCAAAATATACAAGTTTCATTCAAAAAGGCAACAAGCAACAACACTAAGGCATCAAGAATATTTTCTTTGTCTAACTTATTAGAATATATAGATCATTGTAATGTTAGAGCGTAGTTGTGATATGCATCATCCAGTATAAGTACTAGTCTTGTGTACTTTTGTGCATTCCATTTTTTTTAATTAAACTTATTATTTATCCAAAAAGAGGAAAGTACTGAGAATGAGTCCTAAGGACTAGTCTTGATTTTGTTTCTAATGCTGTTATCCCAATAAGGTAACATATAGAATGAGTCCTAAGGAGCATGGAGAGCTACCATGGAAAGTCAAAGAGCTTTTGGCTAAAAGGCTTGGTGAAAGAAAGCATGAGTCCACGTATAATCCCAACCCTTGTACCAAACAAATACGGAACATGGTGAATGTGTTGATAGTGGAAGAGTTAACAAGATTAACATCAACTATTTTTTTTTCCAATTCCACATCTTGATAATATTCTTAATGAACTTCATAGTACCACTATCTTTTCTAACATAGATCTTTGTATTGTCAATCAACAAATTCAAATGAGGTGGGGAGATGAATGGAAATCCACCTTTAAGACAAGGGACAACCTTTATGTATGGATGGTTATGGAAATTGATCTTTCTAATGTGCTTAACACTTTTATGTGAATTATGATTTATATATTTTATTGAAAATTTTGATGTTGTACACTTAGATGATATTTTGGTGTACAACAAGCCAAGGGTGCAACACTTAGAGCATCTTCGGCAAGTATTCAAAATATGAAGGAGCAAAAGTTTTTTGCCAACTTGAAGAAGTGCCACTTCTTCACCAATAGCCTAATGTTTTTCGGCTATGTTGTTTCTGGTAAAGGAATACAGATGGATCCAAGTAAGATTGAGCAAAAGCACACCACCTATGCCAAAGCCTCTGCATGACATTAGATGATTTTCATAGTCTTGCTTCATTTTATCAGCAATTGATTAAAGAATTCATCACTATCATTGAACCTATCATTGAATTGCCTTAAGAGAGGAACTTTCAAGTACGAATGAAACAAAAACTACTATTATCTAATTACGAACATTTGCAATACAATAATTCTTGGCAAAATATTCAATGTTTGACCCCTTTATAAAGTGTACTAATTGTAACCCAGAAAAGAACAATAAATTTTTTTCTTTTTTTCTTTTTATAAATGTAAATATTAATGTAGCTAATATTAAAATACATGACATGCAACTATGCAAGTTACTGCCAAAAAAATAAAAACCTTGTACTTCGGTATAATGAGAACTGAAAAGCCAATTCGTTGTAAGTTCCTTTCTTCTTTTTGGTTTTATTAGTAACAATTTCAATTGCAGAAACCAACGAACAAAATTAACTTTTTTTTTTGGCTGAATGAATAAACAAGTTCAATTAATTAGTCCACTCCACGGTTGCATGACTCAACCAAATTGAGCAAAAACCTCACAAAGATGAAAGAAATGTGGCTGACCGAAAAATATGGACAACATCTGACGTCTCCTACTGTTCTAGTCAGACAGTAGAAAGCCACCACCAGGAGATGTCTTCACAAACCCACCTACAAAGTTTTACATAATAACTTTCAAAAAAACATACAGAACATTCTATAGAGTAACAAAACTTTTTCTTTAATATATATATATATATATATATTAAGATTTTAAAAGACTAAAGAACATTTTTGGTTATTAAAGTTTAGATTATTTTCATTATGATTTTTTATGTTTCAAAGTTTTCATTTTAGTTCAGTTTTTTTTTTTTTTTTTTTTTTTCCCTCTTTACACTTTAAAATTCATTTTGAACCTCCACATTTTAGCCCTTCATGAAATTGAAATGTGAATAATCAAATAGAAAATTGAAGTAAATGTAATGGGTGAAAATGAAAATTTTGAAAAATAAAGAGTTAATATAAAAATGAATCAAACAGAAATTGCCACAATGAAAATTTTTAAATATAAATAATCAAAATAATAAAATATGTATGTTAGTCATTTCAAAACTTATAAAAACATCGTTCTTATTTGAGAATTAAATAATTTTAAATGAGTTAACTAAAAGTCTTGAAACAAATTAACCGGCCGTAAGCGAAAAAGAGTGAATACATGTGCGCCTTAAACTAATTATTATTTAATTTACAAATAGGTATTACCACCCAAAATTGTGCTTGAAAATACACTCAAATAATTAGAATATAATAGTATTGTATCCTCTCTCTCACATTCTCATATACAGTACAAACAGCACATAAAGCGAGGAAGACACAAAGGGTGATACATACATAAGACGTCCACCCAAACCGTCTTAAACATTCGTTTTCCTGCTTTTATAACCAGTTTCAAGGAAAGCAGCTCATTTTTACTATCTTTGAACACATAATTTCCTTATTTCCCTTATCTTATTTCAGTTGCAACATCCATGGACACTGCTCAATGGCCACAGGTTGATAGATCTATATCAGTTCGTCTTTTGGTTGTTGATTCTGTACACAAGGCTGTAATTTTCTGTCTTTGTCTTGCTAGCTTGCTTTTCTAGATGTTTATTGGGTATTTTTTTTGGTAAAAAAAGATGATGGTGTTCATAGCTAGTGTGTCTAAGTCCCCACATATTTGGATTTAGTTCTTATTAGTTCTACTCCATGTATTTCACTTTATCTTTCTATTTTCTGTATATGATAAAGGAGAAGAAACCCTTTTTTCTTTTTTAAGTGTAAAAGCAGCTAACTTGTTTTGCGTTGCTTGTTGTGTTTGTTTTTTAGTTTCTGATCTTTCCTTGATCTTGAAGTTCTGGTTTTTTTCTTTATGGCTGTTTGCATTTTTTTTTTTAATTTTTTCCTTTTGTTTCTTACTGTCTTTATATAGGAGATTGTGGTGAAACCAATAGAAGAGATAGTCTCCAACACATGTCCAAAGCCTGCAAGTTTAGAAAGGAAAGCAAGGCCTCAGAAAGAGCAAGCCCTAAACTGTCCAAGGTGCAATTCAACTAACAACAAGTTCTGCTACTACAACAACTACAGCCTCACACAGCCTAGATACTTTTGCAAGACTTGTAGAAGGTATTGGACTGAAGGTGGTTCTCTGAGAAACATTCGTGTTGGTGGGGGTTCAAGAAAGAAGTCTTCTAATTCTTCCTCCTCTAAGGCTCTAACACTTCATCAAAAAATAAGCTTCCTGATTTGGTCACACCCCAAAGCCTGTCACAATCTTCCACTGAAAACAGTAACATCCATGAAGGTCATGATCTAAACTTGGGTTTCCCAACCACACAAGAGTTCAGAACTATCACAGAATTGGTTCAAGTACCTAGCAGTAATAATGATAACAGCAACAAGAACCAAATTTCTGGTACGTCTACTACTACCAATACCACTACTGCATCTCATCAACTTTCTGGTTTGGAGCTTCTTACTGGAATTACTTCAAGGGGTTTCAATTCCTTCATGATCATGCCAGTTTAGGATCCAAACTCAGTTTATACATCTGGGTTTCCTCTGGTACATGATTTCAACCCAACTCTAAATTTCTCTCTGGATGGGCTTGGAGTTGGAAGTGGGTATGGGAGTTTCCAAGGTGTTCAAGAGAACAGTGGCAGGCTTTTGTTTCCATTTGACGATTAGAAACAACTCTCAAGCACGACAAATGGTATTGAACAAAACAAAGAGCAAGGAGATTCAACTGGGTATTGGACTGGGATGCTAGGTGGTGGATCATGGTAAAGAAAGAAAAAAGATAGCCTGGGCTTTTTTTGGTGTTTTTTTTTTTTTTTTTTTCCTTTCTTCTTTTAATTATGGGTCTTAATTAACCTTCTATTAATTGGTGGGTTACTTGTCTGGATTTTTCATAGCTAACAGATAGGATACATGGGTTTTTTTCCTCAGTTTGTTAATTTCTCTATTTACTATTAATAATTAACCTAATTTCTCTTTGATGAGCATGGTGGGATAGATTTTGAAGCTTATTTTAGATTGGCTTCGGAGAAGGGCGAGGTGGGATATTCAGTAAGGGTAGAAGATCAACATATGCCCATATTTTTTACGGTTAAGAGGTAGAGAAGGCATGCAACATGCTCTTCATTTCATGTAATTTCTTCTCTCACAAATCAAGATAGAAGAAGGGAAACCGACCGTATTGTGTGTCACATTGGCTTGGTACAAAAAAGATTGTATAATGTGCAAGTTAGGCTTCATCCAAATTATTATGTAAATGTGCAAGTTTGTAAGGAGTTTCATGCAGGAAAAGAATGCTTTTATTAATTTATAGTATTTTCTCAATATGGAAAACAAGTAGTCGTATTTGTCAATTGTTTTAGGGACTTGTTTGGGTTGTAATGGTGGATTTGAGTTACTGCCATCCCTCTCTCTCTCCCTATTTTGTTCAACTAGAGTTAGTGATCAGTTTATGGACAATACTTTCCCTAAACCTTTATTATTGGGAGTATAAACTATAAACACTGTTGCAATCCTTTGTATTTGGAAAGGATTATTTTGTATTTTTTAGAGTAAATATTACAAACTTGAACACTGTCTTTACAGGCCTCAAAAACATAACCATAGAAATGAATTCCAAAGCTGCAATTCATGTGCAATTAATGAAAGAATTTGTCATTATCTGAAAAACTTGAGAGTTACCACTACAGAAATAAAGGTCATAAATTCGCAGATAAACTAACCTTTGTAGTAATAAAAAGATCCTCTCTCATCACAAGTCCGGACTGAAATGCTCCTACAACTTCGGTTTCATTCTTGTAATCAGCTGCAAGCAACATTATTTGTCAAATATCAAATGCCTAATAAACACCTCAAAAGGGAATACATAGTACGATCACCACAGGAAAAACATTGTGAGCATTTTTGGTGGGAATGAAGCATGAAACAATTTCCCACATTTACTCTCCCATTCCAAATCTACTCTCAAGTTTCTGTTCTTCCAACAGTGTTGAATGTCAATGATTTTCTCAATTTTGATGCAAAGGTTGATCAATATACAACACATACACAGTACACACGTAAAACAAAATGCCCAAAATTCTTGCTCACTATTTCTTTTCTCTCTCTACAAACCCTAACTGATGCCCTGAACACGATTAAAGACTAAAATGAGGTGTTGAGGTGTTAAAGCAATCAAAGAACAAATAGTTAAAAGTCGTAATAAATTAAATTACACAACTTCCCTAAACAACTTTCAAAGCTTTAGATCGCCCCCCCACCCAAAAAAAAAAAAAAATCTAAAATTTTACATTTAAAGCTTTACTTGATACCATAATGCGAGTCTGGCAGATCAGATGGGTACTAGGTCAATCAAACAGAGCGAGAGAGAGACAAAGAGAGAGAGAGAGAAGTCACCATTTCTTTCAAAAGACTGTCGCCATCTTTACTAAGCTTGATATCACCGGCTCCTCCAACGAGCCTGCAACAAAATCAGAGAGAATCAGAGAGATTCCTTAGCCCTAATTTTTGAATCCAAATGTAGAACGAAATTAATTGGGAAAATTGAACATTTAAACCCAAAATCGAAACCCTAGATCGAAAATCGAAACCGTAAACCTAAAATCTAAACCCTAAACGAAAAATGGGGACCCTAAAACACAAAGCAAATCAAAAAATTTTAAAAACTTACTCGTAATCGGCCTTGCGACAGTGTCTTCAGTGAGATTGCGAGTTGGAGAGAGTGTGTGTGTCTGTGTGTGTGTTACCGATCCATGAGAAGGGGATGGAGAGCGGATGGAAGACCGGAAGGATGACGGCGATTCGGAGAGGGTGGAAGAGAGGGAAGGAGTTTGCGATCGAGTTGAGAGGAAGGGGAATCGGAGGAAGGGGGATCGAGTGCAGAGGAACGGGAATCGGAGGGGAATCGGAGCAGGAAGGGGGATGGAGTTGAAGGAAGGGGAATCGGAGGAAGGTGGATGGAGGTGAGATTGAGCAGTCCGAGAGGTTTTTTGAGGTCGATCGAGAGGTTAGGGTATTTTCTTCTTCTGTGGAGTTGTGTGTGTTTTTTTTTTTTTTTTTTTTTTATACTTCATGTTGAAGCCGCGTTTAATGGTTAAACGCAGCTCTAACCATTACCTGAGCCGCGTTTGGAAAACGCAGCTCCAGTCAGACTTGAAAAAGAAAAAAAAAAAAAAAAACCAAAACGCAGCTTCACCTTGAAAAAACGCGGCTCCAGGGAGGGCTGTAGCCGGGTTTTGTAAACGCGGCTCAAGGGCTAACCTGGAGCCGCGTTTTCCAAAAACGCGGCTCGAAGTCTAGCCTGGAGCCGCGTTTTTTAAAAACCCAGCTAAAAATCCATACTGTAGCCGCGTTTTACAAAAACGCGGCTACAAAACGCGGCTAAAAACCGCATTTTTTGTAGTGTATGAAGCATCAGATACTAATACTCCATATCAATAAAATTAAAATATTTAATTAATATATATATATATATATATATATGTGACATATACTTCAAAGATTGTGTGAAAATGTTAAAATTTTATTACGTGACTTTCTTCTATTTGTATGGAGTACCACATGACTGTACTCGAAGAATCTTAACAATTGCTCATCAAGGATATTGAGGGGATAATTTGCAGAGTAGCATTATTGTTAGCAATCATTTTTTAGTTGGCATGTTTTGGAAACATTTTAACAAACTAGCATCTCGATAGTTAAAGGGTCAAGATTAGTGACAAAAATTGAGTCCTTCAGACTCGAGTTCAAATCCAATGTAGAAGAAAAAAGTCACATGAAAATTCAGTCTGTAAGACTCGAGTTCCACATAAAGGAGAAGAAGAATGAAGAAGGAGAAGAAACTCAGCAGAACAAAGAAGAGAAACTCAGTAGAAGAAAACCAAAAAAACAAAGAAGAAGAGACCCAGCAGAGCAAAGAAGAAGAAACCTAGAACATCACAAACCCACATGAAATTTTTTTCAAAAACCAAAAAAAAAAAAAAAATCAACCTTAATGATGAAGTTGTGGACTGATTTGGTTTGGGATTAGCTGGCCATTGCCCAAACTGATTGAAAATCAAACAACAAGGGCCTCAAATATATGGGTACCAAAACAGAGAAGAAGCCCAATAGAAGAAGAACAGAACGAAGATGAAGAAGAAGAAGAAGAAACCCAAGAAAATGAAGAAATCCAATTGAATGGTATTTCTTAATGAAGGAACTCAAGTTCCACATGGATTTTTTCTTCCGCCTCAGATTGAAACTCGAGTTTTATAGACTCGAGTTTCAAAGACTTGAGATGTTAATTTGTTAAACAGTTTATTTGTAAACTTGACAATTAAAAGGAGTATTTCAAAATGAATGATAAATGCAAAAAAAAAAAAAAAAAAAAAAAAAATCGATATTGAACGACTTAGGAGTTGGTCTAGTACAACTGTACAAGCAAAGAATAAATTAAATAGTCATTTGATAATTTCATATATGTGTGTGTATATATATATTTCAAAAGACATACAAAGTTGTATTATAATACTTTTATAAACTTCAATGACATTTACGAAAAATCATTGAGAGTACAGTGATGATGTTGTACTCCACATCAATAAATGTAAGTCATTTAATGTAAATTTTTTAAAATATTACATAAGCTTATAAAATAATATAAAAAATTAATAATAGTATTAGGTGGCTTGCGTTTGTTAGTATGGGACTACTACATTAACTATACTTCAATAATACCTAATCGTTACTCAACCTTTATCATAATATTCCACATGTGACGGATGGTCCTTAAATGTCAGTTTAGCAAATTTTATGCAATAAAATCATGTTGATGATTTCAAAATAGTTATGTAAGAAAAATACAAAAATTATTATCAATTTTACTAAAAAAAGATTTACAATCTAGCATGATATGAATGTAATTAGTCACATCAATAATATAATAAATAAAATTTTTAATTATTGTTTTATTAAAAATGCTAAAGAGACTAAAAATTAAAGTATATAACATTTACTTCTCCAAAAAAAAAAAGGCACATTATCTTTACAAATTAATGTGACTATGAATGTGATGGATTGATTTCAAAACATTATAAGTGAATTTCTGAATTATTTTTTTGTAGTTGATGCAAAGGAGTCAATACAATACCAAATGGCATTTCGATTTGGTCAAGAAAACGAAATATTTCAGTAACGGTTAATATTAGTGTACCGTTTCAAAGTTATTGCTAATAGTTAAAAAAAAAAAAAAAACTGCAAATAATATATATATATATATATATATGTACTTAACTACTTAGTTATTGCACCAATCAAAAAAAAAAAAAAAAAAATCTTATTTTAATTTTTACCCATACAATAACCCAAGCCCAATGCATGTCTTTTCAAAGTATCCTAATCAAAACAATATGTTTTCTTCTCTCCTTAGTTTTGTCTTTCCCTTAAAATATATATATATATATATATATTGTGGGGGAGGAAAGCCCAACCAAAGGCATTGGGCCCAAGGTCCTATCTACGGACCACCATTTCCCGAAGAGATGAAAAAGCCTAGTTAGAGGCCCTGAGAAAGGAACATATCTGGTGAAGGGTACGGCCATGATCCGAGGATATGTTCAACGATCCGAGGAGTCCAATACCCTCGGATCCGAAGAACCTTAGTCTGACGTTCAACCTTTTGCAGCCCGAGTGATCCTCTCGACAGATGTAGTGACAGAATGAGCCTCGGACGCGAACGAATATAACTGGATCGGAGAAATATCTAAGAGACAGACCTCAACCACCGCATTGAATGCACTGCACCTACTTCTCTGGCCGCATTAATGTGGAAGAGACCCCTGAACAGTATCAGCCCTGCTATCACCACTCACATGAGGCTAGGGAACACCCTCGATGGGACAAGCACTCAAGTGGATGTCTGGATGATGAACAAGTGGACGATCAAGATAATGTGAGGAGGTACTATATAAGTAGGAAGGCCCCCTAATAGTGGGGGATCGAAAATTCAAGAAGAGAAAAGAGTGTATTGTTTACTGTAGCACTAAGAATTGTAACTCTCCAAGGGAAATCACCTCCTCGGACGTTATACTTACATCCGTCCGAGCATATATTAATTCAAATTCCCCCATTAGTGTGGCTGTTGTATACTGTTATTTTTACTATTCGCCTTGCTCTTTCACCCACTCTCTACAAATTCATTGTTTTGGGTTCAGTGGGCTCCAAATCCACCCCTCCTTGGGCTTGGGCCGCAAAATCTGACCTTACAATTGGCGCCGTCTGTGGGGAGAGCTCGTGCAAGAGTGAAAACAACAGTTGATAATGGCAGGACTAGGCGAACAACAAGCAGAATCTAGGGCATCCCAACACGTGGACCATTTTGTTAACTTGGAGAGGAAACAAAATCGTGAGGGCAGTGTACACACTGTGCGTCTTAGCCAGAGCCAATCACAAGGCGGAAGCCACATGGCCCATGCAAAGGAGAACCGTGACTTGCAACTGGAAGTGGAAAAACTAAAGAGGGAGTTACGCTATGCGAAGAGGAAACGGGCCTCCTCATACTCTGAGGATGATCTTGATGATGAACAGGATGTCTCTTATCAACACAAATCCAAGACACCAGCCAGCGAGTCCTACACTTATGAGGAGGAGTCCCATCGCAAGCGGCAACGTAGGAGTCCGTCACATGGAGACATGGAGAACGATGCCATGAATAGGGCTCTGAATCAGATATCTAAATCACCCTTCACACGCAGGATTGAGGGGGCCAGACTTCCTCGGCGTTTTAACCAGCCCACTTTCACCATCTACAATGGTAAAACTGACCCCGTGGAGCATGTGAGTCATTTTAACCAAAGGATGGCTATCTACTCCAGAGACGAGGCTCTTATGTGCAAGGTCTTCCCCTCCAGTCTGGGGCCTGTTGCCATGAGGTGGTTTGATGGTTTGAAGGCAGGCTCCATCAACTCCTTCAAAGAGCTTACTCAGGCATTCGGCTCCCGTTTTGTCACGTGCCGAAGAGTGGCCAGGCCCTTTTCTTCGTTGTTGTCACTGTCTATGCAGGAGTGTGAGTCATTGAAGGCATATTCAGACAGATACTGGGAGATGTTCAACGAGGTGGAGGACAACAATGATGCAATGGCCCTCAGCACGTTCAAGCTCGGCCTCCCCACTGACCATGGTTTGAGGGCATCTCTATCTGGCAAACCGGTCACGAACGTACGTCAGCTGATGGACCGCATAGAGAAGTATAAGAGGGTCGAAGAAGATCGGCAGCAGGGCAAGGGAAAGGACAAGATTGTCTCTCAAGATAGGAGGGATTCGCGGTCGGACCGTTATAATTACAGCAAACCAAGGAGGGACTTTGCCGGGCAATCAGGATCGACGAATCCTCAAGCGGTCAATACTGTGTTCAAGGAGCCAGTGCATCAGGTCCTGGAAAAAATCAAGAATGAATCGTTCTTCAGGTGGCCGAACAAGATGGTAGGAAACCCCGAGAGACGCAACCACAATCTATACTGCCAGTACCATCAAGACCATGGGCACACCACGGAAGATTGCAGGAGCCTGTGGGATCACTTGGATCAGCTGGTTCGCGACGGTAAACTGAAACACCTCTTGCACCCCTCCAGCGGCCGAGGGCAGGCGGGTTCAGGGCCACACGGGGTTGATCCCTCAAAGCCGCCGTTAGGCACCATAAACGTCGTCCTCGCCGCGCCGGGGAGAGCAAGGTCCTGGCCATTGAAAGTCATGTCGGTAGGCCGACCATCAGCTGGAGAGCCATGCCGAGGACCGAAGAAAGCTGAGTCTGTTGCCCCATTTATTATGGGATTCTCGGATGAAGACAAGATCGGCACCATCCAACCCCATGATGATGCACTAGTCATCACCCTCAGGATAGGAGGGTACGATGTGAGGAGGGTGATGGTGGACCAGGGCAGTGCTATGGAAATAATGTACCCGGACCTCTACAAGGGGCTGGGCCTAAAGCCCCAAGACCTGACGCCATACGATTCTCCCCTCTTGAGCTTCGAAGGACGTCCTGTCATCCCAAAAGGCCGGATACGCTTACCGGTGCAGTCTGGTTCCGAGGTAGTAAAGTAGGACTTTATAGTTGTGGACGCATATTCGCCCTACACGGCACTCGTGGGCAGACCCTGGATTCATGCGCTTGGGGTCGTTCCTTCCACTTTGCACCAGAAGGTCAAATATCCATCGAAAGGACAGATACATGAGATCCGAGGGGACCAGTCCGTCGCCCGACGGTGCTTGGTGGCTGCCATCCAGCATAAGGTCCCGGCCGAGTCTTCGGACGTAACGGGGGGGAATTTATAGCAATTACAGTCTCGAGGAGTTCCCTCCGAAGAACCAGATGAAGACACTCGATGTGAGGAGCTGACCAGAGTGGTCATTGGAGACGATCCTGATAGGTTCTTCCAAGTCGGATCTCAGCTGCCTCTTCAAGAGAAGGAGGAGCTGATAGAGTTCCTCAAGCAAAATCTCGATGTGTTTGCCTGGAGTGCGTATGAAGCCCCCGGGGTGGACCCGGAGTTTATATGCCATCACTTGAAGGTGAATCCACTAATCACCCCCAAGAAACAGCCTATTCGGCGCCCATCCAAGGAACATGCTGATGCAGTAAGAGACGAAGTAGCGAAACTCAAAGAAGCTGGGGCTATCAAAGAAGTTTTTTATCCCGAGTGGCTCGCAAACACCGTGGTGGTGAAGAAGAAGAGCGGGAAGTGGCGAGTATGCGTAGATTTCACGGATTTGAATAGGGCATGCCCCAAAGATCCGTTCCCTATGCCGAAAATTGATCAGTTGGTGGACGCCACTGTCGGCCATCCTCGGATGAGCTTCCGGAATATCGTCACTCGGTTTGGAGTTCCTCACACTCTCATCTCGGACAACGGCTTGCAGTTTGATAGCCGGGCATTCAGGAATTACTGCAGTGAGCTGGGAATTATAAACAGATACTCCACTCCAGCCTATCCCCAGGGTAATGGACAAGCGGAAGCCGTCAACAAGGTCATACTGAATGGCTTGAAGAAGAGGTTAGATGATGCAAAGGGCAGATGGGTAGACGAGCTACCGCACGTACTTTGGGCTTACAGGACCACGCCTCGTAGGTCTACTGGGGAGACCCCCTTCTCAATGACCTATGGAGCTGAGGCCGTCATTCCTCTGGAGACCGGGTTCCCAACAACGAAAACTAGCACATTCAATCCAGCTGACAACGATGAACAATTGCAGAAGAGCTTAGACTTGATTGAAGAAAAGAGGGAGAATGCAATGGTTCGGCTGGCACACTATCAACAGAAACTCAGGCAAGGCTATGATGCTAACGTAAGGCTAAGACCCCTAGAACCCGGTGATCTAGTGCTGAGGAAAGTTGTGGGCACAGCGAAAAACCCAGCTTGGGGAAAACTGGGACCCAATTGGGAAGGACCGTATCGCATCACCTCTGGAGCAAGCATCGGGGCATATTTCTTGGAAGACCTAGATGGTCGCGTAATACCGCGTCCATGGAATGTAAATAACTTGAAGAAGTACTTTTATTAATCAAACCTTTTTCGTCAACCAACGTGTCAACTCACTGTGTCAACCAAGTTTTTAAACTTAAACCCAGTCATGCCTGTAGTCCTCGGACCAGATGATTTGGGTTAGTTAGCACTCAGTTACAGTTCTATAGTGTTTAAACTTAAACCCAGTCATGCCTGTAGTCCTCGGACCAGATGATTTGGGTTAGTTAGCACTCAGTTACAGTTCTATAGTGTTTAAACTTAAACCCAGTCATGCCTGTAGTCCTCGGACCAGATGATTTGGGTTAGTTAGCACTCAGTTACAGTTCTATAGTGTTTAAACTTAAACCCAGTCATGCCTGTAGTCCTCGGACCAGATGATTTGGGTTAGTTAGCACTCAGTTACAGTTCTATAGTATTTAAACTTAAACCCAGTCATGCCTGTAGTCCTCGGACCAGATGATTTGGGTTAGTTAGCACTCAGTTACAGTTCTATAGTATTTAAACTTAAACCCAGTCATGCCTGTAGTCCTCGGACCAGATGATTTGGGTTAGTTAGCACTCAGTTACAGTTCTAGTGTTTAAACTTAAACCCAGTCATGCCTGTAGTCCTCGGACCAGATGATTTGGGTTAGTTAGCACTCAGTTAGTCCTAATGTTTAAACTCAAATCCAGTCATGCCTGTAGCCCTCGGACCAGATGACTAGGGTTAGCTAACACTCGAATACATCCTCGTACCAGGTATTCCTGATCGCGCTTAAATTAATTCTCACTTATAAATGCCTTAGTTGTGTTTAATTCAAAACCGAGGGACAATAACCTATGTTTAACAACTGGGTACGTGAAGCCTGTATAAGTACTCATTCCAATCATTACTCATCGGTATCTCTTATTTGGCTTATCCATTTCAATACTAGTTGCGACTACTCACGCCATCACTTGCGTTATGTCATAATCATAGATGTGTGTGTGACAATAATAAGTTATAGAACGTGTATCAAAAACATCGAGGAGAAATAGAGAATCATTCCATTAGAGAAAAAGTTCTACATGCGGTAAAAAAAAAAAAAAAAAAAAAAGCCTATGCATCTACTCTTTTGCCAGAGGAAGCCCAGGATCAGCAACGTGGCCTATCCGCTCGGATGTCTCAGAGGCTTGGTCTTGGGCCTCAGCAGGAATCTTCTCTTTGCCTGAACCTTGGCCTTTGTCTTTGGCCGGCTCAACCGATTTGCCCATGTCGCCCGGCTGTTCCTGGAGGGTCTCTGGAATCTGAGGAGCAGGAGGGTCTGTTTCTGGGAGCTCTCGGATCTCAGGATGATAGTATACGCTCCCAGGCAGCCTCAGCTTTGAGTCGGCCGGAACTCCAGCGGCATCCAGAGCTTTGCCCCAACTTATGGCGCAGTAGTCTCGGCTGACCGAGGCGAATTGCTCCACAAGCTGGGATGTAGTCATCTCTACCCCCATCTGGTACGCCGCCTTCCTTTCGGCTTCAACTGCCTCCTTGGCCAACCTGGCATTCTGCTCAGCCACCTGGGCACTCGCCTTGGCCCTCTGCAGCTCAGCTCTGAGGCCCTTCACCAGCTCCCTCTCGGTTGCCAGGTTGATCTCGGCCATGCGTAATTGGCTGCGCTGTTCCTCGGCCTGTTTTTCTGCATTCTTAAGCCCGGCATCGAGGCTTCGCTTTTCAGAGAGCGCCCCTTTAAGCTCCTCAGACATCCGAGCATGCTCCTCTTTCAGCTGGCCGAGAGATGCCTCTGCCTCGAGCTGGGATTGGGATGCCGCTCGGGCTTTAAGCGACGACTCCTCGTTCAACCCCTCGGCCACGTAAACCTGCTGGGTAAGCTGCATAACAACATCTCCAGCATCAGGCTAAGAAGGAATAAAGCCAATTAAACGTAAAACCTAGACTTGGTAGGGGTGCACTTACCATGGCCAAATCCCTTTTAAGGGACATGAATAGCTCCTTCTGGGTGAAGCGCCTGAAGAAAGCCATGTCATGTGGGAGAAGAAGTGGCTGCTGCAGGGCCTCGGCGACATAGCCTGCCCTTCCTCCATCGTAATTCCTGAGGGAGGTATCCCACAGGATTGGAGCGCCATCCAACTCCAATTTTAGAGACCAGACTCGAGGTCCCCCTCCTCGACGTACATCTGCACCTAAGGGCTCCTCTCGGCTTTCGGTAGAGGAGGCCCTGTGTGTCCGGCTGTCTCTCGCCACCTTTTGCTGCTTAGCCCCCTTGGTCGGTGGCACCTGTTTCCCCCCAACCTCATTATGGGGTCTCTTCTTCTGAAGGTTTGGCATTGTTTTCAAATTTGGGTCAGGGACTTGGGTAGGCACCGGAGGAAGTGTCACCACTGTTGTGGATGTCTCAGCACCTTTCGACTCGGGCTTTTGGCCTCTGCCCTTCATCAGAAGCCTCAGATCCATATCGTCTTCGTCCGAGGAATCTTCTAAATGAGCAGCTAGCAAATTAAGACGGGCGCCTGGCCGCTCGTAGGTTTCTTCCTCGGCGTCGGAGACCACTACCACCTGTTGCACTCCTGAAGCTTCTTCCTCAAACCGAAATCCGTCTATCTGTTCTTCTAGTGAGGAAGTGGAAGAGCCGACCCCCTCACCTTCAATCTCTTGTCCGGGGAGAACTTGCTGGAGGGGTTGAACAATGGGAGGCACGTTCCGAGGATTTGGGCGGGGTACAAGCTCAAGATCGTATAGCGCCAAGAAGCCCGTCCGATCAACGTCAATTCGCGCTAGGCGATGATCTCCCTGAACGATTGCGTTGCCGACCGGTTGGAAACCTTTCGGCTTCCCTGTATATCCGAGAATAAGGGGAGCAGATCGTAGTTGCCCGTCCTCACTCACGAAGATTTCTGACCTCAAAAGGTAGTTGAGGGCGGCAACATTCGTTAGGCTGAGCCGAGGAGAAACGTGCCTCTTATCTGTTGCAAGGCAGTAAAAAAAAGGAGAGGGTTAGAAACTCAAAAGCAGAGACAGAAGCGGAATCAAAAACCGTTGAAAAACGAGGACCCTAAGTCTATAGTTAGTGCCTAAATCTAACATGTCCCACCTGGCTCCCCATGCCTGGTCGGGCAACCATTGCCGTCATGCCAGGCGCCCGAAATAATCACGTAGTCGTCTTTCATCCCTTTGTTGGATTTGGGAAGGCAGGAAATGAGCCTGACAACATCCGACCGGGATTTTAAGTAGTACCCAGCATCTTGCTGACTGTGGCATTCGTACATATGCACCACATCTAGCCAGGTGAGGCCCAACCCCATATGGCGCTCAAGGTCCTCAATTGCTCCTAGGATCCTAAACATATTGGGCGCGCATTGCCAGGGAGTAAGCCTATGGTTCCGGAGGTAGTTAGTGGTGATAGGACCCATGGGGATTGTCATTCCTCCTTCTTTGAAGGCGATGAGGGGGATCACCACCTCTCCCGTTTCCCGGTCTGTTAGTATCTTTTCCTGGGGGCAATACCTCACACCCACGTTGGGGGGTATACGATATGTGGCCCTAAACGCCTCTAGTTGTTCAGGGCTATCCACCATGTACTCGAGCTTTCCCATAGCGCTTAAACGAAACAGTCGGCCGAAGAGAGAACTAAATGAGTTAGTGTACGATGACTCACCAGGGTCAAATCTGAGAAAGGATTTCAGGCTCGTAGGAGGGTTCGTGATGATTCTGGGGAGGCCTGAAAGCAACGACTGAGGGATTTGTGCGGAGCGGCGCGTCTGTTCTTGCTGGAGCGTCTGGTGATTTGCAAAGTGAGGAAGAAATAACCTCCTCTAAAGCTTTATATGGGGTCAAGCGAAGGGTCAGGGGCACTCCCGCCCAAATTCCAAGGAAAAGACCACAACTGTTGGATCGATCGCTCACCGTTGGATACGAAGGACAAGGCGCCACCTGGTGCAACTAATGCAGCGGCTTGGGAATATGGAAACCGCAACGGCATTAATGAAGCGTCTATCCCAAGGCCCCCACACACGTGCCAGCTTGAATTGGCCTGCACTCAAGCTTCTTGTTATGTGACAGGTCAAAATCATACTTTTTCCCTTCGGATGTGAGGGAAAAACTACAATTTTGAGGGGCTATTGTGGGGGAGGAAAGCCCAACCAACGACATTGGGCCCAAGGCCCTATCTACGGACCACCATTTCCCGAAGAGATGAAAAAGCCTAGTTAGAGGTCCTGAGAAAGGAACATATCTGGTGAAGGGTACGGCCATGATCCGAGGATATGTTCAACGATCCAAGGAGTCCAATACCCTCGGATCCGAAGAACCTTAGTCTGACGTTCAACCTTTTGCAGCCCGAGTGATCCTCTCGACAGATGTAGTGACAGAATGAGCCTCGGACGCGAACGAATATAACTGGATCGGAGAAATATCTAAAAGACAGACCTCAACCACCGCATTGAATGCACTGCACCTACTTCTCTGGCCGCATTAATGTGGAAGAGACCCCTGAACAGTATCAGCCCTGCTATCACCATTCACATGAGGCTAGGGAACACCCTCGATGGGACAAGCACTCAAGTGGATGTCTGGATGATGAACAAGTGGACGATCAAGATAATGTGAGGAGGTACTATATAAGTAGGAAGGCCCCCTAATAGTGGGGGATCGAAAATTCAGGAAGAGAAAAGAGTGTATTGTTTACTGTAACACTAAGAATTGTAACTCTCCAAGGGAAATCACCTCCTCGGACGTTATACTTACATCCGTCCAAGCATATATTAATTTAAATTCCCCCATTAGTGTGGCTGTTGTATACTGTTATTTTTGCTATTCGCCTTGCTCTTTCACCCACTCTCTACAAATTCATTGTTTTGGGTTCAGTGGGCTCCAAATCCACCCCTCCTTGGGCTTGGGCCGCAAAATCTAACCTTACATATATAAAGAGTCTTTTCCTTGAATGTTAATTTTTGGGAGGTTAAATTTTTTTTTTTTTTTTTTTTTCTTTTGATAAGATTAAAATTGGTGGGCTGGTTGGTATTTCAGCAAACAAGAGCTCAATTCACCTTGTGCTAATATAAATGTGCCCAAACTACTATAAAATAAATTAAAAAAATAAAATAGAATAAGACCTAAACAAATTTTCAGCTGTACAATACTCTTCAAATTTCATCCAAACATCCAGTGAGAGTGTAGACACTAGTCTGTTTGGATAGAATGTAATTTACTGAAATTAAAAATATTGTAGCAAAATAATTTTTAAATGTGTGAATAATGTCGTGAGACCCTTTTTTAATGAAAAAGTTGCCGAAAAATAAAGTTTGTGGGTCCCGTAAATAGTGGACGAGACCCACTGATGTGACTGAAAATTGGTTGAAAACGTAAACATGGGACGTGGACTCGCAAACGAAACGGATACATAATATAATACTCCAAAACCCTAGCCTCCTTCTCATATCACATAACAAAAGTGTTTAAGCTGCTGTACCTCAAAAAAAAAAAAAAGTTTTTCAACCGCTAGAGAGATAAACAAAGATGGTCTCCGATTTAGGCCAAGGGATCTGTCCAAAATGCTTGGTCGACCAACATTGGTTGTGGTGAAGGACCAATGTCCATGGAGCTGCTTGTTTTTATTTTTTTTTATTTTTTTATTTTTTTATGTGCTGAATATTGTATTCTAGGCCGAAATGTATTTTCAGTCAGAATAGCTGAAATTGGGCGGTACAAGCCAAAATGATCCTGTATTTGAAGCGAGACGAAACTAAGGTGTACTTGTATCAGATTGGACACCGACATGGAAAATACAACCTACCAGTATGGTACAATATCATTTTCCCTAAGTTGATGACACATCAATTTGTAAAGTTTACATAGTTAAATTTGTAATATTTCTAACATTTCTCTTTTTAAGTGATTACTATAAAATAGTTTTTAATGGTTCAATCATGATAAAAAGATAGCATAATAAATTTCCATATTAGATATATGGGTTTTGATTATCTCACTCTCTTTGTACATTATTCACATACATTCTGTCATCATCTGTAGTGGGAACATTCTAAAAAAAATAGACGTTAAGTGTGAAAGTATGGACATGGTGCACTTGGGGTGTACATTAGTAAGTGTGAAGCAACGATTTTCCAAATTTATATATCGAACTAACTAGCATGTACTAATGCCCACCAGAAACATGCATAATAAAATTAAGAAAACATTGGATGCAAACCTATTTTTGGAATATTACTAGCAAAAATCCGTGAAGCTTTCATAAGGGGAGCACTTATAATGTACAAACCAGATCCAAAAAGGTTGGATAAATTTGCCCAAGTACCTAATCATAAGGGGCATACAAACCAAGTACAATCAGAAAAACCAAAGAGAGGTACGTAGAGAAACAAAAGAAGGGAAAGGAAACTTGGTGGTTAAATTATAATAGTGCGCTAGCTACACATGCTGGAAAAGCTTGGCAATTGAAAAGGCAGCTGCCGATGCAATGGCTCCAATGAGGGCAGTTTGGAAAGCGCTCTTGAAAGGTTGATTCCCAGTAAAGTAACCTTTGGCTAAACCAAAAATTAGCAACGCCAATAAAGTTACAACAATAGATGCAATGAGAGCATTTCTAGCTTCAGGGATGAGCATGTATGGCAACAAAGGCACCAGTCCACCCACTATGTATGAAAAAGCTATTGTAATGGCACTCTGTAGTGCTCTCATTGGATCTGGTTTCTCTAATCCCAGCTCAAACCTGAATCCATAATAAGATTTTGTTAGGCCATTTGGGAAGTAAAAAATTAATCATAAAAGTAATTGGTTTTGAACTTACTTCATCATAAAATCAACCCAAGCTTTAGGGTTCCTTCTTAAAGCATTGACAACAGGTTCATATTCATGTGGCTCGGCCCCAAACTGTGCTAATATTTCTGCACACTCTGCGGCCTCTGCATTAAAATTTTATGATCCCATCACACATGAAAATTTGTCAGACTAGAGAGAGGAAAAAAAAAAGTTCAATGGTTAATGGATTATAATGTATCGTTAACTGGTGAGCTTATGCTAATAGTAGTAATCTTTTATATATATTGTTAAGTTTATGATAATAGTCATCATTAATTCTATAGTTGGAATATTGGGGAAGTTGTCACAGAGGTTCTAACATCATTAAAATTGTAGTGGGCATGAACATCATTAAAATCTATATGATAATAATAAGATAAACTTGAGATTAATTTTGGCTATATGTAATTGGCCATTAATAAGTTTAGATAGAATTATTATTATTACTAAAAAAAAAAAAAGGTGACTGTCGGCATGAACAAAAAAAAAAAAAAAAAAAAAAAGAAGGTGATCATGGTGTTGATGGCATGCGAAAAACACGAGTTCCTAAAGCTCACAAATTATTTAAGCGTAGATTTCTATAAACTGTTCTTCTAAGATCTAAATAAGTCCAAGAAGGACCAAAAAAGTTAAATATTGTCTCTTAAGCCCTTTTCCTAACATGCTTTTTTCTAATAGTAAAAGAAATTCTAATAGCAAGGAAAGAACACACGATTGATAGGGATTAAATAGTCAATGGATCCACCGTGGGGTAGATTCTGGAGGTAAAATATTGGAGCTAATGATGATGGTGATGTCCAATCTCGTTTCTTTTTTCTTTTCTTTTTCTTTTTTTTTTCATTGATTGAAAATTATATACTAATAGATACTTCAAGGAATTTTTTTCAAGTGTTACTTAAAAAGTATAAATTATACCATCTAATAAAAGAAATTGATCTTGGGCTTTTTTTTCTGCGGTCTACTGGGCATTTGAGCTTGCTATGTTTTATATATATATATATATATATTTTTTTTTTTTTTTCAGATTTTAGTTCAAAATTTTTTTTTAGGCTTCTTTTTGCTTGAAAGCTCCAATATATTGTTAAGTATAACAAATTATATACTAATAAGCGGCTCTAGGAAGTTTTCTCAGATGTTCCTTAAAAAGTATAAATTACATAATCTAATAAAAGAGATTGATCTTGGGCTTTTTTCTGGGTCTATTGGGCATTTGGGCTTGCTATATTATAAAAAAAAATTCCTTAAATTTTAGTTCAAAAATTATTTTTGGGATTCTTTTTCCTTGAAAGCCCCAATATATTGTTAAGTAGAACAAATTATGAAGCAAAATTTAATTTTATTGGCATAAAAAAAAAACTTACGATGTTTCCAAATATTTTTTGAAGTGTAGACAAATATAAAATTTTAAATTATTATATAGAAAAAAAAAATTATATATATATATATATAGATTTTTTCAGGTCAGGGTGGTCCTGTGACCACCCTGGCCTTCAAGTGCCACCGCCGTGTAATAAAATAAGTACTAACCCAATTTTCTCATCTATGTTGGTTTTTGGTACGAGGGGTGGCCTATTTGGTCTCTCCATTATGTCATTTCCAATAATAATGTCATTTTCTTTCTCCAATTTAAGCAATAACTGTCCCGCCTCCACTCTCAATGTTTAATAGTCATATAATTCATATAGAAAACCTTTAGCTAGTTGTTCTTTCTTTTAGTATTAAATAGTTCTAAACAAATGTTTAATATAAAATGGGAGTCTGTTAATGACTAGTATAATAATAAGACCACGGCTTTTGAAGTTGAGACCACTTATTTTTATTAAACAAAATAAAATAAAATAAAAAAGAGAATGGGAATGAGTTTGTAATAAAGTTGGGATCACATATATGATGGTTAATGGTTTAGAAGAAAGACAATTGCAAAGGACCAAACCTATATCAGGGACAGCAATGATCTCTTCTTGTTCTCTCTTTAGCTCCCTGGCGTAGTGATCAGCTTCACTCTTTGCTGCAAGATACCTGCATGCATTCAACTCACATAAATGAGCAGCTAGCATATACACACAGTAAAGCTTCATCATTTTCAACTTATTGTACTGTATTATCTATAAATACTTTTTTTAATTACTATTATAACTCAATAGTTAAAACAGTGTAGTTAAAATTTAAACTTGAGATGTCTCTATCAAAAATATTAAAAAGTGTTAATTAGTATTATTATATATACCCGCCAAGTCCCATGGAGATAGCCCCAGCAGCAACTTCGGCTATTCCAGCTATAAGGATTATGGATGATGAAACATCAGCACCAGACAAGCCAGCAGCAAGTGCAAAAGGGACAGTGAGACCATCCGAGACACCAAGAATTATGTCACGGACCATCTCACTAGACATGAAATGCTTCTCCTCGTGGTCTTGGAGAAGTAACATTTGTTTCTCAAGGTCTGCACTGTGACCATTTTCTGCCATTTTCTAGACTCTGAATACTAACTGGAAGCAAGAAAACAAAAGATTAACAATTAACAAATATTTTGATTCCTACTCACTCACCTATTCTATTTGGACGAAGGTGGTGTCCGAAATTGTATCATATATATAGCAAGAAATTATAGGTTAAATTAATTGTGTTGTCTGTATGCATATTAAAAAGAAAAGGTGCTTGGTCTTTATGAAGAATCCTAAAAAGGAAAAAAGAATCAAAGATAGTGCGCATTATTATTATTTTGTCAGGCCCACTTTTTTGTGTCCATGCCAGAGATTAGGGAAAATATCAAAAAATCAAAAGCCGCGTTCACTCAGATGTCTGAATTCTGGACTCTGGAGCTAGCGGTAATATTTTCATTACTTCTATGAGTTATGTTAACTGGCAACACTACCAAGTGTAAGGTGCTCGTTAGAAGTAAGTTATTGTGAGGTGTAAATGATAAAAAAATTTATATGAATTGATGGGAGAATTGAAAATAATAGTGAAGTGATAAATGAAACTCAAAATATTGGTTCTATTGGTCTCGCTTCTTATAAAATTGGTCAAAAATCAGACATAAAACAAAAATATTTGACATAAAACAATTGCTTAACAAGCTGTTTACGGTGTCCATTAACATTATGTACTCATTATCAAGGTTTTCAGACTCGGACCATTCATTAAACCATAAAATGGAAAAGTTCAAGATTTGTGAGGTCGAACCATGATGACATCGTAATTAATTTAATAATTAATTAAAACCTAAATATAGATATTAAATTTATAAAACTAACAAAATTGACTAATATATCTATATATGTGAGGGAAATTTAATAATTTTCAAGCATATATTTAATAATTAAATAAGAAAGTTAATAAAATAAAACAATAACTATGAAAACATTAAAATTTATGATTAATTTTTGAAGTAAAGTTGAATATCTTTGAAGGATTTTAATTATAATTTTTTTTTATTCCTTGTAAGAGATAGATAATTCAATTAAATAGAATAAAATTGTGTTAAGTTGTTTTTATAAAAAAAATTAAAAAATTAAAAAAAAAATTGCTAAGGGGTTGAACCACACAGTTCTTGCAACCGGTTTGTGTAGTCTAACTCCAGTTTTAGGGGTTCACAGAATTGCCATATATGCCCAATTCTCTATGCTTAAAAAATCGAATTTTAATTCAGTTCGCGATTTTTACAATCTGACCTCTCAGTCTGGTCTAGGTTTAAAAATCTTGCCCAGCGATGTTAATCTCATTCTGCTTATAGTTCCCAAAAAATTATAACTTTAAACATATGGTTGAAGATAAAGTTGTAGACAAAAAGGTTAGCAAATTAATTAGATGGATATGAACTTTGATATTTACGTATCAAGGCAGGTAGTGCTAGGCGTGTGTAAGGCACCAGCCTTGTGACAAAATAAAGCTAGTGGATTGTTGGTAGTGTGGGACAAATTAGCAACTAAATATCATGGTCAAGAACTCAGTAAAGTGAGTATTAGGCGTGTGCCTAACTCACACCAGGTGGGCCCCACAGTGTGTACAAGATATAATTTTCGGTGCCGGACACATACAGGTTTCTGAGGAATCTGAACGGTACAGTTCAAGGAATCTACTTGACCATGGCTCCGTTAGGCGAGTGTTTCACACAGGCCACGTACCAACAACAAAAACCATAGGTGGCTTGTAAATATGACAGAGAGATAAAAGAAAGATATAAATATAGGGGCGGAGAAAAAATCCATACTATTTTTTTTTTTTTTTTGCTAAATCAAACTAATATTTTGTTACTTATTTGAAAAATAAAAATTTATAATAATAAGTGGTTAAGGATCATATTGTGAATGGACAAAAGAAAAATATTAACTTAATAAACCTCCATTGTTTAAAAAAAAATAAAAAATAAAAAATGTATAACATAATTTATCAAATTATTCAAACAAAATTACTCATCAAATTATATACCTGCAAATATGACTTTTACGAAAACTATGAATTCAAATTGAAATAATAAAAATGATAATAAAAATATAATAGAAAAATGAAATGAAGACATGCAGCTATATTAAATTTAATTGTACTTAAAAAAGAAAACATTGTTTGTGTCTTATTGATTAATACAACCATGTATTTTGAATTTAGTTAGAAAACATTATTTTATTGCTTCTAAGTTTTGTCCAATTTAAAAAAAAAAAAAAAAAAAAAAAAAAAAAAAAAAAAAAAAAAAAAGCTAAATCATCATACCGCATACACTGTTTTAAGGTTCACAATTTTATATTCAACAATAATAAATTTGAACTAAAATCATATCAAGGTTGAAGCATAATAAATTTTATAGCTCAATTTCATATTCACCTACAATTACTTTCCCTCCCAGACTGTTGCATCTTTAAGATTCAGATTCATGAGCTAAAATTTTCATCATTTTTTCCATTTAAAATTCAGTTTGAACCGGAAAAGAATTTTTGAAAGACTCCAATACACACAATATATGACAGTCCTCTGTAATTTTTTTTTTTTTTTAAATTCCATCCCAAGTAGTTTATATTATTTATTTATTTATTCTTAATAAAAAATGAAATAACATACAGAAACACACAAACTATGGAAGTAAAAATATAAAAAAACACACAAACATAGAATATTAATGGAGCCCATAATAACAACCATGTATTGCAATTCTATATTCAAAAGAGGAAAATTTAGGTTATTCTAACCTTTCAATAAATCTTCTTGTAAAATATCCAACGGTCTTATCTGGCAGAGGACTATATAACTCTATGGTTTGACAAAAGATGGGGAAAAAAAGAAAATAAAATAAAAATTAAGTTGGAAGATTGACTACCAAAGCAACTGGAGGAAAATAGAAAGGTATTTGAAGAAGAAAAATAAAAGGTAATTTAAAATAATCAATCGTTGTTAGCAAACAGTGAATGGCAATATGGTTTAAATCATAAAGAGTATGTGAAGAAGAAAGTTAATCATGCTATTTTGACCTTTGTACTAATTTATGTATATGCTATTATAGTTAGGTGAACATTTGAAGGAGAGGGAGGCTTGAGGGAGCAGAAATGATAGAAGGGTTAAAAGAATGGATACTTCGAGTTAATATTTAAGAATATATTAATAAATAAATAAAATATAAAGAGAATTAGTATAAAAAAAAAAATAGACAAAATTATATTAGAATTTGTTCAGTATTTCCTATAAAAATATTTGTTTAGTATTACCCCCGCCCCCCCCCCCCCCCCCTCCCTTTTTTTTTAATGGAAACAATAGTTGTAATTGGTTTCAAATAACTCTAACAATTAAAATGTGATCGACAGAGGAAGTCTTAAAAATGAAAAACTCTTCTATTGGAATTCCAAGTATTCCATGGATCTTGAGTCCTAATAGAACTTTTTTTTTAATAATTAAAATATAAAAAAGATTGGTAGTGAGAAAAATTATAAGACCTCAAGAGTGACATGTCAAAATATTAGAAGGTCAACCGATCGTCAAGTGTCTTCCACTATTATATATTATATAATATATAGAATATAAATAGTAGATATGATGATTTTATTTATTTTTAGAAATTAAATTAAATTGATCATAAATATCAAGAAAAACACTCATAAGTAAACCTTCATTAAGGTTTTAAAAAATAAAACTTTCATTATTATAAAATTAAATTAGTGTTGGATTAGAGAAATAAATCTTATTAATAGCATAACATGCAATTGTCTAAAGTCATGAACTTTAATGTCGTACATGTGATTAAATATCTTAAAACAGGGTTGTTCAAAATCTTTTTTTTTTTTTTTTTCATTGAATAGAACTTAGAATCCGTACTTTAACTACACTGTTATAGTTTTTTTAATTAAATTTAAAAATATATAGAGTTGTATTGAATTTAATTATTCTCAAAAAATACGAGATTATGTTTCATTGCTCGATACATTTATGTTTGAATTTAATTAATAAACTTAACTGCGCCTCATATTTTTCGTCTCCTTCTTTTCACGTTTTTGGCGTTTGGACATTTGGCATGTGAACGTTGTTTTTTGTCATGAATCATGAACAACATATTTGAACGTTGCTTTTACCTGGGAGAAATTAATGAACTCTGTTCAGACTTCCTGCCTTCACCACCATTGGGCATTAATAATAGCTGTTCTTCAATTATTCAAATCCATGTGGCTCTTCATGTGTATGGGAAAACATTTTCTCTATTGTTGGCCATCTTAACCCTTACTCTTTGATTTTTTTTTTTTTTTTTGGGGTAGAAATTCTCCATGTGGATCTTTGGATTGGAGTGGATATCTACTTTCTTGAAAATCGATCATCATTGTTGGCTTGTTGCTCCTTTATACAAATTGCCATGTGGTCTTTTTCTATCTTTTTTGCTCGTTGGGTGCTATGTAGGTTCACATGAATCATGCAGAACAGAACCTTTCTCCTCTCTGGCACTGGCAGTGCATGAAACACACTAATGATTTTCCTCGATTGTTCAATTATCTTCTATATATGTTGTTTGATTTTTCAGTTATAATCAGTGCAAATGCTCATTTTTACAACAAATAATAGTAAGAATTTCCAGTTTAACCATATTTTTCTGTATACTTCACAACGATCTTACAGACTTGTGACGAATAGCTAAGCAAATGGGCATCGACGCTCGAATGTCGGCTGTACTGTCCTTTCAACAATTCGAGTTGTATTAAAGAATACCACTTCGTCGAGTTGCCGATTTTATTTATATCTCTTCAACTGTATATATATTAAACTTCTTTAATTGTTTTCTTTGCTATGTGCCCTGCTGCGTTTAGAGTAAGAGAAAAGAAATTTTGCTACTCTAAGTTAATTATAATTTATTTTTGAAAGAAAGATCTATGGGTGTATATTTGTTGTTTAGTTTCTGTCAAAATATGTTTTGCAACGCCTTTATTTTCTTAGTGAAACTTTTTTTCTTGATTTTGCTCGTAGAGATAGGTTTAAGATTAACCACATAAATTATTGTGTTTTCTAGTGATTACATGCTCATTTATTTAAAGTTTTTATTTTTTATTTTTTACAATGCATGAAATATGCATGACTCACTAACTCAACCTCACTTAACTCAACTCACTCACGTGAATATGATGCGTTGGTTGGGTTGGAAATTTCTCGAACCCAACAAAGTTCAAGTTTGGTTTAAAATCGCCTCTAACACCATTCATGCACACCAAGAATGTAATATAAGTCAAGGGTTTTTAAACTTTTTATTGAGAAAGACTCCATTCAAATCCTTACTAGTGGCTCTTCTTAATTTTCCATTCTACTTTATTTGGGGATAGAATTAATCTAGTCTTTTGTCTTTAGTCTTTACTGTACACTTGATTAATCACGTGTGAAAAACTAGAGCTAGGACCATTTTACTTTTTGTAGGGGGAGTTCTGATGAGTTATGCAGGAGGTATGACTTGGATAAAGTAGATAAAACTCCAATTTGGAAGAAAAAAAAATGCTGGAGTCTTGACGAACCCAGCTCACCAACCCAAGAAAATGGAAAAAAAAAAAAAAATCTGTTTGACATAATTAATTTTGTCAATTTATTTTATAATTTAATTTATTTTTATTATTATTTATAAATTTTATTATATTTTTTTAATATTATCCATAAATTTTACTAAATTATTTTAACTAATTTTTATATTTATTTGTTACAATTTTTTTATAAAAACTTTCAACTTTAACAAAATAAACTAATTCAAAAAAAGCTGGGTGGATGTGTCTATCATGTTTTCTGGTAAGGGAGTGGGAGCAAGTCACATTCATCTTTCTTTCCATCCCACATTAACCACGCTTTAACTGAGATAGCACATGATATACTGATTACCTAGCTGCAAAAATATCAGTCAATTCTGAAAGGCGCATCTGAATATCTCATGGGGACACGATGCCTATAAAGTAGCTGCTACTGTTCTTTTAGTCCCAGAAAAGGGAATTTTTTTGAAAAATATATATATTTTATAAAGTAATGATTACTGGGTTCTTGGGCTTGCTGTGTGGCTGGTCTTTGCTTTTACTTTGTGTACTACTCATTGCCTTTGCTATTTTGTTTTTATTGCCTACATATATTACCAGCCTCACACGCATGCATTCTGAAAAGGTAGAATAAGAAGAAGAATAGCTGGCATGGCTTTCTTTCAACTGGTCCATGTGTAATACCACAAGTTAGCCACACGCCCTGACATTTTGGAAAGGATAAGAACAAGCACGGGCTCATTGCTTTTCTATCTTGCTTTATTTTTTGTCAATGTCATCAAACGAGATCCAGAATATTTTTTTAATGTACCTAGACTTTTCTTCTTCTTCTTCTTCTATTTTATTTTTTTAACTTTTTCTTCCCTAGGGTTCTCTAGTCTTGCACTGGAAAATGACACGAATGGTATTTCAATTTCGGTGGGCTTAAATATTCTCGTTGCTTGATTAACCCGAAAAATTCTACTTTTGAATGTTCCTTTGTGTTTTTGGATGTATGTTCATCAATTTTATTTATAACTTTCACGTTATAAAATCTCATCAATCATGCAAGGCGGCCACTAGTGTTCTTTTCTATTAATAAAGATGCGAGCATCTATAAATTTGTTCTCGTTATACTTTATAGAGTTTTGAACCTTGACCCTTGAGTGCTCTTAATTAAGGTTATTTTCAAGCAAACTTTATTCAACAACTCTTTTTATTTAAGATAAGATCGATTTAAATAGGAGAAGAACCTTAGTTGCAGCCCCAACAAAGTAATGAACTTCTAGATTTCTAGTGTACTGTATATACACAATGGGAAAAAACTAACAAAATACTAGTATATGAAACTATATCTGGATAGCTTTATAAAGTTTCCATAATACTATAGGGATTCAATTTTTCCTTATAACTTCATAAAGTTTCCATAATACTATAGGGATTCAATTTTTCCTTATAATCATCACATGACTATTAAATCACATCCATTAATTGAATCACACCACACTCAAAACGTGTGTTAGTTATCATCACATGTGATGGGATGAGAGAGAGAGAGAGAGAGAGAGAGAGAGAGAGATGTTAGTATGTCAAGATCAATTTGCAACCAAAGTTTTGAGAGTTTTGATTAGTAAAAATTCTAAGATCGGTTTGCAACAAAAGTTCTAAGACTAAGTATTGTTTAATCTTAGAACAAAAAAAATAAGATAATCATCACATAACTATTAAATCACACCCATTAATTAATTCACACCACAAGTTAGCCACACCCCTTACATCATGGAGCCAGGATTTGGTAATATATTTTTCATACATAAGCTAATATAAATTTTAATTTATTTTTTCATAATTTCAATTAACTATATATATATATATATATATTATATCATTATAATAAAGAAAAGAAAAGAAAATAATCAATTCATTTCTCATAACTATCAAATTAAGAGATTTGTCTAAATACATAAAGTTTAAACATATAATTTGATTTTTCAAAAAAAAATAAAAAAATAAAATCAATGTAAAAGTGTTAAAAATATAACAATAAACTTGTAAAGTTGAATATGTTTCTCACCTATTTGGTTGCTTTTGAAAATTTTTAAATACTTCTTCTTTTTTTCTTTTTTCTTTTTTTAATTACAATGAGGGCATTTGAACATTAGATGCCTTGGTCAATGTATTCTGTCGTAATATCCCAATACTGCAGGTTTGTATCCTAGCTAAGTTTTCCCTTAGCTAATGATAAAGTTTATTGCCAAAATAAATAATGTGAAAAGGGTAATAGAATGTAAACGAACTCAGTTGAAATTAAGTTCAATGGACTATATGGACCACATAAAATGATGGTGTTTCTTAATTCATTGGCACCAGTAAATCAAATTGATCCAGCTTTATCTCTTGGTGTTATGCATGTCAAAGGTTTGAAATAAAGAAGTAAAAAGAAGCACACTATAAGAATAACCACTAGCCACATAAGAAAATTGCACAAAATGTGCAATTCTAGCCTCTTTATCACCATGGCTGTCAGCTCTATATTATAATCCATCTTTGTTAGGGAGATTGAGATTCTGAGTTTTGTATCTCTGCTATAATGGAAGAATTAAATAATATTATTGGCACAAAGTAGTACCCGGATATCCGGATATCCATATGCAATCTCAAGTTAATTAGTTCTATAATACAGTCAATCGATGTCAGAAGGCATAAGATAAAGAAACAAAGCAAAGAATACGTAGCAACTTTTGAAGTAGAACTGTCTTATTTTATTATATTTTTACGAATTTCCCGATTTTTCCTTCTCACTTTTATCAAAAGTTTTAAAGGTGGGTACTTACTTATGATTGTGAATTGTGGGCAATAATCTCACTTACTATACTGGAATAAAATAAAATATATGTAACAGCTTTGTTTTGATGTGTGATGCTCAAAGAACTTGTTAGTGGAATAAATATATCAAATGCTTTTTCATTAAAAAAATATCTCAAATGCTTAAACAATTTTTTGTTATCTGCCTACAAAGGTGTGTGGCGGACGCGCGCTCATGCTTTTGTATCTTAAAATAAACACAATTTAATGTAATGTCTCTATCATATCATGTGTCATTAATTATGACCTTCGGGTAAGTTCAATTGATGATTGATGCCTTTGGCTATGTTAGGTTGCAGTGGAGATTAAGAAAGTGGAAAATAGGAGAAGAAAAGGGGAGAAGAAAATGTAGTTTTGTCATTATTTGATAGGAGCGAAAAAGTACAGAAGAGAAAACGGAATGGAAAGAGTTTTTCAACCGAGCCCACAATTTTTTTTCTCTCTACAAATAAGAACAAAGTGTGAGAAAATAAAATTAACTAAGAAAATTACAAAATTATTGATAAAAAAAAAAAGAAAAAAAAAAAAAAAAAAGAGAGTTCAAAATTATCTTCACATTTCAAATTCTTGTAATATATAATAATAAGAGTATAATAATAATATATGTGGGGGAAAAAGGGGCCAGTCCAACGTAATGGGCCGAAGGCCCATAGGAGAGCTATTTTGCGACCGAGAAGAAGAAAATGGAAAAGGTAGGGCCCGGCTGGAAGTAGGACCCTCAAGAGGAAGAATTATCACAATCCGAAGAGGATATCTCTTGCCCGAAGATGATGTAATCCTCTGACGCGATATCATAGATCAATTGAATGTGTGAAAGGCCAGAATGACCTTCTGAGGACTCCACCTGATCAAGATAGGCTCTGAGTATGCTATGGAACGATAAGGATGGAGAAATATCTAAGGAAAAAACTGCTGTCACCGTATTTAATGCACTGCAGCAACTTTTCTGGCCGCATTTATGTGGAGAAAACCCCTGAACAGTGCATCCTAACCTACCGCCACTCACACAAAGCTAAAAGAAGATGTCTGACGTGACATGTACTCCAACAAACTCACGGATGAATAACACATGGAGGATGGAGATGTGAAGAAGAGTGACTATATAAAGGAAGGGAGGAACCTGATTGTAGGAGGAAGATTTTTGTTCATCAAAAAAATAAATAGTGTAGCTCTTCGGATTATCAAATTTTACATGCAAATTAATGTTGGCTTGTGTTTGAAAGCTGTGATCCATTATTATCAATCACATACTTAACCTAGCTCTTTCACCCATACTCTACAAATTAATTGTTTTTGGGCTTGGGCCACAAATACCAACCCTACAATATAATTTTTATCCTTCAACTTTTTTGTCATCTCTACCAAATGTAAATGATGATTGATGAGAAACACACAATTTTTCTTATTCTCTGACTTTTTTATGCTCTTAATACTTTCTATTCTCTTAATATTTTCTATCATCACACTTTCATTCTTTCAATTAAACAAAGCGTTAAAGGCATAAGTGGAGAATCGATTAATCAAAAAAGCGCTATATGCAGTCTATTTGAATAAAATGACAAAAAAGAATGATAATTTTTTTTTTTGGATCGATTGATCACAATCATGGCTATAATTTATCTTCACAGAAAAATAAAATGGTCATTTTATGGATTGATGATCATAATCATGGCTATAGCCTATAGAACAACTAAAAATTATAAACCGACATTATAAGTCCCTTATGTTTGAATATCTGAAGGAATCACCAATCAACAAATCTTGTCGGTTAAGCTTTTTTTTTTTTTTTTTTTTTCTCAAAAAAAAAAAGCTTTTTCTTTTTTTACTTTAATCATTATTATCAATTATTAGTTTTTTAAAAAATTCACCTCTAACTATTAATAATTTTAAATTAGTGATTTTTTAATATTTTTTTTTTGTGAGGTGGGGGTGAGGACATGCTTTCCAAAAAAGGAGGGAGATAGATATGAACTGGAGATATAAAATTATTAAACCAGGGGTCCAATTGGTTTCAAGAAAAAATGAAGCTCCATGTGCTTCAAAAATCTACTTATCATGTGAAAAATAAATTATAAGTAACCCCAACAAACTTGAGACCAATAGCTGCTTCTTTCCATGTGTTCCATTTATTTCTTCAACTATTCATTATTATAATTGAACCTCGTTACGTTAACTCAGAAAAGAAATCTGAATTTATTGGAGAAATATGATGAATTAAATTAAGAAAATAAAATTAATAATTACCTTTCTTATCTACCAACTCAATTTAGACTATGTTCCTCGAAAAAATAAAAATTAATTAATTAATTTAGACTATAAGATGTCGGTTTCTGAATTATAATGCTCAACTATTAAGATGGATGCCAACTATTTTGACACTTTTTATGTCAAGTCAACATTTTTCCTCAATGTCAACCCAAGGAAATTGACAAGGAAAAGAGAGAAAGTTTTTCTCTTTTAAATTTTTCCCCGGCATACCCATTAGGCCATTATTCCCCATTTAATGAGTTTGATTCTCATTTTGCATGAATAGGGTCTACAATAGCTTTCTATGTGTCCCATTTATCTGTCAAAGACGAGCTTGGTAATACTTTGCCTGCCTTTTTCCCACTCCACTTTGTCTAATCAAAGATTCAAAGTTTGTGTTCCTTTACTCAATGTCGTGAAAAATCAACTTTCCATAGTCTAGGGTTTGAGCTGTTTTTACTTTGTTTTGCCTGTCAAGCTTGAATTCTTTTAGACCCTGGTTTTTTATGGGGATCAAGCTCGGACCTTCGGCCTTCCTTTAGTTGCTACCTGTATATATTGGACTCAACCTTTGCCACTCGAAAACTACTTTCAAATAGAGCCCAATAAATGCTATCAATTGAAGGGGGGAAATCTTAAGGCCAAGGCCCTGACACAATGGGCCTTTAAACAAGCCATCAGGACCAGTGTTCAATCCAAGTGTGGTCTGGCCCAAGAACACTTCCACTATATCTTACTGAGCTGACAAAGTGAAACCTACCCCTCCAAACGAGTGCTTAAGAGCATTATCATCCTGAATTTCTAAATAAAAAAGTAGGTAATAAGTTGGGAAAACTTTTTAGAATCGATGCTATTACAAACAATGCATATAGATTTCATTTCGCACGTCTGTGTGTCCAACTGGGAATACAGAAGCCTCCTCCTAAAAGAATTAAAATTTATCACTCTTGGTAAGACATTGTTTACGAGAATATCCCAACGTTTTACCTTGTTTGTGGGAGACTAGGCCATAAGGAATTAAGGATATGCAGTGCTCAAAAACTGCCATATCGAAGAAATCAAACATTAACCCAACGGGAAATTCACTGTTGGTAGCAGAACCCGATAGTTGGAACACTCTCCGGAAAAGGGTGTCAACAAAAAAAATAGACCACGTGGCACGACTAAAGAGTTCAATTCTAGGCCAGGTCCTACCAAGATAAGTTCCCCACCTAAGGTAAACATATTCATCTTATCCTCTTATGGCTTTCAACCTCTCCAAGCGGTGAATCTAGTAGAATTAGACACATTTGAGTCAAATAAGAATGGGCAATCAAGAGCTATTACTAATAGAGAATCTAATGTGGACAAACTAAAAGCCCACGCGTCAACTTTTTTCACAAGAAGCACACATGCAATTTCACCCAAATGACATATATAAAATTTCATCTGATACATGCAAGGAGCGAGGGAAGTGACTCACATAAATCTACAAATTAAACCTTCTACTCATCATACAAGTTCACAAGCCAAAAACAACACAAACCGAAACCATGGCACCTTCATTAGATCAAAGCTCAACATCACCAATTCTACCGACCCCGACTTTTATCTCTCAGACACTCCTCCTCTCGATCGGTCCCCCTCATATGTTCCAAGAGAGACATCATCCTCATCTCCGCACTCTTCACTTTCAGCAAACAGTCTAACAACCACCAATCGTCTATTTGCTCAAATGACAGTAGAGAAAAGCAATAACAATCAGGACTTGACCACACATATATATGTTCGAATCCTGATCCATCAAAAACTGACACTATCATGAAATCCTCAGACGAGGACGACCAATCTGCCTCTAGTGAACACATCTCCGAGGCAAGCCTTCCATCCATTGGAACCGCCACATTTTGTCAAACGCTCGGAAATTAGGTGCCCTTATACCTATATATTTAATGTGATGACGACACCATCCTGCTACAGCAGAAGAAGATCACAAATGACTCCATGGGATCTGACAAGGATTCCCAATGACTACCTGAATTGCCATACTTCTTCCATGAAGTTTGTGGCTTGGAATTGTCAGGGGGCGGGGAATGAGGTTTATTAGTCACATGTTCAAGAGCTGCATCGCATGTTTATCATAATGGAACCTAGGATATCTGGTGAATGTGCTATCCAAGTCATTCAACAAATGCCTTGTGCTAAATCCCATAGGGTGGATTCGATGGTTTTTCAGGTGGAATTTGGATTTTATGGAATGAGCATGGTTTTACTGTGGAGAACCTGACTTCTTATGATTAGAGCATTCGTGCTATGATTAAGGTAAATTCTAACTCTAGCCTTTTTGTTTTAACTGCTGTTTATGCTTCCCCTCGGTTTAATAAAAGGAAATGTATATGGCAACATTTAGAAGATTTTGTTGCTACTATAAATCGACCATGGGTTCTGTTAGGAGATTTTAATGATATGTTATCTGAGGACGAAAAACTTGGAGGTCTCCTTATCAATCCTACTCGTATTAGGGCTTTTAGACATTGCCTAGATAATTGTGGACTTACGTACATAGGTTTTCACAGCCAAAAAGCATCCCAATTAGAGAAGTAATATTAAGGAACGTCTAGATATCGTGGATTGGCAATGCCAAATGGAGAACTAAATTTCCCTATGCTATTGTCCTTCATCTACCTCGCACTAAATCGAATCATTGTCCTTTGCTCATTATTGCCAATTCTGAAATTAGGAAAATAAATAAACATTTCCAGTTTGAAAAAATGTGGCTCTATGATGATACTTTTTGAGTGTGCCCGTTTCTCGGTTAATGGGCCAACCGTGTGATTGGGTTTACAATTTACTTATTATTGTGGGTTTATGGGTATCCTACGATGAGACGTTCCTCAGGATAAAGATTAAGGCCCATGAGAATTGTCGATCAAGCTGACCAAACACTTCTGCTCCTGAGTTTCCTCACTCGTTCTCTCTCTATTCTCTAGCTCTCTACTATCCAGTGTCTAACCCCTCTTTCTTCCATTTGCTCCCTATTTATAGCCTTTCGTTGGTGGATCAACAATGATCGCTTTTAATATTCTTCATGTGGGTGGGGCCCATTAGGATTATTCTTGACGAGAGGGGCCCCACTTTGGAAATAGGAACTCAATCCTTGGAACTCACAATAGACGTCATCATTGCCTAACAATTCGCGCACCGAGGCTGTGCATGCAACAGTAACCAAAAAAAAAAAAAAAAGGGAATTTAACGGTTTTCCCACCTAAACATTCATTTAATTCTTCCTAAATTCTTCTACCTATAAAACACAACTTCCACCTCCTTGGTTCATTTCTTACTTTCCTTCTTTATGAGTGCCTTGAATTCTTGAGCACAGATTCCTTCCCGAGCAAGTCTCCCTTAGCATTTCTACAGTAAGTTCTTCATCCCTTACCTTGTTTTTAAAATTTCCTTCCCTTTATCTGGTATACAAGAATGGGTTTTTCACACCTTCTTAAGACCGATGCTGCTTTAGCCAATTTTAGGGCTAGGTTTGCCATTCCTTTAGATGTAAATGTAATATAACTATATATGGAATCTGGATAATCTTACTTTACAAAACCGGACAAGATAAATTATTTGAGTCTAGGAATAATGGGATATGTTCTGTTCAATTAGCATCTAAGTTCTTACTTGGCCCGACACAAGATGAGAGCCATGTTTCAAAATGGACGTGGATTTGGAAAGTCCCATGTCCAAAGAAAATTCAGATTTTCCTATGGAAAGCACTACATAACATGACCGGTTACCCACTCGTAAGTTTCTACATTGCACCAAAATGGGATCAGTCCCAACTGTCCTAGATGTAACCAAATTGAGACATCTATACATTTTCTTCGTGATTGACCAAAGTTGGGGCAAATCAAGTTTGGAACCAATTACCAGGATTAATACCGTTGAACTTCTTCCAGGATCCTCTCCAAATATGGTTATCAAATAATTCTACTTCAAAGAATTTAGTAAATGAACATAATTTTACCTTGGCATCTTCTTTTTGTTATGTCTCTTTGGCAAATCTGGTTAGCAAGAAATGAATGAATTTTTAAAGCATCATCAATTACACAATCTCAACTCATTCACAAATCTATCCACCTAGCTTTTGAATTTTACTACACCACCTACCCTACTACATATGTGAGTAATAAAAAAACAAAAACTATTAAATGGAATCCTCCTATAGAACCTTTTGTAACTTTAAACACGGATGGCAGGGCTGGAGGTGGGGGCTATCCGTTCTCATACTGGCCAATAGATTAAAGGTTTCTCTTTGAATCTGGGCATCACAACAAATAATGTAGCCAAGTTGGAAGCAGTTAGATATGGTTTAATGTTAGCTTGGAATCTAGGCTTTAAATTTTTTATTTGGAATCTTGATTCTACTTTGATTATACAATAGCTAACAAAAGTCGGTCAATATGCACCACATCTTGTTCCTTTAATTGATGATTGCATGGACCTTATCGGGCAAGAGTGGACTGTCCATCTTCTTCACGCTTACCGTAAGACCAACATCGTAGCAGACAGACTAACAAAGAAAAGAAGTTCACAAGAAAATAGAGTTTTTGTATATGAAACCTGTCCTATTTTTGTTTATGAGTAGTACATTAGGACAGTTTTCAAAAAGGCACTAATAAGGAAGTACATGTAACTGGACATGTGATCTTGTAATCTATTTTCATTTAAATAAAATTCCTCTTTGCACCAAAAAAAAAAACATTAATTGTCCTTACTATCTAGCGAAAGAGCAATTTCACAGTGGGAGATAGCATCTTAATTTTGGCCATTAGAGCATTAATTTCTCGATTTTGTAACAATCAAAATGACTAGTTACAGACCTCAATCAGGCCATCTTATTGAAAGTTACGTGAAATCAAGTTTTAATGGTCAAGATACATTCTCACAAATTAAGTCTGACCACATGTGATTATGAACAGTTAATGACATGCCATAATATGATTGGTAAGATTTGCACACACTCGATTAATTAGATGGTCAAGCATTAATTATTCATGAGTAATTCTCACAATCATCTTTTTAGTTGTGATAATTAATTTGATAATGATTTGAGGCCTATTAATTCTAAAATTGATGTAATTGGGACCTATTAATGCTTGGGGCCTATCACTGTAAATTTTTTTTTTCTATTTTCCAAGAAATGACATTTACTAACTATTTCATGAATATCTTTTAGACCACTTTGAATTTTTTAGTGAGGTTAATTTTGTTGACAACTATACATTTTTTTAGGGGGGGGGGGGGGGGGGTCCAATTTGAGCACAAGAATGAGGCAATTCCAATAAAAAATGAGTGAGATTTTTTTTTCCAAAGTTGGCTCAGGGGTTGTTGCAAGGAGCTACAGGAAAAACTAAACTTTAAATTATTTTGCTTGCTCACCACTCCCACCAACCCCTAAAATTAATGCACCAGCCTTCCCTAACTCTGAAATTGAACCTAGATTCATGATCTCCTTACATCCCTTGTTAATTGTCATTAAATGTCATCCCAATCTAGAATCATCCACCACTACTTAATAAACCCTCCCTCCTCCTTAATTCCAAGGCACATAGAAACATAATTCCCCCCCCCCCCCCCCACCTCACACCAGAGTTTTAGTGAAGTAGAGTTAGTCTTGTTATATCTTAGTCTTCTTGAGACTCAAGATATTGAGTAAAGTCTCACTCTCCCTCTCCTAGTTCTTCTTCTTATCCCTCCCAAAATTCTAATGAAATTAGGAAGTCTTGTCATACCTTGGGTCTAAGGTAGACCCAAGGTATTAAGTGAGCACTCTCTCCCTCCTTAGGACCACAATATAAAGCCTCTTCCTCTACTTTGTGAATCTTGCATGCGAGTATAATCTCTTCCATAAACTTGTTTTTTATGTTATTGTGATGTTAATTTAGGATCAAAGCATGCCTTTTAAATTCTTGGAATATCTTGATATGCTTGAATGACGTTCATATATTCTTGAATGTTTTTTTTTTTTTCCGATATTCTTCAAATGTTCATGCATACACTAGTGTTTGATATTAAATTTATGTCCAAAATATGGAAAACATGTTAATTTCATAATTTTCTCAAATGCTTAGATCTAAGATGTCACTATTCACACACATTCACTATAATTAATTTTTCAATCCAAATATGATGATGAATAAATGGAATAAATGGAGTTTTATCACATGCACACACATTTAAATTCAAACAAGTAACATACCAATTTAAATTATAGCAATAAAGACGCTATTGATTGATAACATGTTGATTGATTGGATAATGTGACATGATCATTGGTCACCATAGTCTTGAAAACTAGTTTCACCAGGCAAGGTGAGTGCCTAACACTTAGCCATCCTGTAACTTAGCATCCAAGCTTAGATTTAGTGTTAGTAGATCAAATACTTATCAACGTAATTTTCAATCTCTAGATTGTTTCCCAGTTACAATATAAAGATTGAAAATTACACGGACAAGTATTTGATTTACTAACCCTTAATATAAGCCTAGAGACTATGTTACAAGATGAGATGTTAGACACCCACCTTACTTGTGAAACCAGTTTTCTAGAATGGGTGCAGCTTATGTCCAGTGCCAATGGTCATTGGACACGTTGTGATGTGGACACGTGTCCAAGACTGGACACGTGTCCGTATCCTAGCGGCTCCAGTGGCCACTGGCCATTGGACAAAAACCGAACCCTTCTAGAATATAGTCGTCAATGATCATGTCACATCATCCATTCAATCAACATATTATTAATCAATTGCATGTTTATTACTTTAATTTAAATTTGCATTCTACTTGATTGGATTTAAATGAGTATGTATGTAATAAAACTGAAGTTCCATTTATTTATAATCACACTTAGATTGAAAAATGAATTCTAGTGAATATGTGTGAATATTGACATTCTAAATCCAAGCATTTAAGAAAACTATGAAATTAACATGCTTTTCATACTTTGGATATGGATTTAAGATCAAAGCTAGTGCTATGATAAACAACCAAGAGCATGTGAAGAACAAATGAACAACATTCAAGCATACCAAGAACATTCAAACATATTCAAGGAATTTAAATAATCAACTAGCAGGCTTTAATCCTGAATTAGCATAACAATAATATAAAAACAAGTTTATGGAATCCACACAGTGGAGAATGAGGCTTTTTATGGTGGTCCTAAAGAAAGAGGGAGAGCTCACTCAATACCTTGAGACTAAAGAAGACCAAAATTTGACAAGATTTCCTCACTTAAGATTTTAGGAAATGATGAAATGAAAAACTAGGAGAGAGAGAGAGAGAGAGAGAGAGAGAGCAAGGCTCACTAATATCTTGAGTCTTATTAAGACCAAGATATAACAAGACTAATTCTATTTTACTAAAACTGAAGAGTGGGAGAAGATAGGATGTTTCCATGCGTCTTGAAATGAGAAATGAGGAGAGTTTATATAGTTATGGTGGCAGATTCTAGAATGAGATTACACTTAATGACAGTGACAAGAGATGAGAAGATATCATAAATGTAGTCCCAACTTCAAAGTTAGGAAAGCCACATTAATTTCAGATGTTAGTGAGAGTGGTGAGCAAGTAATATAATTAAAAGTTCAATTTTTCTCATAGCTCTCCATAACAGCCTCAAAAGCCAACTTTGAAAAATCTTGTATCACTCATTTCTGAAAAGAACTACCTTATTCTTGTGCTTAAATTGAAGTCCCGAATGTCTAGTTCTAAAAAACGAAATTAACCTCTCTCAAAAATTCAAAGTAATCTGAGATGTCATTTCTTGGGAAATAGTCCTAGCACAATTAACATTAATATAGGCTTCAATTTAATAGATCCTAATTACCTCAATTTTAGAATCAATAAGCTCTAAATCATTACCTAATTATCTTAATTAAAAAGATAATTGCACCAATTACTCATGGATAATTAATGTTTGATCATCTAATAAGTGTCAACCTAACCAAAACCAGCACAATTAAGAATTGGCGATCTAGAAGAGCAAGTATAGAGTCTGTATGAGATAGTTCAAGAAAGGAACCTCCTCTGCTCATCAATAGAATTGGCGATCGCATTCACCGCACAACCTATATGAAGACATGGACTGTTTCTCAAAAAAAAAAGAAATTATATATATATATATATATGAAGACACGGACTGGAACCTAGGCAACGTGGGAGGCATAGGTCTAAAGACTAGTTTAGTTAAAGCTTAAGCTCAAAATTCAAGGGAAGAGCAATCAATAGGAGTGAGGAAGGATTAAGGCCCCATCTTATCCCCAAGTGAAAGACAAAAATAAAAAACAAAGGTACTTAAGACGACCAAAGGTAGAAACCTATCCACCTTAGAGAACCAAGGAAAGCATCCACAAGGTGTAGGGGGCCCAAAATGCGATCTACAAAGTGTCATACACTCATACCAGATTTCCTCTCTTTTTTTCTTCTTTTTTGATAAGGACTCATACCAAATTTCATATTCCCAATCATGGACGAGATTTCAATCAAGTTAGGTTTAGGAATGGCAACGGGTCGGGTTCGGGGCAGGTTTCTTTATGCCCGAACCCGTCCCGTGGGCCTACCTCGTTACCCGAACTCGCCCCGTTTAATAAATGAGTTTTTTTAAAACCCACAAACCTACCTCGTCGAGACCCCACGGGCCCTATCCCGTCATGCCCAACCCAAAATCACAAATACAAACACCAATCAGTCCAATCCTAACACAAACGCAAACACACAAATCACAAACACAAACTTTTCAAATTTAGGATTTTCCCTTTCAAAATCACAAACACAAACACAAACTCAGAAATCTAAATCAAAATCAACAAAAGAAACCAAAACCCAGAATCAAGTGATAACAACAACCCAAGAAACAGAGAGATAAAAACACACAAAAGACATAAACTTATACAACCAAAAAAAAAAAAAAAACCCATACACACACGCGCGCACACACGCACACACACACACACACACACAAAGATAAAAACAGAGTAAGAAAACCCAAGAAACCAAAAATTCTTAAAAACCCATTTGAGAAACAAGAAAACCACAACAAATCCATTTCATCATTCACCAAGAAAACCCCAAAACAAAGCAGGAATTTGATACAAATCATGGTAGTGATGGATGAAATTAATGTAGGTGTAACGGAGTGACTTCTCATGACAGAGACGAACAGAGACAATGATGAGGACTGTAGGCTAAAAGAGTGAGAGTAAGGGCGGGCATGGATCAGTGGGTCGATGAGAGTGAGGGTGGGCATGGGCATGGGTCAGTGAGAGTGGGAGGGAGGGCATGAGCCTTGAGGGGGCAACGGCTGACTGAGAAGTGAGAATTGAGTTGAGAATGAGATTGATTAGGTTTTGGAAGTTAGTGATATATATATATATATATATATATATATATATATAATTAGGATATTTTTGTAATTTTATTGTATTCGAATCAAGTTCGGTTATTTCGGAGCAAGCTTGCCTAAGACCTAAACCCGACCCAACTCCCATACGGGTTGGATTATTAAAACCCAAACCCAAACCACCCCTAATATTTCACGGGTCACGTAAAACCCACCCCATTTGGTTTCATGCGTATCTAACCGGTACTTAGTTTGTCATGTCATATAATCTCATTAATGATTTTTATGTAGAGAAGCTCCAACAATAAAATTGACTATATTTCGAAATTTTCTACTATTGTGCATGACTCAAACAAGCCATGAACACCCAAACGGGTTTACGGATTGCTTTTGACAAATTAGGCCTCGTCAATGGGCCGGGCCAGGCCGACCCGACCCGTTTTTACTTGGCCCATGGGTCTAATGGGCTAGGCTTAACAGGTCGTTGACTAGTCAATGGGCTGGGTCGGGCCGGGCTAAATGGAAAATCCCTAACCCATGGCCCTACCTATGGGCAATACCCATTTGGGCCTTAGCGGGCTAGGCTAGTGAGGTAGGTTTAATGGGCTACTCATGGGCATTTTTAATAGGTCTTCAATGGGGTTATAAAATTTAACTAAAAAAATTATAATTATATATTATTACAAACTATCAAATTGAACAATTAAATCTACTAAAAAGATTCTATTAAAAAAAATACTAAGACATACCTCTTAAAAGGTACTAAAATAAGATTAATTAACTTGTATTGATAAGAATAAATAAGTACATTAAAATTTTCATGAATATATTAGACTGAAAATAGTTGCATCACTACAAATGTGTACATCCCAACTAGGTTGGCACCCACACACTTGTCTATCATTTGCAATTCCCAATCTATTTGTGTTGAATCATCAAATAATTTTATCTAAGAAAAAAATTGAAAAACTTGTTACATAAATTTTATAACTATTTGCCAAGCATTATCTTGAAGTGGTGGATTGTTGGTCATGTGGTGGACTTCTTGGCATCCACTCAGGCCTTTCTAACTTCAATCGCTCAAATGCCTCTGCTAATTCTACTTCTTGTTCTGCTTCTTGTTGTCTTGTGTCTACTAAGTTCCAATCCTTTAAGCACACAAGTGCCTCAACAGTCTCGGGACTAAGACCACATCTCTTGTCAGATACAACTTTACCACCTGCAAAAAAAGATGCTTCTGATGCTACCGTGGAAACAGGAACTGATAATATTTCACGAGCTATAATGGAAAGTATGGGATACTTACTTTGATTTGTTTTCCACCAGCCCAATAAATCAAATGATCCTTCCTCATCAATTTCAAGTAAAGGTTGATTTAAATAACGTTGAAATTCTGATAACCCACCTGACTCATTGCCCAAATATTTGAAGAAACCCCAAAATTACTTTGTCATGAATTTTGGGCAATGAGTCAGGCTAACAGGTCGGGCTAATGGGCTGGGCTAATGGGCTGGCCCACCGGGCACCCATGGATAAAAAAACCGACCCATAGCCTGTCCCATTGGGCTATTGGGCTGCCCACGAGCTTCAATATTACTGAACTGGGCTGCCCATTAGCCTGGTGGGCTAGCGGGCTATTGGGCCAGCCCATGGGTCATGAGCTATTTGTTGACTATTATGACAAATCATCAAAATCCTACTCTTGATAAACTGTGGTCTTGGCCTTACAGGTTATATGCTAGTGTATCATGATAACCCTACTCTTGATAAACTCTGGTCTTGACCTTAACAGGTTATATATGCTAGTGTATATGCCATGAGCAGCATTTGCTGCGTGCACCTGCAGCCGAGCATGGATTTTATCATTGGGCTAGTTGATTATTTGCAAAAGAGCAAGGCTGGAGTGAGATGCCCAAGGGCAGGCATGCTAATTCTGATTTAAGAAAATACATGTTTGGGCCATTATTGATAAAATCTTTATTCAGGACAGAATCATCAAATCATACAATCCAAGATTTGTTAAACAATCCATATTCCACTAAGATATACAACAAAAAAAAATTGAGAGTTCACAATATGACAATTCTATAACTGGAAACAAATGGCACAACCAAAGAGTAAAACTGAGACATTAATCTTTCAAAGATTAGTGGTTTTACGGTAAACTTTTTTTTTTTTTTTTTCTTTTTTTCATTTCTTAATATGTATGTCATCATCATTTGAAATTTAAAAGAAACCTCACTGTTAATAATGACAATGACAAAATAATCCTGTCACAAATCATCAAATTTACAAATCAGTACCACACAAACCGATGGTAAAGCTCCTGTAAGGGGTAATAGCCTAATGGGATAAATCTTCTTCCCTTGTTTCACCAAGGCAGATGCCACATCTTTAACTAACTAGGGTCGAGGCCTCATTGTTTGAAGATGGAGGGGCATTTAAACCAAATTAGTTGCGGGTTAGATATAACAAGGTTGAATACACGTTACATGATTAAGTCCAACAGTACAGATATACCTCACTTAGGATTTCTAAGAACAATGATTACAGAGTCTCCACGAAGAAACATCTTACTAATGAATCTGTCCTTGTTAACTGGATGGGCTTTTTTCTTTCCTTTCCCAGTTTTTGGTACCTAATATGGGGGAACACAAATAGTCAGTCGTAAATATGGAATCAACGAAGTTGTAAAAAAAATTATAGACAAGGCTGAAGCCCGATTTCTATTAAGATATAGGTACCAGCACATTAGGTTCCCCAGTTGAATTATCCATAGAAATAATGGCAGAGTTCGATCAATGCAATCAAGTGCTTGAATTTTAATAGGGAACCTAAAGTTCTACAACAATGTTTTGCCCTTTCTATTAAGGGGGAAATGTTTTTCAATGAAAATCTTACCTCAGTCCACATTTCCCTGACATTTTCAAGAACCATGTTGCAGTGCCGATCAAATGCTCTGACACGACCCAACAGCTTTTTGTTATTCCGACAATTAATAAGGACCTGTTAGGTGAGAACTCAATTTAACACCTACTCAATATACAAACCTGTAATGAGCAAAAAGGGACCATGTGATGAGAAGGACATTACCTGTGTGTTGTTTTTAACACTCATCATCAGCACAGAAAGTGGTCCAGTGTTAAATTCTTCTTCCTCATTCTTGACAACCTGCAAAAATCATTTTTGACAAACATGTAAGAAAACGATATTCAAGGTTTCTAAAAGAAATGACGGAGGGTATTGGATGGAGCTCAGTTAAAGACACACCAATAATGGCAAAAACTTTAAGGCCAATCTTAGAAGCAATAAAAAACAAATAGGTATCTATTATTTAGCTCGATGGGGACATTTCAAACATTCATTAAACATTATGATTACAAAATAAGTACTCAACAATTGGAGAAAAATTTTACTCACTGTACATAAAATAAAAGGCTTACATAGCTCTATTGGATGTGTTAAGTATTCATTAAATTTGTACACGCTAAAATAAGATTATACAATGCGACAACCAAAAGTTGAAAGTTTGTTTTGATAAGTAACAAAAAGTTAGTTTTTTTTGACAAGTAACCAAAAGCCATATTGCCATAACTTGCTTCAGTCAAATTCAGTAGTAAAATTCTTGTAATAGGAATACATATTGAGTCTTGAAAAGATGTCTTGCAAAAAATTTCAGGCTCTGTGTAAAATGCTGGCCTCGTAATATAAATTACAAAATCATGAAACAGAACGTATTTTCATCTTTACTCAAATTCATATCATGTTTCACCATTCCATACATAATTAAAGAACCAACATAAGGAAAATTTTAAATCATGGATTATTGATGATTCTCTGATGGATACTAGCAAAATAGGGAAAAAGGAGCCATAGTATTCAAAAAGGTAAATGAATAACGCCATATGCAAGGTAAAGATGAAAACCTATTAAAAAAAATTGTAAAGAATTAAAGATGCACTCAAAAACCATTAAATCATTTAGCTCAAAATTCAAAATAACTTACATCTTCCTCCATTGGCTTGCTGGAAAGAGAACAGGGAAAAAGGAAAAAAAATCAGTCAGTAATTAAACAAGTAAAATATACATTGTAAAACCATTGACATAATAAAACAAAATAAAAATAAATAAATAAAAGAGTTAAAGAAATAAAATACCTCATCGTGGAAAAGAAATGGAGCTTTTTGAGATTTTCTTAAAACAAGTACCGATGATAAACCTCCTGGAAAGAAATATACCCAAGAAAAAATTGATTAGACAGAGTAACAAGAATAACAAAGAACAAAGTATCTACAAAAAGAAATTTTAAAAGAAAATATATAATGTCAAAATAAAAATGTACATCTCAAATCCTTGATTGGAAATGCAAGCTATGTTACATGAACAATTTGATCTATTGGTCAAAAAAAAATTGATCTAGAAAAGAACCCAACAATGAAACATAGAACATATTCAACAGTTCATGGACATCCTAAGGGTCCATGACCATTCAAATAGCATATGATTGAACAGATAAAACCTAGTAGGAAAAGGGTGAAATAAATTTCTAAAAAGAGAAAAGTTCAGAAAGTAAAAAAATCACCACATAAAACAAACAAGAAATGCATCAAAAGATCTTCTAAGCATACTCTTCAGTTCAGGTCTCCAAATATTTTCAGCATTAACAAACTCAGGAGAACGAAAGTTTTATTGTACACATCATTAGAGGCTAACGAAGATCTCTAATGTCCACAAAAATAATAAGAAAGTTTAAAAACATCAAAGCCCAAAAACAACTGATTCATTTTCTGGACATAGAAACTTTTTGTCCTAATGAAAAACAACCGCAATGTTCTGTTTGTTTTGACATTAACAAATTCTCAGAATGAACCATTTCGCAAAAAGCATTTTCTAGAAAACTATCCCAATTTCCTATGTTTTGTAGCAACCTTAAAATGAGTAGGAAACCTTCCATTTTAGTTCCCATATTTAGTTTGGCAGGAAAATTTTAGTGTTCCATGGTTTTAAAACATCACACATTGGAGAACACCATCAAACAATCACACTTTAATCAAGTAGGACTAGTAAAACTATGCACATATGTACAATAATCAAGTAAAAAACATGAAACACTAGCTCAAACTAAAGAAAGAATGCGTGTGTGTTAATATTAAGCCTCTTCAGTTCAGGTCTCCAAATTTTTTCCGCATATAAAATCTCGGAAGAACGAAAGTAATTGTTTATTCATCATCAGAGGCAATATCAACATTTTTAAGTCTAATATTGACTAAATCTCAAAGAAGGGTTAATACAACCATAACTTAGAAACAAACTTAAAGAACATTCCCAATGTGCAAGGGTAAGGCCAAACACTTTCACTTCCCTTCGTTTCCTCAACAAACAAACAGAACAAAATCAAATAAATACAAAGTAAATCAAACTGGAAAACAAAGAAACTGATTACCAAAATAGATGAAAAAAAATGGAAAAACAAGTATGACCCAGAAAATGTCCCTTCAGTTCAGGTCTCCATAAATATTCCTCATGGATTTTCTTTTTCAGAAGAACGAAAGTTTTTCAACTTAGATCATCATCAGAGACATAATAAACAAACCCACATAAAACATATATATTAAAGATTAACTAAAATACAAACAAAACCCAAGATCTGAAACTACAAAAGAAAGAGAACGAAGAGGGAGTTTACCTGAATAGTTTTAGGGTTTAGGAAGATCTGAGTAGTGTAGGGAGAGGGATGAAAGCGTTTTTATAGGGCGGAACTGCAAAAACCCTAGCCCCATTCTGCTGAGATTTTATATAAGAATTGTGTGTGTGGGGCTTGAACCCTGATTGGGAAGCCCAACAATATTGGCCCAAAGTATTTTGGAATATTGGGGGGTCGCTATGGTGGGCCTTTCTGTTTTTTTTTTTTTTTTTTTTTAATAAACATACTAGAACTTTCATTAAATTAAAGCACAAGATAGTGAAATACTTCATAAAAAAGAGCTTGTTCAAGAAAACAAGAATTCTCTTTAATCCAAGCTAAATAGTCATAAAGTGGGATTTTGACAATATTCTTTTGTGGCATTGTCATGTCTCACTACACTTGGCATAATGTTATGGAAAGCTCACGAGTTACATCAACCCCCCCGCCCCGCCCCGCCCCATCAAAAAAAAAAAAAAAAGGGAGGTGATGGACAGAAAATTTGTTCAAATTGTAGTATTAGTAGAATCTAAGAATTTACTCAATAGGCCCTTTAGGAACTTGGAAAGGGTGTCTTAATCAATAAATGCTAATAAAACTCTTAGCAGAAAATAAGTATTTGACACGAAAAGAGGGCAATTTGTAACTTTAGATTGAAATGTTGGCAAGCAAGGGATGCAAAAGTCATGATTTTTTCTTTCACGGTTAAGCTTCTCTCAAGCTGGATCCTCAATCAATATTCTTATGTAAAAAAATATCTCTCAGTCAGCAATAATTATTGGTCGATTTTAAGAATACAAATGAAGATTAAGCTCCAATGACCTGTTCTAATCTTCAAAATTGTTGATCTCAGGCATGCATTTGCAACAATATCATTCATTGTAGAGACTTTTATATTCCTATATGTTGACATGGATGCCTTAGGCATTGATAAATGGAAAAGCAGCAAAGCAAGGTAAGTTTACTACTTCCTATTTCACATTTCAGAGCTCATTGTTAACTGACAACTAGTATATTGTTTCAGATAATATGAAACAACAATTACCAAATTCAGATATTAAATGTCATGTCATGCATGTTGCTATAATAATGGTCACAATAAATTCATCATAACTTGTAGCTGTTGTAACTATTATCTCTAAAAAAAATTAAAAAGGAGAAGAAAAGAAAAAGAAAAGGTCATATGTAGTGTAGAAGGCTCCTGCTTCTAAGGGGTCTAGGCTAGGTGGTACTGACCATGCTCTCTAATATCCTAGATAGAAAATCATTGCCTCAAGCCCTCAACTAAACAAAAAATGGTTGTTAGACAAATACTATATATAATAGTGCAACACATAAGAATATGCTGTTTTTATTTTTGTTTTGTTCTCACCAAAGTAAAATCACAATTACCACATTCAGAAGACAAATGATATATTTCATTTTCCCTATCTTTTCCTATGGATATGATACCATTTAATTGGTTTCATGCTATTTGTTTTAGCCTAGGAACTTCCATTGCTGTGAGTTCAACATTATTTGCATTAGTGTTGGTTGGAAGAGCGGAATTTGTGTTCCCTATTGCCAATATTACAAATTGCATAAAGAAAAGACCAAGAACGAAAATTAAGCTACAGAAACAGGTGATAATTTCAGACATCTTCAGCACTTAGCTATTGCCATTGATTCTAGCTCAAGCTTTGCTAACCATCTAAAATCTCAATTTATAATATGGTGGGCAGGCCTTATGAGAGGTGTAGTAACTATCGCCTTGTCTTATAACCAAGTAAATAGACAAAATCTCAAGTCAATATCAAATTATCAATTGAAAATGTTGATTCTTGAGCATTTATTAATTTCTGCAATCTCCAATTGCAGTTTGCAAATTCTAACAAGACGTTAACAGAAGATAGTGCACTAATGATCACCTCAACTATAATTGTTGTTTTGTTTAGTACCGTGGTATGTTAATTAGCTTCTTGATCTTTAATTTTCATTGCGATAAGGTCCATTATAGTTAAAGTGTTGTCATTGCACTATGCATCCAACCCATGAGCCCTTCCTTTCATGTTGTAGGAACCCAAAAAATGATGTCATTAAACCAAAAATAACATAAATATTGCAAGATATTAAAATAATTGGTTGATTATACACACTCAAGTATAAAAAGAAAAAAGAGAAAATTCTTTGAAAGGTCTGCTTTAGTTAAACATAACAATACGTCTTCTCATCAAATCTATTTCCACACTTCTCTTTTCTTTTTCTTTTTCTTTTTCTCTTTTATTTTTTATTTTTTATTTTTTTTATACTTCATATTTTAATCAAAGCAAAGCTTTTATTACTTCTAATTTTTACATAATGATGTCCAGCCTCTAGTTTATTTTTGGCCTATATATAGAAGAAGATAATCATCAATAAGACTCATACAAGCTTTTAGGTTTTAATACAAATGCACATTTAGGCTGCACATTATCGTACTAGTTATTGAACTCATAACACTCTTGAACATCATTACGTGTTCTTTTCTTTATTCTCCAAACAGGTGTTTAGTTCCATAACAAAGCCCCTTATTGAAGCAACACTGTTACGGAATGCAAAACTAGTACATTCAAATGCAACTGACATACCAAGTCTAGATCACTTGCAAATATTATTCCTTGAAAATGGTGATCCAAGTGATCAAGGTGGTAGCAATGAACCTGCCTGTCGGAAGAGTAGCTTAAGCTTGCTAATAAGTAACCCCACTTCAACTATTCACTATTTTTGGAGAAAGTTTGATGACAAGTTCATAAGACCAATATTTGGCAGATGAGGTTTTGTCCCATTTGCTCCTAGTTCTCCAACTGCTGTAGCAGATCCTCAAACTTCTTAATACTATTTTCTGGTGCAATAAACTTGTAATGGAGCTGCAAGATTTCATTTTTTTTATTTTTTATTTTTTTAATAATGCAGAAAAAGGAAAGCATTCACAGAATTAATTGTATCATAGCAGGTAAATTATTTATAGACTTCAGCAACAACATTTGGAGCATATCTATATGTTGATTTTTATTTGTCAGCATTATAAGCATGAATGTGTAATTTTTAAGTTCTAGTGAATTGAGCAATGCAAATTTAGTTTTTTTTTTGGAAAGTTTATTGCTTATCTACTTTGAAATGACATTGCAGTTGTTACAAAAATTCCTTAATTAAACGTAAAATCGAACCTAGTTATTCGTCCAAAACAATACAAATGGAACCATTGCCATCAAGCATGACCTAATCAATAAAAGTTCAACATAAGCTCAAGTAACCCTAAGGGGTTGACTTGGTGGTTCCTAAGGCCATATGATATTCATGAAATTATGGCTTTGAAACCCCCAGCCAACATCTTGAGGCAACTCCATGGGTTCTACCTTGTAATAAGTTGGTTTTTGTGCAATAAGGGAATTACACACACTTAAGGGAATAGATTAGGTGCTCGGTGAACTCTAGAAATGATATTTCTTACTCTAACTTCTTTTAATACAGATTTGAAAACCTGGTTTTAAGCAAAAAATGGAACTTGTTTTGGAGGCAGAATAATTTTGTGGATAAGTTCAATAAGTACCACAAAATTGTGCGGACTAATCCAAAATGTATAATTTGGCAGTAAATGCCAAATTGTACATCTGTGATGAAAACTAAAGGACTCATCAAATAAGGAAACTCTTCTCTTGCTTCTTCAAAATCATAACAAGCTGGTTGCTCCATCATTGTTGCATTAGGATAAAAAGATATTTCCCTTCTTAGGCTCTAATCAATAAAAGGTGTTGGTTTGGACCAAAATGACTATTTCTTGACAAATTTTGAGGATACGTTTCATGAGTGTCAACATCATAAATTGATATTTCTAAAGGAACCCATGCCTCTAGAGCTCTATGACTATCCTTATTCATCTTACCTAAAATGTATACTTCAAACTCCTTGAAAGTGAAATCTTGAGGCTATCCCACAAACATGATTTGTTGTAAGTCTAGTCCTAAATAGCCAAGAGTTACTACTTTCTGACGAACCACTACAAACTTCCTTACCATTGGTGCTACCACTAACTTCTCCTATGCCACTTCTAAGTTCCAACCCTCAACATTTTGTTCGTTGTGGAAATGAAATAGAATTGAAGCATAAGAAAGAAAGGGTGTAGAAGGAATTGAAAAAATCTTTCTTTATATTGGGAGAGTGAGTCATATCAATTTTTTTCAATACAATGCATTTCTGTTATCTATGCTTTATCATTTTTCTTAATATGGTTCAAGTCCTATGAGGCAAATCTATCTTGCTAATAGTGCACATGAAACTAGCTGAGTTCATGTATGAGTGCTAATACAATGATCAAGTTCAGTTAGAAACTATGAAGCACTGTCTAAGGCAGAAAATATTATCAAAATTCTGGTCAAAATTTTTGGATGCTTCTAATATATTCTCCAACAAGAAACAAGGTTGTCTCAAATGGGTGATCATGTAGTGAAAAGTTGAACTTTTACAGTGAAAAATACTAAGAAGATACAAATATACAATTTCAAATTCCTAAAAACATAATAAGGCACGCTTCAATTTCAAGATAGCAGGTTCAGAGATCCAACCAGAATTGTTTCTTACTAAGCAGAGTTTTCCCTCTTAATTGGTCCATATCTTCACTTGTCTTTGTAGCTTTAGTTTATGCATTTATAATTCATTGAGTTGCACCTTCATTGTGTCAACTACTTGCAATATCTCTCTTTATGAAAAATTATCCATCCATTTTTGAAACCTTTAGATACTCTAATAATTGTCTGAGTCTTTGTTCCTTAGGAATTTGATCCAAAAGCTCTCATTGTCCTTGTCACGTTTACTTGCTCTAAGAGGATGAAATGTGTTGTTTTCAAGGGCAGCCGGTTGTTCCTCATCATGTTCTCTTATGTTTCTTGTGATAATCTATGGTATTCTAGTGCTTTTACATCCACTTATTCTTGCTTCTTTTATCAACCTAAGGTGTACCTGCATAAATGGTCTTAAAAGAATGGTCAACTGGAACTTAATTTAAGTGCTTCTGTGACTGATTAAGATGTGAGTCTACAAGTTTTTGAAGTCCATCAATAAAATGCTATATAATTCAACAACACTGGTTGTCCAGGGTTAAGGTTTTAATTTTAAGAGATTTATAGCCCATTGAAGATTGAAATATCCAATAAAATATCCAAAAGAAAAGTTGTACTTTTAAATAAAGTAAATCTCTATTCTATGATTGTAGGTCTTAGAAACTCAATTTTCAAACAATGTAATCATCACTAATAATTGTCTGAGTCTTTGTTCCTTAGGAATTTGATCCAAAAGCTCTCATTGACCTTGTCATGTTTACTTGCTCTAAGAGGATGAAACGTGTTGTGATTTTCAAGGGCAGCCAGTAGTTCCTCATCATGTTCTCTTACGTTTCTTGTGATAATCTATGGTATTCCAGTGCTTTTACATCCACCTATTCTTGCTTCTTTTATCAACCTAGGGTGTACCTGCATACATGGTCTCAAAAGAATGGTCAATTGGAACTTAACTTAAGTGCTTCTGTGACTGATTACGATGTGAGTCTACAAGTTTTTGAAGTCCATCAATAAAATGCTATATAATTCAACAACACTGGTTGTCCAGGGTTAAGGTTTTAATTTTAAGAGATTTTATAGCCCATTGAAGATTGAAATATCCAATAAGATACCCAAAAGAAAAGTTGTACTTCTTTTAAATAGAGTAAATCTCTATTTTATGATTGTAGGTCTTAGAAACTCAATTTTCAAACAATGTAATCATCACTAAGAATGAAAAAATTTCCATACCATGGGATACAGGTCAATGGTTCTGTAGAGGTTGTCATCACATTACTGAGCATCTGTTGGCAATGTTTCTGCAAGCGACTGAAAACTTTTGCACTAAGTTCTCATCCCTTGCAACCAGGGTAAGATAACAATCTATCAATCTTCCAACGGAAAATATTTTTGGTGCAAGTTTGCTTGAAACAAAAGTAGCATAAGATTCTACCACACTAATAACAATGCCCACATCATTATTATTATTATTGCCTTCATAATTCTTTACCCAGAGATCTGGAACATGACACTGCACCGACATTGAAGCAATTCTTCTAACATATATAATTTAGAATTTATTTTTATGGTTAAGCCAACGTTGAGAAGGTGTAGCAGAGAACTGCAGGAAACTGGATTTTCTCCATAGGGAGCACAATAAGTAAGCATTCAGTTGTAACTCTTTGTAAGTGATGGTTTAGATGTTTGGGAGCCAAATTGTGAAATCCAAAAGTATTTTGGGAAAGCCATTTTGTAGTCCAAAGGACCGTGCATGATCCTGCAAGCTCTGATCTCATCCCTTTTACTTTTGATAGTTTGAATCTCTATGAAAAAAGTTATCTACTTGAAGGAATGAAAAATCTTCAAACCACCAATTATCACATCTTTTTGTTTTGTTTTGTTTTATAAGTTTTGAGTTCTCAACATTATTTGAGAGAACATACAAGCATTGTACATTGTCATTTCCAAAACTAAGTGCCCTTGGATGGGTGAAGGCCTTCCAAGCAATGGCTTCTGACAATCTTTTCACAAGTTGTAACTTTTTGGTTGCAACTTTTTGGCACAAGCAGAAATGGGTTCACTGCTTCTAAAAATTTAAAAATTTCCCTCCCATGATGTAAGAATTAGGAAGCTTATAAAAGCATCTGTTTTGGATATTAGATTTCCTTTTCCAAGATTGTCACTCTTTTTTCTAAAGAATGAGCAGAAAATATAATGGAGCAACATTGGCTGCTGTAAACCATCCATCCATAAAAAAATTTAACTACTAATTCAAAAGATTTTGATCCACCTGGAAGATTGTTTGGTTGGATAATGGGGCTAGTGTCTCTCAGGCCAATACTTTGGAATACTAGTCTATTCAAATGTACACTTCTTGTAACCATATGGAGCTGACATAACAAAAAATTATTTAGTTAAAATTTAACGAATTTGAACTTGTTATCATGAATGTTTATAAAAATATTATTTTCAGTATATTAGTAAAATATTAAGCAGTTTGAATATCTTGAATATTAAATTGATAATAACTCATAGCGAAGTCCATCTTAATTGGGATTAAGGCTTAGTTGAGTTGTGTTAAAATATTAAGGGTAATCAAGATGTAAGAATTAAGGTTTTCAAAATTTTTATTATTTAGACTAGCTGATAAATTTCAAGGATTTTCGGATACAACAACATAGCCTGGATTCAAATCCAATAAGAAAGGAGAATGAATTCATGTGGCTGCTATGTTTTTCTTCATTGGATTGAATATTAGACATCATATGGAAGCAAATTATCTGGATGAGTCAATATTTTTAATGAAGATTCTAGGGGTTTGATGTCAACTTTACATTTGTTAGACGCAGAAAGATTGATTCATCTTTTATTAAGAACAGAGTAATTGACTGCACCTTGTGCAAATAAAAGCTTGAATAGCCAACTTTTATCATATGATCGCTTGCAACTTTTGTCTAGACAACCCTAAAAAGAATAAGTGGGAGTCGTTTCCATAAAAAGATCGTATGTATGTAATCACCAACATTCCTTATGAATGTATGCATAGAGAGGAGGGCGTCTTGAAAGAGAGAGGGGGGGGGGGGGGGGGGGGTGCAGTGGGTATTATTTTCCTCCAACAGAGGATCATAATAGATATCATGCCCTGAGAATAAAATGGTCCACATAATAGTCCAAATACCTTTTTTTTAAATGAGGAAAAAAAAAGGTCCCAATATCTAGCATCTTATAGTATGTGTGCTTGATTACAAACTTTGAGTAACAGGGGAAAAATGATTGCATTTTTCAGAAATTCAAGTTTGATCTCTATTTTAATTTTAACTGAAGGTCTAAAGGTTGGGTGTGAAAAATAGTTGTAACAAAGTGTGCAAATAGCATTCTTGTGCTAACATAAGCCAATAGCATAAAAGTGATCACTAATAATGTAAATATATACAGCTTGTCATCTTTACAAGATACCAAACCAATCAACACTAACAAGCTCAACAACTTCATTTTTTTTTTATGTCCAATAACCATTTAAACTAGAAAAGGAACATACCTCTAATCAAGCTCAGTATCTTCAGTTACTATTACAAACTTAAGTCGAAGCTTCATTCTTAAGTTCTCTCCATAATTTATGAACTCCAGTTGAGTCTTCATTTTTAGCTGCCATTATTATTTACAAAGCCCTTGCAAGATTGATTTTGGCATTCTAGGTAATCCACAAGGCAACCACCATCAAAGAGGAAATCAAGTGAAAAAAAATAAAGCAAATGATTAAAAACTAAGAGGAAAACCAACTTTCTCTTTTTGGTCATTTGGCTTTGTTTTTATGGATTCTTATCTTCTTTATGACTGCATGGTTGCACTTCATTTAAGATGTTTCCCCCATAGTTGGAAGGGAACAAACTTGATATTTTTGGTAAACATCTAAGAAAAATGTATAGTAAACATCTAAGAAATTTCAAGTAACTTCAGAGAATTTGTAATTTGCCTAAAATAAAAAAGGTTGCATTCTTAAAGTTATAAGTTTTATTTGCTTCTACATTATGTAATTGATGCGATTAAAACTTGAGTTCACTAAGACCTTTTATCAAACACGAAACACCACCCACAGCCCCAAGAAGGTCACACCATTGACAACCAACACCCAAACACACATGCAAAGCCACAACTAGCCCAAATTTTGTTCAAAACACCCAAATGCACCTACCACAAATGTAGATCAGCTGCAAACTATCACAAATCCACCAAGAAAACAAAAGAAAATTAAAATTCAGTTAGCCAAATCATCGTAAAATTAAAAAAAAAAAAAGCCCAAGTCAGGGTTGTTATCGTAAAGTTGTGATTTACAACTATGTTTTATGGTGGCTTTATTCCATGACAAAAAGTGTTGCAATTGTTTTTATTTTGTTCCTTGTATTTTGTGGGATTTAATTGTATTGGGTTTAGTATTAAGTTGGTGAAGACTCAAGCTTAATTGAAGATCAGTGCATTTTGCGACTAGCTCGCAAGAAGTTCACAAGAAGGGTTCCCACGAAAAGGACATGTGAAAAGCACATGACTGGAAGCTGAAGAGTCATGTCAGGCTATCGTTTTCATAAGTGTCTCGCAGGTAAGGCCTTCTCAAGAGATATCCACGAAACATTCTACCTGGAGGATTTTCAAGAATGACATTCTTACCCTTCATCCATACTATATATAACCTCATTACCCACAAATGTAAAAGAGGTCATTCAAAGAGAAAAACCCTAAATAAGTTTTCTACAACACACACACACACACTCATCTTTTAGAGAGAGAACTACTCATCTTTAATGAAAAATCATTGTAGCATCTTCTCCTTCCCTTTCCCATTGTCATACCTTGAGAGAAGATTTGTACCCAAACACAACCCACACCGTTTCAGAGTGTAAAGAGTGTTTTGGAGCTTGGGAAGCTTTGGGGATTTACCAAAAGAAGCCGGTGAGGCTTGGCGGATGCAATCGGGCGTATTGCAGGATCCGGAAAGTTAGACAAGACATGATTCCGAGAAGCCTTGTTGGAGTAGGAGCTTGGAGGGTTTAGGTATATTGGATAGATTAGGTTTGGAGAGTCTCTTGCTATTCGTGTATCTTAACTTATTGTCTAGTGAATCAATTTATTGCTTGGAGGGCGGCGGAGAGGTTTTCGACAAGGTTTTTGATTTCCTCTTCGATAACACATCAGCGTGTTATCTTGTGTTTGCATCTTTTTTTCTTTACTCTTGTGCTTTACTTTTATTGTTTGTTGTTCATGTTTATGCACTAGAGTAGTATTGGTTGATTGCGCTTCATTTACTCTTGTTTTTGCACTTAGATAAGTTAGAGTGAAAGTAATTTAGCCGTAACTTTAATTTATGGGTCTAAATAACTCTTGTGTTTTCACACATTTTCGAGTTTTTAGTTACTTTCACCACCATTGGTAGGTGCAATGAAGAATTTAGTAAGTTGATGGTAGAATTAAAATCCTACTTTAATAAATGTGACAACACATTAATTGATTTGAGAGGTACAAAAGAACAATCCAAATAGGCTTCATCTCAAAAGGGGGAAAAAAATGAAAGTTCCCCCCTAAACTACACACGAAAAAATGATTGCAAATTAGAAATTCAAGGAAATGTGTAATCTCTGGTTTAATTTTAAATAAAGGGCTAAAGGTCGGGTGTGAAAAACAAGTGTATAACAAAGTGTGCAAATAGCATTCTTATGCTAACATTAGCGAATAGCATGAAATGTCAAGTATTATATGTTTCAAACAACCATAGTATTGCTTCAAAATAACGTATATATATACATACCCACTTTGTTTGGTTTTTCATTTTTACTAGATACCAAGCCAATCAATTCTAGTAAGCTTAGTAACTTCATTTTTCATGTCCAACAACCCATATAATCAGATAGGAACATACCTCTAAACAAGCTCATCTTCAAAATGATTCTCCATTTTCAGGCCTTCTTTGTACTAGCATCTAAGGACCATTCCAATCAATTTATTGACTACCCTTGTGAAATTTTTTCCCCACAATTGATTTCAACACTGTGGGTATTCCAAAAGGTGATGACCAAGTTATTGTAAGTGTATCAAAATATGATCCACTCTCTCCTTACTACATCGGCATATACAACACCAACCCTCAATGGTATAACCCCTCTTGATAAGGTCCTCACAAGTAAGAATCTTCCCCTATGCCATGGTACAAACAAAAAAAGGAGACCCTCTATGGAGTCTTAACCCTGCAAATGCCTTTCCAAGGAAAGATATCAGTGTTTGAGCCCCATAGAACCGAATAGAAGGAGCAGACACTAGATTCCCCAATTCTCTTCAACCTCCATCTCACTTAGTCACCACCCTCTCTGTTAGGGAAATGAGCATCTAAAAGATGGAGGAATGATGCCACCAGCTTTAAGTCCCAGTCATTAAAGTCTCGAAGGACCTTACATCCCAACTTCTTTGTCCCCCCTCACCCTATCTCACCAGCAAATATTCCACTAAAGAATCTCTATCATAGAACTAGCCTACAAGAAAGAAAAAGCCACCCTCAAAGGTTGATCTCCACACCAAAGGTCATGTTAGAATTGTATCCGACTATCATAGCCAACATCAAAATTAATGTGCTGTAGAAATCTATCTCATTTTATTCTAATGTTTTTCCACATACTACATTCATGTCTAGGGGGGGGGGGGGGGGGGGGGGGGGGGGGGGGGGAGAATAATATTAATGATATCTTGAGGTTGCCTAGCTTTGCCACTTTTGCTTGATTTAATGGAGCAACCTTATCACATAGATGACATCCCTGACCTTTAACTCTAGATGTCACTAACAGTTACCAACATTTTATTTAAAGTAATGGACTAATTACTTATAACAATGATAGAGTAATATACCATAGCTTTCTATTGCTTATCCTCATTGGAATCAGCTTTTTTCTAAGAATTGATAGGTTCCTTGCTTGAATATATTAAGCCAATTGTTGATCTAAAACCTTACTGTCTTAAGGCAATAACAAGAAATTTTTTTTCTCGTACTTCAATACCTTTGGTGTAAGAATTTGAGTAAATAATATGACTGCTACTAAAATCTTAGACACCACACCGTATAGTACATTCTCTTTAGTTTCAATCCTTCTACAATTTATCAGTGTCTTACAGCTCTAATTATTTATTTATTACAAATTTGTTTCTTTCTTTTAAAATATAGTAAATCTCTGCACATACTCAAATCTTTGTTTGTCGTGAAATTCTTGATAATAACACAAAATGGATTACTCATTAATAAATTCTAAAACCTTCTATGAGTATGCAAAGCTTTCCTTGAAATATCCAAGCTATTATAGCATCCAAACTTGAAGTATTATGCCAAATAGAAATACTTAAGAAGTCAAATATAGCTCTTGTTCTCTATTATTCTTGTGCTAATCAGCCACATTAATAAGATCTAGGATAGCATTTTCTATATCCTCTACAAAGCATTTCACTTCAAGTGATACCGATCATATTCTATCCCCTGCTTCTTCTGTTGTAAATCTAACTCCTTTATCTCAGACCTTTCCATCAAAGACAAACCCTCAATCTCATTAGTGCTAACATCCTAAGCCAGATGATGGATAGTGTATGACCCATTATTGTTATCCACAAAGATCTGACTTGAAAAAACAGAATTGCTAATTGAAGCACTCTCTAATTTTAGCCTTGATTGTTGTGATAAAACAGGTGTTATAAAATGAATCCATGAGCTGCACTACTATTTCAATTTTAATCAAGGGGAAGCAAATGACTGAATTGATTAATAAATTTGACAAAACAAAAATGCTTTTCTCAAGAGAGGAAAAAAATAAAATGAAAGGTCCCCCTAAACTACACAAATAGACAACCATAATAGCACATTAGTTTCAACAATAAAGAAGTAAGGCTCATCACAAATGGAAAATATACAAATTAAAATTAAAATAACATTGGTCTTTCTATAAACAATTATCATGAATGCTGAAATTACACTAGGCACACTGATATAGATCATTTATGTCATTGAATGTTGTCTTTACAATCAAATTAATGTGTAGCATCTCCAAACATGTGGTTAGTTCTTTTCATTTGGGAATTCCCCAAGAATACATTTGGAATGAGCAAGAAAATTTCAATCTGCACAATAGTAGAACCATTGCTTGGAATCTTGTTCTTTTTCACAGATGTCACAGTAATATTCACCGAAGTCATCTTCAGGACTATAACAAAGAGTGAAGGGATGCTCATGTTGGTTGTACCATGCTAATTGTGGTAGTGTAGCGCATTTGAAGTCTAGAACAAATTCACAAGTGGTACAACAGAATACTCGATATAGTTCAGAACCATAAATACTACACTTTTGATTATAGTTTGTGGTATAGAGGTAAAAACGATGCTCATGACAGGCATGAGTAAGGGTGTTTGAGGCCAGACTACATTGAACATCAAGTTCAAAGTAGCATCTTTGGCAAAAGTACCTTAGGCCATTGCACCTCTGGCCACAGACAGTACAAAAAAAATATTTATGATAAGTGAAGGTGAGTGGGTGTTGATGAAGTGGGTGTTGTTTTATACTGGGTAATTTAGTACAAGATATATGAAGAAAGAAGCTACAATGGACACAACTGTAAAAATATGGAGTGAGAATAGCTCATATGCACCCGTCGCAAATTTCGTTATTTGGAACCTCATTAGTAAGCTTTAAGTCATGCTCATGGCTGCAGTGTTTGATTTCTGTGGCAATTTTAGTTCCGTCCTTCCTCACAATGGTTTTTATGACTTTGCAAATTTCTAAGTCAACGGATTGATCGAGCTTTGAATCTACATTTTCCAACATAGCTTTTGACTCGGCGGACTCCTCCTCTTTAAGTTCCAGCAAATTTATGTCCTCCATGTTTCCCCTGCTCATAGCACAATCGAGGTGGGCAGCGAAATCGCATTTAGAGTCCACTTTTAGAAAACAGAGTTGACATAATTGGGAGTTGGATTGATGGAGTTCAAGAGAATGGATGAGGCTGAGGGGGTGATTGTGTCGTACAACTTTGAGTCTGCGTGGGAAATTAGCACATCTTGTATGAATCCCAAAACCACATGGGTTACACACATAGGGCATACCTTTGTCTTCTTTGCCACAAAGGTCACATGTGAAAGTGATCAACTTCCAAAAGAAGGTCAATGGGTGGTGGTGGACTTCAGGTGCTTCCGTGGTGGGCACTAAAGAACCACATTTGATGTGAAGCTTAAAGTTGCATCGATAACAAAAATAACAATATTCCCCACAATATTCTTTGCAAACATTGCAATTTCTAAACTCTTTGTTGACTTCAGAATTATATTCGTCAAAGAGAATAAGAGGATGTAATTGGTGTAAGGGATGGTGTAGCAACCCAAGGGGTAGTTCTGCACATGATTTATGATGAAAGGTTTCCTCCACCCTGCATTCTTTACAACTGTAACTAGGACCCAACATTGGTTCCCAACACCCCCAACAATATTTGTTGTAAATTCTATCTTCATTGAAGACCAACGGATGCTCCGGATGACTAAAATGTTGAAGCTGCTTCATCTCCTAATGACATACACAAACACAGTAAAACAAACAATGAGAGAGAGAGAGAGAGAGAGAGAGAGAGAGAGAGAGAGAGAGAGGTGCACATTAGATATTTGATTGATTTAAATGTGGGAGCATTTGTTTTGCTCTCTCATGTTTTTGTAAATAGCAACAGATGTAAACATAAATGGGGAGGTGATGATGTTAGCGTTTTGGGCTTATTGTTGAACCTTCCAATCTGGATAACCCATAACACATGATGGTTGGTGGGCTTGGTTTTGCTCAAGTTTATTTTTGGGGTTTTGGGAATACGATGTGCATGTGTTGTTTTGTGGGCTTGTTAGTAAGTGGTTCACATTGGATTATGGGCTTGTTATTTTGGGCTTTCATCAATTAAATGAATTGTTGTGTCAAAACATTTTTTTTTTTAAATTTAATTCTGTTTGTAGGCTAGCATTTTGTTATTATACATAAAATTTTTAATATATATTATCTTCCTCCCTAAAACATAATTCGCATCTTCTCTTACTATTATCCCCTAAATTATATTAATATTTATTTAACTCTAATTGTCATGAAAAGATAATATCGCTGCTTATTTTTTGCAATGTTAAAAATGGAAGGCAATGGTAGAGAGTTAAAAATATTTAGATATATGTAAGTTTTTTTAATAATTAAAAAAAAAAAAAAAAAACTTGTATTTTCAAGTAAGGATATGGTTATATTTGAACAAAGTGTAGGTTTTTTAGCAAAATATTATTTTGGAAAAAAGTTATCAAGTAATATAATTTTGTAAAGGTTACACAATTTATACAAATGATTCACAATTTCTCTCACAATTAATTATACCTAAATTCTCATATTATTTTATTTATTTATCATAACGATGTAGTTTTGATTTTAAAATTTTTTTAATTAAAAACTAAGAAAAATTAATAAAAAATATTTTTTCTAAAAAAATTAAATTAAAATTGTATTTTCAAATTTTTAAACAAAAAAAAAATCAGTAAAATCTTAGACGATGAAATGGAAAGAAAAATGAGAGAAAAACTCAAAAGATTGGGAATAGACAAAAATGAGTGATAACCCAGATGGTGAAATGGAAAGAAAAACGAGAAAAGGTGTCACTCAATGAAGAAGACGACCATGTTTTAGAAGGTGATGGCAAAAATGAAAAAACAAAGTTAAAAATGTTACAACATTTTTAAGAAGCATTTGAGTTTGTGTGATATATATATATATATATATATAGAACTCTTTCAAGATGTTTGTTACCTTGGGAATGCTTTTGAGACGCTCAGTAGCAGTCTTGTCTTCATTATCATCTTCTTCTGCTTCACGATCTTCCTCCTGATCATCATCTTCTTCTTCTTCTTCTTCATGATCATCTTCTTCAATAGCCTCTACCTCAGCTTGTTGTTCTTTTTGTTGGTCTCCAACCTCTTTCCCTTTCTAGGTTTGCTCCTCTTCACCTAAATTTGCTGCCACTGAGTCACCACTTTTTTCTTTTGACTCGAGCAGTTGATCCATTGTACAGCTAGCTGAGCAGTTAATCAAATTAGGTTTTTTTTTTTTTTTTTTTTTTTTTTTTTTTTTTTTTTTTTTTTTACGTTTAAATTTCTCAAGTATTTCCTTTTAAATATTTTAAATTAATTTTAATTTTAATTTTATTTTTTTAGTTTTTAGTTAAAAAAAATTTCTTTATTAATTTTTTAATTTTTTAATCAAGTTGATCTATTTTATCGTGCTTTTCAAATTTAATGTGATTAGGCATTATAAACTCAGTAATATACAAAAGAGCTTAAAACTATAGGGTTTGTGTGTGTGTGTGTGTGTTGGTATTCCTAAATATGCTAAACAAATATCTTGATAGTGAATTGCATCTAATTAATGTGAGTGATATAGCTTTATCAAAGCTACATTAGACGTAACATGAACTAAACCCATTTGACAATAAATATCGTTAATTCAAGTGCAACTTAACAAGTAAATAGGCCCAATTGCATTTGTAACAATTTGTAAGAAAAATTAAGTAAAGCAACCTTATGAACATTAGTAGAAAAAAAAAGAACATACATACAAACAAATTTGAAGAATTAGCAATCGATACTTATAAGGAAAAGCTTCTAAGTTAACCTTAATTTCAATTTTGTTAATATGAAGTTCATATGGAAGTCATCTATAACTTCTACTATATATAGACTAGATGGTGTTACTTTCAAAAGATAAAACATATTAGAGTTATTCCATTGTGCCAAAATTAAAAAGCATCTCCAAAACAAAAGACAACAAATTAGAGAAAGAAAAAGAAAAACTTATACATAAAGACTCATACTTGTACTCTCCCTACAAAGTTTCATAGTCACACCATCCTAACTATATAACTCTTCCCCCCTTGGCCCACAAAAAAGACAAAAAGAAAAAAAGATTTTGTAGGGTGCTCCACTTAAAAGTCTTATACTTGATACTTGCTATTGAAGGCTAAAAAAAAAAAAAGAAAGGAAATTTCATTAGCCCCACATAAAGGTTCATTAGCTCCACATATAGGCTCATACTTGCACTTGAAAGTATTAAGAGTGGTTCTAGGACCACAAAATATTCCACAACTTTTTGTCACAACTTTGACGTGGTAGATTGCAATTAATTGTCTATCACTTACACATGGACCTAATATTTTTTCTTCACTGCTCACACTCTGTTACATCATAGTTGTGACAAAGAAATTTTTTAAAAATATGTAATACTAGTTTTTTTTTTTTTTTCAATATTAAAGATGTCTCGAGACAAATAATGTACAATAGCAAAAGTATATGCGAACATCTTTATATGAAAATTTACAGTTAGGAGGGAATCCGACTTAAGCAAACTAGATGTTGATTTTTCATATTTAAATTGAAAATCAACCACATCATTCTATTAAAAAATATATAAATATACAATGTTATTACAGTAACTGTGTAAAAGAAAATCATTGCCCTCAACTGAACCAGAAAAGCAGTACTTTTTTTTTTTTTTTTGATAACACAGAAGTCGTACTTAGGTGTATGGGAGCTATAAATAGGGATAATAACATGGGAATAGTGAAACACTGATTGGACATTTCCCATAAGCTTGTCCCCCTCACTTATGTTTGCCCAACTTTAATCTGTTTCTAGTTATTTAACTACGATAAGGAATTAAGAACATTTCTTAAGACTGTAAGCTAAACCTTTGAATTCAAATGCTTTCTCAGGAGTCAAGTAATCCTAAGTCCTTTCCAATGCCTTCCTAATATCCCAAGCAAAGATATATCCCAACAATTTTTTAACACAAGGCAAGATGAATATTTTAATAGGCATTGCCTTTGAGTTATATTTAAGGTAACTTTTACAAAATTATACTACTTTGTAACTTTTTTTCCATAATAATATTTTGCTAAACATATTATTTGTTCAAATGTGATTTTTGTATCTATCATGCTTCACAAATATCAAGGTGATTGGATACTACAAATTCATTAATCTATATATCAAGAACTCAAATTATAGTATTTTGGTTTTGTATTTTTTTTTTTTTTTTTTTTTTTTTTTTTTTTTTTTTTTTAATTTGAACAAATGGTAGGTGTTTTATCAAAATATTATTAAGGACAAAATTTATCATATAGTAAGAATTTGTAAAAGTTATCGTAAGTGTAACTTGAACGCAATGCCTATCAATTTTTTAACCAAAATTATAAATAAAAATAGTTATTCTATTACAACATTTAATATTTCTAATAATATGAATTTCTATTCCTATCATAATTTCCATCTAGCATACCAAACATGGCCTAAAGGTTTTTTTTTTCTTGGGACAAGTGTTAATCAATCATAGTAACAATATGAATTTTGTCCTCTTATCTTAGAACCTTCTTATCAAGGGGAAGTCTACACACATGTGAGAGGGTGTTAAAATATCGGTTAAATAATTAAATCTACAATTTTATTTTTCTCGTAACACCTCCAAACTAACATTTTATTTTTTGTCATTCACTTACAAGATTTTTTTGCTCATCTCTCTTCAAGTTATTAATAAATAAGATTCAATCTCTTAGGATTGTCATATATTTTTTAGTCCTCTTTTTTAGGATTTCTTTTAACATGTTGCTTTGAAATAATTTCTTATCTTAAAAACAAAGCAAGATTCTAGTGGATGCAGATGACCCCCCCCCCCCCCCCCAAAAAAAAACTCCCAGCCCAACACACACAAAGAAAAAGGGAAAGAAAAAGAAGAAGAAGAAGATTCTATTGTTAGCATCAAGCATGGCCTTATAAGAAGTATATGACACCACCATCATTTGAAAATTCTAAAACAAAAGCAAAAGGTAAAATAAAAGCAATAGTCTTGTTGAACAATATACGAGTCAAATGCTTCTCTCTCTCTCTCTCTCTCTCTCTCTCTCTCTCTCTCATCTGTTAGGTATTCCTTTCCTATATTGTTAGTATCTAAACATTTCCTTTCATTGCCAAGGAATAAAAAAAAAATTTAAAAGAAGAAGAAGAAGAAAATGATAAAGATATTGAAAGAAAGGTAATGGGCCTTGCTAATTAATCTTAATTAAGATGCTACTCTCCCTTTGCCACCATTTGTTTTTCTATATTCTTATTACTTTTCATATTTTTATTTGTTAGACAATATTTTTAGTATCTTTTGTAATCTTTTTCAAAGTGAATGAAAATTAGAAACCAATATACTTTAGGGAACTACATAACTTTTATGATTGCCCAAAATATATTCAATTAATTTTTAAAATGAATCGTTCCAAATATAAAAGTTATATTGCATGTATCTAATTTAGTTAGAGCATTGTTCACCTTGTTTACCTTAAAAAAATGGTAAATCATGATATTTTCAAACTTCATTAGTAAATTCTAATTCCTTTTATATGTTTACAAATTTTCAGATAATAAATAAATGTGTGTTTGTGTGTGTGTGTGTGTGTGTGTGTGTGTGTGTGTGTGTGTAGAGAGAGAGAGAGAGGTAGGTTGGGAGTTATATACCCTAAATTAAAAATGTTCTAGCTTATTTAGAAAATGAATTTATAGAATAAGGTTGGGAGTTATATATCCTAAATTAAAACTAAGGCATAGACGAAAAAAAATTATTGGAGACCAATAGATACCTTTATAATTCTGTGTTTATTTGATATGGCATGGGAACTCAAACTATGCTCACAAAGTCCTCACTTCCTCTAGTGCTACAGTGTCTCCAATCTCATGTGCTACTCAATTTGATGTGCAAAAGTAAGGATCAAACACTGTGAGAAAGAAAGTGTAAAAGAGAGTTTGAAAAGGGGAATAAAGGTGTTGACATAAAATTGAAATTTGAATTGGTGGTGGGGATTAGTGTGGTTTAGTCTTCCCTTATGCTTACCAAATATTAAGCTAATTTATCAAGCTTTTCAAATATCAATGTCATTAGCCATAAAAACTAAAAAGACTCACTAATTTATGATGAGCTTTTTTTTTTTTTTTTGGGTATTCCTAAATATACTAAAAAAAATAAACTTATAGACTTAATAGTATATGGCATCCAATTGTCGTGAAATTTTGCATGTGATTAACCTATAATAGACATTTAATAAAATTATGGATTCCACATAATAGTGATTTATAAAAAGTAGAAATAATGTACCTTTTATCAAGGTTACATTAGATGTTTCATGAACCAAACCCATTAGCAATAAATATCATTAATTCAAGTGAAAATTAAGATGTAAATAAACCCAAAATTCATTGCATTTTTAACATTTATAAGAAAAATTACGAAGTAAAGCAACCTACTTTTTATGGATAGTTATTAAAAAAAAAAAAAAAAACCATTGATGTACAACAAAATTTGGAGAAACAACCATCAATATTTACAAGAACAAGAATAAAATGTTGGGTTTAAAACACCCTTAGGGAAGCTTCCAAGTTAGCTCTAATTTCAATTTTGTTAATGTGAAGTTTATATGAAGCTCATCTACTTTATATAGACTCAATGGTGTTGCTATCTAAGGGTAAATTTATGATATGCCTTCGTGCCACAAAAAAAAAAAGAAAAAGAAAAAAAAAGAAAAAAGAAAAAAAAAAAAGGGGATCTCCAACACCAAAGACAAAGAATTAGAGAAAGAAAAAGAAAGGCATATGCTTGCCTTCTATATGCAAGAAGGAAAGTAACTTATGCTTGTCAACCTAGATGTATATACTTATTTTCCTCTTTCCTTTAATCTTTTTTTTTTTTTTTTTTTAACTTTCAAATGTCATAATAAAATTTATTTTTCCTCCCCCATCCCCCCTCCCAAAAAAAAAGCATCTCCAACACCAAAGACAAAGAATTAGAGAAAGAAAAAGAAAAGCATATGCTTGCCTTCTATATGCAAGAAGGAAAGTAACTTATGCTTGTCAACCTAGATGTATATACTTATTTTCCTCTTTTTTCTAATCTTCTTTTTTTTTTTTTAACTTTTAAATGTCATAATAATAATTATTTTTCCTTTCCCCCCTCCCCCCCCCCCCCCCCCCAACATATCTACACTAACTTTTTTTTTTTATTCATTTTATGAAATTTCTTTGCCCATATTTATCTATGTTATATACCATCATTATCAATGCTATTGCCAGTATCACCACCACCCCATTTTTCTCACCACAATGTTGTCACCATCATTCACCAATGTTTGCCATTATCATCACCACCACCAATAACATCATGTTTAAAAAAACCATGATACTCTAATTCCAAAAAAAAAAAAATCTTAATACTAAATTCTAAATTTTTAGATATACTCATTTAATCAATAAAAATTAATTGACATATCTAAGATTTCCATTATTTAATAAAATTTAAGAATTTTTGGAATTTGGAAGAGAAAAAATGCTTAGCGAAAAAGTACAATGGAACTCTATGTAGATATATAAAGTCATTCATTCTTATAATTAAATCCATAGGAAGTCAATCTACATTTCATCAAAAACTTGTTTATAAATCAATTTGACATCCATTAAACAGAGGTAAAATTATATATTACTCCAAGAGTATCACAAATGCGTACTCTCTCTTCTTATATGAATTGTAGATTCTACTATATATTTAATTAGTGGGACCCACAATTATATGATATGGGGAGTATGCATTTATGGTACTCCAGGATATTTTGTAATTACCCTAAACAGAGGAGGTAGAGAGAGAAAACATTGTTTAGATAAGAAAAACCTAAATGAAACATATCAAAAATTTTACATTAATTTTCTAGAATAAAGGAAATGAATAGCAAAACTAGACTAATATTTTAAATTAAAACAATTTTATAAGTTCGTAATTTTAATTAACAAAATTAAAAGTTTAATTTTACCGTTTTTTGTTTTTTTTTAAAAGATAAGTGGCCATTTGGTAAATAAAGTGATTCATAATTCGAAACCCAGTTGCCCCCAATTAGTTCCTCTTTTTCTTTTATTTTCTCCTCTTAAACTAGTGAAAACAATATTTTAGCTTAGTAATATTCTTGACATTTACTTGTATTTCATGTCATATTGAACAATATCATGCCCAAAAAACATTAGAGATACATAAAAGAATCCATGTATGGTTGTATGAATGAGAAAAGTGTGAAAGAGAGGTTGAGAAGGGGAATAAGGTGCACGCATGAGAATTAAAATTTGAAATGGAGGTGGGGGAATTGGCGTGGTCTAGTCTCCCCTTATACTTACCAAATATTAAGCTAATCTAGCATGCTTTTTGAATATTAATATGATTGGTGGGCATTAAAATCTCACTAACCTATAAATTGCTTAATATTTAGTTTCTGTGTGTGTGTGTTTGTGTTTTTTTTTTTTTTATTCCTAAATATACTAAACAAATAAGTGTATGGACTTCTCATAAAAAATTTAAAAAAAAAAAAAAGTGTATCGACTTATTAGCAAGTGGTATTCAATTGTTGTGAAATTTTGCATGTCGTTAATCTATAATAGATGTTTAATAAATATGTTGACTCCTCAAACAGTGATTTATAAAAAGTAGAGTGATATATCTTTTATCAAAATTGCATACAAAAATAAAATGAACCAAACCCATTTAGCAATAAAAATCATTTATTCAAGTGCAAATTAATAAGTAAATAGGCTCAAAGTTTATTGCATTTTTAATAGTTTACAGAAAAATGAAGTAGGTAAAGCAGCCTAATGTTTATAGATAGCAATAGAAAAACACAGACATACAAAAAAAAGTTGGAGAAGCGGCCATTAATACTTACATGAACAAGAATATGATTTTGGCTTCAATATACCCCTAGGGAAGCTTCCAAGTTAGCCTTGATTTCAAATTTGTTAATACCAAAGTTCATGTAAGGATCACCTATAACTTCTACTATATATAGACTAGATGGTGTTACTTTCTAAGGATAAAACACATTCCTCGTTAATTCAACAAGCCATGATTATTTCATTTTGCCATAAAAGAAAAGCATCTCCAACACCAAAGACAAAAATTGGAGAAAGAAAAAGAAAAGCATGTGCTTGCCTTCTATATGCAAAAAGGCAATGAACATATGCTTGCCAACCTAGATGTATATACTAGTCTTCTCTTTTCTCTAATAATATGTATTTTTCCTTTTCCCCCCTAAACATGTCTACACTCACATTTTGTTTTTATTCATTTTATAAAATTTATTTGCTCATCTTTATCTATGTTATACACTATTTACTATCAAGTTATTGTCATTGTCACCATCACCTCCACCATCATTCATCGCCATTGTCGTTACCACCATTACCACCAATAATATCATGATACCATACCATCACCATAGTCAAGTTATTGTTATCATCATTGTTATAAAAGCATTAATTCTTTACCTTTTGTTTATGTTTTTAAAAAACCATAACACTCTAATTATAATAAAATAAAATAAAAGACCTTTTGAATACTAAATTCTAAAATTTTAGATATAATCATTTAATCAATGAAAAATTAAATGGCTTGTTTGAAATTTCCATCATTTAGTAAATTCTAAGAATTTTGGGAACTTGGAAGTCTTTTTTTTTTTTTTTTTTTTTAAGGATTTCCTATAATATGTTGTTTTAAAAAAATTTCTTATATGTAAAACAAACCAAGCATTGGTTTGGGCTTAAACACCCAATTTTATTTTATTTTTTATGAACACCACCCCAATTTCACCCCCACCCCCCTCCTCCAAAAAAAAAAAAAAGATTTTGCTACATGTTCCCTCAAAAGTCTCATACTTGCAATTGAAGGCAATGAAAAAAAGCAAGATTTTGTCATTAGCATCAAGTAAAGGCTTATCCTTGCACTTCAAGATTATTAATATGGATATTTTGTGGGTGAAGGTGAGCAATTTACCCCTAGAACATCTATATATATATATATATATATATGTTGTGGTGTTGCTTACAAAAGTCTCATACTTGAAACTAAAGGCTATTAGAAAACAATATTTTTTTTTATTAGCTCCACATAAAGGCTCATACTTGCACTTAAAGGTGGAAAGGTATTTTGACTTGTTAAGCAAACTAGATTCATATGCCTCTCTTTATTTGCTTTCTTTTCTATATTCTTATTATCTTAATGTATTCATTGTTTCACATGATAGCTTATTTTCTTTTTCATTTTTTTCTCCGCTTAACTACATTAGAAAATAGAAATTATGCTTTAATGGAGAGAGAGAGAGAGAGAGAGAGAGAGAGAGAGAGTACTAACACTATCCATCAAAAAAAGAAGAAAAAAAAAAATCTTGACAAAAAAGTGCTATGGAGCTCTATGTGAGACATATAAAGCCATTCATTCTTACAATTAAATGTTTAGGGCCTAATATTTTTTTTTCTTTCCCTCCTTTTTTTTCTTTATTGCATTTTGGACTAATAATATAATAGCTAAAAGGAAATAAATCTGAAAAATGCTTCAACTCGCCATGCGATGAGTTGTGTGTGGTGGAGAATAATAGTGAGTCCATGGGCTCTACATCTCCACAACTCACAATTCGTTACATGACGAGTTGTGGCAAAAGTTATGATAAATATACATACATATATATATATATATATATTATTTTTTGTAATATTAGCAATAGCATTTCTCAATAAGTGCAGGCCCCATTTTACCTATTTTGTCTTTTGAAAAGATAAGTGGCAATTTTGTAAATAAAGTGATCTGAAGTTCAAAACCCAACAACCCTAATTCATTCCTTTTTTTTCTTCTTCTAAGCTATGTGGAGAAGATGATGAAGATTATTATGCTCTTCAACAAACTGAAATACAGCAGTTGTCTTCCTCACTCACTTTCTTAAGATCAATACTAAACAATGCTCCTCCTACTACTTTTATGTATGCATGTATGTATGTATGTATGTGTTAGAGATATGTTTCTATTTTTACTTGTACTAGTATTGTACTCTGTCTTAGTATTTGTATTTGTGATACACTGAGGTCGCCATGCGATGAGTTGTGTGTGGTGGAGAATAATAGTGAGTCCATGGGCTCTACATCTCCACAACTCACAATTCATTACATGACGAGTTGTGGCAAAAGTTATGATAAATATACATACATATATATATATATATATATATATATTATTTTTTGTAATATTAGCAATAGCATTTCTCAATAAGTGCAGGCCCCATTTTACCTATTTTGTCTTTTGAAAAGATAAGTGGCAATTTTGTAAATAAAGTGATCTAAAGTTCGAAACCCAACAACCCTAATTCATTCCTTTTTTTTTTTCTTCTAAGCTATGTGGAGAAGATGATGAAGATTATTATGCTCTTCAACAAACTGAAATACAGCGGTTGTCTTCCTCACTCACTTTCTTAAGGTCAATACTAAACAATGCTCCTCCTACTACTTTTATGTATGTATGTATGTATGTATGTATGTGTTAGAGATATGTTTCTATTTTTACTTGTACTAGTATTGTACTCTGTCTTAGTATTTGTATTTGTGATACACTGAGGTTGTATTACATGTATCCGATATATGATAGATTTTCTGATTAGTCACATAATAGACAACAATAACATCACACGTGATAGTCATTCAGTTAAAATATTGTTTTTGTCCCTAGATTTTTGCATGCATTTTGTGTTTTAGTCACTAAAATTTGAAAAGTTTTTTTTCCCCTATCCCTCAAACTTATTATTTTACAAATTACCCTTTGCTAATGCATCTAACCCCTTCACAAATGAATTTAATATCATTTTGCCTATCCAAAAAAAAATTAATATCATTTTGTAGTTTTATTAATGTGATAAGGGTAAATTAGGTAATTCATTTGGTCAAGAATTCTTGTACTCTACTCTTTTTCCAAATCTCTCTAATTTGGGGAAATTAAAAATGAGGGGTTAGAAGTACTTCAAATCCCTCCAAATCCATCTTCCTCATTCCTTAAAAAACATCCAAACAAGGCAATTTAATTAATCTTCCCCCCTCTACTCTACTCCCCTTCCTTTTCCCAACATCTAAACACAACATAAGTTTAAAACAGAAACGCCCAAGATTGAAGAGCAAAATATAAGCTTTGGTTAACTCATCACACACCCTCCTTTACTTAATATACCAACTATGTTTTTTCCAAATCTCAAACCAAGGTCAATTATAATAACAAGTATGAAAACCATGACCAGCAATGCCTAGTATAGATTTCAACATTGCATATACATACATGTATGCATACCACTGATACATGGATCCTTTTTATGTATTTCTAATGTTTTTGGGCATGAAATTGTTTGATATGATATGAAATACAAATACAAGCGGATGTTGAGAAAATTATTAGGCTAAAATATTGTTTTTGTCCCTAAAATTCACATGAATTTTGTCATCCCTAAGTTGTAAAACATCATTTTTTATCCCTAAAACTATTTAAATGTTTCACTTTCTGTCTCTCAAAATAAAATAAAAAATAAAAAAAAAATTTAAAAATCATCCTTAAAATATTGAAATTTTTTTGTTTATTCATCCTTATTTTTGCTTCTAAACTATTGAAAAAGGCTCTTTACGCCTAAAGCAAATTTTGCTAAAAAATAAGTAGGCCTATTGCCTTGCTGACCAACATGAGAGAAATGAACATTGCGAAACTCAAGACTTATAGCCAATATTCTATACACCACAGGTGCCACTAAAGAAGGAGCCGGAGCATTCTCACACAAAGATTAAACAATAACCAAAGAGTCACCCTCCAAAAAGAAAGTCCAAAATACCAACTTCCTTTGCAAATAGCAAACCCAATTCAAATGTTTTAGCCTCAACTTCAATAGCTCCAAACGATGCCTGAATTTTTTTTCATAAACTAGCAATGAACTTACCTTCATGATCTTGGATAATAACTCCTACCCCGGCAGCTTTCTACAAAGAAAAAACAACCTCATCCACATTGACCTTATAGGCCGGAGCTATTGGAGGAGTCCACTTCGAATCACCTGTTTGAGAAGACTATGGGTGAACAACTAAGAAAGCCCAAAATTCCTCTAAATAATGTGAACACCATTGAAACAGCTACTGTCCATTTTTCCTAGATCCACCATGCCTACCATCATTTCTATTCATCCAAAGAGCCCAGACCAAAGTGACAGCCAAAGCTAATTTTTCTTTCATCCATTTCTCCTCCATTAGCACAAACCATAAAAAATCCATGAAACTCTAAAAATGTACCATAGACAAAGAGCAAAATAATTTAGATGCAACCCACATCTCCTTAGCCTTAGGGCATTCCCAGAACAGATGGAGTAAAGACTCTAAACCAATCCCACATTCTTCATAGGTACCATCCACCAACATGTCTATGAACCAAATTGTCTTTCGTGGGCAAACTATTCCGAGCAGCTCTCCAAGCAAAGCGACGAATCTTATGAGGAGTTTGAATTTTCCACAATCTTTTCCAGAATAACTATAGATTATCCCCATTTGATGAATAAACGAATTCTTTAACCATGGACAAATCTAAGGCAATTTTATAGGCACTCCTAACAATAAACACCTCAGCTGTAGCCTCTGCCCAGATTAACTTATCCTCATGTAACCTCATACTCAAAGGGATTCCTCCAATATAACCGGCCTCAAAAGGTAGGAAAACTTGTTGAAGCAAATCCAACTTGTTGAAGCAAATCCGTATTCCATCTCTTATTATCAACGTCAATCAGATCACTAACCAAAGAAATTGAAGGATTTGAACTTTTTGGAGAAATCACCTTATATGAAGATGAGTTTGGAAGCCATTTGTCATCCCAAATCCGAATTTTCTACCCATTCCCCACACGCCATCTTACAACCTACGTCAATCAGATCACTAACCAAAGAAATTGAAGGATTTGAACTTTTTGGAGAAATCACCTTATATGAAGATGAGTTTGGAAGCCATTTGTCATCCCATATCCGAATTTTCTACCCATTCCCCACACGGCATCTTACACCCTTACGAACCACCTCTTAAGATGTCATTAAACTTCTCCAAAAATATGAAGGTTTTTTTACCTAATGAAGGAAATTACAATCCGAAAAATACCTTGCCTTAAACACCTTATAAATAAGTGAGTCCCTGCATACTTGAAGTCTCCATCCTTGTTTCGCCAAGAGAGCTAAATTAAAAGGCTTCAAAAGCTTAAAACCAAGCCCCTCCACTTGATTTCAACACACATAGTTTATCCCAACTCAACCAAGCCATTTTCTTCTCATCCTATTTTTGTCCCCACCAAAGGTTACATATCATACTTGTCAAATCATCACAAAGGGAATCAAGAATTTTAAAACAACTCATAGCATAAGTTGGTATAGCTTGTGCAACAGCCTTAATCAACACCTCCTTACCAGCCTTAGACCATAGCTTTTCCTTCCATCTTGCTAATTTTTTTGCTAATTTCTCCTTAATAGCATTAAAAGAATTTCTTTTATTCTAACCAACAATGGAAGGGAGTCCAAGATATTTTTCATGCAAAAAATTAATTGTGCTCCAAATCTTGTCTTAATTTCCTCTTGAATATTTCCATCAGTGTTCCTACTAAAAAATAGAGAAGTTTTTGCCCTATTCACTGTTGTCCAGAAGCCCTTTTATACACTGTTAGAACACACTATAGAAAGTCACATTCATCCAAGCTAGCTTTACAAAAAATGAGGCTATCATCTACAAAAAATAAATGAGAAATAATGGAACTTCTGTTAGGATTAATGCCCTTAAATCCTATTGTATGATACTATGTATGACATTATGTATGACTTAATGTTGTAATTAATAAAGTTGTTTTATTATTATCTAAAATAATGGTAACATGAATATTTGGACATTATCATATAGTCCATGAGATGCATAGTATATGATTTATGTGATTTAGTCACAGAATATATAAGTCACAAGTTCTTTGTAGACTCAGAATTTTAGTTCGTAGTCGATAATAAAATTGGACATTTCATCTATGAAGACTAAAACATATCAACTAGGATGATTTGTCTTGATCATGGAAGTTGAGACTTCTAATTGATATGTTTTAAGGGTTAAGACATATTGAACTGGACCGATGTGAGATTTATTATTCTCCTAACGATCGTCAAATGAATAATAAATCTCACGACTTCTATTTACATGAACTTTTAATCTTGAGAGAATAATGAACCTGATCATAAAGTGTAGGTTATTTTGATATATCAAGGTGAAATCTAAAGTAACGATCAAAATCTCAGTATGTTGGGCAATCACATTTAGTGTTAATGGAACATATATTCTCAAAAATGAATTCATATTCTCTTAATGGAGATATAAAATATTTCTTTGAAATAAGTTTAATGGGTTCGGTTATTCAGAGTGTTAGGCCTAACCACTTTAGTAATGAGTCACTAAAGTATATATTTATGAAATTGGATTTCATAAATATATGATGAATAACTTAAAGGATTAAACCGGATACTCAAGGATTAAGATGTAGTAATCTTTAAAGTAATAGTCTATATTCATGACTTTGTATTACTAAGAATATTTTATGAAGGAGTTGCAAGTACAATAAAGTTTTAGGATATAATTTATTAATAAATCCTAGAATGCAATTATATTTATATGGTAGTATTAAATATAATTAATGGTAATTTTGGACTTGTCAAGAATTGATAGAAAAACCCAAGGCCCATTGGAGGTAGTGTCTCATTTGTTCCCTTTTGGTCCCACTCCAAACCACATACTAAAGCCCAATTAAGATAGCCCAAAAGGCTAGCCCAATTAGATAATCAATTATAAGGAGAGAAACATACAGAATTTTGTAAGATAATGAAATAGTTTGTATATGAGTGTTGGACACTCTCTTATTCTCCCTTGAACATACACATATAAACTAATTAAAAGACCGCACTTCTTGGGCATAAGTGGAATTGGAGTGAGGATTAAAAGTGTTCTTAAGAACTTCTGATCTTTGATTTTGAATTTCGTCACACTAAGGTACACTTTCTTGTTCTTATATTCTAAAACTTACATAGTACATGTTATCAATTACGAATGAAGTAGATCCGTTAATTTTTCGCTGCTTATATTTTGTATGCGATACAAACATGTGTTTTTCCAACAATTGGTATCAGAGCGGTTTTCAATTCTGAATCTATATAACATGTTTATGTGAGTTTTGGAATTAGAGATAATAGTTTCATGATGTTAGAAGGTTATACATTTAATTTTATGCATGGTTGTTGAAATTATTGTTTGATGAAAACTGATATTGATGTTATGATGTTGTTTAAATTTAAATTTATGTTAAATTGAACTTTAAGGCTATAGCATCAATGGAATTCAGTTTTGATATCAATCTCAGTCTATTATGTTCATAGGATGGTTGTTTGTTTGTGAAAAACCGTTGAAAACTACTCAAGAAAATTTCTGGAAAATTCAAGTTTCATGAGATTTGATCGATCAAAAATTGCTTTGATCAATCACGTGAAACAATGACCAATCTGTTTGATTCAATTGATACTCGATCGATCGAATTTTCTTTTTTGATTGATCAAGAAGCGATCGAGTACCAATCGAGCTAGGCAGATTGTTAAGTCTGATTCGATTGATATTCAATTGCTAGTCGATTGATCAAATGTTCTTTTTCGATCAATCGAGAAGCGATTAAGTACCAATCAAGCCAAGTAGATTATTAAGTTTGATTCGATTGATATTTGATTGCTAGTCAATTGATCGAATGTTCTTTTTTGATCAATCGAGAAGCAATCGAGTATTAATCAAGCCAAGTAGATTGTTTTGTGACAATTTTTCTATTTTTTTGACCAATCGAGATATACATTCAATCAATCAAAAACTGAGAATTTTGAATTTTTCTAAGTGTTTCAAATGGATAAAGTGCAAGGTAGTGTGTAATTAGATTACACATGTTTTATAATTAAAAACTTTTCTTTTAAAAACATCTAGTGGGAGAGAGATACAAGGGTTATATCTCACGGCCTCCATTGTCAGTTTATAGTAGTATGATTAAGCACCTTGCCTTGGCGTATATGCCTTACTCCCTTCAGAGGGTGTTTAATTCATAATACTACAAATTAAACTTCTTAATGATGGATGATGTGTGTTTTTACATTAAGAACGACCACGCTACCATGGAGTTACTTAATGACTCACATAGAATTTAGGCAATGGTGTACACTAGACTAAATTTAATGTTAACCTCCTTTCGGAGCTATGTCATTATTACTTAGAGGCTAAAGGAAATAGGCATGTTATTAGTGTTTGATAAAAGTTATCATGATAGCACTAATAATGAGAATTGTTCTCAATCAATCATAGTGTTTGTAATTTACTTGCTACCAAGGAATTTTAATCATGGGATTGGATTGTCGTTGCATATTTTATATTATGGTTTTATTAAGGTTCCATACTATATGTTTATATGCTAAATTGATAATGTCCAGTTTACTTATTATATTCATGTTTATTGTTTTCAAATTTGATCATGACATCATTTAGCCCACTTGTTACTATTCTTAATCAGAACAAACTGACTAGATTCAATTATGTTGGCTGGAAAAGAAATTTGGACATTGTTCTCATTGCTAAAAAGCACAAATATGTGCTTACTCAACCTTGTCCTAGCTTTCCATCATTAGATGCTCCTCTTGAGGAAAAACAATGATATGATCGTTGGCAAAAATCTAATGAGATGGCCAAATACTATATCCTAGCACCTATCTCAAATGTTCTATAGCATCAAATGTAAGATGTAGAACTAGCTTCGGACATTATGCTAAATCTAAATGAGATGTTTGGTGAGCAAGGCCGTTTTGCAAGGCAAGAAATTATGAGGCAAATTTATAATACTAAAATGACTGATGGCAATTTAGTGAGTGAACATTGTCTTAGGATAATCTCTAATCTGAATACACTAGAAGTTTTAGGTGCCAATATTGATGGAGAATCCCAAGTGGATATGATACTCTAGTCACTACTAGAATCATTCAAGGAATTCAGACTTAATTATAATATGAACAAAAAGATTTATTCATTATTTGAATTAATGAATGAATTGGTAGCGGCGAAAGGCATTATTGGTACATCTAGTGTTGATGTCAATATGGCTGAAACTTCTACTTCTCAACCTAAGTTGAAAGGCAAGGGTAAGAAGAAGAAGAAGGACTTCACTAAGCAAGATGGTAAACAAATTGCCTTAGGGGTTGCCAACAAAGGAAAGAAAATCAAAGGAAAGTGTTTCCTTTGTGGTGAGAAAGGAGATTGGAAAAGGAATTGTCCAAAATTCAAAGTTGCCAATAATAGGGGTATGAAAGTAAATTCCTTCTTGAAATATGTTTTAGTACAAAATCCCACAAATTCCTGATGTATGGATTTAGGTTGTACTAATCATATCTGCAATTCTTTACAGGGGTTCCAAGAGACCAGAAAACTGAATGAAGGGGAATTGTTTCTTACTTTGGCTGATGGGAGCAGAATACTGGTTGTAGCTATTGGAATGTTTAATATATGCTTTGAGTCTAGGGTTTTAATATTGGAAGACTGTTTGTATGTACCTAATGTTCGTAGGAATTTATTTTCTGCAACTTATTTAGGTAAACATGGATATTGTGTTATCCTAAAAGACAATGTTGTAATAAAGAATGATAAAGTGTTTATCTGTCCTGGTAATATTGTGGATGGTCTTTATATTTTAACTCTTGATAAGCATGAATTATATAATTCTGAATTAGATAATGACTCTCATGTAAAATCATTAAAGAGAAAGTTTCCTTCTACTAATGATGTATATCTTTGGCACTTGCATTTGGGTCATATTAATCCAAAAAGAATTCAAAGACTGATCAAAGATGGACTCTTAGAGCCATTGGACTTTGATGAATTTCTAATTTGTGAATCTTGTTTGAAAGACAAAATGACCAAACAACATTTTAATGCAAAAGGTGGAAGAGCCCTAGAGTTGCTTGAATTAGTTCATATGGATGTATGTATTCCTATGTCAACCCAAGCAAAAGGAGGTTATGAGTACTTCATCCCTTTTACCAATGATTACTCAAGATATGGTTATGTGTACCTAATAAAACAGAAGTCCGAAACTTTTGAAAAATTCAAAAAGTTTAAAGCTGAAGTTGAGAATCAATTGGGTAAACGCATAAAGGTCATTTGATCTGATCATGGGGGTGAATACCTTCTTAGGGATTTCAAGGTTTACTTAACTCAAAATGAGATTGTATCCCCATTGACTACACCTAGAACTCCCCAATAAAATGATGTAGCAAAAAGAAGGAATAGGACTCTTTTAGAAATGGTTAGGTCCATAATGAGTTACTCAACTTTACCAATTTCATTTTAGGACTATGCCTTAAATACAGTAATACATCTTTTGAATTTAATTCCATCAAAATCTGTTCCCAAAACACCCATGGAATTGTGGAGTGAGCGTAAGCCTACTTAACTCAAAATGAGATTGTATCCCAATTGACTGCACCTGGAACTCCCCAACAAAATGATGTAGCAAAAAGAAGGAATAGGACTCTTTTAGAAATGGTTAGGTCCATAATGAGTTACTCAACTTTACCAATTTCATTTTAGGGCTATGCCTTAAATACAGCAATACATCTTTTGAATTTAATTCCATCAAAATCTGTTCCCAAAACACCCATGGAATTGTGGAGTGAGCGTAAGCCTAGTATGAGATACCTATGACTATATGAATAATTTTACTTCTAGAAGTAGAGTTATTTTGGCTTAAATGAACGAAACTGTAATTGAACAACCAATGGATGAAACTAGGGATGACGTGGTTGTATCGAATACACCACAAGATATTACTCATGAGATGACTAGTACACAAGAACCTCATCGTAGTTGGAGGATTGTAAGGCTACCTATAAGATTTATAGGTTTGGGAAAAACTTATGAAGCTATCTCAGAAGAGACCAAAACTGATCCTTACACTTATGAATAGGCAATGAATAATATAAATGTACATCATTGGGTCAAAGCTATCAAATTTGAATTAGATTCAATGTATTCTAATCAAGTTTGGGATGTTGTAAAGGCACCTAACAGCATTAAACCTGTTGGTTGCAAATGGGTTTACAAGAGGAAGAGAGAGAGAGATGGAAAGGTTGAAACCTTTAAAGCAAGACTAGTGGTGAACGGGTATACACAAAAAGAATGTATTGATTATGAAGAAACCTTTTCACTAGTAGCAATGCTTAAATCTATCAGAATTCTCTTATCCATTGTTGCTCATTATGATTATGAGATTTTGCAAATGGATGTCAAGACTGCATTTCTAAATGGCAATCTTAAAGAAGAAATCTATATGATGCAACCGAAAAGTTTTATAGCAAAGAACCAAGAGCATATATGGTATGCAAGTTGAAAAGATCCATTTATGGACTTAAGCAAGCATCTTGGTCATGCAACATCCAATTTGATCAAGCAATCAAGTCATTTGGTTTTGAACAAAATCTTGATGAATCATGTGTGTACAAAAGACATCACAGTAAAATAGTAATGTTCCTAGTGTTTTATGTTGATGATATTCTACTCATTGGAAATTATGTAGGGGTAATGTCATCAGTAAAGGCTTAGTTATCAAGCCAATTTGATATGAAGAACTTGGGTGAGACTAACTTTATTCTTGAGATCAAGTTTTGGCAAGATCACAAGAATAAGATGTTAGACTTGTCACAAGCTGAGTATATAGATAAGGTTCTAGAACGGTTTAGCATGCAAAATCCAAGAAATGATTGCTTCCTTTCAGACATGGAGTTCCTCTGTCTGATGACCAAAGGCCTAAGACTCTTGAGGAAGAAGACATGATGAGTCAAGTTCCTTATGCTTCTGCAGTGGAAAGTCTCATGTATGTCATGCTTTGTACTACACTAGATATTTGTTATTTAGTTGGCATGGTCAGTCGATATCAATCAAATCCATGACCAAAAAATTGGCAAGCTGTAAAGCATATTCTTAAGTATCTACGAAGAACGAGAAATTCTATGCTTGTTTACCGATGTGAGGATTTGATACCTATTGGCTATACAAATTCAGATTTTCAATCAAATCTTGATTTTAGAAAGTCCACTTCAAGTTGTGTATTCACCTTGGGAGGTGAAGCCATAAGTTGGAGGAGTGTTAAGCAATCTTATATTGTTGACTCCACCATGGAGGCTGAATATGTTGCTACTTATGAAGTGGCGAAGGAAGCTGTTTGTCTCAAGAAATTCCTTTCTAATCTTGGTGTTATGAGAATGGAGCAAGTTCCTATCACATTGTTTTGCAACAAAAGTGGAGCGGTTGCACAAACCAAAGATCCAAGGAATCACAAGAAAGGAAACACATTGAAAGCAAGTACCACATCATTCGAGACATTGTTGCTCGAGGAGATGTAATAGTAGCAAAGATAGACAGTGCAAATAATCTAGCAGATCCTTTTACCAAAACCTTGCCCCAAAGGACCTTTGAGTCACACTTGGAGGGAATGAGAGTTAGATTAGTGCACAATAGTCTTTAAGGCAAATGGAAGATTGTTAGGATTAATGCTCTTAAATCCTATTGTATGATACTATGTATGACATTATGTATAACTTAATGTTGTAATTAATAAAATTGTTTTATTATTATCTAAAATAATGATAACATGAATATTTAGACATTATCATATAGTCCAACAGATGCATAGTTTATGATTTATGTGATTTAATCACAGAAGATATAAGTCACAAGTTCTTTATAAATTCAAAATTTTAATTCGTAGTCGGTGATGAAATTGGGCATTTCTTCTGCGAAGACTATAACATATCAACTAATATGATTTGTTTTGATCATGGAAGTGGAGACTTCTAGTTGATATATTTTGAGAGTTAAGACATATTGAACTGGACCGATGTGAGATTTATTATTCTCTTAACGACTTTCAAATGAATAATAAATCTCACAACTTCTATTTACATGAACTCTTAATCTTGAGAGAATAATGGATCTGATCATGAAGTGTAAGTTTCTTTGATATATCAGGAGTGAGATATAAAGTAACGATCAAAATCTCAGTATGTTAGATAACCACATTTAGTATTGATAAAACATATATTCTCAAGATGAAATTTATAATCTCTTGACGGTGATATAAAATATTCTCTTGAGATAAGTTTTATGAGTTTGGTTATTCAAAGTATTATACCTAACCACTTTAGTAAAGAGTTACTAAAGTATATATTTATGAAATTGGATTTTATAAATGTATGATAAATAACTTAAAGGATTAAATCGAGTAATCAAGGATTAAGATGTAGTAATCTTCAAAGTAGCAGTCTATATTCATGACTTTGTATTACTATGAATATTTTATGAAGGGATTGCATGTACAATAAAGTCTCAGGATATAATTTATTAATATGACCTAGAGTGCAATTATATTTATAGAGTGGTATTAAATATAATTAATAGTAAATTTGGACTTGTCAAGAGTTGACAGAAAAGCGCAAGGCCCATTGGAACTAGTATCTTATTTGTTCCATTTTAGTCTCACTCCAAGCCACATACTAAAGCCTAATTGGAATGGCCCAAGAGGCTAGCCCAATTAAATAATTAGTTATAAGGAAAGAAACATACAGAATATGTAAGATAATGAAATAGTTTGTATATACAATAAAGTATTGGGATATAATTTATTAATAAGATCTAGAGTGCAATTATATTTATAGAGTGGTATTAAATATAATTAATAGTAACTTTGGACTTGTCAAGAGTTGACAGAAAAGCCCAAGGCCCATTGGAGCTAGTATCTTATTTGTTCCATTTTAGTCCCACTCCAAGCCACATACTAAAGCCTAATTGGAATGGCCCAAGAGGCTAGCCCAATTAGATAATTAATTATAAGGAGAGAAACATATAGAATATGTAAGAGAATGAAATAGTTTGTATGTAAGTGTTGGATACTCTTTTATTCTCCCTTGAACACACACATATAAACGGATTGAGAGACCATACTTCTTGGACACAAGTAGAATTGGAGTGAAAATTAAAAGTGTTCTCAAGAACTTCTGACCTTGGTTTTAAATTTCACCATACCAAGGTATACTCTCTTGTTCTTATATTTTGAAACTTACATAATATATGCTATCAATTACGAATGAAGTAGATCCGTTAATTTTCCACTACGTATGTTTTGAATGCGATACAAACATGTGTTTTTCCAACAACCTCCACAACATATAGACAATCCTTCTAAAGATCTAGCATTTACAGATGTTTTAATTAGTGCAGAAAGACCATCTGCACAAGTAAAAAATAAGTAAGGAGAGAGAGGGTCACCTTGGCATAGACCCCTAGAAGGGGAGATATTACCACAAGGTTTCCCATTGATGCGCACAAATAAGTAACAATTGAAATACACTGAATCATTAGATCCCTCCATCTTGAACTAAAACCCAGTTTCTCCATGATTTTTTCCAAACAAAGCCACTCAACCCTATCATAAGTCTTGCTCATATCTAACTTTAAAGCCATCTCTCCAATCTTCCAAGTCTTTCTAAGATTTATATGATGCATGGTTTCAAAAGCCACCAAAACATTATCAGTAATCAGTCTACCATGAACAAAGGCACTTTGGGAATTACCAATAATTTTTGGCAATATTTTTTTGAATTTACTAGAGAGAGTTTTTGAAGCAAGCTTATAAATCACATTACAAAGACTAATAGGGTGATAATCAGTAACTTTCTTAGGCTCCTTAATTTTTGGAACTAAAATAATATGAGTTTCATTAAATTTATGAGGGATAATCCAAAGTTAAGGAAATCCAAAACTAGTTTGGTTACAACAACCCCAATAGTTGGCCAAAAATGCTGGAAAAATAAAGGAGGTATACTATCAGGACCAAGAGATTTTAGAGGATACATTTGCTTAAGAGCCCTTCTCACCTCCACTTCTTGGAAATCAGTCATGAGCCTTATATTCATATCCTCAGAAACTTTCGGTTGGACAGCTTCCAGCAATTCCTCAAACATGGAAGGATTAGAAGACTTGAATAGATCCAAATAATAGTTTAGCACAATACTCTCCACTTCCTTCTTATCCTCATGCCAAACATCATTACAACCAAGCAAACCTTCAATGCAATTATTCTGAAAACGAGTTGAAGTTTTAGAATGAAAATAGGCAGTGTTTCTATCCCCAACTTGAATCCAATTTAATCTCGACCTCTAATGCCACATAGCATCTTCTTTGTCCAGCCAACAATTAAGTTCCACCCTTATTTCTCTCATTGACATGATATTTTCTAGAGATGCACTTTGTAATTCCAGCCACTCTAAATGTTTTTGCAATCGAGCTATATGTTTGCCTACATGACCAAAACATTCTTATTCCATAGTTCCAACTTAGAATGACAATTCTCCAAACAATGTTGAATTGGAAAATCAGAACCTAAATACAATCCTTCTTCCCATGCCAAGTTTACAACATACTCACAACTTGGATCCTTCAACCACATAGCCTCAAAACGAAAAGGTTTCCTTTGTTTTGTAACTTTCTGTTTACCAACCAACTAAAGAACAAAGGGACAATGATTTGAAACTGAGGAAATTTTGTGGAAAAGCTTAGCTGAAGGAAATTTGATCAACCAATCCACCGTAGCAGGAGCTCTATCTAATCTTTCATGAATTTAAGACCCATCAAACATATTATAGAGCCAAGTAAATTTAGGACCAACAAGCCCCAGATCATGCAGGCCACACCAATTCAGTGTATCCATGAATCTTTGCATCTGTTGGGCAAGCCAAACAATCCCTCCTTCCTTCTCAGACAAACCAACAATTTCATTAAAATCACCTATAACCATCCAAGGGTAATGTGAAATTCCACTATGATATTTAAGAAGCCTCCAAGACTCAGATCTTTTAGCGAAATCTAGGTTATCATAAAAACCCATTAGATGCCACCAACCAATTCCTTCACCACTGTAAATTTCAGCATCAACATGAGACAGAGAATATTTAATTACATTCACTTGAATATCAAACTCCCAGAATAAGGCTAAGCCACCACTACTACCCCTGCTAGGAACAATCAATCCTTGCTTAAAACCACATTGACCACAGACCCACATCATCCAATCTCTATCTGACTTCGTCTCCATGAGAAAGACAATTTTGGGGTTCTCTATCCTAACTACCTTCTTCAAGGCATTAACTGTACGAAGGTTCCCAAGCTCCCGACAATTCCAACTTAAAAGATTCATTGCTCTTGGCGGGGTTGCTTAGCAGCCTCCGTCAATCCCAGATGTGTAGCTAAAGAACACTAAACTTTTTAGTTTCCTCAACAAAATTCACCTTCTTATCCGTAGACGAAGAGGACATACTCCCAGTGAGTTTTCTTTTTGAACCTGAGTCCAATAACTTGACACCCACTTGAACTCTATTGTTGGACTTTGGTGGAATTCTAGCCCAAGTATGAAGTTTACCAGTATGAGTTTTCCTAATAGATGATAAACTACCAACAACTTCCACTTCTGACTCACCAACATTTAAATTTGAATTTTGGCCCCCAAGACCTTCAGATAATTCATTATCAATCTCTCTCAAAGTATCCTCAAAATTCGGGATTGAGTTTCCTTCATTTGTAGTAACCATAATTCCTAGAACTTCCATCTCCAACTGCCCATGATTAATGCCAACTGTTGATTTCCTAAAATTAGTTCCAACCTCCACCGGAGCCACCTTCTCCTGCCTAGCCACCTTCTCCTGCCTATCAGTATGTTATGAACATCCTACACCACCCACTACTTCCACCCCCTATTTGACAATGCATCCATCAGTAGACACATTATGCGATATCTCCAAATGACTACCAGACAACCGATTGAAAGATTGTCCATGAATATTCACCCCAAAGCCTTTGACCTCCACAATAGACTTCCTTGAGTAATTAAATTGAGTAGCACGGATCCACTGTCCAAATTGTTGATTTTCCTTTTTATGGGAGCCCTTACTTTGAAGCCATAGAGAACACTCCTTATATCATCATAAGACACCATTCCACACCAGTAACAAATATTAGAAAGCCTTACATATTTGAAAGAAATTCAACCCTCTGAATCATCTCCAAATGAAATTTGTCTCCCTCGACACAAAAGTTGGGTAAGATCCACAGCCACTAGAACTCTTAAAAAATCCCCCCCGACCATCTCTAAAGTATCCTCCATACGAATAACCTCCCCTAGCGTGTCTCTAATTTCAATAGCTACCTTAGGGCATAATAGACTAAACGGAAGGTTGTGATTTTGAACGCAAAACATGGCAGTATTAAATTCCAGACTCTCCATGACAGATATTCCATCATACCTTTGAAAGACAACAAGATGTCTATCAATAGACCATGGTTCACCCATGAGTACTTTTTCAACATCAGTTTCAAGTTCAAAAACAAACAAAAGATGGTTATCTCCAGCATCTCTAATATGAAAATTTTGACTTGTACACCATAAAGGTCTAAATGTTTTGGCCACAGCATCAATATTGACATTCGTTTTGGTGAGGAATTTAGCCGCCAAAACAAATTTTTGAGAATGTCTATTTTTCGAAATAACCACTTTCTTTCCCTCTTTATGAGAAAGGGAAAGCTTATTCCACTTAGCAGCAAGATCATCCATAATCCTAACTAATCTGTTTCCCAAACCCCACAAATAGTACCCAAGCCTTACATGTAAAATATATATATATATATATATATTTATATATTGTCTTTATCTTCTTCTCCTATAATTTTTAAGTTGATAAAAATCTTAATTTGAATACAATCTAAATTCTAATCCTTTTATTATTAATTTATTTTTTACTATTTTCTTACTTAATTAATTAATCTATTTTTTACTCTCTTTTTTACTTAATTTTTTTTTCGAATACTTCTTATAAAATTAGACTTCTATAGTCCTATGACCCTAAACGCTATATATAAGGTTCCTAATAGATATATACTTATTTTACTATTAAAAATTATGGCAATCTTATTAAGCTATAGACAAAACAAGTCAAACGTTACAAAGTTGATGAAATTATAGAAATGAAAATTTTAAACTATCATACGAATTTAGAATTCTAATCCTTTTATTATTAATTTATTTTTTACTATTTTTTTTACTTAAATTATATTACTACACATAAAAATAAAAAAACAACTTCACTTTTTTTTTTTCTTTGGATTTCCTCTTCAAACACAGTTACCTTTTTTTTTTCCTTTGAATTTTCTCTTCACGTTCTACTTATTTTTTAGATTTAGATTTCAGCTTCACACTTCCACAAATTTATAGATAAAAACAACTTTTTATTTGTTCTTATCAATTATTGCTTTATCACTAATTTATAAATAAAAATGATAACAATTTTTTAGATGCATGTTAATGCTATCTCACCAAATTTTAAAGTAAAAAAAACAAAAAAAACCAATGTGCATAGTTAGGAAGAGTTAGACTTGTGCATGAGTTGAAGAGTTATATACTTATATCTATTTGATTTTTGAAATAAAACTGATCTTCACTGTGAATGAGTTATAGTATAATAGTGATTCCTAATTAGCATAAATGGGTAATCTATAATGTATATATATCAACTAATAAAAAAAATTTAAAAAAAAAAATTGGATACACAGAATAGATTCTTGGGTGATGTATATATGCTTCCAAGCTAATGCAATCATGATAGGATGAAGAAGAGCACAAATTCCTAGGAACTTAGCTAGCCCAACTTTGATAAGCAACTTCGCAGGATGCAATCAAGCAAAGTTTACAAGATATGCAATCATGCAATAAGATACAACAAAAGCTTATGTGTTTATGACGCTATTCTGTTTAACATAAGCTAGGAGGAGATTTAGCATACAGGGAACAGTGTTACCCTAAAAAAGTAATCATTTTTATTCTCATATAATCATCATTTCAATGTATTAAATTTGTCCTTAGTTGTGTGTAGTGTTACCATCAAAGAGTTAAAATCCCCTTTATAAGTTCAAAATTTTTAATTTAAATTTTTTAAGATAATTAATTTAATATATTTTTAAAATAAATTGTTTAATTTACAAATATTTTTTTATTAAATCATGCATCACACGAGCATAACACTAGTGTGTGTATTGAGAAGTTTTTAAACATACCAAAGTCAATCTAAAGTCAAAAACGAGTGTCTATAGACTATAAAATGGGTTTTTTTTTTTTTTTTTTAACTATACAATGAAAAAATATAGGTTGGGCCTACTACTAGTCTTTTGGCTATCTAGGGGTTGAAAGGGGGGAAGGGGTTTGAGTAAAAGTACGAAATTCTTTTTTTCTTTTTCTTTTTTTCATCAAAAAAAAAAAAAAAGGCAATTCAAACCAAGCAAGAGGAAAAATAAAAATAAAAGGTTTAAGGAAAGGATCCTATAAGATCGACTTTGGTATGTTTAAAAAACTACTAAAGTTCAAGCAGTAAATGCATATGTTGTATTTTGTGGAAGAAACTATCTCATGTTCTTACTCCAATCATTTCATAGAGCGAGCAGTGGCGGAGCCACATGTATACTTGGGGGGCCTTGGCCCCTCCAAAATTCTTAATTTTTTTTACAATTTAGGTATATTTTATAAATATTTAAAGGTTATATGAAAAAAATAAGAGTTGGCCCTCCCAAAAGAAAGTATTGATCAAATAATCTAGTAATTTTTCTTAAAAAAAAAAAGAAAAAAAAAAGAGTTTAGAGCTAATATACAATTGCAATAGAATGAAATAATTAGGTAGTAAGTTTTAAGAGTAAATAGTGGAAGTGTGGAACCCCTAATTTTTAGCTTAATTTCAAAACCTATTAATACGTTCAAATCGTTCAACATTGATAATATATGCAATTTGGTTGAAATTTCCTATTCTCAAGATTTTATCAAGAGAAGAAGAAAAAAAAAAAAAAAAAAAGAAGAAGCTCATATGAGACTTCAATTATAACATTATGATTTTGATTTGTCAAAAATGGATGAAGTTTTGCAAACAATTTATGTATTAAACATTTAAAAAGGAAATTATGAATAATTTTGCTATAAAAATAATAATTGATGAAGTTTATTACGTGAAGTATTATTGTTGAGTATGATTTTGATAGAAGATACTATATTCATTTCTTTTTTCTTTTTTCTTTTCTTGTTCTATATATTTGTATGTTTTATACCCAATTATACAATGTTTGTATACTTATTAAAGTTTAAGAAGATTATAAGTTTCTCTTATAAGGAAGATCTTGTGTCTAGATATTTAAGTTGATAATTTTGTGTATATGTACATAACTTACTTTAGAATATAAAAAAATTAAAATTCATATTTTCATACACGCATATGTATTATGTGGATTCTTTTAGAGAGATGTCTATTTGTGATTTGAGTTTATCTTGACAGAATAGTTTGGCCCCCTCCAATTCAAAATTCCTGGCTGCGCCATTGAGAGCGAGCCTATAAGATTCAATAGCAAAAGTCTCTTAGACTTGAAAAGTAATAACGAAAATGGTTAACCCAATAGTGGATGTTTCAGTTTAATAGTGTATTTTTGCAAAATCAGACTTTTGTAAGACTTATCTACGAGAATAGCAACCTTTTAATTAATTAGGAATCTAGTTTTTTCAATAAAAAATATAGTTTTGAAAACATAATTTGGCCCTTGAAATCCAAGGGAACAAATTGTCCACATTGAAACCATGTTTCTAAAACATGATTTTAATAAAATGTTGAAATTATGTTTCCAAACACGATTTCTACATAATACTTACTACAAATGTATTTTGAAAACACCATATGTAAGGCTAATAGTGTTCTCACCTACAATATCCATGATTACATAAAGCTTCGTGGATATCCAATCAATATGTTACCCATTTATGATTTCATATTGCCTACATGTGATTTGAAAAGTATCATTTTATCCACTCGAGATTAGCTTTGTTATGCAACCATTACCCACCTCATCATTTTCACATTGAAAAAAAAAAAATAACAAAAATGAAAATGAATATTTATATATATATATATATATATATATATATATATATATATAAATCAAGATCTAAATAAATGTTTATTTTTCCTTAAAAAAAAAATATTGTGGAAGTTGCTTATGTTTGGCTAAAGATCACTATAGCGATAGGTGAAGAACACTATTTATTATAGGAACTTCCACAATTTTTTTTTTTTTTTAATCTCAAGTTCTTTATCAAATCACCCAAAATAATCTCTCTCTGGTCCTCTCGAATCTCATAAATCAAACAGAGCAGGGTTTTCAAATGAGGCATCAGTCAAACCCAAAGCACCAATATCATTGCAATCAATTGGTTGACTAGAAGATTAAGCCTTGGTGATGAAGCAGTGAGGAGGCCATAAAGGATGGATACCCAAAGTACCCATATAATTATCTATTGTTATCTATTATTATTTTATAGTTATGCATTTTAGGAGCATCCATGTAAGTTGTTGGTCTAGGTTTTGAGTTAATCAATTTCTACTTTTGTACTTTTAAACATTGCAAGTGTGTGTATAAAAGTCAGTTTGGTCATTTGTATTTTGTTTTTGAATTTTAGAAAATTGTTTTCTAAAAATTGAATTTGAAAGTAGTTTTCAAAACACAATTTTATCACATTTTTTTAACACCTATTTTTTAAAACAAGTTTTGAAGATTGAAAACACACCCAAAAAAAAATGTTGTTTGGAGTCTCGTCTCTATTTTCTCAAAAAAAAAAAAAAAAATACTTGTCTAAAACCAACTAACAATCACTAGTGTTAAAACTCACAAATTCCTATCCCTTCACAGAAAATTTCACCTAAACCATTTCCTCTTCTTCCCCAATCTGTTGAGTAGTTAGAAAGCAATAACCAATAGTTAGAACGGCCAACAAGCTCAAACCAAACCATAATAAACTAAATACACCCATGCCACAACCAAAGTCTCATTAATAAACCAAACCCAATAAACACAAAGATATAAAAAGGTAAATAATTGAAATTGAAATGAATGCATGGATTGAAATAAAGAAAGCAAAACAGAAAGCTTAAACCAATCCAGAACTAATTTCATAAAAGCTAGAAAGTTTATTGAGAATCAAATCTAATTATACCATACAAGTCCCAATTCAAAAAAATTCCTAATTTTGTAAATAAATCCTTGAAATCATAACCCAAAAAATCCCCAATTTTAGTCCAAAAAAATCGTGACCATGCAACGAAAAACCCAAAACAAATCAAATCCACAAAAATAAACCCTAGTTTCACAACATAAATTCAAATGCAATTAAATAACCAAAACCACCCCAATTTGGAAACCATGATTTCATAATCAAATACCGCAAAAATAATCAAAACAAAACACAGATCTTAAATATATAAGAATGAAGACACCCATCGTGAGAGATAAACAAAGAGAGAGAAAGATCAACCCATAGATCACAAATTCACTCATAAAGAGCCTACAATCAGCTTCAACTATTCATTACAGTAGATCATCGTTCCCCTCCATTGTGGATTTGTGCTTCTATCAAGTCGCGTGATTGCTCTAGGCTTTGGAATTGAATGAGTTCTATGGTTGGGTGCACTAGAATGGAGGAGAGTATCATTGGAAAGTTGTAATGAGTTATGTCTTAATGTAAATAACACACTGGTGTGGGCTCCACACTTTCGAATGTTCTACAAAAATGCGACTGAGCTCAGCTTTTTGTATCTAGAAAACACCAAAACACCATTAAGGGTAAAATATTTACCCAAACTTTTTTACAACCGAAACAAACACAGCCTAAGATGGTGTTCCTGCAACAAAGAATGAAAATTGCTCGATGGAATTTGAGTAAATGAAGAGATTTGCTAAATATTGCCTTAAATTATTACTTAGATTTGGTTTGTGTTTCCTTGGCATGAAAGGAAAAAATTTCCTTTGGTGTGGAAGACAATTATTCTCCTTGATATGGCAAGAAATGGGTATTATTGTTCAAGAAGTAATTGAGTATTCTTTGTCCATTAAAGAATTGTTGGTGTGGGTATGTGTTTCAAACACTTTTATTCTTATTAATTTTCTAGTCATTGGAAATTTATAAGTAAAATAGCTATTGGACAATTATGAGATAAATAGCCGTAGGACAATTATGAGAAAAATAGCCGTTAGGCAATAATTGATAATATGGCTGTTGGGCTTTTAAAGGTTATTAGTAACCAATAACTGTAAACTATTATCTTCAGAAGTGACCTATATAATACTCATCATAACACCTTTTAAAGGGTCTTTTTACTACTCTATATTTTAGATATACACAACTCTACTATCTTTCTCTCCCACATATTTTTCTACAAAAATATTTGTTTTGTTCTTAAGGAAAGGCAATAGAAGGTTGTTCTTAAACCCTTTGTGAGTGGAAGTGCGTACATTACAAAGGTCGACGATGTAGTCTAATCTTAGGGGTTGTTTGACCAAGAGAACCAATCGCACTAAGTTTTACTTTGGGTGGCACGAATCAACCTTAAAGGACAATCTTTGCGTGATTCTATAGCACTGTGAGATTGTTCCTAAATTTACTTAAATTTATATTATTATTGCTTATTTACATTCTTACTAATTACTTGGGATATTGTTTGTTGTATCAAACTTGTTTATTCATTATTATTTATCCAACAAGAATAATATGTATTATTGCAAAGAATTTGGTGACTTTTACTTAAGTCTCTTCCTACATGGATAATGCTAAAGACTCCTGGAAGAATATAAGCGTGTTTCTTTGAAGAGTAGTTTGGTAGTGTTTTGGAGTTGAAAGATTACCCTTCTTTATATGTTGAGAGTTTGTTTGTTCTATGAGTGTGAAAGAGTTATTGGGTGTATTTGGATTTTGGGTTTATGAGTTAATTTGTGTTTATGAGAGGTTTTGTTTGTTTGTTTTTTTTTTTTTTTTTTTTTTTTTTGGGGGGGGGGGGGGGGGGGGTTGGGTTGATTAGGGCTATTTTTGGTGGCCTTGATAAGGCTATCATTTGATATCAGGGTTCAAGGCAGATGTGACAATGCTCCAATCGACAATGTACGTGGTCATTAAAGACGGGCTCATCCGTGATTGAATCTCCCACAACAAAACATCCAATAACAAAGTGAAAATGGTTTATCTTTGTTGGAAACATGAATAGTAATAAAAATTATTGTAAGACTACAATCAATTTCACGTCAATTTTTACAATTATTCTATGTAGCATATTGTAATTGAATATTTGTCACTTTTACATAGACTTGTACTTTTTTTTTCTACCACTCATAGTTAGTCAGATCGAATAGTTATGAAAATTGGTGTTAAATGGATTGTGGTCTTAAATTTTTTTCAACAAATGATGAAGTAAACTTGGCATGATGTGGATTGTGCTAGTTTGCTAGCCCATGAGATATTTTTTGGTTGGGTTCATTAAATATGGTTAAAAATAATCGGGTATATTAACTATTTGGCCAATCTATGTTGCATGAAAATAATATTTTACTTTAAATGTGAGTCACGTCAATATTTATCCTCTAACACTTAATAGCAACTACCATTCTGATACAATACTAGAAGGTTACGAAATAAATTGATACACTTAGGAACCAAATTGACATGCAATGCAAAGAATGGAGATAATAAATAATTAACCCCAAAATAGTAAATGATTAGCCTAATATCAATGCTCTATTGCCTAGTCTAAAATCTAAATTTTCAAACTCACAGCTATATGTAATATTATTAATCCAGATTTTCAATCCCTAGTAACAGTGATGATTCTCTCAAAGAATAAAAAAAATTACGGGCAAATAACACTCTCCTTCCATGAAGTTTGGGAAAATGACACTCACCCCCAAACTTAAAGCGTAAAAACATTTTCCCCCTTTGACATTCATTTAACTAAACTCCGTTAAATTGATGTTAAAAAAGTTGTGTACTAAGCTACCATTTGGTTAAGAACATATTTCCAAAATTACCCTCCACTTTTTCTTAAAAGTTTTACAAAATCCAAAATTTTGGCAGTCATGCCTTCCCGCCCATCCTTTCCCGCTTCTTTGAAAACCTAGATTGATGTTAAGGACTTTTATTTACAAGTTCACAGTAAGACATACACCTCAATTGGTCCCCTACAACCTCCCATCCCATGGCCCAACAACGATTCCACTGCGAATAAGACAAAAGCTGAATAACCAGGCAAATGTTGACAAAGCCCTCAAAATTTCTTGTGTTTTATCATAATTGAGCCATAAATTTTTGGAATTTATGTGTAGATAGATTGCAATGTGCACAAATGGTATAATATTCACAAAAAATTTTGTAAAGCTTTAATTTTTTTTGAAAAAGCTCAATTTTTATTGTTGTTAATGGGTTTACTTCAGAGTTCAAAGACAATTCCGTCAATGGATTTTGTTTGAAAATGCTCGATTTCTTTGTTACGCAATACTTTGTTGTATATATAGGTATATATAAGGATAGGTTGTAATAATGATATTTGAGTTGGAGAATATGATTTTATAAAGTGAAATTTCAAGTTCTGAAATTTCTTAAGTGAAAATTCTAAAATCTGAATTTTCTGAAATTTTTTGCAGAATTTTCTAGTGACTATTTAGAAAGGTTGAAGAAGTTTCAATCTTTATTAACCATTTTATGAAAAAATAACTAACTCTCTATACGTGACTTTTCATGAAACATATGTGCCTTTTCATGAATAAAAGCTTATGTTCACTTGAAAAATAACACAAGAAATCATGTGGTCATTCTTCAAAATTGCAATCTATAGAACCCAACACTTGGTTGTATCCTGGGGACAAATTTGTGATAACCCTTTAGCGACAAAAGTGGGGGGGGAGGGGGGGGGGCAAATATTGTCTAAGAACAACGATATAATGCCTTCAAGTTATCTATTTTCTGTTTGTCTTTTGTGTTAACATTATTCTTCCATTATTACTTTATGTAATATCCCAACATACTTTGGATATTTACTCATGCTCTATTATCTTATTTCTTCTACATTTTTTTTCGAAGGTTTTATATTCCTTGAATGTCCTAAACCAAAACTTTGAAATTAATATACCTAAAAACATTAGTTATTTGAGAAGTAGTTCAAGTATTTGGAAAAAGCCCAAACTATTTCCCTTGTGTCTATAATGCTTGAAAGGTAATTTGCAATTCAATAAGTGGATGCTACTTGTCAATAATTCAGCAAAACTGACAATACTTGGCAGTAAAGAAGTAAATGTAAAAATAAGCTTGACAGTAGAAACCAATAGCCATTGACACCTCACCTGACTTGCAGGAAGAAAAATAATCGATTTGAACTTCTAGAGTTTCTCTTGTACTCTGAATAATTAAAACTAGCTTAATAAATCTATAAATAGATATCATGTGTAATGAAAATGTGGTCTAACAAAATTGATTGCAATGAAATAAAAATTGCAACACAACAACACTTTGATAAACATATATACATGCCCCATGTAAATTTTGTCCAAATTACCCATGTTTGACCAACATTTTTGTGTTTATAGGGCACAGTAGGGGAGTTTAAGCATGATATGATTATGCACTTGAAGGATACATTCTCTATCATTGCAGAGGTGGACTTTGACAAGTATTGTCATATGGACATGTTAAATGACATATGTGTGTGTAATTGGTGATGAGCATGAGGGTTACAAGATATTAGTTTGGTATGACATCCCAAGGACAAATGAAAGGTTAGAGATCACCAATGACATTGACATTGTAACCATGTTTGATTTGCATGCTGGTGTTGTGTTAATACATTTATATGTTGAGTTTGTGAGCACAAGTTGTAAAAATTTGACACGTAATGTTGTGTGTGAGGCATTTGGGTCTATGGTAAGAGTTGATGATGATGTAGTGTATCATGAGGAAGATGATGATATTGACTATGCTCAAGACTCAAGTGATGACAGTGCCTTAGTGATGATAGTGATAAATTTAGTAGTGAAGTTTTTAGTGACGAAGATAATGATGAGGCTGGTAATGGTTCTAATGGGAACTGGTCCAACTATGATAGTGAAGACTGTGATAGAGAATTGAATGACTCAAATGTTGAAAAGAGTCATGTTGAGAAAGGGTTGTATGGTAAACAATATGTCCCAAATGAAAACGAGAAGGTAAGTCTTGAAAAAGGAATGTTATTCCGGGATGTGTATGAGTTTAAAGCGGCATTGAAGGACTATGTGATAGGTAAAGGTGTTGAGATTGTGAGATTGAAAGATGAGAAGTCAAGGGTTCGTGCAATTTGTGTTGACCTTAGTTGCAACTGGTATGTTTTTGCTTCCCTTACTGCTGATGGTATTACATTTTAGATTAAGGTGTACAATAGTGACCATACCTATGTTAGAAGTTCAAAAAACTAGCTAAATCATTGAAGGCTAATCCTAAAATGTCTTATGAAAGCATGGGAGAAGTTTTGATGGAAAAGTATGGGGTTGAGATTAATAGAAACAAATTGTATAGAGCTAGAAAGAGAGGAAAGGGAGATAATGTAGGTAGCCATTCTAATAGTTATAAGAAGCTTGCCAAGTATGCTCAGCTTGTAAGGCAAACCAATCCTAGAAGCTATGTGAAGATGCATTTAGATAGGCTTGATATTACACAAAATCCTACATCAAGAGGTTCTTTTTGTGTGCTTTGAAGCTATGAGGAAGGGTTTTGTTGAAGGATGTAGGCCTTTTATAAGACTAGATGGTTGCCACTTGAAAGTAAATTTTGCAACAAACTTACAGACCAAAAAATGTTCTTGTGGTGTTTGGGAAATTAGTGGCTTGCCTTGTAGGCATGTAGCAAAATGTATCACATACAAAGGGCAAACATTCAAGATTATTGTGATCCATTCCACTCCATAAGCATATACATTCGAGCCTATAGCCAAATCCTTCACCTAATGCTTGATATTGATATGTTACCTAAGGGTGAGTTGGAAACACGCCAAGACACGATGCTTCCTCCAAAATGGAAAAAGTTTATTGGTAGACCTAAGAAGAAGAGAAAAAGAGAGAAAGGTGAACGTGCACCAAGGCTACAAGAAGCAAGGAGGTCATGCACTGTAAGGTGTACCTCTTGCAAAGAGTTTGGTCACAAAAAGAGGACATGCCAGGGAGCTGCAATTGGTAGCGCAGGTAGAAGCAAAGGGAAGAATGGATAAAATGCAAGTTGGTATATGTTTGGTTTAAGAAATTAGTTGTTAGAATTTCTATTTTGATGGAAGAGTGTTTTGTGAATATACTTTGTGTTTTAATTTAGAGCAAAAATAATGTGCAAGAACATCAAGAGGAAGGGTCAAGAGTTTGTTTGCCAATCAATCAAATTGACTTTGAAAGTTTTTTATATTGACAAGTGACTCTGAAAATTTCAAACTCATTTTTAAACAATAAAAGCTTGAAAGTTTATGCAAATTGTTTTATTTCATAAATTTTGATCCAAAGTGTTGGTGGGAGGTGCGATTAAAAAATCTAGGGGAATCATCAAACTTTAAAAATATCAATTAGAAACGTGCTGGAAAAGAATAAAAAATCCACTTAAGCAACATATTTTGTAATATGCTTTTCATTTTTTATTCAAGTTTTTGTGAATGCTCTTTTTACTAACAATAGTTAAACTTTGGTAAAAAGAATATTTTAAAAAGTTAGAATATTCCATTACTAATATTATCAGAAGGGGGGGAGTGTTTTTTTTTTTTTTCAAATCTCAAAGGAGGGGAGTGTTTTTTCGTTTCAAGTTTGAGGGTGAGTGTCATTTTTCCAAACTTTAGGAGAGAGGAGTGTAATTTGCCTAAAAATTAAAAGAAATTATCTATAATAACCTTCTTCTTTTTTCCTTTTAAAACTTCGTCCTAAGGCCATAGGCTATATAATGTGGTACACTCTCCCATCTCCCATCCTTCAATTATATATATATATATATATAACTTTCTAACTTCTCCTAATATATAGCCATACAATGTGGTACACTCTCCCACCCTTCAATTATTTATAAAATTCTTTGTCTCCTAACATAAAAAGAAGATATATCTCACAATGACAAAACTTAGGTACAGTACCTTAGGTACTGTTCCTTAGGTTCTCTTTTTAAAATTCTATTACATGGATACTAATCTAAAAAATACACTTCTATCCCAGGAGCAAAAATATACATAACAGAATCTTAAAAAAAAAACTTAAAGAACAACATCTAAGTACTATACATAAGTCTTATTCATCTCACAAATAGCCCATTTTGCTCACAAACACGCCTACCCATGTGTCCCAGTCATTTTTTGTTTTTTAAGTGTCAAAATGTCCAAGGCATGGCCCATACATAGGTTTGCATTCTAAGCCTCATTTTTTTTTTTTATTATTAAAACATCATATACTGTCATGATACAGCTATTTTGTCTTTTATTTATTGTTTTGAATTTTGGTTTGTATTCTAAACATCATTTAATGACCATGAATTCATTTTATTATCTATCATTACTTTTAGATTGATACATGCTTATCAAAAAATAAATAATGCCTAACAATTCTTCTCAAAAAATAATAATAACAATAATAAAGCTTAACAATATTTTTAAAATATACATAAGTATTTCAGCGTTGTTTCGCATCCTAATTTTTCAATAATTGCATTATTGGCATATCATTTGATAGCAGTGCTTGCTTTATATATATATATATATATATATATATATTCTCTCCCCCAACACCCCCCCCCCCCCCCCCCCCCCCCCCCCCGGCGCTCCTTTTTTTTGCTGAATAAAAGACTATTGAAAAACAGAGGCTACAAAAAAGCCTGGGAAGCTTCCTCCAAGAGTAAATCAACAAAACAGGAGGGCTAAAACCCATATTAAAACTACCATATACAGGAAACAACATTGTTGGGTTAAAAGATATTCCTACCCCCACCCCTTCTTCCAACGGAAGCCTTTAGAATAATTAATAGAAGAGTAGCTCTCCGGATCATAAAACTTTCTCTAATCTCTAGCATGACACCAGGACACAACCTTACAGAAGACAAAACTTGCAAATACAGTGACCAGTTTTGCAGAGTATTGCAGCTCCTAAAAGGAACAAAAACAAATAGATCAATATGTTTACATGACCAAATATGCTTATACATGTAACTGATACACACATATATATATATGTATGTATATATATATATATATATATATATTTTCATTTCTTTCTTATAAAATTTCTTTGTTACAAAATTACAGCGGAAGGCTACCAATATGTGTCAGGAAGAAAGAGGACGGCAGTTAGAGAATGCTAACCATGTTCGTGCATCCCTTCCCTTATTTATTATAAGAACGTGAATACCAGAAACCAACGAATTTTCCCTAATCCAAAGAAAACGCTCCATTGCAATACCTGCACAACTCAAAAACAAACGGATGATTATTATGATTATTGTTGATCTAAGATCACATGGAATGATAAATAATAACTGTCAAATTTGATAATTAAGATTAAGTGCTATTAGAATTGATATGCAATCCAGCAACCAGGATTAATCATTGATCGTCAGAGAGAGATAATTTTCTAGGACAAAAAGGTCTCAAACCTAGAATACTCAAAAATTATGGAAACTATTTCATCAAAAAAAAGAAAAAAACAATTATGGAAACTAGCCTCTTCGCGCACAATGGAGTGTGTGATCAGAGACCTCTTTTTAATTTTTTTAAATTAAAATTTATCCTTTTTCTTTTAGGGTTCTTTAGAAATTGGGTTATTTCAGATTATTTTATTGGTTAGTTTTGGCAATTGAGTTTCCGTTTGAATTTTTGTTTTTTTTTTTTCAAAAAAATATAAAAATAATAGAAAAGGTTATGAATTGGTGGTCTTTTTTTTGGGTAAGAACTCTTAACATGTAGGTAAGAAACATTTAAATTCAAATGAAGAAAAATAACATAAATGAGAGATGTGAAGTTGTGTGAACGAGGGTTCTGCTTCCAATTTTGTCTTTTAATCATTTTTTTAAATCTTTTTTTGTACTAAATTTGTATTTTTTATAAAATCAATTTGAGCTAAAAAGTAGGGACATATTTGGAAATAATGAAAAGTGAACACCAAGAGTCCTATTCCAATTATATCCATATATTTCAATCAAAAAATTACATACATATATAGAAAGACTGTCATTTGGGATTTTCCTGAAAAGAAAATCTCTCTTTTCTGGGGAAAAAAAAATTATGCAACATAATAATTTGAGTTTTGTGAGATACTTTTTGTCAACCAAAACAGGTGGAAAGAAACTTATCTTGAATTTAAACCAGGCCATGATATTCATTCCTTTTTTATTACTTATATTTTTCCTAGTTACCTTGAAAATAATTAACACCAAGCATATAATAAAATGGGCTACCTGTTGCTGAACTTCTCAACAGCATCAGAGGCATAAAGAACTGTTTCGTTGGCTTTCTCTAGAACCATATAAAGCTCCTTCCCTTTTGTAATACGAGCAATAACCCAAGCATTGTTTTTAGCTCTAATGCAAACTTCCAAATCTTTCTCTTGACCTGCATTATCATGTTCCATTCGACCTTTTTCCAAATCAACTTCTTCTCTAACTTTACTTAAGGCAAGCAAAGATTCCTGCAACAGTACAGCACTTGAATAAACAGCCTAGTTAAGGTTTAAAATCATCTCACAAGAAATCAGCTGACCAGCAATAGGGTTTAAGCAGACAAGTCAGCATCCTCCATCTGAAATTATGTCATCAAGTTCCACGCTAATGCCCTAACATTAGACCACATGCAAAGCTAAAGGTTTGACTAATAGGTGAGACCTAGAGTTTAACCAGTGTATAATTGTCAATGAATAATTTTAGATGCAATTATGGATGGGCACTAAATGATAAGACTAGTCCCATCACTAAATCACCCTGTCTAAGCTCATACAGCAACCACAAATTTTAGTCCCTAGGCAGCAGCAGTAAGTCTCACCAACATGGCCCTGGAGGCCTCAAATTCAGATTCCATTTTCGCGCTAAAACTCACTAACATTTGACATTAACCTAGTATCACTTTTATTATTACTCACAAACATCTTGCAATCACATGACATCACAATAATAACAACCAGTTCCACCAGTATCATCAGTCCCTAGACAGCATGACACTGCAGGCAGGTGTATAAGTATACACTGGTCTTCAGGGTTCAGGCTAACTCATGGATATCTAGCAATTATATATTATCATAACCAATGTTAGTGCCGTTATCATCATCATCATCATCATCATCATCATATATATATATTTTGATAAGTAATAAGTTTTATTGATATCAAAAAAGGGACACCCTAGTACACAGGGAGTGTATAGGGGTCAACAAATCAAGTAAAAAAATTACAAGGATCAAGAAAATCAAGAAAAGAAGAGATTGATTGGTTTCACAAAATAGACAACCAATCCAATAAAGTTCTAAAGAAAAATAACTTGAGGTCTGATATGGATATCTCATTATCTTCAAAACACCTACTATTTATTTCCCTCCAAAGACACCACATTAAACAATGGAGATCAATTATCCATATATGACCGTTTTGATGACGACCAAACAGGCATTGCCAGCAAGCTAGGAACTCCACAGCTGACTTTGCCATAACCTAACTTACTCCAAATAAACCCAAAATCATAGACCACAATGCCATAGCAACCATAGACCACATACATCATCTTATTTATACTACATTGACAATGTTAATGATGGTGACGTTAAAAAAGAAAAGAAAAAAGATAGAAAGTAATTGACACCCAGGGAATTATCAAGAAAATAAATATGCTAAATTTATTCTTGAGCATCATTTTTATTCATTCGACTCAGTTAAAGAAGCAAATAGCTCAACTAAAGGTTGTCTAACAATGTTTCTTCCAAACATGGGTAATAAAGACAGAGGAGAAAAGTTCCAAAACAAATGAAAATGCTTCTCATTGGCTCAAATCTCAAAGCAAGAGATATTATTATCCTGAGGAAAGACCCAAAAGCCAAAACATATCAAACAGAGGAAGAGATTTCACAACGATTACCATTCTGTAGGTTGCCATTACTTTTGACCTAAAAAGATATAATTGAAAAAAAAAAAATCCAATTATCTGTAGGCTACCATCACCTTTTGATCTAAAAATATATAATAAAAAATATCCAATCAATGATCTAAAAAATCCAATTGTCTGTAGGCTAAATTGCCTTCTGAATTTAAAATATATAATGAGAAAATAATTTGTATGGAAGAAAAGTTTTGAAAGAGGAAAATTTTCAGACCAGGCTAGGGTACCAAGGCCCTATCACATGTGCATCCACTAAATTCCTTTATTTTTATTAAAAAAAGGAAGACAGCAAACCCACAGCTAATACTTCTTCATGCCATTGGAAATGATATAATACTAAATGAGGATTCCGGAAAAACTGAGATGTTAAACAAGAGTCAAGAAAACGAAAAGTACAGCACTCTCAACTCTTCAGGTTGTTCTTCAGAAGACATAAAAGGTGGGATTACCACCTCTAGACAACCACTGAGTGGATGCCTTTGGATTTATGTTTTGTGCATGACACAGTGGGATGGCCACAAGAAGTAGAACATGCATACCTCAAGAAAGATAAGAGGCACCTCAGTGCTATAGAAAACCTTGAATCCATGAGGCAAAGAAACGAGAAGAAAACTCTTTCTACTGAATAATTTGATGGGCAATAGGCTATAACACTCACTTATATAGGAAAACATTAGAGAAACCCTAGGGTGGTTAGGAAACCTTAATTCTGTCAGGCACAAAATAGGCTAAAAAAGTAGAGACAAAATTGCCAAAAAAGGACAAAATAGAGAAAATTACCGAAAGCAATACTATTGACTCTAAGAAACGTCCCGAAATGTTGACTCTTAAACAAAAGGAATAATTACCATAAATAGAAAATTTATTAATATGGAAGCTTAAATGAAGGAATCTAGCCAAAAAGTGGTGTAGGTTATGATCATAAGGCAGTGAATTTTTTAATCCCTGCGTCGATTCTCTTCGGGTCACCAAATTTCATGTAAATCAGCTACTGACTCCTAGTATTTCTACTAGTGACTTTTCACCTCCCAAACTTCTTGTGTTGCAACTTATGATAATCCCTCTGCTCAAGGAAAGCTTGGGCTGTCCGTTTAGCATCAGTGCATCTAGATTGTTTCACTGGGGTTGAACAATGAACCAACTCTTGCTACAGAGTTACTAAAGGAGAATATTTTGCAAATCAATGTTATAACTGTCAAAGTATTATGCAGTCTCCATTCGAATTCACAATTGTAGTTTATTTATCCTTTTAACCAAAAAAAAAAATGGAGCTGGACATGCACCTCACATTTTGATGAGTGTGACTCACTCTAAGATATTAAACATGAGCATCACAATATTCTACTTGAGTCATACCTAGAATCCTTTACCCATAGATACAAACCTTATAAAATGTGAAATGATACAATCCAGGACGGAAGTGAGAAAGTGTGACCTCAACATTCTCTAAATGATCCTAGAATAATCAGAAATAAACCTTTAAAATAATAACACTCTTGCTTCAATCAATCTCCACACATTAATCCCATAATGAAAATCTTGAATGGACGAAACTGTAAAGTAGAAACAAATTATCATCCAACGAGACTGAACCCTAATCAGAAAAGGATAATGGGATTTTTCCCCCATAAATCATGTAAAGTTGTTGACATTTAACATCCTAAAAGAACAAGAAGTAAAAATTAATTTATAAATATGGAAAATAAACATGAGTGTAATTTTTATGCTAGAGAAGAGGAACAAGTAAGCATGCTGTCAACAAGCTAAACTATGCTAGGATGCTTTACCTTGGTTAGGGTTGTAACCTTTCCTGGTGGAGAAGCTCTGGATACATCTCTGTCACCATCTACTAGTAAATAGCGATACCCACTGACATGATAAGCATTCTCACCAGCCCATCCTTTCGAAAGTTTTTCTTCAATTTTCAACATCTTAAGTGATGCCTAACAGATTCGGCAAGAAAGAAAATAAGATTAGCCACAGACAAGCTTCCAGTCTCTCAATGCAATATGATGGTTAACCAATTTTTCAAAACTTTAAGCTCATATGAAAGGGGCCCAACAGTGTATTAAGGCCTCCAGGACACTAATACTTCCCCCTCCCCCCCCCCCCCCCCCCCAACACAAACTTTCTGTACAATGGTAGTTTACTTTCTCAAGGACAAACAATAGAAAGCTGAAAATATATGAGAATAAAGAAGAAAATTATCAATATCTTATAACCAAAAAATATGATCAACATCTAGCAAAAGAGCTCCAGAAATGAGCATCTAACATCAAACTAAAGTGAAAGGTAACCTACTCCAAGTCCAACTGAAGGATTAGTATAGGAAACTTTATTTTTACCTAACTGCATGTATTGACCTTCTTATTACTTGTTACTCCTTGGGAAAGGCATTTTTTTTTTTTAAGTACCACATGCAACCTCATACATTAGTCTTCATTTCCATTAAGAAATGAAAACTTGATGCTTTGAATTTTTGAAATGCACACTCATTTTGGGACATGCCAGAAAAAAGAAAGAGAAAGAATGAAAAAAGGAAAAAAAGAGGACAATTGTTTTGGGACAGGTGGAGTAAGAGTTCTATCCACCAAGGGAATTTTGGCTTTACATTGTTCTCTATTCACAGAATAGTTGAGGGCTTGAAGAGGTATAACTGCTTAATTTACAAGCATTTTCCATTTCTTTCCCCACTGCTGTTCTTTTCTATCTTGTATTCACTTATTCCCTCAATTATGTTTGTGTAAAGCTTTGCCAATCCCTCAGTTATGGTTTACATAGATGAAAACTAAAACCATGTAAATTGTAACGCAAAAAAACATGAGCTAAATTTGTTAGTAAAGAATTGGAGACCGCCATGATCAGAACTTTCTCAGCAAGTGACAACATTTAAATTCTGAGTCAATGATTAACAGAAAGTCCTTATGGTGGGACCAGAATGTTAGATGCTTTGAGGATTGTGAACGGTCTATCCTCGACATAAAGTCTTCCTTCTGTACTCTCCTTGATTGGAGTTTGTTTTGCCATCTTGTTCTTGTTTGTTCCTCCTTGATCTTATTTATAATTGTAATCTGGGTTCTTGATTTTTGCCATTGAAGTACATTTCCAGTGCACTTGGTTGGCTTCTTATTCTTAATAAAATTTCTTCCATTACTTATCAAAAAAAAAAAACGCTCATTCTAGAAATGTCAATGCTCAATGTAGTGCATTTGCATTACACTGCTGAGTAATTCAGGTCATTCTTTCTTTGAACCTACATTGTGAATGCTTAACAACATCATTCTCTATGTATTCAAGATGTCATATGAGCAAGCAAAACTGATGGGATGATTAGATGTATGGTATATTTTCTAATTACTCATATGTACATATGTATATATGGATGTACGTAAGTGTGTGCATGCAAGTGTATGCGTATTATACATATAGGCATTTTAGCCATTTTATAAAAACTCCGACATTTCCTACATGGTGGGTATCTCATGTTAGCATCATTCATGTGGTAATCATATTCCCCTGAAACACGGGAATGTGACATTCTTGGAATGTGTTATGTAATTAAAGAACCAAAGATGAAAATCCAATCAATTCCTGGAGAATGATGGGAATCTTGTCAGGATTCTGCAGACAATATGGCCCCTCAATGTGTTTTTCATTAGAAATACGAATTTTATGAAGAACAGAAGGAAACTAGTGTTGCTTTCAGTCATTTATACTTACAATATTTGCTTATTTATAGGGATCTGTAAAAATTAACAACTTTATATTGAATCAACCTACAATTGCCCCAATATGGCAGGAAAAAGGATGATGAATGTAATTGTTTGTCCCTTCAGACAATGCCCATGAAAACAAAAGCAGACCCAGTGAGACAAAGTGCTAATGAGGAGGTTGAAAACTCTAGAGAGACACAAGAAAGATTCTAAAGAAACAAATTATACGTATTTCAATAAACAATTAAAATTCATTGGAACAACAATCTGGCACACATAAGAAAGTATCACTACACACACACACACACACAGATATATATAAATATATAAATAAATATATATATATATATATATATATATATTATTAATAAGAAAGTATCACTTTATCATCAAAGGACAACAACTCCAATAAGTTAGGGTGGCAATTAAGGCACCAAATTGTTTAGGACAAGAATAAACAGAGGGATTCAGTAGAGGAAAAAAAATTCAGTAAAAACAGGTAGGAAACTAACATTTTCAAGAATTTGCTGCTTCACCACCGAAACACCTTGCTCCCCATTAAGAATGGAGGCAACAGGAACAAGAAGGATTAAGGTAAGGCTCCTATACTGATAAGCGCAGACATACACTCTCTCCTCTGTCTGCTGAAGCCAAATGGTTGGGGTGGCCGAAGTTGAACTACTAGCTTCTGTACCCCATATATCAGTGACAAGAAAACCATCTTTGCCTTTGGACCACCTGTCCGGCTGTAAGGGCCTTGCAATGTGATGGCTATTATCTCCACCAGGCGGAGAGGTATCCGGAGAACGAAAAGTTTGTTCTGAAACAGAAGCAGACTGGGCCAAGATGGAGCCAGTGGCAACATTAGATGCTGTACTTCCTTTGCGTAAATAGGACCAGGAACTAACTCCAGAGGATAGAGCACGTGGTGTCAACCTTAGAACAGCATATGTAAATAAGTTTATGGTATCAACCTGACAAAAAATTTCATAAAGAAGGTTAGAGCAGAAATTCGCCAATGTTCATTATCAGAAGTCTGTTAACAGGAATGTTGTACAGTTACTGAGCATCTTGTCAACTTTTTGGATTGAATTAAATAATACATAATATTAATATAAAAGCATTAAAGATCAAATAAGATTCAAATATCCATACAGGAGAAAGATTAGTAGACACTAGCAGGTCCTGAAATAAAATCAGCGTGTAGAATTGTGTGTTCCCAGCAAAAGACTCTAGCATCCTGACAAGCGACTGCAAAACAAGATGTAATCATTAGAAATAGGTGAATATAAAAATTCATGAAGCTCAATTCATAAGAATATATACTATAAATCAGTCTCAATGAAATTAAAGAAAATGAATTAGTAATTGTTTAGACCCACCTATATATATATATATATATATTGGTTGTAGTTTATAGCTAGGTTAAACCTAAATTCTTAAAGCTGCACAAAGATGGAGAATCCTAAAAATTTACTCTGGTATTATGACCCAAAAATTAACATATATTTGAATTCCCATCTAGAAAAAACTACACAATCTTACACGAGATCAACCACAGATAATTCCCATTTTCCCTTAATCCATATGTAGTACTTCAATACACTCCTTTTTCTTTTTTTAAGAAAATGATGGCTTTTATAGATAAAAATTATATTTAAGCAAGAGAATGAGATTTAAAACTGTCTAAGTAGTAGCACTATGGTTCTTGAAAGGCATTCCGATTTAATAATACATGAGTTTAATCAGTTGAAAACAGAATTTTTTTTGACAGAATTTCTGCATTTGAGAATGGTTTTGAGAAGTATGATTTTTTGGTGGAAAATCAGGAAACCAATTGAAAACAGAATTTTTGACAGAATTTCTGCAGTTAAAAAATGGTCTTGAAAGAATGATAATTTCAATAGCAATCAGCCAAATCACTTATGACCTGAAGAAACATGGAATATATAAAAAGACCATTAACACCAGGATTTTTCAATTAATATATAAAAAAATCACAAAACCCATTACTGCAAATGGAACAGTCCTTGATCCAACAGAATGAAAATTGTTCCACCACGCTTATAAATCTGACTTAAAAAGAGTCCAAATCACTAGTAACCAAGCATACAAGAAAACAAATCTTCATAAAATAAAGACAAAAAAAGAAAGTCTAGGAAAAGTCCCACACTTACAGCTTTAAACAAAAATACCATAGGTTAATCATGAAGATATTTACAGTACATCTGGGTTGGGAATATAGATGAGTATTACAAGGAATATAAGAAAATAAAATGGAATAACTATTCCTATCATTTTTTTGGTAATAACACATGAATAGAACTTTGAATTTGTATTTCATGGTTTGGTACAACATGATAAGATGGTGGAATGGAATCATATACCAATTAAATTTTTTTTAAATGCCTGTATAAAATTATTTTTCACTCTTTGTGAGTCTCATTTAACATCTTATTATGTATAAATTGAACAATTGTAGAATTAATATCTATTAATTACAAGTGATATATTTTATTTTAATTATATTTAAAAAAAAAAAATTAGTCTTGCACTATTATGGACACCAGAAAGAGAAAGAGGAAAGCGGCAAAGCTTTTAGGGAGTGGTTACCAACAATGGTTTTTTGGGGTTTTATCTTTTTGAGCTATTATGTGGGTTAAAAAGTAGCAATTATGGAATTTTTGGTAAGGAATAATTATTCTTCTGTTTCAATCCTTAGGAATAATTATTCCTAGTAATGAAACATAACCCAACAACTGAGTAGCAAATTTGAAGGAACAGCTATTCTATCCTTGAATCTATTATTGTGTATCAAAGATGCCCTTAGGAATTTCACTTGCATGTGACTAATGAACATAGTTCTTAAAGACAAACCTGAACTTCAATTGCAGCCTCCCGACTTACAGTCAGCATCTGCACAGTTCCACGCTCCTTTAAACAGTCACGGAATGATGGAAGCTGGAGTTTCTTGCCAAGAAGAAAATCTGCCTCAAAAGAGAAAAGTTACAAGGTATGAGATATCGCAACTTCAGCATTACGTGGGTAGCACAAATCCAATGGAGAGCATTTGATACAGCAACTTCAGCATTACCCCAGCAGCAGTTATCCAATAGAGACCGCTTTTGACATGCTGGCAATTAGTGACTTACAATGAAATATTTTGAACCATAGACTTAAGAAATGTAGATATAGGTTAATTTAATAGGCTTATGATAGCATGATAATTTACCACTTAGATAATCCATGATGAAAGGGTACAAATGAGATCGAATTAATCCTCCAGCAGGTTCTTTCTCAATCAATGTTCTAATGGATCCATGAAACATTAGAAACAGAGAGTGAACTTCTTTAAGAACCTTTCGTAATGCATCAATCCGCCATATAGCTTCTGACTCATTCTTCTCCACTACCTTCAATAAAACAGAGCATAACTTAGAACTACTCTTAAGAAACTTCACTAAGCTTATGAGCAGGCATTCAAACATATTTCTGAAAAAATAATAATAATATGATAAATACTGAGTTCCATATGTTCTTCACAAAAACTAAAAGTCTTTCTTGTGAATTATTCCCTCAAAGACACAAGCATAGAGGCAAATCTTTCATGTTACAGAGTCGCATCCACAAGCAATGTATGGAGGAAAAATGGCACATACATTCTGACAATGAAACCCTCCAAAGGAAAAATAACAGTTGAATAAGCAACTTCTCAAGTCCTATTTTCCATAACTAGCAAACAGTTCCTGGTATGCCATATGACAACATCTTATACTAGATAAATAGTTTAAAGGCTTAGATTTGAGTGGAAAATATTAATAAACTAAAGGAGAATAAATGCGCTGAGGTTTTAAATTAATTTTGTAATGAGGGAAACAAGTCTACAATTTTAGATGCAGATTGTTAAAATACAATGACGCAGAGCAACACCATAACAGATCTGCATAGAATATGACATATTACCTTCTAAACATTTTTTGATAGGTAAATTAAGATGCATATTAGTATATTGCCATAAAGTATGATAATAGTAACTACTTTATCAACCTATTCAGTACACACACACACACACACAAACACACACACATATATGTATATATCTTTTTTCTTTTTTTCTTTTTTCTTTTTTGTAAAAAGCCACAAAAAAAAGGAGATAGCTTACCATAACCATCCAGATATCTGGTTCTGCCTCATAAAAGACATGAGAGTGCCTCTCTGCTTCTATGACCTCACAGGCAGCCTCAGGAGAGAAAATTCTGCATAAAAAAAGAGATGTTCTACCTTTAAATTAACATCAAGAATAATAATAATAATAAAACAAACATATTGAAAGTGTTAGGGGTCAAATCAATTTACTTTAGCCTGTAATAGGATTTGAAGGCAAATATACTCGAGTAGGATCATGCCTTTTGCAGAAACAAGTCTCTTACAATTATAAAGATTAGAAGACAGTTGTATCGTAAAATTGTAATTGCCTCTTTGTAGATAAACTCAAGTAGGTGCAATAAACTGCTAGGGCATTATGAAAATTAAAGTTAAAAAAAAAAAAAAAAAAAAAAAAATCTCTAAAACAAGCTTCTCTCATCAAAAAGAAAACAAAGGAAAAAAAATGACGTACGCACACACACAAGATTCTACTGGTTTCTCCATTTATTTTCATTAACTCCATATTGATTGAATTCTGATTTCTCTGCTTACTTCCCCCTTGCTTTATCATCATTATCACAAAGACAAAGCAGAAAAGTACAAGTTTAGCTTTATAAACCAGAGGAAGTACTAACCTTGTAAACGTGATAAGTCCTTCGCTCAGCCCTATTACAGAAAGCTGTGCTGAAAAGGGCAAATCAGCAGGAAAGAAAAACAAAATCTTGTCGAGCTCCTCCCCCTCTTGTTGTCCCCTTCTCAAATCAAATATGCAAAATTTTATGCCTTCAGCAGCAGTAGTAGCAGCTGACATCCCCATTCTTTCACCCACAACTCATAAACCTTGACAGGGAAAGGGAAGAAACGAAGAAATTGAATGAGATACAAGACAATGAACAGATATTAAAGAATTTCTCAAACAATTAAATCATGCCAATAAGTCTAGAGGCAAAAAAAAAAAAAAAAAAAAGTTCACAAATGCCGAGTTGACAAGTTGTTATTGCTTATTATTAGGTAAAAAAAAGTGATGTCAATGATGCACGCCCAGACGTGAACCAGTAAAAACTTGAAACCTCAATTGCTGTGAAAAAATTGTTAGGTCTGTAGCATTACTCTAACAAGATGAAAAATCACGACCAAGATAATTCACCCATATTGGTTATAGTCACTTTCTCAAATTACATCAAACCCAAATCAAATCATATCACATACTTACCATAAAATAAAAGTTGGGTCCTAAAAGCCGTGGTTGTACCAGGTCCCAAATTACACTTTAGATTAAACTCTATATCACAAACACACACCTGCCTGGGGGGGTGCCTATTTATTAGTAGTAATTTCAAAATTTTAACGCAAAATGATTGACCTAAGCTAAAACTCACAGAGGCATTTTCACAAACAGTTGGAGCAAACTCCAAGTGGCATCTCCACAATTATTACAAGCATATTTGAAAGACTCTATTAAGAACATCCCAATAATTTAGAGTAGGAATTCCCAAATGTACCAGTATAGTTAATTAACCATCATCAGTAAATAAAAAGGAAATGAGAGTTGAAGATGAAAAACGAAAGTAAGTGTTGGAATTTAAAGGGGGATTCTTGAACATACCACAATTTTGAGTACTCATTGTGTCAGCTGTGGGTTTGAGATTTTGTAGATCTCGAAGGAGGGCAGCCAATTCGGATTCCTAAATTCCAATTGCAAAAAGCTAATTGTGCAAAGAATGATTGAAATTTCGGCGGGAGTAACTGTAAATTGATGGAAGTAATGCCTATTTGCAAAGGTATAGGGATTACTATTAGTGGTTGCGTTTGTATTGGAGGGGAATTTGAGGCGAGAGATGAAGTTTCGGAGACCTTAAATAGTAGGTACTATGTAGGTAGATCAGATGGGGAACCCACTTCAGATCAGACGGGTCATCTATTTTCTTTTTTCTTTTTCTTTTTTCTTTTTATAAATAAATTTTATTACTTAGGCTATATTTTTACAAAACTTCCGCAATAAAATTGATTGTTCATTTGCTTCTTTTGGTCATTTACTCTCCGATGCTAAACATTCTATGGATGCCTTTCGCTTTATTTCTTTTTCTAGTACTCGTAAGCTAGGCAACTAACTCATAATCTAGCAAAATATGTTAGCATTTATTCAGCATGAATGGAGGATGTTCCTTCATAATTTCATTATATATTTTTGGGTGATTTTGGCTAATTTTTCTCTTAATCAAGTTCTTAGGTTTATTTCTTCACACAAAAAAAAAAAAAGTGGCAAGTTATTAGTAAATAAAAATAATTTCAATAATAAATTTAAATTGAAATCGATAACAATTTACTACATGATTTGTTGTAAAATATTATGGACTTTACTTTTTTATATTTGAAGGAAAAGCTTTTTTTTTTTTTTTTAATAGTTAGAAATACTATAAGTTATAATTATTTAAGTTGTCAACTTGAATGATGTAGGGGCCTTTTTTGTGCTGTGCTTTGGGCTGGGTTACCTCCTGCGGTGATCGGTCCGGGTATTCTGAGTAGGAGAGTTAAGACCGACCCAACTGCAACTCACTTTGGGCCGGCTTGTGCTCAAACTTAGCCTCGTCTGTCAGGAGAATACTTATGGCAGGCAAAGTTGTTTTTTAATAAGTCACGGCAGGCAGATATAATAACAAAAGAAAAACAAGATATAGTGATCTTTTCTTAGTGGAAAATAACCAAGCAATCTCTATTTTTATGATAATCACAGTAATGATAATAGCTTTACAAAAGAGGTGAAAGAGTAAATGATAATATGAATTAATCAAAGAAATAATATCAAGTTAAGTTTGAGTCCGTAGTGGCAAAGACCAAAGAGGAAGAACGCTTCCTCTCAATGAAACTAATCTCCCAGGAAAATATCCTATCGTGGGGATTAATGAATTTGAGAGAATCAAACCTAAATGATTAGTGCTCAAAGGAATCATTATTGTTTAATCGTCTTCAAGAGAGTGGGATTTCGAGGGAGAGAGAAGGGAACCGACCTACTAGTGCATGCCTATTATACTTTTTCTTTTTGTTTTCTGTTTTCTCTCTTATCTTTTCTTCTTTCTTTTCTTTTTCTTTTGTTTTCTTTTTACTTCCTAATACCTCTGTTCTTCGATCATTTTTACAAAGGCACGGCAAAGGTCCTTTTATAGGGCCCACCATGACCAGATTTTACCACTTTACCCCCTTAACCACCTTTGTCTGGTCTAGGTGTACTTCCCGACCACCCAGAGGCTCGTCTGTGTACCACTTACCCTCGCCAGACAAAGACATGTTTGTGTTGTTTGTTAGTCCGTCGTGACATCCTCTCCTGCCATGGCGTAAATGCTTTCTCTCTCTCCATGACATGCACCCAACGGTTCCCCCCTCAACGTTGCCTCTTTTAGGTGGTTTGTCATCCCAGCAGGACGTACCTCCTAAAAGGACTTGGGTAAGAACCACAAAATAGATCTTTTCCCCTTTCCCCACCACCAGACCACACCCCCTTACCTCTTACCTCTGACCCATGGCCCCACCACGTCCCATATTGGCTGGGTACAGGCTGGTGGTGCCTGGGCCTTGCGTGTGCCTTCCTGTTATGTATGTTCAAAATCTGCCAGCTGCTCATGCGTTTGCCACAATCTGAAACTTTGTTTGCATAGTCTGCTACGCTTCTCTGTTCTTTTACGTGGGCCATTTGCATAATTCACTGTTCCCTCTAAAGGTTGGACTTTACGTGGTACTGGGCTTTTTATTTCTTTCAGCCCACTTCTTAATTACCCTGGCTTCCTACCAGATTACTTGGCATTTCCTGTCGTGGCGATTTGCTCCTGCTGGGCCTCTTTTCAGGCCTGTCGTTCCATTCTTTCCCCCAGTGGCTCAATATGGCCACTAGTGTTCTTACTTATGGGTTCTAGTGTCCCTTTTGTTTTCCCTTGGGCCTGCGGCCCATTTACTTCCTTTGGACTTCCTCAGCCCACTCACTAACTCTGCATTCTCATGGGCTTTTATTAACTTGATTGGGCTTCCCCGACCCAATTTTCTTATTCTCATCCTTGGGGTTCATGGGCTTACCATCAACCCCTACTTTCTTTGTTTACATTGCCTTAGACCTGCCGCGGCCCATTCTCACTTTTTCATACCATATACTGCCCATGGTTGCCATTTCTCTCTTTATGGGCCTTTTGGGCCCATTTGCTTCCTCAAGACCCATTTATTCATGTTATGGGCCTGTAATCCATTATTCCTGCCACTTGGGCTTAATAGTTTTATTCTATGCTTGCCACTTCTATTTACTGCCTACGTTGCTGAGTTGGGCTTGTTTTAGAAAAATGACCCTCAACAAATGAAAAGTTTGAAGATATATTCTCTCTATATGTGTGAAGCCTGTTACATTATCCATAAGCTTATCTTTGTACTTCTTCTTAATGCAATGAATAGGAAAATTGCCTGTGAATACAGCAACAGTCTTACAGATTCTGTGAGATGATTCATATCTATATATTGCTTGATAACCCTTTGAATTTGCAAAATTGTTCATATTTTTCAATTTATTAGCTATTTAACTCATAACTCGACAAAAAGAAAAAAAAAAGTACAACAATTAGAAACATGGTATTCTATGAGAAGTAATCCTTAATGGATGTTATTAGTCACTCTAGTGCCTTGCGGAAGAAAAGTTGTCATTGTGTTGAGCATCCATGGACTTTTTTCCATGATAAAAATCAGAAAATAACCAAAAAAAAAAGAGGGTTGTTAGAATGAAGTTAGGGCCTGATCAGTGAGATGCCTCTTACTAACATTGTATTGTAATTTCTGATCTGTGCAATTCTCACCATTTACTAAATATGAGTATTTTAGAGGTTTGTTAGTTGTAGGGGCCTTTTTTATGTTATGGGTTGGGTTGGGCTGCCTCCTGCGGTGATGGGCCCGAGTATTCTGAGTAGGAGAGTTGAGACCGGCCCACCTGTAACTCACTTTGGGCCGGCTTGTGCGCAAACTAGACCTCGTCTGCCAGGAGTGCACTTATGGCAGGCAGAGCTGTTTCAAATAGGTTACGACAGGCAGATATAATAACAACAGAGAAAACAGAATTCAGTGACCTCTTCTTAATGGAAAAATGACCAAGTAATCTTTATTTTATGACAATCACAGTAATAGCAATGGCTTTTACAAGAGGAATAAAAGATTAAGCGATAATATGACTTAATCGAAAAATAAATGTCAAGTCAAGTTTGGGTCCGTGAGGACAAAGACTAAAGAGGAAGAACGCCTCCTCTCAATGAAACTAATCTCCTAGGAAAAAGATCTTGCCGTGGGGATTAATGACTTTGAGAGAACCGGACCTAAATGGTTAGTGCCCAAAGGAATCTCTTTTGTTTTCTTCTCTTAAAGAAGGTAGGATTTCGAGGGGGAGAAGGAAATCGACCTACTAGTGCATGCCCATTGTATTATCTCTCTCTGTTTTCTTATATTTTTCTTTCCTTTGTTTTTCCTATTGTTTTCTTTTTGTTTCGTAATACCCCTGTTTTTCGATCCCCTCTACAGGGCACGGCAAGAGTCCTTTTATAGGGCCTGCCATGACTGGATTTTACCACCTTACCCCTTAACTGCCTTTATCTGGTCTGAGCATACTTGCTGACCACCAAGGAGTTCATCTATACACTTACCCTCACAAGACGGAGACAGGTTTGTTTTGTTTTGTTAGTCTGTCATGGCATTCTTTCCTACCACGGTGTAAATGCTTCTCTCTCCTTCCCTCATGGCATGCACCTAATAGTCCCCCCCTCAACCTTGTCTCTTTTGGATGGTCTATCATCCCAGCAGGATGTACCTCCCAAAAAGGCTTGGGCAGGAGCCGTAGAATAGGTCTTTTTCCCTCTCCCCACCACCAAACCACACCCCCCTTACCTCTTACCTCTGACCCATTACCCTACCACGTCCCATATTGGCTGGGTACAAGTTGGTGATGCTTGGGACTTGCGCGTGCTTTCTTGTCATGTATGTTCAAAATCTGTCTGCTACTCATGCGTTTGCCGTGGTCTGAAGCTTTGCTTGCACAGTCTGCCACACCTCTTCTTTCTTTTATGTGAGCTGTTTTAGAATTCACTGTTCCTTTATGGGCTAGGCTTCATTTTGATGCTGGGTTTTACATTTCTCTTAACCCGTTTCTTGAGATCATTCCTGTTGTAATAACTTAGTCCTGCTAGTTCTTCTTTTGGACCTGCCGTTTACTCTCTTCCCCAAATGGTTTTGCATGGCCATGGGCTTTCTTACTTAGGGGCTCCTGTGTCCCCTTTGTTTTCCCTTGGGCATCCTCAGCCCATTTACTCGTTTTGGGCTTCCTCAGCCCTTTTTCTCACTTTGTGTTCCCATGGGCTTTTACTTACTTCATTGGGCTTCCCCAGCCCAATTACTTCATACTCATCCTTGGGGTTTGTGGGCTTGCCAACAATCCCCTACTCTCTTTACTTACATTACTTTGAGCCTGCCGTGACCCATTCTTTCTTTTTCACATCATACCCTGCCCATGGGTTTATTATTCTTTCTTTCCGGGTTTTTTGAGCCATTTTGCTTCCTCAAGACCCATTTATTCATCTTATGGACCTGTGACTCATTATTCCTGCCGCTTGGGCTTAATGGTTTTATTCTATACTTGTCACTTCTATTTGCTACCTATATTGCTAGATTGGGCCTCCTTCCTTTTTTGTGTTTTACAAAAATGACCCTCAACATTAGTTTTGACCATATATTATTTATGTAATTATGTTAGTGAAGGCTATAGCTTTTGTGCTCAATACAGGTAAGGTTCATCTGCTATCAGTGAATATTACGTGCGATATCTAAAGCTTATAACTTGTTTGGATGGATGGCGAGTAGAGGGGAGTAGAGTAGAGAAAGGGAGAGTAAGTTAAATTACCTTATTTGGATATTTTTAAGGGAGGAGAGGGAGGTTTTAGGAGGGGTTTGGAAGGGTTCTAACTACTTCTAACTCTTTATTTTTAATTCCCCCAAATTGAAGAGATTTGGAATGAGAGTAGAGCATAGAAATACTTGACCAAAAGAATTACCAAATCTACCCTTACCATATTAACAAAATTACAAGCTATGAAAATGCTAATTATTCCCCTCCCCCTTACTTAATTTTAAAAATATCCAAACAAGGTAGAGGATAACCATTTCGCTCTACTCTTCTTTCCACTACTCTCCTCCCCCTCTACTCCCCTCTACTCTCCCCTCTCTCCAGATTTCCAATCATAGCATTAGAGTTGGTTCTTGTAACCTCTGGCGCAACTCTCTTACTTGGGACAAAAGTACATCTTTTTTTTTTTTTAAGATAAAGGAGATTTTAGTTTTGATGTTTAATTGGTGGTGGAAAAGTAGAAAGATGGAAAACTCTTTTGTTTGGTAAAGAATAAAAACGAGATGATGAAAAGAGAAATTAGATATTAAAAAAATGAACAAACTAAAAAAAAAAAAAAAAAAAAAAACTAGAAAAAAGAAAGAAAAAAAAAAAAAAAAACCAAAGCAGATGATAACCAAAAAAAAAAAAAGCCAAAGGAAAAAAGACAACCATGTGAATGTTGCACAAGGTCATTTTGGTCTGCCCATGCGAGAACTTTTTGTTCCCAATTTTATTTCCAGATTTCTCTTGTTTTGGGAAGAAAACATTTTAGTGAGTATAGGAAGAAAACACTTTGACTCTACTAGTTTTCTCTCTTAAAATCATAATCAAACACCCACACAAATCATTCTCTCCCCCTCATCTCTTAAAAGGAAACAATATATTAAAAGATTCATTTAACAAATATTCTAAAAGCATTTAATAATAGCTTTAACTGACATGCAATAAAAAATACATAATAGGTCCCACTATGCGTAGGAGAACATAAAAGATAAGAGGTTAGAAATGACGTTTATGATGAATTTATTTTTAGAGCATTCATATCAGTCTATCTAAATTTTTTATTTTATTTTAGTATAAGAACTTAATTTTTCTATTTTACACAAACACTTTTCAAAACTACCTACATTTATCTCTTTTACACTACATTTCATTAAAAAAAAAAAAATCAATTTTTAATTATTATCTTAAATCATATCTCTCTCTTCCTTACCAAAGACTACAACCCCATCACTGCAAACACACTGCCCCCTTCAACTGGAATTTCCAGCAAGTTGAAACCAAATAGGAAGAAAAAACCCAGTCAAAGTAACACCATAACAAAACATCATAATCCAAAGTTTTCTAAAAAATCAAAATTAAATTCCTTAGATAATAAACAGAAACTAGAATCTTCTTCTCAGCAAACTCAGAAACTTCTCAAATATCAAATACCCATACCCAAAACAAATACCCACTGATGGGGTAGCAAAAATGGTCGTCTCCTATTCGTCCAGAAGGGTCGTCCAATGATATGCAGTTTGCCTGGCAACTACGCTCTCTTATTCGTCCAGACCTCTCTTCCTTGAGGGGTCGACCAATTGCGCAAGCCCCGTTATCAAGTATAGAGGGTCGTCCACGGATGAATCACTTGGACGACCAAAGAACAGCATGATAAAGGGTCGTCCATAGGAATTGCACATGGACGACCACATGATACTTAGCAAATTCAGGAGTGGTTCACCAACCCGTGTTCATCGCCGCCAATTTCTCCCAAGTGTGTAACTTCCAGCAGCGGTTATGATCTCTATAGCCGTTGAAGAAGTTACGTTCGGGTTCCACAAATCTGGGGGAAGTTATTGAACCAGTAACCGCCCCAGAGTATCCTATATAAGGACCGGTCCGAATTATGTGAAGGTATGATATTCTGAGATCTTTACTTACAATACAGTTAGAACTTCATATGAGAGAAGACACTAACTTCACCATCGGAGGACATTTGGCCGGTCCACCCCGGTCATCCTTTGATTTCCTTCTTCTTTTACAGGCCTCTGCAAGCGCCGCAGCCCACCGAAGCCGAAGTGTTCAACCAAACTGATTTCACTCACCATCAGTTTGGCGCCGTCTGTGGGGAAGACTGATCGTAAACTGTTTTGCGATTTGGCTTTCTGAGAAAAAGGTTGAATGTTTCGGACTAGGTCGAGGGCTACAAGCCCAGGCCATCAGGGAAGCAGAGATGCTTCAAGTAACCCCCATCGCGATCGCCAGTCAGCGCCTGTCATGCAGTCGCCTTCCATCCAACACATGCAATCTATGGCGGCCGCGATGGCAGAGTTAACTCGCCAAAATCAAGAATTGACTAGGGAGATGGAGCGGCAGGGCCGTGAAGGACAGGCTGAAAGACAGTCCCAAAGTCAAGAAGTTAGAGGAGGAAATGCTGAGCCTGAGGCTCAGTCAAGAGGCACCACGTCACGAAGGGTGCCACATTTGGAGAAGGAAATGGATCAAATGAGGAAGGTTATGGACGAGATGAGGGAAAACATGAGAAGAGCAAATCCCGTTGAGGATTTGGTTCACCGGACAGATTCCCCTTTCACGGCTTCCATCAATGGGCATCCCTTGCCACCGAAGTTCAAAATGCCTTCCCTAGATTCATATGATGGAGCACGTGATCCTTTTGACCACATTGCTACTTTCAAGACCACAATGCATCTTCAAGGGGTTCCAGACGAGATTATGTGCAGAGCCTTCCCTACCACCCTGAAGGGACCAGCGCGAGTATGGTTCAGCAAAATAGCCCCAAATTCTGTAAGTTCTTTCGAGGAGTTAAGCAAATTATTTGTCAATAATTTCATTGGGGGACAGAGACACAAACGTTCCTTGTCCAGTTTGCTGACCATAGAGCAAGGAGAGAACGAGAGCCTGCGTTCCTTCATCACACGTTTCAACAGGGAAGCCTTGACAGTAGACGAGGTGGACGACAAGCTCCTTTTAGCAGCCTTCCATAATGGGGTTAATTCAGACTTATTCATTCACAAGTTGTATGAAAAAGAGCCCTAATCCATGGCTGAACTCGTCCATTCAGCCCAAAACTTTATGAACGCGGAAGACGCCATCATAGCTAAGAAGAGGAAGAGGGCTGAGAGAATGGAGGGCAACCCCCCGCGTCATCCTGACCAAGGGCCTCGTCCAAAGAAGGGACGAACGGAAGACAAGAAGGATCGAGATAGGGATAACAGGAAGGCAGGCCCATCAGCAAGGAATCAGAATTACACACCCTTGAATGCCCCACTTGATCAAGTGCTTATGCAAATCAAGGATGATCCTTCCTTGAAGTGGCCGGAAAAGATGAAGGGAGATCCTAACAAGCGCAATAAGAATAAATATTGTCGCTTCCACAGGGATCACGGGCATGACACGGACGAGTGTTATGACTTGAAGCAGCAGATCGAGAATCTCATTAGACAAGGAAAGTTGAGGCATTTCGTTGGAAGGGATCATAAAGATGAAAAACTGAAAGCGAAGATGGAAGAGTCATTGCGGCCCCCACTAGGAGAAATAAGAGTTATCATTGGAGGGACTTCTGAAGGACAATCCTCTAGATCAAAGAAGACGTATCTTAAAGTGGTGCAAAATGTCCAACTTTCTGGACGATCATCGAGGATGAGGGGGGCAGACGAGCCAACCATTTCTTTCACAGATGAAGAAGCTGAAAGAATTCATCATCCACATGACGATGCAATTGTCATTACCCTACTGATAGCAAACTACAGAACTAGGAGGGTGTTGGTGGATAATGGAAGTTCAGCGGATATATTATATTATCCTGCCTTTCAGCAAATGAAGCTTGGACGAGATCAGCTTCGTCCAGCAGGCTCACCACTGATAGGATTCGGAGGAATGAAAGTGCAGCCCGTAGGTACTATTGCCTTGCCTGTAGTGGTAGGGTCATACCCTCAGCAGATAACTAAGGAAGTAAATTTCCTTGTGGTGGATTGTTCGTCCTCATATAATGCCATTATTGGAAGACCAACTTTGAACAGTTGGAAGGCAGTAACTTCCACCTACCATCTATCAGTTAAATTCCCTACGGAATGCGGAATTGGACAAGCACAAGGAGATCAATTGGCAGCCAGGGAGTGTTACCTAGCCATGTTGGCTATGGATGAGCAGATGCATACTATGAATATAGAAGAAAGGAAACTTGTTGCAGAACCAACTGAAGTATTGGAAGATGTCTTGTTACAAGAAAATGACCCGGAGAAATTCACTAGAATTGGAACAAGTATGAAGGAGAAGGCGAAAGAAGACCTCGTCCAGTTTCTAAAGAAGAATGCCGATGTTTTTGCATGGAGTCATGACGACATGCCTGGTATTGATCCAGATGTAATTACTCATCGACTGAACGTGTCCCCCTCTTCTAGGCCCATTCGTCAAAAGAAGAGGGTATTCGCCCCTGAACGAGAGAAGGCTATCAAGGAAGAGGTTCAAAAACTGACCACGGCACAGTTCATCGGAGAAGTCTATTACCCGGATTGGTTGGCAAATGTAGTGATGGTAAAAAAAGCAAATGGCAAGTGGAGGATGTGTGTTGACTTCACTGACCTAAATAAGGTCTGTCCTAAGGATAGTTATCCCTTGCCTCGTATAGATCAATTGGTTGATTCTACCGCTGGCCATCAACTGTTGAGTTTCATGGATGCCTTCTCAGGATATAATCAGATAAAGATGGACGAGGCAGATCAAGAAAAGACATCTTTTATTACTAGTCAAGGTTTATTTTGCTACAAGGTGATGCCCTTCGGTCTGAAGAACGCAGGGGCAACTTATCAAAGACTGGTGAATCACATGTTTCGTCCACAGATAGGGCGGAATGTAGAGGTGTACGTGGATGATATGCTTGTGAAGAGGTTAGACGAAGGAAGCCACTTGGACGATCTTCAGGAAGCTTTTGAAACACTTAGGCGATACAAGATGAAATTGAACCCAAGTAAATGCGCCTTTGGAGTATCTTCAGAAAAGTTTTTAGGATTCATGGTTTCAGAGAGAGGAATTGAAGCAAATCCAGACAAGATCCAAGCCATATTAGACATGGAGCCACCGAAGAACATCAAGGAAGTCCAATCCCTAACAGGACGAGTTGCAGCACTAAACAGATTTGTCTCAAGAGCCACTGATAAGTGTTTACCCTTTTTTAAGATTCTAAGGAAGGCATTTGAGTGGATGGACGAATGTCAAAAAGCCTTCCAGGACCTAAAGCATTATCTCGCCACGGCCCCTTTGCTAAGTCCGTCCGTGCCAGAAGAAGAGCTATATTTATACTTAGCAGTGTCCCCACACGCCGTGAGTTCAGCGTTGGTCAGGGAGGAAGAAAAGGTACAGAAGCCTGTGTATTACACTAGCCGGGCACTGAGAGGAGCAGAAGGAAGGTACCCACTGATAGAGAAGTTAGCCTTCGCGCTAATAACAGCTTCTAGGAAGTTAAGACATTACTTCCAAGGTCATGTCATCGTTGTCATGACGGATCATCCACTCAAGAAGGCAATGAGTAAACTTGAAGCTGCAGGACGACTAATTCAATGGGCAATTGAGCTCGGTGAGTTCGATATTCGGTACCAACCGAGAAATACGATAAAAGCTCAAGCCCTAGCAGATTTCATCGCAGAATTTACTCCGAGTTATGAGGACTTGGATGACAAAGAAGGCAATAAAAGATGGGTCGTCCATGTAGATGGATCATCTACGCTGTATGCAGGAGGTATAGGAGTGGTTTTACAATCACCAGAAGGAGATAAATTGAATCACAAGGTTCGCTTGCAGTATCAAACAACTAACAATGAAGCAGAGTATGAAGCCCTTCTTAAAGGGTTGGAGTTAGCTAAATCTGTAGAGGCAGACTCTGTACTAGTCCTGGGAGATTCACAGTTGGTTATAGGCCAAGTAAATGGAACATGTGAAGCCAAGGAAGATCGAATGAAGAGGTATCTGAAGAAGGTGTTACGCCTTATGAAGAAATTCAGAGAAGCTAATTTCGTGCAGATCCCGAGGGAAGAGAACATGGAAGCAGACACTCTAGCGAAGGAAGCCTCCGCCAATGAAGCAATGGACAAATTAGATGAAATACAGTACATGCCGAGCATAGACCTTCCAGAAGTATTGCACATAGAAGGTGAAGAGAATTGGATGACCCCAATAGTCCCATACCTGAAGGATGGAAGGCTTCCAGAAGGGAAGGACGAAGCCAGGAAGCTAAGAGTTAAATCAGCCAGATACATCCTTATAGACGAGATTTTATACAAAAGAGGTTTTTCACAACCATATCTGAGGTGCTTGGCTCCAGACGAAGCGAACTACGTACTGAGGGAAGTTCATGAAGGAGCATGTGGAAATCACTCAGGAGCCAGATCACTCGTCCACAAGGCCATCCGTGCAGGGTACTACTGGCCAACCATCCAAGCTGATGCTAAGGCATATGTAAGAGTATGTGATCAATGTCAACGATTCAGCAATATTCCTAGACTGCCTTCAGAATACCTCACCCCAATGATGGCCCCTTGGCCTTTTGCACAGTGGGGTTTGGATATTTTAGGCCCCTTCCCAACTGGAACCAGACAGATGAAGTTTTTGGTAGTGGGAATAGACTACTTCACTAAATGGGTGGAAGCTGAGCCCTTAGTGAAAATTACACAACAAAATGTCAAAAATTTCATCTGGAAGGACATTGTATGCAGATTTGGTGTGCCAAGAGTGCTTGTATCTGACAATGGACGACAGTTTGACAACACCCCCTTCAGAGAATTTTGTGAACAGCTTGGAATCAAAAATCACTATTCCTCACCCTCCCACCCGCAAGCTAACGGACAAGCAGAAGTAGCAAACCGATCCTTGTTGAAAATCATCAAGACTCGGCTTGAAGGGGTAAAGGGAGTATGGCCGGATGAATTACCAGGTGTTTTGTGGGCTTACAGGACGACAGCGAGGACTCCCACAGGAGAGACTCCTTTCAAATTGGCTTATGGGAGCGAAGCGGTCATACCTGCAGAAGTGCATATGGCCAGCCATAGAGTGCTGAAGTATCAGGATGAGGAAAACGACGAACAGCTTCGTCTTAACCTCAATCTCATAGACGAGGTAAGAATAGACGTGGAGCAAAGAACAACAAGGTACAAGAATCTCATGGCGAAGCGGCATGATGCTATGGTGAAACCCAGGCGCTTCAGTGTTGGGGATCTCGTCCTTAAAAGGGTCTCTTTGGCCACCAAAAACCCAGCCCATGGGAAGCTAGGACCAAACTGGGAAGGACCTTACAGAGTTATCAACTCTAAGAGACAAGGATCCTACTATTTAGAAGCCCTGGATGGACGAAGGTTAGAGCACCCGTGGAATGTTGAACACCTAAGGAGGTACTATCAATGAAAGGTGATCACGGACGAGTCTTGGCATGGACGAGACCTTTGGAAGTTTAAAGTAACGCTTAATATTATTTTCCAGTATTTGTTTATTACTATTGTGTTTCTAAGTGTATAAGTATTTTATGCTGCTCATGGACGAATTTGTGTCTATTATGTGTTTTTAATTCCCTAAAAGCACAAGCTCTTAAGCATGTGCCATGATTGTGGACGAATGATTACATAGTATGGATTTCTGAATATACATATGGTGTGTTTTAAGTATGTATGGTTGTATGGGAATCCTTTATTTTCTATGATTCAAAATGGTCCACGGAAGGCGAATCGCCAAAGACGAGTAAAATCCTTGGACGCAAGGAAGTATCGTCTAAAAGCTTCCAAGGAAGTATTGTCTAGAAGCTTTCCTTGGAACAAGGATAAAGCAATAAAAATGAAGATATGTCCGTCTAAGTTTTAGGCAGGACGAACACGAAGTATAATCGTCTACACCATGGACGAACAATGTGCGTGTTAAAACACCGTAAGCCCATAGACGAATCTAACCAACATAACAATCCAGCCCATGGACGAGAATTTGTTGGAAAAAATTTATTGTTAAGGACGAATAAATAATCGTCCTAAATTTGGGTAACGAATTTAAATCTGGCAAAAGGACATTGATCATGGACGAATATTACTCGATGAACATTTCATAATGTTATACATGAAGGAACTCGTCCATATGTTCAAGACGAGATGAACAAGGAAAATCATACAGCAACTAAAACTGGTATGGACGAAGAAATTGAAATTTTGTTCACAAGAAACATTCAAGCACAAGGAACAATGAAGAGTAAAAACATTCATATAGGATTCATAGGGTGGACGACCACCGTCCCAAAACCCTTAAAGAGTAATGAGTGCATGTTCATAAAACTCGTCCATAAACTTGGACGAAGAAATTGTACTTGAATAGATTTAAAAAAAAAAAAAAAAAAAAAGGTAAAAAGTAAAAGCCCAAAACACTAGGGCACTTTAAACAATGAATGTAAAAGCTCTGGATGAGTTTAATTTGCTGGGTTCTTTGGATCGTCCTGGTCCACCTCGTTAGTGGCATCGTCTTCCACATTCACATCCTCAGAACCCGTCACAAGCAAGGAACTTTCTGTGGCTTGAGGAATCTTGAAGGCATCAAAGTCCAAGTCAGGGAATGCGTCCTTGGCATCAGCACGGAAGTCCTCATACCCAGCAGCGTAATGACTGTCTAGACGATTCTTGTATTCGCTAGACTTCTTGAAAGCTGATATGGCTTCTTCACGTGCCTTCTCCAAGGACGAGTTATACTCTGAGACTTGTCCCTCCAAGTAGGCGATGCGAGTATCTTTTTCAACAGCATCTGCCTTAAGTTCCTCAACCTCGTCCTTCAATCTCGTCTCAGTTCCTAGCAAGCGATTGATTTCCTCCATCAGCCTGATTACCTCCCCCTTTTTTAACAAGACCTCGTTGCCCAACTCTTTGGCCTTCTCGTTTGCCGTCTTGGCCTCCTCAGCTAGTTCCTTAGCCTGGCACGTCGCTGTATAGAACTTTGACATAGCCTGTTTGCATGGACGAATAAGAGTTAGCCAGATATATATATATATATTAAAAAAAAAAAAGAGAAAAAGAAGAGAGCAAGGACGAGTTAAAGCCCACCTTAAAGAGGTCGTGGATGCCAGAGCGTTCAAATTCTTTCACTGACATGTTGTAACATTCATTAACCTCATTGTCAGTAACGATCCCTTTGAACGTCCTCCACGCATACCCCTCGTCCAGAACTAAGTTGGAAGGACGATCTGATGGCTCTGTTGGATGAGGCTTCCTAGAAGTCTTGATAGAAGGTGCAGGGTCAGTCTGAACAGGATGTACTGTTTGGACGGGCTCCACTTCGGTAGGAGACTCGTCCAAATTCACCGTGGATGGAGGAGTGAATTTGGGGACCTTGGGAAGAGGGGTTTGACTGGTTTTGGATTTTTTGGGACCTCGACGACTGGGAAGGGCGTCCAGGTCCACAGAACTTGAAATCTTCTTGGATTTCCTCTTCCCAAGCTGGACGGTAGCCTTCTGGACGATTGGAGGTGGAGCATCCTCGTCCCCACTAGTTACTGTTTTGTCCTTGTTTTCTCTCATTGTCATTATTCCTATGACGAGGAAAATCAGTTAAAAAAAAAAAAAAAAAAGAAGAAAGAGAATCGAAATAAGTATTGTGGAGTGGACGATACTTACTTCGTCGAGTGGTCTCCTCGTGACTCAAATTTTCAGGAGTAGGTTCTGGGCCAAGTCCCCACGTAGCCAAACTACTGAAAGTGACCAAATCGTGGAAAGTCCTTCTAGGGAAGGCACGTACTTGGTCAATACGATCTAAAAAAACCCTGTCCAAATGTGGACGAGTAACAGCTGCACCAATAAAAGAAAAATGGTTAGACGATTGACAGTAGGAAAAAGTGTAAGAAAGTGAAGTAACATGGAAAGAAAACATACCCTCAGGACGAAGACGACCTATGGGGCTGGTAAAAGGAGGGAAGGGGGCTTTACTAACTTCTGTTGGGTCCCCAGCCCAATTTCCAGAAATGATAAAAAATTCTTGTTTCCAGAGCCTATCAGACGAGCTACGGCCCTTTATTAAACTATACTGAGAGCCTCTGGACGAGAACTGGTAAAAACCAGCTGATTGTTTTATTTCTGAGGGCTTATAACAGTAGAGGAACTCGTCCACTGTTATAGGACGATCCCCTTCCAGTGCCTCACGCCATAACACTTGCATGGCAACTATCGTCCTCCAACCGTTGGGATTAAGCTGGTTGGGACCAATACCTAGCCTATGAAGGAGACCTCTACAAAATGAATTTAGGGGAAACCTAAGACCAGCTAAGAGATAAGACGAGTATACCCCCAGACCCGAAGAAGGTGAACAACACCATTCTCCTTCCCTGGGTAGACGAGGTCCAAATTCGATAGGAATTTGGTATCTATCTACTAATGTTTTTAACTTAGGAGCGTCTAAGATGGACACAATCTCAGGTGCACAGCTATATATAATATTTTCCTCTTCCTCCTCCTCGTCCTGAGAAGGGCTAGGTGGCGCTCTGGACGAGCTAGCCCCAGTTCCAGAGGCCATCCTGCATTGCATCTCCTGAAATTCTTCTAGGGAAATGCCAGGAACCCCGGACGAATACTGCTCGTCCGAGGAACTGCTACTAAAGCTAGTGCTACCCTCCCCACTCTCATAACTTCCAGACGAGATGTCCTGATATTCGTCTATCTCTCTCTCTATGCTACTAGACGAAGACATAACTAAAATAAAGATCAAAATGAAAACCTAAAGGAAGAGGAAGTACCTGAGAACTAAGACGAATGCTAGACGACAGTCTCGAACGAGGTAGCAGAAGGAAGTTTTTGAGAAAGGTGAGGGGGCAGGAAAGAGAATATACCTATTTATAGGGCCCAGAGGTAGGGTCAGCGAAGCGACACCATCCACTAAGAAAACGACACGTGGCAATCGCGTGGAAAAATGTAATCGATTTAATTCCTCTACGAGTTAAATCATGACACGTGGCTGTATAAAAGGGATAAAATCCCAATAATATCCTTGGACGACACCCTAGACAAGGGGGCAACTGATGGGGTAGCAAAAATGGCCGTCTCCTATTCGTCCAGAAGGGTCGTCCAATGATATGCAGTTTGCCTAGCAACTACGCTCTCTTATTCGTCCAGACCTCTCTTCCTTGAGGGGTCAACCAATTGCGCAAGCCCCGTTATCAAGTATAGAGGGTCGTCCACGGATGAATCACTTGGACGACCAAAGAACAGCATGATAAAGGGTCGTCCATAGGAATTGCACATGGACGACCACATGATACTTAGCAAATTCAGGAGTGGTTCACCAACCCGTGTTCATTGCCGCCAATTTCTCCCAAGTGTGTAACTTCCAGCAGCGGTTATGATCTCTATAGCCGTTGAAGAAGTTACGTTCGGGTTCCACAAATCTGGGGGAAGTTATTGAACCAGTAACCGCCCCAGAGTATCCTATATAAGGACCGGTCCGAATTATGTGAAGGTATGATATTCTGAGATCTTTACTTACAATACAGTTAGAACTTCATACGAGAGAAGACACTAACTTCACCATCGGAGGACATTTGGCCGGTCCACCCCGGTCATCCTTTGATTTCCTTCTTCTTTTACAGGCCTCTGCAAGCGCCGCAGCCCACCGAAGCCGAAGTGTTCAACCAAACTGATTTCACTCACCATCACCCACTGCCATGGAAATTTTCTTTCAAATCAACTTTTTTCCACTCCAATCTCTCAACAAAATCTCCAAAACCTAGGTCTCAAATATCAAAACCCAACAAAATTTTCAACTTCTGCTTTTTTAGCTTCTCAAATATCAAAACCCAACTTCTGCTTTTCTAATAAACCTAAAACCCAACAAATTTCCGACAAATCTTACCCAAAACTTGCGATTTGAGACCACACCATGACAAAGAGATAAATTAGTGAGAGAAAGACCGATATCGCGAGAAGAAAAAAACATTGCCGCAATGGTGGTGGAAGTGACAGCAGGAAAGACCTTCAAGTGAGATCAGCCATGGTATGTGAGAGAGATAGATCAATTTTTTCTGGGTTGAGAATTTGAGAGAAAGAGATGAGAAATGATTAAAAAATGAAATGCAAAGCTATAGTAACTATGTATATTTACATGGTTACTATAGCAAATGTGTATTTTTGCACATTTAGAGCAATCACATTGATGGTGTTAAATTGCTAAAAAGTTGCTACCTGCTTTTAATATATTTTTTTTCTCATCATTCAACCTCTCTCTCTCTCTCTCTCTCTCTCTCTCTTTCTCTCTCTCTCTCTCTCGTCGTGGGTTGCTATGACCAAGGGATATAAACTCAAGAGACTAGTTGTTGCCTTTAGCATGGCATAAGGGTAAATAGAAGAGCTCTCCCCTAGATGTATTGCTAATAGAACTCAAGAGACTACTATGACCAACGAATGCAATGCCAATTAAAATCCTACTAAATGTCAAAGGAAAAGTCATTCGTCCTTGGATTTTATTAGCAATACATTTATCCTACGTCGTTGGTTTTTAGGTTGTGCAAATGGGTCGTGGGTCACAAAAATTTGGTTGATTTTAGGGTGTTGATTTGTGGGTCTTTGTGGTGGTGGATCGTTAATCGCGTTGTGGGTGTGGTAGGTCGGTGGGTCATGCTGTGGGTTATGGGTGTAGTGGATCTTTGATTTGGTTTTGGTGTGGCTGGCTTGTGGTCATGCTAGTGGTGGTGGTGGTGGTGGTAGTGGATAAGGAAAATATGTTTGAAGCCAAAAGATGTACTTTGTTTGAGACATCAAGGCTAAGGTGTCCTTTGATGTTTTATCATCAGTGTAGGGGCCTTGGGCCTCGGAGCCCATTATTTGGATATATAATGGACCTAAGGCCCAAGCCAAGGACTAAAGGCTTCCGAGAAGGGGGCAAACGCTGTCAAAATGGCCCATGTTGGCAAACGGAGAAGTCAGTTTAGATTATGACGGCCTAAGGGGTTGCACTGAGAATAAGAGCCACCTCGGTTGACCAAGGCCGATGTCCGTAGAGATGGTCTGCTATTCGAAGGAACATCACAGAAACATTTAATTGATACGGATAAGCACTATGGGAGATTAGGACAGGGAAGGGTTCTAAAATATCTAAGGAGTAAGCTGCTACCTTTACATTAAATGCACTGCAGCTAACTCCCTGGCCGCATTAATGTGAAAGTGATACCTGAACAGTGGATTTCAGCCTTACAGCTACTACATAAAGACTTAGGGGAAGTGCTGATGAGACAAGTATTAGCACCAACCATCTGGCATGCACATGAAAGAGAGGGATGAAAGGAAAGGGAGTATAAAAAGAAGGGGAAGCAATGAGAATATAAGATCAAAAACGAAGAAAAGAAACATTGTAGCACTCTCAAACCAAAACTGTAACCACATTTAAGATCATTATACAAGAACCAATTTCCTCAGATATTGCTGAGGACATTTATTATTCATTCTACACTTGTCTATCTTCGTTCTTTCATCATCAACATATTTAACTTGTTGTTCAATTAACTAAAGCCCAGTTTTATAACCTATTTTTCTACAAATTCATTGTTTTGGGCTTTTTGGGCCTAAGTCCATTCACATTTTTGGGCTAGGAGTTCAAATCTAGTTCTTACAATCAGGGTTAGGGACCTAAGTCATAGGCCACTACAAAATGGGGTATCCATTTAGGTTCCCTAATTAATTTCAATCATGTAGTTTATTGGCCACAAGATTTTTACCAATTTTCTCTCCTAATTGTTCGATCAATGAGAAACTAATGAAAAAGAAAAAAAAAACAAAAAATAATAATAATAAAGAAGAAAAAATTCGATTCAGTAAATTTGATATCACTTAATTTGATTTCAGTAAAAAAATAAATAAACAGGTTAAATCCAAATTTTGATTACAAATCCTACTTGTATAAACAAAAAAGAAGAAGATATAATTAATTAATTACACATCCTCTTTTTCTCATAGCCAAACAAATAACATTTCACCCTTCTCCCTCACTCATACAAGGTCACACTCAAAATGCATCATCAAAAGCACCAAAACTCCAAGTAGTAGCCACCTGCTTAAGTTACACAAATCTTGCTGCCACAATCAACAACCTTATCACCATTATCAACCTGAAGTTTCCAATTTACATAAACCCCATGCTAACATAACAAAACCCAACACACAAATAAACTCATCAAGTAATACACCCCTAAATTGATTTATGCCATCTTTAGCCACCATTCAAAATTCAAAACCTACCTAAACAAGACACAACCCAACGTCACTCACTACCCTAATGAAACCAACCCAACCCAACTCACTATATATATTAGTTCATTTTCCTTATTTAAGTTTTTAGTTTTATTTATTTTAGTATCTTTAGAAATAGTTTTGATAAATTTGGAATTTTGGAATAAAATTTTGGTATATAATGTGAATTCAAATAATTTATTGAAAACAAAATAGTGTTTAAATAATTTATAAACGTCAATTTTTTAGAAGACATGAAACATGTAAGCACAAGTGCATAACCCATTGACCTAACCTAACCCAGTCCATTCCAACCTATGTGGATTGGGTAAGATGGTCTAGGAGACGATGTGATATTCTAAGGTTAAGATGGTCACTTCTCATTAGTAACCTTAAAACTTACCCTTACCTTCATGTATACGTTCATGTATTGGCCCATTTAGAACCTTGCCACAGGTCAGCCCACTCATGTAGCATTTGCATTCCATGTCATGCTTATGATTGGTCTTTGAATGATTTTGTGTGAACTTTGTTTGGTGTGCAAATAATGGGCTGTAAAAGGAAAAAATATATATAAAAGGCCCAATTTGTTTTAAGGTAGAGCTTGATCATGTGATATTGAAGGGAGCTAAAGCAGGCTTCACCAATTCCTTCACCATCATCAAAAGTTTGGAATCCAAACACAATTAGTTTTTATTTCTTAGAAGCTCAATTTCAACTAGAGAAGGACCACTAGTTCTTGCTCCCAGGTCGATCCCTACTTGGGATTCCTCCCCCTTATTTTTAATAATTTTTCTACTTATCTGAGAGAAATATATATAGTAGGGTTTATTATAGTTGACTACCCTGAGGTTTGAGGAAATACCAAGCACATCCACAACTTGTTAAAAATGGGCAACTTAATCCTTCAACACAAATGGTGTTAATGTTTGCCATTAATAACAAAGTTTTCTCAAAAAAATTTGAAACTCAAATCTGACTCTCTCTCTCTCTCTCTCTCTCTCTCTCTCTCTCTCTCTCTCTCTCTCTCTCTCTCTCTCTCTCTCTCTCTCAACTTTTTCTTTTCTTTAATTATCCAAATCTTAAAATTTTGAATAGTCCATTTATGGACCCAAAGATTCATTCTCTGAAATTTCCTCCCTTTTTCTTCTTAAAATCAACAACACAACAATGCTTTTCTTTGGTTCTTTTGCCTTAAAATAAAATTTAACAAAAAAGGTAATTACTTTGCTACTTTGCATTTGGTAGCTGAGAAAATCAAAGAGAAACGCTGAGAAATCAAAAGAAAAACCATAGAGAAAGTCTCATCTCCTCCATGTAGTGTTTGGTAGCTGAGAAAACCAAAAGAAAAAGCTCTTTAAAAAACAAACCCTTTTCTCCTCCACAAAGAAACTTAGGAAAACCCAATCACACCAGCCAAGATCCTAATACCAATGTCAACCAAACCCAAATCCAATCCCACCACTACAAGATCTCCATCATTGTTCACTGAAATAGAGATATGAGAGAGAAAGCGGATCCATCATCCATCTTCAACAAGATTCAGAAAACCAAAGGCAAAGAAAATTGAGAGAGAAAAGTGTTAGATGAGATTGAGAGAGAGAGAGAGAGAGAGAGAGAGATTTGGAGAAAACAAAAATTGAGAGAGAAAGAGAGAGTACGGTGAGATTAGGAAAATGAAAAGAGGAGAGAGAGAGGGCTGATTGTGTTGAATGATTAAATTGGCTTTTTTTAACAAGTTGTGGATGTGTTTGGTATTTCCTCAAACCTCAAAGTAGTTTATTGTAATTTACCCTATATAATAATCCCTGCATTATTTGGCCCTTGATATGTTTTTTCAAACCAAAACAGTCATCCATGTTATGAACGTGGCCACAATGGAATCAATGATATTTGTCCCACGACCTTTTCTCTACTGGTGTATGCAACTTGTGGGTCACTTGAGATTGTCAGGTCATCTTGGATCTGCATCAATACTCAATGAGCGCATTAAATTGAATGTAGCAAGTGAAACGGCTAGCCCAACCTCTCTTCAATTGTGGATTAAGAATGTCTTCAACTTCTTTATACTTTGATCTAGAGCTCAACCTCTCAAGCTCTAGGTCTTGTCCTATCTCTTCTTGTTCTACCAGCTTCATTTCTAGTCAATCTTGATCCCTTCGACCATTCATGACATCCTCAAAGTTTGTGTGTTTTTGAGCTCACAAAATCAACTCGAGAGGTGCTTTTGACCTGGAGAACAAAAGTCGAAGGGCCACAACCTTGCCAGGAAGGCAACTATTGCCACTTTTTTGTCAACCTCGTTTACTTGTAAAATCTCTATTAAAATATAAATATTATGCATATAATATTTTCATAACAAATTTTTTGTAATAAATTATTATTGGTTATAACTTAAAATCACTATTTGCCTACCATCCGTAACAATAACTATACATAACAACTTATGTTAGAGTGTTTTGAATTTTTTTATTTATTTATTTTTATTTAAAGAACAAGTGTTGTGTATAATATCCGTCGCTCTTTTTTCATCATAACCCCTCCCTAGTCTCTAATGATTATAGCCAAGGGAAAGACCAACGATATTTGACGTGGACGGCCTTGATGCACCTTGAGCTTTCACCGGAGGCTCCAATACCGCCCGTAGACTAAAGAAGACGCAATCTGACCATGTACGGACGTGGGCAAGAAATTCATGCTGACGTGGGACCACACCATATATAAACCCTTCCTTGAGATCCTCCACACGCACGCCCCAACTTCCATAACCGTTCTCTCTCTCTCTCAAAATTCAGAGAACTAAATTACCAAAACTGAATCCTCACTAAAAAAAAAAAAAGCTCAATCGGAATACAAAAATTCAAAAAAACCATTCACAATGAAAGTAGCACTGAGCAGAGCGAAGCGAAAGCTAGAAACAAAACCAGCAACGCTCATCAAGAAGAAGCTCCGCTCGGAGCTACCTCGCCGGAGACGATCACAGATCTCTCCGATTCTATATTCGTCTCTGAATTTAACTCTTCCTGGTAAGAATTCTGGTTTCTCTGCTTTTCCGGTGGACTCTAGCTCTTGCTCCTACTTCGGCAGCGAAGTTTCATGCGATTCGAGCAGAGTCTCCGTTGGATCGGAGAACAAGCCGAGTTCGAACTTGAGGAAGAGAAATCTCGGTGGTATTGAAGGCTCTGGAGCTGTGGTTAAGGCCAATGCACCGGTTCGTAGAGTTACCAGATCGTATTACAGAAGGAAGGAAAATGAAGGTAAAGTCGGTGAAGCGGAGGTGTCTGAGTCGTCGTGTGTGGAATCGAATTCTGAAGTTGATGCTGGAGTTTTCGTGGAGAGAAGCTCCAAGTTGAAGAGCAGAAGTGGAAAACTAAATGAAATTAAGGAAGAGATTGAAGCAAATGAAGGCTCCGAAGTGGTTTCGAAATCGGAGATTTCTTGTATTGAGCAAGTTTCCGATGGAATTTTGAATTTCAGTGACGGAAATGTTAAAGCAGATTCCGAGTTCAATGAAAACGAGGCCGTTTCGGTTGATTTTGCTGCTAAGTTAGCTGAGGAAGAAGCAACTGAACAAGTTGAGAACAGAGCATCAGAATTTGAATTTTCTGAGATTTCAGGAAATTTCTTCGACGCGAATATTACGGTTCCGAACTCTGAGTCCACGATTGATCAAAAGCAAAAGAGCTTCGAATTCGACTCCGATCTCGCTTGTACGGAGCAATTCTCATACGACGACGTCTCTGAGTACTCGTCTAGCTTCCAATCGGAAATTTTCCTGGAAAGTTCTGACCTAGAGTTCTCGGATTACACTCCATCTATTTTCTTCGAAACTGGAAGCGAATTTTCGGAGCGGTCGGAGGGAGATTCAACTCCTTCGCGTACTTTCTCTCTGCTCCTTCAGTACAGAGAGGATTTCTCGCGCTCAACTACTCCTCTTGACACCAAAATTTCTTCACGCCTCGAAAACGAAAATCATCATCAATCTACTGTAAGCTTCTCATGCAATGCAATTCGATTGGTTTCTGTTACTTTTTTTTTTCTTTTTTCGTTTGTTTTCTTGGCAACCAAACAGAGTAGTACAGTTTGCGTGTTTTAATTAAAATCTAATTATCTTATTTAATTTAATTTTAATCATCGAATTTTGCTTTTTATTCAAGTCTGTGAGGAGGTTCGAAGATGAGGTGGACGAAGAGAGCTACGTCGCACTGAGAAACAGAGAAAGAAGGCAATTGTTTCCATACAACTACGCCGAGGAGTATTGCTCCACCACAGACTACGGCGATCTCGTTCTTCAGCTACGATCACAAATGGTCCACTGGATCGTTGAGGTGAGTGAGTGACTGAGCGAGCGAGAGAGTCCACGTAATCACGTCTTCGTTCATGTTTTCAATTAATCGCCGTAGTTGAAACAAACACGTTTTAGTTTCAGTTAGAGAAGGGGCAAAGATTCTCTGCATTGACTACTTTTCTGCATTCATTGCTCCTTCCAGTCGTTTTTGACACGTCGGCTTTTATAACTACCATGCACTTTTTTTCGTTAAATGTTCACTCAGATGTTAGAACTTGGAACTAACTAATAACTCGTTTTGCACTTCCTCTATTGGCTAGCAACTGATAAAGAAGCTGTATCCGATAGTAGTACATATTCCGAGGGTGATTTGGTCATTTGCATGCATTTTTGGTGCTGTGGTTTACGTTAGCATTTCCCTATTAACTGAATGAATAGAGTGTGGTAGTGGCCAATAGGATCTAGGCTGGCACAATGTTGAGTGTCAAAGCTCGTTGGACAATTTTTCCTCACGAGTTTTCTCGCACATAACATATGGAGGGTATGATTCAGTGTGGAAAGTAACCTCAAGTGTCTATATATAAATAACACAACCGATAATTTCAAGTCATTAATAATTATTGCACACAACTAATTATTACAAATATAATACAATTTTACATTTTAATTAAAATTATATTTTGAAAATACGATTTCAAATGAAGTGGCGCACACACTCCATACACACCAGTGTGTAATAATTAGCGCTCATTTTAATTCTTCTCTTAAAAGAGTAATTAGCTTCACCAATGAGCACTAATCGTTTAGTATATACGAATATGATTCGAAGAAACTTATAACTACAAAAATATTGAGCATGTACACACTTGTCTAGTGGCTGAATTTCGAAATTACAAATTGGGAGCACTTGTGGATCCCCATTCCCATCGAAACTCATTCAAGTATTGGTTACTTAACCGATGTGTCATAATGGTTGCAAAGTCTTCCACCAATTGGTCGCTTTTCTACACTCTTTATTCTAGAAAAAAGAAAAAGAAAGAAAGAAAGAAGTGCACCCATTGTCTTTTTTACTTTTTATTTAAAAGATTTTGATGCTTATTGTATTGTTGTTAGTTTTGTTACTTGCCAGTTTGATAATTTGTGCAATTTGGTATGAATGGGCAGCAAAGTACTGAAAGGGAGCTTCACCAGGAGACGATGTTCCTAGGAGTTACCCTCCTTGACCGATTCCTAAGCAAAGGTTTCTTCAGAGACAAAAGACACCTTCAAATTGTTGGAATAGCCTGTCTTACATTAGCCACTAGGATTGAAGAGAAACAGCCCCACAACAGGTAAATCACACTTCTCTCATCTTTCCTAATCGTACTCGCAAAGTTCCCCAGAAGCATATATAGAAAGAACTCTTAATAGTCCACTTATACTGGTTTGTGCCATAGTAACAGGTTCACTATTAAATGGAAATGATATTTTACTACAATGAGTATTATTGCCATGTGACAGTATCAGGGAACTTTAGCCATCTTCTGAAAAAACATAGGCACAATATCTTAACGTGTCATTTCATATGTCAAAGAGTATATAAGGCAGTTTCGTTTCTCTTAGATGGTTCCTATTTAAGAGACTTCTAGTAAAAATGAATGAAAAAAAGAAGAGTTACTGCTAAATTTATGAGAGCTCTAGCTCGTGTTCTTGTCTTAAATAGCATGAATACCCACCTTTTCCAAATTCTCTGTCCAATTCTTTGTTCAATTGCAATAAGTCTATTCCAACCATGTTCTCAATCACACAATGGTATGATCATGACAACTGTCACTTAATTGCTTCGGAAGCTAAGATGATTAGTACAATCATCAGTTTTCCCAGAAGGATGAGAATTTTGATGACTGTAAATTTTCTGATGGGAATTGTAGCGTTCAGGAAAAGTATTTCTTCACGGGAAGCAATGTGTACAGCAGATTCGAAGTCGTGGCCATGGAATGGCTGATTCAAGAGATCCTCAACTTCCAGTGTTTCTTGCCCACCATTCACAACTTCTTGTGGTACATCCTTTTACCCCTCATTGTATTCTTAGTAGTCTTGAGTTTCGCATTGAGCAATTCATCTCTCTGTCCAACTACTATTTTAGCCAAAAAGTTTTAACTGCAGCTTGCATTGTCTCCACTACCTATTAATGCCTAGTTTGAAACACATCATAGGTTCTACCTGAAAGCTGCTAAAGCTGATGCAGAGTTAGAGAAGAGGGCCAAGTACCTGGCAGTACTAGTTCTTTCAGTCCAAGAGCAACTATGCTACTGGCCCTCAACAATTGCAGCAGCTCTTGTCATATTGGCTTGTCTAGATAGCAGACAATATGCATTCCAAAGAGTACTTGAGGTATACATATATGCTTAGAACATAGCAATACTAGCTTTATTGAATTTTCTGGTCTGCGGCTTCTAACTGCTGCATCATAAAATTGAGCTGGTTTGGGCCACCGCTGATAGCCTCAGGCAGTGCTTACAGATGCCAATGAACAGTAGTAGTGGGCCACACAACTCCCCTCCCTAATATGCTACCACTTTGCTTAAAAAAGCTATTGGCCATTGCTTTATAAACTATAATCTCGATTTTGTATATAAAACTTTGTAAAATTTCCAGTCTTGCTTTATAAAATTTGTTTAATGTAGTCAAAATTTCATAATCTATAAGTTCTATTATTGCCCATGTCCCCTTTCTCAGGCTCCACCTCTTTCTTTTCCACTCAATTCTCATTTTAGTTCCTGGAAATACTAGAAAATCCCCTTTAGTTTGCCCATTGTTATCTTATAAAATGCATCAAAATCTTCAGTTTTTCATTTAGTTAACATTTGATTTTGCAGACTCACATCAGGACAAAAGATCACGATTTACATGAATGCATAGAGGTATGGAAGTAAAATGAAATCCTCTCTTTTGTTCTACTTTTCTTCAGTGCGATTTCTCAGATTCAAAGTTGCAACAAGTGAAATAGTCCCATCCACTAAGGCATTGCTACACATGAGAACTTAAAAAAAAATTGTAATATCTTCATTTAATTAGAATTTAGCTACAATGTTTCCTGATATTGTGTTTATTGCAACAGAACCTCGAGTGGTTGTTAAGGTACATATGATGGCATGCTAGCAGGGAAGGGACAGTAACATCAAACATTGTTTGTTGAAATTTTCTTCACCCATCCCAAAGGCATGGGTGAAAATGTAGCTCAAAAGGTGATCTTTTTTCTAATACCTGATTAATAAGACAAAAACCTGATTCTTTTTTCAATGTAAACACATACTCGCTGCTTGTTTTACACTTCCCATAAAAGTAAAAATTCTAGCTGTACGTTCTTTCAGTAAGCCCTAAACGTTCAAACTCGTTCATCTGTTCCTATGCAAGCAATGACAGGCAGAGGATTACTTCCCATAAAAGAAAAAAAAAAAAAAAAAAAAAAGGCTTTGTTTCTGATGTTCTCATTCTGCGTTACAAAAGATCTTTGGTCTCTTCACAGGCAGAGTTAAGTGGTTGCTGTGCTTAATGTGGGAGCATATATGCTGTAAAATGTCTGTCAGAATGACAAGGACGAGAATGACACAGTTCAAATATTAAGGACTAAAATGAAACAGTAAATTTGTTGGGGATCAGCATGAAACCACCCCAAAAATTCAGGACCAAAAGTATATTCAAGCCTATTTTGGTAATCTAAATCATTTACTGTTAACTTTTAAATGTGGTGTTTCAGTGGAAACAAAGCTATCCACACCATTTAGTTTTCTGATGGTGGGGCATGCTATCATAGTTCATAGTTTTCGTGAATTAATATTCCTGCCAAGGCTGTGATTGGAAGCAACTACCTGTTCCATTCCTCGAGGGCAGAAGCTTTTGGTGTTTGCAAGTCTAAATCTTCATACAGACACCAACCCCCCCCCCCCCCCCCCCCCCCCAAAAAAAAAAATCACTCTCTCTCAAATCCTGGTAGTGAGGATTAGTTTTTGGGCTAAAGCATTTTGTTCAGTGGCATTCAAAGCTCCCATGGAGATTGGTTGATATCCTATCAAGTGATAAAACTAGTTTTGGGAATCGGAAGTTGCCTAATTAGATGCCAATTAACCTGAGTGCAGTGCAGCTTAATTTAATGCAACCCCATAATTGCGTATCATCAAGCTACTTGAAACTAGCTTCCTTACCAAAATGGATTAACTTTTAAGAGTGTCCTGACACCACTATTTCGCACTCATTGTTGAGTCCAAAAAACCAATACAAACTTCTTCTTTTTTACCCCTGACATGGATGGTATCAAAGTAATATGTCCATTCATGCATTATTCAGTGGCAATAGTTCTTATAATTTCCGGAACAAACACAATGCCAAACTTTCCGCTTGATTGCTTTTAGATGTTGGATTATGATGCCCCACCAACCGTTTCATCATTCCTCTTCTATCATTCTTTCGGCTAAGTGATAGAAGCCTAATCTTTACACACTACCCTCATGGGCTTTTTCAGCCTTTAACTTGCACCATATTGAGATGCCCTTTGTAGCCACCCAATTTGACCATTACCATTCTTAGCAGAATAGCAGTCGATGCATCAGATTTCATTTCAAATGATTTACAATGTAAGTCACCAACATCCCCCCTCTTGTTACAATCCATATGTGTACGAACTTATTCAAATCATCATGTATTGAGCTGGCAGTAGTAAATCAAGTGAAAGATAGAAGATAGAAATACACAACCACAAATTTTGTTCAAGGATTCATGAAACAAGACCCAAGAAGACATTTAATTAGCAAATGAGATTAACTTCTTGGTAGACTAATGGTCCGTTTGAACTGAGGGAGAGGGAGGGGAAGTAGAGTAGAGTTAGCTGGAAATTAGCCTAGTTTTCAGACAACTATACTTTACTCCCCCTCCCTCTCCCCTCTAACCAAACAAGTCATAAGAGAATTTGGAAGGAAAAAAAACCTAGAAGCAATATATACCATAAAGGAATCATTTACTTAAGTAAAATCGACATTCTAGTTGGAAAAATTATAAATAAATTCATTACCAGGAACAACACACGATTCTATAGCTAAATGGAGGACAGTAGCATTTCAATATTTCAGCTGACAAAGGAGGTTACTTCATATAAAACAAAAGAACAAAAATTTCTATTTCAAAATGAAATTTATGATGTTCTAAGACTGCTATCCACTTGACTTAAGAGCAACTCCTTTCAAAGCCAGTTGTACATTTCTTACCTATATATATATATATATATATATTTTTTTTTTTTTGAGTTAATTTCTTACCTATATTTGAGTTCACTGGAGATGTAAGGAGCAAGCCACAAAATTTAAATTCACTAGAGCAATTAACATGACCCACCATTGTACAACAGGCAATCTATGTCACTGAATCTTTGTACTGAAGCATATCACACAGCAAATTGAAAAGTAATCCAACTGTATTGGAGAAAGGAAAATCCAAAGCAGTTATATCATTCCAAGCTTACTATCATAAGCTGAATTGAGTGGAACCATTGGAGGCTCTGCTGTGGAAGACCCGTCAAGATGCATCTGTGCAAAATCATTGATGATCCCTGTCCTTTGCCTATAAATTATCTCCTTTTTTTCCTCCTCAGCCTTTTCGACCTTCTCCTTGGTCATCATAGTTACATCCTCAGCTGCCTTTGCAACTGCACCAAATGCACTTGAAATCCATGAAGCTCCAGTTAATAAATAATGATTGTTTACAATAGCAGATCCTGCACCGCTTGCCTTCTGTTCAGCAGCAGCAAAAGCAGATTTTGTCTTCTCAGAGACATGGAACCACTCATCCATCTCTCTCACCTTTTCATTGACTATTGTGGTTCCAATGCTTAGCTTCTCGCTCAGGCCAATTTTACGGTCAATGGAAGCAACTGTGGCAGAGGCATTTGATGTCAAGTGATGTCGTTCATCAAGGGCTTTAGTCTTGTTAATTGCATCCTTTCCCAAGACAAAACCCTTAGCAAGCATGGTGCTCATCACATCTTCAGCCTTCTTAACAGCAGAGCCAGTAGCAGCTGGCTTTTTCTCCTTTCAAGAAGAATATATAGAAAGTTCAGAAAGAAGGAATTGCCTTTGGAAAACTTTTTTTTTTTTTTTTTTTTGGGGAGAGAGAAGTTACTTCATATAAATCCACACATATGCAGCATTAATTTTAAATTTCACTCAAAGAAGGAAAGAAAGAGAGAAATATCTCATCTGAAGTGTTCCAGACAGAGAAACACTTCAGTCAAGCAAAGCAACCAGATTCAGTGTAACTTCACATAGTCATTCTCTTTTGAAGATGGTTAGAACTTAGAACACCACTAGGCCGCAAATGTGGTGGTTCAATATACACTCTGTCAAGTTCATAATTTTCGTTTATTGTCTAAATTAATATTTATTGCAATGCAATAAATATATACTGATAGAAAAACCATTTCATATTTTAGAGATTAGACACGTGTGAATAGCCTCTACCCACACTAAAACATCTGAAAGCAAGAGCCTATACCATATGCATTTAGTTGCTGAAATTTAAACAATAGATGTGTGTGTGTCCATGTGTAACATAAATCATAAATACTACTTGAAAATATAGAAGTTTAGCTCATTGCTAATTTTTGCCCTTTAAATATCTGAGATCTAGAATATAACTTCAAGTATTACTATATATGGCAATCTCCATATGTGACCAAATGATGCACATTATTTTATTTCTTTTGGAACTGTAAAGTCTCCAATATTTCATAAGATCTGAAGCAAAATAAATAAAGAATATGAGCCTGAACACCAGAAAAATGGACAAAAATTATTCTCCTACTTGCTATTAGCCATATTCCACTAAATTTACACGCCAAGTGTAGCACTGGAGTGGATAATCATCCTTAATGACGTGAATATAAAGATATAATTCTAAACAAGCTATATGATTTACCGAGCTTGGTGGGATTGCTTCAGGGGGCAGCTGGTAATTCTCAACAGGTGTAATGGAGACAGAAAGATCAGCTATTGTAGCTCCCTGGGTTGACATGTAAGAAAAATTAGAATAAGTACATATATATTTTTTTAAAGTAAAATATTCAAATGGTATCCAACAAACATAAGAGTGTTAGGAAGGCATGCACGAATGATGCATCCAAGCTTGCCTTGAGTTGTGGTCAATGCCATCAAGTGAGACCTTGAGGCCCACTCCTTTAGTGCTTCTACTGCATTAGGCTTGGCCAATGCCTTAAGCTAACTGACTAATGCAGTACTCCGAATGAGTTCTACACAGAGGACTAACACTTAAATTACCCAGCATTGTAAATCTTCAGAGTTTTACTATTTATGATTTTATTTCGTTTCAATTTTTTTGATTTTTAATGATAAGGGATTTTTAGGGCTCATGTATTATCTCAACACCTTCCCCAGTCTCACATAATTGACTTATGAAACTTTCTGCACAAGTATAAGAACTAATAGTTCAAACACCATTATGGACGGACATACTGATAGGAGTGCTGCTGTATCTGCTCCCTGTGAATCCTTGAAGGTAACATAGGCAAGCCAGGTCTTATCAGTTTCCCTGCCAAGAGTATAACCAAACTTTTTTCAGAATGACTTTTCTGAAAACCCTAATGTACATATAATTCAAACATATTGACCTTTGCATTTCGACATAGTGAATATCACCAGAAAATGAAAAGAATTCTCTGATATCCCTCTCAGAAGCAGCTAGAGAAATGTTGCTAACCTTAACTGTTCTTATCTGTAAGGTGTAAAAGAAGAAATAAATCTGGTTACTTTTTCACCGAGGGACTGATGCATCAAAACAAAACTTTATGGTCATTTACATTGAATTAAGTTGAATGCTTGAATGCCAGACAAATTTTACAATTGGGTTTAAGACAAAAAAAATCTTTGTAAGTCCAAGTTCTTGACAGATAACCTGACAAGTTGTTATTGAAACTAACAAATAGGTAGATAAGTGATTGAATTGAAACCTGACTTTCACTTTAAAAAATTACTAAGTCTCATTCACAACCTCAAAGAGACCTCATATGAATATGAAGCCATAGTTCTTATAATTATTGGTGGGGCTACTGCTAGTACCAATAATATTCTTGCTGTTGCTGAAAAGTTCCAAAAAAAAAATACATGCATTCAAAAATCCAAATATAAAAGCAGGATTTTCACAACTAATATCCAGATCCTGAATAAAATTATACTGTTAATAGCAGTAGCTAGTGTTATGCCTAATTTATTTTTACCATCCCGTCTGAAACATTGATTATCCAGTTTGGTGTCGCGGATGATTGGGGACTTGTTTCAATCCCCTGATCAGTATGGTCCTTTGGGACCTGCACAAAAAATCTACGTAAGGCACTTTTCATGGTTAGAGGTAAAACGGAAAGCTTTATAAGGAACAATAAGCAAGAAGCATAATACAAATTAAGTCATACAAGGACAGAGTAGAAATCAGTTATTTGAGAATAGCATGGCAATGAAGTAAGGGTTAAAGAAAAGGAACATATGCAAGACAGGATAGACTACATAGGATAAGAGAAGTTGGCAAAAAAGTATACTGAATAATTGAAAATTCATAAGGGAGTGATATGATGAAGCCATGCTATATCATTGGATGCTAAAATGCATCACTGGGACAATAACGAGTACGGTAACAATGCAATTTAATCCAATTTGTGGAGCCTAAAGCTCATGTTCAAAATTCACAACAACTTAGTGAAGAAATTAGTTTACACGAGATGATAACTAGTAATTATTCAGTACTCTGAAAGCAATACTCCCTACTCGCACGCACATAACAATGGATCTGCAAATTATATTTGCAATTCGACCTTGTTATTCATGTGAGAGGAGGTAGCATTGCCCCAGTAATATATGCTAAAGAATTTTCCACAATAAAACACAAGCAATATCTCTTAGCCACAAAGCTAAAGAGCAATACAAAAGAAACATACATTCTAATTTCATTACTTCGCTTGAATTAAGGTCCCCATGTTTAGTTCAACTTTAATGTAGATTGAAATCAAGTACATTTGAATAGTCTAACCTATTGGTCCGATCATTCATATTCCGATTCCATGTTTGCTTGCCAACTTTGCACTTGCTAAGAAAATTAAGGACAGAAAAAATTTATTAAAAAAAAAAAAAGAAAAAGAAAAAAAAGAACAGAGTGTCTAAAGTTACATTTGGTTTGTCTCTTATTTAAAAAATATATTTGCTTTTCCTCTCCTAGAATAAGCATAAGACAATAAGACACTATCAAGCATAGAAAGAAATCTTAGACATTGGCATCAAACACAAAACAAATCTATCAACCAAAATGGTAATGAGCTACAAATCATGATGGATCTAAGACCCAAATATTACTAAAATTATATGACACAAAAAAACACATAAACTCACCGACATTTCAAGATTGTGGTAACAGTAGCAAAAAAAGGGACCTCCGGTGGGAGAGAGGAGAATGTAGAAGAAGTGATCTGATAAGTTTCAATGTTACGGAATCCTAGTAGAAGAAAGCATTTGATTTGAGTTTTTGTTTTTGTTTCTTTTTTTTCTTTTTTCTTTTTTGATCACTTTTGTTTCTATTATTATTATTATATTTTATGAGTTCGCGCGCTCATCACGAGAGATTTTCGGTGTGGGTTGTTCGTGCTTGGATGGTATGGCTTGTTCCACCAACAAGAGGGCCTACTACTACCTGTTAATGACTCCCACGTCCTTGCCTTTTTGATATTACCTTATTAAACCTGTAGTATTTTTAGCATCTTTTTGTGATGATCATTACACTATATATATATATATATATATTACATGTTTTTTATCCTAAATTATATATAATTTTACATTTTACTCCATGAACTATTGAAAGGTAGGATTGACCTCTTAAAAGTTATAACGTTCTGATACCTAATTTTCATCTGTTTTGGGGTCAAGTTTATCGAAACGTAGCATTAAAAAACTAATCTATTCATCCCTCCGAAACATTTGGTTGAGGGTAAATTGGTTTTTTAATACTACATTTTGTTAAACTTAAGTGAGAAAGTGATGGGAAGGAGTAAAGTGTTGTTATACATGTTTTAGTTTGAGCGATCGATGGTGCATTCTTTTAGTTTGAGGGTCAGTGTGAAATGTGGTGTAGTTTAGGGAGAAAAAAAAAGTATTTTTCTTTTTTATTTTTCCTTTAAACTTTCAAAATATTAAGAGCTATATCAAACAAAAGTGATTCATAATCCCAAGTCTTTATAAACTTTATACAACTTTACCGTCATACCATCATTTGACTTTTAGTTCACGGAATCTTCTCAAGATTAGAGATTAACATCTATCACTTTCTGTTTAATGTGATGGCATTACCATATTTGATCAATAATAAATTATGTTTTTTTTTTTTTTGGAGAAACCAATAATTAAGTTAGAGAATTAGGGTTTCGGCTTTGTATTTTCTATATTTTTCTGGCAAATTGTAATTTTATTTTAACTATGATGTAATTGCAATGTTTCCATTAAATTACTAAAATAAGTAATATATTCCCCTTAATTACCGGTAATAAAAATTGTCGGTAATAAGTACTTTGTCCTTGCGACCCTTGCCATTAGGATTTCCACCAAATTTAACATATGGATATGTCTTTTTGAAAAAAACAAACAGGGAATACAGAAACTTTAATAGTAAGGATCAGATGCTTAATTATTATATACAGTATATCAATGATTAAGAGAGAACATTGTTTGGTTTAGAAAGTTAAGGAGCAATTATCACTGCAATATAGTTTAAGGGTAAAGTGTAATTAACCTACATTTTTAATGTTTTTTTTTCCTTGTCCAAAATTTTCATATGGATTTCTTGTTTAGAAGTAAATATAATTGTTATTTGACAAGAAACTTTACCAATTAAACTAATTTGAACAAACAAAAAATCAATTAGTATCTTAATTTGATAATGAAAAAAACAATCATTATGGAATAGACACCAGCTAAAATTCTATCATATTTATCAAAAAAATATAATTGTTATTTGAATGAAGAATTTATTAAAAAACAAAGCTTAGCTACAAAATTAGTTGTAATTTAAGATTACAAACTCACTCAATTAAATAAATATTACTACATATTTTGAAAATCTAATAGTTGAATTGCATATTCTTTACACTCTTAATACACATATCAAATTTTGTGTCAATCAGATATTATTTAATATATGATCTTTAAACTTATATTTTATGCATAATTTTAAATTATAAAAACTTGCAATATAAAAAATTTATTGATGACATAACTATTGATCTTTAATTTTCTTGATATTTTGTAAGCATGAATAATATAAGAAGAAGATGTAATCCAGTAGTGAATTTGTCAAAATTCATTTCCAATAAAAAGATATTGAGTAAAGTTATAGGTTAAGGTTACAAACAATTTTGTAACTAAACTTTGTTATTTATTAAACATCATGCCCTATATTGCTTTGTGCGCGTAATTGTATTTCTAATTAGACATGTATATTCTTCCCTCTCATAATATACCTACATATATTTGATTTATGAGATAATTATTATGAAAGATGATCGATGCAAATATCACAGCAACTAGGCAAAAGAATAGTTACAATTGTGCGATTATGGCTTGTGGCTTTTTCTTCTTCTTTATTTCTTTTTTTTTTTTTCTTTTTTTTTTTCTTTTTTTTGAGAAGAAAGATAAGTCATCATAAAAACACTAGACCCGAAGGTTGGACAATACAAAAGAAGATATGGTTAGAGGAACATACTTCATCTAGACCTCTAAGGAAAGATAATCTTGCACTCTAGGCTAAGGCATACGCTGCAGCATTTCCTTGCCTACCAGAGAGAAAGACCCAACTCTGAAAAGAGTTTAAATGAGACCCTATGTCTTTTATGATATGCCCCCGGGAGTGAGATACCATTCTGTCTTGTACAAGCTTGATGACCGAAGAGGAGTCTCCCTCAAAAACTGGGTTGTGAAAGCCGGTTTCAATAGAGAAAAGCACAGCACGCCGGGCAGCCATTATCTCTACCAGCTCCGCTGCCGGTGGTTTCACAATTTTTTCAGAAAGGGCGGCTAACACCTTACCCACTGAGTTACGGATCACCACCCCGATCCCTGCGCAGTCAGACTCCCCAAACAGTGCGCCATCAAAGTTGATCTTCACACAGTTTTCACTCGGTGGCCTCCATCTTACTGTTACAGCTGCGCTTCTAACAGGTGGCAGCTTTTGACCGTGACCGGCTGCAAAATTTTGCAGAAAATTTTCTGCAAAATCTGCAAGTCTCTCCAGAGGAATGGTGGCTGCATGAAGGCGGGACTTATTTCGGTGGCGGCTGCATGTGGCTTCTTATTGTGGATTGTGGTAGACAACTGCATATCATGGCTTCTTATTGTTAAAAAATAAGCTACAAGTTGTCGTGCGATTATGCTTTTTTGTTTTATGATTTAGAAGTTAGAACCTCACTAAGTTATGGTCTTTTGTATCCATCCCCGAAAAGCAAACTCCGGATAAAAAATCTTGCCTGCAAAAATTGTGTACCAATTGTGCGATTATGCATGTTCAATGAATTGCCCTTTATTTGTGTGTGTGCAAATAGGCCCCATCCCCCTAAAAAAGAAATGGCAATCTTGTTGTGTTATTTGAATGAGACAATTGTACTACTTCTAAGATGGAGAAGCCACAACCGATACCTGTAACCAAAAGAAAGATAAGTAGTTGGGTGGCATCCATATAACAATTGTCTTGCTGTAATGCTTCTGATATAATATTTTTCACGATAATTAAATTGGCAAGTTTTTGTTAATTTTTATTTAAGATTGTCATTAATATTATTTTTTTATTTATTAATTATAACATAAAACTTTCAACAATTATAAAAATTTTTGTGAAATTTTGTATGTCTTTAGATTTATTGATTAAAAATGTTGCTACCATAAATTACTATAAAAAGCTTACAGATTATGGTAAGAATATAATAAGTACCACTTAAACTATTTTTTTTAATGACTTGTGATGTCAGTTTTTGTAAAGTTTATGTAATAAAATTGTAGCATGCCTAGCATTAGCTTTCTGAAAATTACCTAGAGACGGATTAAATTTTTTATCCGACTGACTTCAAATCCCCACCTGCACTTTTGTAATGCTCAATCACTAGTGCATGGAACTCTCGAATATACACAATAACTAGTGAAACTTGTAAAACAGTTAAGAAGAAGAATTCTTTACTTTGAGATTATATTAGAGATTTTCGTTTTTGAAACAAAACCCAATTAATAGCGTTACTTCTCCAGTACTGGTCTCTCGTGTGAGAGGAAAACTAATTCGTTGCCGCAAAGAACAACTCGTAGTACCCATCCAATCCTCCAAAATTAAAGCTTTAAACATTTTGTTCCATCAATTGCATAAAAATCATTTTCTTCTTACTTCTTTTATTTTTTTTAAATTTTTTTTTCACCCACATCTAAGAATGAATCCAATGCTAAGCATGTGTCTCGTCTAATATTATTTTGTTAATTGTGGCAGATTGGTCAGTAATTAGATATTGCAATTTGACCCTAAATTACTAATCCAGGGTATCCAAATAAAAGAAAAAAATTAATCCAAGTTTGAGTTGGATTATAAATATATCAATAGAGCTAAATACAATACAATAAAACTCATGAATTTGATTACTGTAGAATTTCGGCATTAAGTTATCTTTCTGAAGAATAATTAAATTAAATAAATAATACAGTCTTTTTAAAATAAGTATAAAACCTAATACATTGCAAGTAACGTAAGCAAGTGTAATCAAGTTTTAAGCCTAATTTGTTTCCCATGAAAAAAATAAATAAATAAATTTTAAGCTTTGCCGCCTTTGTGTATTCTTATACTAGCCTGAGTCCGAATCCTATTCCTATTTTAATTAGTACTCCGTTCTTTTGAAGAACAGATTGTTATAAATAGCACACGTACAAACACAAACTGTTTGCAGAACCACAAGTACTATAGTTTCTTGAAAATTTCTTCTTTTAGCATTGCAAAAATCCTGAGTTTTATTTTCTTTTCTTGAAGTTGATGAAAAGAAGAGATGATGAGTAAACATACTGATACAGATTTGAGGATCGATTCTCTTCCCCCCAGCGAAAGCAACGATGGGGTTAATGCTATTCTGACGACTGAGGGGGTTTTGAAGAAGTTTTTTTTATTCCACATAAAAAACTCAGCACATAAGCAAGTATTCGAGCAGTACTTCTCGTCTGTATGTTCGTATCGTGAAGCCAATAAGAGGGTATCCAATAGGACCAAGACCATGCCACCCAAAAAACCTGATGATAATCACGCTGTAACAACAACAAAGCCAATGCCAAAATCCAAACCTAGAAGCTCCAAGCGGAAGCGGTGCTCCTATGAAGACAATAAAGAACAAGAAAAAGGAAAGAATAAGAAGAACAACAAGAGAGTGAGGGTGCAAGCAGACCCAATAACACCAAAGCTGCCCACAGAGTTCGAAAAAAAAATTAAGGGAGAGCTTAAAGGTTCAGATGTGAAGCTTGTGATTGAAAAGGAATTGTCCAAGACTGATATGGAGAAACATCATAATCGGCTTTTAATACCAAGGGCTCGAGTAAATGTTGAGTTTCTTACTAAGGAGGAAAAAGAGTCTTTGAATGAAAAAGATGGGAACCATTACGTAGGCAAGAAGGTCCCAATGATATACTGGAAGACAAAAGAATTGGAAGCTCCATTGATGGAGCCAAGGCTTGACTCATCGATCATTCGGTTGAAGAATTGGAGGTTGGGTAACAAAAACGCATTGGTGTTGGCCTCTCCATGGACAAGAATTGCATCTGAAAACGGACTCGAGATTGGCAATATTATACAGCTTTGGTCTTTTAGAGTGAAGCAAGAGCTCCACATGGCCCTCGTTAAGTTAGAGAGTTAGTGTTTTAGTTTTATTGATGGTCAAAATGCAAAAACTACCTCTAAAATTTCAAGACTTCATTATAACTCTATGAGATTTTTAAGACTCATCAATTAATTCATGTTACTAGTCACGTGATGGCCGTATTATTTCCGTCCATGCATAAGAGCTAACAGAAGTTGGTCTTAGGGATCAATTTGATACAGGTAGTTTTGCATTTAGGGTTTGTTTTATTTTATTTTTAGTTTTTAATCAATTATATTCTTCCCCTCAAATAGTATTAATAGGTAAAGGGTGACATTGTTCAACTTCAAATTTTGAGAAATTACAACTCCACCATAGTTTAGTGACGAAATGCAATTAACTTTTTTTTTTTTCTTTATGCTTTTATTTGTTAACCAAACTTTTCATATGGATTTTCCTTGCTGCTCAAGGAATGAACGAAGAATAAATTTAATGGTATACACTCTTTCCTTGTTCTCTTAATTGTATTTCAGTTTTCAATCTATATATAATGGTATACCAAGATTTTGGATGTGGAATAATTATATATCTACTACAAGAAAATAGCATTATTGCAACGAAATGTTTTCATTACCCAATGTTGCAATAAAGTCTTTGGCAATAGACTATTACAACAAAAATATCGTTGCAATATTGTTGACATAAGTTTGTTGCAATAAAAGATTTTTAATGTTATTAAAAATAATTTATTGCAACAAAAAATAATTTTTGTTGCGATAGGTAAGTAAAGTACTAGTGAAACTTATTGCAACAAAATTTTTGTTGCAATAAGTTACCACAACAATAATTTTTGTTGTAATAAATTGTATATATATTTTTTTTAAATCTATTTTTTTCCCCCACTAAACACACCATATTTAACCTGTTAGCAATATAAAAATATCTTCACAAAATAAAAAATAAAATAAAAAATCTACAAAAGACGAAAACCATCAATACTTGTTGAATTTATATTCAACCATGTAAATTCATTATCACAACCATCAAATATACAAGGAAAAAATCCAAAACTGACCCTCTAACTTTTAGCCTTTTTCATTTCAATCCTCTAACTTTCAATTGTTGTCAATTCGGTACTCTATTAAACTCCAGTTATGTCTCACCATTAATTGAGCCAAAACGATGTCGTTTTGGCTTTTCTTCTTTTTTTAAATAAATTTTGAAATTAAAAGATTTTTTTTTTAAGTTGATATTAAAAATAAAAAATAAAAAATAAAGCATTTAGGATAAGAGCTAAATGGGCAACTACACCTGAAGGTTAGCTAGAAGAAGAGCTAAAGACAGAGCCTTGGAGAGAGAAGATCGGCCATCAGGAGCAAGAGGCAAGGTGTGGAAGATTGGGAGAGAGAGCATGAGAGACTTGAACAGTATGTTAGGGGAGCTGCTTACCTCCAATCTGCTCCACCAGCACCGTCACAGCCGCTACCTCTGCTCTCTCCAACAACCCACTACGGCAGCTACTATGCCGTCAACCACCAAGACCAGTCACACTTGGATTAATCCAAGGGAATATGCGGGTACAAGTGTGATGATTTGGTAAAGGTATTATCTTGGAGGTTGGATTTTACGAGCAGAAGAGCTCCATTGATAACAGCAAGTCGGCAACAACAATAACAAGTCTACCACTCACTAGTTGCTACCCTTCAGCTACGTCGTCATTCCTTGGTTTTTATTTCAAGTAAGGGGAACGATGTTGTTCCCCTAAATGTTTTCTTTTTTTAATATCAGTTTTTTTTTTTTTTAAGTTTCTTTTAATTCTAAAATTTATTAAATAAAGAAAAAAAAAGGCCAAAACAATGTCATTTTGGCTCAATTAATGACAAGACATGATTGGGGTTTAACGAAGTACCGAATTGTCAACATTGAAAGTTTGAGGATTGAAATGATAAAACTAAAAGTTAGAGGACTAAAATGAAAAATGCTAAAAGTTAGAAGGTCAGTTTTGGATTTTTGCCAATATACAACTAGTAGAAAAGATAATGCTTGCAAAAATTTTGTGAAGATAAAATTTTGGGGAAATGAACTCATTATCACCTATTGCTTCTCACTCACAAATCTCCAAAAAAAAAAATCTCACTCTCGAATTCTCTCTCCCTCTCTCTGAATTCTTACCCTCTCTCAGAATTCTCTCATCACTCTCGAATTCTCTTTCTCCCACAAACCTCAAAAAAAATTTCTCTATCTCTCACTCTTAGAATTCTCTCACTCTCTCAAATTCTCTCTCAATCTCTCAAATTCTCTCTCTCTCAGACAAAGAAATTTTCTCATTCTTTCACAAAAGGTCAACTTCTCACTCACAAAGAAACTATGTCTCAAACTAATACTGAAATTAAAGTTGTCCCACTTCCAGAATGGGAATATGACATCATCAATTTTGAAGGGGAGCCCATTAAGGTAACACTAAAAAAGCCTCCTTAAGTAAATTATATTCTCTCCTTTGTTGCAAAAAATTATAGTTTTTTTTTTTTTTTTTTTTTTGCTGAGAACAATACTTCTTTCACTTTTTTGATTCAGTTTGTCTCTTTAAATAAAAACTCAAAACTCTGAAACTCATCAATATCTCTCTATATGGATGGGTTTGTTTGTAATAATTATGATTTTTTTTTTTTGAAAAGAAACTAAATCACTACAACAAAAAATGTTCATTACAACAAAAAAATTGTTGCAATAACTTCAAAGTCATTGCAATAGTTTATACGAAGTGTTGCAATAAAATTTGAGGTAATAGGTTTGTGCTACAAAAAAATTTTGTTGCAATAAACCTTAAATATTTTAATTAGTGGCAATGCCACATTCATGTCAAGGTGTTCCCAAGAACACCCTGACCTAAAAAAAATATATATATATATATATATATAATAATTAAAAAAATTATTTGTTTAGCCTCTAAAAAAAATTATATATAATAATTAAAATTAGGAACACCCTCAAATAAAAATAAACTTATTTGTTCTACTTTCAAGCAAAAAACAAAAACAAAAGGCCCAAAAAAAATTTTGAACTAAAATCTTTAAAAAAAAAAAAATTTGCAACAAGCAAGCCCACCAGGAAAAAAAGCCCAATATACTAAAAATAGAAACCCACGAATTCTATAAAATAAAAAAAATAATAATAATTAAAAAAAAAAAACTGATCGATACAAGACTAATTGGTGCAAGCCTAGCAAAGAGCAAACCCACAGATTCTCAGCAAATATATTAATAATAAAATTTTTATAAACTTAATACATATGCCCATTACCCAATTCCTAACCTAATAAGAACCTCATGTCCTCACTTGAGTCACTTCTTAGCAGCAACAACAACTCAACATCAACAAGGCAGCAATTCTCAAAAAAAAAAAAAAAAAAAAAAAAAAAAAAAAAAAGAAGACTCAGCAAGGCAGCAACAGCAACACTAAATACCCAGAGTAGCTTTGCTATGTCGGAGATTGACTTGGCCTGGATCGGAGATTGCAAGATCGGCAACGGCAAAAGCGAGATCAGGAAATAAGAACCTCAGCCTTCAACGTGCCGCGGTGGCTCCGCCCCTGACCTCAGGCAACATCAAGGTATTTCATCTATGCTCTCTCTCTCTCTCATACTCAATACTTTCTGACTTGTGTTGTGGGTCTTGTGACTTAGACTTATCTTTTGACAATATAAATTACTTAGCTTTTGTCTTTTTGTGTAAGTGTATGTAAATATAAAAATATGTAATTGTGTTGAAATTACTAATCGGCTCTTGTATCTTAGTGTGGGGTGGATGGGGCTGTGGCATTGAATTGGGGTAGTGGTTTGTGGTCTCTTAAAAGTAAGTGAATACACATTATAAAAGACCAAAAAAAAAAAAAAAACTATGTTAAGCAGTTTTGCAGTGGGTTGATATACATATATACACTCTTATTGTACTATTTTTGGTTGTTGTTTTTCATTATTTAATTACATACTTATGTTTTAATATTCTAAAACAGTAATTGTTATGTAATAACTAAATAATTTGAGTGTCAAAAAAGAAAAACTAAATAATTTGTTTTATTTGAGGTTTACTTATTTTGATTAATAATTTTATGTTGTATAAGAAAATATAAATATATATCATTTTTAATTTTTTTTAGAAACCCCGAAACACCCTAAAATGGTACATTGAAATAGATTAGTAGCGAAATATTCTATTCCACTAAACAAACTGAAACAGGGTCTAAAACGGTATTCATAACATTACTTTCAAGCAAAAAGAAAAAGCTAAAAAAAAATTTGAACCAAAATCTAAAAAAGAAAAAATTGTAACAGAGAATTTGAAGGAAAAAAAAAAATTTGTAACAGAGCAAGCTCACCCAGGAACACCCTGAGAAAAATTCCTGGAGTCACCACTGATTTTAATGACAATTTTAATGTAATAATATATTTGTTGTTGCAATAAACAATTTACTACTTCAAATATCTTGTTGCAATAGGCTATTATTTCATGAATTTTATTGCAATAAATTCATTATCACCTATTGCTTCTCACTCACAAATCTCAAAAAATATTTCTCTCTCTCTCTCTCTCTCTCTCTCTCTCTCTCTCTCTCTCTCTCAGAATTATGACCCCTTCTCAAAATTCTCTCATCGCTCTCTTGAATTCTCTCTCTCTCACAAATCTCAAAAAAAAAAAAAATTCTATCTCTCACTCTCAGAATTCTCTGACTCTCTCGAATTCTCTCTCTTTCTCAAAGAAATTTTTTCATTCTCTCACAATGAGTCAACTTCTCACTCTCACAAAGAAACTATGTCTCAAACTAATACTGAAATTGAAGTTGTCCCACTTCTAGAATGGGAATACGACATCATCAATTCTGAAGGGGAGCCCGTCAAGGTAACACTAAGAAAGCCTCCTCAGGTAAATTATATTCTCTCCCTTTTGTTGCAAAAAATTACATTTTTTTTTTTTTTTGAGAGCTATACTTCTTTCACTTTTTCATTTTACTTTGTCTCTTTAAATAAAAACTCAAAACTTTGTAACTCATCAAATTCTCTCTGTATCAATGGGTTTGTTTGTAATAATTATGATTTTTTTTTTTAAAGAGACTGAATCACTACAACAAAAAATGTTTATTACAACGGAAAAAATCGTTGTAATAACATCAGAGTCATTGCAATAGTTTATACAAAGTGTTGTAATAAAATTTTAGGTAATATGTTTGTGCTAAAAAAAAAAAATTCGTTGCAATAAACCTTAAATATTTTAATGAAAATTTTGATGTAGTAATATATTTGTTGTTGCAATAAACAATTTTGATAAAAAAAATTTGTAGCACAAATCTATTACCTCAAATTTTATTGCAACACTTTGTGTATACTATTGCAATGACTCTGATGTTATTGCAATGGTTTTTTTCATTGTAATAAACTTTTTTTGTTGTAGTGTTATGGGAATGCTTAATAGTTCGATATTTGGTAGAGTAATACCTATGTCCGATGGAAGACTCCCTTGAGGGATTTCCCCAAGAAATTTGTTGTTTTTGAGGGTTAGATTTCACAAAAAAACTTAGATTTCCAATATATGGTGATATGGAACCTACCAATTTAAGAGAATGCAAGTCCAACATGGTGACCCTCTGATGCATAAATAACCCCTGGCCATTGGCAAAAGTTGTTGCTGTCAGTGTCATTCCAAGAGCTCAAACCTCAAGAGGGTCATGAGTGATCATAGTTTTAAACTTCAACAACGATAAGTGGTTTGTCTCATTATTTACACCAACCACAAAGGTGGCTAGCAAACCAAACCACCAAAGAAGGATAAAAGCATATGCATGCATGCATGCAAAAAGATGAGGATGGTGGAAGCCCCATATGGAGAAATATGGTTGAAGCAGTTAATTGGTACAACTATATATAAGTGTGTGTTGTCAAGAAATCTAGGCTATTTTGATTGTTTAAAATCTCAAGAAGTGGCAAATTTATAACGAGGGAGAGAAGAAAAAATTGGTTCAAGAATAAAGTGATATTCGGGTCCAATCCAAGAGTTCAAGAAAATTTGGGGGATTATGGTCAAGATTGATTATTATCAATAAGAGTGTGTGATAGACGGTGATTGTCAACTTTATAAATAAAATATTTTCTATAGAATTTAAGTTTGTAGTGTTGGAAAACCATGACAAAAATTAAGTCTCATTGAGTTAGAATTGTGTACCTTCAAGTCCGAGACAAAATAATTCAATTTTAGGGTGAAAAAAGTGAGATACAATCTGGTCCTCTCTATTGCTGTTTGATTGCTCTTGATTGCTATTCGATTGCTGTTCAATCAATCAGAAGTTGCATATCAACAAAAAATTAGCAAACGTAAAAAGCCCATAATTTGTCTGTTTGAAACCCAAATCGCAATCCATTTTTTTTTTTCAGAATTTAAAGGAAATTATAAGCTAACTCAAAAGGGAGTTTTGAGAGAGAAGAGAACATCTTGTGCCTCCAATTGTAGATCTAGGATTTTTGTACCCAAAGCTCTCTAAAGTCTTCTACCAGCAATATTCCTTGAAAAATCTCAAAATTTGGTGTCATAGAAGTTGCAACATTCAAGATCAATTACTGATGGTGATCCAAAACCTTTAAGGGGGATCTCAAACTCACAAACGTGGGTGTTTGTGTGAGACAGATTTAAGATAAAAGAGTTCATGGATTTAAAACTGCACGTGGTCATGTGAGTAAGTACAACAAAAGGTAGCAGTAGATTTTGAGTTAACTCTATTGTAAAAACTTCCATTCTATCATAATGAATCTGTTTACCTTGAGGATAGCTAAGTTAAATCCTCCCTAGATTTTTACCTTGAAAGTGATGATTTCATTGGTTTTCCTAGGTAATTATATCATTATCTTATTTATTTTTCCGCACTGCATGATATGATTTATTGCTATTTAACCTAGATCTGAATAATAAACATAAGTGTTAGTTTGGTTAATTAATTAAGTTAAACAATTTGAGTGTTCAGGAACCTAAACAAACAAACAAACATTTTCTTTTTTCTGTAAGTAATGAATGTTTCTTGACTGAATTCGAATGTAAAATGATTCTTGATAGATCTTTGGAAATCAGTAGGCTGAAAAACTCTGGGCGTTAGCAATCTTGAAGGCTGAGTCCTGGAAAATCAAAAAAAAATTAGGAGAAGACCGATGGAGGCCGGCCCAGAATCCTCCGATGGTAAAGTCAGTAGTTATTACAAGCCAAAAGGAAGTATTTCTAAAGTTTTTTTTGTGGAAAATGTTTCTCATACCTTACTTCTTCATTTGGGAATGCTTATATAGTATTCGTGGAATGGTTACTCATTTAACAACCGTTCCTGTTATTGAGGAATCTAGAAAATTCATAGATAACTTCCATAACTGTCATGGAAGTTACCTCATTGGGACTTGTGCTCTATAACGGTTAATGGAGGGTTTGGTTCGTAACGACGCAACCCATCCTTTACGTTTGGTGGAACTTAAATCATCAAAAGCCCAGGGCCCAATGACCTCATCTGTCCATTACTAAAGACAGACAAGGTTTGCTTTAGGACGAGTATAGGAGGGACGAGCATAAGAGGGACGAGCATAAGAGTTTCCCTCATCTCATTCTTTACATTTTGTCATGGACGGCCCATATGGACAAGATAAAACTTATCGCATTTTCTTTACACTATCAATTGCCCCCTTGTCCATGGGTCGTCCAAGGACATACAGTCTAACATCATTCCTTGGATGGACGAGCTTATCTTCATAATCAAATGTGCCACGTGTCATAGTTTCACTAATGACTAGTCACGTCGATTAATTTTTTCGAGACATTTGCGACGTGGCATTTTTTGGTTGGCTGTGTTGTTTTCGATGTTTAAGACCACACCCTATAAATAGTAGAATCGCTCTGACATTTTTGAAATTTTCCTCCCTGACACTCCTCGTCTAGAGCCTCGTCTAGAAGTTTCTGCGTCTTTAGTCTTCTTCCGTCTAGAGCCAGGTATTCTCTTCCTTCTTATCTTTAGGTTTTCCTTAAAAGTATTCCTTAAAATGTTTGAAAATATCATTTCCTCGTCTAGTAATAGCTTAGATCATGCCATAGACAAGTATCATGACACCACTAGCAACAGTGGATCTAGCAGCAGTACTGATAGTAGTAGGGGGAATACTACGGACAAGGAATATATTTCTGGCGTCCCTGGATTTCCTATAGATCTTGTTCAAGAACGACTTAGGGAGAGGACAGCCTCTGGGTTTCAGGCTGGCACCTCGACGAGTGTTCTTCCGTCCAGTCCTTTGGACGAGGAAGAAACTGTTTATAGTTATGTAATCGGTGTCAATTCAAAAACCAATGAACAAAGACTTAATAATCTTAGGAAGTGGTACCAAATTCTAGACAAGCTTAAACCCAGGTTGGCCATTCATGGAGAGTGGTGCTGCAATCCTCGTTTTGGAATAGGCCTCTATGAAGCCTATTTTTTAGGTAGGCTAAGATTACTGTTAAAGGCTTTTGCTAGGGAGCTACTTACCAGATTAGGTTTGACAGTGTGTCAATTCAACCCTAACGCATGGAGATTAATTATCTCCATGCAAATTTTGTGGAGGGAAGTATTTGGAGAAGACCCTCCTATCACTGTGAACAAGTTCCTCTTCTGCTATAAACCCTCGGAAATTAGTCAATCTTTAGATTTTTACCAATTTACAGCTATGCTAATAAAGTCTTTAGCCTCGTCTAACAAAAACTGGAAGACGGAGTTTATCTTCATCTCTAGTTTCTGGGCTGGAAATCCTGTGGACATGGGTAGGGATCCTTTTGCCCCCTATGCTAGGGACTTAGGAAACCTTCGTCCTAAAGGTATGCCCTTATCCTTTCTCTTTTCTCTCTTTTTATTTTTTATTTTATTTTATGTGTTTAATCTTTACCTGTTGATTGTTTTATAGCTGCTGAGCATCCTTCTTTGAGCAAGTTTCATCGTGATCGCATCCACAAGGCTCATCTTCACGTTGATAGGGATTTTCACTCCTTGGTCAACCTTAGGATCCTTGCCAAGTGGAGACTTGGTCCTAAACCCTCCGACTAGGCTATTGCACACGAGGTCACAGTCCATAAACGTAAGTTTATACTTGATACTTATCTTCTCTTTTTCTTTCTTCCCTCTCCTTTTTTTTTTTTATATTGATTTTAATTGTTTTTCAAGGATGGCAACCCTAAAAGAAAACAAAGGGAAAGAAGCTATGGACGAGGGGAGTCGTCCTGCTACAGGTGAGAAAAGGAAAACTTTGTCAAAGAATCTAGACTTGGGAAATCTTCCCAATCATCGAGGAAAGAAAGCAAAGCAGGGGTCATCCAAAGTAAGAGTCGTCCAGCCTAATCTTCGCACACCTTAGCCATCCCTCCAAATTTTTGTCGTAGACTCGTCCACTCCAGCTAAAGTTACCCCATCTAAAACTCCTCCGTCCAAAACTATTGCACCAACCTCGTCCTAGCCTTCCCAAAGAGTTCCTATGAATATTATTGAAAATGAAGACGTAGCTTGGGAACGTTTTGAGAAGGTAGTGCTTGATGAGGACATAACTGTGTGTTATGACATGTCCTTGAAGGACTTTGAACATTCTAGTGTTCATGATCTCTCCAAGGTGTGTAATTTCATTTTTACTTCATCTTTATTATTGTAGGTTTTTCTTGTCTAACCATTGTTTCTGTCTTTCACTTTTGTAGGGAATATCAAAGTTCATAGCTGTATCAAGGCAGGCTATGGAGTTGGACAAGATGAGGATCTTACTGGAGAAGAGGATCTAGGAGGTGAAGGACGAAAGTAAGAAGTGGGCAGAGGTGGCGTCCAAGGCTAAGGAAGAGACGAAGGTGCTTCAAGACTTGGTTGAGGAGTTGAGAACTGGTGCAGCGGAGAAAGATACTCGTCTTGACCATTTACAGAAAAAGAATGATGAGTTGAGTACTCTGCTCTCCAAAGCTAAAAAAGATGTTGTGACTGAATTTAAGGCATCCCAGCAATATACTGATCTTCTAGACACCAATTATGCAACAGGCTTTGAGGATTTCAGAATGGATGCTATGAAAAACTTCCCTGAAGTAGATTTTAGCTCCATTAAGCTTAACTTGAATGTTGCTACCACTAGCTCTCTCCTTCAAACTGGCTTCAAGGACGCCAATGTTAAGGATGATGCTTCAACTTTGCCCCCTCAAGACGACCCTAAAGATGACGCTCCCCTTGTTTAGAAAATATTTCAATGTTTTGTATTTTCCTCTTTTTTTTCTTTTTCTTTTTTTTTATTTGGTCCACTGTTTAACACCTTTTCATGTAATTCAAGTACATTTTTCTCATCCATGGTTTTAGGACGAGTTTTTAAACAAAAGTTTAATTTTACAAGGGTGTTTGGGCGTTGGTCATCCACCCTTGAAACAATTAAATGAATGCTATTATTTTTCTTTTATATATGCATGGACGAGACTTTTTATTTCCATATACAATACTTCATGCTTGACTCATCCATATTTCATATATATACTTCTACCATTTTTATTAGAATTTCACCAAGTGTAATTCGTCTGTGAAATGGTAATTATCAGCATTACCCATTCTTAGACTTAGCTGATTTTCGTGTTTAATGAGGATAAGACCCTACATTCTGCTTGTCCATGGACTTGATTGTTTTAGTAGGTGCCTTAACAAGTTCAAAACATTCGTCTATGCATATCCTTGTCCATGATCTGGATATGCATTATGCTTTACTCCGTCCATTATAAGGATGAGTATGAATTGGGCTTACTGTGATTTGCTCAAGGCATAGGGTTTACCTCGTCCTTGGCTTTGGACAAGCATGCCTTGATTTTGCTTTACCCTTAGGAAAGCTTATTGACATTACATCTCCATGTCCAGAGAAGTATTTTGGAAATTAGGAATTTACATGACATTATGTACATTCAACAAACATTGTTCACGGACGAGGCATATGCTAAGAAGCTAATGCCTACTATGAAAATAAATACAAACCATAACTTCGTCCATAATAACACCATAATAACAATAAAATAATATTAAAAACATCCAGACAAATAAATAGATGAACGAGCTTTAGTCTTGTCCAGAACTATGCTCATTTAGGTTGACATCTTGCCAGTAATACCTCCTCAGGTGTTCAATATTCCAAGGATGTTCCAATTTTCTCCTGTCCAGGGCCTCCAAGTAGTAGGATCCTTATCTTTTATAGTTGACAACTCTGTAGGGTCCTTCCCAGTTAGGTCCTAATTTCCTATGAGTTGGGTTCTTGGTTGCCAAAGAAACCCTTTTTAGGACGAGATCCCCTATGTTGAATTGCCTTGGCTTCACCATTGCATTATATCGCCTAGCCAAGAGGTTTTTGTACCTTGCATCCTTTGTTCTACGTCCGTCCTACCTCGTCTAGCAGATCAAGGTTCAAGTGGAGCTGCTCCTCATCATCCTTGTCCTGATATGACATCACTCTATAGTTAACCATGTGCACTTCTGCAGGTATGACTACTTCGCTTCCATACGCTAGCTTAAAATGTGCTTCCTTTGTAGGGGTTTTCATCGTCATCTTGTATGCCCATAAGACACCAAGTAGCTCATCTGGCCATACTCCCTTTGCCCTCTCAAGCCGAGTCTTGTTGATTTTTAACAAGGACCTGTTTGCAACTTCGGCTTGACCATTCGCTTGAGGGTGGGCAGGGGAGGAATAATGATTTTGTATTCCAAAGTGTTCACAGAAGTCCCTGAAAAGGGCATTGTCAAATTGACGCCCGTTGTCGGATACTAGTACTTTGGGCACCCCAAACCTGCATACTATGTTCTTCCAGACGAAATTCTTTACATTCTGCTGTGTAATACTTACTAAGGGCTCTACTTCCACCCATTTGGTAAAATAGTCTATCCCCACCACTAAAAATTTCATTTGTCTGGTTCCGAGTGGAAAAAGACACAGGATGTCTAGGCCACATTGAGCAAAGGGCCACGGGGCCATCATCGGGGTGAGATACTCTAATGGTTGTCTGGGGACATTACTAAATCATTGGCATTGGTCACATACCTTGACATAAGCTTTTGCATCTGCTTGGACAGTTGGCCAATAGTACCCTACACGGACGACCTTATGGATGAGTGATCTGGCTCCCAAATGATTTCCACAGGCTCCTTCATAAACTTTCCTCAACACATAGTTTGCCTCATCCGGAGCCAGACACCTAAGATAAGGTTGAGAAAAACCTCTCTTGTACAGAACTTTGTCCATAAGAGGTAAGGACATACCTGGCTACTCTAACCCTAAATTTTCTGGCCTCATCCTTCCCTTCCGGAAGCCTTCCATCCTTCAAGTACGATACTATTGGGGTCATCCAATTTTCTTCATTCTCTATTTGCTGCATTTCCAGGAGATCTATACTTGGGACGTACTAAACTTCATCGAACTTGTCCATGGCTCCAGTCGCTAAGGCTTCCTTCGCTAAAGTATATGCTTCCACATTCTCCTCCCTTGGGATTTGAACAAAGTTAGCTTCCTTGAATTTCTTCACAAGACGTAAAACTTTTTCTAAGTATTTTTTCATTCGTTCTTTCTTTACCTCATACATCCCATTTATTTGGCCCATGACCAACTGAGAATCTCCCAGGACGAGTATTGACTTCGCTTCCACAAACTTAGCCAGTTCCAACCCTTTAAGGAGGGTTTCATACTCAACTTCATTGTTGGTTCCTTGATATTGCAGATGGATCTTATGCTTCAACTTATCTCCTTCAGGGGATTGCAAAACCACTTTTATTCCTCCTGCATGTTGCGTGGATGAACCATCCATATGGAAGACTCATTTTTTACTATCTTCCATTCTTTCTACATCATCGCAGCTTGGTGTGAACTCCATAATAAAGTCTACCAAGGCCTGAGCCTTTATAGCATGCGTTGGTTGGTATCGGATGTCAAACTCACTGAGTTCGATAGCCCACTGGATCAATCGTCTTGCAACTTCCAACTTGTTAATGGCTTTCTTGAGCGGATAGTCTGTCATAACATTGATTACATGGGCTTGGAAGTAGTGCCTCAGCTTCCTAAAAGCCCTGATGAGTGCAAAAGCTAGCTTTTCTATTAGCAAATATCATCCTTCCGCTCCCCTTAATGCTCTACTAGTATAGTATACTGGCTTTCGTACTTTTCCTTCCTCTCTTATTAATGCTAAGCTTACGGCATGCGGGGTCACTGTCAGGTATAAAAACAATTCTTCTCCCATCACGGACGGACTCAGCAACGAAGCCGTAACGAGGTACATCTTCAAGTCTTGAAATGCTCTTTGGCACTCATCCATCCACTCAAATTCTTTCTCTAAAATCTTGAAAAATGGTAAACACTTATCAGTAACTTTAGAAACAAACCTGTTAAGAGCAACAACTCACCCAGTAAGAGACTAGACTTCTTTGATATTCTGCGGAGGCTTCATATCTAGAATTTCTTTAATCTTTTCCAGGTTTGCCTCAATCCGTCTATATGAACCATGAATCCAAGAAATTTTTCTGATGCCACTCCAAAAGCGCACTTGCTGGGATTCAACTTCATACTATATCGCCTTAGTGTATTAAATGTCTCTTGCAGGTCGTTCAAATGTTTTCCCTTATCCAGGCTTTTCACCAACATGTCATCCACATAAACTTCTACGTTTCGTCCAATCTAAGGACAGATCATGTGGTTGACCAGTCAATGGGCATTACTTCATAACAGAACAAGTCTTGACTAGTAACAAAGGATGTCTTCTCCTGGTCAGCCTCGTCCATCCTTATTTGGTTGTATCCTAAAAAAGCATCCATAAAACTAAGTAATTTGTAGCATGCGGTAGAATCTACCAGTTGATCAATGCATGGCAATGGATAGCTGTCCTTGGGGCAAGCCTTGTTTAGATCAATAAACTCTACACATCCTCCACTTGCCGTTTGCCTTTTTGACCATTACTACACTAGCCAACCACTCTAGATAGTACACTTCTCATATAAATTTTGCCACCATCAACTTCTGAACTTCATCTTTAATAGCATTATCTCTCTCAGGGGCAAACACCCTTTTCTTTTGTCACACTAACTTGGAGGAAGGACATATGTTTAGATGGTGGGTGATGACACTAGGCTCTATACCCAGCATATCTTCATGACTCCAAGCAAATATATCAGTGTTTTTCTTCAAAAATTGGATTAGGTCCTTCTTAATCTTTTCTTCTAGATTTGTCCCAATCCTGGTACACCTCTCAGGGTTGTTTTCATCTAAGAAAATATCTTCTAACACTTCGATGGGTTCAACCACAATTCTCCTTTCTTCGATGCTCATCATCTGCACTTGCTCATCCATGGCAAGCATGGCCAAATAACACTCCCTTGCTACCAGTTGGTCTCCTTGCACTTGTCCTACCCCATGCTCTGTAGGGAACTTGACTGACAGGTGGTAAGTGGACGTGACTACCTTCCAACTATTTAGAGTTGGTCTTCCAATTATGGCATTGTAAGAGGACAAGCAATCTACCACTAAGAAATTTACATCTTTGGTTACCTACTGCGGATATGCCCCTACCACTACTAGCAACGTAACAGTGCCTATAGGCTGTACCTTTATTCCTCCAAAACCCACTAGAGGCGAGTGTACTAGACGGAGCTGGTCTTGTCCAACCCTTATTTGCTAAAAAGCTGGATAATACAGAATGTCTACCAAGCTTCCATTGTCTATTAATACTCTTCTGGTTGTGTAGTCAGCAATAACCAAGGTGATGAAAATAGCGTCATCATGAGGGTGGTGAATTCTTTATGCATCCTCTTCCGTAAAAGTGATTGCCTACTCATCCGTGGTTCTTGCACTTGGGGATCGTCTAGAAAGTTAGACGCTTTGTACTACCTTCAAGTGTACCTTCTTGGACTTGGACGACTGGCCTGTTGAACTTCCCTCTATGATAACTCTGATTTCTCCAAGCAATGGTCGTGACGACTCTTCTACTTTACCCTTCAATTTCTTGTCCTTGTGGTCTCGTCCAAGAAAACTCCTCAACTTTCTCTGCCTTATAAGATTCTCAATCTGCTGCTTTAGAACAAAACATTCGTCTGTATCATGCCCATGGTCTCTATGGAAGTGACAATACTTATTCCTATTGCGCTTATTAAGATCTCCGTTCATTTTCTCCAGCCACTTCAAGGAAGGATCGTCCTTGATTTGCATAAGGACTTGTTCGAGCGGCATGTTCAACAGTATATACTGTTGATTCCATCCTGAAGGACCTGCCTTCTTATTGTCTCGGTCTTTTCTAACTTCTGTTCGTCCCTTCTTCTGACGAGGACCTTGTTCAGGGTGGCGCTGAGTTTTTGCTTCCATTCTTTTCCTCTTCTTGGCAATGATTGCGTCTTTTGCATTCATGAAGTTTTGGGCCAAATGGATGAGTTCAGCCATAGTCTGAAGCTCTTATTTGTAAAACTTGTAGATAAACAGGTCAGAATTGATCCCATTGTGGAAGGTTGCTAACAATAGTTTGTCGTACATCTTATCCACCGTCAAGGCTTCTCTATTGAAATGAGTAATGAAGGACCGCAAGGTCTCATTTTTTTCCTTATTCTATGTTAATAGACTGGACGAGGAACGCTTGTGCCTTTGTCCTCCAATAAAATTATTAACAAATAACTTGCTCAACTCTTCAAAAGAACTTACCGAATTTGTGGGTATCTTGCTGAACCACACCTGCACGGGCCCTTTGAGAGTGGTAGAAAAAGCTCTACACATTATCTCATCTAGAACCCCTTGAAGGTGCATGGTAGTCTTGAAGGTAGCAATGTGGTCAAAAGGATCACGCGTCCCATCATATGAATCTAAAAAAGACATTTTGAACTTTGGTGGCAAGGGATGACCATTGATGGAAGCTGTAAAGGGAGAATCAATTCTGTGAACCAAGTCTTCTACGAGGTCTGTCCTTCTCAGGTTCTCCCTCGTCCCATCCATAACTTTCCTTATCTGGTCCATCTCCCTCTCCAAGTATGGCACCTTTCTTGGTGTAGTGCCCATTGATTGGCTCTCCAGCTCTGCATTTCTTCCATCTCCCTGGCTTTGTCCATGTTCTTCTCTATAAGCCTCATGCGGTTGCCTTCTGAGATTAATCTCTCTTCTCAATTCCTAGTTTTGGTGAGTTAACTCTGCCATGGCAATGGCCATTGACTACATGTGTTGGACAAAAGATGGTTGCACGACAGGTGCCGATTGATGGCCACGATGGGGGTTACTGGAAGCATCTCTACTCTCTTGAGGGCCTAGACTAGTAGCCCTTGATCTTGTCCGAACCATTCCAACCCTTTGTCGAAGAAAGAAATCACAGAACTCAACAAATGAAGTTCAAACGCGACAAATAATTTCTATTCCCATAAACGGTTGATAGATCTTTGGAAATCAGTAGGCTGAAAAACTCCGAGCATTAGCGATCTTGAAGGTTGAGTCCTGGAAAATTAAACAAATCAGAGAAGACTGATGGAGGCCGACCCAGAATCCTCCAATGGTAAAGTCAGTAGTTATTACAAGCCAAAAGGAAGTATTTCTAAAGTTCTTTTTGTGGAAAATGTTTCTCATAACTTACTTCTTCATTTGGGAATGCTTATATAGTATTCGTGGAATGATTACTCGTTTAACAACCGTTCTTGTTATTGAGGAATCTAGAAGATTCAGAGATAACTTCCATAACTGTCATGGATGTTACCTTATTGGGACTTGTGCTCTATAACAGTTAATGGAGGGTTTGGTTCGTAACGACGTAACCCATCCTTTACGTTTGGTGGAACTTAAATCATCAAAAGCCTAGGGCCCAATGACCTCGTCCGTCCATCACTAAGGACAGACGAGGTTTGCTTTAGGATGAGTATAGGAGGGACGAGTATAAAAGGGACGAGCATAAGAGTTTCCCTCATCTCATTCTTTACATTTTATCATGGACGCCCCATATGGACAAGATAAAGCTTAGCGCGTTTTCTTTACACTATCAATTCTTTAAAAAAATCAAATGTAAAATTAAAAAAACCTTAGCAAAATTTGTAACATAATATTATTTAAATTTGAACTTATTTGGAATTCTAGCCTTTTTTTAAAATTGAGTTTTGAAAATATAATTTCAAATATTGGAAATAAAAACACAATTTAAGAAAAAGACCAAATCTCCACATATCTTCAAAACAGTGTCAATTTAAATATTTATTATGAAAATAATATTATTTTACGAATTTAGCCCAAGAAACCTTAGTAGTAATAATTCCTCCTCAAAAATAAAAAATAAAAATATTAAAAAAAAAAAACCTTAGTAATAATAGAAAAACTAATAGTTTTCCTAGTTTTTTTTTTTTTTTTGGAGAGAATTTCAATATATGGGGTCTACTCCTGATAATAACTCTTTTATTATCAAACCAAGACACCAGTCGGTTTTTGGTGTAAACGGGGATTAAACTTCAAATTTCTTATTCAACCATCAATTTTCCTAGTTTTGGTGTTCGAGAAAGAATCTAACATTGATTTTAGATTTTAAAGGTCGAAATTACTTAATAAATTAAGCACACCTGTCATAGTCGTAGCAGTAGCAATACCAAATAATAATAATAATAATAATTGGCCTACTTCTCTAAATCCAAAATAAAAGTGAAAGGCGCTTGCTTTGTTTCTCTAATTTTTATATATCTATTTTTCTACATCTACCATATTATACTTTCTTAAAAGATAAAATATATAGTTCAATATACAAACATAATAACTATTAATAATTACTATAATTATCAAAATATTATATTAAAAGAAAATAAAAAGAGAAGGGAAAAAATCATATTATGTATTGCAAATGTTTAGGTTACCAACTAGTATTAATACATTTTCTAATTTATTCCTTACTCAAAATGGCAAAATAAATAAATAAAATAAAATTATTGATCTTTTTTTTTTATAGATACCTTTTTGTGGGAGGAAACTTAGTCTCAAACTCAGGCTTATAAGGCATGGGTGGGAGGTATCTCTCCCCGATGTGGGATTGAGTAAAATCTTGAGGATTAAGGCTCAACGCCATTTCCAAAGAGAACAATTCCTTCTTGGGGCCTGAGACTAAGTTTCCTCCCATAATAGTATTTCAAACTTTATTATGGAGCCTGCTTCATGGTAATTACTTTTTATTCTCAAGTTAAGATACCAATTAATTTTTTGTGTAGATGAGAATTAAACCTCAAATCTCTTATTTGATGACAAGTAAAATTTTACCAGTTAAGTTAATTAAAATCCACAGCTTGTCTTTTAACTTATTTAAAAATTTAATACATCCTTTTCGCTAAACTTTAAAGTTTAAACTGTGGAGGAAAAATTTGGAAAACTCAAAATATTTTTATTTCAAAGACAATGCATTAAATGATGTTCATTTTTTATCAAGGAAAATGATGTTAGTTTAAAATTTTGATTTTTCTAAATATGATCAATAATAAAAGACAAAGGGAGTATATATTTATCTAGTCATTGAAATGAGTAATAATTAAAAAATAAAAAAGAGCTTCAGAAAAGTAATTTAAGTTAAATTACTAGTAAATTAGACTGTAATAGAGGATAAGGAGGAGATTTTTAAGCTAGGGGCCGCTCCCTTGGACCATGAGACAATTAGTGGACTAGTGGAGGTCTTTTGTTTTTAATAAAACTAGTCGCTAACCCGTGCTATACACGAGAACCTACTTATTTGTGAGATAAACTAAAATAATTTTATAAAATCTTAAATCGATTAAAAAACTACACCATTGCAAGATATGCTCTTGTATGACTTCAATTTGTGTTACAATTTGATGAAAAAGCCATTGCTTGAACGTGCAATGGCTTACAAAAAATTTGTTTGTCAGACAGTTTCAGACACTACAAAAAAATAAATCAAAAATTCAAATATTAAAACTTTTGAAAGACCAAAAAATATTAAAGAATTAGATGATTCACTGCTTAAAAATTATTGAAACAAAAAAAAAAAAATATATATATATATATATATGTATGACTAAATAATGGAGAAATATAAGGGAAATATGAATTACATTCAAAAGAATAATCATTGACTATAACTATTGAAAGGAATCAAAAGATTCAGAGCCTACACACACACACACACACACAAAAAGATATGTAACCATCAAAAGAATAGCTCAGATGTTAAAAATTTTATAAGACTAAAAAATATTAAAGAATCATAAGATTTACTTCCTATAAATTTTTGAAAAAAAAATTGTATATGATTACATAATAGAGAAATATATATATATATATATATATATATATAACTGATTACCTTCAAAAGAATAATACATAGAATAGTCATTGAAATATATTAAACATGTTCAAATATTGCAAAAACTAACACAAATTCAAATGTTAAAACTTCCAAAATGCCAAAAATGATATATAATTAAAGAATAAGTTATTAAAAAAATTCAAAACAGAAATATAAGAAAAAGAAAAAAGTACACAAACCTATAAAACAATAAGTTTTAAATTTTAACGGGTCTAAACTTTAAACAGTGAAAAACCATAAAATAATTTTTTAAAAAATTACATGAAAAACCATAAAATAATTTTTTTTTTTTTTTAAACAAAGTAGAAGAGGAGAAAATAATAGAAGAAGAGCTCATACCTATACTTAGTTTTAAAAAAAAAAAATTGGGGTTTGCACTACTTTTATAGTGTTCATGATTAACCTTGCAAATTTGGAGATAAGTGATCAACTTTTGAGTTTGAATTTAACTCTCTCTCTTATGCATTTGTGTATAAAAGAATACACAAATTTGTATGATTCAAGGAAAAGATGTAGATTACAAAGAAAGTATCAAAATATTCTCACAAAACCCAAACTCTAAAGAGCTCTCTCACCACAAGGAGAAACCTTAATTTTCTCAAAGTAAATTGCCTCAACTTGAACTCTATTACATTACAAAACCAATGTTGAGGCACAAAACATGTGTGTATATATATATATATATCCGTGGAGCATAGTTATGGAATCCAAGTAAGACTTTTTTGATAAGCATCCAATTAGGACTTGGGATTGCTAAAGTCGGGAAAAGTATTTTATATGGATTTCTAATCTATATATATATATATATATATATTTATATAAAACCGAAGCCATGCGATGCACCGTATAGTTAACAAATGTTAAATATTTTTCACTTTATTCAATGTTACAATGAGTTAAAAAAAAAAAAAAAAAAAAAAAACTGAGGATCCAGAGTTAAAAATTAACGAAACAAAACAAATATATATATATATATAACCATACAATAGAAATATATAAAAGAAAGATGGGCTACCCTAAAAAAAATTACATGGCTATACTCTATAGTTATTGAAATCTGCCAAATAGTTTTAGACATTGCAAAAAATAATCCAAAAATTTAAAAGTTTAAACTTTTGAAAGGCCAAAAAATTTAAAGATTCAGAATATTTTAATCTTAGAAATTATTGAAACCAAAAAAAAAAATAATAATAATAATAATATATACACACACACACAATAGATAAGTATAAGAGAAAGATGGGTTACCTTCATAAGAATAGTCCTTATAGGTTTGCAAAAATTACATTCACAATATAAGGAAAGACATGACATATTTTCAAAATTAAAAATAAAAAATAAAAAATACATGAGCCACATCTACATATGCATATTTTCTAGTTTCCACCAAACTTGAGAATATGTAATAAAATTTTTGCAAGGAGAATATATATATATATCTATGGGAAAGAACGAAGTAAAGGTTTCCTTAATTCAAATTAGCCTGTTAAAAAAAAAAGCCTCTAATGTCGTCATGATCTGATTCTCTGCCTCATGCATGCATGGTAAACAACTCACCCTATTTTCCTTTATAAACCATACATCAGGAATAGTCATGCCTAATTGTTGGAATTAAAGTTGGGAAACCTTGAATAATATGTCTAATTCTCTTCCTCAAGCCCTATATTGTAACAATTGTATGTATATGTATCATACGCATTATAGTATTAGTTTATATACTAATAAGAAACCTTAATTAATAGAAATAGCTCATACATATATTTTAGTAAGAATATGCGTATATTTGATATGTAACAATTATTTTAAATATCATATATTACATTAGCTTTCAATAAGTATAAGGTTATTCCAAAAAAAATAAGAATAAGGTCGAGAGAGTGAAATTTGTGAATTAAATTAATTGGTGGTGTTCCCATAATTTTTTTTTTTTTTTGAAGTGTCAAGTTCCTTTTGTGAGTGCTACTATACTCTTCCTACAATTCCGCACTTTATGAATTTATTTTCTCAATTTTTCGTAACTATTATTGAATCCAAACAATTTTAGTGTTTCAACATAGCCAACCAAGACCTCATGAATCTAGATTCCTAAGCAAATGAATTAAGATTCATAAGCAAATCTAAATATCACCCAAAATAATGTATTAATTCCAAAAAGATGCCAACACCAGCAAAAAAGGACAGAAACTTCAATTCGAAAAGGAATTTTGATTGGAAGAAATTTGCAATGATATGGGAGGAAAATATGGAAAAATAAATAAAAGCCATATGCTAACCTCCATGACCATCATAGACACCAAAGAAAGGTGGTACTGTCCAAATTTGGATAAGCTGTATGTCACAAAAGAAAAGAAAACACGGTAAAATAGCATAATCTATAGAAAATCATTGAGATTATGAGTCCACTCAATAGAACCATTGAAAAGGCAATCCAAAGAAGTCATTGAAAAATAGAAGCAAAACAAACAAAATATAGAAAATTTCAAACTTATTTAGAAATTAGAACACCCAAAGTCCTTTTCACATAATCACAAAAATCAATATCTTTGTGAAGAGAGGCCAACCCCATCACCATGAATGGAGAAAAGGCCATGTCGAATTGAAGGAGTTTTTCCCCTCACATTGATGTTTGCTTTCTACGTTGCCATAGTCCTTATGTTCAGGTTTAGGTTTAGGTTTAGGTTTTAAGAGATTTATATATTGCTACTTAGTGGCTGAATTTCCCGTGCATCAGTTTTTATTTTTATTTTTTTTTAATTTGTCCTTGCGTTTAGGTTTAGATTTTAAGAGATTTATATATTACTACTTAGTGGTTTCCCGTGCATTAGTTTTTATGTTTTTTTTTTTAATTTTTTTTTATATTATATTTAAATATTGTGTTGACGTAGAAAATTGTTGAAGTTTCAGATATTTCAGTTTTATATATATATATATAGCTAATATAGTGGGTGATAGACTTGGTATATGACCTATTTTTTTCACATGAAAAAATATATATAAAATGCTTAATCATATTATCTTTGACTTCCTTCCAATACAAATAAATAAACACCCAAAAATAAATGTTAAATAATATATAAAATCTTAAATTTACGTAGTGTAAATTGAACACATTATGAATCAACACACTTTTTGCTATCTACGGTAATACGAATTCAAAATTTGGAATCCATTAGTTGTAGAGTGGATTTATACCACCCTTTACTTACAGGTTACAGCTGGTAGGATAAAATTGACCCTTCATCAACTATTAGAGAAAATGATAGAATGTGATAGGGTTTCTATCAATTATGGGTCTTTGGATTCACTACTTTCTTCTGTCGTCTCTCCAAATTAAATAACATATAAAAACCTATATTTTGAATATGTTCACTAATCTTATCATCACCGAAAAAAGAATAAACAAAACAAAAATAAAAAGACAAAAACTAGATGATGACCATATCACGGTATCAACCTTGTCTAGTGTATACATTGCATGCAAAATATAAGTAAAGTTAAATTACCTTCTAGGACAACTATTATCTAAAGCTTTAAGAAAATATTAATAATTAATATAAATTGCATCTCAATGTACTCCATGTTAACTATATATTCAACAGTGAAAATATTAATATTTGAGAATTACAACTCGATCAATTTGGCAAGTAATTTCATCAATATTATTAACTATAATACAATTTTAGTATAACACTATAACTTTAGTATATAATGAAAACATATATATAATATTCTCAAAAAAAAAAAAAAAAACTTAAATACTATTCCTTTAAGAAAATTAGAAAAGTAGAAGCGTAGACTAAGCTACTATGCAGAGTGAGAAGAAAGGGGGGTGGGGACGGGGGAATGAAAAACTCAACCCATGCTTTGTATTTTTCCTTCGAGTTAATGAGTCAAGATCTATTTTTTCCACGTCTAGTGGGGGTGAGTAGCTAAATTGGCATTAATTTCTTTTTTTTATTTATTTAAATAATTCAATAGCTATAGGGGTGAAAGAGAGATTTGTGTATAATTTTAAGAAAACTTTATGTGGCCCACATTTAAATGATAAATAAAAACCCACGTCTTAAGAATTTTATTTGTAAAAAAGGGTATGGTGAATAACAATTTTTCTCAATTAGTATAACGTCTTTGGTTAATAAACACCTTGAAGTTAAAAGTTTTAAACTCCTTGATGGAAGGAGGGTTATAGAACAAATCTTAATTTAAAAGGATCAATAGTCTAGCCTCCGGGGTGTGTGTGTGTGTCCATCAAAAGGATATGTATGAGGTAAAGGTCATAGGCTAGAAGACACCTTTTATATATACTATCATATAGTGAATCTTCTTTTCTTCAAACGCTTAAACAACTATAGCTGGAGGTATGTTTAGTTTATTCCGTAACTCTAAATCTATTTTACGTTTGGTATCAGAGCCATCCTTCATGCTGTGTTGTTTAGTGATTCTTAGTTTAAGAAATTATTTGGTATATTATATAATGGCATATGGTGTTATGTTGATTGTGGAACTAAAATTTGGTTCCTGTATTATGATTCTCTCTCTTTCACACACACACACACATATATGTGTGTGTGTGTGTGTGTTAATTAATTAATTAATATTGATGGAATTCAACTATGAGAGTCCAGTGATCTGTTATTCATACATCTCATATACATTTGCCTGACATATGTGCACAGACATATGGGACATTAATTGATACTATTTATATAAGTTACACAATATGAAGAAAACAAGGGTATAGATTAGTCTACTTTTGTATGTGGCCCACAAATTAAAGGATTGAATTGGCCTTTGCCTATGCTACTATAGGATTATTGAACATTTTAATCCAATATAGATGTGAAAGGGAATTCATTGAGAACACAAAACTTGCTTTTAAAAAAAAAAAATTACCATCATGTGAAAAATGAAAATGCAAATTTTTTTTTCTATTTTTATGATAACTGTGTATGTATATTAATTATGTTGCTTCTTTGATAGAAACAAAACATAGTTGGGGCTAGCAGAACTTATCTTGTCTGACTTGCATATGGTTTGTAATGATTTTATAAAATTTGTGACTTTATATGAAAATTTGATCATTACATTGTTAAATATATGATATTTTTAGTGTATTTACAGTTTCTTACACTTGTCTTTAAATATCATATTATGGTTTATTTAAATTGACATGATCAATATTAGGATTTATTGATCTTTATGATGCCATATGAAGTAGAGAATATCAAAATGACATGAGAGTAGCCATAGCATCGTAAGCCATGATGATAATCACACTAATAAATTTTTATGAAACTTCATTAGGAATAAAGGCATCTAAGTGGTAATTAATTCATGAAGATAATGACTTGGCCTCATATGGAGGTTATTATTTTTATGATTTTTATTTTTAAGATGAGATTTTTCCTAGGCCCATAGGTATGGAAAATTTGATTCTTAGTGTTAATATTTACTAGTTTTATGAATAAAGTTTTATAGTATATCCATGCATGAGGCGCCTCTGCCCATAGGAAGGTCGAATTTACTACTAAATTGACATTGGTTAATTTAGAATTAAAGTTTAAGTTTCATAGCATTAAAGTTTATTTTCTTTGGGTTTGTGGATCTTTGTTTTGGTACTCATGTGGATGAAACACCCATCTCATTGAATAAATATGTCAAATGAGAAACTGAGTACGAGGGTGAGAGTGATCTAATTGCTCAAGAGTAATAACTTATTCCAATAAAGCTAAAGGTTGTGTGAAAGCTATTAATATTAATTTCAAGATCCATTAAGGTTTGAATCCCAGTAAAAGTTATACTTTGCAAAAGTTAGGCATATACGTATCCAAATAAAAATTATACTTTGCAAAAGTTAGGCATATAGGTATCCCACTAATGGCAAATAAAGGTTCACCAACTTTGTTGCACCATTTGGTTTTACTGGGCACATTGTTAATCAGTGTATATAGCTTAAGATTAGTGGGACTAAATATATTGTTTTTACGCCTAAATATGAATGAAATACTACTTGGAAGTAGTGATTTGATTTTGTCATGTAAGATATCCTATATGCTATAAAGCTATAAGACAGACGTTATGGATAGGTCTTAATGTTGTCGATTTTATAATGAGACCTTTAAAGATTTTTTTAAGATAACTCGGCTATAATTTTATTCTCTAAGGACAATTATTGTGAAAGTCAAAATAAACATATCAACATAAAGTAACTCAGTCTAAGAGAGAATTTTAAGAAACTGAAAGTGTCCATTGAGTTAAAATTATTGAGCTAATATATGTTAATTTCATAACTAAATCTTTGCCGGCAAAGCATTATAGAAGTCTTTTGGACATATGGAGCTTGTTAGCTCATTTGGTGTTTTGTTTCTCTCTAACTTTTTTATGTTCTAGACACATATTTGGTTAGTTTTAGAGAAGAAAATATTTGGTTTTTATTTTGTGCACATAAAGTATATGAATTAAGTTAAATATATCTGTGGAGATATATAAGGATGATATATCTGTAAGGATGTATAAAAGAGGACCTGAATGGCTAATAGGTAGTCCATTTATAAAAAATTAATGGCTCATAAAGTACTCATGTAAAAATTACCATACATTATAATACATGGAAGGAAGTACTCATTATAATTATTAAGGGTATTGCCGCCATGAATCATGTATTGAATTTTTTATTTAAGTGGGAGCATTTCACAACTAGTTGACAAGAGTAATATCATGGCTACATTAAAGTTAACATCATTTATCAAGTAATTTAAATGTCAAGTGGGCCAAGTGGGAGAATGTATGATTTTAAGAAAATTTTATGTGACCCACACTTAAATGACAAATGAAAACTCAAGTTTTAAGGATTTTATTTGTGAAAAACGTTATAGTGAATAACAATTTTTAAATAACTCTCAATTGTTATAACCCCTTTGGTTAATAAACACCTTGAAATTACAAGTTTTAAACTCCTTGATGTAAGGAGAGTTATGGAACAAATCTTAATTTAAAAGGGTCCCTACTCCCTAGTATGTGTGTGTGTGTGTGTGAGGTAAAAGCCATAGACTAGAAAACGCATTTTATTTACACTATCATATAGTAAATCTTTTTTTCTCCAAACACTTAAACAACTATGACTGGAGATATGTTTATTTTATTCCATAACTCTAAATTTATCTTACAATTTGAACCTTGAATGTCTCTACTAAAAAAATTAAGAAATGTCAACTAGTTGAAGTATAAACTTTTAGCAAATTTACTTGTTATTATTACAACCATATACTTTTGTAAGAGACTGGGAACATGGCCCTCAAAAAAAATTAGGCATCGACACCTCTCTTTTCACCTCTCTTTTCGGGATTATGTGGAGTCACCACATATTTTTTATTACAAAAAATAAGAAAAACTACAAAATACCATATACATATTCGAATAATACAAATTCTCATTAACTTTGAATAAATTACAACTTGATGAAAGGAATTATACATAGCCTTATTTCCTAGTTACAATCTAGTAAAAACTATAAGATTTTGTTTCCTAGTTACAATCTAATAAAAAAAAAAAGCACCATCTTACGAACCAAAAACCTAAAGTTTGGGGGCTTGGTTACAAAATGGGAAGGTGTTAGGCACCCATTCTGCCCAGATAGAGTTTGGTCTTCTAGACTTTAAATGACAATTTAAATATATGCAACTTGTTGTATTAATATTCCTAAATCTATGGTTGGTTAACATACAAAAATCTTAGATATGTAGCTCTTATGTAAGAAGAAATCAAATCTGAATTTTAATTATAGGGGAAGAATTTTTAAAGAGAAGTTTCTAGTCTAATTTTTCAATTAACAGACAAAATAAATTTTTGATAAAAAATTTCAAATCTGATTTTTAAAATTAAAAAGAATGGATTTTAAAAAGAGTTTTCAAATCTGATTTTCAAAATACAAAAGGAATGATATTTTAAAAAATAATTTTCAAACTTGATTTTTTAATTTAGAAAACAGAAGAGATTTTTAAAAAAGTTTCCAAATCTGATTTTTTTTTTTTTTTAATTAAAAAACAGAATGGGTTTTGAAAGGAATTTTCAGATTTGATTTTTTTTTTTTTTAGAAAACAGTAGAGATTTTGAAAGTAAATTTCAGATATGATTTTTAGTTTAGAAACCAAAAGAGGTTTTTAAATGAATCTCCAAATCTGATTTTTTTTAATTACAGAACAGAATGAATTTCAAAGAGAAAATTCAAATCTGATTTTTCAATTAAAAAACAATTGGTTTTGAAAGGAATTTTCAAATCTGATTTTTTTTTTTTTTAATTTAGAAAACAAAAGAGGCTTTGAAAGTAATTTTCAGATCTGATTTTTAGTTTAGAAAATAGAAGAGGTTTTTGAAAATAATTTCAGATCTGGTTTTTAGTTTAGAAAATAGAAGAGGTTTTGAAAATAATTTTCAGATCTGATTTTTACATAGAGCAACAGATCTAAGATTTTATCATATGTATTATACATCTACAAACAATAGGGATTTTGAAAGTAAATTTTAGATCTGATTTTTAGTTTAGAGAACAGAAGAGGTTTTGAAAATAATTTTCAGATCTGATTTTTACATAGAGCAACAGATCTAAGATTTTATCATATGTATTATACATCTTCATGATCACACACATGCACATAACAAAAAATCATGATATGTTTGCTTGAAATAAAGAAAAATCCAAAAAAAAAAAAAAAGGAAGAAGAAGGATCGTGTTAGAGAGGCATGGAGAATTGAATTGGATGCACAAATATGTAAATAAAAAGAGTAGAAGCTTACCTGCATTAATGAATTCTACAAGGGAATGAGAAAATTACTTTAGAGTTAGAGAGAGGGCGAGTCCCTCTAAGTCCGAAGGGAATTATACTTAACAGAAAAGAAAGTCTTAAAGTTGAAATTCCAGAATTTCTTTAACATTAAGGGCAGAGGGGTGCTAAATTCTGAATTTAATTCTATATTTATTAAGGTGTTGTGCTTTTAAAAAAAAAATGTTAGGGTTGCTTAGAAAATCAACAGATACAAGCTAGGTCAAATTTTATCCCTAAAAAATCGAATCTGATGTATTTTGACATAATCTAATAATTTGGAACCCGTGCCAATCGGCACTATGGAAGTGCTGATCGGCACTTGCCATGTGTTGACTGGCACTCCTAGAGTGCCGATTGGCACTCTTGGGTGCTTAGCCCAGTTTTCTCTTTTGGTTCAATTTGGACTCTTTTTTAGGCATTTTCTGAGTCAAGAATTGCACCTAGATGTTTTTTAAACTTGTATTCCAAATAAAATCCATTTTAATTTGATAATTAGGTCCCTAAAAGAATAATTATTTGAAAGATAATTATTTTTAAAAAGCTTAATTATCAACAATTCTTTTATTATCTGATTATCCATTTTATTCCTATGCAAACCAAGCTTATTTTTGATCAAATCCAACAACCAATCACATAAACTACTTAATTAATTTTAATTTATTGACCAATAAAAATTAATTTCAATTAATTACACATGATCAGCTTCACCCACACAAAATACATGCAGACTGTGAAAACTTGATCTTGTGATATCTTTCAATCTAACAGTCCGATTTGAGAATCGAGCATATCATCACGATCATTAGAGTCTCAATATCATTTTTATGATATGTGCTGAATGATGTAATGCATGAAATGCAATTATGATTTTTGGATATTTAGAATGATCATTTCAATTATCTCCCAAGATTAAAAAATGGGTGCAAATTGATTGTCTACAACTTTATTATAAATTTCACACTAAGAGAGCACAAAATGACTCATTATTATTCATGGACTATATTAAAAATCTGGCAACAACTCATTACCATGTATTTAAAATAACTTTCTCAAAAAAAAAAAAAAAAAAGTATTTAGAATAATGCTTCTCTAGTCTTGCCAACTTCCAATACCAACGTCTGAAAGTTATGGAGTGTGCATCGGGATGATTGAACTGTGTGGACTAACGAGATAGCCAGTTGAGATTTCATTAATTTAAAAAGGGATTTGGCTTACCCCCAGTACTTATTTAACTAGAGATCTCATTTTGTTTTAAATACATAATAGCAAGTTGTAGTAGGTTTTAATCTCCACCTTTTATTTAGTTAGTGGATGATGTGGTTGTTTCTCATTAAAACAAAAAGAGATTCCAGTTAAAAAAATATTGAAAGTAAGCCATACTCTTTAAAAAATAAAAAATAAAAATAAGTTTCAATAAAATAGCAAGGTGGATGACACATAGACTTGTAAATTGGGTTAGGAAAAATTCCATCATATTCATGGTGGGAGAATCTGTGTGGATAGTTGATGAAGTATTTAAAGTTGTAGTTTACAACTAATTTGTGTTGACTTTAATTTCGTGTCAAATTTTATTGTAATTTCTTCAATCATTTTTTCTGTATGTATGTGGGTTTCAATTGTAAGGGATGAGTGTGAGAGAGTGTGAAGATTCAAGCTTAAAATGATGAACAAGTGGATTTCGCAAGTGTCTCGCGAGAAACTTACCCGCGAAAGAGCCATGTGTAGAGCACATGACTAGAAGATGAAAAGTCCTGCCACGTGTAGCCCAAATACTTTCTGTTTGGCAAAATGTTATGTTTGTTTTACCAAGTCTTTACCCACACTATATATACCCTCATTACCCACAAATTGTAAAGAGTGATTTTCAAAGAGGAAACCCTAGAATATACATTTAAGAGTTAGAGATTGTTATACCCACAATCATTTACACATTTTCTTGTGATTTTCCTCAACTCCTACCTTTCCATCTCTATATCCTTGAGAGGTTGATAGCCCAAACGCTTACCACACTCGTTATTAGTGTAAAGTGAAAATTTGGGGCTACTGGGAAGCATTGGAATGAGCCATTCATTAACGGGTGCAATCAGGCTGAATTGCAGGATCCGGAAAACTAGAGAAAACAAGGTTCCAAGAAGCCAATTAGTAGCAGGAGCTTGGAGGGCTCAAGTACATGGGGTAGACTAAGCTTTGAGGGTCTTTTGTTTTTCGTGTACTCCAACTTTATTCTCTAGTGGATCGATTTCGATTTGGAGGGTCGCAGAGAAGTTTTTCACCAAGTTCTTTGGTTTCTTCTTCAATAACACGTCTCGGTATTATCTTGTATTTGCATCTCTCTTCTCTACTCTTAAGCTTACCTTTTATTGTTAATAATGGCTGAATATGGCTTAGGGTATTGATATCGGTTATTTGTGCTCATTTACTCTTATTCCGCACTTAGTATAAGTTAAGAGTAAAAGCTATCTAGTCGTAACTTTTAATTGGGGGTTTGAACAAGTTCTTGTGTTTTTTACACAAATCTAAGCTTTCAAAGTACTACACACAATCACTAATGGATGATTGATAAGTACCACTCACGGTCTTCTAAAATAGCAAAGTGCTGCACAGGGTCTTGTAAAATATAACAAAGGATAGTTATGCACAATACTTCTCGTAATATATATATATATATATTTTTTTTTTTTTTTTTTGAGAAAGAATTTCATTATAATTGAGTAAGTAAGTTTTAATTGATTCTTATCTAGACTCACCACTGATATCACTTTTTTATCTACCAATAACAACTAGTCACGTACCAATTTGTAAAAAAATTTGTGCTTCTATAATTAAAGGATAATAAAGGAAAATTAATATTGAGTTCTCCTTTCTCTTACATTTATGGTAGATCTCTGCTTAGTTGGGATGCCTTTGGTCTGTTGGTCATAGATTTTTTCCTGTCGGGAATGGATGTCTTTGGTCTATTGATTATAGCTTGGTTTATATCTCTATGAGTCTGATGGCTTAGAGCCTTAAAGAGTCTTTGCCTCAACCGAAGGGCTTTCCTTGTGCCTTGTGGTTGAATCGACTATATTGTCAAGTTTGGTACTTATTAGTGAGATAATTCTCAAAAAAGTCATCAAGACTAATGAATATATACAATCACACTCAATTAATTCTAATACTCACCATTGCACACTCTTGATGTGTCGATTACTCTGCAAGTGTAAGTATTTATGGAGTGCAGAGAGAAATGGCCGAGGTTCAAGTCTCAAAAATTAAAAAAAAAATTATAATATTTATTCAATTTTAAGTGAAAAGTTAATGCAATAATATTTTATTAGATGAGTTTTACACCCCAGCACTCATTTTGAAAACTATCAAATTAGTTCAGAAATTCAATAAATAAATAAATTTATTTATTTATTTAAATTATAAAAATAAATAAATAAATAAATAAATAAATTTAAAAATATTAAAAAATATTTAAAAAAAAAAAAAAAAAAAAAAAAACCTCTATAAAAGCAACAGCCTTCACATGGGTTGCTATTTCTTATTCTACCACAAAGCTTGAAAAGGGTCCGCACTCTGTAGCCATGTGACGTGAAATAGAAGTACGGATATGAAAAAGAAAGGGCCAACCCAGACTCTCTCTCATCAGCAAGCACAGACAAAGGAAAAAATAAAAAAGGGACACATAAATTACAAGAGAAAATACCACTGGGCCTTCTGGTCTAAGTGGTATTCGGTTTTCCTAGTGACCGTCAACTCAGAGGTTGAAAGTAACGTTTGGTTTTAGCCACAAATAGAAGGATTCTTTGCGAATGAATTGCGCAATGTTAAGGCATATCATTAGAAATTAACGATATCAGTCTTTAGAAAGGAGTAAAGTGGTTAAGATATCAAATGTTGTCATTGGCTGATATGATTGAGAAGATTAAAGGGGAAATCTAAAGGGACAAGAAATGTACACTTGGTTTGACAGTGCATGTGCCGTAAGCTAACACATTGACCAATAGGCATGCCTAACAAGTCAATTATTCATAAAAAAAAAACATTCCGATACTGGCTAAACCATTTCACCCTTTAATGTAGAATTCAACTTGTTCGTGGGCTTGGGCCATAGGCTAGAACCTAGAATGCATTAAATGTGCTTTTAGTGGACATTGCAATGTACCATTTTTTTTTTTTTTTACAGATCGATGGCCATGTGATCTGACTCATGTTGTCAGTGGTTAACGATACTGTGAGACATGCTTGATTGGAGACAAGCGACGGGGATGGGAATGTTTTGTAGTGTGGTTATTCAACATCTACAAGTTCTAACTGGCAAGGACGGAATCATGATTTTATCTTTGGAGGCCAAAATATAATTTAAAATTCATTCAAGAATAAGAAATATACTAACATCCATTAACTATTAACAAGGTATTAAAAAAATTCCATAAAAAAAACAAGGTATTAACGAAAGACACAAAATATTGTTTATTAGTAAGATATTTCAATTCAGTTATCTATGTTATATTAAAATAAAACTAACTATTCTTTTAAATCTTGAAAATATATGTGATCATGAAAATTAGATAAGGATGACTTGGTAGTTCAAGCTAGTAACTATTCTTTTAAATCTTGAAAATGTATGTGATCATGAAAATTAGATAAGGATGACTTGGTGGTTCAAGCTAGTGAAATGGCAAGTTAGCAAGGGCACGAGAAGCCTCGACAGTTTTTTGTTTTTGTTTTTTTTTTTTTATACACGATAGAAATTTTACTCTACCTTAATCTAAGTATATATGCGTGTGTGAAAGTTCATCTTGAAAACTTGAATCCTGACCCTTGCCGCGCCCTCCACACCCCATAAGTATGTATACTTGTAAAGTAACCATCACGCCAAGGATGTGTGGTGGTGAGAAGCCTCGACTGTTAAACCTCAACAAATCAAGTCAATTCTTTCTCCATATAGAAGAGCATTCATAATCATCTACCCTCATTAAGATTTACGATACCAATCTCAATATCAACATGATAAACTCTGGACAATGGAGCAAGTTAAGAGGGAGAATCTCACTACCATATCAAAGAGATCAAGTCCTAGATAACTATTTATAGCATCAATCAATGTTTTGGACTTAAATAAAAGTGGAGAAAAAAAGAGTACAATTCACAATTTTTTTTTTATATAAATTTTTTTTTTTTTTTCACTTATTGGTACCACACTTGGAGGCCTTTCTCTAGTGGGGAGCCGTGGCCTAGGCCTAAGGCAGCCTGGCCAAAGAACCCTAGAGGATCCCAATCGTACTCATTAAAGTATCCACTTATTTCTTGTACAATAAAGAGCCAAAAACGTAACTATCTTAGTCAAAGACATAATCATTTCAATAAAACAGAAGGACAAAAACTCAACAATGAAATAGTGAAGTGAAACACAGCCAAGACACAAAAAATATTTTTATTTTATAAGTAAAAACTGTTTTTTTTAAGTGGTCATATATATATATATATATTTATTTATTTTAGCTAGCTTTCAATTTTGAGAGGGGCGGAGTATTCAATTTTGAGGGGCCAATTTTTTGGAAAAATTAATTTTAAACTTTATAGTGTGTGTATATATATATATAATTTTGATGGGTTAAACTTTATAGTATAAAGGGTGTAACAAATTAAACTCTATAATTTTTATTAAAAAAAAAAAAAAAAACCATAATTATAAGGGGTGTAACAAATTAAATCCCTCTCAAAAGTAAAAAAGAAATATACCATGGAGTTTTAAAAAGTAACAAATTAATCCTAAGGTTTTGACTAAGGTTTTGAAGAGTAACAAATAACCTCTCAACCTATATAAAACCTCAGTTAGAGATTTAATTTTTAACTGTTTGAATTTTAAGAGCATTCTTATCAAGAGTGTTATAAATGCAAAAATGCTACTTTTAGCTTTTATAACCACAAAAACCTACTCCATCAAAGACGTCATATGCTAAAAAATTTGACATCTTGCTACAATGAGCTCTCATTTTTTAGAGCACACTGTAGCAAGATGTTATAGTTTTTTAATATTTTTAATTCTCTCTCTCCTCAGACTCATTCTCTTTCTCTCATTCTTTCTGAGACTCTCCCTCTTGTTCTCTGTCCTCTTTCTCACTCTCACTTTCTCTATCTTTTCTCTCTTTCTCTCTGCCTCCCCGTCTCCCTCTTTCTCACTGAGCTAGGATTTGACTCCGGTCTCTCTGTCTCCCTCTTTCTCACTAAACTACAGTTTGACTTCGGCAACCAGTGTGGATAGTGGTTCGGCGAAACCAGTGAAGAAGATGAGGTCGAGTTTGTGGTTCGTGGGCCTCTACTGTTGATCAGGGTGGTTGGGTTGTGGTGGTTCGACGAGCATGGCTGGGTTTCGATAGGTGCAACTGGGTTTGGGTGGGGTTTTATGATTTGATTTTGGGTGAGAAATTTCAAAAAATATGTTTTTTCTGATTTTGAGTTTGTGATTTCTAACATGGGTTTGTGATACATGGTGGTATTGGGTTTGATTAGTGGTTTTGATGTTGGTTTATTGAGTTTTTTATTTGGTTTTGGGTGGTGGGGGTCCTGATTTGCAGAGTTTGTGGGTGTCGCCGATGATGGTGGCTATGGTTATGCTAAGGTAGTTTGTGGTTGGGTTTGTGTGGTGGGTTTGTGGTGGTTGTTTATAGTTTTTGAGTTTTGGGCATGGAAGCTATTGGTAGTGTTGATGGTTGTTGGCTGATGGGTGAGGTGGTTGTTGGCTGCTGGGTGTGGTGGCTGTTGGGCTTTGTTATACTGGTGGTGGTGGCTAGCAAGATTGTTAGGTTGAGAGAGAGAGAGAGAGAGAGAGAGAGAAAAAAAAATAATAAAGAAAGAATATTTAAATAATGTGGTAAAAAAATAAAAGTTTTGATGTTGGGTATATTGTAAAGTGTTAAAAGAGATAAAGTAGGTTTTTGAATTGTTAAATGCTAAAATTTTTAAGACTTTTGATAAAAATGCTCTAATGATTGAATTTGTTATATATAATATGCTCACTAATCTTCTGTTTAGGGTGGTCCATCATGTCTTCTTTTCTATTATCAATGTTAGTTTGGTAAAAAAAAAAAAAAAAAATCAATCGCTGTTTTTTAAAGTACAATTAATTTCTTTCTCAAAAAAAAAGTACAATTAATTTAAATTTTCCTTCTTTTTAGGTGCAATTTTTTTTAATTAACCTTATTTTTAAAAAATTGACAAATAAATTGTACCAATTAGCAGTGGATGACTCATGCTTAGTTTTCTCTATCTATAAATCTGAATCCGTTTTATGTTGTTTCTTTTCTTTGTTTTTTATCTTGCTTTTCTAGTGTGCGAACGCGCTTCCCAAATACACGTTTTGTGTTTTAGCTGTTTTTTTTTTTTTTTTTTTTTTCTTTTTGAGCCGAAATGTTTGACTTTTCTTGTAAAAAGTGCACACACTTGTGTACTATTTACAATCCTACAAATTTCACTTTTCAGTAATTTTTTCATTAAAAATAAGTTTCACAATACTATTCGCACATTTAAAAATTATTTTGTTACAATATTTTCAGTTTTCAACTATATCTAAACAGACCCCTAACGTGCGTTTCCATTGAAATTTTGACTTTGTACCAAAAAAACCAAAAGATGTTCCTACTATGTATGGGCCTACAGTCAGTGGGGCGTTCTGCTGATTCTTGAATCCATTAGTGGCAACTGGAAATATTCTTTGCAGTCTAGGAAGAAAAACATACAAGGCAGACCCATCAAAAAAAAAAAAAAAACAAACAAACAAACAAACAAACAAGGCAGTAATGGCAAACGACTTGATCTATTTAGGAACAGCTCAAACTATTTTTTTTTTTTTTATAGAAAAAATTTATTATTATTTACAAATTCATGTTTAGAACCCACCATTCATATGAAAGGAGAAAGTATTACCTTCAAGCACATTAAATAAATTTCCAACAATCATGCCTTATTACTTATGGTAAACACTACCACATTATGTGAACTGCAATAAAAGTCCCCTAATAACCTCTCTCCCTGTTACAACAATTAGCTGCAGATAAATACATACTATTGTATTCTAAGAATGAAATTGTACGTTTAGAATGTGCACCGGCCCTTTTATTAAGGCTTGTCAAATGAATAAGATGCAGATGAATATATGTAACTTTTATTCATCAACCTTATGGTCATTTTTTATTAGTGCCTGACAAATGACAATTTCAACAAAAATGTGATAAGATTGGTCAAACATCTTCAGAATGCACAATTTCACATAATTCAGCCGCCTACCTACCTGCTAACTTTGGCTGAATCCTTGACATTCCATTCACTCACAAACCCTTTCCAATTTTTTGTCTGCCATGTTCACATTAAAACAAAGAAAAGGAAAGACTTTCGCCATAATTTAAGGAGAGGAAGGGCCCAATAATACAACTACTAAAGATCATATTAAACAAGAGGCCATCACTGAGCCAACAGGGATTTAAAAGAGTCCCCAACATGGTCGACATGGGAGAGATTTTATTTTTACTTCAATGATTTATCATTAATAGGACTGTAATAGCTGTGGTATTTCTGTTTTAGTACCTTAATAAGCCAAAAATGTTGAATTGTTAAAATGAAAATTGACTGAAATTTTATATAAGGAATATAAGGGAAAAAAAAGAATGGAACATTAATTTTGTTTCCAAGCATTAGCATCAACAAAGAGGAGCCCTATGAGGTATGCCTTTCCTCTTGTGCAATACTTTCCTTGGCTTCAAGAATGAACTTACCCAAGCCCTCTCCTCAGATGAATCAGCAACAGAGATTGATGATTCCAGTTCATTCACATCTGTATCTTCATAAGAGTTTTCCTTAAAAGACATATCAATTTCCGGAATTGGGTCGGGAATCAAGTTATGGCCTTGATCCTTAAGCTTCACTGCTACCACTGAGACCTGAAAACATGTACAGCATGAAAATTACCAACAATAATTCAAGGGCTTGAGCAAGGTGCATAACATTGACTAATTGAGTATTACAATTTGAGTTCAAGAAATCAGGATTATGGTATTTACCTTGCATGCAATGGAACAGAAGCGATTAGGAAGGTCTTGTATGTATCTCCCACATCCTTCACAAGTACCACCGAACTTTGATTTAGTTGAAGGTCTTGCATCTTTGGATCGATGCCGAGGATTGAGATGCACAGCTTTTTTACCATTGATTTTATATGTCTGCCAAATCAAGCCAAATCAAATCACAATTAATTGAAGTAGATATTGAGCTATTCATTTCTAAACTGAGAAGAAAATTGAAAGCTATGGGTTGACGCTGCCATGAGGAAAACCATATGTGTATATAAGCTATCAATAAGAGAACTATCATCAGGAATATGAGATGAACTACATCAAATTAGCAATAATATTCAATAGCCTGTTTTTTTTTTTAAGATAGAAATTCTACTATAGCCTAAATGTCTAATCTAAGTGTATATGTATGTGAAGCTCCCTTCAGAAGACTTAAACCTCGGCCGTTGCCAAACACACCCCACAAGTACTTATATTTGTGAAATGACTATCGCACATCAAATTAGCAATAATATTCAATAGCCTGTTTTTTTTTTTACGATAGAAATTCTACTATAGCCTAAATGTCTAATCTAAGTGTATATGTGTGTGAAGCTCCCTTCAGAAGACTTAAACCCCGGCCCTTGCCAAACACACCCCACAAGTACTTATATTTGTGAAATGACTATCGCACCAAGGGTGTGCGGTAGTGCAATAATATTCAATAGCTAAAACTAGCAGACCAATTAAAGATGCAATCAATTTAATAACTAAATTCATTCCACAAACTAACAAATTAGTGACTGATGAAATGAATAAGGCCAAACGTTTTTGTACTTAAATAGAAATCACTATTAATTTAAGGAATAGTCAATTTATTTATTAAAATGAGAACTCCATTGAATCAGTACCATTGAGACATGACCATAATATATGCTAACTTATAAACTAAAGGAGAGTGATAAATACTAGAATTTAATGTGCTACATCAACAATAGAATTTTGTCTAGTAATTCCATTAATAACTACAAAAAAATCAGAAACTTATAAATGTATGTTCATGATTACAGGGTCAAATAATCAAATAGGCTAATTGGACAAATATTGATCAACTAAAGACGGCCCGGTTACCAACAAAATCAATAAGATAGAAGAATTTTGAAATCCCCTCAATTAAAATAATGAATTCAAGCTATGATTTGTAACTAGAAACTAAACAATAGTCATGGAAATTGTATAATTACATCAGTGATAATTAGATTTGAAATAGCAGATGAACTAATTTAATTCCTTAGTAAAAGTCACTAAAAAATTTGTCATGATATTGATAATTACAGAAAAACCTGAATTTTAGAGCAGTCAAGATGCTTCTGCATTTCTTGAAGGCGGACGACATCATTGAAGAGATATTTGCAGATCTGTAGCTGCCGGTGGAAGCAATGATCATCATCCTTTATACAATGTCTACAACACCCAATGCTACAGTCGATGCAAAACACATTCTTTTCATTTTTCCGAAGCTCTTGATGATCACTACAAGAACCAAAGAATTTGCAATGCAAAAGAGCACTAAGCCAGTCTGTTTCTTTTATGTAATACTTGAATCCTACCTGAAAAACCAATCCATCCACCACATAGATTTCAGAAAACCCGTGTTTCAACAATTCAATAATCAAGGTTTACCAATAAAGTATATGGTCTAGTCATCAAATTGACCAAACTTCAATCCCACACATAACACACCATTTTTTAGAAATCAAATCTAAACCAAGTATAAGTCTAACTTCTAGATTAAAAATTCAAGGCATAGTGATTAAATTTATGAAAAATTAATCAAATTAATAAATCCTCACAATACAAAATTGTACCAAATGCAAATTTTACTGATATATTCACTTTATAGTCTGTTGAACTGATATATTCTACAATCAAACAAACTAGTAACAGCAAAAGGAAACACAATCACAATTAAAGAATCAAAAAGACAACAAATTTGTAGAAAAAAATTATAAATTTATAAAAAGTGACTGACTTTTTGTTTGTGATCAACAAAACCCAGTAAGGAAAAGAAAAAAAAAAAGTACACAAAAAGAAAAAAGAAAACTTTGATAACCCAATAATAAGAAAAGACTGAAAACAATTAAAGTAATACCATATCTTGGATTTCAGATTGAACTCACTGTAGTTGCAGAATCTGCTACACAAAACAATGACAAGAACAGAGAATTCTTAAAGAATTCAAAGGGTTGTGTTGTGAGATGGAGAGAAGAGAAACCATCAAACAATATGGGACTGAGTAGAAAACAAATAGTACTAAGAAAAAAAAATAAAAACAAAATAAAATAAAAATGGAAACAAAATTTTCTCAGAAGAGCTGTGTTCACTACCCTTATAGAGAGAAGAGCTGTCCTACTATCGGCGGGAATGTGACTACATTATAGCCGTTGGATTGAGATTCATCTGACGGTCAAAGATTCAAGATGGCTTTCTAGTTTTCTATGTGATAATGACAGTGTGTAGGCCCCACAGGACTTTCTAGTGGGACCAGTGAGTAAACTAAAAAGGCCTTTTTATAAATAATATTAAAAAAAAAAAAAAAAAAAAACAGCCTAAAATAAAGACTAAAGTGTAGGCCGATGATAATCGTTGAAAATTTGCATTATCTCATGATTTCATTTTAATGGCAACTTTCCCGCCTCCGAGATTTTCGGTATATATTGCTATTTGAGGGCGCCGTTTTTTTTTTTTTTTTTTTTAATTATTTTATTTGTTCCTTTTATAGTGGGGATTATAGTAGAACTGTTGGAGTAAATTTTTATGCTTCTTATTTGGTATGGACACATAAGTTAATTCTCATTTGGTATGGACACATAAGTTAATCAAGGTGCTTGAGAATTACCCAAAGAAATCACATAAAATTAGTAATTTATTTATAACAAAACTTGATTACAGACTTTACAGTTCTTTACTAGGTGCAAGACATTAAGGCCCTGTTTAACAATAGTGTTTAAACAACGAAAACTGCTGTTAAACATCATAATACGTATTTTCACACACTTTTTCACTCATACGTATTTTCACAAAATTTAAACATCATTACTAAAAATCTTTTATCGAACGGGCCCTAAAGTTCTTCACTGTTTTTTTTTTTTTCAAGAATAATTAAATTCAAAGGCAATTGTACATGTTTCAATTTTATCGGGAACCTAATAGATTGCACCTAAATTTTACTTATTTATTTATATAGGTTAGGTTGGAAAAGGAATAAAAGTTTAAATTCTATAAAGATGTAGTGTAAAATTTAAATTTTACAATCTCCAATGGCTGAGGCATTGATTTTGATGGTTTATGATTGAACTTTTTTACATATCTCACCTAATACATAAAAATATTTTAGTAAAACATTTTACAGCTAAACAAATGGAGTGTTACATGACTGGTAATATGTTAGAAAAAAAATAGTTGCAAAGATGTTTGGAGCTCAACTTTATCCTTTTATTCAATAAATTTTAGTTTAAATTCAATACTATTTATATGTTTAAATTTTACAATTTCATTCTTAAAAAATTTAAATCAATTTCATATACATAACAAATAGGTGTCGTGAGTTCTAGTTAGTAGTTTGTTCAGTACTTTAATTGATAAAGTTATTTTTTTGTCCAATAGAGGTTTTGGGTTTGAATCTTGCTTATATAAAAAATTAATTAATGTCTTGATTTAATAATAAAAAGCAATTATTATGAAAGTGGATGTGAAAATTTTAAATATTTCTTGTCCAGTAAAAAATATACATGAACAAATGGGTCATGATATGGAGTATAAAAACTCGAGATATTAATAAATTTTACAATAAATATATGAGATGATTTATTTTTATTTTTATTTTTGAAAAACAAATACACACAAGGGAGAGAGAAAATATATAGGATGATTAATTGTTGGGTTCATAGTTTTAAATTTAAGAAAGGGCTTTAGACATGGGTTTTAGTTAACTTAACTAGTAAAGTTTTTTATGGTTATATAAGAGATCTGAGGTTCAATCTCCACTAACACCAAAAACTGATTGGTGTCTTAGTCTTATAATAAAGAGTTATCATAAGGAGCAGACACCATAAGTTGAAACTTTTTCAAAAAGACTCGACTTTGGACCAAGCTTCAAAAATATGGCTATATGTAAATAAGCACCCCACTTTAGTTACCAATTATGAAATTTCTTATGATTTATTTGCCTTTACTATGATAGAAATATTGACATAGGATCCTAATTCTCAATGAAATGAAATAACCTTTTCTTAAAACATAATTTATATTCACCATAACCTCTTTTAATAGTAGATATTTAAAATCAAAGTGTGGAACTTTATATATAAATATATATATATATATATATATATATATATATATTCCTAGTTAATAATTAATTTGTACAATGCACAAGAATGTTTGACAAAGTATTTTTTTTTTCCTCTTTTATTCTATTTTAAATATAAATTTGATCATGATGATAGTTTTTATAGAATTTCATTATGGTTTTGTTTGTGAATATAACTATTTTGTATTACCATTTAAAGAAAATAACGCAACAAGATTCTCAATTAAAAAGTGATTTTTTGCTCAAAATTTTTAGTTTTGAGAAACAAACACACACACATAAGAAAGAGGGACTAGAGTTCTAACACAAAAATACACCATAACTCTACTTAAAGGCCATGCACGGAAAAATTTAATATGATACTATATTCGTCCCAAAATGTTGGTCTAGTTTATAAAAACCCAACTTTTTAAATGAACGTCTCTTAATTAAAATATAGAAGTTTCTAAAATTACCATTAAATAAAGCTCTAAAAAAATTTATCGTTTAAAGTGCTTGTGTTTGATGAGAGCATAATAAGAAACTTAATAAATTAATGGCTTTTAATTTTAGAAACATGATAAAATTTCGAGACATCTCAAAATGGAATGCAAGACCAACAATTTGAAGCATAGTAACCATATGTCCAAAACTTATGTGATACAATATTATAAGTTTAACAAAAAGCCTAACTTTTTTTTTAATTTATTTATAATATTAAAAATTTTAAATGTATATTCATTATTTTCTAGACATTTGGAGGATGGATTTTGATAACTCACATTATCAAAAAATGATATCCTCTCGGATTTTGGTAACTCACATTATCGAAAAATAATATACTCTTTCACAACAAGTGAAACTCATACTAGTAAATTCCACGTGTTATGAACAATTTGCAATATACTCCTGTGGGGCCCAAGGGCCCAGAATCCCCGGCCCACCTTTGGGCGGGCCCAGGGCCCAAGCCGAGGAAGGAGATCTCCCTGGATGGTCGGCCTAAAGGTTTCGGCCCCTCCAAGGCCCGAGCCGAGGATACACCTATCCTCGGCGCACCTAGCCTAATCTGGTTAGGGGGGCAGGCTTACTGCAGGTGGTCACATCCACACTTAACTATTCTGCCAGGCCTTCCAGGTTCCATCAATGCTGACAAGACCGTTCACTGAAAAGCCTTAAGGGCAGCAACCCCCGGCATGGGGAAGAACCTGTCTGATGGGACAAGTCCTGAGCCATTAGCCCGGATGGCCAACAGCTGTAAGGCCAGGATCAAGCCCGAGAGAGTATATAAGTCAAAGAACCCCCCTAGTGAAAGGGGGGCCTCCTCGGACCCCAGCCGAGGAGCAACCCCAGATGGAGAGCAAACGAAGGAGAAGTCCAAAGAAGACCGGCGAGAGGCCGGCCGGAGCCAAACCCTTTGGCCCACTCTCTACAAATTCATTGTCAGGGGGCCCACCTCCGAAAAAGGAGCCCCTACAACTCCTAAAACAAGATATTCATTCTCCTCGCTCTCTTTTCAAAGTACATGAAGTGTTTATTATCGTAAGTCCTAAGGTGCAATTTTTTTTTTTTTTTTTTTTTTTTTTTTGGTCATTGGTGTACATAAAGAACAAAATTATAGGATTCGATTAGTTGCACTGTCTTTTACTGGACCTCAATTTTCTCTATTGAGACAGCTCTTTTAAAAAGGAAGGTAAAATTTACTTGTAAGCATTAATGGGATACCATAAAACAAGAAGACTTTACAGCGAAGATGACTTTGACTCTTGTGGATTTTTTTCTATAAGCACCCCAAAAAAAAAAAGTTTTTAAAAAGAATTTGATTTGTATATTTGCTCCGAAATTTTCTACATTCTGTCCATATCTAGCTTTGTTTTATTTATTTATTTTTGACTAACCGCAACAAATCTAGGAATTGATATCTTTTACTACCAACTTGTCTTTCAACTTTCAAGAACTAAAGTTAACAGGACATATTTGTTACGCATCTAACTTTTTCGCTGGCGAATTGTAATTTTCCACATTTTCTGTTTCCAAATAGTTTTTGTGTTTGGATCAAACCAAAGTCCTAACAACCCCTAATTTTTTGTTTAAAGAAATTAATCTTTCAACAGTCTTTAATTTTGTTTTTTTGTTTTATTTTATTTTATTTACCAGTTTTTATTTTGTCTCAACTCTCAACTCTCAAACCACATCTCCCCCCTCTCCCACTATCTCTATTTATCAAAAAGGAAAAGTGCAGACTCATTTCTTTTTCTTCACGCTCCAATCCTTTTTTTTTTTTTAGTGAACAACTCTCAGTCTTTTTAACAGGCAGTCATTATTTAAGGTCTTTTTGCCAAGCTGTTTTTTTTTTTTTTTTTTTTTTGGACAGTGACGCGAGTAAAGTGGCAAATTATGTGACAGTCATGTAAGTGACATGTGTCATCTATGTGTATGTGTCTAAATGTCTATATATTACATTAAAGCTATTTATGGAGTCTTATTAGTAATTGTTTCAGCCATTATAATCCAACAGCCAATGAGACAAGTCTTTTATTTTGTTTCTAGATTTTATGAGTCAAATTTGACCCTGACTCTAATTTTGACAACGTAATTAAATAAATTGTAATTTCGTTTTCCTATGCTTAGAGGACTGTTCTAAACATTATACTATAAATTACTATTTGGCTAAAATGAATATATCAGTCTCATCAAAAAAAAAAAATGAATATATCAGATATTATAGGTTTTTTTTTTTTTCCAGAAAATTAGCCTTTGTACTTTTCAGGAGATGAATTTAAGAATGGCACTGGGTTGTTGGAGTCCCATGAGAGATCTGTCATGTAGAATGGAAGATACAATTTTTTATATGAATAAAGTTTTCTCTAAATCAGTTTGTGTTGGGATTCTTCTCTAACATATTACATGACAATTCATAAAACCATCAACATATATTATTTAAATAAGTCATTTGACTTATTAAGTCAATCATGTAATTAAAATTATACATGAATGTTTTTGGAAAATTGTTATGTAATAGGTTAGATGAATTTCATCAAAACTGGTTTGAAGGTAAATTCTTATTAAGTATGTAGACGGGCAGGTTTATGCATGCTTCATCTCTTTTTTTTCTTCTTTTTTTTTTTCTTTTTTCTTTTCTTCCCTTCTAATCATCTTCTTTTTTAGGGTTGCTCCATACATTTAAATAGTAAATATCAATTTTTTAAATGATAAAAAATGACACTCCACCCTCTTCGCCCACCAAGATCCTTTCCATTTTAAATTGATTTATCGCATAGTTCAATTTAAATATGCATCATACTGTGTCATTTTATATGGTATATAAAATCTTAGTGAAATTTACCTGTAGGTATAGGTTCCTTTTTTTTTTTTTTTTTTTTTTTTTTTGTGTGTGTGTGTGTGTGAATGACCTGTAGGTATAGTTGAATAGAGTATAGACACAATAAAATTGTCTTTTTTGTATGGAAACTAACAATTAAAGCTATGCTTGTACAAGAGATTTTAAGATGTGAAAATTGAGGGTAATATTAACTTCTCCTTGTTGCCAATGAACTATCGCTCTGTTTGTTTAAGCAAAAATATTTTTCTGTAATTTTTTAAAAAATATTTTCTGTAAAACTATCTCATTTTCTTATGTTTGGTAATTACCTTAAATGAGTTGAAAAATAATCTTCTAACTTCCCTTATTTAGTTTACTGTGAGATTGAGTTGTTTTTCAAAAAAAATTAATGAAAAACAATTTTTAAAAATAAGTAATACTTTTTCCATTGACCAAAGATAGTTTTCCTTTAACTTCTTTTTTTTTAGTACTACCAAACACTGTAAAACACGGAAAACTATCTGTGGGGGAAAAGGGGCCAGGCCCAATGTAATGGGCCGAGGGCCCACGAAAAGGCTATCTTACATCCGAAAAGAGAGAGAGAAAAGGGGAAGGCCCAGCTAGGAGTAGGATCTTCATGATGAAAGATCAGTGCTGTCCGAGGATGGTATCTCCTGTCTGAGGAGGGTATCTCCTGTCCAAGGAGGACGTTTCACTTTAATAGGAAGTCACCGGTTATCTGAGTACGAGAAAGACCAGAGTGACTGTCCGAAGACTTCATCTGATCAGGATAAGCTCAGAGCAGAGATTGAAGATGATAAGAACGAAGAAATATCTAAAGGGAAAGCTGCTACCACCGTATTTAATGCACTACAACAGCTTTTCTGGCCGCATTTATGTGGAGAAGACCCCTGAACAGTGCAACCTCAGCTACCGTCATTCCCAAACAACTAAAGCATACCATTGATGTGACATGCACTCAATTGGATGTACAGATGAAGAACAGGTGGACGATGGAGATGATGGGGAAGGGTCCTATATAAAGAAGAAGAAGTCCTAATAGAGATGGATCGAGAGAAACAGGAAGAAAGAAAAAGAATAGTTTTACTGTAGCCATGAACCTTGTAATCACTGATTGTTCAATGAAACACCTCCTCGGACATTGACCTAAGAATTTTCCTGGTGTTATTTTATGTTACTTCTGCTTAACGTAATTCAATCCATCATTGTTAATTTCAGACCCGGCCCAGCTCTTTCACCCACTCTCTACAAATTTATTGTCTAGGGTACGTTGGGCCTTTAACCTATACTTTTGGGCTTAGGTCACTAAATCAGTTCCCACAATTGGCGCCGTCTGTAGGAAGAGCTTGAACGATTGGGTAAGAATAGCAGTGGATGGTAATGGCTGATCAAGGGCAACAACCGGCAGAATCTGGGGCCTCCCAGCATGTTGATCCTTTTCTTAACCTGGAGCGTAGGCAGGATCGAGAAGGCAGTGTACACACTACACACACTGAACGAACCCAGCCTCGTGGTGGAAGTCATGTTTCCCATGCAGAGAAAAACAGCATGCAAATAGAGATTGAAAGGTTGAAGAAGGAGTTACGCATGGAGAAGAGGAAACGTGCTGCACCACATCTTGATGATGACATGGATGACGGACAAGACATTACTTATCAGCAGAACTCTCAAACTCCAATCAGCGAAACCTTTTCGTATGAAGCTGAACACCCTCGTGAGAAGCGACCACGAGAACTACCATATGGAGGGGTAGGTAACGATGCCATGAGTAAAGCCCTGAATCAGATTTCTAGGTCACCTTTTACACGAAGGATCGAAGGAGCGGAGCTGCCTCGGCGTTTCAATCAACCAACCTTTACTATCTATAATGGCAGGACAGATCCTGTGGAACACGTTAGCCATTTTAATCAAAGAATGGCTGTCTATGCCAGGGACGAGGCTCTGATGTGCAAGGTATTCCCCTCGAGTTTAGGTCCTGTAGCCATGAGATGGTTTGATAACTTGAGGGCTGATTCCATTGATTCCTACCAAGAGCTTACTCAAGCTTTCGGATCACGATTTGTCACCTGCCGAAGAGTGCCCAGGCCCCTATCCTCCCTTCTGTCCTTAAGCATGCGTGAGGGGGAGACACTGAAGGCGTACTCGGACAGATACTGGGAGATGTTTAATGAGATGGAGGGCAACTTTGATGCCATGGCCTTGGAGACGTTCAAGTTAGGTCTCCCCACTGATCATGGTTTAAGAACGTCTTTGTCCGGCAAGCCTGTTGTCAGCATGCGCCAGCTTATGGATCGCATCGAGAAGTATAAAAGGGTAGAAGAGGATAGGCAACAAGGGAAGGGTAAGGATAAGACTACCACCCAGGATAGGAAGGACTTTAAGTCGGATCGTTACAACAACAATAAGCCGAGGAGAGATTTCGTTGGGCACTCAAGTTCAACAAATGCCCAAACAGTTAATACCGTGTTTAAAGAGCCTGTTCATCAAGTTCTGGATAAGATAAAGAACGAACCATTCTTCAGATGGCCGAACAAAATGGTGGGGAATCCGGAGAGACGCAATCATAATGTCTATTGTCAATATCACCAGGATCATGGGCATACGACTGAAGATTGCAGAAGTCTATGGGACCATCTGGACCAACTGGTCAGCGAGGGCAGGCTAAAGCACCTTTTGCATCGCTCTAGTGGGCAAGGACAACCAGCTTCGGATTCCGAGAGGGGGGATTCTACAAAACCCCCTCTGGGAATTATTAATGTCATTTTCGCAGCCCCAGGAAGGACAGGATCCCGTCCGTCGAAGGTTATGTCTGTGGCTCGGCTGCCGGTGGGAGATGCTGATCGGAATCCGAGGATCCCCGGGAAGGCCATATCCCCTGTTCTGGGATTTTCGGACGAGGATAAGGCTGGAACCATTCAACCTCATGAAGATGCATTGGTGGTCACCCTCAGGATTGGGGGATATGATGTGAAGAGGGTAATGGTAGACCAGGGCAGCGCGGTGGAGATTATGTACCCTGATCTTTTCAGGGGATTAAATCTCACGCCCAGCGACTTAACTCCATATTGCTCCTCTATATTTAGCTTTGAAGGAAGGATGGTCATTCCGAAGGGACAGATCCGACTGCCCGTGCAAACCGGCTCGGAAATTGTGGAAGTGGATTTCGTGGTGGTAGACGTCTATTCCCCTTATACGGCGATTGTGGCTAGGCCCTGGTTGCATACACTGGGGGCTGTCTCCTCTACCCTACACCAAAAGGTCAAATACCCTTCCGAGGGACGAGTTTGTGAAATCTGTGGGGATCAATCCTCGGCTAGGCAGTGTCTAGTGGCGGCCATACGGCATGGGTCTGAGGATGAATCTTCGGGAGGGGTGATCAAAGACCTATAGCAGTTAAAGGAACAGGTGCCGCCTGTCGACGAGCAGAGCGAGGGCGTAAAATGTGAGGACTTAGTACGGGTTATGATTGAATCCGATCCTGAAAAGTATTTCCAAATTGGAGCTCAGATACCTCAGTCAGAAAAGGAAGAGCTAATTGTTTTCCTCAAAAGAAATATTGATGTTTTTGCGTGGAGCACTTATGAAGCACTAGGGGTGGATCCAGAATTCATTTGTCATCATTTGAGGGTTAACCCTCTAAGCATACCAAAGAAGCAACCTCCTCGGCGGCCATCCAGAGAGCACGTTGAAGCAGTCAGAGAGGAGGTAGGAAAGCTTAAGCAGGCCGGGGCTATTAAAGAAATTTTCTATCCCGAATAGCTAGCAAACACTGTGGTGGTAAAAAAGAAAAGCGGAAAGTGGCGAGTCTGTGTAGACTTCACCGACTTAAACAAAGCCTGCCCTAAAGATCCCTTCCCTATGCCGAAGATTGACCAGCTGGTGGATGCTACTGTCGGCCATCCTCGGATGAGCTTTTAGATGCTTTTCAGGGGTATCATCAGATCCCCCTCGCCGCAGACGACCAGGAAAAGACCGCTTTTGTTAACCCCATTGGCAACTACCACTATAAGGTAATGCCTTTTGGCCTGAAAAATGCAGGTTCTACTTATCAGCGGATGATGACCAAGATGTTTGAATCACAGTTAGGCAAGACCATTGAGATTTATATAGATGATATGGTGGTTAAGAGCAAGCTTGTTGCTGATCATTTGAAGGATCTTGATGTCGTTTTCGAAGTCCTGAGGAAGCATAAGTTGCGCTTGAACGCTTCGAAATGCTCGTTCGGAGTTGGGTCAGGCAAGTTTTTGGGCTACATGGTTACGCACAGGGGAATTGAAGTTAATCCTGATCAGATAAGGGCTATCCATGATCTGCAGCCTCCTCGGAATCCGAAGGAGGTGCAGAAGCTAACAGGAATGATGGCTGCGTTAAACCGATTTATATCTAGGTCTGCGGACAGATACAAACCCTTCTTTTCCCTAATTAACAAATGGAAGGGTTTCGAATGGAATGAAGAATGTGCCTCGGCCTTCCAACAGCTTAAGGATTATCTATCTCGGCCACCGATTATGTCCAGCCCTGAACCCGATGAGGTTTTATTTGCCTACATCGCAATGGTTCCTCATGCTGTAAGTTTAGTATTGATAAGAGTGGATCAGGGAATTCAGAAGCCGGTCTATTGTGTAAGCAAATCGCTGCACGAAGCCGAGGTCAGGTATTTGCCGCTAGAAAAAGCTATCCTAGCCGTGGTGCTAGGAACGCGGAAATTGCCTCACTACTTCCAAGCCCATACTGTCGTGGTGCTCACGCAACTTCCACTCAAAACAGTACTTCGAAGTGCGAATTATACGGGGAGGATAGCCAAGTGGGGCACTATTCTAGGGGCCTTCGATATCAAATACATGCCCCGCACGTCAATCAAAGGCCAAATCCTCGCCGATCTGGTGGCCGAATTTACGGAGCCCAGTTTGGAAGATGTAGAAATAATGCCGAGCATGGATGAAAAATCGGTTGGCTTGGTTTCTCAACAAAATCCTGCTCATTGGGAGTTGTACGTAGATGGTGCTGCTAACCGGAAAGGTTCTGGAATAGGGCTGGTTTTGACATCTCCAGAAGGGATCATCATCGAAAAGTCATTAAGGCTAGATTTCGGCGCCACAAATAATGAGGCTGAGTACGAAGCCCTACTGATGGGAATGGTTATGGTCCGAAAGATGGGAGGAAAGGTCATAAAGGTGTTCTCGGACTCAAGACTGGTTGTGGGGCAAGTACAAGGAGAATTTGAAGCTAAGGACGAGAGGATGCAGGGTTATTTGAACAAAGTCAAACGCCTGCAAGAGGAATTTGGATCTTTCAGTCTGATACATGTTTCCAGATGTGGCAATGCACACGCCGATTCTCTTGCCACATTAGCCACCTCTTCGGATCAAGATTTGCCGAGAGTTATCACCGTGGAAGATCTTCACGATCCTACTGGAATAGGAAGAGACGCAATTCAAGTACACCAGATTCGAGAAAGTCCATGCTGGATGGATGCTTTAATCAGATTTTTGAAGGATGATGTCCTGCCAGAAGAGCGAAAGGAGGCTGACAAGATCCGAAGGAGGGCCGCTAGGTTCTGGTTGTCCGAAGACCAAAAATTATATAAACGCTCTTATTCGGGGCCATATCTGTTGTGTGTTCATCCAGAATCCACTGAGGCACTACTAGAAGAGTTACATGAAGGTATTTGTGGAAGTCACACTGGAGGCAGATCATTGGCCCATCGGGCCCTTACCTAGGGATATTGGTGGCCGAGCATGCAAGAAGAAGCTCGAGACTATGCGAAGAAATGTGATCAATGTCAGAGATTCGCACCAAATATACATCAGCCGGGAGGAACCCTCAATCCATTGTCTAGTTCATGGCCGTTTGCCCAATGGGGCTTGGACATCGTGGGACCATTCCCTAAAGCTGCAGGGAACAGAAAATATCTCCTGGTCGGCACCGATTATTTTACGAAATGGGTCGAAGTAGAACCTCTTGCTAATATCCGAGATGTGGATGTACAAAAATTCGTATGGAAGAGCATTGTAACTCGCTTTGGAGTTCCACACACCCTCATTTCAGATAATGGTTTGCAGTTCGACAGTACCTCGTTTCGAAATTATTGCAGCGAACTGGGGATCACGAACAGATACTCTACTCCCTCCTATCCTCAGGGTAATGGCCAAGCTGAAGCAGTCAATAAAGTTATAGTCAGCGGCTTAAAGAAGAGGTTGGACGACGCAAAGGGAAGATGGGTCGAAGAATTGCCACACGTGCTTTGGGCTTACAGAACCACCCCTCGCAGGTCTACTGGAGAGACTCCTTTCTCAATGACTTATGGGTCCGAAGCTGTAATTCCTTTGGAAGCCAATTTCCCAACTCTGAGAACCAGTTTGTTCTGCTCGGACAACAATAATAGACTCCTGGAAGCCGGATTGGATTTTATCGAGGAACAGAGAGAAAACGCCATGGTTCGGCTGGCTCACTACCAACAAAAGTTTAGACAGGGCTACGACGCCAAGGTCAAATCGAGACCCTTAGAACCCGGTGACTTGGTGCTCAGAAAAGTTGTCGGCAACACAAGAAACCCAGCCTGGGGAAAACTAGGACCAAATTGGGAGGGCCCATATCGCATCACATCATGTGCAGGTATTGGAGCATATTTTCTTGAAGATTTGGACAGTCATGTAATACCCCGTCCTTGGAATGTAAATAACCTCAAGAGGTATTATTATTAATCGAGTTGTTTTCTTGTTTATTTACTCATTCTTCAAGTGTTTAAATTTAAATCTGATCATGCCTGTAGTCCTCGGACCAGATGATCTCAGATTAGTTAACACTATTTATTCATTCTCTAAGTGTTTAAACTTAAATCTGATCATGCCTGTAGTCCTCGGACCAGATGATCTCGGATTAGTTAACACTATTTATTTGTTCTCTAAGTGTTTAAACTTAAATCTGATCATGCCTGTAGTCCTCGGACCAGATGATCTCGGATTAGTTAACACTATTTATTCATTTTCTAAGTGTTTAAACTTAAATCTGATCATGCCTGTAGTCCTCGGACCAGATGATCTCGGATTAGTTAACACTATTTATTCATTCTCTAAGTGTTTAAACTTAAATCTGATCATGCCTGTAGTCCTCGGACCAGATGATCTCGGATTAGTTAACACTATTTATTCGTTTTCTAAGTGTTTAATTGGTTAGCACTATTCGGTTAATCGGTTAATGTTACAAGTTATACAAGTTATTTGCAAAACAAAGCAATCTTGTTTCTCCATAACTATAATTACCAAGTGAACTCACTTGTAACACAAAAAGATTATATTAAACTGCAAGTACCAGCATATAAACAAAAATCAATTCATTGATAACAATCATAGTTTACAATTTCCTCAACAGTAAAAAAAAAAAAAAAAAAAAAAAAAAAAAAAAAAAAAAACCCTAAGTCTATGGGACTCCCTGAGGAGGACCCGGGGGTAGTTTCTCCCCTTCTAGAGATTCACCCTTCTCCTGCTGGGGCTCAGTAGAGGAGACTTGGTCACCTGGCAGTGGAAGACCCTGATTAGGCTCAAGAGTAACCATGGGATTCGGCTCAGCCAGAGGTAGCTCAGAGGCCTCAGGGGGTTGTGCAGGAGGAGCATCATCATCCGGATACTGCCGAATATCCTCGCCATAGAAAATATTCTCTGGCCGGTGAAGATCTAAGTCGGGAGGAACTCCAGCAGCATCTAATGCTTTGCCCCAAGTCAGGTCGCAGTAATCTCGAGCAACCGAGGCAAATTGCTCGGTGAGACCTTTCTCTGTTACCTCCACCCCTAGTAGATAGGACGCCTTTTTTTCGGTTTCAGTGGCCTCCTTAGCCAGTTGGGCGTCCCTCTGAGCATCCTCGGCAGCCTTCTTGGCCTTCAGCAGCTTGGCCCGAAGCTCTTTGATGGTTTCTCTTTCTGTGGCCAACTTTTTCTGAGCTTCGTTCAGCAGCCTGCGCTGAGACTCGGCCTGGGACTCTGCATTCTTTAAGCCAGCGTCCAAGCTGTTCCTCTCCTGGCTACTGCTTTTAGCTGGTCCGAGAGCTTCGAGGTCTCTTCTTTTAGGTTGTCCAAGACTCTCTTTGCCTCGGACCTAGCTTGGGCCTCGGCCTGGGCTTCCACCAGAGTCTTGCGGTTCCACTCTTCAGCCACAAACACTTGCTGAGTGATCTGAACCAAGTTACAGTATTAGTATACAAACATAAAAGCCAACGCTATAACCGAGAAGTAAAATGGATATACTTACCATGGCCAAGTCCCTCTTCAGAGACATAAAGAGTTCATATTGGCTGAAACGCCTATATGAATCCATGTCTTTGGGCAGAAGTAGGGGCTGCTCCAACGCCTCAACTATCAGTCCCGCCCGACCCCCGTCATAATTCCTGACCGAGGTCTCCTAGGGAAATGGGACACCGTCAAGTTCTAGCCGAGGGGACCATATGCGTTGTCCTCGGCGAACCTCGGCCTGATTTGGCTCCTCTCGGCTCTCTACTGAGGAACCCCTCTTTTGATGGGGCTCTTTGGTCACTTTTTGCTGTTTAGTCTTGGGTGGCAGCCCTTTTTCCTTGTCATCAGGTTCCATCGGCCTCTTCTTTTTTAAATCCGGAAAGGGTTTGAGAGCCGGATCAGGAACCTGCGAGACGGGAGGAGGTGGAGGCACATTGGCAGCTGGACAAGAAGTCCCTGTTTCTTTAATTTCCACTTTATTGGTCATTTTCTTAAAGAGAAGTCTTAGATCAGACATCTCTTCCTCCGAGGAATCTTCGGGTATTGTTGTCAGCAATAAGGGGGGTCGGATGAAAGACTGCCTATCCGCCTCTTCTTCGGAATCCGAAGGAATAACGTGGACCCCTCCTTCGCTCTCACCTTCGAACTTAAACTTGTCAATTTGCTCGTCCAAGGAAGTGGACGAGGATCCGACCCGTTCTCTCACAACCGGCTGGGCAAGAGGAACTTGTTGGACTGGTCGGATGAGCAGTGGAACACCCTGGGGATTAGGGTGTGGAACTGGTGGGAGATCGTAGGGCGCAAGGAAACTTTTCCGAGCAACGTCTATGCGTCGCAATCTATAATCGCCCTGAATAATGGCGTTCCCCGCTGGCTGGACGTCGGCTGGCTTTGGAGTATAGCCGAGTATGAGTGGAATAGACCTCAGCTGCCTATCTTCGCTGACATATATTTTCGAGCGCAGTAGGTAGTTGAGGGCTTGCACGTTGATAAGGCTCAGCCGAGGGGCAGTATGTACCTTATCTGTAAAATAAACAAAACAAACAAATTAGAAAGCAGATATAAAGATAGACTAAAGAGTAATTGCAGAAATAGAAAGTCCTAAAACTATGGTTAGAGACCCTAAGTCCGAGAGGGCACACCTGGCTCTCCTGGCGTGGTCGGACAATGTAGACCGTCGTGCCATGCGCCCGAGACAACCAAATAGTCGTCCTTCATCCCCTAATTGGATTTAGGAAGGCAGGAGAACAGCCTCACGACATCGGAGCGGGATTTAAGGTAATACCCCCCTCCCCTTTGGCCACGACATTCATACAGGTATGCTAAGTCGTGCCAGGTTAGCCCTAAACCTAACTGCTAATTTACGATATCGGTGGCACCTAATATCTTAAAAGTGTTGGGGGCGCATTGCTCGGGGGAAAGCCTATGGTTGATAAGATAATTTCGGGTCACGGGACCCATGGGAAGGGTCATTCCCCCTTCAAGGAAGGCGATCATAGGAATTATGACCTCTCCTTCTGCTCGGTCTAGTAATAGTCCCTCTGGGGGACAATATTTCAGATTTACCCCCTGTGGGATATGGTGGATTCTTTTGAACTCCTCAATCAGCGCCGGACTATCGACGAGATACTTGTATTTACCCATTTCTAAAGGGGTGGATGAAATAGTGAAAGAGAATGATGGCCGAAGAGAAAATAAAAACTCAAGGGGCGCCGAGACTTACTGTGTCACGAGTGAGACGAATTCACTAACTTGAAATGTGCTTTTGAGAGGGATCCTGAAGACAGAAGACGCAGAAATCCGAGAGGGTGTGGAGTACTTTTTGAAGAAGGAAACTCTCCGGAAGCTCTGAAAATGCTCTGAATGCTATGAATGTGTGTAAAGTGAGAAAAGTAACTGCCTACGGATATTTATATATGGGGACAGACGGAGCGGTATCATTCATCTCGCACGAATCGCAAAGACAAACCCCACCCGTTTGATCCAAGATCTACCGTTGGATGCAAGAGACAGAGCCGCCTGAAGTAATTGATGCCACACCTAGGGAATGGGAGATCTACAGTGGCAGTAATGAGGCGTGCGTCTCCACCAGCTCGCGCGTATAAACAGGGGTATTTGTGTCTTTCTGTTTTTACTTTTGTTTATTCCTTCCATTTTATTTTTCTCTCATTCCCGCGTATCAAGTCAAAATTATTCTCTCTTCCCGCTTGCGTGGGAAAGAAATAAAATTTTGAGGGGCTATTGTGGGGGAAAAGGGGCCAGGCCCAATGTAATGGGCCGAAAGCCCACGAAAAGGCTATCTTACATCCGAAAAGAGAGAGAGAAAAGGGGAAGGCCCAGCTAGGAGTAGGATCTTCATGATGAAAGATCAGTGCTGTCCGAGGATGGTATCTCCTGTCCGAGGAGGACGTTTCACTTTAATAGGAAGTCACTGGTTATCTGAGTACGAGAAAGACCAGAGTGACTGTCCGAAGACTTCATCTGATCAGGATAAGCTCAGAGCAGAGATTGGAGATGATAAGAATGAAGAAATATCTAAAGGGAAAGCTGCTACCACCGTATTTAATGCACTACAACAGCTTTTCTGGCCGCATTTATGTGGAGAAGACCCCTGAACAGTGCAACCTCAGCTACCGTCATTCCCAAACAACTAAAGCATACCATTGATGTGACATGCACTCAATTGGATGTACAGATGAAGAACAGGTGGACGATGGAGATGATGGGGAAGGGTCCTATATAAAGAAGAAGAAGTCCTAATAGAGATGGATCGAGAGAAACAGGAAGAAAGAAAAAGAATAGTTTTACTGTAGCCCTGAACCTTGTAATCACTGATTGTTCAATGGAACACCTCCTCGGACATTGACCTAAGAATTTTCCTGGTGTTATTTTATGTTACTTCTGCTTAACGTAATTCAATCCATCATTGTTAATTTCAGACCCGGCCCAGCTCTTTCACCCACTCTCTACAAATTTATTGTCTAGGGTACGTTGGGCCTTTAACCCATACTTTTGGGCTTAGGTCACTAAATCAGTTCCCACACTATCTTTACAAAAGGTTTTTCATTGAAATAAACAAAGCATAACTAATACTTCATTTTCCCATAATAATGAGACGGAAGGTAATGTTGTTGATTTACTTACCAATATTTTGTTATAAAAAAAAAAACTATATATTTCAATAGTTACAACGGTAAAGTGAAGATTTGAATTTTAAATGTCTTTTTTGGAAGTACTCCCCTAAATATGCCAATTGAGTTATAAAATTTTTGAAAAAAAAAATGATAATTATGCGTGCATTTGGATTAGAAATCGCCCAATCCGCATGTTCTGCGTTTTTTAGTAGGTTCCATGGGTACTATTCACTTTTCCACCAAACTCAACAAAACACAGATTTCTAGGTAAATTTGGGTCCCACAGCATTATTCATATTTTTAAAAATTATTTTGCTACAGTATTTTCAGTAATAAGTTTTCAACAAATGAGTAGTATTCAAACACACCCTAATAAGATTTTCTTGCTCCAAAATTTTTTGCAAAAGAGCAATATATATAGTTGAAATGAAAGCACTTTAAATGCGTTGAAATAATGGCAAACTCATCAGCTAGGACACTCTATCTGTACTCTGCAAAACTATACTTAGGGTTTGTTTGGATACTATTTATTTTGTTGAAAACTGAAAATTAAAAATACTATAGCAAAATAATTTTAAAACATGAGTCTCAGTACGGACTGGACATGACATGACAAGACAAATTGCACTGAAAATAATTTTGAAGTATTACTTCATAACATAACATGCAAAACGTAGAGCCACTATGTGTTTGTCTTTATTTAAAACGCGTTTATCTTCATTTACGTGCACAGTGCAGTGAGTTCCATTGTTCAAACGCCAAACACAAAATGTGTAATAAACGTGCAATCCAAACGCATTCTACGACGCTAATAGACTTATTTTGAAATTTTAGACCCAAGTTCAAGTTTCTTGAGGGAATTATGAGAGTCTTTTGGCTAAATATTGCTAAATTAAAACATATTTGCATTATAGGTACTGTTCCAAGTTATTTATGGGAATGAGGAAAGAGATTGAATTTCGGCAACACTGTTGCCGAAATTCAACAAAAAGTAGGAGAGAGAATGAGAAAAAGGAGGAAAGAGAAAATCTTAATTTCGGCAACAATAAACCTTGAATTTCAGCAACACTGTTGCCGAAATTCATCTGCCCAATTTTCCTATGCCTGCCCAGATGTGTAAGTGTGAGAAGTGCAGTAATGAGTGAGTACCCAAAAAAAAAAGTAATTGTGGCAATGATATTGCTGAAAATGGTAGGGGAAAAAAAAGTGAATGCCAAAATCTGGGGAAGAATTAAAGAAAAATATAATGTGCTACGTACACAATATTTTTACAATATTTTCATAATAAATCACAGGTAACTAGTTATTATTAGTTCAAATTTAAATTTAACATTGAGATTACTATTTTAATCTAATAATAACAATAAGTAACAACCTGATACTTAGAATTTGTTGTAAAAATATTGTAAAAATTGTGTGCACTTATCATTTCTTAAAAAAAAAAAAAAAGTGTAATGGATTTGCCAAAAATGGGAAAAAAAAAAAATAAAAACTTTTTTTCCCAATTGTGGCAATGGTATTGCTGAAATTGTGGGGAAAATTTTTTTTCCCCACAATTTCGGCAATACCATTGCCACAATTGGGAAAAAAGTTTTTTTATTTATTTTTTATTTTTATTTTCAATTAAGTGCATACAATTTTTATAATATTTTTACAACAAATTCTAAGTATCAAGTTGTTACTTGTTGTTATTGTTAGATTAAAATAGTAATCTCAATGTTAAATTTAAATTTGAACTAATAATAACTAATTATCTGTGATTTATTGTGAAAATATTGTAAAAATATTGTGTACGTAGCACATTATATTTTTCTTTAATTCTTCCCCAGATTTTGGCATTCACTTTTTTTTCTCCCTACCATTTTCGGCAATACTATTGCCACAATTACTTTTTTTTTTTTTAGCACTCACTCATTATTGCACTTCTCACACTCACACATCCGGGCAGGCATAGGAAAATTGGGCAGATGAATTTCGGCAACAATGTTGCCGAAATTCAAGCTTTACTGTTGCCGAAATTAAGATTTTCTCTTTCCTCCTTTTTCTCATTCTCTCTCCTACTTTTTGTTGAATTTCGGCAACAGTGTTGCCGAAATTCAATTTCTCTCCTCATTCCCCTAAATAACTTGGAACAGTACCTATAACGCAAATATGTTTTAAATTTAGCAATATTTAGCCAAAAGACTCGAATTATGATCATTATATAAATTTTCAATATTACTATTTATTTATTTATTTAATATTACCATTTTCAAAGTACCACTCTTTGTAATGCCACCGTTATTGTCACTCAAATGATTACCTTACACTTTCAACACCACCCCCTTGGCCATTATCGCCATTCAGCATTCACCAATGCTACTGGCATCATAAAAGTTGTGCACCGTTATCATTTTTTCATCTTCACCTTTGCCATTGCTATTGTTACTCTACGTTGTTGTTGTCCGCACTCCCCAGCATTGCCATTAGAACTATTAACCGTTGTAACTCTACTATAATACTCTAAACAATAAAATGTGAATCCACGATATTGAAAATTTTATTAATTTAAATTTTATCAATTTAAGTTTAATAAGTAGTTTTAAAAATTTTCCACCTAAAGACAGCATTTTTCATATATAAATATTATTGGGTAATTCTAGAGTATAGAAACGTGATACTTCCTCTTCAGTTTTATCACATGAATGAGGGAATCTTATAATGAATTTAATTAGTAGGACCTATTATTGTGTGAGATAAAAGAATACCCCAATGTAGTACTTTCAAAATACTAAATAACTAATCAGTAACCCGTGTGATACACGGAAAAGTTATTAACTATGAAAAAAAAATGAAGAAATATTTAACTTCTATACTTTTTCATAGTTTAAAAGTGTTGTCTAACATTGAACGTTATTGAGTTTCAGGTGCATAGTTACCAAAACCTACAAAGTAATTTACAATTCTTAAATTAATAAAGCAAAACTCTCAATAGTTATATATACACAGTTACACACACACACACACACACACACACACACACTCAAAACTAATATAAACTGGAAATGCATAAACAAAGACCATGATATGAGAAAGACACACCAAGTTTCAAATTTGAGTAGTAATATGACTTTCTCGTAGTAATAACAATATAGACAATTCAAAACATGGGACAATATCAAAATTATAATACCTAATTCCATTATCTTTTATGTTGAATCCAAACAAATAATTTATTGAAATTAATCCAAACAAAGAATTAATCAACCAAAAATCATAGTTTTTAATAAGAAAAAAAAAATCACATGAACCTAAATAAAAAGCATTTGTGGTGAAGAATTAAGATCAACCTACTGAGATGCAAATACCAAAAACACCAAGACTTAAAACTTCAAAATTTATAGAATCCCTAAATTCTACTTCAAAACCAAACCAAATTTATATATATATATATATATATATATATATATATATATATATATATATATAACATACCAAATAAAAATTTATTGGTCCCTAGGCTAGAAGACATAGGTTGCAGTTTTGATTTTTCTCCTAAAAAATAGAGATGATTTATCTGCCATGTACAATAAAAAAAAATAATCAGTAGAAATTTCAACCTAAAAACCAAATTCACGAAAACAATGTCAATATAAATATGGGGATTAACCCAAATACCCAAAAGAAAATCAATTCTAAATATAACAAAAGAATAAAAATAGAAAGAAAATCTTAGGCACATATGATAGTAAATAAAAAATCCGACATAAAAGATAAAATTCATTAATAACAATATAAAAAATTCGACATAAAGCTAACATTACAGCAACCTTATTTAGCTTGGCTGGAACGAAATTGAATTTCCACTAATGCAATCCTGGCAATAGAATAAAATATTAAAATATTAGCAACTAAAAGTTCATAACTTTAAAATTTGGAGTCAGAAGATTGCAAAGCAAAGATCACCTACTAAAAATAAAAATAAAAACCAACCAAGAAGAAACTTAAGAGGGAGATCATCAGTAAGCCGCCCCTCTTTCAATGAGCTAAACTTTGAACATGGCGTCTACCTTATGTGCAAAAGGGCTTTTACAAAGTATAAAATAATTATAAACTTGAGAAGGATCTTACAAATAAAAAGTAGGAATGAAAATACAAGCAAAAAATAGTATAGAGACATGTACCTAATACAAAGAAGAGAGGGTAAATATAAAACCCAGACGTGGCAAATTGGTAATCAAATACCACTCAAACACACCTAAGTTTCTTTTTCTTTCTTTTTTTTTTTTTTCCTTTTTTTTTTTTTTTTTGAGTCTATTTTCAACGTGAGTCTCTTTTTTTCTTTGTATTTTTTTTTTAGTCCTATCAGAATTTATGTTTTTTTTATAGATTATCAACGTTTGAGTTTAAGTTTAAGTTTGACTTATTAGAGAGAGAGAGTTTCACTCCTAGTCTTTGTTAAGTTTTGAATAAAATAAAAATAATTTTGTTTAAAAAAAATGATAATGATGAATTTGAGTTTAAGTTGGACTTGATAGAGAGATAGTGCTTCATCCCTTGTTATATATATTACTCAAAACTAGTATTATGTTTGTTTGATGCACAAATTAATTAAAAAATTTATATAAAAGAAAAAATATTTTTAAAATATTATTAAAACTTTAGTGAGTCACTTGAAAATTTAATAGACTTTCATCTAGGTTAAATTATGGAAATGCAAACATATATAAAGATACATTGCGTAATTATGGTATGCAATGTGTAAATTTTATGATATTAAAATACAACATTATGATAGATGATCAAAATAATTAAAATAAAATTTAAATTTTATTTTAAAATTCTTGAAATTTTTGAAGTAGAATTTTAGTTGGAGTAAAATTTTAAATTTCTTGAAACTTAACTAATAGACTTTTACCTAAAGTGCAATGTCCCAATTAATGATAATTTAACTATTTGTCACATGTTTAAGATAGCTACTTTGCAACGGCTTTTAGGCCTAATTTTTATTATATATTGAGTGTTTGGATTCACGTTTTTCCCTCACGTTTGCATTTTTTGTGTTTTTTTTTTTTTTTTTTTTCCAGCATGTATGAACAGTAACCGCACTGTTCATGCACATGGATTCAATGTGCAGGAGACAAAGTGCACTGTTCATGCACTATTCACGGGTCCCACGACACAATTCACACATTTAAAAATTATTTTGTTACAGTGTTTTTAATTTTCAATTTTCAGCAAAATAAGCTGTATCCAAACGGACCCATAGTATATATAATTTCATAAGTAATTGTGTCAATTGTAGAGACTAGAGAGAACAGAATCTACAAAATAAAAGAAATTGGGAGATTAACCGACTGCAACCCCAACCCAAGAGACAAGAAATCAAGAGATTCACCTATAGCAAACCCTAAAATCCCAAAAGAGAAGAAATTACCTTTAGTTGTAACTTCAGCGATCTAGTCACTAGGTGATCGAGTAGACATTCAGTAAAAGGGAGAGAAAGATAGGTGGTAGAGAGAGGTGAGGGTGTTTCCGAATGAACCATTACCGTGAAGCATTAATGTTTGCCTCTCCCGTTAGTTTGAGAAATTAAAACAAAAGTCAGGTGTCATCTTTTTATCAGCAGCACCTGAAGTGGAGCACAATAAATGTTATAGAAGATTTTGATTCATTTAGGGAAGTAGTAGTCCTCATTTTGGGGCTAAAAGCTTAAAATGTAAGAGATCATTTCATTTGAATTGAAATCATCCCATAGTATTATATAAGGCTTTGATTGGTTGGGGGACAGGGGTTTAGAAAAGTGGGAGGATAAAAAATTGTAGGGAATGAAAAAGTAGTGGGATAGAAAAGATTTGGTTTTTCCTAATGTGTATTTGGTTAGCCATAGAAAGTGGATGGATTTTTTTTTTTTTTGGTTGAGAAGAAAAATAAGATAATAGAAAATATAGTTTGCATAAATTTACTTTCATGCCTCTATTACATTAAAATTCATGATAATAATATAAAACCTAATGTTGGGCACATAGGTACATTTGTTTCTAAGTCCCTCTTACTTCCCCATTTTCTCTCCAATTCCCAAAGACAGTGACTGGCAGGCCATAGAGAAAACACTTAGGCCTCACAATTTTCTACCCGTTTTCCCTGCGCCATCAAACAACCCTCCACCCAAAATCCCCTTTATTTTCCCTTCTCCTTTTTTTCATCCCCACAAATCACCTTGTCCAAATAAACACTAAATTCTCAGTTTTGTATAGCTTTGAAATAAAGCTCTTCTTTTCAAAAAATAAAAGTACATATTTACCCCTATTGTAAAGTAGACTATAAATGATGGTTTCTCTATATATAAAATAAATAAATAAATAAATACTGCTAGGTTGGTTGGTTGGTGAACTAGGATTTCTATTTAGCCCACGCTTTTGCTAGTATTAGGGGTACTCATCAAAACCATCTGCAAAATTGCATAACTGCACCACACCGCATGGTGCAGTGTAATTTGCGGTTTTATAATAAGAAAACCACACAACCGTACCACACCGCATCCTTTCTATATATTAATATATTTATTTTTGTAATATTAAATATATTATTAATAGTTTCATAACCCTAATTTTCAACCCAAAAAAACTTTAATAACCTAAACAAATGTTGATTAGGAAAGCCAACCCATAATTAAAAAAAAAAAAAAAAAAAAAAAAACTAGTTTAATAGTTTAAAACTTGGTCCAAAACAACAGCAACGTTCTCGTAGCCCATCTCTTTATGAAACGCAGAGTAAACATGGAAGCTCTGTCACGTACACTCCGGAGTATGTGGCGCTCAATCCCCGACTTTTGAAATCTGAGACTTAGGCTCCAATACTGCTCTACTACTCTTTGAAAACGAAGTCGATTCCCTGAAGATTCTAGCATAGGAACCGTGGTCCTTTGATAAATATTTGATGGGTTTATACAAACCTAAGGAAGATGAATCAGTGGACGATGCAACTTTCGACGGTGCTTCTTTTTGGGTTCAAATACATAACCTACTTATCAGAAGAATGATCAAAGCCAATGCTGAAGCCATAGGGCAGACACTGGGTAGAGTGGAACAGGTTGATGCATCACCAAATGGCGAATGTTGAGGATGCTATCTCAGGGTCAGAGTCTATATAGATATCAACCAACCATTTTGTGGGGGATGAATGGTCAACTTTGGCGACTCGCAACCTCAATGGGTGTCTTTTCAGTACGAGCACCTACCTATCTTCTGCTATTGGTGTGGCCTACTCAATCATGGTGATAAAGATTGTACACTATAGACAGGTAGTAGTGGTACCTTGAACAGAGACGAGAAACAATACGAACCTTGGCTACGTGCCGCACTGGCCAACATCCAACAACCACAAATTGTAAACAATAAAACCATGCTAACCACCATTCCTACTCATGGCCCACCCTGTGGCCCCCGCCCAAAACCTTCCCTTCCCACAGCCCCAACCACCACACCCCCACCACCGACATCGTCAGCCAATCCTGTACCACCATAAGAGCCTATTATGGACACAGTCATTAATTCCCCCGCAATCTCAGCAATAGACTCTCAATCAATGCCAACGGTTACAAATATTTTGGCTGACATAAATCTCTTCAATGCGCATTTAACGGACATTAACAAAAGTTTAAATTCGTTTCCTTCTATATCTCAGCTAGCTGCCTCACATAAAGATAACCTCAATCTAGGTGTCCCACCTCTTAATGAGATCCTTGACTTCCCTCCTCCTACTGATACCTGATCTTTTCCCTCCCCACAATCCAATGCCAACTGCCATACAGTCACCTCAATAACTCCTTCTGATACCCGATCTTTTGCTTCCCTATAAACCAATGCCAATTGCCATACTGTCACCTTAACAAATTCCTTGATCACAACATGTGGTACATGAAAAAGACTTGAGCATGCAAAGCATGTGATGGACACTAGTGGTACTACTTTGTCCACTATTGGACCAAAAAGAAAAGTGGAGACTTTGCATGGCATGCATGGCACGTCTTTGGACAAGAAACAAAAGTTGAATGAAGAAACAACCACACCAGACCAGCTTATGGTTCACAACATGGGATCGGTAGTGCCTGCTACGTAGGACTGTTGGATCCAATGAGTATTTTAGGCTAGAACTGTTAGGGGCTTGGGAACTCCTGTACAGTTAATGCTCTCAAGAGAGCATGGACCAAAGAAGCTCCCATTTGTGTCTTCTTAATGGAGAGAAAACTCATCACTGAACAATTGAACACAAAGAAACAATACTAGGAATACAATCAGGGGCTAGCAGTCTCAAGCATTGGCCAGAGCGATGGTCTAGCCCTATTATGGATGCTAGAAACACAGGTACATGTACAAAAATTTTCCCGTTGGTTTATTGATGCCTACGTTCTTTGTACTAAAACAGGTTTAAAATGGAGATTGATAAGGTTTTACAGACACCCAGACATAAACAAGCGTGAGAAAACCTAGACTCTTCTTAAGTCTCTCAACTAATCAAATAACCTCCCTTGGCTTTGTGTGGGTTACTTCAACAAGATCCTGTATTGCTCAGAAAAACATGGAGGCGGCCCACGTCCAACTAGATAGATGGACCGCTTTCACAGAGCCATCAACACATGCAAACTCAGTGACCTTGTCTTCTTTGGCTCTCCATTCACTTGGTCTAGAAATCACCCAACTGAAGGGTGGATATGCATTCACCTGGATCATGCCTTGGCCAACTTAGCCCAGAACTCTTCCTTTCAAGGTGCCACTGTCCACCATTTATCTATGTCCACCTCGGATCACTCTATGCTCTTTGTCCATCTTCCTAGTTCTAGACCCTGCCGTCGCTTTACTAAACCTTTGTTTTGCTTCAAGGCCATGTGGCTACAACACCCAGGTTGCACCGATGTCATTCAGGAAGCCCGGCTTGAAGGTTTATACAAACCCGATGGAGCCCAAATCACTAACTGTCTTGATAACTACCATGCTAGGCTATCAGTGTGGAATAAAACTGACTTTGACCACGTTGGGCGGTAGGTTGATAGAATGACTAAAAAGTTATAAGCCTTGGAGAGACAGCCTATCAGTAATGAGGATGAGATTCATGAAGTCCGCAAAACTTTAAACTGTTGGCTTGACGCAAAAAACATGATGTGGCATCAATGATTAAGGAGCATGTGGATTACTGATAAAGACCAAAACACAAATTTTTTCCACCAGAAAGCATCCAACCGCAAATAATGAAATGTCATCCAAGGCCTGTGTGATTCAAGTGGGGTCTAGCAGGATGATGACCAAGTTATGGAGGGCATCATCTTGGATTATTTTACCTCAATCTTCTGCTCAAATGACACAACTGATATGGTCGTCCTCCTTAATGCTGTCCAACCGGTTGTCACCGAAGCTATGAATGACTACCTAACATGTAAGTTCAGTCCAGAGGAGGTCCACAGAGCACTCAAGCAGATGTACCCAAAAAAATCGCTTGGTCTTGATGGTATGCCCCCTTTCTTCTATCAACACTTTTGGTCTTTAACAGGTGAGTGTGTCACAAAAACTGTGCTAGATTTTCTAAACTTAGGCATTATTCCACCAAAATTCAATGAAACACTTATTGTCCTCATTCCAAAAATAAATAAATAAAAAAACCCCACAAAGATAACCTAATACAGACCCATAAGTTTTAGTAATGTCATTTCTAGACTCACCTCCAAGGTCCTAGCAAATCGCCTAAAACGTTTCCTCCCTTCTATCATTAGTGAAAATCAAAGTGACTTCATGCCTCATTACTGATAATGTTTTAGTGGCCTTTGAAACCATGCATTACCTTAACCAAAAAAGTAGTGGCCACGTAAGGGAGATGGCTTTAAAACTTGACACGAGCAAAGCCTTTGATCGTGTAGAGTGGGACTGCCTTAAATAGATCATGATAAATATGGGTTTCAATAATAGGTGGGTGGATCTAATGATGCAATGTGTTAGCTTTGTTACATACTGCATCAAGATTAATGGCACCCCCCGAGGTCATATAACCCCCACAAGGGGTTTAAGACAAGGGGACCCCATATCTCCTTTCTTGTTTCTTTTTTGTGCAGAAGGACTCTCAGCTATGATATGCAAATCTATGGATAATGGCCTACTTCGAGGTGTTGCTACCTACCCTCAAGGCCCTCACATATCCCACTTATTCGTTGCTGATGATAGTATCATCTTTTGCCAAGCCACCATTGAACAATGCAATCACCTGGACCACATCCTCACTACATATGAAAACGCCTCAGGGCAACAGCTGAACCAGGAAAAGACCTCCATTTTCTTCAGCAGGAACACTCCACAAGACATCCAAGTGGACATTAAAAACTGCTTTGGGCAGAAGTTATCCGGCAACATGAAACTTACCTAGGTCTCCCATCCCTAGTAAGAAGATCAAGGATGAACACTTTCCATACTCTAAAGGATAAGCTCAATACTAAACTCTCATGATAGAAGGAAAAATTGCTCTCACAAGCAGGGAGGGAAATTCTCATTAAGGCAATAGCCCAAGCAATGCCCACCTATACTATGAGTGTTTTCAAGCTCCCTGACACTCTTTGTGATGATATGACTAGCACAGTCTATAGTTTTTAGTGGGGTTAGTCCAATGGAAACAACAAAATGGTATGGTTGAGTTGGGAAAAAATGTGCTCTCTTAAGGAAAAGGGTGGTTTAGGCTTTCGTGACCTCAAAGCTTTCAACTTGGCTCTTTTGGCAAAACAAGGGTGGCGCCTACAAAATAATAATGGCTCTTTTGTCCACCGTGTCTTCCAAGCCTGCTACTTCCCATATACAGATTTCCTTCATGCTGAACTAGATTCAAAACCTTCTTACGCATGGCGCAGCATTAGGGTTGCCTGAGCTGTGGTGAAATATGGATGTAGATGGCAAATTAGTGATGATGTGTCAATGGGCATTTGGACGGATAGTGTGACACCCCAGGCTTAAAAAAAAAAAGAAAAAAAAAAGAAAAAGAAAAAAGAGATTAGATTTTTGTGGAGACCCATGTGGCCCCACCTACCCCATTATTTCCTCACCACTCATTTCTCTCAAATTATCTATCTCATTCTTCTTGGCCAGCCAACTCTCCTCACTTTGTTCTTTCTCTTACTTTTCTTTTTCTTTTTCTCTCAACACAAACTCTCCTCTCTTTACTCCCTTACACTTCTGCCGGTACCACTCCTCACCACTTCCACCACCATTTTTCTGCAAGATCACCCTAAGACTCCATAAGAAAACGATAAAGCTCACTCACCTCTACTATTTGAAGTAAAAATTTCTAATCTTTTTGTGGGTTTATATGCTTTTTTTTTTTGAGGTTATGCTTATCTAAGCTTTAATAATAATGCCCATGTGATTTATGAGTTTTGGTCTTGGTGGATGTATTTGATGAGTAGGTTTATGATTTTTGCAAATGGTGGTTAGCTAAGTGGTGAAGATTTGAGAGTTTTGACTTTCTAATGTGAAATAGTTTATGACTCTAATTTTTATTGTGTATTTGGAGCTAGTGGAGGATTTACATTTGGGGTTTGTAATGGTGGATATTGTTATATATGTTGTTGTTTTGTGGGTTTCTTGAAAATGACATGTATGTTGAGGAATAAATTCATAAAGTGTTGGGATCTCTTATGGTAAAGAAAAGGCTTTAAATGACATGATTATAAATTGGAGTCTAAGCCTTGTAAATGAAATCGTTGATAAACTTTGGAAGTGAAATACTTTATTTGTGAGGTTAAGTACTTAGGCTTGCCTAATTAATTTCTTATCTAGCGATTCATAATTCATAGCTAGATAAAATGTCAAGCTTTATGCTTATTGTGATAGGTTTATTTGGTATTGTTTAGATTTTGACTAATCTCCTTTGGAGTTTTGGAACTAAGCTTTTTGCGGGTTGTAAGGTAAGTAGCTTTTAATGGGATTTTTAGAAAATAATCATGTTGTATAAACTTTGTTTTTGGGTCAAACACATTTTGGAATATTAATGGTGGAACTATATTTTTCTAAAAAGTATTATGTTGTGACCCTACTATTTATGATTATATATGAAAGTGCATATTCTTATTGCATATGGGGAATTGCATGATTTGTTATCATGGAAAAAATAAGCATCTTTTATAAAATTCTTGGGAATGGATTTTATAAATTTATTACATCATTTGCAAATTCTAAAGATGCTTTATCTTTGCTTGTATTATTTGGGAAATTTACGCAAAATATTTATGACAAGAAATAGCTTAGAGGACTTTGAGAATATTATGGCTATTTGGTTATTGAAATATTTTATGAAACTACTTAGAAGTGAATTGTATATTTCAAATATATTAACTTGTGAACTTTTGACATGGTTGTCATTGTGCCATGATACTGGTGACGACCCGTCTGTGTGACAACCCTGTCTATGTAATGACCTGTCTGTGTGACGACCCCGTTATGTGGCCTTGGGTGAGGTTCCTAGATTTGAAATGGTATTAGATATTTTATGGCTCACAATGAATAATATATAGTTTCATAGTTACTTTGGGAAGCTTGGTGCTACAATATATCTATCATTCTTGTCATGATGTTAAGGAAATTTAATTTGCAGAATTCAAATGGAAATTCCCAAATTTTAGCATGTCTCTAAAATGTTCATTGTTATGAAACTTGCATTTCCCCCACCCCCATTAATTATGCTACTTACTGGGCTCTGTCTCATTTCATTATTTTATAAACTTTTCAGAGTATGCAACAATCTTTTGAGACAACTCTTTTTTGTGGCTAACAGTAGTTAGACTAACTACTGATGGAAGTTGAACTTTTGTAATGGAGATATTAGATGATGTAAATCTTAGAATAGGTTTGTCTAATTCTTTTGTATATTATAGTGGTTGTGACGTTATTCCCACTGATGGAACAAGCTGATGATATGTAATTATTTATTCAGACCTCTATTCTTTTGTGGCCAATGGCCCTTGGAATTTTTGCTTAGACCTCTGACTTACTTTGAGAGTATATTCAATGGAATTATTATGATAATTCTTGATATTGGTACTTAATATGATTTACGTGGATTGGATTGTCAAAAAGAAAAAAAATCTACAAGTACTTTGAAACTTCTTTCTCATACTTTGGACCCTTTAGGGTTTGAGGCGTGATAGATAGGTGACTTCCTAAACCCAAAAATTTTCAGATCATCTCCACACCACACCTCCTCCCATCGGACTTGAAAGTATCCAGCCTCATGCACCTTGAAATAGGAGAATGGAACACCTTCCTACTAAAATAGATTTTCCTCCTTGGCGATGTCAACACCATCCTGAGCATCCCATTAGGAAGTTTTAAGCCGAGAGATTGTTTAATATGGGCTTACACAACACGGGGAATCTTCACAATGAACAGCGCTTACAAGCTTACGCTTTCAATGACTCAAAGCTTGGCCACGGCGGAATCATCTGATGAAGATACCCACAAGTTGTTCTGGCGCACCATTTAGGGACTTTGTGTTCCAAACAAAGTCAAGACTTTCACTTGGAAAGCTTGTCACAACATCCTCCCCACCAAAGCCAATCTCTGCCATAGACACGTACTCAATGACTCCACCTATGAAGCATGCAACTTAGCTGAAGAAACTTGCGGACACCTCTTATGGGAGTGCACAATGGCATAAGAAACATGGAACATATCGGGTATCCCTTTTGACAAGACAGGTGTCTCACATAAGACCTTTGTTGACCTCCTTTGGTATTTGATCTTCATACAACACTTTGGTCAGGAACTCCTTGAGCTCACTGTGATGATTTCATGGTGCATGTGGTTCAACTGCAACAGAACTAGACTAGGCAGTCCACGAAAACAACCCCAGAAGATCCTCTCTCAAGCCCGTTTCATGCTAGATGAATTCTAGCTTGCTCATTATCAACCACCTCGACTCAAGGATGCCATGGACAACTGTTGGGTCCGACCAGCATACCTATGGTATAAAATAAACACCAACACCGCCATTTTTTCCCAGGTTGGAATAGTTGGCATCGGAGTTGTGATCTGTGATCATATGGGTTTGGTGGTTATTGTTTTAAGAAAAAAATTACCATTGCCGCTGGGTCCGCTGGAAGCCAAAGCCAAAGCCATGGACGATGCAGCCCTTTTTGCAGCAGATATTGGTATTAGGGATGCTATCTTTGAAGGTGACTCGCATATTGTCTACCTTACCCTCACGGGCTCCACTCCCACCCACGCTTCAATTGTCAACATCATTGCCAACACTCGTCACAAGATGCATGGATTCCGTACTTTTAATTTTACAAATGTTAAAAGATAGGTAATAGACCAGCACATCTCCTAGCAAATTTTGCTAAAGGAATTGATTCTTATGTAACTTGGTTATAGGAAACTCCCTTCTTTATTGAGTCCTCTACATTACATGATGCTATGCATTTTTCTTCATTTCAACAAAATTGACGTATTTCTTATCCAAAAAAAAAAAAAAAAAAAGGGGAAAAATTAGTTTTGGGTTGGGCAAGAAATGCCCAAAATTTGAAAAATATACCAGCTTCAAACTGCATCTTATACATCACACTGCACACGTGACCATAAAAATGAGGTATGATGCGATTATGATTTTGGCTAAACTTTAAACTACACTGCACATGTGATCGCAAAAATGAGGTGCGGTGCGGTGTGGTTATGGTTTTGGTTAAACCGCACCACAAAGTGCAGTGCTAAAAATGGCCAAAAACTGCATTGTACCATACCATGAACACCCCTAGCCAGTATACACCAAGCTTGGGCCTCATTTAAATCTTTGAAAAATTACTTTATACCACCTTAAATTATGCTTTCGTTTGCACTTATTTACTTGAGCTGTTAAGATGCACGATTACTATCTTAAACTATAACACGTGTTTCACTTTACACCCTACCGTCAAATGATCTGTTAATTTAGATGAAAAAGTATGTTACATGTGACTTACGTGATACCATATGAAAAGACCGAATTGCCCATTTTCAGTCACTTAAAACAAAGTTTACATGAGACTATAAGAGTTAAATTATTTTTTTTATTTTTTTATTTTGAGAATCACACACAAGAGTTAAGTTTGTTAAATGATTTTGTTTGTTTGTTTTTTATTTATTTTATTTTAAATTATAGGCCTAAAATATTAGGCCCAATATGGTATCCTAACTTCATGGGCCTAAACTATTAACTATTAAGGACCAAAATTCAAAATCTTAAATGAAAACTTTCCCCAAACAGTATATAAACCAAAAACAAAGGAAACACAAACAGTAGGCAGCCGAATTTGGGTCTCCCAGGAGTCCCAGTAGACTCCAAATTCCCCCGGACCCCCACTAACGCGTTCATACCAAAATTCCACGGAATCTTCCATATTTTGATTCTCATGTATACAGAGTCTTAATTCTTCTCAATCCCCTTTTTTTAATTCAATAGTAATTGTTTTTCTTTTTGTTTCTCGGTGGCCATGGCGCTGAGATCGGACGATAGAAAATTGTCTTTCGAGGTTCTGAGCGAAAGCCTGTCTTTCGAAGAAGACGAATCCTTATTCTTCTACCGCCCAAACTCAGATCCAATCCAAAACGGCGTCGTCGTCCAATCCAAGCCCAAGCCCAATCCCAATCGCAAGAAACGGAAACACAGGCGAAAGAAACCGATCCACTCCGAGTCCTCCATTCGCGAAGATCCGATCGCCGAAGCAACCCTCGATCCCGATACGAGCCGCACCAATGGATTGGAATCGAACTGCATGCACAGTTACAGCGTCGAGAGCAGTAGCGTGTGTACGGTGGTGACGGAGCCGGATTTCCAGAATGTGCGCGGCGAGGGGTTCAATTTCGGGGAGCTGCGGCAGAGGAGCGTCAGCCTCAGCGGCGCCAGTGACGACGCGGCGTCGCGGGTTGGGGGAGACAATGAGAAGGAGAAGGAGAAGGAGAAGGAGAAGGAGAAGGAGAAGGAGAAAGAGAAAGAGAAGGAGGAGGAGGAGGAGAGCGGCGGAGAAGTGAGCTCCGCCGTGACACAACGTGCCAAGCCGAACGGGAGTGTCGGTTCCAACAAGTTGGAGACTGAGAAGTCATTGGATTGGAAGCGGCTAATGGCGGAAGATCCCAATTGTGAGCCAATTTTGATCCTTTTCTCATTGCTTCATTGTTTGTTGTATGAATGTGTAAATTTATCGTTTTTTATTTTTTTTCCTGTGTTTATTGTACGGAAATCAATCACCACGTTGAGCTATAAGCTTTATTTTATGGTTATTTATGTTTTGTTGTGGTTCTATGTGTTGGTATCAGTGTCGTTTACGGTGGACAAGTCACCACTGAAGTACTTCATGGAAGAAATGTACAATGGCAATGCGTTACGGAACACGACGACTATTGGTAATGAGGTAGAGCGCGAGAGAGTTTACGATACTCTCTTCCGCCTGCCTTGGAGATGTGAATTGGTAATTTTTTTTCTGCTTAAATTTTCCAGAAAACAACTCTATAAGGAAGTTAAGAGGCAACATGGAAACCATTAAAAACAACTCTATCTCATTTTTAAGGACGCCACCAAACATAGGAAAATGAGTTAGTTCCAAAAAATACTACCAAACATAGGAAAATGACATAGTTTTCAGAAAAAATAGTTTTTGGAAAATGGATAATGTCAAAACAAACGGAGTGTAATATATGAGTACAGGATCCCTCCCCCACAAAAAATGTTTAAAAATAAATAGAATAAAATCTTTCAATTGAGTCGGTGTCTGCCCAATTGTGCACGCATTAGGAATCCTGTACTCATATATTTTTTTGTTTATCTTTCTTTCAATTTGAATTGTATCATAATTCCTTTGAAACCCACCGTTGAACTTGTTTGTACTTTTGAAGATAAACTGTTTTAAAGGGACTTTGCTGATTTGACAGAATTTGTCAGAATTAATGGTTTCTTTAACTAGTAGAGCAATTTATTTGAACTTGTATATGCCAAGAACCACATAGCCCAATTGGTTGGTACCTCCTAGTGTTCCCAACTTATACATCCGGGGTTCAAATTCCTCCCTCCTCTTACTATTGAATTATAATTAAAAATAATAATTGAACTAGGATATTCATAATTCTTGTGAAAGAGGTTCTCAAATATGACAACATTTTGCAGCTTATAGATGTTGGCTTCTTTGTCTGCCTCGATTCATTTCTATCCCTATTAACTATCATGCCGACAAGGATTGTAATGACCTTATGGAGGCTCCTACGCACAAGGTTAGTTATCTTTTTATTTGGTTGTTATCATGGAATAAAGCATTAGCTGATATGCATGCAAGGATTTAATGGCCTATCTTACAACATAAGCTATGAGTCTGTTTAGCATCTACTTTTTCCTTCAGCTTTTAGCTTTTATGTACAGTTTTTTAAAATCTCACATTTTCAAAGCATAAGTATACTTTTGCACATTTTTAGCAAAAAGCTAAATAAGCTAATGAGAAATGCACGCATAACCATAGGTGTTAGTCACTAAATCAACCTAGGTAGAATACACTTTAGGAAAATTTCTCAGAATTGTATGCTCTAATTTATGCATGATTAAGAAAAATTTGACCTTTTTTCTCACCTATCCAAAAATAAAGGACCTATTTTGTCATTTTCCATAGTCTCTGAAAGTTCTGGTATTGCCAATTAGCTCTAGCCAAATGGAACTTTTTCCCCTTGTAAAAGCAAGGCAGAGGGTGAGGTTTGGGTTTGAGACCCACTGGATGCATGTGTAATTACCAATTAAATTTATGATCTGTTTTTATCCTTCAGTTTATAAGTTCATTTAATTTTGTTCTGAACTTGTGTGATGTGGCTAGAAGTTTTCCGTGCCTTTTGTATCTCTGATTCCGTCTGTTGTGTGTTGAAATACTTTTCTACTTGATAGCATGATAGAATTTGAGGACCGATTGTTTGGTAGTTTAGGTTGTTGATATATGCTTCTTGTCAACTGAGCTATGGAACTTTAGCTAGAGGACTATTAGCACATAAGTAAGCATGGTGGTACCTTTCTACCCATTTTGATATACTTAGTTGAAAAACTTGTGATGTATATGAAATAACCTAACCGTGCTTTTGGCAGGCAGTTCAAGATGTGGTCTGCAGCAGAACTGTCCGATTTTGGCTGTTTTCTTATAATGGCCTGTGGAGTCACTCTTTTGCAGCGAACAGGTTTTGTAAGGATATACAGTACCATTTATATTTGTGATATTCTTTCATTATATAATGTCTTACTAATTTTTGTTTCTGTAATATTTTGTTGCCTCAGATATCAGCTTAATATATCACATGATTCGTGGTCAAGGAACAATCAAATTATATGTGGTGTACAATGTTTTAGAGGTGAGTAAATAGAATTGATGAACGTGGGATGTAGAACAAGTATTTATTCTTAATCACTTTATGCATTCTATTCTGCTGCTGGTGTTGTGAATTGAGAAATAAAAGATAGCATAGTCAATTCAAGATGACCAGTCTCCTAGACTTGAGATAGGAAATAGACATTTTTAGTTAATTTTCTACTTAATTCTCGTTAATGCATTTAACGTACACAAATATCCAAGCATGAGATAACCTCATCAACAAATCCTAAAACATAGGAACTAATCCTATCCTAAAACATAGGGATCAATTTGAATACAAGCAAATAACAATACTAATCTACCACTACCTTTGCCAGATAAAGATCTATCACTATGCCAAAATTTAAATGCTCTTCTAATTCAAATAACAATTTATCATGCATATTATCTTGGGTAATAACATTCCCTTCCCCTTCAAATGAATCTTGTCCTCAAAATTTCGAGATATGAAAATTGATGCTTGCTCATATTGATTAGAGAATACTCTACCTCGAACTTTAAATAGTTTAAGGATAAGAATTCGGACCACAGATATTTGCACCAATTCTTTAAGCCTTTTTGTGAACAAAAAAGCCTTGATTTTCACATCCTTGAACTCACTGGGAATGACAAATTCAATTTGTGAAATTAGACTAGGCTTATTTGAAATCCTGAGAAGATCCCTTTGATCTATCTTTTCCACTTCATTAATCCTTTGATCTTCAAATGCAATTTGTAAGGTAGGTGCATCCTCCAACATATTTTACTCTTTTGATTCTCTGAAATTTAATGGGATCCTTGAACTTTTGATTGTTCTTTGATTTCCAAAATTACATTGGATTGTTTATCTAAGATCTTTATCATTTGATCCCACGAATCTTGCATCTTTGCTTCCATCCTTGCTATGCTTTTGGACATGTCCTTGGTAATATCTAGGGCTGTAAATGAACCCAAGCTGTTCATAAACAGCTTGAGCTTGACTCGATAAAAAGCTCGTTTATGTTTGTTTGTTTATAAACAAGCCAAACTTAAGCTTTAGTTTTAAGTTTGTTTAATAAACGAGCCGAGCCGAGTAAAAAATATTGTTCACGAACAAGCTTGTGAATACCAAGGCTCAATACAAAGGTAACAAAACAAGTTGAGCCTAAACTTATTTATGAGTTTGGTAATAAAATTGATATGAGCTTGACAAGTAAACTCATATCCTTCGTATCCTTCTAAGACTTTAATTAATTATAAGTTGAGACTACTCATCCAAGCCAAATAGGCTAGATAATAAAGTTGATATAGGTTTGATAATATACTTGTGTTGGATCTCAAGCTCAAAAACATGATATTGAGCTTGAGTTTGTGCTTGATATTGAGCTCAAGCTTGGCTTGACCAATGACTCAAGTCAAGCCAAGTTGAACTCAAGTTTTTATACTTTATAACAAGCTCAAGCTTGAACATTATTTGTAGGCTTGTATCAAGCTTACGCCAAGTTTGAACATTTTACTTTTGCTGTCAAGCTGAGCTTGAACATTTACTACTCGACAAAGTTCGGCTCGTTTACAGCCTTAGTAATATCTAACATTTGGTTGACAATCTCCAACATGTTCTTTGTTCTTTGTTTGCTAGGATTGACACTCTTGATAGGTAGATGTTTTTTTTTTTTTTTTTTTTTTTTTTGGTTGGGTGTTGCAGCAGCTGCCTGGAAGTATGGTGGTTGTTGTTTGCCTTGGCTTGTAGATGGGAGGATAGTGTGATAGTGTGGGATGAGAATATGATTGAATTTTATTTTTTCAAGAAACTGGATGGATCTGTTGATTCTGATACCAAATGTTGTGAACTAGGATAATTTATTGAATGAAAAAATAGTTAGTCAATTCAAGATGACCAATCTCCTGAACTTGAGAGAGGAAATAGAAATTTTTTGGTTAATTTTCTGCTAAATTCTTATTAATGCATTTAACGTACATAAATAGCTAAGTATGAGATAACTTGTCAACAAATCCTAAAACATAGGAACTAATAACGGTAGGGATCAATTTGAATACAAGCAAATAAGAATACTAATCTACTCCTACTAGTCAGATAAAGATCTATCACCAAGCTTAAATTTAAATACTTCTAATTCAAATAACAATTCATCGAGCACATTAGCTCAGGTCATAACATCTAATGTTGGGAACTCATGGGTATAACTCATCCTTGAAAACTGACTTGCAATTTTCAAGGGGAGGGTGCTCAAGAGCTTATAAACATATGATTAAGTTTACACTTAATTCATGTGGGACATTAGGATCATAACAGACAATTATGCTCCACAGTCGGCGTCTATGATTGCTCACTCTAGCGACACTAACCTGATAGTTGTCCTTTCTCTTTTCAATGGCTCCACTCACCTATTAGTAATTTTAATCTAGCCTCTAGGTCACCCCTTCCGAGATTTGACCACAAAGTCACAACTCATTTGATCCCATTCTTAATGAGCTACGCTTGATTACTCGACATAGTTGTTGACTTTGATACCAAATGTTGTGAACTGAGAAATAAAAGATAGTGTAGTCAATTCGAGATGACTAATCTCCTGAACTTGAGAGAGGAAATGGACATTTTTGGTTAAATTTTTGCTTAATTCTCACTAGTGCATTTAACGTATATAAATAACTAAGTATGAGATAACCCCATCAACAAATCCTAAATAAAGGAATTAATGTTATTCTAAAACATATGAATTAAATTGAATACAAATAAATAACAACACTAATCTATGTAGGAAGATTTATTCTATTACTAAACTAAATTCAAATAATTTATCAAGCACATTATCTCAGGTCATAACAGCTTGGAAGCAAGATGAGCATTTAAAAATCTGATTATCCCTCTCTCTCCAAATAATCAACAGAAGGCAAAGAGGACATGTATTCCACTGAACTACTCTTATGTCACCCAAACGGTCCTTTCCAACTAAATGCGCATCAACTATCTTTTTTTGGCATCACCTACTGGAACTCAAATAAAGAGAAGAGTAGTCAAGGGAGTTCACCTGCATCTGAGCAGTGAAGTAGAAGATGATTAACTGGTTCCCTCTAGATTTATACATGGAAACCCAGTTCACAAGAATTATGTTCCTTTTGATGAGATTTTCCAAAGTTAGAAATTTCTTAATGTAGCTGTTCAGACAAGAAAAAGCAACCTTTTTAGAAGCTTGGTTACCCCAAGTACTCTTCCAAGTAAAATGAATATTACCTGATCCTCCCAATGCCTCATAAAAAAATCAGAAGTCAAACATACTGTTTGGGTTATTATATTCATTAGAGAATCAATTGACTTTAATTTCCAGTCCTGGAGATCTCAAAGAGGAAATGCATTCCAAACCCACTACCCTTACACCCAAACAGTTCTTTCCAACCAAATTACAGATTGACTATTTTCTTGGGTATTGCCCATTGGACACTAAGTAAAGAGAACACGAGGGGCCATAAAACATTGGCAAGTTATCAACTGACTCCCCATGCTACTGTAATGGAGGGCTTCATCGCAAGAAGCTTTATAGCCTGGGTTGATGAAACAACTTGTTTGGCTTTCTTCTTTTTGACTACAAGGACTAATGACATTTATTTTCGGTATGCTAGGATCATTCACAGTTATCTTCAAATAAGATCTATTCGGCTTTTGCAGGTAGGCAACTTTTCAGCTTATCTCTATATGTTTATTCTGATTTAACTCATGCTAATCTTGAATATTGGATGATTCTCCATGGGATAATGCTCCAATTTGAACTCTCAACAACCACTATAGGTATCTGGAGCCGAGTTTTCCCTCTTCCTTTGAATTTGAGGTTAGAAAACTCGCTTGTTATATAGGATCTGACACATCTAACAAAACGAAGTAACGTTCTATTCTTTTTGATAGCATCCTTCTGCATTGGCAGCAGGTGGAGTGCCGCAATCCCCTTTTTCATTTTTTATCTTAACAAGCCAAAGCCCAAAGCACCGGCATATCTGTTTGAATGATGAATGAGTAGTGGGCACTTTGTGCTTCAATGTCAAATTTGATATCTAGGGATGGGCTTAGTGGAAATCATCTTTATCTTGAATTTACAAGAAGGATTTATGAGATTATCCAAAGTTTAGAATTTTGTCTAACGCAGCTGTCTAGAAAAAAGGAGACCTTTTTAGAAACTTAGTTTCACCAATAACCTTCCAAAATGATGAATATCACTGATCCTATCAATGCCTTATTTAAAGATTAGACATCAAATATACTATTTTGGTTATTTCAAGACAATTTATTAGCCTCTTCACCCCAAATAGGATATAGTAGGACTACTAGAGAATCAGCTAACTCTAATTTCTAGTCTTGGAAAGCTTGAACATACTTGATATTCTAAGAATGGAGCCCCCTACCTTTTGAGTATTCCATATAAGAATTAATGGAAGCATGGTTATCATGCATAATCTCAAATTATGTTTGTGAACTAAAGAATATTGTTGAGCAGCAAGTGCTCTCACCCCTGAAAATTATGAACTAAACAAATTGAAAGACATTTTTATTTATTGTATTTTGTGTTTGTGTGTGCACTATATCAGTGAACAAGAATTGATATTGCTCTAACATCTTTCCATTAATTTGTACTTCTCTGGCTGCTGTAAGTGTCACATACAGCTACTGGCTAATGTTTACATAAGACTGATCTTGCATTTTTAAATTTTTTTATATATACAGATATTTGATAGACTTTGCCAAAATTTTAATGGGGATGTGATGCAAACTTTATTTAATTCGACGGAAGGACTAGCTAGTTGTCCACCTGAAAACCGGAGATTATGGGTGTGGAGATTCATTTTTGATGAAGCTTTAGCCATGGGTGCTTCAAATATCCTTCATTTGTTAATGATTATTTCTTTTATCAGCATTATGGAGATTTATATTCTTGTTATTTTATTTATCTACCTATTTGGCTCCTTGACTATTCATACTTGTTCATTCTTTCATATTGCTAGCTCAGGCTATTACTTTATCTACAGTTATTGTTGCTCACAATAATGCCTTGCTTGCTTTATTGGTGTCCAATAACTTTGCCGAGATAAAAAGTAATGTGTTTAAGCGTTTTAGCAAGGATAACATTCACGGTCTGGTATACTTTGGTGAGTTAGCATCCTCATAACTTTTCTTCAGTATATCAAAATGACTAATGATATTGTTCTCCTTGTTTTTGAAAATGATTGAAGTATAGGAAATAAAATGCTCTGTTGATTCTATGATGCTAGTTTATTTTATTTTATTTCTTTTGGATGCCTTGTTACTTACAGAAGATAAAATTGACTCTCTTTATTAACATACCTGCAGTTAGCATGATTCCTTCTCATAGTTTTTGATAAGTAAAATAATTTTATGGGTAAATTTCATTTTAAGCCCTATAGTTTAGGAGTAGTAAAAATTAAACCTATAGTTTTGAAAGTATCAAATTAAACCCTGGAATCAAAAAAATTAGTCTCACTGCTAACTATTGAAACTGCCGTTTAAAGTTAAACCAAAAAAGAAAAAAACGCCATGGGTCGGTTCACATCTTTCCTAGAAGCAGTCTTTCTCAGGATGGTGGAAAAACCATGAGGTCTTCCAAAGGAGGTGTTGGAAGGTTGGTCCTGGATGCAGACAATATTTCCATGGTTCTTCCATTTGAAAATACTGGGAGTTAGGTGATCATGCCAATAGGATCCAGCATCCTAAGCATTAGAAAGACGGTAACAGTACTTATTGGGGACCCTATCCATTTTGATAGTTTGTTCAATGTGGAAGAAGCACATGTATCAAGAGGAAAATTATATGATGCTGTAGCTTCAAGAATTGGTCATTGATTTCATGAGTTGAAAGCTCAAGTTGATGAATTAGCACTCGAACAAGTTATGCAATTACAAAAACAACCTGTACGAAGTGCAGAATGAATGGTGGCATGCAGCTAGGGGGGCTTGCAGCAATTGACGGACTGGCTTGCAGTAGGCCCTTCTCTCTCTCTCTCTCATCATGACTCAGATTCAAAATTGTCTTTTTTTTCTTTTTCTTTTTCTTTTTCTTTTTTTTCTAATTTTAAATTTAATTTAAATGGCAGTTCTAATAGTTAACAGTGTTAGACCAATGAATCTAAGCAGTTCTAATAGTTAACACGGTTAGACCAATGAATCTAAGAAAATAATTTCCATCTAATGACATCCACCGAAACAGGAATCAGGCAACAGACATCAATAGAAACCTACCCCCCACACCCAAATTAAAGTTGAGAAAAGAAATTCAGAAATTAACTTTGGCATTATGTTATCTTTATATTGGCATAATCATGTCATTTCTTGTTTCAAAGTGTGAGCATGGCATGAATTTATCCATTTGGGATGAGCCCAAAAGAGGTTACATTTTCTTTAACATTGTGGTGCCATTCTAAGTTTATGCCTAGTTTCCTTCTGCGCTTGAAAGAAGCACATGGATTTTATTTCATATAGTGCTCCTTGCATGAAATTTGATATATGCTTAATTAATTTCCCGTCATTGTGCTCCAGAGGTTAATGTGAATTCCATTTCCATTTGATGTGTATTTATTTCTAGTGTATTTGTGTTGCTTCATTTCATTTCACATACTTTTTTTTTTTTGGTTTTTTGTTTCGTTTTTTTAATTTATACATGTCATTGCTGCCAACCAGATTCAGTAGAGAGATTTCACATTTCGGCATTCATGTTATTCGTTTTGGCTCAAAATATTTTGGAGGCTGAGGGTCCCTGGTTTGAAAGTTTTGTTTCTGTAAGTTGACATAACATTTCTTAGCACACTATTTTTGGTTGGGAAACTTTTTTTATAAAAGACAATTTTCTTGCACAGCCTGTTTGGCTTGCTAATATATGTTATTTGGATATGGCAGAACGCACTCATGGTTTTCATCTGTGAAATGGCTATTGATATCATAAAACATTCATTCATTGCCAAATTCAATGACATAAAGCCTACTGTATATTCTGAGTTCCTTGAAGACCTATGCGAGCAGGTATATTTTCAGTATAAAGCTTCAATTTAACCAGCTATTTTTCTAGGAGATATTTGTATGTCATCCATGGCCATCATCATCTTTTCCAAAAATATGTTGAATTTAATTCTTCAAATGTTTAAAAAGGAAATAAAATAATAACTTAAATTGATTGATTTTAAATATATACTTTGAATGCACACGGGACCTCTTCCCAGTTAATTACATTCATGTAACTGATAAAAAAAAGTTAATTAACATTAATGAGAAAATACTTACCCATGGTTTACAAACTCTTAGAAATGAGATTTCATGATATTATAAGTTTATAGGATATATATTTAGCTCATGTCCTCAGCATTGAAGAAGAAGGTTCTCAGCTTTGTTTTGTTTTTAGAGTGATAAGGTGACATCCGTATGCCAAAATGATATGTCTTGCTATAAATCAATGATACAAATGATTTAGATTGTTAATTTATCTGCGAAGACTAGGTTTTGTTGGGTTGTGCTCTTGGAAAACATTTCTTATAGAATAAATATAATTTCTGGAAGCATGCTGTTTGTATTGGGGTAATTTTCCCTACACCAAAAGAGAACATGCTTATGGTGAAAACATGCAATTTTCAAAATTAGTGCTGTTGTTTCCGTGACTTTGAGAACTAAAAGGCCCATGACAAGGGCTCTAGTATGATGTGATAGCAACATGTCAACATGGTGAGTCTCTAGAAAGTAGGACTCGATACAATTGGACATGATAATAATGTGTGTATGTATATGCATATATACACACACATACTTGCATACATATTTTAGAAAATGAGTTGAAATTTATTTGTTATATATATAAAGGCTAAATACAGATCACACCCTTTAAGTTTGGTTAACTGTCATTTTCATCCTTTAAATTTTGTTTTTGTCAATTTAGTTGCCGAAGTTCACATTTGTTGCAACTTTTATCCTTCCGTCCAAAAACTGCCTTACCCATATCAGATTTCCTCCCTTTTGATCTTGACTCTTTTCTTTCACCTCCATTTTCAAAGCTGAGTATAAGAAAGTTCTTGTTTGCCAGCTCAAGAAAGATCAGCATCTCTCGGAAGGACAATGTAAATTTGACCCATCGATGCTGCCCCTGCATTTGATCAAACCCTGCCAAGTGATCCACTGAAAGAAATTGAATTTAGGTTTGAATTATGCAACTAGTTGATCTCTGGCATTGACTCCAAACCCATAAGCCTTGCCATTGTCCCTGCTTAGTGGTAGTCTTTATATTTTCCTTGGCCTTCAATTCTTGATCTTTATCACATACCATTGAATCAGCTTCTTTCATTTGATCTGAAAAAGGGTGTGTATGAAGGTTTCCAGGGTGGAGAATTTGGCATACGATGCTTGCTAGACGCCCATCTGTGGCACTCTTCAAATTTAATAAATTTTTTTAATATTAAGAAAGTATTTTTTAATGGATAGCAGCAGCTTATGGATGGTAAGATCAATGTTGGCAACGGAGTGTGAACTTTTATGAGAAAAAAATGACAAAAATGAAACTTAAAGGTTGAGAATGACAATCTTAGAGGGTGCAATTTGGAATTTTGCCTTATATAAACACTAAGCTCATAAGGATATTGTTCAAATACCTAAGCTATATCTCTTAAATTCCATCAACAAAACTTTTGCTATATTTTACTGATTCTATTTTAGAAGTAGCCCAGATATTTATTAGTCCTAAATTAAACTGTTAACTAAGGTTTTTTTCTCCTCTTGAGAATTAGCATAGAATTGTTCAAAGTATAAGACATGACATATGACAGTGGATCACCATGGGTCGAATGCATGTCTAACAACTTTTTTTTATAATGAGTACATAATTTTATTGAAGAAGGAAAAGGGAAGGACACATAGGAAGGATATGTGTATGATCCCTTTTCAAAGAATACAAATCGCAAAGAGAGAATCTATAAAAGCAACAAATGACTGACAAGTGTTAGAAAAGTGTAAAGAGACCAACATTATAAAAATATTTGCAATTGTTTACCCTGATGAGAAGAGTCAGGGGCATGTGTTAGATGATTATTATAGTTTTGCAACTTTCTGAACCATCACTGCTTCTCTTTAGAGTTGGTGCTATGAAAATTGTAGTGCTGTAAGGGTGTCAAAAAAGTATGTTGACAAGAATTGATCAATACAATGAGCCTGAATTTAACTTGGTAGTATTTCACTCTCTCTCCTGTCCCCTAGGAGTGAGTAGGGCTACTGATGTGCTAGATTGTTCTCTTCAGTTGGTTGTGGGTTGACTTGCTACCTACTTGTTCAAGCTTGTATACTTAGTAAATGTACAGTGCTTGAGCCCTGAGTGGACATATCAGCATATGACACTCAGAAATATGATATTCTACTCTGGGTCATTGTCAATTTAGTCTCTACATTTTGATAGCAGTCAATTTAGTCCTTGTTATTTTGAACTTGCAATCAATAAATTAACTGCTACTAAAATATAAGGACCAAAATGATTTTTTCGCCCAAGTTCTAATTAGGAGGAGGGGGAAAGAAAGAAAAAAAGGTGGTGGTGAGAAAGGGTTTTGGGGGGAAGGGGGGGGGGGGGTTCTCATCTTGTTATTCCTTTACTAATGTAACTGATTTGATCTGGTGAAATCCTATTAATGTGAGTTCATGTATGTGTGTGCTACTGTGCATAAGAAAGACCAATTCATCGATAAGTATAATGTCGTTCTTGTACGAATCATTGAATCTAGATCCTTGATGTTTATATTGATAGCCATTGCAACAATGAGACAATTTTGTTGTTGTTATTGTTTTATTTTTTATTTTTTATTTATTTTTATTTTTAAGAACACTATTGATATCTGATGCTTTTTCTTTATTCTTCTTGCTAGACTTTGAATACACAAACTGAGAGTGCAAAGAAAAATCTCACATTTGTACCTCTGGCACCAGCTTGTGTGGTAAGCATCAATTAATACTAATTTTCACATGGTCTATCATGCTTTACATAATGTTTTGAACTTGTGCTGATTCCTTCGAAGCAATCCCTAGGGATTTATCTTAGCAATTGCGTGGTATGCATGTTGCATATTCTTGAGGATATAAACTTAGGGGTAGAGGGTGAGGTTTTGGGTTCAAAATCCACTGGGAGTGTAACTAAGAAACACAGAAACAATATGACACAGGATACAACAATTTATATATATTATTGTTTATTTAGGTTTTAGAAATAAATGTTAGAACACATTTAAAATTAATTTAAAAGCAATTGGAGATAGCAAAGTAGTACAGTGATACCTACAGAAGTAATTTAATTATTACTAGTAATCTAACAATATATATATATATATATATATATGTATGTATGTATGTATGTATGTATGTAGGGATTTTTTAACCAAGTGCTCTACTGCACTGTTTAATTATTAATAGTAATCTAACAATATATATATATATATATATATATGTATGTATGTATGTAGGGATTTTTTAACCAAGTGCTCTACTGCACTGTTTAATAATATTAAAATAAGCAAATAATTGTTGTACATTATAACAATATTATGCTTTGGTTTTCTACTATTCTCTTTGTGGATGTCTCAAAATGTTTGTCCACTTTGAAAACCTGACCTGACCGTGCATTTATAACTTTATAAATTATAAAGTATTCTAAAATTTCTGTCAGGACATACAAATTATAAATTATTCTAGTATATCGGTCAGGTCATATTACGATTGATATCGAAACTGTCTCCAAATAAATCAAAGGGTGAGTTGGGAAAGTATAAAATGTATGAAAACCTGACCTGATTGAGATTTTATTCCTTTTTAAAAAATAAAAAATAAAATAATTTTTTTTTTTGGTTTTTTTTTTTTTGGTTTTGTATTGCTATTTTTGTTGATCTTCTTGTTTTTGGCATTAGGTTATCCGGGTGCTGACTCCGGTCTATGCTGCTCATCTTCCATATGATCCCCTCCCATGGAGGCTTTTCTGGATTTTGTTCTTGTGTGCTATGACCTATGTCATGCTCACAAGCCTCAAGGTGATGATTGGCATGGGCCTTCAAAAGCATGCTACTTGGTATGTGAATAGGTGCAGAAAGAGAAAACACCATCTCCACTATGATTAATTTAAAATTAGGGAAAAGCAATTTTGTAAAATATTGGGATTAAGTAACCTACTTAGCTTCCATCCCTCAACAAATAATATATTGGGAGACTCTTTGACCAGCCGAATGCTCAAATACTAGGAGAGGTAATAGCTGAGCAGCCGTATAAGTTTCTATGGTAGAGTTCACAAGGTACTAGCCTCAGATTTTGTTGCAAAGAAGGGCTGCTTGCCGATTCTGGAATGGAACTGTTTATATACAGGTACAAGCCTGCAATTTTGCCTAATGAATGACATAGGTGCTCTCCCTTAATGTCTCTGGCTCAAATGTTGTAGCGAGATTCATTCGTTTTGGGTCATTCAAATATAGGTTTACAATTTTTCTTTTACTATATATATGTTTTGTACATGCAACTTAATGTAACATTCTTCTCATGTCTGAAGAATGATGCAAAAAGAAAGAAAGAAGAAAAGATGGAAAACTACATAAAAGAGCCATAGGTTATAATTTAGTTCAATTAACGTCTTAAATGTATGGAATCATATCAATTTAGTCTGTCCATTGGCATTTGGTGCTCCCTGAGGACCAACTCAGCAATGTCTAGTGCTCCCAACCAGTAATATAGTGCCCTGTGTATAATTTAATTGAGACAAATCCTAATCACAATCCTAACCAAAATATTCACAAAAAAAAATAAATAATAAAAAAACTTTATCACAGCTTCCCGATTCCAGCATCAACAGCACCTTCTGGGGAAAAGAAGTCCATGGCATCAACAGGATGACGAGCTCTGTTGTGACGATGAACGGGTTTTGCAAATTTTTGAGAATTATTTTTTGTTTGGATTTTCACAGCATTAAGGAAAGAAAACAAATACAAACAAATCCCAAAAATCTCAGGCATGGGGTTTAGAGCATTATGGAGCTCAACGATCATTCCTAGATTTTTCATTACCTAAAGCTTCTAAAAAATCTGAGCCTCGATTTTTCATCATCTTAATATTCTATATATATATATATATATAAAAGCAAATATTGTATTGATTGAAAACTCTATAAACACATCCAAACTTGCACTTAATTTCACAACATATTTAAGTGCCCAATTGGATCTATTGATGCAATCTATACATACAACTTGAGATGAAACACAATGTGGGAAGCGGGGATTTTTAAGAAAATAACTACAAAACCCAAACAATATTATTAGTTAGCAAACGTTTCAAACATATTACATTTTTAACAATTTGACTTCAGAGGAGTCGATTTTACTGTTCATATCGCCTATTTTTGCGCCACGTAGATAAAGAAATCGACTTCAGAGAAGTCGTCTTCTTTGTATAGAAGACGACTTCTCTGAAGTCGTCTTCTTTGTATAGAAACCCAGACCTGCAAATTAGCCTTAGGCGACCAATTCAATCAAAAAAAAAAAACGAAACCCAAACAAGAATGACAAATCCAAACCCAAACGAAACCCAAACACACGAATGACAAATCTGATCTGATCTAATCTCGAAATGGAGTAGTCGAAATGAGGACTTCGGTCAGACAGACCTGACTCAGCGGATCCGTGAGGTTTTGTTGAACGCCGACTCGGAGGGTATGACGGTGTGCTCATTCAGAACGCCGACGATGCAGGCGCCACCACCGTCCGACTCTGCCTGAACCGTCGTGTCCACCCGCGTAGCTGTAAGTAATTTCTCATCTGAAATACAAAGAAAACGACTTCTCATCCCAGTAATTTCTCATCCCAGTAGTTTAGTTTGAATCTATACAAAGAAAACGACTTCAAAGAAGTTGTCTTCTATACAAAGAAGACGACTTCTCTGAAGTCGTTTTCATTGTATAGAAAATGACTTCTCTGAAGTCGATTTCTTTATCTACGTGGTACAAAAATAAGTGATATGAACAGTAAAAATCGACTACTCTGAAGTCGAATTGTTAAAAATGCAATATGTTTGAAACGTTGGCTAACTAATAATATTGTTTAGGTTTTGTAGTTATTTTCTAAAAAAATCCTGGGAAGCGGAGAAAACGTGGTTCTACGAAGAAGTTTGGGAGCTATTACTTTAAATAATCGAATGACATATGGGGGCTATTTTTTTTGTTTGAAATCCATAGACAACATTCTTCCTGAACATGAAGGATGAACAACGATGGAGTCATGGACCTTTCCAAGTTTTTACCAGTCATCCGTAGTTACCTATTTATTGAAACCTCCATTCATAGCCAATTGAATGGTTGGGTAGTCACTCAACTGTTCATTGTACCTCTCCCACTACCCTCCCCATCTCTCTCGACACATTCACCCATCTTATTAGGAGGAATTTTCCAAAGAAATAGTTTAGTAGAAACATTACTAGTGCTTGGGATGACTTTAGGCGCCAAATACTATATAATTGTGTGAATTCTGGAATTTTTAAAACCCAATTTCTTGGCAATTAGATGCTTTTGGTGCGATGAGGCCAATGATATCCATAGCCCAAGTTGAAAATGGCCAAGGAGCAACTAACATATGCAACAACCGAGGGGATGCTTGTCTTTGAATGAAGCTTGATTTCGAAAATGCCTTTCTCTTAGATCAACACTTTCAACTAAGATAAAGATATCAATTGAGAATTCTTCATTCAGTGCTTCCAATGCATGCTTTAAAATTTTTAGAAGTTCAAGTGAGCCAAGAACTTGCTTACTTAAACAACTTGGTTAGGTTATGAGTAAGAGCCATTTTTTTCTACCCTTTGTCTTGTACAATATCTCTTTCTTATTTGAGAGTTCCATTCTTGTTCATTTCCATTCTTGTAGGGACTGAGTTTGAGCACTTCTTCTATTGGATGAGTGAACTCAGGCCCAATTAGTCTAATACAATAAATTTATAGAGAATGGGTTTAAGAACTAGGCCTTAGTGAGGGTTACAACAACTAGACATGGTTATGAGTTGATTTGAATAACAAGGACGTGGACTAAAGTATGAAATTTTGTCCTTGGCCCTCGTTTGAGGAGCTTGTAGTTCTTGTTATTTCTTCAGTGCTTGGTTACAAAGGTTTCAAAGATGATACAAATTACTACTGTGTCTTCTGTTTCTAATTCCTGATCCCTTTTCCTGAAGGATCTCTTACATTATATATCTTTTTTCAATTGATCTTGGCCTTCTATTTGTTGACCATGCAAGTCACTACTCAAGTGTTTGCCTCACCAACTGCCTTCCCAAACTTTCTGTGAGTTGTAGCAACCAATATAGCACTGTTCAGGGGTCATTTCCTTATTAATGCGGCCAAAACGTTAGTTGGGATGCTCTGGGAGGCTGCCTTTGATGGCGTGCCGCTCTTCCCTTCTATGATCTCGGTTGGTCGAAAACAAAATTGTCCTCGACAATGTTTATTGGCAATTTGGACTTTCTTCATTCATCCTCGGACTTTTCTTCCTCCTTGGTGTGGGCATTGGGCTTAGTATAAAATGGGACGGGGTTGCCAAATTCTTTGACCCCACAATAGTCCTTCAAAATCCTACCGTCTGGCTCCTCGAACGAAGAAGAGGATTTTGATGTCCTCGGGCCTTTGTCATGGAAGCATTTAGGCGCAGCAAAATGAGCATTTAGGAGACCTCGACAGCACCTTTGATGTCTTAAGGAAGCACAAGCTGCACCTAAATGCTTCCAAATGCTCATTTGGCGTGGGATCAGGCAAGTTTTTAGGCTACATGGTTACTCATAGGGGAATTGAGGTTAACCCTGAGCAGATCAAGGCTATTAATGATTTAAAACCACCACAAAATGCAAAGGAGGTCCAAAAGCTTACTAGAATGATCGCAACCTTGAATCGATTAATTTCCAGGTCGATAGATAGATGTAAACCATTCTATCTCTTGATTAACAAGTGGAAAGGATTTAAGTGGTCCGAGGACTGTATTGTGGCCTTCTAGCAACTTAAAGAGTACCTATCCCGGCCACCTATCCTGTCCAGTCCTGAGGCTGATGAAATCCTACACGCATATATTGCTGTGGCCCCCCATGCTGTGAGCTTAGTGTTAATACAAGATGACAACGACCTTTAAAAGCCAATCTATTACGTGAGCAAGTCACTAGATGAAGCTGAGGTTAGATACTTGCCCTTAGAGAAAGCCATACTAGTTGTGGTCCATGCTACGCGAAAGCTTCTCCATTATTTTCAAGCCTACACAGTGGTTGTTCTAACCCAATTACCCTTGAAATTTGTACTTCGAACTGCTGATTACACTAGAAGAATTGCCTTATGAAGCACAATTCTGAGAGCTTTTGACATCAAGTACATGCCTTGGACCTTTATAAAGGGCCAGGTCTTGGCTGACTTGGTGGCCAAATTTGCTGAACCACCAATAGAAATTGTAGTAGAGGGACGAAACATAGATGGAAAATCTGTTAGGGTAATCTATATGCTAGGACCCCCATGTTGGAAGGTGTACGTTGATGGCACAGCAAATTAAAGGGGGTCTGGAGTGGGGCTAGTCCTAGTATCTCCTGAGAAGACTATCATAAAGAAATTCCTGAGACTTGGGTTCTCGACCACAAATAACAAAACCAAGTATGAGGCCTTATAACAAGGAATGACCATGGTGCAAAAAATAAGAGGAAAAGTAGTAGAAATGTTCTCGGACTTGAGATTGGTAGTGGGCCAAGTAAAGGGAGAGTTGGAAGCCAGAGATATGAGGATGCAAAAGTACTTAAGCCAAGTCAAACGCTTGCAGTTAGACTTCAATCTTTTCAGCTTGTCACATGTCTCCAGAAGTGGAAACACTCATGCAGATTCATTGGCCATGCTTGCTACCTCCTCGATAGGGGTTCTGCCTCGAATTATTCTTGTCGAACATTTGGATAGGGCAAATGAGGTTGCAAAAGGCATTGTTTATATCCATCAAGCTAGAGTGGGTCCTAGTTGGATGGACCCCATAGTGAGATTCCTCAAAGATGATATTCTGCCCGAAGAAAAGTCAGAGGCTGAGAAAATATGAAAAACACTCCTCGGTTCTAGTTATCAGAGGACCATAAATTGTATAAGCGCTTATATTTTGAGCTATATTTGCTGTGTATTCATCCTGAAACATCAGAATTACTGCTTAAAGAGCTACACGAAGGGATCTGCGGGAGTCATATAGGAGGAAGATCTCTGTCGCACCGAGCCATTACACAGGAATATTGGTGGCCGAGAATGCAGAAAGAAGCCCTAGAATATGTTAAGAAATGTGACCAGTGTCAAAGGTTTGCCCCAAATATTCATCAGCTAGGAGGGGTCTTCAACCCTTTGCCTAGTCCATGGCCGTTTGCCCAATGGGGCTTGGATATTGTAAGCCCTTTCCCCAAGGTAACAGGAAATAAGAGATATTTGTTGGTCGGCACATATTATTTCACCAAATGGGTCGAAGTTGAGCTATTGGCCAATATCAGAGATAGTGGAGGTGAACTTTATTATGATGGACGCCTACTCTCCATATACAGCCATCGTCGGTAGGCCTTGGCTCCATACCTTGGGGGCTATTGCCTTCTCCTTGCATCAGAAGGTGAAATTCCCGTAAGTGAATCAGGTTCTCGAAATCTATGGTTGCCAATCCACAGTAAAGCAGTGTATGGTGGCTGCCATTTCACATTGGCTTAATGCGGAGTCCTTGGCCTCTGTTGAAAAGAACTTATAGTAATCAAAGGCCCTAGTGTCGCCTCTTGACACAGCTGCCGAGGGGTTAAAATGTGAAGATCTAGAGAAAATGGTCATTAGTGGTGATCCAGAGAAGTTTTTTTAGGTCGAGGCTCAACTGCCTCTTCAGGAGAAGGAGGAGTTGATTGAGTTTTTAAAAAGAAATATTGACGTATTTGCATGAAATGCCTGTGATGCTCTAGGACTGATCCAGCTTTCATCTGTCACCATCTCAATGTTAACCTATCCATCACTCCCAAGAAGCAGTCACCCCGGCGCCCATCAAGAGAGTACACCGATGCGATTAGGGACGAGGTGAAGAGGCTTAAGCGTGTAAGGGCTATCAAAGAGGTTTTTTACTCCGAATGATTGGCCAACACCGTGGTGGTTAAGAAGAAAAGTGAAAAATGGCAGGCTTGTGTAGACTTCACGAACCTAAATAAGGCATGCCTGAAAGACCCGTTCTCCATGCCTCAAATAGACCAGCTGGTGAATACAACTGCGAGCCATCTTCGGATGAGCTTCTTAAATGCCTTTCAAGGCTATCATTATATACCACTAGCCTTGGAGGATCAGGAGAAGACAGCGTTTGTGACACCTATTGAGAACTCCCACTACAAGGTAATGTCGTTCGGTCTGAAGAATGTAGGGTCCACTTATCAAAGGATGATGACAAGGATGTTTGAGTCGCAGTTGGGTGAAAGTATCGAAATCCATGTTGATGATGTGGTGGTGAAGAGTAAAGTGGTATCCGAGCATTTAGAAGACCTCAGCAGCACCTTTGATGTCTTAAGGAAGCACAAGCTGTGCCTAAATGCTTCCATGACAAAGGCCCGAGGACATCAAAATCCTCCTTTCTATCCGAGGAGCCGGACAGCAGGATTTTGAGAGGCTATTGTGGAGTCAAAGAATTTGGTAACTCCGGCCCATTTTATACTAAGTCCAAGGCCCACGCCGAGGAGGAAGAAATGTCCGAAGTCGAATGAAGAAAGTCTAAATTGTCAATAAATATCGTCAGGACAATCTTGTTCTCGGCCAACTAAGATCATAGAAGAGAAGAGCGGCATGCCATCAAAGGCAGCCTCCCAGAGCATTCCAAGGAGAAGGATAAGTACAATGGGTCAACCATGAGAGTATGGTGGAGGAGCAATTCGAGGAGAAATTGTCACATCCGCATTAAATGCCCACAACTAACGTTCTGGCCGTATTAATGAGGAAATGAGCCCTGAACAGTGCTGTCTGGTTACCGCAACTCACATAAAGTTTAGGAAGGCAGCTGATAGGACAAGCACTCGATTAGTGACTTGCATGGTCAACAAATGGAGGACCAAGATCAACTGAAAGGAGATATATAATGTAAGAGATCGTCCAAGAAAAGGGATCGGGAATTAGAAACAGAAAACACAGTAGCAATTTGTATCATCTTTGAAACCTTTGTAACCAAGAACTGAAGAAATAACAAGAACTACAAGCTCCTCAGATGAAGGCTGAGGATAGAATTTCATACTCTAGTCTACGTCCTTGTAATTCAAATCAACTCATAACCATGTCTAGTTGTTGTAACCCTCACTAAGGCCTAGTTCTTAAACTCATTCACTATAAATTTATTGTATTGGGCTAGTTGGACCTAAGTTCACTCATCCAATAGAAGAAGTGCTCAAACCCAGTCCTTACACTAAGCATTAACGAAGATGAAAAAAAAAAGAAAAAAAAAAGAAACCATTGATTAAACCTTGTGTTGCACATATGGTTTCTTCATAAATTACTTTAGTAGCCATTGAACAAAGAGGGTAGAGAAAAGGCAATGTTTAGAGAGACACAGTTTTGCTTGGAGTGAGAAAATGGTTGCTAAAAAATTGAAATTAGTTACCTTGGGATGTTTCTCCTTATTCCCTATTTCATTATTTTCTTGAATAACATACACAAATAGCGATTTCAAATTGAAACAATTTCATAAATTTTAGATTGTAATTGACAAAAAAAATTGGAACTTAATATGAAACAGGGTATAATTTGGAATTAGGGCATAATTTTTTTTTTTTTTTTTTGAGGGGGAATTAGAGCATATTTGAAAGTTTATAAAAGCAAGGATGGAATATAAAAGACATTCTAGAGGATTTGAGAGTTAATTGAAAAGAAATGGAGTGGGGCAGTGCCTTAAAGAAAAATAATGGTAAAAAAAACAAGTCAATGTTTTTCGAAAGTGAACTCTTAGTCAATCCAAGTAAACTACAGTTAGTGAATGGTCAACAGCAGTTGGTTGCTTGAGAAAAATTTCATTAATTAGTCTCTTTAGGATTTGCATATTGGCTGAAACCATGAGCCAGGCGGAAAAAGCAAGGGAATAACATCCTAGCCCCCATTCCATTACTCCATTGAGAATAGGGTGACTTAGGAGGATCTGAACCAACTTCTTGTACCCTGGTAAAGATTAGTATACAACCTAACCTTGGGTAGGGATTAGGTGTTTCAGGTGAGGCGTAAAGGGAATTTCACGAGAATCATTTATTGGAGGAATTAAGGTTATAATAAAAGTACTAGAATCTACTCGTCTCAAATTTTTTTATCATTTGACACATCAAAAAGTTAGGGTATGTTTGATAATTGTTTTTTCCCCTTGTTTTCTATTTCCAAAAACAATTTTCTATTTTTGAGATTATAAAAATGGTCTAAAAATAAAAACTGTTCTCAAAACTCAATTTGTGAAGAAAACTGAAAACATGCAAAATGCTATTTTCAGTTTTTAATTTTCAAAAGTCAATGAAAAATACGCATTTAATTTAATGAATCTGTCTCATTTAACGAGTTAGCATTAGAGTTCAAATTCTAGTAACAACATATTTTAGTATTTTTTTTTTTATTTCAACTAACCAAACATGTTTTTGATTTCAAAAATACAAGAAAATTAATTTTTTCTTCATATTTCCAAAAACAAGTTTTTGAAAATAAAAAACAAAAACTGTTACCAAATATAACCTTACTTTTCTATTTTAAGATAATATTTAACATTACACCATACATCATATTTTCTATTCCTCCATGCAACATATTAAAATAATACGTACAATACATTAGAATAACATAAAAAAATTACTATAAAAAAAATTATATACAAATCCCGTAGTACCTGCACCCAACTGCCCAACACCACCCACAATCCTCCACCACCACCAACCACCAGCCAAAATCAACCAACCACCCCTCAAAATAACCAACCACCACCGACCACTGTAACCAAAACCCAAAATCAACTTAACCACTACCGACCATCGTGACCACAACCATCAAAATCAGCCCACAACCACTGCAACCCTCCAAAATCAATCCCCAACCATCAAAAAACACCAAAAAAAAAAGGCCATGACTGAATTAAAATAAAAACAAACAAGTAAGAGAAGTAGAGAGATTCGGTGGTGGTGGCTTTAGATTGCCATAATGGCTTAGAATGGCTTCATATCATGGCTAAGATGGGCTTTAAACCGGTGGTGATAGCAGCTTTAGATCGAGGCTTAGATGTGCTTTAGATTGACGGCAAAGGCGACTTCATGTTGTGGCTTGATTGGTGAGGGGGGCACAGGGAGAGAGAGAGATACTAAAATATAAGAGGGGAGAATAAAAAGATAATAAATTTGTTTATAACATTCTACAGTGTCGTTCTACTATTAGAATGACACTGTAGCATGTTTTTAAAAAATGGCATTTGGAACATCTCATGCAACATGCCTTTTAGTGTTTAGTATGCTAAATGCTAGAAATTTAGCATTTAGCACATTTTATGCTGGTGCTCTAATGTGCATGAGGGTGGGCATTATGGGACTTTTGCCATGGTTGGTACCCTTGTCACCAAATGGGTGAGAAAAGCTAAATAGTCCTATGTATTAGACAAAAACTCCTACATTTTCTTACAAAAATGATAATACATCCACAATAATTTCACAATAAATCTTAAGTGACATGCTGTTACCAATTCTAATTTGGGTTCACCAATAAATTATCTTTTTACCCAATAGTAACGGTGAATAACATTTTGCTACGTAAGATTTATTGTGAGATTTATTGTAAAATTATTATGCAAATATTGCATTGCAGACGTACCATTTCTATTCTTGTAAGGAAGAAGAAATAATCAAACATCCTTTTTTATTGCTAACTACTTAGGAGTAGTTAGGACAACCATCCACATTGACAGCACTAAGAAGAAAAATACATTTTGAATTATTGTTTTGTCCATGCTAATAACAGTACAGTAGTTAACCTATCACTATTACACCCAATGAAGCTCATTCCCAATACCTTAAAATTGAATCATTTAGGCTTATCATCCCAAACCAATTGCTCTGAATCCAAAACCATTAAGCCGATCAAGATGATTAGTATCAAGAATTATTACAAAACATCAATACTACAAACACTCATTTCCACACCAAATTTCACAATTTGCTAACTTGTGTGATTGTGAGTGATCAACAAAAAGTGATGGGTCCATGTATATAGAAGTGGGCAGAAAGTGTATCACCTTAAATTGCACACATGAGTATGTTGTAAAATTAAGCGTGAGATTGAGTGTTTCTCTAGAATTATTCATTATGAAAAAAGAGTCATCTTATTATTGGATTCCAACTCATTATAGTGTAGGTGATCAAGTAACCTTCCAAACGACTAAAAAATTACAACACATTATTAGTTGATTTTTGGATACTTTCTAAAGTGACTATTGAAGCTTTTGCTCAATTATGTAGTCATAATATTTGCAAAAAAAAAAAAAAATGATTTCTACCATGTATCATTACCCCTTTTTCTCTAACTATGAAATATCATTTTGATCACCTATTTTGTTGGAGACCATGTTTATACAACATTGATTCTCATGCTTAAATAAAATCATCTTCATGCTCGTGATCACATATGCAATTTTTAAACTCTCTAGCGGATAAACTTGAAATTTGAAAAGAATTGTTAAGGTGTTTGAGAGCGTTCTAAAATAAATGTCATCAACATAAACGATTATGAGATTATGGTAACACCTATGCAATTGCTTTAGCCATCACTAGATCTAGATTAGTAAAAATCGTAATTGGCTTATATCCACACGTCGCTTTTATGAAATTTCAAAATTACTACAAAAAAGTTTCGGTTGTTTCATCATACAACAATGTAGCACCAAAGACCAAATTTTTGTTTATGATGATTCATTCTAATTATAGGTGCCAATGGATGATAGTTTTTATTGGTTTGATTTGTAGTACCAAAACAAACTACATCACCAAATAAATCATAATCTGCAATCATTTTAGGATTTTTCCAAAATATATTAGTTATTTGACTATCAACATCCAATTGTATCTCATAAAAAAATGATGCATTTTAAGACATTCTCATCTCAAAATAATGAAAGCTAGTAAATGTTTCTCCCTCTTTTGTTTCTCTCATCCATTTAGATTGTAAATGATTAATGATATCTTTAAGAGTAGAACCAAGTTTTTCCATACCTCTAGCCTATTTACTCATGAACTCAAACAACTAATTTCTACTGTATCCCAAATTGATTTCCTAATTCAACATTAGTTGCTTATGCAATTGATATCTTTCTCTGTAATGATAGTTTATGTTTACCCTGTCGAGTTACAACTTCATGATTTTGTTTTGATTAAAAAAGGGTAACATGATATTTACCATTTTGTTAATGATTGATAACCATATGGGCTTCACAACCAACTTTTGCTTCCATTCTAGATTTCTTTCATTCCCATTCAACTTCCTTCCTGTAACCAACTTTATAACAACAAAATTTGTGAGATATGGTTGTTGTTTTATCTGTCTTACTTTTGTTCTGCCATTTTTTTTATGAACATTGAATCCAACATATCTAACATACATATTGTAATATAGATATGTCTCTTTCTTCGAATCAAACTCTATTCCAACTTTTGGAGTTATATCTTCCTTAGTGGCTATTGCGAGTCCACTATTTTTGTGCAATACACACACACGGTTTGTCCCTTGTGAGCAAGTTTCAGCCGAATGAATTGGAGGGGGAGGGTCAAGAGTTGCCACTTTGTTTAGGTCTATGAACTAACTTGGGCCCTTTACATGGGTCTACGCACTAGATATTAGTGCTGGAGTTAAAATATGGGAAAAGGAAGGTGTTAGACACTCAAACTTGCCCAGCCCTGTGGGTTGAACTCTATTTATATGTTGATAAGTCATATTTAATTAAAGATATTACTAAAAGAGGCATAATCTCTAATCTTAACCACATACATATTGTATTAAATAAAACACACAAAACATATTATCAAACATCACACCACAACACAGAAGAAAAAAAAAACCATATTTAAAACCACAACTAAATCATATACTTTTAAATATGGAAGGTTAATTAACTAAATCAAATAATAATGCATTGACAAAAATGATTCTATTCTAAAATATTCAAATCATGGTAACATTGAATGATAAAATCATTGAAAACAACCTATTAAATTACTTTACTTAATCCTAGGAATTTGAAGTCAACAGAATCATAAAACATGTGAAGAAGCAATCAATTAAATCAAAAAATAATTTTTTGCCTAATCTAGGTTTGGGGGTGCGTACACATGTTTACATTTAACCACCCCAAACCTAGATTAATTGAAGCAATCAATTAAATCAACCATAATTTTTTTGCCTAATCTAGAATATTACATGTTTACATTTAAAAAACCTAGAAACGTAGTACATAAACTAAAGAAAGCCACAAAAAGCCTTATAAATTAAACTAACTTCAAATAAATAAATAAAAATCATTATCATAAACAAATAATTATAAATAAATAAAAAAGTACACTAAACTAATATTATATAGATAACTATGTCATTCTAACATAAAAATTGAAATAACAACAAAAGAACAAATATGAACTAATTGTAATCAATTCATGATCAAATTAATATCAAATAAAAGATGTAGACACCACACACATCAACCATAAAATTTAGAGAAACTATATCAAGAAACTCAAGTGAATCCTCTTAAGTAAAGAAAGAAATATTGAAGAAAACTTACCTTGCTTAAGGTTATGAGTTTATAACTTTTTAATTGACTCCTTAGTGTCTATAACAAAAAAATTGGATTAAGAGTAAAAAGAAAATTAAAAAAATAAAAAAATAAAAAAACTTAATTGAACTAAGAGCACCTCCAGTAGCTTTTCTAAATATTTGTGTTGTTTGGAGAGTGAACAATTACATTTACTTTCCAATAGACTCTGTATCCTTCCTCTATCTCATTTAAATATTATTTCTTCATTATTTTTTTATTCTTCCTTTAATATTCTTTATTCTTTTTTTAATATTTCTTTATTTTTCTTCTATTCATTCCCAACAACATTTTCAAAATTTTCAACAATCTTTTTATTTTATTTTATTTAAAGATCATATTTTATAAAGGTGTAAATGCACTTTTAGTCCTTACATTTTGGCTTTTTTCCATTTTGGTTCCTACATTTCTATTTTACCACTTTTAGTCCATAATCCAATTAACGCGTGTTATTTTAGTGTTTTCCATTAGTTAACAGACGAAAATCTTGGAGGTGACTAACGGAGGGATTAAAATATTATTAAAAATTCACTGCAGCAATAAAAAAAATTAAAATAAGAACACACTAGAACATAAAAACAAGAACAGAAACCCAGATTAAAATGATTTCAAAGTGTAAAATATTTTCAAGAAATGAAAATAATTTTAAGTGGGTGGGTCTCAATATTATAATAGGAAATCGAAATATATAAACCAAATCAACAAAAAAGCATAACAAAAAAAATTCAGTCTTTCTAAAAAATAAGCATTGATTGTGAGAGAGGGAGAGGTAGAGATAGATTGAGAGAAAGAGAGAGGTAAAGGACCACTGATTGCTGGGTGGGTCCGAAGGAGGTGAGATCGGTGGGTGGGTTTGTAAGAGGCGACAGCAACAAGATTGGTTTGTAGATCAGAGATCGTATTAGCTTTTCGCTGAACGTTGAGCTCCTTCATGACAACCTTAACCTTATCGTACCAAATCGGTTTCTCCAACTCTTTTTCAGCATCCTTCTTCACTCCACCTCTCTGGTCACTGGAGGTCCGATTGCATCGCCTAGGATTAGCATCACCGCGTGTGGAGCTCCATCACTGGGTTGGGGCATGTAGGTCACAGATCGATTAGTGTTGGTCACGATCTCTTTGACCTGGGTTTGTTTTTCCATTTGGGTGGTGGCTTGTTTTAAATTTTCAAGGTTTTTTTTTTTTTTTTTTTTTTCCATGTGGGTTTGATGATTTTTTTGGGTTTATGGGTTTGATTTGTTGGAGGTTTCGGTGGAGGATGGTGTCTGGATATGAAAAATGTGAACATCGCTGGTAGTGGTTGTGGCGTGTAGCAAGAGGAGAATCAGTTGCCCATGAGTGGGCATCTAGGTTTGTTTGAAACTTACATGAGTGGATATCTAGGTTTGTTTGAGACTTGCGTGATTAAGTTTGTTCAGATCTAGGTATCCATGCTCTTGTTCTGGTTTATGAATTTTATTTGCTAGAGGTTTTGTTGTTGATTGAAAGATGAGAAAATCAGGGTTTAAGTTGTGAATTTGAATATCTGGGTTTCTGTTCTTGTTTTTATGTTCTGGTGTGTTCTTGTTTTAAATTTCTTATTTTATTTTATTACTACAGTGAATTTTTAATAATATTTTAATCCCTTTGTTAGTCACCTCCGTGATTTTCGACTGTTAACTAACGAAAATGACTAAAATAATACGCGTTAATTGATTTAAGGACTGAAAGTGGTAAAATAGAAATGTTGGGACCAAAATGGGAACAAGCCAAAATGTAGGGACTAAAAGTGCACTTACGCCTTTTATAAATAGTCATGTTTAACAACAATCATATTTTTTGAACAATTATACATTTTCAATATAAATAAGATTGATGACACTCTAAGACTGAATATATATATATATATATATGTATATAATCTTCAAATAGAATTTTAAATGACAATAGCATAAAATCTATCGAATACTTACAGTGACAAATTGTAATACATCAAATAATAGTAAATAACAACTATTATCATTAGTTAGTGGGATCACATTGCAACAAAGCAAGTTTAAAGTGCTCTCCTAATCATACAAAACAAGAGCTTATATGTCAAAGCTAATACCTTTTAATTCCTTCATTTTTTTAAGGATTTCCTTGTGGAGTAGGTGAATATATTCTTGTTGCATTAGAGGTAACACACTTGCATCCATCATTATAATTTCTTTTTCCTCCTTCATCTGTTCCAATCTCAATTTTTCCATTTCCCTATCCTCTTTCAATTTATCCATTTCCAACTCCATTTTCATTTGTGCCGTTGTAAGTTTTTTATTTTCAAGGTGAATTTGCGCCATCTCCTACTCATGGTTTACAAGATGTCCCAATTTCTTAGTAATGACTATTTTCATCTCATTTATTTTTTTTCTTTCTTCCATCATGACATTTAATAAGTCTTCCATATTTGAAATTGTACCATTCTTTGCTCTTTTGTTTCTTCAAATCAGTCTTTTTCAGCCTTCTTACCTAGTGGTCTCTCCAATACATTGGGAACATGTGAGATATCTTCATCCTCTAAATTTATAGACCCTAAATTAGAAGATGAAGATGTTATCTCAAGTCTCCCTCTTTTTGATCTATGATCTTGAATAGCACGCAATTATTTTGGTAAGTGCTTCAAAAGATTCCAACAATGTTCATATGGAAATGTGGAACCATGGAATGCTTGATATTATTGTCTTGCTTTATCAAGCTGAAAAATTAACAAAAATACTATAATTAGTATCTTGAAATAGTTGGAACAAATTATCAAAGTAACACAAATTTCTACTAAGTGTCCTAAAAAAATCTAAAGTTTGGGATCACTTTTCTAGGTGATTGTGATCCTTCTCACCCTAGAGCAACATCTAGTTATTGTGTTAAAGATTATGGGTGTCGTGAAAAAGGGGATGAGACTAGTAATTTATGGAATCATCTTTATAATTAAATGACCCAGACATGCAAATAAGGTTGTAGACAAAAGGCAAAAGACACTTTGTTTTCTTAAAAAAAAAAAAAAAAGAGGAAGAAGAAGAAGGGCAATCTACTCTTTAGGTAGTGGGGTTTAGTGAAAAAATTGTGGAGAATGCCTTAGAAAAGATAATTTATTGATGAGTTACCTTTTAGGCACGTGGAGAAGGAAGGTTTTAAGTCTTTTGTTGAGGTTTTGGAACCTAGTTTTACTATCTCTTCTTGCACCACTGCTGCTTGTGATTGTATGAATCTTTATTATGAAGAGAAGAACAAATTGAAAAAAGCCTTGCACAAGCAACGAGTATGCCTAACTATTGACACTTTGACATTAATTGTGTCTTACTACTCATTGGATTGATAATGATAGGAAGTTGCATAAAAGAATCTTAAAATTTTGTCTTGTTCCTAATCACAAGGGTTTCATAATTGGTAAGCATATTGAGAAGTTCTTGCTAGAGTGGGGGATAGATAGGATAGATAATGCAATTTCAAATGATGTTGCCATCAAATATTTGAAAAGAAATACTAAGGATTGGAAGACCGTCATCTTAGATAATGAGTTTTTGCATGTGAGGTGTTGTGCACATTTGTTAACCTTATTGTATGTGAGGTGTAGAGCGTGAAAGGATTTCTAGTAAAAGTCTAGTATACCTAAATCTTCCAACTAGGTGGAACTTAATATATATGATGTTGGAGGCAGCTATGAAGTTCCAAAATGCTTTTGAGTGGCTACAAGAGGAAGAGTCACAATTGGAATCATATTTTTAAGATGGTGATAATGAAGAGAATGAGGTTGAGGATAATAATCGGAGAGGAAAAGGGAGGGGGAGAAAGAATATTGAGCTTCCTAATGTGCTTGATTGGGGAAATGCTAAAATATTTTTGCAACTTTTCTGAAACTTTTTTACTTGGTGACTTTGCAATTGTCAGGCTCTTTACATGTTACATCTAATGCATTTTTCTATGAACTTGTGTTAGTGTAATTTAAATTGTTGACTTTGAGTGGAAAATGAGGATAGTACGTTGAAGTATATAGCTGCTAGCATGAGAAAGAAATATGACAAATATTGGAAAAATATTAATAATATTAATCAATTTTTTGTTGTATGTTGTTGTGCTAGACCCTCATTATATATTGAGACATATCATGTTTTCTTTTAAACAAGTTTATGAGAATTCCCAGTCAGAAGAACTAACAAGTAACAACAATGGTGAAGGCAAGATTTTGTAATTTTTTCTTCTTCTTTTTGAGTGGTTTTAATTTCTTTCTTTGATTAGTTCAGATTTTGGGTGTTATTCATGCCACTGTGTATGTGCCTTGAAATATTGGGGTCTTTTACCATGATCCTTGCAAAAATGATAATTTCAATTAGCAACCGAGTTATTCATTGAAAGAAATTAAACATACCTGGTCAATGCCCCTAGTTTGGGACATATTCCGTACTTAGATGGGTTTTGAGAATTATTTTGATGTTATGACCACTAAGGAATATTGAAGAAGATTATAGTTCGCCCTACTTGGTTCCTATATGTTATTGGGTGCTATAATTGTTGTTGAATGATGTGACATGCAATTGGCTATCAAATTCTAGAAGATTGGTTTCACTAGGCAATGTAGATGCCTAACACATTCTCATCTTGTAACATAGTCTCTGAACTTAGATCAATTCTTTTTCATTTAATTTTATTTTTGTAGAATTTAACTAGGATACAAAACCATGTAATTTTTAGGCTAAAATGCAAAACTAACTCTCTAAGTTTTTTTAGATTTCATTTCAGTTTTCTAATTTTGGTTTCATTCATTTCAGTCTTCTAAGTTTCAGATTTATTCAATTAAGACCTTTCCGCCAACTTTTATTAAGATTTTTTGAAAAACAAATCTGGAAAATATTTTTCAATTATTAATTGATTTTTTTTAATTAAAAAATTTTGAAGAAAAATCTAAAACATTGAAAAATTAACCACAACATATAATAAAAGTTGATGGAAAAATCTTAATTGAATAAAGTTGAAAGTTAGAGGACAAAAATGAATAGACATGGCAAAACGGGTCAAAATTTTCTGACTCGACCTGAAAAATACCTGACCTGAACTCGATTTTTTGACCCGAAGCGAAAACGGGTTGACCCGTGTTTTTTTTTTGCAGGTCAACCCGACTCGACCTATGACCCGACCCAAACCATTTTTTTTAAACTTTTTTTTTGGGTAAAAAAAAAAGTAAAATTAAGACAATATTGGTTTTATTGTTTGTTGTGAGCTTTAAGGAAACAATTGATACATTTATATAACTGCATGCAAATTAATTGAAAAATAAATAGTTGAGCATTCTGTAATGAGTAAAGATTTTTAGATATCAAATGGTAAAGTACATGTCAAGATAATCTGGTTACAGTAGAGTTAAAAACATATATTTAAAATTGTAGACACGAGTGAGAAACATTCACAAGTGTGAAAATAGTAAAGCCAAAGTGTCAAATTAGCATAAATTATGAATGCTTAAACCTATTTTTTTAACAATTTATGTCCAAAATAAACGACTTTTCAAAATAAATTTTGATATTCCCTAGAATGTGTGTTGCTTAACAATGATATGATATTCATAAAAGAGACCATGTATAAATAAGTAAGCAATCAAACTTTAATGTATATCTCAATTGAAATAGAGTACGAACCACAATTGATAATAGATTATAAAATTAATTTTCATGATTGTAAATTTCTTGTGTGTTTTTATTCTTTATTAAATGATTTAGGAATATTGATATTGTGTAGAAATAAAACTTGTGTATTTGTTTTACTTATCTTTGTATTATTTTATTTTAGATAACAATGTTAGGATTTGTATAATTTTAAAATTATTGAATAAGTATTAATAAGTTTAACTAAGTTTATTCTTTATATAATTGGTGAATTCAAAATAATGCATTTTACATCAAGTAATTTGTTACATAACTTTCCAAATGGCAAATATATGTTGTTTTCTTTATAAGAAGATAGTAATAAAAAATTCATGTGAAAAATACGGGTCAATTCGACCCGACCCGCAACTTGATTGACCCGAACCTATTTTTGATCCGCTTAAATTGACTTGTTTTTGACCCGTGAACCGTTTGACCCGCAACCCGATTGACCCAACCCAACCCAAACCCGACCCGACCCGACCGTTTTGCCATGTCTAAAAATGAATGAAAACAAAATTAGAGATCTGAAATGAAATCTGAATAAACTTAAAGGGTTAGTTTTGCATTTTAGCTTAATTATTACTTAGATTGTATTTATGACCAAAGTCATGCAATATTTAGTCACTTTATAAAAATGTACAATTTCAATTCATCAATAAGGATGTACTTTTTAATTGTGCTTTTCTTATTTTTTTCAATAATTAAATAAGTGGTGACTCTATATAAAACCTTTAATCTAGAGGGGAAGATAAAATCAATAGAACCTTTACTCTTTGAGAGGCAGCAACATGACTTTGCTCATTTGCGTAGGTTTGGCTTGACTTGAGAATAAGTTAAGTTGTGAGTGTGGTCTCTCATAAATAAGGACAATTTTTTCTTTTAATAGTTTAGCCTGTTTAGGGGTGATAATAGATTTTTTTTTTTTTTCAATAATTTAGGATTTAAAAAAAGTTTAAGGACAAAAATTGAAAACGTTTTTATAGTTTAGGGACATAAAAGAACTTTTTCCAAACTTTAGGGATAAAAATAATATTTAAATATTCATCCAAGGTGTGAAGTTTATTTTGGAACCCAAATAACTTCATTTTGGGCCAATACAATATGGGCTTTTACGATCTGCAAATCAAGGATCCAACCCGAAACCCGACCCAACAAAAAAAGAAAAAAGAGAGAAAGAAAAACTGGCTCCAAAGACCAAACAACAAACAGCACAGGTCACTTCAGGCATCAGGATTTAGGAAATAATAATACCCTCCAGACTCCAGTTTAAGCACCACTTCCCAATTCCTCTCAAAAAGGCCCTAACCCCCACACAATACAACACAGAACTGCAACTTCTTTCACTTTCAGATTCCCCTGAAACCCTGTTTTATTCTCCATGAAAACCCACCTTTCTCCCTGATCCACACTTGTAACTTTTGTGGTGTCTATAGGCTAGGCTAGGCTAGGGTTTGATTCCAATTTTCTCTCTCTCTGAAAAATGTCCCTCCCTTCTATAGACTGTATATACGTCACGGAGGAACTTGTTCGCGAATTGAAGAATGGAAACCCTAGCTTCAAACTCTCCGAACCCGTCCCCATGCTTCGCTTTCTCTACGAGCTTTGCTGGACCTTGGTTCTCTCTCTTATTTATTTATTTTTATTTTTTGCATTTAATTTTTGCTTTTTCTAATTTTTCTTCGGATTTTGGATTAGTTTTTTTGAATTTTCTGTGTGTTTGATTCTTAGGTTCGCGGCGAATTGCCGTTTCAGAAGTGCAAAGCGGCGTTGGAATCGGTGGAGTTCGTGGATGGATTGTCCCGCGAAGAGTTGGGTTCTTGTTTAGCAGATATTGTTACGCAAATGGCTCAAGATGTATGATTTTCGTTTTTCTTTTTGGCAAATTTTTTCTCTGTTAAAATTTTATCTTTTTGTTTGGTTGCTGAGAAAATTTGTGAGGGAAACAAACACAACGGAAATTGTGTGATATAGTGTTTTGGTTTCTATGATTATATTGCTTGGTTTGAAATTTGGTTATTGGAGGGTTGGAATTGAGATTGAAAACCTTTATCTTGGTTCAAAGTTTGATTGTGGCCTTTTTGAAGTTATGGGTTCAATCTTTTTTGGGAGTGTAAGTTTTAGAGTTGGTGATTGCAGTTTATTGTACCCTGCAGTGGGGCATGCTTAAAGAAATTCAAGCATGGTGCATACGAATATATGATTTAAAAGTCTGTTATTAGTGAACTAAGGAATGTGGGCCCTGTTAGTTGAAGTTGCAAGTCTGTTTTAAACTTCTTCACATGTTTTTTTATGCAAGCGCACCATAATTTATTTGAGTGATGCAATGGTTACTTTTTCTACATTGCAATGGTAAAATATTGGTTCAGCATTCTTCCTAATTTATTTATGGATAATCTGAGCACTTTTCTAAGAAATTATCTTTTGCAAGGGACTTTGTTGTTGAATAATGCTTAGGTTGTTCAATTGAAAAATATTTGCCTTTGTGGATTTCCTGTTAGTGGTGAGGCTAATTGCTTGGGATGATAATTTAGTCAGAGAGTATGTGTGAGCTGTAGCTTTGGGGGCACAAACATTAGTACAGGAAATCTACTTCTCGACAAGTATCAACATGGTATGTTAGTGAAGCAAGGAAGAACAGGAAAAGAATATCTGGGGCACAAAGGAGAAATATTTGATAGACAAAAATAAGGATATGGACTGTTGGGGTGGTGGTGGTTGTGTCCTATATACAGAATTCTAAAACCCTGCCGATCCAATTGTATTCCTTGTCTATGAACAATGGAAGAAGGCTCTTCCTTTTATTTAAATGTAGCTCTTTTAGGAAGTGCATCTTGTTTGCTTAGATGTTAAGAGCAACTTGAGTTTTCTATACTTTGTATAATAGTTTAAAATTTAATTGTTTTCTCAAAACATTTACAGCCCAAATAGGCCCATGATTTTTGTAGTCAATGGCATCTCCTCTCCCAATAAATAAGGAGTGAAGCATGAGGTCATGGGTTCAATCCTCTATTGTAAGTTGTATTTTTCTATTAAAAAAAATTAACAGGAAAGTTGTTTAAACTCTTCATATTTATATTGTCAAAATAATGTGCAGGAAAGCATGGATTTAATGCATTATGACTGCATAGTTTAGGAAATGAATGAAAATATATAAACTAACGAAGGGGGATGTATATTTTACAAAGTGAGTATAATGAAGTAGGATTTGATAAAAAATAAAAAGGAAGGATTTTCTTTGGTTTCTATTTTGATAAATTTGGTCAATGAGTTTTTCCTTAATTTCCTGTTTCATCTTTGTGGCGTTTGGTGTTACCTCTTTTTGCCTATAAGGTTATACACCATTATGCATGGTTTTGCTCTATTGCTTGGTTTTATTTGTTCTACTATTGACCTGCTACTTTATATATTTGATGCTAGTCGACAAGCTTTTCCTTACATGTATTCATTCATTTTGTCTTCAGATTGCAATGCCCGGGGAGTACCGTTCTCGTCTCACAAAATTGGTAAGTGTAATAAAAAAATGCTTTGTGGTATTTGGATTTTGTGTTGAGACTCGTAAATTATAGTTGCTTTGTAATATTTCTAATGCTATGTTGACTTATTTGTAAATTGCATTTTAATGTGTACAGTATTATTGGTAGGACTCTGATTTGGGTGCTTGCTATGTTTTCTGGAAGCTGTTTATTGTTATTATTTTCATAAAATAGAGGTTTGACATTATTGGTATCTATTTTATGGTTCTTTTACTGATGTTGGTTGTAATTATTTGCTTATACTGTGGCATATACCTGTGATGATTCATTTTTTCAGCATTGTGAATAGCTTGTCGATATTGGCCTTTAGCCTTTTTAAGTTGAAATGAATCTGGGGGTTTTAATCATTTGGAATAAGAGGTGAAGGAAGGGGAATAAGTCCAATGTTCCACTCTGTTTAGTATCTTTCCCTTCCAAAAGACTGAAATAATAAAAATAAACAGGCAAATAGACAGTAATAAAAACTGTATGGACAAATGAGTTTATGTTTCCTTTTGGCTTTGCACTAATTTGGTTGAAAGGTTGGAAAATTGAAAAGAAGGGTTGACAGTGAAGGGTAGGAAAGGTGAATGAAAAAGATTTTTTTATCATTGTTGTGTTTGGTAGGAGGGAAAGAAAAAACAGAGGTAGGAAAGGTAGAGGCATAATTTTATGGCTAACGGACATCAGAAATTGCGATTGGTCACAATTTATATAATAGTCAAATCTCTGCCAAAATTACAAATTTGTTCACAAATAGATTGCTAAGTCAATGTCAAGAAAACACATTGAAGATGTCTGACGATTCATAGAAGATGGAAAGTTTTGATCTTTTAAACTTGTTAACTAAAAAAAAAAAAAATAAAAAAAAAACTAAAAGTATCAGATTGTTTTTTTTTTTTTTTTTTGATACGTAATAATAATATTATTGAAAAGAGGCTACATCGTGAAAATAAACATGATGTAGCCTAAAGAATTACAATAGGATAATATCTACATATGAGTTGACTCTATGAAGGAGTGAATAGAGATATTGTCAGTAAGACCCGATACAAAAGACCACTTATAAAGAGAACTAATGAAGGATGCTTGTGTTTGAGAAGATGTGAACTCCATATCTTCAAAAATGTGCCGATTTTGTTCCCTCCATATAGTTTGCATCAAACATAAAGGGATAAGATTCCAGATATCTGAATTTGGTCCACGACATTGCCACCCAAATAATAAATCAAGAACCTTCTTCGGTAAAACCCACTGAACTCCAAACATCCTAAAAATAAAACTCCATAACTTGAAAGCCATGCTACTCATACAACACCTACTCACCATTGAAAAGCCTATCTTGATGAGATTCTCATTGGTGAGAATTTTTTTCCTGAGCCGCTGTTCACATAAAGAAAGAAACTGTCTGAGGTGCCTTGGTCCTCCATATGACCTTCCAAGGAAAATGCATAGGGGCTGAGCCTTGCAATTTCTCATAAAAAGATCTCACAGTGAACTCCCCATTACTTTTTAACTTTTGTATCATCTTATCATTCCCCTCCCTAAGGGGAGTATGAGAGTCTAACAAATGGAAAAATGAAGCCACCTCATCAATCTCCCAATTGTTAAATTTTTTTTTTATGAAATCCACATGCCAATTCCTACTCTGCCCTTCCGCCTCTCTTTGATAATGATTCCACAGAATCATTCTTATCCATGGCAATTTCAAACAATACAGGAAACATCAGTTTTAATGGTTGATCCCCACACCAATTATCATGACAGAATTGAATTTGACTAATAGAACCCACAACAAACCAAATTCACTGTAAGAAATGATTCCCCTTCATTCTAATGCTCCTCCATAACCCACAACCATGAGTGCCTAACAGGTTTTGATAACCATCCACCCCATTCCTCTCCACATTTTACAGTAACAACCCGTCTCCACAATTTGTATACCTCCAACCCAAACCTCCATAGCCTCTTTCCCAACAGAGATTGATTGAAAGTGGTAAGTTTTCAAATCCCTAACCCCCCATAAGCCAAAGGAGTGCATACCTTATCCCATTCCACCAAGTGGTGCTTGAACTCCTCTCCTAAACAACCCACTAAAATTCCTCTGTAACCTCTCTATTCTATTTTCCACTCAAGTGGGAATGGTGAATAAAGATAAATAATATATAGGCAAGCTTGAAAGCGTGCTCTTCAATAATGTCAACCTTCCCCCTTTAGATAAGTACATCCTCTTCCAACTAGATAAATGACGTTCAAATCTCTCCAAAATAGGATTCCAAATTGCTGTTGATTTAGAAGAAGCCCCTAATGGCATGCCAAGACAAGTCATGGGCAAAGATCCACCTTGCAATACGCAAAGATCCCACCTTGCAATAAAAAAGATTTGCCAATTCATGTATATTCTCCACCTCACCCACCGGTACCATCTCACATTTTCCCAAATTAACTCGCAACCCAGTCACAGCCTCAAAACAAGTTAGTAACAAACGAATATACAAAATTTGTTCAGTATCAGCATCACAAAAAAGAATGGTGTCATCAGTAAATAAAAGATGTGAGACAGACAATCCACCAGCAATATAATTTCCCACCTTAAAACCTTTAATAGGTCTGTCCTCCTCTATCTTCTATAGCATTCTTTTGAAAACCTCCATGACAAGGATGAAGAGCAAAGCAGATGAAGGATCCCCTTGCCTTAAACCCCTAGAAGAGCCAAAACAACCATAGGGAGACCTATTAACCAAAACAGAAAATTCTACTGTGGTGATACATGTACAAATCTGCCCTCCACTTTTCACCAAACCCCATCCTCTCCGATAAATAAAGAAGAAGCTCCCAATTAACATGGTCAAAACCCTTTCCTATATCTAACTTATAGACTATGCCAGGAATGTGACTTTTGATTCTGCTATCCAAGCACTCATTGGCAGTGAGCACTGAATCCAGAATTTGCCTCTCATTGACGCATGCATTTTGTGGAGCAGAAATAAGTTTATCCAACACTTCTTTCAATCTGTCTGCCAACACCTTAGCCGCAATTTTATTAACACTCCCAATCAAACTGATAGGTCTAAAATCTATAACATTAATAGCATTATGTCTCTTTTTAAAGCATTTCTGGTATGCAAGCAAGTTAACTAGCATGTTTTAGAATAGTGTAGTGTTTTTCGGGAGATGAGTGTGAGGCCTGGCTACCTCGGATTAGTCACATATGAGGCCTGGCTACCTTGAATTAGCCATAGATTTTGAGCTTTCTTCACAGTATGGTTGCTGCTGCTTTAGATTTTGTGTTTTCTTTCTGATTTGGTAGCTGTTGCTTTCTTCCTTTTCGCAATGGGTGGTTCCGCTTTTTTTTACATTGAGTCCAAAACGTTTGAGTTTTCCGTTGAGGAAGGGGGTTCTTACTTCTTACTACAGATCTTTGAGAGAGGCCTTACCTCAATGCGTTCTGTTTTTATGGGGAAGGAGAGTGCAAACAGATTCTTGTTCCACTTGGAGGAACTAATTTCAAAGCGATCACCTGGTCATTTTGCAAGAACGATTAGAGAGGGTGACATTGTTTTCATCCTTCAATTGGGGTCCAACGTCCATGGCACATTTATAATGGTTTCTGAACTTCTCCACGGTCGACGGAAGGGTAACATAGTGATACCGGAGGGAAGGTTGGGTAGTGGCTGGCCTGGTTTTGGCTTAAACCTTAGGAAAATTTTAAAGCCAACTTCTCTGAGTAGTCAAGGATCGCTTCGTAGAATACAAAGTGCACCGAGGGCTGGCGCGGCGGTGGAGGTTGGTAAACTCCATAACCACGGTGGTGCAAAGAATACAGGTATGGAGAAAATTTCGGTCTTTCAAAATTTGAAATCCTTAATTCCCAGCAATTCATTCCGTGATCAAGGCAGGAGTTATTCTAGGGAAGATACGGCACAATCCGGGGCTGATATTTTGCCTGTTATTAATGCAACTGCCAAAAGAGATTTGCTGACTTTAGACATCTCCTTACGTGTGGAGTGTGGGAAAGATGGACAGTGGGCTGTAGTTTCCTCTTTTATTAAAGATGTGGGCCCTAACCAAATCAGCCATGGAATGAGGCCCAATGCTCACAAGGGCCGAAACATGCACACCAAAAACTGGGTTCCCAAACCTAAGCCTACAGCCCAGCCTCAACAACCTATTATTTCTAAGCCCAAAATCCATTCTCAGCAACCCAATATAACTAAGCCTAAAACCCAACCTCAGCAACTCATTATTTCCAAGCCTAAAGCCACTCTCTCTCAACTAAACACTGATACGATGCCGTTGAAGCTTTCCTGCCCCTCCACGCAGCCTTCAACTTCCTTTACCACCAACGGCACTTCTAACCCACCAAGTAGCACCAATATTTCTGATATATACCCAACGACCACCATCCTCAAGGACACCACTTCCGACATCGTCTTCCCCCCATCAGTGATGAACAGTTCCACTCCGCCATCGGCGACCGATATTGTCATTTCCTCATCAGTGAAGAACAGCCACGCCACCAACAGTAGCAGCTCTTCCCCACCACGGGCTGACTCTTTACATTTTGGGTCTGTATCGGCAACCAACCTCCCACCGTTGACCAACGGTATTTCTCAATCAAGCACTACTGTGGTGGCCAGTGCTACGTCCTCCGATCTGCCAGTAGCTCCGGTCCTAGTTACAGCTGAGGATTGTATTGTTAAGCCTCATCCCTCCATTAAGAATTTTCTTGAAGATTTAGAGCACACCTGGGGTGATTCTGAGAAATGGGTCTTAGAGCTTCGTGGAGGTAGGCAGATAGCTATTCCTCTCTCACTTTACCACTCACCAGGGAGCTTGTCGGACTGCTCCGATCTCGAGGGAGCTGTGGGACAGGGGAATAACACCTTCAAGGAGGAAGGGCATATTGTTAGTTGGGCGGATGAATGTGATGGTGTTTTGGATAATGTTTCTGCTGTTTCTGGGTCAGATTGTGAGTTTGGGGGATCTGATGGAGGTCTTGTAAATTGGGAAAATGTTAAAGAACCATTGGTTGTGCAACCGTTGGCAATGGCTAACCCAGTTGCTCCACTTATGGAAGTGGCAGATGCTTCCACCCAATTATCTCCATGGATTGAGAAACGTATTAAAGCCTTTAGGAAATCTGTGGGTATTTCTTTGGAAGGCTTTGAAGCGGAAATTACTGGGATTTTTTTAGCTTTGGAAGCTAGGAAGAAAGCTAAAATGCAGGTAGAATGCTCTCAGAAGAGAGAGCCTAAGACAAGTTCTAAAGGGCAGCGGGAGTTGAAAAGTCTGCTAAATTCTTGGAACTTTGAGAATAATTCTGATTTGGTAGGAGATGGCAGTGGGGAACGGGACTCTGTGGTGCCTCTATGAATCTGAAAATTATCTCTTGGAATGTTAGGGGGCTGAATGACTCTGAAAAAAGACTTCGAATTCGGAATATGATCAGAGGATGGGGTGCTGACATTATTTGTTTGCAGGAAACAAAAATGGAATTGATAACAAGGAGAGAGATTCGGAGCTTGTGGGGCTGTCAACATTTGGATTGGCTATATTTGGGTTCTATAGGTGCTTCGGGGGGTGTTTTGGTGATGTGGGATAGAAGGATGGTGGAAAAAATTGATGAAGCAGTTGGAAGGTTTTCTGTCTCTTGCAAATTTAAAAATGTAGTAGACCATTTTGTTTGGGCTTTCACTGGTGTATATGGACCAAATTCTGATTGTGATAGGCGACTGCTTTGGGAAGAGCTGGCTGGTATTCATAGTTGGTGGAATGTGCCTTGGTGCATTGGAGGCGATTTTAATGTTGTGAGATTTCCTTCGGAGCGACTTGGTGCAGACTCTTTCTCTTCGGCTATGCTTGATTTTTCAGATTTCATTTCTGAACACAATCTTCTTGATTTACCATTGGAGGGAGGTACTTTCACTTGGTCTAATTCTGGAGCAGTGGCTTCGCGGTCTAGGCTTGACAGGTTTCTTCTCTCTTCTGACTTGGAGGAGCAATTTCCTAATATTCGTCAAAAAAGATTGCATAGATTACTTTCAGACCACTTTCCAGTTCTGTTAGAAGGGGGAAATTTTCACAGAGGCAGCCATCCTTTTCGATTTGAGAATATGTGGTTAAAGGCAGAGGGTTTTGTAGAGAAAGTGAGAACTTGGTGGGAGTCCTATCATTTCCAAGGTTCCCCTAGCTTTCGGTTTGCAAGCAAATTGAAAGCTTTGAAGCTAGACTTAAAGAAATGGAATGTAGAAGAATTTGGCAATGTGGAGGATAAGATGAACAAGTTATGGAAGAGCCTTGAAGCATTTGACTTGCTGGAAGATACTCGTCCTCTATCATATGATGAGACTTTGGAAAAAGAACAGCTTCGCATTGAACTTGAAAAGGTAACACTTATGGTGGAAGTATGTTGGAGGCAGAAATCTAGGGCCCTTTGGATCCGAGAGGGGGATAGAAATACTAAATTCTTTCATAGAACAGCAAACTCTCACAGAAGGTTTAATACTATAAACAATCTGATGGTGGAAGGCGAATTGACTTCGGATCCTAATTCAATAGAAGCTTGCATCTCTCACTTCTTCAAACAATTGTACTCTGAAAGTGAGGGCCAAAGACCTGTGCTTGATGAAGTGGAATTCTCTATGATTTCTGAGGAGGAAGCTGCCTGGTTAGAAAGACCTTTTGAGGAAGAGGAGGTATATGGTGTAGTCCAAGGTTGTAATGGCGATAAATCTCCAGGACCAGACGGTTTTTCAATGGCTTTCTTTAAGGCTTGTTGGGACTTTCTAAAACTTGAAATTATGGAGATTCTTGCCAACTTCCATTCACAAGCTGTTTTTGAGAAAAGTCTTAATGCGACTTTTATTGCTCTAATTCCAAAGAAAGTTGATGCTGTCAATGTGAGAGATTTTAGACCTATTAGTCTTGTGGGTAGCATTTATAAAGTCATTTCCAAATTGTTGGCTAATAGGCTGAGAAGGGTGATTACTGGAATTATCTCTGAATCTCAAAATGCTTTTGTTCTGGATAGACAAATCCTAGATTCTGTCTTAATTGCTAATGAGTGTTTGGATAGTAGGCTCAAGGCAAGGACACCTGGGGTTTTATGTAAGTTGGATGTGGAGAAAGCTTTTGATCATGTCAGTTGGAATTTTCTTATGTATATGTTGCAGCGTTGTGGATTCTCTGAGAAATGGAGAAAGTGGATTTTGTTCTGTATTTCCACAGTAAAATTTTCGATCTTGATAAATGGCTCCCCTAAGGATTTCTTTGGGAGCTCTAGGGGGCTACGCCAAGGAGATCCTCTCTCCCCGCTCTTATTTGCTATTGTTATGGAGGCATTAAGCCGTTTGTTGGATGGTGCGGTACTGGCTGGACACATTTCAGGTTTCACTGTTAGTACCAGATCTAATACTCCCCTCATGGTGACCCATCTTCTCTTTGCGGATGACACTTTAATTTTCTGTGATGCTACAGCAAGTCAGATTGAATATTTGCGGGAAATTTTAGCCTCTTTTGAGGTGGTGTCAGGGTTGCATATTAACCTGACTAAGTCAGAATTAGTCCCTGTTGGAGAGGTTACTAATATGGGGGAGCTTGTGGCATTGCTGGGCTGTAGACAGTCATCTTTGCCAATGACTTACTTGGGACTGCCATTGGGTGCTAAATTCAAGGATAGGGCGATTTGGAACTCTATCTTAGAAAGAATGGAGCGAAGATTAACTAGTTGGAAGCGATTATACCTATCAAAAGGTGGTAAGATTACCTTAATCAAAAGCACTCTCTCAAGTTTGCCAACTTATTTCCTTTCTCTCTTTCCTATTCCTGCGGATATTGCTATTCGTATTGAGAGGCTACAAAGAAATTTTCTTTGGGGTGGGATAGATGAGTCTCCTAAATTCCGACTAGTAAATTGGGCCCAGGTTTGTTCTCCATTGCAGTATGGTGGTTTGGGTATTAAAAATTTGAGAACTTTCAATCAAGCTTTGTTGGGGAAATGGTTGTGGAGATATGGAAGAGAGACAACCCATCTCTGGAGGCGGGTTATTGAGGCTAAATATGGGAATGATTGGGGAGGTTGGTGTACAAAAGAAGTCTCTAATCCTTATGGTGTTAGTCTTTGGAGAACCATAAGACAAGGCTGGCCAACCTTTTCAAAATCCATTCATTTTGAGGTTGGTGTTGGTGATAGAATTAAATTTTGGCATCATGTGTGGTATGGGAGTTGCACCCTCCGGGAGGCTTTTCCAGAACTCTATAATAGTAGTTGTAATAAGGAGTCTTCTATTGCAGATGTTATGTCCTTTCCTAACCAAAGGCTTCACTGGGATCTTCTTTTTTCTAGAGCTCCCCAAGATTGGGAAACAGAGCATTTTTACACTTTTCTTGATCTTATCAATTCAATGCCCCTTAATGGTGAAGGTCAGGACAAACTTTGCTGGAAACCAACTGGGAATAAGAATTTTAAAGTGAGTGAGTACTATCTCTCTCTTTCCTCTACTCTAGACATTTCTTTCCCTTGGAAGCCTGTGTGGCGGTCAAAGGTCCCTACTAAGGTTGCCTTCTTCTCTTGGACTGCCTCCTTAGGTAAGATTTTGACTACTGAAAATTTATGGTATAAGGGTGTAGCCGTTGTAGATTGGTGCTATATGTGTAAAATGAGTGGGGAATCAGTGAATCATCTTCTTCTTCATTGTCCTATTGCTTATGAACTATGGTCTATGGTGTGGGCTCTATTTGGTCTTCAATGGGTTATGCCGAGTGGTGTCTTAGATTTATTTTCGAGTTGGCAAGGTTCATTTGGTGGGTGTCGGAGCATTGATTTATGGAGGGCTGTCCCTCATTGTGTCCTATGGTGTATTTGGCGAGAACGAAACTCAAGATGTTTCGAAGGAAAGGAACGGTCTATCCCAGAAATTAAATCTCTTCTTCTTCACACCTTGCTAGAGTGGTGTTCTTCCTTTAATCTCTTCTCTTGTTCTAATGTTTTAGAAATGCTGGATCTTTGTAATTTTTCTGTTTGATGTACTGTTTTCCTTGTACACCCCCAGTGTACTTGGACTTTTTAATTAATACAATTCCGTTATTTATCAAAAAAAAAAAAACAGTGCTGCAAAAAAGCCATGGTGAAGCCATTTAGACTTGGGGATTTATCCCCTTGGCAATGTTCTTGCTGTGCTCCTACTTGTCAGCGATTTTGGTGAGACTTGCTAGAGATTGCAATTGAACCAATGCACTTGCAACCTCTTCCTTCCCATTTGGGTTGTCTGTCCTGGTTTTAGTGGTATTTAGGGAGGGAAAGCATTCAAAAGCATCTCTTTACTTCCTCCAATCTATCCACCTTTGGTTGGATTAGAATTTGGTGGGAAAATGGGATCTCATACCTGCTCTTATCCGTTCCCTTCTCTATTCATTGAACCAATTAGTGGATAGTGTTTCCATGGGCTCCCCTTACTCCCCCTTTCCACCCTTCCACTCTCCCTTTTTACAAACATAGGTCCAACTTAGAGCTTTTAGTTTTTGTGTTATTTTCTTTGGAGTCATGCTACCTTAATGTTCTTCACTTGCACATCGTAGCCTTACAAACATGTTATTTACAAATTATTGATTATTCATAAACATGCCAGAAAGCTTTACTATTGTTTTCTTTGGAGTCATGCTGCTTTAATGTCCTTTTTTATGTGATAAGTAATAAAATTATATAAATCATAAAAAACGAGTCACCCAAGTATACAGGAATTATACAGGAGTAAACAATCAGTTACAAAAGTTACATAAATCTAATAAATCAACATTAGAAAGTAAAGGTTCTTCATGGCTGACAACCAATCCAATAAAGTTCAAAAAAAGAATAACTTCAGATCAGGCATAGAACTTTCGATTTCTTCAAAGCTCTTGCTATTCTTCTCCCTCCAAATGCACAATATCAAGCAATGGGGAATGATCATCTAAAAATGACTATTCTAATGACGACCAAACTGTCCTTGCCAACAAGCTAAAAGCTCAACAACAGATTTTGACATCATCCAATGAACTCTAAACAAACCCAATATCATGGACCATAAGTTTGAAGCAATAGAGCAATGTAGCAAAAGGTGATCAACAAATTCACCATTACATTTGCACATATAACACCAATTTGTAATCCTTATCTTCCTCAACCTTAAGTTGTCAATTGTCAGAATCTTATCCAAAGCCGCAGTCCATATGAAAAAGGCTACTCTTAACGGGGCCTTTGATCTCCAAATGATTTTCCAAGGGAAACACTGATCGCTGGTGCTTGCAGGGGCACATAGAAGTTGGTAAAAAGTACCAACCTTGAAGCCCTTTTTTTGGTCTAGTTTCCAGCACATCTTATCCTCCCCAATCTGTTGTTTTAATTTCCTTCACTTGCACATCATAGTTTTACAAACATGTTACTTCCAAAGTATTGATTATTTATGCCAAGAGCCTTGTTAGCTCAATTGGTTGCCACTTCTTAGTGTTTCTTAAAGAGACATCCAGGGTTCAAATCCTCCCAAACTATTGAATTATAAAAAATCAAAAAGTATTTATCATTCATAAACATGCAAGACAAGTCATGTCTCTTTATGTTTCTTTTTCTTTAATATGATTCATATTTTTTTGTTGCTTTTTTTTTTTTTTTTTTTTTATAATAGTTTTCATTTTCTTCTTTTTAGGCAAAATGGATGGCAGATTCTGCACTGGTTCCTTTGAGGCTTTTCCAGGAGCGTTGTGAGGTGATTGTAATGATTATTATTAACGATATCATTATTCATATTTTGATTTTTTAGTTTCTCTTGTTGGTTATCTGGTTTTGGCTTCTAGTATGTTGCTTTGAGACCTCTATATCAATAACAGGGAAGAAATAAAACACTAAAATATATGTTCCGTTTGTTGTAGGAAGAATTTCTATGGGAAGCTGAAATGATCAAGATAAAGGCTCAGGACTTGAAGAACAAAGAGGTAAGTTGATCATGGTTTTGTAGCTACATACTCATATGGTGGCATAGTCCAAAATGTTAACAAGCACAAATTATTACTCTTGTATTATGATCATTACAACATGTAATATGTGATAATTCATAATTATCATCATCACTATTACAAATGATGTTGTTTGAAAACCCTTTTTTTATTTATTTATTTTTATTTTGAGTTTTTTTGATAACTTAAAATTTTGGGATTTTGATTCCTTTATTTCTTTTTGTTGCTCTTTGTTCACTACTGTGAACTTTGTGTATCTGTATTCTTTTCTATTAATAATATTACTTTCTTACCTATCCAAAAAAAAAAAAAAAAAAAAATTGGAGTAATTATATTTTACCACCCTAAACTATACCCTAAGTTATACTTTGCACCCTAAACTTTTAGAATGCACGGATTGCACCCTAAACTATAACCTAAGTTACACTCTGTAACCTGTTGTCAATTTGCAGTTATCTTGGACGAAAAACTAAAGTTTAGGTTCAAAGTGTAATTGGAAATATAGTTTAGGGTGGTAAAGTGTAATTTCTCTTTATTTTTAAGAGATTGAGAAGAGGAGCAATTGAGTCTTTTCACGTGGTGTTATCCAAGATAACAATAAAATTGAGAGTGGGGTGCAATGTGTAACACGGACTATAGTTTAGGATGCAAACCGTGCATTCTAAAAGTTTATGGTGCGAAGTGTAATTGAGGGTATAGTTTAGAGTGGTAAAGTGTAATTTTCCCTAAATTTTTTGTAATTCCCTTGCTAATACCTAGTGTAACTCTAAACTGTTGATATAATGGTGATGTAGGCAAATTGGGAAATTTTGTCTACGTGTGCTTGTGTGCTTGTGGTGGGTTTAGCATTTGGAGAATTAGTGGATCTAGGGTGTAGAATTGCTGAAATAAGGGTCATGGGGTTGTGTTAAGAATTAAAATGTAGTTTTGATTAGTTATTTGATGGCTATTTGGTAGAAGAAAATATGTGGGGTCCTAGGGTTTTGATAGGTAAAAGAAAGCTAGATTTGGGGTTGTAAGGGAAGAAGGAAAAATAAGGATTTTATGGTGTTCAGGGGCTTTATGAATGGTATCCGTGAATAGTACCACCAGAAAGTTAGAATAATAGAGAAGAGAAAAAGGAGAAAACAATACACAAAGGCCAACATGCATCAGTGCGCAGGAACACTCAATATTTATATTAATCAACTCCATTTCTTCTTTGAGTGCATTGAAGAAAAATATATATCATGGTGTTCAAAGGTGAGCTAAATGTTATAGTACACTGCTAGTTAGTTTAGATTTTTTGCTGTTCCTATAGCACACTGCCTGTGTGCCTTGTATTCTTTAATATATTTTTCAATGAAGTTAATTACTTATCAAAACAAGAAAAAGGGGGGGGGGGGGTGAGCTGGATACTCCCCTAGGTTCCCAGGCGTGGTAAGGAAACCATGTAAAAAAAAAATTTGCTAAGGTGAGAGCCTTAGTTTTCTTTGTTTTTAGGAGCTTGTTGTAAAACCTATTGGTAGATCAATTATTTATAGAAGTTTGTTGGAGAACTTATTGTTAGATTGTTAATTTGCAAAAGCTTGCTGTAACCTAATGTTAGATTACTTAATTTATAGAAGCTTGTTGTGAAACCTATCGTTAGAATAATCAATAATGCATAAACCATGTTAAGCCTAATTTATTCATACAACTCATGTCAAAAGATGATATGGATTGAGGGAAGTAGGAGATAAAGGAAAGAAGATGATAGAAAAGAGAGCCAATTTATTGTTTGATTGAGATGAATTGGGGTAGAGGAAAGGAAATGGAGGGATTTATGGATTTCTTTCCTCCTTGGTCCACCAATTTCTTTCCTCCCACTTTCAATGGAATAAGGGAGAGAAGAAAGGGTTTTAATGGTGGGGCTCAACAAAAAGCTATTTTCTTTTATTTTTCTTCTTATAAACCAAACACTTTAGAGTACAACTTCTTTCCTTTCCCCTCCTTTTTTTTTTTTTTCTTTCTCTTCCCTCCTGCAATTAACATAGAGATGATTATAATACACACATATATATTATTATTGTTATTTTATAATATATCAGTACATGATATACATATGATTTAAGTCCTACTAGCCTCATTACATGCGCTTTGCGCGTGCAATGAGGCTTTTTTTTTTTTTTTTTTTGCCAAAAAAAAAAAAAACCTGGGTTTTTATTTTATATATATGATTTTTATTTTGAGAATCTAATTTATAAGTGGATAAAGTAATTTGAAAATTAACAGGAGAGTTGTCCTATTTTTTAGACAATGTTTTAATAGGAGTTAAAGTTGCATTTTTACCAGATTGTTCTTTAGTTTTGTCTCTACTTAAACATAGGAGTGTAAGGGTATTTTTGAACTAAAAAATGAGGAATCTAAATTGGGAAAATTGCTTAAATAGTAGTATAGATATGTATAATAACTATATTTGGAATTTAGTGTCTCATAAATCCAGCTATTGTCTTTTTGTCGCCTCAAGTCTGGGACAATGCAAGACCATGGCATCTTAAGACTTACCTTTGATTACCATGATATGTCTAGTGGGACTTGATCTTGTACTAGTGGTATTAGGATTCCTAGTTTGACTAGTAAACTAAAAACATAATAAAAGATTAACTTGAGCTCAAAGAAAATAAAATCTAAAGATACTTAGGATCTCCTAGAATTTTCTAGACTCAACTAATTTATCAATTTTTTTCCCTAGATTCCACTAAACCATGAAAATACCATTAATTTTTTGTAGGAATTTCTGAAATTACAGTTTTGTCCTTGTATACAAAATTCGTTATAACTTATTAAATAAAAACCCAAATAAAAAACTGTGTTAACTCTAGTACAAAATTTTAATATAATTGTGGATTGTCAAAAGTTAAGATAATTTTAATTTGGTTTACTTGGTTGTAGCGTTTTTTATAACAAATTATATATATATTTTTTGATAGGTAAGAAGCAAGTATATTCAATAAACTGCTAAATGCAAAAAAGCACTAGCAAAACAAAACGTACAAGAAAAGAAAGAAAGGAACAAACATAGGAGAATAGAAACATTAAGAACAAAGAAGAAGAGAGCTAAGGAAGAGCCGGAGAGAATCACTAAATGTGAGTCCCCAAGCCCTAGCCCAATCAAAAAGGGAACCAGAAAAGAGAGCGAGCATTTGGTCATCGGATCTATCCAAATCCTCAAAACTTGAGATCTATCCAAAAAGAGAGCGAGCATTTGGTTATAACAAATTATATTAAAATTCAGCTTCTCACAACTTAGCCCAATTGGCTTCGTTTTGTGAGTGAATTGGTTCATTTGCAATCTCTTCCTTCACATTTGGGGTTGTTTGTCCTGATGGGGAAGATGGTTGCAGCCACTCTGCCATCATCCTTTTCTGCTCAATAAACTTCATCTGGCTAGCGCTTTCTAAAATATATATTTTTAAAAAGCAAAAGAATTGCACCAATCACATGGGGTGTTTTTTAAACAGTTTAGTGTAAAATTAAGGGCCGATCTGAGGTACTATTATATGCCAAGTAGTTGGGACTAATACATGGCATGTACATGGGGAAGCATATCTATTTTCTTAAAATTTTTCTTTTTTCCAAGGGGTGAAGTATAAATGAGATAGACTGTTTCAACATGTGCAGTTTATAATGAAATGTGAACTAGTGGAAACAATGACATGCACTGATAATTTCATCTGCAGGTGAGTTTTAAGTGAAAACCAATCTCAATCATAATTGTCGTATTTGTTTTGTTGATTTCAGGTCAGAGTAAATACTCGTCTTCTTTATCAGCAAACAAAATTTAACCTTCTTCGAGAAGAAAGTGAGGGCTATGCCAAGCTGGTATGATAACACATGAATTATTTACAGTATCATTAGTTATATTTGTTACCCCTTCACAAATTTACTGTTTAGTGAGTTATATTGTGTTTTACATCTTTGCTTTATTACAATTTAATTTTTTTTTATAATTAAATTAGGTGATTAGTATTTTATTTAATTTCCTAGTCAAGGGTGTTTTTGTAATTCAATGATTAGCTTTCTAAGTCAGCTAGAATTAGGGTTTAATTTTATTATTCCATGTAAGCTTTACTATTGTACTTGTATGAGACGAGACAAGTCTGAATGATAAATGAAATTTCTCTTGGAAATTTTCAATTGATCTGGTGTGGACTCTAGCCAACGCTAGGTGCTGACTCCTAGCTTTATTTCTTTGCTTGGTGTTGACTCCAAGTAAGGTTAAGTGCTGACTCCTAGGTTATTTATATATTATTTTTTTCTCTTCAATTTTTGTTGCATTAGTTTTGGTTTTATCTTTCATCTTTTTTGGTATGGGAGCAAAAATTCAATCGGTGGTTTTCAAGTGTTGTTGTGGGTCCCAAACACAACCGTAACACCAGAAAATCCACTCTTTGCCACAACCCAGAATATATATATACATATACATTTTTTAAACCACCCACACATATTACCAAAGGTTTTGGTACATAGACTTCGTTGTGTTTTGGATAAACTTATTTCCAATTCCCAGAATTCTTTTGTTGGGGGAAGACAGATTCTTGACTCTGTTCTAATCGCAAATGAATGCTTGGACAGTAGATTGAAGAGTGGTATTCCGGGTGTGATTGTTAAATTGGATATTGAGAAGGCTTATGATCATGTGAATTGGAGTGCCTTATTTTACCTTATGGAGAGGATGGGTTTTGGGGAGAAGTGGGGAAGATGGATGAAAATGTGTATTTCTACTGCTCGTTTTTCAGTACTTGTTAATGGGTCTCCAGCTGGTTTCTTTGGTAGTTCTCGTGGTCTTCGCCAAGGGGATCCTTTATCTCCACTCCTATTCTTATTGGTAATGGAGGTGTTGAGTAGGTTGTTGAAAAGGACAGAAGATGGAGGCTTTCTTTGTGGATTCCAAGCAAGTCCCAATACAAGTGGAGGTTTGCATATCTCTCACCTTTTGTTTGCTGATGATACTATTCTCTTTTGTGATGCATCGGAGGAACAATTATTACATATTCGTATGGTTCTAATTTTCTTTGAAGCTATCACAGGATTGAAAGTAAATGTTGGTAAGAGTGAGATTGTGTCGGTTGGTGAGGTTGGGAATTTGGATGCCTTAGCCCGTATTTTATGTTGTAAGGTAGGCTGTTTACCCATGTCTTATTTGGGTATGCCTTTGGGGGCACATTATAAGGATTCCTCCATATGGAACCCTATCATTGAACGAATGGAAAAAAGGCTTGCAGGTTGGAAGCAATTATATTTATCAAAAGGGGGTAGGCTTACTTTATTGAAGAGTACCTTATCAAGTCTCCCTACATATTATTTATCTTTGTTCCCTATTCCACAACATGTGGCAGACAGATTAGAGAGGATTCAGAGGAACTTCCTTTGGGGGAGATCTAATGATGTTTTTAAATTTTCACTTGTTGCTTGGGAGGAAGTTGTGTGGCCAGTGGAGGTAGGTGGCTTGGGGATCCGGAAGATTGGGCTGTTTAACCAAGCTTTGCTTGGGAAGTGGCTATGGCGATTTGGGAATGAGGTCACACATTTATGGAGGCAAGTTATAGCTTCCAAGTATGGGGAAGCCAATGGGGGATGGTGTACTAGAGTTGTTAGAGGGACGCATGGATGTGGTATGTGGAAGAACATTAGGAAGGGGGCTGAGAGCTTTTTTGGTCATGTGTTGTATGCAGCGGGTGAGGGTTTTCGCATCAGATTCTGGTACGACCCTTGGAGTGGCCCTACTGCTTTGAAGGATTTATATCCGGCTATGTTTGCTATTGCTGTAGATAAGGCAGCTATGATTTCTGATATGGTTGACTGTGCACCGGAGGGGGGTGGTAGAAGCTGGAACTTACGTTTCCGTCGTGCTTTTCAAGATTGGGAGACAGGAATCTTTTATGATTTTTTTGAGCATATTTCATCCAAACTGCCTAGAAGTGGTGATGATACCATGATATGACAATTGAATCGTAGTGGTGTCTTTGATGTGCGCTCTTTCTATTTTTCATTGTTAGCAGCCCCGGTGGTGTCTTTTCCTTGGAAGAGTATTTGGTGTGTTAAAGTACCTAAAAGGGTGGCTTTCTTCTTATGGACAGCTGCTAGGGGTGGGATTCTTACTATAGACAACCTTGTTAAGAAGAAGTTACCTCTTGTTAATTGGTGCTGCCTTTGTCGATGTGAAGAGGAAACTGTGGATCACTTATTGATCCATTGTAAGTTTGCTTATACCTTGTGGAGTGAAGTCCTTCAGTTGTTTGGGGTTCAGTGGGTGATGCCGAAGAGTGTTGTTTCTCTTCTCTCTGCATGGTGGAATTGGTTGGGAAGTCACACTTCAAATGTGTGGAATATGGTTCCAGCGTGTCTTATGTGGTTAATTTGGAAGGAGCGTAATGCCCGAACTTTTGAGGAAACTGAGAGACTTGTAGACTGTGTGAAGTCTTTGCTACTTAGGACTTTGTTTGAGTGGTCCCGTATTTGGGGGTTTACGCATTGTCATTCGCTGTTTGAATTTCTTAATTCTGTTAGTCTTTCTTTTTGATTGGTTTGTATTCTTTTCAGTGCAGTGAGTTTACTATCGTAAATTCATTGTACTTTTATTATCAATAAAGTCTGTTATTACCTAGGAAGCACGGGTGCGTTTCGGGACTCGGGTGCGGGTGCGGGACTCGGTAATTTTTAAAAAAGGTGGGTGCGGGTGCGGCGGGACTCGGCGATTAAAAAATTATTAAAAATATATTTATTTATATTTTTAATATATTGCTAAGCACACTTTTTCACATTATATAAACATATACCAAATTTAAGAGCAATAGTAGATAATAATTAAAACAAGATGTTCATAAATTCAATACAACCCACAAGATTAAAACTAAAACATTCTATAAAAAGCTAAAACATTCCATTAAACCCCGCACAAAGAAGAGAGAAATAGAGACTAAAAGAGAAGTAAAGAAAAGAGAGAGCAAACCTGAAGGAAGAACACGGCAGACTGTCTGACCTATTTTTAGGTTAGGGTTTTTTTTTTTTTTTTTTTTTTTTTTTTTTTTTTTTTTTTTTTTTTAAATTTCGGCCGGAATCGGAAATTTCGGCCGGAATCCGAAATTTCGGATTCGGCCGAATCGGCCGATACGGCCGATACAGCCCGAGTCGGCCCGATTCGGCCCGGTTCGCGCCGCGTCGGCGCTGCCACGTGGCAGGACGCGGCCCGACGCGGCACGGACTCGCGGTCAGCGGCGTCCCTGCCGCGTCGCCGCGTCCGGCTGAATCCGACTCCGGTGCGGCTCCTCTGGAGCCGCGTCGGTGCTTCACAGGTTATTACCTATCAAAAAAAAAAAGTATCATTTGTGATATTATTTACCTCAACCCCCTTGACTGCAAACAGAAGAAAAAAATTTCAAAGCCCAGCCACCATCCAATGTCCTGACCTAGGTTGCACCGACACGCCATTTTTGGCAAAATACCGCTGTCCAACATGTGTCAAACACCAATACCGGTAAGACTCGCCGGACTCCGGTGTCCGAGTGGTGTCCTTTTTTTTTTTTTTTTTTTTTTCACTTCTCCGACATGGTGCCGACACAGCTCCGACATGGCGTGTCGGTTTCTTTACCAGCCGTATTGGAGTTATTTTGGTTATACCGGAGAAAATTCTGGATTTTGGCCAGTAAATCTGAACCGGCTGGTAAAAAAAAAAAGAAAAAAAAAAAAGAAAAAGTAAAAACCTTGTCGTTGCTTGCCACCACAGATCCGGTCCCCGACACAACACCGATCTCAGAGTTCTTTACTTTTTCTTCTCAGCCTCACGTTGCTGCTACTGCTGCAGCGCTGCTTCGTTTTCTTCTTATTTTAGCTTCATCTTCTTCTCTTCCTTTTTTAGTTTTCTCTTTATCTTCCTTTCTCTTGTTTTATCCGCCCCTATCCCATGAGAGTTGAATAGTTTTTTACTAATTGACACATTTTTTAAGGAATTGACACTGGTTTGAACTGTGAAAGTTTAACAAATAGTGAAAATTTGAATGTAACTTTTTAACTATTCAAACTCTCTTTTATCACATCAATCAGTAGCCAGTAAAAGTCACACTCACGTGTTCAACACTTCAACTAAAGGCTTTATTTTAAAATTCAATTTTCTTTTTATTTTAATTGTCTAACTACATTTAATTCTTTCTTTTTCTTTTTTAAATGTATATAACTACATGTAACTTATTCACTTTTAAAAAAATAAACATATATCCCCCCATTATTATTATTATTATTATTATTATTATTATTATTATTATCATCATCATCATCATCATCATCATCATCATCATTATTGGTTAATTGAATAAATTAGGCATCTATATTCAATTAGACATAGACTTGTAATTTTATATTAAAAAATATGCCTAAATATAAAATTTAATTAATTATTTAATTGCTGTACCCATGTCGTGTCATATCCTTATTTCTTCAAAATTGCCATACCCCCGTATCTGTACTTGTGTCGTATTTGTACCCGTGTCCATGTTGGTGCAACTTAGGTCCTGACCCTACTGCTAGCATACCCAACCGATATCACAACCAAAAAAACAACATATTGTCGTGAACCAACCCCCGTTAAGAAATTCACCAAGACCCAATCAAAATAAAAGCTTGACATAGGACAATGGGGAACAACAAAATATGATTTAGAACACCAGGGGCTGGTCTAGTATAGCTTGGGTTTTGAAGAATTAGGGCTAGGTTTTGGTGGGTAATAGGCTAGAAAATAATAGGGATTATAGGGTCTCCAAAGGGGACAAGGATTTACAGGGTTTGGGAATGAAAACAAAGGTAAAAATCAAGAATTGGATTGCTGTGATCAGTGATGTGAATAGTGACTGTGAATAATAAAATTAAAGAAAATAAATAAATTCTAGGCATCACACCTAGGTTTCCTTGGCATCACACCTTGGAGATGGTTGCATCACACAAATCATAAAGAAAGCTTCATAGCTATTAATCAATTTCTTGTGTAAACTAAAATTTGATTTACAATATTAATCTACAGGGATTGAATAAAGTTACAAATTAGATTGTCTGGGATCTTCATAGGAAGAAACACCATATTCATATATGTCATTCGAGTTAATTAACTAATAATGTAAGGTTAACCAGCACAAATGTGATATAGAAATCATCAAATATTGATTAACATGACAACATGAAGAGTTGACAAAGTTACAAAGATTGAGGAGCTAAGCGGTTAGTCGATATAAGTTCTCGAGCCAGGTAACTTGACTTCATATCTTCCTTCAAATGCTGCAACGGAGATAGAATAACCGTTAGTGAAGCAATGGGAAAAAAAAATTTACTGCAAGCATACATTATCATAAATGCAAGATAATATATCAAGAGAATTGTATAGTAATGACAAAGGATGCTCTCTCGAGTAGTTTTTGATCACTGTCCACTTTTGGTGGTAGCTGGTGGTGTCAATAAAGGTCGAAGTGCCTTTAAGTTTGAGAATATGTGGTTGAAAGATGAGGGTTTTGCGGAGAGAGTTCCGCAATGGTGGAATGGGTATTGTTTTTTGGGTTCTCCAAGCTTTATTCTGGCTCGTAAATTAAAAGCTCTTAAAGATGATTTTAAAAAGTGGAATAAGGAGGAATTTGGGGATTTGGCGTTTAGGAAGAAAAGCCTTTTATCTGAATTGTAGGGTTTGGATGTTAGAGAGGACTTGCTGGGTCTTTCGCATGTGTAACAAACTCGTTGTACTCAGATTAAATGTGATGTTGCCCATTTAGCTTCTTTGGAGGAGATTTCTTGGAGACAAAAGTCTTGGGTGTTGTTTGTGAAGGAGGGTGACAATAATACTCATTTCTTTCACCAAGTAGGAAAATCCTTATCAAAGAACTAATCATATTAGAGGTATAGAGGTGGATGGTGTCCTTTATGAGGGTGAGGAATAGGCGTGTTCTAAGGTGGTTCAATTTTATCAGGGCTTGTATACAGTCAAATACATGGCGTCCTACTATGGATGGTTTGGAGTTTGCTAGCATTCAGGAGGTTGAGTAGCTTTCTCTTGAGAGGGATTTTTCTAAGGAGGATGTGGTATAGGTCCTCTAAAAGATGGAGGGTGATAAAGCTTTAGGTCCTGACGGCTTCACTATGGCCTTTTTTCATAAATGCTAAGAGTGTAGTGGAAGAGGATGTTATGGCCTTCTTTGATCATTTTCATAGGAGCTCAAAGTTTGAATGGTCTTTGAAGGCTTCTTTCCTATCTTTATTTCCCAAGAAAAATAATGCACTGGATATTAAAGATTTTTGGCCTATCAGCTTAGTGGGTAGTGTGTATAAGCTGTTATATAAGGTGTTGGTTAACAAATTGAGTATGGTGTTGGACAAACTCCTTTCTACGTCACAAAAGTTTTTTGGTGGTAGACAAATTTTGGATTCTGTGCTTATTGCTAACGAATGTCTAAATAGTAGACTGAAGTGTTGTACTTCGGGAGTGGTATGTAAGTTAGACATTGAAAAAACTTATGATCATGTGAATTGGGACACTTTGTTCTATCTGTTGGAGAGGATGAATTTTGGGGTTCGATGGAGGGGATAGTTAAAGGCTTGTGTCACTACTGTCTGCTTCTTAGTTTTGGTTAATGGATCTATTACTGGTTTTTTTGATAGCTCTTAAGGGCTAAGACAAGGTGATCTGTTGTCTCCTCTTCTCTTGCTTTTGATCATGGAGGTTTAAGTCAGATTTTGAAGAAAACTAAGAAAGTTGGTCTTCTTCAGGGCTTTCTTGTGGGGCCTATTAATACTACTGGTATTCGTATTTCCCATCTATTATTTGTGATGCTTCTACAGAGCAGTTGCTTTCAATTAGGTTGGTTTCAATTAGGTTGGCTTTGACTTGTTTTCAAGCTTTTACTGGTTTGAAGGTGAATGTGGGGAAAAGTGAGATTGTCCCTATTGGGGAGGTGAGTAACATTTAAACTTTGGCTAACATTCTTCGACGCAGGGTGGGCAGTTTGCCTATGATTTATTTGGGAATGCCATTGGGTACTTCATATATGACAGCCTCTATTTGGAACCCCATTCTAGAGAGGATGGAGAAGAAGCTTACGGGCTAGAAGTGTCTTTATTTGTCAAAGGGTGGCAGGCTCACTTTGTTGAAAAGTACCCTTTTAAGCCTTTTGACTTATTATCTTTCCATTTTTACTGTTTCTAAAGCTGTGGCTATTAGATTAGAACGCATTTAGAGGAATTTTTTGTGGGGTTCCTTAGAAGAGTGTTTCAAATATCCTTTGGTGGCTTAGGAAAAGGTCTACTTACTGTGTGAGTTGGGTGGTTTGGGAATTCAGAATTTGGTGTCCTTTAATCAAGCTTTATTAGGGAAATGGCTTTGGAGGTATGACCATGAAACTACTCATCCGTGGTGGAGGGTTATTGACATGAAATATGAGGAGGGGAAAGGGATGCGGAGCACTAGAGTTTGTGGAAGGGCTCATTGGTGTGGCTTATGGTGAAGCATTAGTGAAGGGTGGGAGGGCTTTTCTAAGCACTTGTCTTTTGGGGGATGGTTCTCGTATTCTTTTTTGGCATGGTAAGTGGATTGGGGATAATTCTCTTAAAACTCTGTCCTCAGTTATTTGTGTGTTTAGCCAATAAAGAAGCTTGTATTTCTAATGTGTTAGTCCTTTAGTGGGTGGAAATGATAGAGTGTGGAACTTAAGATTTTATAGGGAATTCAATGAGTGGGAGTTAGTGGCTTCTTTCTCCTTTCTTCACTTGATCCAATCTTGGATTCCTAGGGGTGGTTGTTGTGACAGCCTTTGTTGGCGCCTCAATGGAAGTGGGAAGTTTGACATTTGGTCTTTTTATCATAAGATTTGAGATGATACTCATTCTATTTTCCCTTGGAAGGACATTTGGAAAGTAAAGGTTCCTAAAAGGGTGGCATTCTTTATGTAGACAGCAGCTCATGACCAGATTCTAACTTTGGATAATCTTATGCTTTGTGGTTGTCCTTTGGCGAATTATTGTTGTATGTGCTATTGTAATGAGGAATCTGTGGATAACTTGCTGATTTTCTGCCCAGTAGCTCATTCTGTGTGGATGTATATGCTTCAGTTGTTTGGGATTGATTGGGTCATGCCAGGTTCAATTGTAGACTTATTATTTTGTTGTTATCATTGGCTTGGGAAACATAATTTCGATATTTGAAATTTGGTTATTTGGACTAATGTAATCGGCGTTCTTTTGAGGATGCTGAGAATTCTTTGGCTCAGTTGTTAGACTTGTGCCAACGGACTCTTTCATTGGTCTTAGTGTTGGGGTCTCTTGGAATTTTTTGCTCTTATAGATTTTCTTTTGTCTTTTAGAATAGTTTAATGATTGTTTGTTCCTATTTGTTTCTATTTGCTCTTTGTTCACTATCATGAACTTTGTGTATCTTTCCTTCTATTCCTTTTTTAATAATATTTTCTTTCGTACCTATCTATAAAAAAATTCTAAAAACATTCATCATCCCAATAGAAAGCATTACAACTCTTTAAATAGAAGTCTAATATCTAATCCTAGATGAACTAGAATTTCTTAAAACCCTAATGTGACTTGGACTCGGACTCCTTAGGCTTTTACTAAAGTAAGATCCAATGGACTATAAGCACAGTCCATTCCAGAATATTAAGAAATTACAGAATTTCCCTTGATACATAAAATTAAATAAATTATAATAAATCATTCTCACTGCCTCTTGCATCAATGACCCATAGAGTTTAGCCATACCAATTCGATGCCCTTTCAAGCCCTTGTTGTGACTAATTGTTGCAAGATTGTTTTTGAGCACCTTGTCGGTTTCACCCTCATCTCCAAGTGCAAAGCCTAGGAGTTTGTTGGAGATTTGATTTATCCTCACCAACCCAAGGAAAACCGTTGGTTTTTGTTGGACTGAGCCTGTGAGCAATTGATTGCCACTTGGGCTGAGGTTTTCTGTGTGAGCATCTGCAACTGTCAAGTTCTCTAATTAGGGAAAAATGATGTAGGAGGCTCTAAGAATTGCATTTTTATTTGTCAAGCAAATTTTGTTTTAGGTCTTGGTAGTATTTTTACTAGTAATTGGAAAATCTTATTCTAAAGAAGAGAAAAGCAACACTTTGGATTGGACCAGAGCTCTTCAATTATTTTCTTGTTATTCCTTGTTAGATTTTTTCTTGAGCTTTGTAATTTCGTAGGCTGATGCTGTTTTGTATACTTTAAAGTCTTTTTCAATAATATAATTTTGGTACTTCTCAAAAAAAAAAAAAAGGAAGAAGAAGAAGAAAAAGAAGAAGAAGAAGAAGAGAAAATCAACACAGCCGCTATACTGGGGAAGTGTACTAGGGTTGTTAAAGAGTGAAATAAAAGTACATAAGTCCAAAGATTTATCCAAGTAGTGAGGAAATGGCTACTTAAAGCTGCCATCCAATTTTACAAAATACGAAATAATAATAATTTAGTTCCGAGGGCAAGTGCCTTTGAATGTGCTATTGTTACTTTCTACCCAAACAAGCCACATGACACATAAAGGTAGAGCACCCCAAATATCCACATTGTGAAGCCAAACAAATCCCCCTTTCCAATGCTCCAATGAGGTCTTAATAGTTGATTTGGTTATTAGAGTCTTATTTAATTTCCAAGAGTCAATGGTATTTTTATAATTAAATAATTGGCATGTTGTATAAGGGTGAATCGGATGTTCTAGATCATGTGGTGGATTTTTATAAGAAACTATACCAGGGGTTGGAATCCTGGAGGCTTACTATTGATGGCTTAGAATTTGATTGTTTGGATGAGACTGAGAGGCTCTCACTAGAGAGGGATTTTGAGAAGGAGGAGATTCTTGAGGCATTAACGGAGGCTGAGGGAGATGAGGCCCTTGGGCCTGATGGGTTTATTATGGCATTCTTCCAAAAATGTTGGAGTGTAGTGGAAAGGATGTTATGGCTTTCTTTGCAGATTTTCATAGACATGGCATCTTTGAGAAATCTCTTAATGCCACGTTTCTTTGTTTGATCCCTAAAAAGGTCAATGCTATTAGTATCAAGGACTTTCACCCTATTAGTCTTGTGGGGAGCTTGTATAAGTTTCTGGCAAAGGCTTTAGCACATAGGCTAAGAGGTGTTCTGGATAAGTTCGTTTTTGACTCTCAGAATTGTTTTGTTGGCGGGAGATAGATTCTTAACTCAGTCATTGTCCTTATTGCAAGTGAGTGTTTGGATAGTAGAATTAAGAGTGGGATTCCTAATGTGATTGTCAAGCTGGATATTGAGAAGGCTTATGATCATGTGAATTGGAATGCTCTGTTCTACCTTATGGAGAGGATGGGTTTGGGGGAGAGGTGGCAGAGATGGATGAAGGCTTGCATTTCCATAGTTAGGTTCTCAGTTCTTGTTAATGGTTCTCTAGCGTGTTTTTTTTTTTTTTTGTGGCATTTCTCACGGTCTCCGTCAAGGGGATCCTTTATCTCCACCCTTATTCCTCTTGGTGATGGAGGTTCTTAGCAGGTTGCTGAAGAAGATGGAAGTGGCGGTTCCTTGAGCGGATTCCAAGCAGGCTCCCAAGTGCAAGGGGGTTTGAAAATCTCCCATCTTCTTTTTGTTGATGACACAATCTTATTTTGTGATGCTTCTAGGTAACAATTATTATATGTAAGAATGATGTTGATTTTCTTTGAAGCTATCACAAGTTTAAAGTCAATGTTGGTAAGAGTGAGATTGTGCCAGTAGGTGAGGTAGGTAATTTACATGCTCTAGCTTGTGTGTTATGTTGTAGGGTGGGAAGTCTACCTATGAATTACTTGGGTATGATGAATTACTTGGGTATGCCTCTTGGTGCACATTACAAGGATCCCTCAATATGGAATTCAATTCTAGAAAAAATGGAAAGGAGACTTTCTGGGTGGAAATAGTTATATTTGTCTAAGGGTGGCAGCCTTACTTTGTTAAAGAGTACTCTTTTGAGCCTTTCTACTTATTTTTATCACTGTTCACTATTCCTTAAGCTGTAGCAGCCAGATTGGAGAAGATACAAAGGAATTTCCTTTCGGGGACTTCTGATGAGGTCTTTGAACATTCATTAGTTGCGTGGGTGAAAGTTTGTTTACCGATGGAGGAAGGTGGTCTGGGGATAAGGAGGGTGGGGTTGTTTAATCAAGCCTTGCTTGGTAAGTGTCTATGGCGCTTTGGGAAAGAAGTTCACAGGTTATGGCGTCAGGTTATAGCAACCAAATATGGAGTGGATAGTGGGCTTTGTGTACTAGTGATGTTTGAGGGACCCATGGCTGTGGAATGTGGAATAATATTAGAGCAGGAGTGAGTGGGCTTATCCCTCTAAAGGGTCTCTATCCAGATCTTTTTACTTGTGCTGTTTCCAAAGAAGCTTGAATTTCTGATTTGGTTGTTTCTAATTTAGAAGGGGGTAATAGAAGTTGGAATTTACATTTCCGTTGAGCTTTTCATGAAAGGGAGGTAGAGAGAGCATGTTTTCTGCTTATGCATCTTTATTCTAATATGCCAAGGGGTGAGGAAGATGATATGTTGACTCGGAAGTTGAATCATTCTGGTGTCTTTGATGTTCGCTCTTATTATAACTTGTTAGCTGATCCGGATGGCTCTTCTTCTATCGGTTTTCCCTGGAAGTGCATTTGGAGTACCAAGGTACCTAAGAGGGTGTCTTTCTTTTTATGGACAACAGCTAGGGGTAGTATTCTTACCATTGATAATCTGGTTCTTAGGCGTTTACCATTGGTTAATTGGTGTTGCATTTGCCGGTGTGATGAGGAAATTGTGGATCATCTTCTACTCCACTGTAAGTTTGCTCATGCCTTGTGGAGTGAAGTTTTTTTGATATTTGGAATCTAGTGGGTGATGCTGAAGATAGTAGCCTCCCTTCTTTTTGGCTGGTGGAATTGGCCGGGGAAGCATTCCTCTAATATTTGGAATATGGTTCCAGCTTGTTTGATGTGGTTAATTTGGTGGGAGCGTAATAATCGTACTTTTGAAGATATTGCAAGATTAATAGATTTTTTGAAGCTTATACTGGTTGGGACCTTATTTCAATGGGGGTAGAATTTGGGGTTTTACACAATGCATTTCCATTTTTGAATTTCTTCTTTCTATTTGTATCTCTTCTTGAGGTACTTGTATTCGTTTTAAGTTCTGAGTGTTCACCATTGTGAACATGATGTCTTTTTTATGAAATAAATCTTTGATTACCTATCAAAAAAAAATGGCTTTCTTAATTCAACTAGAATTAGGGTGTAGTTTTAGTATTCTATATAAGCATATTATTTTACTCCTCAGCGACGATACAAATTTGATTGAATAATAAAATTTCTCCTAGAATTTTTCCAAGGTTCTGGTATTGACTCCAGCCAATCTTAGGCTTGACTCCTTGGTTTGTTCTCTCTTGCTTGGTGTTGACAGGTTATCTATACTTTATTTTATGTTCTTTAATTTCTAGTGTTGCATCTGGGTTTAAGTGATAACCTAGTGATAACGGCATCCTTTGTGGTGCCTCATGTCTATGGAAGGGAGAGGGATTCTTAAACTACTCATTGAAATCTTTGGTAAAGTAATTCAGATTTAAGCACAATTTTGATTTTCTTACATGTACGCTGCTTTTGTTGTTAATTCACATATAAGCTGCTCTTGTGGAATGTATTGGTTATGAATGATTGCATAGGAGAAGAACAATTTGTCGTCATGAGTCTGTTTAAATTTTTATTTGTCTAACCTTTATGGATAGAGATTGTAAGTAGATTGTAATTAGTTTGTTATTAGATTTTTAATTATATATAAAAAAAGTTATTGGGTATTCACTATCTTGTGGATCTGTAGGTTACCCTTCTTTGCCGAGATTCTGAAGCTTCAACTCAAAATGTATCAGCAGCAACAATAGGCATTATTAAGGTTTTTGAGTTTCATTGTTATTCATCTATTTTTTGAGTTTACCTTCACTGTTATCCCTCTTTCTTATTTTGTTATTTAATCTTTTTAACTTTATCTTCATTGTTAGCCTCTGTCTCTTTATTCTTGTATTTGACTTTTTTTGTTTAATATATCATGCAGTCATTAATTGGACATTTTGATCTAGACCCCAATCGTGCGTTTGATATCGTAAGTTTCATCTACTTATCCTTTTTGTTTTTCTGCTATCTTATAGTTGTGCTTAGATTGCTCTGTTTAATTTTTGCTTTGAATTTGCTGGTATACAATTTATTTATGGGTTTGACTTTTAATGCTTCTGTTTGGTCAGGTTTTGGAGTGTTTTGAACTTCAGCCGGATAATAAGATCTTTCTGGAACTGATTCCAATTTTTCCCAAGGTAAGGATGTGTCGTAGGTTGACTGGTCTTCAAGTTATAGTATACTAATTGAATAGCTTTATTTTACTAATACTTCTGTCATTCTTTGCAGTCTCATGCTTCACATATTCTTGGTTTTAAATTTCAATATTATCAGCGTATGGAAGTAAATAGTCCTGTACCGTTTGGGCTGTATAAGCTTACAGCTTTGCTGGTGAAGGAAGAGTTTATTGATCTTGATAGCATGTGAGTGGTTTGTGCAAACTTTCTGGCCATGTAATATAGTGATACTATAAATTTTGTTACTTTAAGATGATTTCTATCATCTATGACCACAGTTCAATTAGGTGCCTTTTGTTTTTGTTTTAGATAAGTAGTTCAATTTGATGTTTTTGCACTTATTCATTTTGATTATTTTTTTGATAAGTAGCTCAACATGGTGTTTTTGCTCTTATTCTTTTTATGGTCTGCATGATTAGGTTTCTGGAGTATAATTTTTTTAATGGTGGTGAGTGGGTTGCATTTTTTATTCAGGGGATATCTAACTTCTTCCTGGGGTTAATTGAATAAGCCATGTGTGAAAGAAAGAACATGAGCCGTATTATTATAGAACTAGAGTTTTTCTACAGTTACTCCTCAAGAATTTTGAAAACTCAAATGAGTGAAATGTTGGTTCATCAGCATTGTTTCTGTGACTGATGCATCTAATAATTTTTAGAACTTAATTAAACATGGAATCTTTGAGTAAAAACGTTGTGGTGGTTTATTACTACATTTTCTTGATGCGAACAATTACGCCTTAGATTGAAAGTAGAACATCAGTGATAGTTTACTTTTATTGGATCACTGAATACTTAATATTCTACACATTTGACCATAAATAACATATCATAGAATATGGACATTTGTGGGTTCAAAACATACTGGGTGTGTATGTAAAACTACTAACAACAAAATAATTATTTTATAGTTGGTTCTGTTAGTGTTCTGCTAATGCCTAGTATTTTACGCCTTCTATTTGTTAAAATAACTGTTGCAGTCCGGAATTAATTCATGTCTTCCTTCTTATTTGCTACAGCTTACAGTGCCATGTTTATTGGATAAGTCAAATATGTGCTTTTGTATTGTCATTTGTTCTGTTTTTTCTCTCTCTCCCTTGAACTGCTGTTTCTGCTATGGTTATTTTCTAATTGGATTTAGTTCATATCTTCCTTCCTATTTTTTCCAGATATGCACATTTACTTCCCAAGGATGATGAAGCATTTGAGCATTATAATGCTTTTTGTGCCAAGCGACTTGATGAGGTAGATCTACCATAATTACTCACTCGGTGTTTCGCTCTGTTATCCAATTTAGGTAGAAGTCTTTGTTATTGTGAAATTTTTCTGCATAATTTTTACCAATGAGGTGGGGACTTCTGTTGTCTTCATGAATATATTGAGGTTACACCTTTGGTGTTCTCTGCTGAATGTCATATGTTCTTTCTTTCTATCTGCTGTGATCTAATTTTGAGTGTAATTGATGATTACTAATTCATCGAAATCGTATGAGTTGGTGCAAGCTGTTGCATGATACATGTTGTTACTGTTTAGAGAGTCCTTTGTATCTCTCTTGTTGTAGTGGTGTCTTTAGAATTTTCTTTGGTAAATAGCTCATGGTCATTTTCCCTTATTCCGTGTTTGGAACTTTGGAGGAAGAGGAGAGTAGAGGGGAAGGTGGGGAAGGAGAGGAGAGGGGAATGATTACCCCCTCCCACTTCTTTTATTTTTATTTTTTTTGGTTGATAATTCAATAGTTGGGGTTGGAGGGATAGATGTCGCCGTTGAAAACACTAGGAGCTACTAGTTGAGTTATAAGAGATTTTCTCTGTTGTTGCAGTGGAGGCTTTAGAAGCTTCTTTGATAGATGGCTAGGAGTCTGTTTTCCTTAATTCAAATTTCAGATTATGCTTATGCCTTTTTATGTGGACATGGACTTTCACTCTTTTTGCAGGCCAACAAGATCGGGAAGATAAATCTTGCCGCTACTGGGAAAGATTTAATGGATGATGAGAAACAAGGAGATGTGACAATAGATCTTTTTTCCGCGTTAGACATGGAAACTGAGGCAGTTGTTGAACGATATCCGGAGCTTGAAAATAACCAAACGTTAGGCTTGCTTACAGGATTCCTTTGCGTTGATGACTGGTAGGTTTGTTTTTATTAGAACTTTCTATGTTTGGGTCACTGTTAAACTGGTGATTTTTATGGTTGGCTATGGTTACTGTTTATGTTATCTTTTCTTTTTTCTTTCCTTCTGTTATCCTTTTGTCTTGGTTGGGAGCTGTTCTCCTTTGGAAATTGCTTATATTTTTGTTCTCTTAGTTGTGCTTCTATTTTTTATAAAGTACATGCGAAGGGTTGTCTACATCTTTTCCGCAAGGCTAGGAAGTTATATGCTTAGTGATATAATCACATCTTTGTGTATTTTTAATGTAAAGGTTAATTGATGTTCTGTTTTTTATACATTTAATACATATAGGGGCAAGGTGATAGAACCCTTGTTTGCACATATGGAATTAGTTTATTACAAATCAACGTTTCAATTTTTTTTTCCTTTTGTAAAGTTGCCCTATTACTATTTATTTGTAATGTATCTGAAAGATATCTTATATGTTGGCAGGTACCATGCACATATACTATTTGGACGTCTCTCACCCCTCAATCCAGTGGAACACGTTCAAATTTGTAACAGCTTGTTTAGGTAAAGTTAACATATGACTTTTGGATTATTTTTGTTTGAATTTAAGTTGACACCTGTCTCTGTTATTGAGTTCCTATACTTGTCTGCTAACAAAACATACAAGTAGGCCCTAAAAAAAAAAAAAAAAAAAAAAAAAAACTGAAATACACTAGTAGGCATTAGTAGGGCTGTCTGGGTTGGGTTTGTGCCCAACCTGGAACTGACCCAACGGAATTGGGTGGTAGAAAATCCCACCTGCCGCCGACCGCCGGAGTAGACGGGTCGGGCGGGTCAAACCTTCAACGGGTGGCGGATGGGTCGGTTGGTGTCATAGATTTGAGAAAACGGTGAGAAAATTGCGAGAAAACGGTGAGAAAAACCTAGATCCGGCGAAAATCTCATCGGAATTTATGAGATTTTGCCAGATGTGGTGGAAATCTCACCGGATTTGATGAGATTTCACTAGATCTGGTCAAAATCTCACCAGGTCTACTTGAAATATCGCCAAAATTTGGGTTTTTTCGCTGAGATCTGGAAAATTTTTGCCGGAATTTGGGTTTTTGTCGGCCGGTTCTGGTTTTTTGGGTTTTGGGGGGAGGGAAACTGAAATTGACCTGCCGGAGTTGGTTTCTGGTGGAGAAGACCTGCCGCCGACCGCCGGAGTAGTCAGGTTGGCCGGTGTCGGATGGGATCTGGTTGGTTTCTTGGGGTGGGTTGGGTCTTCAAATGGGTTTGGACAGCCCTAGGCATAAGGGTGGCTACTTTGTTATTTCAAGCGCATTTTAAGAATTCAATCTAATAACTAAGGCATTACTTAGCATTATTAGTGTGATTTTGGTAACCATTAGCTTGCAATGGTAGTGTGTCTACATTGGTAACATCAATAAACCTGTGCTGAATCTATCCAGGCTTATTGAAAAATCAATCTCTTCGGCATATGACATTGTCCATCAAGCACATTTCCAAAGCTTTGGGTCTTCTTCTGGAGCCAGCATTGATGCTATGGATGTAGCAAATTCATCAGTTCGTGGGTCTTTTGTTGATCTTCCTAGTGAGCTATTTCAGATGCTTTCTTGTGCTGGACCTTACCTATACCGTGATACTCTATTGCTTCAGAAGGTGTACTTTATTTTTATTTTTAATTCTGATGTTATGATAACTGTATTTTTCATATTTTTCTTACTCTTTGAGCTGATAGTGATTGCCCATCTCTTGTATTTCATGAATAGGTATGTAGAGTATTGAGAGGCTACTACTTGTCGGCACTAGAGCGTGTAGGTAATGGTGATGGAGCACTGAATCCTGAAATTGTTATTGGTGGGAATCGAGATCCCCGTCTGCACCTGAAACAAGCTAGGTCAAGGATAGAGGAAGCCCTAGGAACATGTCTACTTCCTTCTTTACAATTGATCCCTGCAAATCCAGCAGTTGGCCAAGAGATCTGGGAAGTAATGAATCTCCTTCCATATGAGGTTGGCCTTACTTCCACGCTATTTGATTCTTCATTTAAGATTTATTAAGCGTGGTGGAGAATGTTGGTATATAAATCTTGTTTGCTTAGGCGCGGTACCGTTTATATGGTGAATGGGAAAAAGATGATGAACAGATTCCTATGGTTTTGTCTGCAAGGCAAACAGCCAAGGTATAAATAATTATTTTTTAAGTTGAGTTCTTGTCTTTTCTTTCAAGCTTGGTGCCTTACAAGTGTCATTTGCCATGCCATGTTGCTTTACAGTTGGACACTAGAAGAATTTTGAAAAGGCTTGCAAAGGAAAATTTAAAGCAACTGGGCCGGATGGTTGCAAAACTAGCTCATGCCAATCCAATGACGGTACTTAGAACAATTGTTCATCAGGTATTATTTCATTTGGTAGTAGCCTCTTTTAATGGTCTTGCTGCTCAGTACTTTATATAAGAATTAAATTAATGTCTTAATCTGTGATGTGTAGATTGAGGCCTACAGGGATATGATCACTCCTGTAGTAGATGCATTCAAGTATTTGACACAGGTGAGAATTTTCTTTGGCATTGTACCTCCTGATTCCCTTTGTTCATCTTCTTTTATTTTTCATGATTCTGAAGAAATCTTGTTTATTTGTGTGGTAGAAGTGGTCTATTTGAAGCGTTCTCTTTTGATTAGTACTAATATTTTATTCATAAAATAAATTATTTCATGGTCACGGTGAAATGATTTTGATCCAGTCACTGCATTGACTAAATTTGTTGTGTTCATGTATCAATTTAATAGTCAAAAAGTAGTAGAAGCAACAAATTTTTAAATACTTATATGATGATATATATGTTCTATTCATATCTCTTCCCCCTCGCCCTCCCCCTCCCCCCTCTTCTATTTCCATTCCTCCCTTGGTATATAAAAATTTGTTGTTTCTATTACTTTTTGATTATTGAATTGATGCATGAACACAACAAACTTACTCAATGTAATGACTGGATCAGAATTCCGTTGACCAGAGTCATTTACTATGGTTTTCTGTTCTTGACACAATTAAAATTGATGAGCATAGTGTGGAGGTGAAAAGAGTAGGTGCCAAGGGACTGATGTACTGTGGTTTTTGTTTAAAATTTCAATATGTTTGACCAGATTTGTTGGAGGAGAAAATCCCACACTAATAATTTCTTTGATTTCTGTCTTTTGGGGCTTGCATCTAGCCCCCAGAGTTTCTTGTTGTCAATCCTTGCCTGCTGATAATTGCAGGAGAGTGATTTGAAACTGGGCTGGTAGGTTTCAACCAAAAGCCTTATTTTAATGCTTCACTCTGATTTTTTTGGTATCAAAGCAAACACGCACACGCGCACCATTAACCATCTAAAACAAAAAAAAACTAGACTACCGACACCATTGATGGCCACATATCATAGCCAAAACAACCCAATCCCTTGACCATAAACACTGCAAACAGAATCCCCCAAAAAAAAAAAAGTCATGGGTATCGTCAGTTTTGTGAATGCCTAACTAAAATCGGTGATTTGATCTTAGTCTCTTTGTCCCTGTCTTGCCTCTAGTCTTCAAGCCTTGCATTGTTGATAGAAGCTTGCTCGAAAACACAAGGCTATGGTATGCCGTGTGCAATCGCAATTGCTAGCCAAGCCACACTGTCGCAACCCTGTCAGAAGCCTTCCCTCTTGCACAGTGCCTTGGATTGAGCCTTGACCTCTGCTTGGACTCTTGCATGGATCCATTGGGTCAACCTGGACCCATTTTGTAATGTTAAAACATACAAATTTTTTAAAACCTCACTTTTTCTAGGTACAACTGTATATTTATCAATTTTTTTTTTTAAGCTCAATGAACCAATGAAAATGAGCAATACCAAGCTAATCTGCAACATAGTTGGAATTTGCAAGTCTACCCAATCAAGTCATGGTCCTACCTACAAAAATAATATAGAGGGCTATTATTTGGTGTTCAAACAGCACATGGAACGTGTGCTACTCCATTTATTTGGTTGAGTTGTGGCAATAACTTCCTTAGCGGGCTGGCTCTATTTACTACGGCCAGGTTGGCAAACCTCCTAGCCCACTGTACAGTGTTAATATTAGAGGTACATATGTTTGATAGTCATCAAGACTCATGAGTTTTCAACAGTTGGTTATATGAGATGGACCAATGCTTTATCTATACAAATTTTTCTTATTTATCAAAAAAAAAAAAAAAAATTCTTTGAACAGGTAGGTTTATCAAATAAGAAGGTGAAGTTCGCCAAAATGAAATTCATAGCTAGAGTTAATGGAGTACCGCAAGGGCATTGAGAACCCTTGCCTTCAATTGGATAAGCCTGATTAGTGATTGAGAAGAAATGAAAGAAAACCTTAGAAAGAAATATGTACTCCAATCCTATTGAAGAAATTATCTTCCAAAATCTTATTGGATGATTTTTTAGATCAAAGAAATAGTCTGAGGTAAGGGAACAAACAGCTAGTAGCACAAAACAAGATGTGTATTTGCGTAGTTTCTAGTCCTAAGCCCACTCTAGCATAGCATGCCATGGGATAAACCTTGAAAAATCTAGCAAAATCCTTTCAAGGCTTGTCTGCAAGGTTCCCAAAAATTAATACCCTTCTTGAGTCATTGGAGCTGTTAAGGACAACAGGTTGCAATAAATATTGCTTCTACATTCATGCATCAAGAACATACTGTAGAACCTAAACAACAAGGTGAAATCTTTGAACCATATGTAGTAACACCTTTTAAAGAGTCATATATGTTGCTTACCACTTAGGAGGATTTTCCACCACTTGATGAGGAGAAAGTTCAACAAGAGTGCAAAAATTCATAGGGTACACTTGTGAAAAGTGAGTTTTATGCATCTTCTTTTTATAAGCCCTTTATTGTGCATGAAGTGATAAAGTTTGATAATTGGAAATGTTTGATGCAGTAGTACTTTATGCGGGTCAAGATTAGGCTATATCATTTCACACATTGATTCCTCCAATTGATTTTATAATTTTAGACAAATTTAATGACATTGTGGAACAGAAAGTTTTTTTGTTCTTAGTGTTGTCAAAGGTACTTCACGAGTTGGTACTTATTTCATGGGAAAAAGTTCTTGTCCTTGAACACTTTGAGGATGAGCTTTCTCCAACTTGGGGATAATGATGTGGGTTGCACAAGACAATTTTGTTTGGGTTTAATTTAGAGTTCAATTTTGTTTTGAAAAAATAATACTTTTTGTTGTACTTGGAATGATTTGTTTGAACCTCTTTTGTTTTTTCAAATGAGAAAAATATATATATTTTTCCAACTAAGACTATATTTCCCAGCATTTGGGATCTTTTTTGTCATCTGACTGTGTAGTTCAAGTATCCCTTCTATTTGATCAATAAATATTTATCCCAGTATTTTTTGTTGATCCTATATAAATGCTTACTTTTATGCACAGCTCGAGTATGATGTTTTGGAATACGTTGTGATTGAGCGTTTGGCACAAGGTGGGCGTGATAAACTAAAGGATGATGGCCTAAATTTGTCAGACTGGCTTCAATCTTTGGCTTCATTTTGGGGTCACCTGTACGTATCAATATTTTATTTTTGCCCTCAATTTATTTATTCATATATTTGTGAGTCATTTGTTTTCTATATGTTGTCATATTGGCATTGTAATAAGTATCAGCACTTTCATTTTCAGTAGGTGTCAATCTAAATCATTGATTTCTTTTTTTCATTTTTTTTGGGCATGTAGTGCTAACCCATCTTAGGTTGTGTGTAGGGGGGTGGGGGTGTTACTTCTTACCCATGTATTGACTGTCAAGTGATTTTTGGTCATTTATTTTATGAGTTTTGACTGACCTGCATTAGAATCATTAATGAACGTTTACCGCATATTGTAGAATTTAGATGTATCCTGGGATGCTTTACGTAAGTTTCCGGGTTGCAGATTAACCGTCACAAAAGCATGCTGACTGGAGCTGGGGATGTTGTGACATTGCCAAAATATTCTGTGCCCGACTTGCAAGGTCAGGACAGTTCCAACAATTTGGCTTGCCAATAGGCAGGCATACTCAGAAAACTGTATGAGATTTGATGACAGAGTCAGAATTACAAAAAGAGATGCACATTACAAGGGGAGGGCTGGTCAGGATTACCCTGTTCAAACTTTGATTGGTTTTCTTTATTAGCTTTTTCGACTTTGGTATACTGGGGATTGGAATGTGAGAAAACACTTGTTATATTTTTCAAATGAGGTGTAAAGATGCATCAGACCCACTGGGTGAGAGAATATTTCATTGGAATCAAAATAAGTTGTCTTCTGGGTCTCTAGTCCTTGATTCTTGCACAATTTCAAAAGCTTGGTGTCATTTGCATAGCTTATAAAAACGGACTGTGGAGAGCTTGTCAGTACATGAAGGAAAGAAGTTGGGGCTATCTGAGTTCATGTTTTGGTGTTGTTTACAATTAGCTTATAAAAAAAGGTGGTGGAGAGCTTGTCAATGCACAAATGAAAGAAGTTGGGGCTATCTGAGTTCATGTTCACATTGAATGGTGTTCTGGGTTGTGTTAATAACAATTTCAATGATTTTGGAGAGGTGTGAAATTGAGGGTTGAAGGATTAGATGGGGTAAATTTCTTTAAGTGCTGAATACTGTGCTGCTCATTGTGGAGCTCTGTAAACTGATTTTTTATCTTCAGCGGACTTCTAAATATATGAATTTCGGTGATTTGTTTATTGGTCTGATGAAGTGCATGGTTCAGTGTGGAAGTTGAGGATAAGATGCATTTGGTTCTCTGTATTGCAGATCCTAGTCAGAATTCTCTTTCACCTAGTGCTCCTTCCTGTTTCTAATTGTTTGTCTCCCTGCATGACACTGTTCAAAGATTCCAGAGAGTGTAGATTTCCGGTTTGATCAGCTGTTCTCTGTAATATTTTTTTTCCCATAGATGAGCCAGACATATGGGGAATTTTCTTCAATAAAAAATGAATCACTATCAACTGAACACTTTATTGTTCTTCCATCTGCATTGGCCGGGTCTGAAGATGGTTTTATGTTATAGTTCAGGATGTCATGGGTTCTTCATGATTTTGTAGCCCTTTTATTCTGCATACTCCTGCCTTATAATAGAGAGAGGATGTACAAGATTACTTCTTAACAAAGGAGATATAGAATGTAGAAAGATCAACTACTGAAGTAAATCTCAGCAATTATGGAGGCAAAAATCAGAGTTTTACAGGTTGAATTGTTCTTATAGAGCTTCATCTGTGAAAGTTCTCAAGGATTTTGGGGCTGTTGTACAATTACCGGGAAGTTTTTTGTGGACAGAGAATTGAAAAGCTCTCTTCCTTTCTTTTTGGGGAGGGGGGCGGGGAGGAGGGGTGTTGTAGAAATTCATTTTCTGTACATATCTGGATTGTGTGAGAAGGATGGTAGATATTATTTATGGCTAACAAAGAAGCAGCTTGGTTCAAAATGTTATTTTTTCTTGCATATGTAATTTAACTTCTGCTGAACGGGGTTCTATAAGGGTTTATTTTATTTTATTTTTAGAACTGAATCTATTTATAAGAAACTATTTTTTTTTTTTTTTGTTGTTGATAATTTAATGATTACAACAAGTGGGGAGGGGGGATTGGAAGCCTGGTTCTCCTCACTAAAGAGAGCAGGGAATGCTACTGAACTACAAGGCTCTTGACATCTATATGTGAGATCCTTTTGTTGCATAATAAATAAGTTCCTCTAAACTTGATTATTTTTGTAGTTTCTTTGTTGCGTTTTCCTAATAGAATAGATTTCTTCTTTTATACAATTGTTGTTGGATTGAACTGTGTTATGGAACTACCGGGTGGAAGGATTGGCTGATTTTGTGAATGGATTGAATACAGCTGTCTCATTTTTCTGTTAGGTCATTTTGTGCTATGAACATGACCATGTTCGAAAAAGAAACAATGTGATTGAGATTTCTAATAGGTTAAATAATTTTTGGGGGAAATTACACTTTACTCTCCTAAACTATATCCCCCTTTTACACACCCACCTAAACTATGAGAATGCACACATTACCCCCCCTCAACTAATACCCGCATAACACTTGCCTCCCTAAACTATAAGAGTGAACACGTAACCCCCAAACTATTACTTGTGTAACACGTTGTACCCCATCCCATGGATAATAGTTTAGGGAAATAAGTGTGCATTCTCATAGTTTAGGGGGGTGATTGTAAAAGGGGTCATAGTTTAGGGGGTTAACTGTAGAAGGGGTTATAGTTTAGGGGGATAAATTGTATTTTCACCTAATTTTTGTGGATCTGCCATGATTTTACCTTATCAGAGCAAACGTGTTGCTCAATTTAATACTGCTCCATTCTGAATATCTGACCGCTGTAATTGACTTGAACGAAGTTTGTTTACCTTTTTATTTGAATGTGTTGATACTTGTCTTTGATGTTGGATTTCATATGTTCTAGGGTCCAATATAAGAAAAATGGTTAAAATTGAATATATGAGATATCTCTAGCTAGTCATTTACCATTTGGGGAAGAAAACAGATTTATTGTGAAACATTTTATCTATTGGCAGTGGATCCCTTTGGATTCTTTGTTATCAATGTGCCATTACAATTTTTGGAAAGGAATTACTTGACTGAAAGTTGCTGAATATGTTTCTAATTCTAATTCTGATGGTGTATCATCCATTGACTCGTAGAGTATGCAGATATATATATATATATTCAACTTTATAAATTAGATGTAAAAGCTGCCCTTTGGGGACTTATGTAAAATTTATCTGAACTGAAAAATGGGTGGAGAAATTAATAGGTGGCATTGGAAAGAGATATCTCACCCTTGGTTAACATGTTCCATATTGTTCCTTTGTGTGCACTAAGGGACATCTTTCTGAAGTTGGCTACGTTGATTGCAACTTTGAGAAAAAAAAAAAGGGAAGTTTATAGTCATGAGAAATAGGAATCCTCTCCATCTCCATTATGATTTTTTTCCTTGATGTCCTTGGTAATTTCCTTGCTAAGCATCTGTAAAAGGCTTGTTTTGACAGTTGGCTAAATATGTCTGCAGTTTTGAGGGTCAGATTTCTTGTGCTGCCTCTGAGAAGGGCAAAAAACATAAATTGAAGAATAACCGAATAGGGCCTTCTCCATTAGTTGTTAATAAGTTTTCTTGCTATTGACCAAGTGGTCTTTTGTTAAAAGCTTGTAAGAATGAAATTGTCAGGGTGCTAGAGTTCTGACACTGCTTGAGGGCAAGCTATTCTCTGCTATTGGAAACCTTTGATGATTTAACTCTGCATTTTCCACTGGTTTTCTTTGTTTTATCTCCTTCCATGCACCTTTGCTTAAAATGTTTCTAAGGAAAATTAGAACCCAACTGCAACTTTCTATAATGCAACCAACCGAAGTAGCTTAATTTACTAATATGTTATCATCTTATATAGGTGTAAGAAGTATCCATCCATGGAATTGAGGGGTCTTTTCCAGTATCTTGTGAACCAGTTAAAGAAGGGGCAAGGAATTGAGCTTGTTCTCTTGCAGGTACTTTTGAAGTCCGAAAGTTGTGCCATTTTTGACATGTAAACAGTCCCAACACTATTAGTTATTGACTGGAGTTTTATGATATGACAGGAGCTTATTCAACAAATGGCAAATTTCCAGTATACAGAGAACCTGACTGAAGAACAGCTGGATGCCATGGCGGGTAGTGAGACTCTCCGGTATCAGGCGACTTCTTTTGGAGTAACTCGAAATAACAAGGTACTTTTTATTTTATTGATTGACCTTAGGTTGTTGCTGACTATTAGCAGCTGCATTATAACTTATGTTACCTATAAAAATGGTGCTGTATGCTTGTAATACAGTTAAATTGAGGAGAACATTTAAGGGATAAAGTGGAAGCTACAAAGGGGCAGATTTGCTGGGTTTCTATTTGGAATTATAATGTTTATTATATTTTAGTTGGGGGCATTGGCAGTATTTGGTCAGCTAAACAGATTTGTTTTTTATTTTTTTATTTTTAAATTTTAATTTCATTGTAATGGACTAGGCTTAGGTGTGTTTAGATTAATAAAAGGGGTCCAATAAATTAGGTTTTTTATTTTAAGTTACTTGGAACCCAAGTTCTTCAGGGTTAGGGTTATGTAGCAGTTATAATAGAAACGTGGCACCAGATTTATGAGAAATAAAATTAAATATATATCATTATTATTTGGTTGTCAGGGGCTTTTGGAGACCCATTGCGTGTGAAGTCCAATAAATAGAATTTTCTGAGTGTTAATATAGTTTTGAAACATAAATGCCCAAAATTGGATCTTAACTAACAGATTGGAACCCTATCTATGTTCACTTTCTGAGGAACCCTGTGGTATAAGTTTTTGAATCTTGCAATTTAGACAATAAATCCCAGGTGCTACTAAATTGTTTGATGTATCAATATGTGCAAACCTAGTAGTGAAATGTTGAACTTCTTATAATTATATTTGAATGTTTTCGTCATGCATTAATAGGAATTAAAACTGAACATTGAAGGCTTATCCCATCTGTATATATCGATTGGTAAGTTACAAATGCACCTGGTGGCTCTTGAACCCATGGCTTTAAACTCCACCTTGCTCTTGCAAGGGTAATAGGTGCTATTTGAGCTAGAGGTCATTAGTGTCTTATCTCAGCTATATAGGTTTAGCTACTCCATTTTTGTTATTTTTCTCCCACTTGAGCCATATTCTCTGTGAATTATATAGCTATTAAGCCTCTTGCATAATGTTTCTTCTAGTTCTTGCAATTAGTAAATTTGAACCACAAATTGTATATATTGTCAATTATAGGTTAATGTTGCATTTTGCCTATCTATTTTTTTTTTTTTTGATAGGTGTTTTGCCTATCTATTTGATTCCATTTTCCCAAATGAGATTGATGTGGTTATGACCCTCCATTTTCTCCTGCACACCTGCAAATTATCAGGACTACGTCCTACATCTGCTTCCTGTAATTGTAATTTGAAGTTTGCCAGACTAGTTGTATATATAGGTGCTTCTATATGAACTCCAACTAATTATGTACTTATGTTAATTTGGGTTTTACATGTATGCCAATCTTTTGGATACATTCGCATGATAAATGCTGATGTTCTTCGATGCATCTTGAGTTGATTATGGATATTGCATTTGCCAGAACTATCAGATGTAAAACAGATTGATATCTTTGTGCTTAGTCACTTTGGAGGTCTGTCCCCCTGCTTCTCTCCATCTCAAATAAATGACAGTCAGGGTATAGGCTTTAAGATTTGAAAATTTCATTTAAGTTGAATGGTATTCTTGAATTGAGTATCAATAACCAGACCTTCTATGACTGAAGGTTTTACTGTTTGGTACACTATAATCGTCTGCAAAATTACACAATATGCACTTCTCATTTTATAAGTTCCAATATAGCTGCCCAATGAGCATCCTCCAACAATAACGGGATGGAAGATAAGGCCATGAGTTCAAGATCTACAGAGTTTGTGTACAAGATACCCAAAAAAAATCCAATAAAGCTGGTAGACAAATATACTCCAACAAAATTGGTGTCTTGGGCTTACTATCAAAAGTAAAAAATTAAAATATTGATGTCTTGGGCTTCAGGACTCGCATCTACTGATTCCCTTTCGATGTTTATAAATTCTCCTGTCTGGTACATAATTTTGAGCTTTCTTTGTACCTTTTTGGCTGCTTCGTGCCCCTTTTTGCATGATGTAGTCTTTATTTAATAATTTGTTTTTACTTATAAAAAAGAAAAAGGAAAAGAAGTTCTTGGACTGTAAAACTGGCTTTGTGAATTTTCTAGTAGGTAAATCTTCTGTGCATAATATCATGGTGTTTGACACGCTAATTTTAAAGATGTTAACATATAATTCTCTATGCAGGCATTGATCAAGTCCACTAACAGGCTACGGGACTCATTGCTTCCAAAGGATGAACCAAAGCTGGCTGTTCCTCTTTTGTTACTTATTGCTCAACATCGTTCTTTGTAAGTTTTAGAACTCTAATTGTTGTATATTCTTCTTTTTTTGTTCTTCTTCTTCTTCTTCTTCATTTTTTTTTTTTTTTTTCTTGGGATACATTGTTGATTACAAAATACCGAGTATCATGGATTGTATATTTTATTACAAGAGGGATACAAAGTTGCCAAAACTAATATGGTACACTTTAAAAGAAGTTGTTTATTCACCATTTGAAACCACATAGGACCTGCTATATCATTGAGACTTTGAATATCTTTGATGATTGGTTCCATTTCCCATTTGGAAGTTTGTCTTCCATTACAGATTGTACATACTTCTGCACTTGTAGTGAAGATAATTGTGCCTCTCATGCCTAGTGATTTTAGTGAGATTAGAGCTTCTAAAATGGCCTTACAGATGGCAGTACTTTATTGAGTAGTCCAGCTATAACAGTCATTAGGTATGACTTTCCCCTGCTGTTTGTACATCTGACAGTAGCCTCTCCATTTTACTACATGAACCATAAAAAATGCCTGTCAGCCATTAAAGAAAGAAAACTGATTCTACTTCTTTCCATGGTGTTTGACTCTATAGAGCTCTACACCTCTCAACTGGGAGCTAAAATTTTTGGTTAAAATTAAGAACACTAAGGCGTAGGCTGAATTCCTTCATAGACTACCTTGGACTACTTTGTTTCTATGAACTCAGATTGCCCTCAATACGGCTGTGAATGTGGCTGTAAACTGAGACCTGATGTCTAGGTATTCAGAAATTTGTCCTGCTAAGAAACAAGCCAGGAGAAAATTGTGTTTCAGAGCTAGACCACACTGCCCTTGCCAGTTCACATCTAGCGAATAGGTGGTCCACTGTTTCATCTTCAAGCACATGGGATAGAGCGTCAGTGATAATATTCTTTTGTCAAGTTCCTTCTTGACTGGAAAGTACTTTTTATGCAGTTTCCAGAGGAATACTACTGAGTGTTTTTTTTTTTAAAAAGAAAGTTAAACCCTCCATAAACTGTTCCAACTCTTGACATTACTTCTACCAGGTTGCTCTTTGAGCAACAGGGAATTTATTTTTGTTAGAGGTCAGGCCTTGGTGTGATGGCAAGTACCTTCCATCAAAAGCGACAAGTTGTGGGTTTGAGTCTAGGAATAAAAAAAAAAAATTTGGGGGGTAAGGCTACCTACTAATCTTCTCTCCTATACTCTGTAAAAGTGGGAGCTTTGTGTAGTGGGTAAACCCTTTTCTTTTTAGCATGTATAACCCATAGGCTTTTCAACTTATATTTTTTCTGGTAAGTAAGAGATCTTTATTAAAACTGAGAACTACTTCATTCAAAGAAGATGAAGTAGCCTAAAAAAGTATGTACAAACAACAGAAAAAAGAAAAAGAAAAAGGTAATTAGACAAGCATGTTAGTTGATCAAGGATTCCCAATTTAGACAAGCATGCTTAGGATACTATTAGCTGCCTTCGAGTGGTACAACTCTTTACAAGTGCCGTGTCTGTCTAGTAATAGCCAAGAGCCTTGTAGCTCAACTGGTACCTCCTAGTATTTCCAATGGAGATATCAAGGGTTCAAGTCCCTCCTCCCCCACCGTAACTGTCTAACTGTAGTTTTATCTATTAAATCGCCCAAATTTGAAGGGTGCAGCTGTTGGAATCTGGCAGCTTGAGGTTTTGAATCTTAGCCAGTGTGCATGTGTAACAAGAATAGAGAACCCATTCCCTACCTTCCACTTAGACTCAGTAAGAACTGACTTTCTGCAGTTCATAATGCTTCTACATCCCCATTATACTTAAACTAATGGTTTGACTGTTCCACATATATTTGCATATTAGGGGTGCAAATTAGCTAGCTTCATCTTATCTTATTCCAAGTATTTCTTGTATTTAAAAAAAAAAAAAATCATGGTTTTTCATTCCTCTTTTGTCCTTTTCTCTTAATATTTTCTCCCCAGGTGATGGGGTGGTTTTATTTTGTACTTACTATATACTTTCTGTCTGCCCAAGTTGATTGCCAGGAGATTGATTTTATGTCTAGCCCAAGAAAAGGAAAAACAAAAGCTAGTAGGATTTACTTCCTGATTCTGTTAATTTCTGCAGGGTTGTCGTAAATGCGGATGCCCCTTATATAAAGATGGTTAGTGAGCAGTTTGATAGATGCCATGGTACTCTTCTTCAATATGTGGAATTCCTTTGTAGTGCATTGACACCAGCTTCAGCTTATGCTCAAATGATTCCATCGCTTGATGATCTTGTCCATCTTTACCACCTTGATCCTGAGGTATGTCGATCTTGTCCATCAGAAACTTTTGTTTTCTTATTATATTTTATTTTTTTCTCTCATCCTTAATGCTGTAAAAATACCACAATTATTCAAAACAGTTTCCTTGGAGTATTATGTTGTTTTTCTGCTTCCGAGTTTGTAACATCCTTATCATGTTTCTCTTTACCCTGCATAGGTTGCTTTCTTAATATATCGCCCTGTAATGAGGCTCTTCAAGTGTCAGGGGAGTTCTGATGTCTTCTGGCCTTTAGATGATAGTTATGCTACAAATATTTCTACTACAAACTTGGATTCTGAACCTACAGAATACTCTGGCAATGTTGTTCTGGATCTTGGCTCCTCGAAGAAGCCTATAATGTAATAATCTCAACCATTGTTATCTTGTTATGCTTGCTTTGAAAACTTATTTCACAGGACAATTTTTATATTTGGGCCACTGTTCTAGGCTACAATTATAAACATGTACAAATATATCATATTTGTATGTTAAGCATGTGGTCTCTTAATTTGCTTGCATTGGTGGGGCATTACTTGGCATGTCATTTGGAATTTTTATATTTTAGATACATTGGAATGCTTTACGTGACCTGTATTTCTTATTACTTCCAACTTGCCTTCTTTTCCTTTCCTCTCAATGGTTACATCATTCTATGCAGTTGGTCTGATCTTCTTGATACCGTTAGGACCATGTTGCCTTCAAAAGCCTGGAATAGCCTGTCCCCTGATCTCTATGCTACGTTTTGGGGGCTTACTCTCTATGATCTTTACGTTCCTAGAAATCGATATGAGTCTGAAATTTCCAAGCAGCATGCCGCTCTTAAGGCTCTGGAAGAGCTTTCTGATAATTCAAGTTCGGCAATCACCAAAAGGAAGAAAGACAAAGAAAGAATTCAAGAATCTCTAGATCGCCTAACTAGTGAACTCCGTAAGCATGAAGAAAATGTTACATCTGTTCGTAGACGGCTTTCTCATGAAAAAGACAAGTGGTGGAGTTCCTGCCCTGATACTTCAAAGATCAACATGGAGTTCCTTCAACGTTGTATTTTTCCTCGCTGTACTTTCAGTATGCCAGATGCCGTCTATTGTGCCATGTTTGTGCACACTCTTCATTCCCTCGGAACACCATTTTTTAACACAGTGAACCACATTGATGTTCTGATATGTAAAACCTTACAACCTATGATATGCTGCTGCACTGAATATGAAGCGGGTAGACTTGGAAGGTTTCTGTGTGAGACACTAAAGATTGCATACTATTGGAAGGTAAAGTTTTGTTTTGTTTTTGGTCATTTATTTATTTTTCATTTTATGCAAAAGTTAGTTTTGTTTCCTTTGCAATGGTTTTTTGGAAGTTAACAGCATTTCGATAAAGCAATAAAATTTTATTTCACATCCCCCCCCCCCCCCCCAACTTTATTTTTGCCCCCAAAAATCTTGTTTTTGACTGGTGCTTTTCTGTTTTTTGGCATTGCAGAGTGATGAATCTATTTATGAACGTGAGTGTGGAAACATGCCAGGCTTTGCTGTGTATTATAGATATCCAAACAGCCAACGAGTTACATATGGCCAGTTTGTTAGGGTGAGTTTTTCTTGGGAACACATAACTAAACCCTTAAAACCATGTGAATTTTACTTCAAATTGGACTTCACATGTGGGCCTATGAAATGTCTTGAATACACAAATTTGTGAAGTAGTAACAAATTAATATTCCATGGTTGCATCAGATGGTGAGTGTAGTTTTCTCTCATTAATTACTAAAGCTTCTCAAGTTGTAAAAGTGAGGATCAGTTGCCTATGTTACTTTGATTCTTTGGCTGATTTGCTTGATTGTTGTAGTTTTCATGCACTGTAGTTTTGTTTTTGCTGTGTCCTTAGCACACTGCCTGTGTGCTTTGGTTCCTTGTGTTATCTTCTTTTTTATTCAATGAAGTGTTATTTACTTGTTAAAAAAAAAGAAATCATAGTTGATTTGACTTTTGATCTTCAGTTTTGTGCTTTTCTGGATTCACAAGGGAATCATTACTGTCGAGACTGTTTGATTGGTCAGCAGAGCTTGGTGCTATTAGGTTAAGGTCCTTGAATGTGGTTTTTATTTATTATACATGATTATTTAGTAATTAAATTGTGGAAAAGTCTGGGTATTATTGTTAAATCCATTATACTACCTCGGTAAGGATGTACTTTACTTGACCATAACATTGGAGAGAATTTTAACTACAGATAATTTGAGGTGACAGGGAGATTATAATTGTGGATTGGTGCTGCATTTGCAAATCTATGGGTTAGTCTGTGGATTGCCTTGTACAACATTTCATTGTTGCTTGGGAGTTTTGGTCACTAGTCCTTTGTTTATTTGGGGTAGTTGGGTATTGCCGAATTCCTTGATCATCCTTTTTGCTTCTTGGAAAGGGAAGTTTGGCAACACTAATAGTAGGGACATTTGGGTGGTAGTTCCATTGTATCTAATGTGATGCCTTTGGAGAGAAGTGAATTCCTCGTACTTTTGAAGGGAAAGAGTCAGCAGTGACCCAGCTGAAGTTTCTTTTTCTCAAGGCTGTATTCGAAATTTCGAATGGAAATCAACAATATTATGCCATTTTCTTTACTTTGGTTCTTGGATATGATATGAAATCCTTGACACTGATTTGTATAGTTGTTTCTTTTATGTATATTTTTTTTTCTTTTGGCATCTCCTTTGTATACTCCCTTTGTACTAGGGTGGGACCTCTTTTGAGCGTTTTTACTCAGTTCCAGTTACTTATCAAAAGGATGTCATGTTGTATTTTTACACATTAGGTTTAAAATGAGATTATTTCTAAAGTGTTTGAAGATGATTGAAGTTAGGCAACAAACCTGTATGTTGATGTTTATGGAATGATTTAAGCTTAGGTTTCCTGGGAGGTTGTCCACACTTTTATTGGGATCTTTTAGGAGGTCTTTTATGATCTAAATTGTGATGAAGATCAAGCTAAATTTTGATAAAATTCCTGCTGTAAGTCTGTAACATCGATCTCTTTAAGGTGGTCAGTAATTTTCTATATGCTGCATTTGATAGAGAAGTTCCTGATTGAACTCATTTTCAATCTATTTAATTTCTTTCAGTGATATGCTTTTTTGTGCTGAGCATATCCTCGAGGAACTTTGGATGGGTGAAGTATGGAGTTGGAATGTTGCTTGTTTGTGTGTGTGTATAGGCTAATTTGTTTCAAGTGTTTTGTAATTTCCATGATTGGGAATAAGAGGGGCATGGAGACAACTCGATTCACTATTTTTTGAAATTCTTCTTTGTGGATGTGTTGATTGTATGGCATGGTGACTAATAGCAATGGTATGCAGTGTTTGTTTGTACTTTGGGTGCTTGAGAAGTGTTAATACGAGGCATTTCCCATGGAAATGTATTTTGAATAGCAAAGTACCAAAGAAAGTGGTGTTGTTTGTGTGGACTGTAGTGTTAGGAAAGATTTTGGGCATCGATAACCCTATCAAACTAATGGTATCGGTTAATCAGTTCTTTTTGCATCTGTAAGGCCAATGGTGAATCTGTGGATTACCTTTGGCTTCACTACCTGGTTGTCAATGATTTGTGGGCCTTTGTTTTCCAGCTTTTTGGGTGCATTGGATGATGCGGTCCAAGGTGATAGATGTGTCTTCTCGTGTTGTATAGGAGGGATGCATAACAGTGCTGTGTGGGTTACTCCTCGTTATATTATGTGGTTAATGTGGAGGGAGTGGAATACTCATATGGAGTGGAGACACCTTTGATTGAACTGAAGTATGTTTTTGTGTGTTCTTTGTTTGAATGGAGTATGGTGATTAGGGGGTTGTCTTATAATTTTTTAGTTGAGTTCATGGAATGTTTGAATCTTTTATTGTAATTCTTTGGAAGCTTTTCTTTTAGATCTTTCTTTTAATATAACTTCTTATGTTACATATTAAAAAAGAAGTTTCTTTTTATTTATTTATTTATTTTTTTGTATATTATCTTCTTGTTTCTTCAATCTTTTGGTCTGTCAAATGGTACTATGACTCTCATCATGTATGCCTCACTGTGATGAAGTGTCTTCTTTGCCACTTAGCTTAAGACTGTTGTTAACTTGTTATTGCTGACAGGTACATTGGAAATGGAGTCAAAGGATAACGCGGTTATTGATTCAGTGTTTGGAATCTACTGAGTACATGGAAATTCGAAATGCTCTTATAATGTTGACAAGGATTTCAACCGTCTTCCCTGTTACTCGAAAGACTGGTATTAACCTTGAGAAGCGGGTAAGAGATACTGCCCTTTTTTCCTCTCTTGAATTAGCAGCTTCTTTCCAGTGAGATATGTATCATTTTTACACATTCCTACCTTCCATGCAGGTAGCTAAGATCAAAAGTGATGAAAGAGAGGATCTCAAGGTGTTGGCAACAGGTGTTGCTGCAGCTTTGGCTGCTAGAAAGGTATCATGGATCTTTAATTGTGTGCTTATCTGCTCTTTCTTCCACATGGACTAAATATTCTTCCATTTTGCAGCCTTCATGGGTGACAGACGAAGAATTTGGCAATGGCTATCTTGATAGTAAGCCTGCACCATCACTTTCTTCAAAGTCTGCAGCTGGTAATTCAGTACCTGCCCAAAGTAGCTCCGCCATTAAACTTTCTCAAAGTGAACCTGCTGGGGGAAAAACAGTTGCCACAGCAACCCAACATTCTGATTCTGTGAAAGATCATATATTAAAAGCAAAACCAGCAGATGGGAGGTTGGAAAGAACAGAAAGTGTTACAATTGTGAAGCCTGATCCTGGAATTGTAAAACTAAAAGTTGGTTTGTTGGTTAATGGGGCAGATGCCCAGTCATCCTTGCCCTCGGCTACTGTACAGTCAGGAACATCAAGGTCAACTGAGAATCCAAAACAAATGGATGAATCCACAAGAACATTGGATGAAAACATGGCTAAAGTTGCTCCAAAGAACTCTACAGAATCTGAGGTATTATCTGAAATCTTGTGTTTAACATGATTAAACACGCTTCATTCATGCTCAATATTGCTGTCTAATTCAGTGGCATCACTTACAATTGGATTTATAAGTAGGGTTTTGATGCAAACCCTGATTGTCTTCTCTTTCTTAATGTTATGGTTTCAAAATATACACATATTTGAAGTGTTGAGATATCAATATTATTATTGTTTTAAGTATTTTAAAAAAAAATCATATTTGAATTGTTGAGATGATTTTGGTATGCAATTAGGGTTTAATAGGTGGCATCTCTATAAGAGATGGTACTGGTAGTATGTGCTTCTTAGTTCCCTCATTTTGTAATTGCAACATCCCATATCTTTAATGTGTGAGTGTTATTTTGTAATAAGCTTCTTTGACAATTCTGGCTGCATCTCCACTTTTACTTGAAAGTTGAAACTTACACGTCATGTTTCCACTTATCATTTTCCTCTGCTTTTGTTCTTGTAACTAGGTCCTTACAGACAAATACTGCTGATAGAAATATTAAATTAGTCATTCTTATCAATTAGGGAGAGAAGAAAAGAAACTAGTGAACTACCTCATTATTTTAATGGAAAATTTTGATGTCCTCTGACCTGGAATATGGAATGAAGTATATATTTCTGACACTTTGTTGGATCTGCTAGTTAAGTCACACTGCTCATGCACTATTTGGCATGTTTGTTTCTTGATGTTGTAATTTAACATCTAACGATAATCATATTGCTTTTGAATTTTTTATTTGCTCTTATTTTTTCTTCCCTTTCTAATGTTAACATTCCTACAATGACAGTTGAGAACTTCAGCAAAACGCTCAACCATTGCTACATCACTTACTAAGCCACCTAAACAAGATGTTGCAAAAGATGATAGTAGATCTGGAAAAGCTGTTGGCAGGACTTCTGGCCCTTCAAGTGGTGACAAGGATCTTTCAACTCATGCATCAGAGGGCAGGCAGGTTGGGCCTACTAATGCTTCCTCTGCAGTCACTGCAAATGGTAACACAGTTTCAGCTTCAGTTAAAGGTTCAACTCTATCTGCTAGAGCACCATCAGATAGTCATGGTAATGAATTAAAGGCAGAGAGTGGAGCTTCCAAGTCTTCTGATATGAGGGTTTCTTCTGTAAAGGAAGATGGAGCTGAAGTTTCTGATGTACGGCCCCCTTCTCGTCTGGTTCATTCTCCTAGGCATGATAATTCTGCAAATGCTTCAAAATCTAGTGACAAACTGCAAAAGAGAGCCAGTCCTGCTGAAGAACCTGATAGACTAGGTAAACGCCGGAAAGGGGACTCTGAAACAAGAGATTTAGAGGGTGATGTTCGATTTTCTGATAGAGAGAGGTCTGTAGATCATGGAATTGAGGAACATAGGCCAACAGATAAGCCTTTGGATAGATCAAAAGATAAGAGCAATGAGAGATATGACAGGGACTACAGGGAAAGAGTGGATCGTCCTGATAAGTCCCGTGGGGATGATGTTTTTGCTGAAAAATCAAGAGATAGGTCAATTGAAAGATATGGAGGAGAGCGTTCAGTTGAGAGAGTTCAAGAGAGAGGTACTGATAGGAGTTTTGATAGACTCTCTGACAAAGCTAAGGATGATAGAAACAAAGATGACAGAAGTAAATTAAGGTACAATGATACATCAGTAGAAAAATCTCATGTTGATGATAGGTTTCATGGTCAAAGCTTGCCTCCACCTCCACCGTTACCACCTAATATGGTTCCCCAATCTGTCAATACCGGTAGAAGAGATGAAGATGCGGATAGAAGATTTGGAGCCACTAGACATACTCAAAGGCTATCTCCAAGGCATGAAGAGAAAGAACGGAGGCGATCTGAAGAGAATTCTGTAGTTTTGCAGGAGGATGCAAAACGTAGAAGAGATGATGATCTTCGAGAGAGAAAGCGGGAGGAGCGGGAGGTGCTGTCAATGAAGGTATGTATCGGCTCTTATTAACTAATGTACTTGTCATTATATCTAAAGTTAGTAATTTGATGATGCAACTGGGCAATTAACATACAGATGTTTGATGTACCCCATGATTAACATAATGACTGAGTTGAATTTAATTGGTCATGTCAAGGTTACATGCGTTTTAGTCCAGAAATACATATTTAAGTTATTTTGGCTTAATGGACTTGGTCTGGATGCTCATCACAAAGAAATCACTGTGATTAAAAAACATTTGTGCAACTTGCTTATGTTTGGTTGTTGAATTTGCTGAAGGGTGGACAATCACCATTGGGATACATGGTTTTTGCTCTTAACATGTTATGTATTACGACATGTATTGCACATCCTACTCTCTTTTATTTATTTATTTTTTGTTATGGGCCAAAATTAAAACTCAAGCATGAGTATTTATCCAAAAAATATCTCTTAAAATTGAAATTTTGAAATGTACTTCACCCTTTTAACCTTATCCAACTTTTAACTAATAAACCTTTGTTAAAACTTGTGTTTGGTAAAGAGCTCTAGAGACTACACTTTCACTTCTCATTCATCTAGGTAAAGTTATCAGGTTGACTTTTCATTGCTTTTTGGTGTTGATTCAGATATTGATTTTGTGGATTATGGTACATCCATGTATTATGAACCTTGGAATGAACCAGCTTTTCTTTAAGTGCTGGCCCACAGCTAATTTGATTGCCATATTCTTAGTGGCTTGTTATGAATTGAATAATATTTTTCTAAGATTTGTACTTCTCAAAAAAAAAAAAAAAAATTTTTGTAAGATTTCTTTATATTTTGATGTTCCTTGCCACGTTGAGTTCACATGATATTGCATTGTATATTAGTAACCAGCTACTGATAGAATATTCTATTGATAGGTGGAATTTTGGCTACCCGTATACATCTTTTCTTTCTGCATTGTTATAATATTATTTCTGCCTTAACAATCAACATTCTCACCATACTTAAAACGTGAGTTTGCACTTACTTCTTTAAATGCTGCATTTAGGCAGAGGAGAGGGAAAGAGAAAGAGAGAGGGAGAGGGAGAGGGAAAAAGCAAACCTTTTAAAAGATGACATGGATGCGGGTGCAGCTTCTAAGAGGCGGAAACTCAAAAGGGAGCATCTGCCATCGGGTGAAGCAGGTGAGTATTCACCTGTGGCCCCACCTCCTCCTCCCCTTGGTGTTAGTGCACAATCATATGAAGGAAGAGACAGGGGAGAACGAAAGGGAGCAATGATCCAGCGCGCAGGTTACTTGGATGAACCAAATCTAAGGATTCATGGTAAAGAAGTTGCTGGCAAAATGACCCGTCGCGAAACGGATCAGTATCCTTAAAATCAACTTTCATGATATCATGCATAATATTCATCTATCAAAAAAAAAAAAAAAAAAAAAAAAAGGTATCATGCATATATTCATATACATGTGCAAGTAATTGCCAAAACCTGTTTTTAGTCCTGCTGCATGTGTATCTCCTCTTTTGATTGATAAGTTACCTGTGCACCCATTTAGTTTTGAACCTATGACCTTGCCCTCCATCTTATTATTATGTGAAAAGGAAGTGCAGTAGAGCTATAGCTCATTGGCAGCTGCATGAGCATCTCTCAAGTGTATGGCTTTCTTCAAGTTTGCCACCTTAGTTTGTCACTTCTCTAATGAGATCAGGTCACATTGAGAGTAGTTGATGTTTTCTATACAGAAAGCAAGTGGTTGAGATATTCACCAAAAAATAAAAGGGTTTGTGCCACTGAACATTTCTGCATAGTTGCAGTGTCTGTGTATTGTGCTTTGATGGAGTTTGATCGTGACATAAAGAATCATTTTGGAATAGAGTTGAGCAGAACCCTGTCCTAAAATGTTTTATTTTATTTTATTTTATTTTAAATTTAACCTGTGATTTACATGTTTGCTATTGCAAGTCCTTAACCATGGTCTAGAATGTACGACCGCGAGTGGGATGATGATAAGAGGAGAGTTGAACAAAAGCGGAGACATCGAAAATGATTTTTGAAAGGCGAGTGGGATGATGCAAATGCTGAACAAAAGTAGAGGCAGGGAAAGTAATTTTTGAAGAGTGAAACGCCCAAGTGCTCATTTAAGGCTTCTTCATTTCTTCCAGTTGATAGTACCGAATTTATATTTATTGCATCCTTGTTCTCCACTGGATGGTTATTTGTGCTAGATATTCTATTTTAGTTACAAAATTTTGTTGGCTCCATGAATTAAGAATGGTAATTAGTTCATATCATATGTATAATATTGTAAATAAATGTATTTTACCAAAATTTATTTCTTTCATGTTCCTACAGAGTATTGCCAGAAATGTAAAGAAACAGTTTTGAATGACATTTTGTCTTCATGTTCATTTCTACTTCAAAAAAGGATTCACAGGATCGGCACTGCAACCTATGTTTTTAATGAGTTTGTGCATAACTAGGTGAAGGTCAAGCATTCGAGTCTGTCAGAAAAGCTTATTTTCTTAACATATCATAAGATTAAAGAAGGGTGAGGTCTATGATCAAAGTAAAATTTTAATCTTTTAACCAGGAATGCGTGAAGATCTCGAGGTTTTGCTTTTGGAGTATATATGAGAGGTTTATCAGATTGCTAGCAATGTATTTATTTTATTATTTATTTCAACTATTTTAGATTTAGTTGTATGCTGAACTCTTTGTGTTTCTCTTGCTTTTCTTTTATTAATAATGTTCTCTTCTTACTTATTAAAAACAAAAGATTTAGTTGTATGTATTTTCATTATGTTTATGTAGGCAATCAAAGAATGCTTTGTATGAACGAATGTCAATCCTCAGTGCCGTAGGATGTGCTTAGACATGGCAAAACGGGTCAGAATTTTCTGACCCGACCCGACCCGACCAGAAAAATACTCGACCCGAACCCGATTTTTTTGACCCGAAGCAAAAACGGGTTGACCCGTGACCCGACCCGTGTTTTTTGCGGGTCAACCCGACCTGACCCGCGACCCGACCCGAACCCGAACCATTTTTTTAAAACTTTTTTTTTTTTTGGTAAAAAAAATAGTAAAACTAAGACAATATTGATTTAATTGTTTATTGTGAACTTTAAGGAAACAATTGATACATTTACATAACTATATGCAAATTAATTGAAAGATTAATGGTTGAACATTCTGTAATAAGTGAATATTTTTAGATATCAAATAGTAAAGTACATGCCAAGATAATCTGGTTACAGTAGAGTTAAAAACATAGATTTAAAATTGTAGACATGTAAGAAATATTCATAAGTGTGAAAATAGTGAAGCTAAAGTATCAAATTAGCATAAATTATGAATACTTAGACCTATTTTTTAATAATTTATGTCCAAAATAAACATTTTTTCAAAATAAATTATGATATATTCTAGAGTGTGTGTTGCTTAACAATAATATAATATTCATAAAAGAGACCATGTATGAATAAGTAAACAATCAAATTTTAAAGTATATCTCAAATTGAAATAGAGTGTCAACCACAACTAATAATAGATTATAAAATTAATTTTCAAGATTGTAAATTTCTTATATATTTTTATTCTTTATCAAATGAGTTATCCAATAAGTCATTTGTAATTTTGTTTTATATTTGGAATGTTGATATTGTGCAGAAATAAAACTTGTGTATTTGTTTTACTTATCTTTGTGTTATTTTGTTTTAGATAGTAATGTTAGGATTTGTATAATTTTAAAATTGTTGAATAAGTATTAATAAGTTTAATTGAGTTCATTCTTGATATAAGTGGTGAATTCAAAATAATGCATTTTACATTAAGTAATTTATTGCATAACTTTTCAAATGACATATACATGTTGTTTTCTATATAAAAATTAAATAATAAAAAAATTCATGTGAAAAATACGGGTCAACCCGACCCGACCCGACCCGCAACCCGATTGACCCGAACCCGATTTTGACCCGCTTAAAGTGACCCGTTTTTGACCCGTGACCCGTTTGACCCATAACCCGATTGACCCGACCCGAACCCGACCCGACCCGCCCGTTTTGCCATGTCTAGATGTGCTGAAGATATGCATCTATAGTAGTTGATACAGAAGCACAAGGAGAAGCAGTAATTAGCCAACTATCCCATGGAGTGGATTTTTTTTCACAGCATGAGTCCCACCCAGCTTTAGGGAATTTAGTTCCATGGAGTGGTAGGAGATACCCCTCTAAAGAGAAATAGGGTCTTTTATTTTAAATCCTCAAATAGTTTTGAGACATGAAACACAGAAATTCTAATTCCATCCAATACCTAGCTAATTATGGCCTCGTAGGCTGATTCATTACTTAAAGAAGGATAAAAGTCATAAAACAACGGCATTACCCTGCAACATTAGTCCATTGACTCCCAATATTCTTGAACATCATGCTTCCACGGATGATTTTAGTGTTGTTTCCAACCTTCCAATGCCATTGTTGTACGGAAATAATCCATGATAACTTGGCACATTATAGGGTTGACAGAAAGGATTAAGAGCATTTGGGTTGTGTATCTGCATCTTCCATGACACATTCATGTCGTCTCTTTGACCGTTTCTCTTACAATGATCATATTCATACTCATTCCCATACCCATAATAATGCTCTGTATGGTTTAGGAAGAGGAAGCTTTGAGCTTTAGAAGCGCATGACTGATTCGAGGAAGCTTCTAAAAGGGCCTCCCACCCAACATTTTCACCATCATCAAACGTAATCAACGGCTCCATCTCTTTCTCACAATCTCTTACCAATGCATTATCTTCTTCAAAGGTTTCCCACTTGCCAACAATATCCTCCTTTGGGACTAAGGCTACCTGTCTGTCACCATCTTCCGTTACGGTCCACTCATCGGATGATGACCGTGATGTGGCAGGTGATGGTGATGATGATGAGTCAGTCATCTGCCACATTCCATTGAGGAAAGTCTCTAGAGCTTGGATTTGTATCTGCGGAATCTGATCAACAAAGGGGTACTCATAAGATCCACATAGTCCAATACTCTTACACCAATCGTAAAACTCACTAAGCTGGTTTGCTTGGACTGCTGCTTTCTTGTAGACACCAAAAGCTGATATACAACTACGGTATGGCATGTGGAAAAGATTGTCCAACACTGCAACAATCTCCCTTCGGAACATTCTGTAACAAATGAAACTGTCGCGAATAATATGTTTCATAGCTGACAGGACAATGAAGCTTCGTGCTGCCAACCCTGTAGGCCTGCAGTCCATTACACGATCAATCAAACTCTGGAGCTCAGGCAAAATTTGAAGCATTCTTCCAACTTCCTTCATCTTTTCAGGTAAAGTTTCGGGAACTACTTCATCATCTTGATAATCTTTCGCGTTCTTATCAAGGACAAAGCAATTGAGAACTTCGTCTAGCAGTTGAGCGTAAGATCTGATAAAAGCAGTGTAGTCATCAGAGGCAAAAGACGAATCATCCCGGAAGTGACATGGATAGAGAGTGATCAAGCTGTTGGTTCGAGTCCAAAGTATCTCTGATCGAAATGGGCAATCATCGGGGACTAACTTGAGCAGTCTGTGAAGGAGAAGTAGACATTTGAGAGCAACACGCCAGCACCGAGTCTTGGAAAAACGGTGAGTAAAACCAAGTGAAAACTCTCGGAATGAAGATGGAGAAATGGAGAAGATCTTCAAGAGCTCATAAATGTATTTTTCGGGCAAGGGTAAGTCGTCTGGAGCTGTGGCTTTTATGATGATTAACTCAACGTCGCAAAAGCCAGTTACCGTAGCAATCTTAGCGTAACTCACGTGGCTGTGCTCTCTTAGAGCTGTGAAAACCTGCCGGAATCGCCTCATCATGTTGCCTCTGAGACGAGAGAGAGAGAGAGAGAGAGACAGAGTAATTGGTGACGGCTAGAGTGATTGTTTCGAAATAGAAGCATGAAAATTGTCGATATTAACAATATATGACTGTATATTCTATTGTTAAACGCTGAATCGTTGGGAGCATCGAAGCTACTACAAGAAAGTTATTTGTGTTTACCGAAAGCCAGAACTCGTTGTTGTCATTTCTGTCGGATGAACTTGGACATTGCATAGCACCTAGTCTTTTTTGTTGCTGTCTCACACAAATAAGGCTACAGCTATAGATCAACATCATTGTCCCCTAGTTGGAAAGCCTGGGATTTGGATGCTACGCCCATTGCACAAATATTCCATTTTAAACTTGGGATATTTAATAAGTAAAAATATTACATGGCAAGTTCTGTCATATGTAATAAATATTTTTCATTTTAAAATTTGAATATATTATAAGGAAAGAAAAAAAAAATACATAGCAAATTCTGACATATGTGGAGTTCGATACTTTGAATAAGATATATGAGATTCGATGCTTATCTACACCAAAAATTAATTAGTATCTTGATATGATGATAAAGAGTAATTATCATAAGCTAGAGGTATAAGTTGAAACTATCTCTAACAAAAATGTAAGTAGTTGTTGTTGTTGTTGTTATTTATTTTATTTTATTTATTTTATTATTTTTTTAACTTTGGATATTTTATAAGAATGGTAAAAAGAATACATAACAAGTTGTGATTGGTGAAGTATAAAACATAACACAAAAGGCGGGACAAAGAATTTGTATTCTTCTTGTATTATGCAAGTACCACATTATGTGAAATGTAAAATTGATAGGGTGTTTTTAAAAAACTCTTTTTTACTTTTTTATCTTATCAAAATTTATATTTTATATACATGTGGTAATTGCAAGGTACAATAACTATTGCACCGGATTTTAATCCCAATTAATAATTTTTATTTTTATTTTTAAGGGGATAAAGGTTAGTGGTATAAAAAGTTATAAATTTCTGAAATTGTTTGAATAATTATTGACATATGAAATACTATTGTAATGAATATTTCATTTATTTCACAAAAGATTGTATTGCATTTACAAATTTTGAGGAAACCTTAGTCTCATTTTTGTTGATATATATATATATATATATATATGAATGGTAAATATATATTTTTTGAGGGAAATATAAATGGTAAATAAGAAGCTGTGAAAGGTATGTGAACCTGACGTTGTAATTTTTATAATTTATATTTATAAAATGACAAGTAATGTAACATGAACGTATTTGAAAGTTTAGGGGTTGAGAGCTTTAACGGGGCGCATTCATGATAATCGGCAATGGTCTGTTTGGATTGAGGGGAAGGGAGAGAGAGTAAAGTAGATTTGATCCAAAATTTATCTTATTTTTAGCCAACTTTACTCTACTCCCTTCTACTCTCTCTCTCTCTTTCCCCTCCCAATCCAAACGAGCCCTAAATGAATGTGGTGAGACATGAGTAAAATCAATTTTAGGAACTTCTTGTGAAGAGATTTGGCAAAATATTGGTTCTCAACAAGTTTGTCATCACTTTCTTGTGGCAGTAGTGTTGGAGAGAGATAATTTAGCAAAATAAAAATCAAATTTTGTGGTAATTGATTTTACTCCGAAATTAGACAAGAAGGCAAAACTAGTTATCAGGTGTAGTTACTCCATTTTGAGGTTAGTTTTAGTCAATTTGGGTGCAATTGTGTGGTTTGAACGGTTTGGTGGACACTCCTTTTTGCTGTCCAATTGTTCAATCTTTAACTCTTTTTATTTTATTTTATTTTATTTTTTTTTGAAAAAAAAAAAATTCAAAACAAAGAGAAAAAGTCCCAAATACACTGGCCTAAAGTCCTAGAAAAAGCCCAATTGGTTCATTCTTTTTATTTTTATTTTTATAAATTAGCAAAAGCGAATGATAAAACGATGATATCAAAAATTGAAGTCATATTATTAGATGGGTAAGGGTTAGCTCTAGTACTCCAGTTTATTGGAACCGACATGATGTAGACATGTGACAAAAATTGAACACATGTTTGTATTATGTTAGCTCCTGTGCACTAGAGCTAACTTGTGTCCTTATTATATAGGTTGCAGCAACCATACTCTATTTTCAAGTTTGAGCTAACATGTAGTGTGCAAACATGGAATATATGAAATAACTTATTGATAGAAAAGTTCAGCTCCTAATATGTTTAGAATTATATTGCTCCAACTTATTAGGTATTAATTGAAGAGACTATTTATACATAGTTTTAGTCAATTTTTTTTTTCAATGAGTTGTGTAACTTATTTAAATAATAGACATAAATAGTGTTATAATTTGTCATGTAATGGATTGAAAATGATAACTCAAAAATTTGTCCTTGTCGATACCGATGGTGAAAATCTCTCATTACTTTCATCTCTCACAAAAGCCGAGTAATTTGGTTGGATAAAGTAGTTCTACGACAAATTTTTTTTACTACAACTTTGACACAATATAATTTTGATGGAGCAGACTGTGAGTGACTGTTTATCACTTTCACATAAATTAGCCATGTTTTTCTACCATTTACACTTTGTTATATTACAATTGTGAGAAAAAAAAAAAAAGTTTTCTGACTGGATATTAATTCAAACATGAGTTTATGGGCAACTATATGATATGTATATTATTCAAACATGAGTTTATGGGCACTATATGATATGGGGAGTTTTTTTTTGGAGGAAACGAGGACAGAAAAAAAAAAAATTGTATTGTAGAATTTTTTTTTTTTTTTATGAGAATTGTATGGTAGGTATGGTAGAAGTTGGGAAAGGTACGTGAACATGATGCGGTAATTATTATTATAACTAAGTCTTTATATTTATCATTCTCAAAAAAAAGAAAAGGTCTTTATATTTATGAAATGAAAACTCACGTGACATATATTAGAAAGTTTAGGCGTTGAGAACCTTAATGGAATTCATTATGATTGGTAAATGCATGGGGTGGAGAAATGAATTGAGTATCTAAAATCAATTTTAGGAAGTTCTTGTGAATATGGTATAAGATATAGAAAAAATGGAAAATTAACGGTCGAAAAATTTCAACATTCAAAATCTAAAAAAAAAAAAAAGAAAAAAAAAAAGAGGATGAAAAGCAAATGTTTCTATGCAGGGGGCGGAGCTACATGGTTGGACACCCCCCCCCCCCCCCCCCTCCCCTCCCTCTCTAAAAATTTGTAAAATATATTGCTATATATAAATATTTAAAATTTTGATAATTAGTCTACAAAAATGGAACTTGGCCCTTTCAAATATTTGAGATAGTCCAATGATACTCTTAAAAAAATTGTCCAATTGGTCTAGTAATTATGGTGTGTTTTTTTTTTTTCCTCACATTCATTTTTTACTGTAAAATGTGTTTTTGTGTTTGTTAAAGTTTTTGATTATTCATGTTTTTGAATATTTCATTAGTTCGATTGAAAATTTTTTACTCACTTTGGTAGACAATTTGGTACGTAACTTATATTAAAAATAAAAATTTTATGGTGTTAAATATTAGCATTGATATATCATATTGAATAGGCTATAATAGATACGGAAGCGGAAGCATACAGTATAGAACACAAGACACATGAGGGTTACATGGTTTAAATTAGCGAGTCTATGTTCATGGAAGAAACCCTAAAGTGCTACATTTTTAATATATGAGTGTAGTAAAAATCTTGTGTTACAATGAACAATAACATGAGTATATACAATAGGATAAACCCTAAACTAATAGGCTTCTAGTATAAGTAGAAGACTTGACTTGCACACATAGAAGTATTGGGCTTGGGCCTATGCTATTGGGTTAATATATCTCTAATATAAGAATTCACTATGGAGGATACTAAGTTATGTGTGTGTATAGATGTCTATATTTATACATGTGTATGAAAGTTTGTATAGGCTAATAAATTGGCCTCCAAACAAAAATTTCTAGCTACACCCTTGTTTCTATTGCATAAAGAAGCATATTCTACTGTGGAACTCTTTTCAGAATGTCAAAAGGTGCTGTTTTGATATATGAAGACTAATCTAACAATGGGTTATGTGATGTCATAAAATGATCAAAATTATGGATGTTAAGTACAACTCTTTGTTCCCTTCTTTTGTGATTATTCTTAAATTTGAAGTTGGTTATACTGTATGATGACACTTTTACTGTTTGCCAATGCAAAAGTTTGCTAAGTATACTGTGTTTTGTGTTGATTTTTTCTTGAATTGAAATTTCATTTTAATGTACTTTGTTTTATTATTACCAAAAACAAAGAAAAATGTGCTTTTCAATTGTAAACAAAAAGAGAACTAGATCAGAATGTTTCAGTTTTGTTTCTGTTCCTGGTATAGATCGACAATGTGGCCGAGATTAAGTGGCTTTCATAATTCGTTGACGTTCAAGAACTTTGTTCTGAATTAAAGGAGTGTTAAATTACCAATTCTCCCAAAAGCTTAAGCTATTAGGAAATGGTGAATTTAATCACTTAACCATAAGTCTAACACTCCCCCTCACTTGTGGGTTTAAACTTCCCCTTAATAAGTGGGAGCCCAACAAGTGGGAATTTAATATTTTAAATGGGAGGTAGAGTAAAGCCAGGGATCGAACTTAGGATCTCCTGCTCTGATATGATGTCAAATTACCAATTCTCCCAAAAGCAAGCTATTAGGAAATGGTGAATTTAATCACTTAACCATAAGTCTAACAAGGAGTGAATTGAAGCACTGTGTTGTCAATTTTTGGCTTATGCATAAGATGTGGCAAATGTGGGGTTGGTTTGGGTTCGTGTTGGGTCAATTGGGTTGTGGGTCAAAATGAGTTGAGATAAAAAAACGGGTCATTTTAAGTGGGTTAAGAATGGGTTGGGTTAATTGAGTTGAGGGTTGAGTCGGGTCTGGTCTAGTATATATATATATATTTTTTTTCACATGAATTTTTTTTTAAGAAAAAAAAAAATTTTATTTGTCATTTGAAAAGTAATGTAGAAAATTACTTAATGTAAAATATATCACTTTGAATTCACTACTCATATCAAGAATGAGCTTAACTATACATATTAATACTTGTTCAATAATTTTAAAATAATATAAATTCCAACATTACTAACCAAAACAAAATAGCACAAAAGATAATTAAAACAAACACACAAGTTTCATTTCTACACAATATCAACATCCCAAAACATAAAATAAAATTACAAATGCCTTATTGAATAACTAATTTGACAAAGAATAAAAACAAATAAGAAATTTACAATCTTGAAAACTAATTTTATAATCTAATATCAATTGTAGTTGACACTCTATTTCAATTTGAGAATATACATCAAAGTTTGATTGTTTACTTACTTATATATGATCTCTTTTATGAATATCATGTCATTGTTAAGTAAGGCACACTCAAGGAAATATCTTAATTTATTTAAAAAACTATTTATTTTGAACATGAATTGCTAAAAAAATAGGACAAAGCATGCATAATTTATCCTAATTTCATCGATATACTTTGGTTTCACTCTTTTCACACTTACGATTATTTCTCATTCATGTCTATAATTTTAAATATATATTTTTAACTCTACTGTAATTAGATTATCTTAGCGTGTAATTTGTTATTTGATATTTATAAATCTTTGCTCATTACAAAATGCCTTAACCATTTATCTTTCAATTGATTTGCATGCAAATATGTAAATGTCTCAATTGTTTACTTAAAGCCATTGAATCTAAATGATGTTAAATATATATTTTTGAATAAATGTCTCAATTTTTTCCTTAAAGCCATTGTATCTAAATGATGTTAAATATATATTTTTGAATGGCATTATCCAAAATGTGTTAATAAATTGATTTTTTTAATAATAATAATAATATTAATATTAATAATGTCTCAATTGAGTTTGACTTGTGTACTGTAAAGCTCACAACAAACAATTTAACCAATAATGTCTTAATTTTATTATTATTTTTTTTACCAAACAAAAATTTTAAAAATTGGCTGGGCCATGGGTCAAGTTGACTTGCAAAAATGAGTCGAGTCACAGGTCAGTTTGTTTTTGCTACGGGTCAAAATATTTGGGATCGAGTCGAGAATTTTCGAGTCGAGTCAAGTTAGGTCAGCAAATTTTGACTCGTTTTACCATGTCTAGCATATCCTTAGGGTGTTATACATACATACATACATACATACATACATACATACATATATATATATATATATATATATATATTAGTATATAATTTGAGATGCGGTGGAAAATTATGATATTGGGTAGGGTTGTCCATAGGTCGGTTTTGGACCTAGCCTAGACTTGACCCACTGGTGTTGGATGGAAGGTGAAGGGACTCGAAATCAACCGTCAGCATCAATTAGTCGAGTTGGTTTCAGGTTCGGATGATGTTTGGGTTGGTTTGGTTGGTGGAGAGAGTCACCGAAGCCTACAAATGTCACAGAAATTTGCACTCAACCCGCTAGAATCTGCAAAAACTAACTAGATTTGCACCAAAAATCTCCAAAATTTGCACCAAAATCATCAAAATTTGCTGGGATTTGGCCAAATCTGGCTAAATCTCACCAAATATGGCTGAGATCTCGTCGGATCTCCTCAAATCTAAGCTTACTCTTACCAAATATGGTCAAGATCTCGCAGGATCTCCTCAAATCTAAGCTAGATCTTGTCGGAGTTGGCTAGATTTGTATATAACATTGGTCGGGTCAGGTGGCTCGGGTTTTGGAGAAGAAAACCTGCCACTCAACCCGCTGGCGTTGGGTCTGGGGCACAGAAACCCATCATTGATTGATGAGAGTGTCGGTTTGGGTTGAAATCAGGTGAGAATTAGGCAGTTTGGTCAGTCTAGTCGGTGTGGGTTGGGTCTGGACACCCCGAATATTGGGTATGAAGTCCTATTGATCACACGTGTATTCATGATCAAGTACCAGGTGTGGTTGGCAATTTTTCTTTTAGGATTTTGTAGTGGGTTTTTAATGTTGTGGCTTTTAAAAATTTGTTGAATTCTGTATTTTCAAGTTGTTCATGCAATATATTAGGTTAGACTAGTAATGTTCATGATTCTAAAAAAAAAAAAAAGACTACCATATATTATTTTCAAGTTTCTATCGTTTCAATAAATAAAAAAAAAGCAATGAATTTTCCTAAAAAATGTTGATATGTGGTCGAGGACAATGATAAAAGAGAAAATCATGAGAGTGTATTTTTGGGTGAATGCGATAAAAATAAACTTGAAATGCAAATGAATTTCGATAAAGAAATAAGTATGCTATAAAGACAGGGTTTAACATTCTGTAAGGTTAGACGATTGTTTAATGATGTTAGGCAACAAGGATTTTGTGTGCTCCAAAGAAGGTTTTAAAGATTTTGAAGTTCTTATAAATCATAAAAAGTTTAATTTAATCATTTAAATACAAGAACAAGTTATTGTGTTATGATCCAATTTGAAGTAAAGAGTGATATTTGGAATGTTTAAATACTTTAATGATAAACGCAATCATGAATTTGCAAATCAAAAAGAATTTTGCAATTTATTATTTTTTTTGAGTAAAAAGAATTTTGCAATTTAAAATCAAGAAAGAGGGTGCTAATTAATAATTGGGAGTATAATTGGTACAATAGTTAGAGCAAACATAAAAGCAAGCCATACTTACATTTATTAAAGAAATTTGGGGGCATAAATAATGTTGGGTTCACTCAACGAGATTATTATCTCATTCACTAGCGCACTATAAGGAAAAAAAAAATGATTGAAAGTAAGTGCTGCGCAAAGTGTTTATAATCATTTAAAAAAGATGATTAAAAAAGAGGAGTGTTACGTTCACAATATTTTTAAAACACTTTCATAGTAAAATTATAAGTGATAAGTTGTTATTGTCTCTAATCTGAATCCATAACTTAAATTACCTTTTTACTCACCCATAATAATTAATAATAACCTGCCACTAGAATTTATTGTGAATATGTGAAAATGTTGTGAACATAGTATTTCTTTTTAAAAAATAGATCCAAATTTTTTATAATCTTTCTAAAAAAAATATTATAATAAATAAAAATTTGCTAAGCTAATAGAACAACAAAGGTTTTTTTTTTTTTTTTTTTTTTTTTTTTTTTTTTTGAGGGAAAGATGGTTGATCCGTAGATCAATTAGTTTATGACTTTTTGGGGGAATGTTATTATTGAACACTTATTGAATCATTAAGTACAACTTAATTTGCGCACAAATTGTGGGGACTAGCCATAATTGAACAATATTTTATTTGGTTGAGTTTCCTTAAGAATAATGCTAGATGTAGGGGTGTTAGGCCCAGCAATATATATATATATATATATATATATATATATATGTATGTATGTATATCTATGTAAATATTGGGCCGGGGACCTAATTCGAGAACACGAAGTAGTCGGAGGAGGGGTGAACATTATCATGGGAGTCCGTGTTATTAGGTGAAGAGATTAGTTTTGATCATAAGGGTCCACGAGGGTAGTCTGAGGATGAATGCCTCCTCGGCTGAGCAGAGTCGAGGTCCAAAGGGGTGATTTGCCATCTAGGGCAACGTTCTAGGAAATTCTATTGATACGGATAAGTATCACAGAAGTGTAGGATAAAGGGAAGTCCTAAAATATCTAAAGAGAAAGTTGTTACCACCGCATTGAATGCTCTGTAACTAACTCTCTGGTTGCATTAATGAGGAAGTGATATTTGAACAGTAATTTTCAGCTTTACAGCTACGCTCAAAGATTTCAGGAAGGTGCTAATGGGATAAATATCAACACCAGCAATCTAAATCTACACGTGGAAGGTGGAAATGAAAGAAAGAAGAGAGTATAAAATAGAGAGGAGTCCTTGAGGAAGAGGGATCAAGAAATTAAGAGAAAAACATGGTAGTAATCAAGAGTTAAATTTGTAATCAAACTTGAGAGAAATATATAAGAATTGATCTCCTCGGATTGTGCCGAGGACGATTTTCTTTAGATTAAACCAGTCTATTTTCATTTTCTTATCATTTAGATATACTTTACTTGTTGTTTAGCTCATTAAAATCCAGTTTTCCAACCCACTATCTACAAATTCATTGTATTGGATTTTTTGGGACTAAACCTATCCATCCATTGGGCTAGGGACTCAAATTGTGTCCTTACACTAGAGATACAAAATATTTTACAAAAAATATTACAAATTGCTGATATAGTGAGCAATTATTGGTAAATGAAAAAAATAATGTTAATGATGGGCTTAGATGAAAACTAATAAGAAGTTAGTCACATCAATATTTTTAGCATTATTCAAACTATTTTACAAAGTTTTTTACAAATTGCTGATGTGGTGAGTGATTATTGGTAAATAAAAAAATGATATTAATGGTGGGCTTAAATGAAAATCAATAAGAGATTGACCACATCAATATTTTGTAAAAATATTGTAAAATAGTTTGTGGCTGTAGCATAGACATGGCAAAACGGGCGGGCTGGGTTAATCAGGTTGTGGGTCAAATGGGTTGCGAGTAAAAAAGTGTCATTCTAAGTAGGTTAAAAATGGGTTTGAGCTGCGGGTTGGGTTGAATCGTATTTTTCACATGAATTTTTTTTTTTAATAAAGAAAACAACTTGTATTTGCCATTTGAAAAGTCATGCAATAAATTACTTAATATAAAATGCATTATTTTGAATTCACCTCTTATATCGAGAATGAATTCAGTTAAATTTATTAATACTTATTCAATAATTTTAAAATTATACAAATCCCAACATTACTAACTAAAACAAATAAACAAGTTTTATTTCTTTGGATAACTCATTTAACAAAGAATAAAAACATATAAGAAATTTACAATCTTGAAATTAACTTTATAATCTATTATCAATTGCAGTTGACACTCTATTTCAATTTGAGAATATACATTAAAGTTTGATTGTTTACTTTTTATACATGGTCTCTTTATGAATATCATATCAATGTTAAGCAACACATACTTTAAGAAATATCATAATTTATTTTGAAAAGTTATTTATTTTGGACATAAATTGTTAAAAAATAGTTTTAAGCATTCATAATTTATGCTAATTTGATACTTTGGCTTCACTATTTTTACACTTATGAATTGAATGTTTCACACACATGTATACAATTTTAAATCTTTCTTTTTGACTCTATTGTAACTAGATTATCTTGGCATGTACTTTGCTATTTGATATCTAAAAATCTTTACTCATTATAGAATGCTCAACCATTCATCTTTCAATTATTTGCATGCAGTTATATAAATGTCTCAATTGTTTCCTTAAAGCTCACAACAAATAATTAAACTAATATTGTCTTAATTTTTTTTTAACCAAAAAAAAAAAGTTTTAAAAAATGGTTTGGGTCACAGGTCGGGTCGGGTTGCGTTAGAAAATTCTGACTCGTTTTGCCATGTCTACTGTAGCATTACTCTTTTCTTAATAGAAGAGATCATTTTTTTTTTAAGAATCAAATAACGTGTCTTATGGGAAGTTTATGATGTCTATTTTCTAACTCTCAATGTCAGTAGTAAGGATTTGAATATCTTCATTTTAAAAAGTCTTATGCCTATTTTCTAGCTAAATCCTCTCATTTATTTACAACTGTCTTAGCTTTATCTATATAACCAAATTTGCTATGTTATGACTAAGGCATCTTTGTGGATTTGTGTTAAATGTGGCATAACAACATTGTAAGCACTAGTGTTGATTGTATGTATGTTTCCTCATCATGTAGGCAAAAGCCAAAGGGGCGGCAATCGAACGCGCGGATGTATATCAACGAGTGTACCGCACCAAAGAAGGGGTTCCTGTTAGTGCCTGTGTGCAAGATAACATGGTAAGCACAATTTCAATGAACTGAATTTTTGTGTATTTTGTGTTTGTATTGATTATGGTGTGTAATATATTGTTTGATTCTTGTGGGAAAACAGGATAGGATGGCAGCACTGTTGAATGACCAGCACATACGACTAGAAGGAGAGATTGATCATGGAATCCTCTGGTCCAAGGACGACGTGTATGCTCAGGTGATGGGTTGTCCAGAGCGCCCAAGCCGTGTACGTGGGGTGGGTTTTGGTATCACCCCATCAGGAAGAAGTAGCACAAATTCTTCACAGCCTACCTCGACTATGTCGTCAACCAGAGCTCACCAAAGGATGTCAGAGTTGGAGACGAGTCATGAAGAGCTTAAGGAGCAACTAGCTCAATCTAGAGAGGAACTAGCGAAGCATAGGGAGGAAGTAGCTCAATCTGAGGCGAGGCATAGGGAGGAATTAGCTCAATCTGAGGCAAGGCACCAAGCAGAACTATCCGAACTGAAGACATCGATGAGAAGCTATTTTGTGGAACTTAGCCAGGAGTTTCGTAATATATATTCTTCTCAGGTAGCGAACAAATGTTATTTAGTGAAACACTACTTTTTGCAATGCATTGTTATGTAATATTAATACGATGCCTTTAATATATTGTAGGATCGCAATGCCTGATGCGGGAATGAAACTGTGATTCCTGAGGTAAAACAAAATGTCTCTAAAAATAATAGTTAACATATATACATACCATGCTATCATGGATATACTATGAATCTCAGTAGTCAGTAAGGAGGAAAGAAAACTTTTTGCTGCTGGATATGTTATAAAATATCATGATGTCATTGTATTATTGTAAAATACGTTGATTCAAGACGCATTGCAAAGGTGACTACTCGACAATATTGCATCTTAACCTTTGCCACTTGGAACATGAACAACACATAGTCTTGGTGTATTCACATCTTCATGAGTAGACATATGCAAAATACGTTAGGTTCCATGAACAAAACAATAGCTCTCATTATCAATGCTCTTCCAACTGTATTGCTTAAGTTGATAAAATTATGGACTGATTTGACTAGATTGTTTTTAACGAATAGTTGAACAATTGTTTACTCTTCCTTTCATATATGTTACTCTTTGTATTATGTTATGGTTTTAGAGTAGTGATGAGCTCTCCCTATTTCTTTCGATCTACGTATGTAGTCTCGCACCTATCATATATAATATTACTCAGTTTTTCCTTCTTGTTTGGCATTTGAAAAGTCAAAGCACTCTTAAAATTAGGCAAAAAATAATGCTATGTCTCATTCCCTTATATCATTCAAGCATAACACATTGCTCCATTGTCAAGGATTTTCATGATAAATGTGCATTTAAGCATTGCCGCATTACCTTTTGGAATTCATGTTTAGAGTATTATTATGTGTTGGAAGCAAACATTCGGCATCTTTAACTTGATTATGAATCTTTGTGTAGTTTTACCATGGAGTGGAGAAGAAGGCATTTCCGTTCAACCCCTTTGGAAGCAAATGCAATGGACGACCTGTGATGTCCAAACCTATAGCAAGAAGGCATCTTTGTATATTTTTTGTGATGATGAGTACATTTGTATATATCTTTTGTGATGCCTTAGTGTAGTTGTTGTTTGCTGCCTTAGTGTTTGAGGGCATTTTAGAATGTAGCACTCAGCTTTTTGTATATTTTTTGTGATGTCCAAACATTTGTATACATCTTTTGTGATGCCTTAGTGTTGTTGCTTGTTGCCTTAGTGTTGGGAACTTGTATATTTTGCTTGATTTGCTGTTGGGAACTTGGGCAGGTACCTGTGATGTTCAGATATGTAACAGGAATTTGTATGTGTATGGGAGGAAGCAGCTGTTTAAGAGGGGGGGTGGGAAAAAAAAAAAAACCTATAGCCGCGTTTTTAAAAACGTGGCTATAGGTTGCTGAAAACGTCACTGAGGCAGCCGCGTTTTCACTGTAAACGCAGTGCAAGAGGCACCTATAGCCGCGTTTTAAAAACGCGGCTATAGGTTCGCTGTTGTAGCCGCGCGTTACAAAACGCGGCTCAAGTGCGAGCTGTAGTCGCGTTTCGTAAAACGCGGCTACAGGTCTGATACCGTAGCCGCGTTTTGAAACGCGGCTCCAGCTGATCCTGTAGCCGCGTTTTTTACAAAACGCGGCCATAGGCCTGTGGGGCCGGGTGCCCTGTCCAGACCGGAAAACGCGGCTACAGGTCAGACCTGTAGCCGCGTTTTCCAGAAACGCGGCTACAGGTCTGGAGCTGCGGTACTTAGGCCGCGTTCACAAACGCGGCTACAGGAAACGCGGCTCCAGCCTGTAGCCGCGTTTTTGGGGTCTATAGGCGCGTTTTTCAAACACGGCTATAGACCCAGATTTTTGTAGTGACACAAAGGACTATAATTAAGTCGTCCGTTAGGTTGATTTAAGCTTTTTTAAGTGCAATAGAAGGTTTTTATATTATCAAGACTAATTAATGACAAATATTATTAAAGTAAATTTTTTAGAGTCCAATCTTGGACTTTATCAATGACATATTAAGAGTCACAAAATAGCCTATAGTCTATAGCCTGACCAAGTAGCCTGCCAACACACCGGGTTAATGGGTGGTCTAACTTGATACTGTTAAGGGCAGTAAGTTGCTCACAAGCCTAGTGTAGCTAGCAATGGGCTGGTTTTTCTACACATGGGCGCCTATTGGACTGACTCATTATCCTGGTTCATTAACTTGAAATTTCCTTGCCCACAACTCCCTAGCCCATTGGGCTAATAGGCAGCCCAACCTGACAGGGCCAATACTGTTAAGGCTTGTGGGTGGGTAGCCTACGAGCCCAATAAGGCAAGCTATAGGCTAGGTTTTTTGCCCATAGGCACCTATTGAGTCGACTCATTAGCTTGGCCCATATTTATAGCAATATTTGGGGGGAGGGAGATTGAACTTAAGCCATGAGAGAAGAATGCTTTAAGACCACACACCTAACTACTAGGGTTATGCTTAGTAACAATTTTTATTTTCTATTTTTAAAAACTTGTTTTTGGGAATATAAATAAAAATTTTCTTGTATTTTTGAAATCAAAAACATGTCTGGTTAGTTGAAATTAAAAAAATAGTTTTTTGAAGAAAAAAAAATAGAAAATACTAAAATATGTTGTTACTAGGATTTGAATTCTAATGCTAACTCATTAAATGAGACAGATTCATTAAATTAAATGCATATTTTTATTGATTTTTGAAAATTAGAAATTGAAAATAATATTTTGCATGTTTTCAGTTTCCTTCACAAATTAAATTTTAAGAAGAGTTTTTGTTTTTTGTTCATTTTGAGTTGCAAACAAGTTTTTTAGTCTTAAAAATAAAAAATTATTTTTGAAAACAAAAAATAAGGGAAAAAAATAATTACCAAAGATACTCTAGAATTCTTAAATAGAATTATTCTTCTTAAATATATATTTTTCTAGTAATCTAGTAAATTTGATTTAAAAAAAAAAAAAAAAAGTAAGAGTTGATCATTTTTATTATTATTAAGAGATAGAATTTTTTTAAAATTTTTTTTAACTTTAATAAAAAATCAAATAGGTATCCTGCTAATGACATAATGGGCATTACGTGTTTTCGCTTGCAGCCAGACTAGCCTAGCCCTTTGACTGATCAATAGCCCACTAGGGCCAACCCTCTAGGTTCATGAATCAAGTAAAATTAGGCTGGCCGGCTTAACCCAATCCTTTTTTTTATTATTTTTTTATACCAAAATCTAAAAAGAAAAATAACTAGAAAAGTTGACTTCCCCTAAGGTTTTCTATTATTAAACTCACTTTCCCTCTAATCTGAAACAAGGCACTTGCGTCACTTGAAATACAAATTATTTACACTGTCCTCCCTTGAATGATTGAAAAAGGGTTATAAGAGTTAAAAAAAAAAAAAAAATTAAACAATACCAAATTTTCTATTATAGTGAATGTTGATGACAGTTAGTGATGAATAGTTATTGGTAAATAAAAAATTATATTAATGGTGAGTTTAGATGAAAACCAATAAAAAGCTGGTCATATTAACAATTTACAAAAATATTATAAAATAATTTGTAACTGTAGTATTACTTTTTTATTTATTATTATTATTATAACTAAAGACTAGTTTATCTAGAGTGATAGGTGGGTGTCATTTTTCCAAAAATAACTGTTGTCTTCAATCTTTCCGGCTCCTCTATTTATTCAATCAAAAGCACCTAGTCGGTCAAAACCAAGTCGCGTTTCTTTCATTTTCTGTTAGGGCCAATTGTTAAAAATTAAAATGTAAATCTTGTTCACGTTTGGGAAGGTCCTCCATTTTTCCTATTATTGCGCTCAAGTGTATATTATTGATTAATTTCTAACTGACTTTGTAGTTTTGATTTGAAGTTTGAACCAAATTTTCTTCGCATTCTTAATAGAGAAAAGCATATATACTTCTAGACGTAATTAGTAAGGGTCCGACAGCACTAGGTAAAGATTAATAAATATTCTATCCAGCCTAATTTGTTTGACTTTTATTTTAATTTTGGACGTATCAATATATTGCCTTGTTTTTAAAATTAAAAACTATTAATTTATTAATTAACGTTTTTATTATATCCTTATTTTATTTCTAAAATTATTTTTAATAAATTTATTTAAGGGTAGTTTTGGAAACTTATATATTTTTATATAGCAGACAAAACAATAAATAATATTTTTTTTTATAAAAAGTTTAATTTGTAAAATAAGATAAACAAATTGGAATGAGAGAGTACTTAATTATGAATTATAATATATATTTTTCAAACAATAAATATACATGTTAATGATTTATTGATTTACGTGCACAATTTTTTTTTTTTAAAGAGTTTCAACTTATAGCGTTCGCTTCTGATGATAGTTCTTTATCATCAGACTAAGATACCAATTGGTTTTTGGTGTAAGTGAGAATTGAATTATAAATCTCTTATTTAACTATCAAACACTTTATTAGTTGACCTAACTGGAACCCACATGTGCACAAATTTATTACGATTGTGTGTGTGTATGTGTGTTTTTTTTTTTTGGATATGTGTACAATTTGATTTTATTTTTTGTAAAATACATAAAATAATGTATTAAATGCATCTTAACTATTGCCCTTAGGGTATTTATTAACAAAATCCCATTAGTAATATGACAATGCATTTTTAATTTAATTGATAAATATAAATGTGGGGCCAGGAAATTGCGTAGCCTTGGCCCACTCCAAGCCAGGCCCAAACGGCCCACTCCGAGGAAGGATGACTATCCGATACCAATTTAGAGAGAAACTCTTCTTTGGATCCACGCCGAGGACCCCTTCGTCCTCGGCATACTGAGGATAATTGTAGAGGGGGGGGACAAACCCAGAGCAAGTTGTCACCTCCACACTTAATACGCTCACCTAATCCTTCTGGCCGCATTAATGGGGATGCAACCCCCGGGCAGGGTTACATCGATCAGGGTGAACCACTTGAGCACGGATACGACCTCTGATGGGACAGGCAGCCAGAGGAAAGACCAATGGATGATCAACAGAAGGAGGAAGAGAGTAATATATAAGGGATACGAGCAAAGTGTAAAAGTGGGAGAGAAAAAGAAAGAAAAGAGAGAGGCCTGGGAAACAAGCCTCCTCGGCCATTAGCCGAGGAGCATCTCTCAGTTGTAAATTGGCCTAAGTGTTCTTTCAATAAAATATAAAGTAGTTCCGGCCCGGTGAAGGCCGGCCAGTGCCTAAACCTTCGATCCACTCTCTACAAATTCATTATTTCGGGTTCGTTGGGCCTTCAACCCATATCTTTTGGGCTTGGGCTACGAAAACGGTCCCTACAATAATGTATTTTACTCAATTAATTGTATTTGTGGATTTCAATTAGCTCAACTGGTAAAGTTTCTAATGGTTGAATAATAGATCTGAGGTTCAATCCCCGCCACACCAAAAATTGATTAGTGTCTTGATTTGATAATAATGAACATAATTATCAGAAGTGGATGCTATAAGTTGAAACTCAATAAATAAAAAAAATAACTTTACTTAATTTTTTCCTTAATGTTTCATTATGATTTAAGATATAAAAAAAGGCTTTAAAAATGGACAAAGCTTTTCTACAAACTTGGTTATAGCTTTTGACTACAACTTCACTCAATATTTTTTATTGGATGTGAATTTTAATAAATCCACCAATAGATTATATTTTCTTCTTATATCTTCAATACTTGCAAAATTTCTAGAAGATTAGAGATCAATAACTTTGCCATTAATCAATCGTCTAAATTGCAAATTTTTGTAGTCTAAAATTATGGATAAAAAATATGTTTATGGGTCACATAATAAATAACATCTGATTGACACAAAATTTAACATGTGTGTTAAGAGTATAAAAGAATAGGCGAAACTATAATATTGGTCTCTCAAGTTTATCATGTATGCGCAATTGGTCCCTCAAGTTTGAAGCATGTACAATTGGTCCCTCAAGTTTTTAAAATGAGCAATATAAGTCATTTTACTAATTGTTTTTAACAGTGTTACTTATGTGGCTAACGGAACAATGACTTAGCATTTTATTTTAATGATGTAGCATATTTTTAATTAAAAAATTACAAATTAAAATTACGTAGATAGACTTATTGGTTAGAAATGTTACTTTTAATTGGCGAGCAGAAGGGAAATAAAGTGTGTTAACTAAGTTTGGCCTAAAAAAAAAAAAAATCAAAATGACTGAGGATTCATCAAATATTGCAAAGGCATTGTCCTTCAAAACTCTAAGCATTTTCCCTTTCTTAGATCCTTATATGAGGGGATATTAGCTTTAGGACAAGATTATTTCATCACTGATAAGTGTTGATTTCACAATCCCATCTCAAGACCTCTCAAATTAAACCAAAATTAAGTTCTATATGCACCATATGGTTTTCTACCATAAACATCTTTGGTCTAAGATACGAGGATGAGGATAATTCCAAGATTCGTCCAGCCAGTGGTGATCATCAGGTGAGGACAAACTCGTCCGTCCTCAATCATTAATAAAGCGTTAACAAACAATGATGAGCTTCTATACCGTTGGGGAGATAACCCACCATTAACATCCTACAGAGGCGTTATTGATACGGGAATGAAATCACCATTAAGGTAGCACCAACGACTAGAAGGAAGAAGTAAGCACCTATATATACCTACCCATGAGACCTGACCAAAGGTACAGACAATAAACCTCTAGTTCATACACATTGATATTTTAATATTTTTCATTCTAGCTTTTCTAACTTTAGCATCGGAGGCTTTGTGGTAGGCACCACACTGGTGACCCACATTTCTTCCTTTCACCCTCCATTTTTCAGGATTAGGTTGACTGAGGACGACCCCACTCTGGATGATCATTTTTGACTGATGATCCGGGCATCATCAAGCATGATGCATGAAGTATTTGACGGGATTTGCATCGGGTGCAATACCTACTATTTCAACTTTTTTTATTTATTTAAAATTTTATGGTAGAGATTGAATTTTTATTTCATTTTTTAACTTTCAATTTCAAACGTGTATTAATATTGTATTAGGTGTAATACCCTAAATATTGCATCCGATTTCAATCTGATTTCAATCCCGTGTCTCGGTGTCTCTTACTAAATTTTTTATTGAAATGATGTTTTTTTGAGCGTGCTACTAATGCTCTTCCCATCTAGTACGCCTAGCCCATAACCTCTTAAACAATGTTTATATTTTAGTACTAGCGAGGACGCTTGACCAAGTCGTAACTTTTACATTTATAAAAATGAAAAAAATGTGGTTCGATTAAAAAAATGAAAACGAAAAAATGCCTAACTTTTACAATGTTTATATTTTTAGGATTCTTAACCTCAGTATATTGTAAGCAAAAATACTATTTTAGATTTTACATTTTGAGGTTATTAGTAATTTAATCTTTACATTTTGATAGCAGTTAATTTGATAATAAATTTTCTTAATTTGATAATTGATATTCTCAATTTGATCATTTTGTTAACTTACTAATGGAAATTGAAACCGAGTTGATTGTTAGTTTAAAATAATAAAGATCAAATTAACTGTTACTAAAATATAAGGACCAAATTGACAATAATCTCAAAGTGTAGAGACCAAAATAGTATTTTTGCTTATATTTTAACCCCCCCCCCCAAAAAAAAAAAAACCATTAGCTCTTATACTTATCTAGCATGTCTACTCAAACTGATAGAAACATAAACATTAGAGCATTCACAGTAAGTAAGCTAAAAAAATATAGTTTTTAGTAACTTAAAAGACTATTTTGTCTATTTTAACCTATCACTTTATAATACACTCAACACCAAAGTTTTTATTTAACATCAACACATTAAAATAATATAAACAATATAATAAAATAATATATCCAACACAATAAATAATAATCACAGCCATCAACACATTAAAATACTATTTTTTTTAACATCACACATTAAAAAATTAATTTTTTTTAAAATTTTTAAGCTAAAATGAGCTCACTTTAGCTAATACTCATATTTTTTTACATTTCCCTTCTTTGCTATAGAACACATTTTAAGGTTATTAGTTGCTAAATTGACTTTTTAGTTAATTTAGCAACCTTATTATAGTTGCTCTCAGAGCATTATTATTGATGCTGCTAAAAAGTTATATTGCAAAATTATTCATGTGTTTACATTACTTTGTATTATTATTGAACATTGCAATGTAACTCATTCATATGTTCACACTATAGTTCATACGTAATAAAATTTTTTATTTTATTGTATTGTTTATATTAGTTTATTATGTTAAAAGTCAAAATAAAATCATTAATATTAAATATTTTGTAAAATATAAAAATAAATAAATAAATAAATTTTTTATAGAATCGTATTGCTAAATTTATGACAGCAGATGGTTTTAAAGAGTTAAATTGGGTTCAAATGATAGCACAATAAAATATTGACATTTTTATACCCCTACCACCGTTACTATCTAATGAAAATAAAAAAAATAAAAAAATTTTGACTGGTCAAGCGTCAAAGCCCGACGTGCAAGAAGGGGAAGGAGGCCGTGGTTTAAGACCAACAAAACTTCTCAGGTCAATAGACTTTGTCTTATCTCAATGGAAAAGCCATCATCGTTCATCCACTTCAAAAGCCGCCATGAAAATGACAACTATATTTACACACTTTCCCCCACCAAGAAGTCGATAACGATGTCTACCACCACCACCACCACCACCCTCCTCCTCTCCTTCCTCTTCTCCATCCTCCTCTCAAACCTTCCACCATCCTCAGCCCAACAACAACCGCGCACTCTCTCCTCCTTCAACAGCTCAATCTCCCCGTGGCTCCCAACCCAGAACCAAATCCTTCTCTCTCCCAACTCAGTCTTCGCCGCCGGTTTCAAAGCAATTCCCACTTCCCAAAACCACTACACCTTCTCAATTTGGTACCACAACCTCTCAATAAAGGAGATCGTCTGGTCAACCAATGAAAATACTCCAGTCAACGCCTCAGCCCCCCTATTCATCACCACCTCTGGCAATCTCACTCTCAATGACATCTCTGGCCACAACGTTTGGCCTTCGAGTGCCTCAGGAAATCCAAACTCCACCAATCTCAGCATAAACAAAGATGGTAATCTCATTTTCTCAACCTGGCAAAGTTTCAACTTTCCAACAGATACTATTTTGCCTACCCAGAACATAAGTGGTACACAAATCATTTCCAAGAATGGTAAGTACCGTTTCTCAAACTCCACGAGCTTGGTTTTGATTAGTTCCACCGACAGTTACTGGGCTGCAGGAAAAGCTTTCCAACAGCTCGACGAGTCCGGTAAAATGGCACAAGACAGTGGAGGTGCTTTCATTACATCAGATTTTGGTGCCACCCGGTATCGAAGATTGAAGCTTGACAACGATGGTAATCTCAAAATTTACAGTTTCGATACAGATGCTGGTCAGTGGATCATCGTTTGGAAAGCAGTCCAAGAATCCTGTACAATTTTCGGCACATGTGGGCCCAATGCTATCTGTATCAGCGATGGCTCAAATTCCAGTACCAGTTGTGTATGCCCACCTGGGTTCAAGCCAAATAGAACCGCAATAGAAGGATGTGAAATCAAAATTCCGATGAAAAATCCGGAAAATACCAAATTTCTTCAGCTTGATTACGTCAATTATACCAGCGGGCCAAGTCAGACCAAACGGATTGATGCTAATAATTTCACGATTTGTCAAGCTAGCTGCAAAAAAGAACCGAATTGTCGAGGGTTTGGATTCAAGTATGATGGAAAAGGCTATTGTGCTCTTCAGCTTGAAAAACTAGTATATGGGTACTGGTCACCAGGCACTGAGGCTGCAATGTTTTTGCGTGTGGACAATTCAGAGAAAGATGAATCAAACTTCAGCGGTATGACGCAGTTGTTGGAAACTACATGCCCTGTTAAGATAAGCCTGCCTTTTCCGCCAGAAGAATCCAACACTACAACCAGAAACATAGCGATAGTGTGTACCCTCTTCGCTGCTGAGCTGATTTCAGGGGTGATTTTCTTTTGGGGTTTTCTAAAGAGGTACATAAAGTACAGAGAAATGGCTCAGACTCTTAGCCTTGAGTTGCTTCCAGCAGGTGGACCTAAAAGATTCACGTACGGTGAGCTCAAAGCTGCCACTGGTGACTTCTCGAACTTAATTGGTAGAGGAGGATTCGGCGATGTCTATAAAGGCGAGTTGACTGATCATCGTGTTGTTGCGGTTAAGGTGTTGAAACATGTTACAGGTGGTGATGCTGAATTCTGGGCCGAGGTTACTATTATTGCAAGGATGCACCATCTCAACTTGGTGAGGCTATGGGGTTTTTGTGCTGAGAAAGGTAAAAGAATACTTGTCTATGAGTATGTCCCTAATGGATCACTTGACAAGTACATATTCAATCAGCGTAAGGTTAAATTTTCAGAGTCAGGGTGCGAGATAGAAATGAGTCCTCCTCCAACCCCAGTACTTGATTGGAATATCCGGTACAGGATTGGGCTTGGTGTGGCAAGAGCAATTGCGTATTTACATGAGGAGTGCTTGGAGTGGGTTTTACATTGTGATATTAAGCCCGAAAATATATTATTGGGGGATGATTTTTGTCCCAAGATATCGGATTTTGGGTTGGCAAAGTTGAGGAAAAAGGAGGAGAGAGTGAGCATGTCTCGGATTCGGGGAACCCGTGGATACATGGCTCCAGAATGGGTTGGAGGAGATCCGATCACTTCAAAGGCCGACGTGTACAGTTTCGGGATGGTGTTGTTGGAACTTGTGACTGGGACAAGGAATTTTGAAATGCAGGGGTCTGTGATGGAGAGTGAGGATTGGTATTTTCCGAGGTGGGCATTTGATAAGGTGTTCAAGGAGTTTAAGGTGGAGGACATTTTGGACAGTCAGATTAAGCATAGTTATGATAATCGGGCACATTTTAATTTGGTAGATCGTATGGTGAAGACAGCAATGTGGTGCCTTCAAGATCAACCGGAGACGAGGCCATCAATGGGGAAGGTTGCTAAGATGTTGGAAGGGACGGTGGAGATCACAGAACCAAATAAGCCCACCATATTCTTCCTAGAAGCCGAGTAGACGTGTAATGTAGGCAAGCGTGTAATATGCTAATATTTATTTTCCCTTCTCGTAGGCAAGCGTGTAATATGCTAATATTTATTTTCCCTTCTCCTCAGTTTTTGATGGTTCATCTAGCGGTGAAATGTAAATGTATTCCATATGAACTAGCGACAATAAAAAACGACTGAAATAGATGGAGGAGTTCCAAGAAATATATATATATATATATATATATATATTTATATAGACACACATGGATCATGGATGCCTTCCTCAAAAAAAAAAAAAGACACACATGGATGCAGCTGGGAACCAATTAGTAGGAGAAATTTAACCCTGACTACCAATAAAGCTGTGGTAATTGCTATTTGCTACCAAGAACTAAAATAATTAAATACGGTGGAATTCATTCTGCAAATTATTGTAGTGATTGGAAACTTTTTTGATTTATGTGAAATACATTTTGTATTTTTCATTTTTTGAATTTGAAGTAAATAAATTGCATTTTCATTATCATTTTAAATAAAGTTCGTGGAATCCATTGGGCTTACATTCAATGACTATTTCTATCTTCTTCGTCTTCTTCTCCTTCTTCTTCTTCCTTTTTTTTTGTTTTTTGTTTTTTGTTTTGTTTTTTTTTTTTTTTTTTTTTTCACTTATTTTATTCTTCTTCTTCATTTTCTTTGATTAAAAAGCTATAACGGGATTCTATAGACCCAACTCTTTAAACCACATTCAATCGCCCTAGGTGAACTACCACACATGGCTTGTCATGGCACCACATAAAGCCCACTCACAAAACACACCCCCAAAGCCGAAGCATTAAAATTGATGGTCTAAGCCAAACCCCAAAGCGTTTCTGATAGCCTCATTAAAAAAAACCAATGAACACGGTCGCAGTCGACTTGTGGAAAGGCCAACGAAAAATGGAAATTTGCAGTCTTGCACAAAGACCCTTCTCGGGTTTGAGAAATGTAAGAGAATAAAGAGAAAGGAAACCCAAATGTCTAACATTTAGGGTCTGTTTGGTTGGAGGAGTGAAAAAGTGAGAGGATAGAAAATGGTGAAAGAATGGAAAGTGAGAGGATAGAAAAGATTTTAATTTTCCTCATTTTTGTTTATTTGAAAGTGAAAAAGTGGAGGGATAAAAAAAATGTGTTTGTATAAATTTACTCATATACTTTTGTTAAAAAATGATACCCTATTAAAATTAAAAAAAAAAATGACAAAAAAAGCAATCACCCAAATTTATTAGGAAAAAAAATCATATCTAGAAAAAAAAAAAATCACATCTAAAGAAAAAACAAAAACAAAAAATCACAAAAGAAAGCAAAAGAGAAAAAAGGAAAAAGAAAAAAGAAGTGCAATGAAGCTTACCCAGGAAATCAAAAAAAAAAAAAAAAAAAAGCAATGGATTGGACAAGCTCACGTGCAAGTGCACATGGGTATTTTTGTCATTTACCATCAAATTCCTCCCACTTACTTTTCTCTTCATTTTGGAGAGAAAACATTTTGATGGGTCTAGAGAGAAAACACTTGGACCTCATTAATTTTTTTTCCTTCCCTTCCTTCCAACCAAACATCTACCAAGAAAGTTTTCTTTCCCAATTTCTCTTTAAAGTTTTCCATCCATCTTATTTCATCTCCAAACAAAAACACCCTTAGGGTTTGTTTGTGATTTGCTTATTTTGCTGAAACTAAAAACGTTTTGCTAAAAATACTGTAGATAGTAGATAAAAGTAAAAGTTAACTGAAATAATACAGTGAGACCCATGAATAGTACCAAAAAGTGCAATAATGCCATGAATAGTAATAAAAATAAGTTGAATAGTAAAATAAGTTAGCTTTTTAATTTAGAGTCAAACGCACACTTAATGAGTAGAGGCTAGTGGTCGATCACAAAGACAAGCCCAAAATTACTAGACAACAGAAAGATAAATAAAAAAAGCACTAGAACAATTCTTATATCTTACCTGCTTATGCATAGAGCATGAATAAAAATTTAAGAGAGAGAGAGAGAGAGAGAGAGAGAGAGAGAGAGAGAGAGAGAGAGAGAGAGAGAGAGAGAGAGAGAGAGAGAGGTGTCTATATCGTAATTTGTTTGCCTGATTAACATGACAAAATAGTGATTTAAATCTCTAAAAAGGGGTGAAAACCATGATTTTGAAAACCAAAAGCAGGAAACAATGTGAAATGATCCTATTTACCCTAATTGGATGGCAGAACAAACAATCCTAGATTTTACAAAAATAAACTTGCCATTTCTAGCATAGTTTGACCAACTCTTTTCTATTTTTAAATCCTCCTTTTAAATCTAAGTGTTCTACCCTTAAAAAGATATAAACCATGGATTATTTGCTTCAAAACCATGGATTCCTTAAGAAGTGGCGACCTCAGCAAGATGATGGTAGCAAAGGCGACGAGATCAGTAAGTTGACAGAAGTAAGGTAGACAAAATGACGAGCTCTCTCTTTAAGATCAACAAGGATGAAATAAGAGAAATGAGGGGAGGAGGTGAGATATATATAGGACGAAAAATGCATGAAAGATGAAGCGACGCCCTTGCTTAGAAATGAGGCCAATTGGCTTATGCCACGTGTTCTAGCATTTAATAATGGCTGCTCTAGGAATCATCCATAAATACCCCTTTCTTTTTTCCTAAACAAACAAATAATAATAATAATAATAATAATAAAAAAGCTACAAATCAAACTCCATAACCCATCAGCTAGAGCTGATGGAGCTATGGAGTAGGGGGCAGCTAATAAAGGTAATTCTGAATGCAAATGGGATGAGAAGCTGATGGAAGGAAGCTGAAGGGGATAAGTAAACATTTGACGGGTCTAACATGGCCTTGCTTGGCCTCCACGTATGAGTATATAAGCAAACATCTTATGCCCCACGACTAACCCCAATCAAGGGGATTCCTACATGGAAAGGATCCCGCAAGACATGCGTATTAATGAAGATCTTCCTTACAAGGAAAGACTCTCTATGCCAAGGAATGAATGTCAACTCTATGCTATTATAAAAACCCCAAAACCCTCACAAACTAAGGTACACATAATTTCCCTCAGCTTTGACACTCCAAAGCTGTGAAAGTTCTCTAACTTGACCTTCGGAGGGTATTTGGCCAGTACCACACTGGTACTCTATATAAGGTTTTTTTTTTTTTTTTTTTTTTTTTTTTTTTTTTTTGTTTCGCAGGTGTTGTCTCGAGTACGTGAGGACTGTGTGACTTACTAATGATTTCTGGTATCATCAGTTGGAACCATTTGTAGGGAAGAGCTTTCATTCGTAAGCCATACTACCGCTTCCCAGACAAAAAGTTACATGGTACTTACTCGCTCGATGGCGACCACCAACAATAATCAAGGGGACGAACCACATACCACCGCCCTCGAAAGACAGGTTCAGACTCTCGCCGCGGTCGTAGAATGTCTCACCAAGCAAAACCATGACCTAGAGGAGCAACTGGGCCAAAAGAACATAGGGCTTAACACTCAGGAGGAGGACCAAGAAGATATAAGAGCTGAGAGAAGGGAGCAAGAAGGGCTGGACGACAACAACGCCCTAAGCAGACAAGAGCGACAGGACGCAAGCTGTCCATCTATCGTGGAAACGACCTTACTACACATGGTTGCGGAGATGTAGATGATGAAGGAACGAATTGATTTCATGATGAACGCCCTCAGAGGACAGGTGTTAAGTAACCTCGATGAGTTGGTTCATCGAACCGATTCGCCATTCACTGCCTCTATCATTTTGTTCCCCTTTCCATCGAAGTTCTTTATGCTGCAGGTGGAGACCTATGATGGATCCAAGGACCCCCTAGATCACTTGGAGTCTTTCAAGACCCTGATGCACTTGCAAGGAGTGGCAGACGAGATCATGTGCACTATGCTAAAGGGCCCCGCAAGGATTTTGTTTAGTAGGTTGATACCCAACTCCATTAGTACCTTTAAGGAGTTAAGTGCCAAGTTTGCTTCACACTTTATCGGGGGATACATGTATAAGAAGTCCACTGCATGCTTGATGAACATTAAACAACGGGAGGATGAGACGCTGAGGTCTTACATAACCCACTTTAACAAAGAAGCCCTCTTGGTTGATAAAGATGATGACAAGATACTTATGGTTGCATTCATGAATGGGTTACGGAAGGCTAAGTTTCTATTTTCCCTATACAAAAATGACTCAAAGACTATGTCGAATGTACTCTATAGGGCAACCAAGTACATGAACATGGAAGATGCACTGTTGGCCTGAAAAGAGAAGCCCAAGAAGAGGGAAAGATAGGAGGAGGCATAGCAGGACAAGGGACGAAAGACAACAAGGATTGGAGACCGACGAGAGGATAGGTGCTCTAAACCTCCCATAGGGAGGTTCACAAGCTTCACCCCGCTAACTGCCCCGATTGACCAAGTCTTGATGCAAATCAGGACGAAGAAGCCCTGAAATTTCCCGGCAAGTTGAAGGGAGACCCCAATAAGAGGTCTAAAGACAAGTACTGCCACTTTCATTGAGATCACGACCATGACACATCTGACTGCTATGACTTGAAGCAACAAATAGAAGCTTTTATTGAATAAGGGAAGTTGTAGAGGTTCGTTAGTAAGGAAAGAATGGACCCACTACAAGAGTAGGTTGCCTGTTGGGAGAATGAGCGTCCCAGGTCGCTCGTAAGAGACATAAGAATGATTGTGAGAGGCATAGCAGCCACTGGCTTGTAAAAGAAGGCTCGTAAGACTTACCTCAAAATGATCCAGATTGTCTAGTTGATGGGCTTTGTACCAAAGATGGCTAGCATTGACAACCTCATCATTGAATTCTCAAAGGAAGATGCTCAACGTCTCCATCATCTCATGATGATGCATTTGTTGTTAGCATAAGGGTAAGAGACTATAACACACATCGAGTCTTGGTTGACAACAGAAACTTCGTTGACATCCTCTACTACCTGGTGTTCCAGCAAATGAGGATTGATAAAGAACCGCTGGTTCCAACCAATGCCCCACTCGTTAGGTTCGGAGAGACAAAAGTATTCCCACTCGGCACAGTCATGTTACCTATAATGGTTGGTGATTATCCTCAGCAGATCACTAAGGATGTCACGTTCTTTGTTGTCGACTGCTCATCCACATATAATGCCATTCTAGGATGACCCACCATTAACTAGTGGAAGGTCGTAACTCCAACTTACCACTTGATGATCAAATTCTCTATTGAGTACGGAGTAGGAGAAGTATGTGGAGACCAAGTGGCTGCACACGAGTGCTACATAGCAATGATGGAGATGAACAATTATCTAAAAACAATAAACATAGAAGAGCAACGGACAATGGAAAAACTTATTGATGGACTTGAAGAGATTCTTCTCGACAACTCCAGGCCAGATTGAGTAACTAGGATCAACACCTTCGCCAACTTGTTGGTTCGCTAAGCACTCATGAATTTTCTCAAAGAGAACCAGGATGTATTTTCCTAGAGCCATGAAGACATGCCCAAGATCGACCCTTTAGTCTTGGTGCATAGGTTGAATGTGTCGCTTACCTTTCCACCTATCCATCAGAAGAAGTGGGTGTTCGGTCGAGAACATGATCGAGCTATAGCAGAAGAAGTTCGCAAGTTGCAAGAGGTAGACTTCATCAGTGAAGTTTACTACGCCGACTGATTGGTGAATGTGGTGATGGTCAAGAAAGCCAATGGGAAGTGGAGGATGTGTGTGGACTTTACAAACCTAAACAAAGCATGCCCCAAGGATAGCTACCCCCTTCCGCGGGTTGATGTCCTAGTAGACTCTACGACTCAACACCAATTACTAAGTTTCATGGATGATTTTTCTGATTACAACTAGATTAAAATGGACGAAGCGGATCAGGAGAAGACTTTGTTTGTCACCAGCTAAGGCCTTTTCTGCTACAATGTGATGCCATTCGGCCTCAAAAATGCAGGCACGACATATTAGAGGCTCATGAACAAGATGTTCGCGCATCAGATTGGAAGAAATGTCCAAGTTTATGTTGATAATATGCTGGTAAAAAGTTGAAGGGAGGACGATCATTTGGATGATCTTAAGGAAACCTTCGACATCCTTCGCTCTTACAACATGAAGCTCAATCCGGGCAAGTGTGCATTCAGGGTGACGACTGGGAAGTTCCTAGGGTTTATGGTGTCTTAGAAAGGTATCGAAGTCAACCCAGACAAGATCTGGGTCATATTAGAGATGGCACCCCCAAAGAACGTGAAAGAAGTACAAAGCCTCAACAGTAAGGTAGCTACGCTGAATAGGTTCGTGTTGAGGGCAACGGATAAGTGTCTACCCTTCTTTCGTTTGACTGAAGAAATATTTTGAGTGGATGGCCGAGTGTCAATAGGCATTCAAGGATCTAAAGGCCTACCTTTCTTCCCCATCGTTGTTGAGTCCCTCCAAACTAGAGGAAGAACTGTTCCTATACTTAGCTGTATCCCCAGCTGCTGTTAGTGTGGCCTTGGTCAGAGAAGAAGACAAAGTGTAAAACCCCATGTACTACACCAGCTGGGCATTCCGTGGTGCAGAGGAGAGGTACCCATCAATGGAAAAGCTCGCTTTTACTTTGATTACAGCAGCCTGCAAGCTCAAGTCGTACTTCTAGGCCCACACAGTAGTTGTCTTGACTGATAAACCCCAACAGTGAGCAATGAGCAATCCTGAAGCTGCCGGACAAATGGCACTATGGACAATAGAGTTGAGCAAATTCGATGTACAGTATTGCCTGTGTGCTACCATTAAGGGACAGGTGGTCGTTGACTTTATTGCAGAGTTCACTAACACGGAAGGTCAGGGGGCAGAAAAGTATCCTTAGTAGAGTATTGACACGGATGGATCATCCAACAAATAGGCTGGCGAAGCAGGTATTGTACTTCGTTCTCCAGAAGGGGACGAGATTGAATGCATGGTGTGTCTCAACTTCCCTACGACCAACAATGAATCGGAGTATGAAGCTCTAATAGTAGTACTAGATCTCACGAAAGCAGTAGGGGCCATGAGTGTGGTTATTCATTGCGACTCCTAGGTCGTCACAAACCAAGTGAACAGTGATTATGAATGTAAGGGTGAGAGGATGAAGAAGTACCTGGAGCAAGTAAAGAAAAGGGTGGACGACCTATCGGCCAAGATTGTTCAAATCCCAAGAGGAGAGAACAAGCAAGCTGACTGTCTTGCTAGGGCTGCATTAGCGGAACACATGATCATCCTCGTCAAGGTACTTTCCTTTATTCAATTTTCACCATTAATAGATCCCATCGATGTGCAGGAGATAGGTTTCAAAAGTAACTAGACCACATCTTTAGCCTTCAACTTGAAAAACGACACACTGCCCGATAATATGGAGGCTGCAAGGAAGCTGAAGGTCCAAGTAGCACGATTAGTTCTGATAAAGGACATCTTGTACAAGAGAGGCTTCTCCCGCCTATTCCTAAGGTGCTTAAGCCCTGAAGGGGAGGAATATGTAATGAGAGAAGTTCATGAAGGGATCTGCGGGAACCACTTAGGATTGCGGTCATTAGTACATAAACTGATTCGAACAGGATTCTACTGGCCTACTATGCAAAAAGATGCCCAAACATATGTCAAAGCCTGCGACAAATGTCAAAGGTTCAGTAACATCATTAGACAGCCAACAGAAGAGCTCATCCCAATGGCGACCCCATGGCCTTTCGCTTAATAGGGATTAGATATCATGGGCCCATTCCCAATAGCAATGAGACAGTAGAAGTTCTTAATAGTTGGTATAGATTACTTCACAAAATAGGTAGAAATTGAAGCCTTGGCCACCATTATAGAGAAGAATGTGCGAAGCTTTTTCTAGAGGAATATTGTCTACAGATATGGGATCCCTAGAGTCTTGGTCTCGGATAACAGGAGGCAGTTTGACAACAACTCTTTTAGGGACTTTTGCTCACAGTTGGGAATCAAAAACCACTATTCTTCCCCTACCCACTCTTATGCCAATAGACAAGTTAAGGTCACAAACCGATCCTTGCTTAAAATCATCAAGACTCGACTTGAGGGGGGTAAAGGTTATATGGCCAGAAGAGTTACCAAGCGTACTATGGGCATACAGGACAACAATTAGAACACCTATAGGGAAGACATCATTTCGACTAGCATACAGAAGTGAGGTAGTTATCCCAGCTGAGTTCGGACTCACAAGCTACTGGGTGGACAACTATAATGAAAGAAGGAACGATGAGGCCATGTGTCTACAAATTAACCTAGTGGACGAAGTCAGGCAAGCAGTTGAATAAAGACTGGCACGATACTAGGACCTCATGGCCAAACACTACAGCTCTAAAGTCAAGCACAGAGACTTCAACATTGAGGACCTTGTCTTGAGGAAGGTAATGAGCGCCACTAGAGATCCCTCCTAGGGAAAGCTCAGTCCTAACTGGGAGGGACCCTACAGAATCATTTCATGGCAAAGGAAAGACACCTACCACCTGGAGATGCTAGACAGATAGAAGTTGCACCGTCCATGGAACACTGAGCATCTTAGGAAATACTACTAGTAGATGACAGCATGAAGAGTGGCACTCCTCATTTCCAGTTTATTTCTTTTAGTTAATTTTTACTTACAATACTTTCTAAGCCTAAAGGGCAGGTTTTTATCCTTTTTAAGAACAATTTTTTACTTATGCACGCATTTATCATAATAAGAGGAGTTATTTAGATATGACATGTGTATTTATTTATCTTTACGAAACTACTTTTATAACTAAGTCCACAAGTGGACGAATTCATTACAAAGTCCACGAAGTGGACGAGTTCACCCCATGAGGATGCCTTGAAATTATTAAGTCCACAAGTGGACGAGTTCATTACAAAGTCCACAAAGTGGATGAGTTTATCCCATGAAGATGCCTTGAAATTATTTAAGTCCACAAGTGGACGAGTTCATTATCAAGTCCACAAGTGGATAAGTTTATTACGAAGTCCACAAAGTGGACGAGTTGAAATTATTTAGGTCCACAAGGACGAGTTCATACCAAGGGGATGCCTTAAAATTATCAAGTCCATAAATGGGTGAATTTATCACAAAGTCCACAAGTGGATGAGATTATTATTAAGTCCACAAGTGGACAGATTTATTATTAGGTCTTCAACTAGGGCCAGTTCATTTTCATGCCTAAAGGAGGACGAGTCCACCAAAGCGGATGGGTTCATCCTAGTTATTTACCAAGTCCTTTAAGGGACAAGTACATCCTAACATGTAGGCACAAGAATGGATGGACATACGCATATCAACAAATAAAGATCAACACACATGCTAAAAAGCAATGGATATAAAATAATACCATAAATAAAGTAAAATCTTTACAAACAAGGCCCAAAACATAGAAGGGCACTTAATATTGTCTAGAAATTGGACGAAATACATAACAAATTATCATTAAATATAAAAAAGCTAAACTAAAGGGGCTTAGACGTCCTGAGGGTTTTCGTCATCTTTGGGAGGAAGATCTTGGACGTCCTGAGTAGAAGGGTTTTCAACTTCTTGAGCTTCAGTGGACGGGATCAAAGGAGTGACGAGCTATTCCACAAAAGGTTGAGTAAGAACAACACCATCATTTTTTGGATCCTGCTCTGACTAGGTGGAGTCGTCGGTCTCCTCAAAGATGGTGTCACTAGCTGGAGTTGACGGCAAGGGGTCGTCCATGGTGACCTTGGATAGATCCAAGTGTGGGTAGACGGACTTGATCTGCTTCAGGCAATCCTTAAACCCATCACCATAGTAGACGGCACAAGAGTTAATGAAAAGTTGTGAAGCCTTGAATTCTGTTGCGGCGTCAGCCTTGGCCATCTCTACCTGCCCGAGAAGAGCCGTCAACTTCTTTTCCAAGGTCGCCTTCACCTCTTACTCCTTTTCTCCCTGACGGGTCTTCTCCTTCAACTTCTCATTTAACTCTGTCACCTCTTTATTGAGAGTATGAAGGGCATACTTGTATTGACCCTATTCATTAGTCAACGTTTCATTACACTTCCTAAGAAGACTGATTACTCCCTACTTAGTGACGCACCTGTCTTGGAGTGCTTTCATGCTCATTAGTGTCTAAAAACGGAACACAACTGTCAGTTGACGAATAAACAATAAAGTAAAATTATCTAGGAGAAGAACATACCCTGGAGAGGTCAAAAAGACCTGACACTCCCAGGTCCTTCGTCTCCTTCTCGGCACAAGGATCCACGTCCATCTCCTTGATGATTGATTCAATCATTTTGACGGCATATCCTTTGTGTGTAAGAAGACGACGGGTTCTCTGGGTGACAGGGCCCGATGCCGTTATTAAGCCTTTACTAGTCCCATGGCTCAGCTTGGGAGGTGACGGCTTCTCCTCAGGGGTGATTGATGCTTCCTTAGAAGGACGGTTGTCCTTCCCATCAGTTTTCCTTTTAGGCACCCCCTTCCCTACGACCTTGGGGACTGACGAGGATGCTCCTTCCTTCCCCTTCTCCTTCTTTTCCTCCTTCTTCTTACGTGCCACAGCTGACACCCTCATCGATGCCCTCATCTTGGCTACCTCCATTTTTGTAAAGGATAAATGACGGGAGTTAGACATGAAGACGACAAAGGAACGATGGGAAGAAATAGGTAATGAAGGAAGGACTTACGCCAACAAGAGTAAGAATTCAACCTATGTGTAGCAGGCGTTAGCTTTGGACCACCACAATAGGTGTGTAGCATGTTAAGAGTGATGAGGTCCCTACACTTACGTTCCTCAAGCGGGATCTCAAGGACCCGATGTATAAAAGCCTCCTGCTTGTCAGTTATGCGCGGACGAACATTGGTTGAAAAAGAGGAATGATGACGTTAGATACTTAACAAACAAACAAAGAAAGAAGTAAAAGGAAAAAAATTGATGGCACTAAACCTGAATCTTTGACAATACCCTAAGTATTGTCGAAATCATTGTGCATTGTAACCCACTCCTCTGGACGACATACCCAATTTGTCCCCTGAATGAAGAAATATTTACCCTTCCAATTCCTATTGGAATTGGGCATATCTGACACAAGCCTAAGCTCTTTCTTTCGCATAGCAAAGTGGTATATCCATTTGTGAGAGACCACGCCCTCGGCCTGTTTTTTAGGAGTGTTGGGCCAAACCCACGTGAATTGGTGGAGTCGTGTTATTGCCTCTCAAAATGGTGGTTCGACTAGTTATATTTTCCCCTTTAGATTAAGGGTTTTACAATGGAGTCGCCACTTATTTAATTGTTGAAATAAATAAGAAAACCATAATTGAAATATTCATCATTTTATTAATTTGAAATTGAATTTACATTGAACATAGGAAATTACATGGCTTTGGTCCTAGATACAATCTAAGATAAAGTACATGACTTTGTTTCCTAGTTACAATCTAGAAATTGAAAATTACAAGGATAAGCATTTGATCTACTAACCCTTGATCTAAGTTCGGAGACTATGTTACAAGGTGGGAAGGTGTAAGGCACCCACCTTACCTGGTGAAATCGGTCTTCTAGACTATGATGGTCAACATTCATATTATATCATCCAATATGTTAATCGATTTACATGTTGAATTCAAAGTGTGTGCATGTGATAAACCCTAATTCAATTTATTAAGTATTGCATTTGGATTGAAAAATAAATTCTAGTGAATGTGTGTGGATAGTGATAACCTAGATTCAAGGAGTTGAAAACATTATTAAACAAACATGTTTTTCATATTTTTGATGTGGATTTAATATGAAAACTAGTATTTATGCATGAATATGTGATGAACAACCAAGAATATGTGAAGAACACATAGGAACATTTAAGAACATTCAAACATATTCAAGAGAATTTAAATGATTACTATTATGCTTAAACCTAAATTTTAATCATGACATCACAAAAAACAAGTTAGGGAAAGAGATTATACCTTCATGCAAGATATATACGGTGGAGGAGAAGACTCTTGGTAGAGATCCTAAAGGTGGAGGAGAAAAGAAGAACTAGGAGAGGAAGAGTGAGTCTTACTCAATACCTTGAGTCTCAGGAAGATTAAGATATGATAAGACTACTTTACTTGATTAGAACTCAAGAGAGGAGAAGAGAGGGGGTTTTTGTGTGTTCTAGAATGAAGGAGATGGAGGGTTTATATAGTAGTGGTGGAGGAAATATGAATGGAAGACCATTTAATGAGGGTTGACAAAGAATCATGAACTTAGACCTCATTTTAGTTTTGGGAAAAATCTGGTGCATTAAATGGAAAAATTGATAGGAGTGAAGAGCAAGCCAAAATTCGGTTTTCCCATAGCTCTTGTAACAGCCTATAGAGGCAACTTCAAAAAATAATGTCTGACTCGATTCTGATTGAAATTGTCTCATTCTTGTGCTCAAAATGAAGCCCTGGATGTTTAGTTTCTGAGAAAAAATTAACCTCATTCACAGATTCAAAATATTTTGAGAGATATCGATGAAATGGTGAATAGAGGTCATTTGTTAGAAAATAGTTTCAGCACAATTAACATTAATAAGTCCCAAATTAGCTCCTAATTAACATTAAATGGCTCCAATCACTCCCATTTCAGACTTAATTGGTTCCAAATTTACTCTAATTAAAATATAATTACACATATTACTCATTGAATAATTAATGTTTAACTATCTAATTAATTAGGTGTATGCAACCTCACCATAAAATGTAGTCCTAACCAATCAAATTATGACACATCATTGATCTCAAATTGATTACACTTATAACCAATTGAAATCAATTGTTCATAATCACATATAGTAGGACTAAATTTATGATAGTGAATCTCAGCCATTAAAACTTGATTTGATGATAACTTTCAATCTGGTAGTCCGATTAAGGCTTATGACGAGTCGATTTGATCGTTACAACATCAAGATCATTTTAGTGAAATGAGATTAAGGATCTAATGGCCAGAATCAAGATGCATATTTCCAAGACAAAATTACCCTTTTATCCTCCATGTGAGATTAGATACGGGTTGAAAAATGGGGTGTCAACAGAATGCCCCTCATTGGCAGAGCTTGAAAAGCGAATGTCAATATTTTAACCATGGTGAGATGCATGTAGATAAAAATGCAGACCGTCATGTAGTAGATCAAAATGTGGACCGAATCTTTGGAGAGATTGCCTACGTACCTCTTAGTGAGAGGATCAGGTCCAAATGTAGTTCTTACATGCAGCCTTTTTTTTTTTTTTTTTGGTGAAGAAAAAAATAAAAATGAGTACAAGACATGGTTACCAGTGGTTACGACAAAATGAGGATTTCAGTCGTGATCTTGAATTTTGGACATGCTTCCCAGAGGTCCGATAGATTGAAGTTTGGACGTGCTTCCCAAAGGTCCGATGAAATTGGATTTTGGACGTGCTTCCTAGAGGTCCATTGAAATTGAACTTAGACGTGCTTCTCAGAGGTCCATTGAAATTGAATTTAGACGTGCTTCCTAGAGGTTCGATGAGTTGAAGTTTGGACGTGCTTCCCAGAGGTCCATTGAAATTGAATTTGGACATGCTTCTTAGAGGTCCATTGAAATTGAATTTGGACGTGCTTCCCAGAGGTCCGATGGATTTGAATTTGGACGTGCTTCCTAGAGGTCCGATGGATTTGAGTTTGGACGTGCTTCCCAGAGGTCCATTGAAATTGAATTTGGACGTGCTTTCCAGAGGTCTGATGGAATGAAGTTTGGACGTGCTTCCTAGAGGTCCAATGGATTTGAATTTTGGACGTGCTTCCCAAAGGTCTAGTGGATTTGGATTTTGGACATGCTTCCCAGAAGTTTGATGGATTTGAAATTTGGACGTGCTTTCCAGAAGTTTGATGGATTTGAAATTTGGACTTGCTTCCCAGAGGTCCATTGAAATTGAATTTGGACGTGCTTCCCAGAGGTCCGATGGATTTGAGTTTAGATGTGCTTCTCAGAGGTCAATTGAAATTGAATTTGGACATGCTTCCTAGGGGTCCAATGGACTTGAGTTTGGAAGTGCTTCCCAGGGGTCCGATAGAATTGGATTTTGGACGTGCTTCCTAGAGGTCCGATGGATTGAATTTGAACGTGCTTCTCAAAGGTCCAATGGTTTTGAATGTTGGACATGCTTCCTAGAGGTCTGATGGATTTGAATTTGGACGTGCTTCCCAGAGGTCCATGGATTGATTTGAATTTTGGACGTGCTTCCCAGAGGTCCATGGATTTGAATTTGGACGTGCTTCCCAGAGGTCCGATAGATTGAAGTTTGGACGTGCTTACTAGAGGTCCGATAGATTTGAATTTGGACGTACTTCTCAGAGGTCCAATGGTTTTGAATTTTGGACGTGTTTCCCAAAGGTCCAAGGATTTGATGTTTGGACGTGCTACCCAGAGGTCCAAGGATTTGGAAGGAATTATTCATACTGATATGTGTGGGCCCTTTTACACTAGTACCTGCAAAATAAATACTTTCAATTAGTAATAGAGTTATTTATTGGAAAGACTTTGGCATACCTGGCAAATGCCTCTAGTTTGGGACATATTCCATGCTTTGATGAATGCTAAGGGTGGATAATTGACTTGATGTTGCACCACTAGAGAATATGGGAGAGGATCATAGTTTTATGTTTCTGAAGAAGAATTTAATGAAGATTTTCTTTTTTGTTTTTGAAAATTTGGAAATCTTAATTTTTTTTTTTGGAAATCTTGAATTTTTTGAAGGAATTGAAAATTTTTATTGATGAGATTTTTATTTTTATTTTTTGAAAATTTTGATTGATGGTTTTTTTTTTTGATGGTAACCTAAGAAGTACGAGCCCAATGCCCCTAGTCCCAAGGCTTTTTAAAAATTATCTCTTTTCTTTTCTTCTCTCTCTCTCTCTTTTTTTTTTTTTCTTGAAAGATATGGTAATCTTCTTTTTTTTTTTTTTTTTTTTTTTTTTTTGAGATTTGAAGATTTTTTCATTATCAAAAAGTGAAGAAGATGGAGTAAAAGTGATGAAGATTTATTCATGATTATTTTTTTTTTTGAAAAACTTATCCTTTGAATGAGAATAACTTTCGCTACAAGTTGATGTGGATTACTGGATAAGTCCTTACTTAATTCTTGCAAAAAAAAATAATTTCAATTAGCAATGGATTTATTCATTGAAATGAATTGGAAGTACTTAGCCAATGCCCCTAGTTTGAGGCATATTCCATGCTTAGATTGAAGCTGAGTTCATTTGATGTTGCGACCATTAGGGAACATGAAAGAAGATCACGATTCGCCATCCTTGGTTCCTGCAAAAAGGCTTTGTTTCTCTAGCTTGTTAGAACTAATTATTGTGAAAACTTGCACACAATATAAATAGGCCAATGCTCTAAGTTTAAACATACTGAATGCAAACAAATGGGCTTAACCTACCATGCGCCCAAACAATTTTGTCACATTGTTTTGACTTTGTTTTCCAAGGTTGTTTGGGTGAATGAGACTGGGCCTCTGAAAGGCTGCCTACGTATCTCTCTCATAGAGGATTAGGTTAAGACGTAGTTCAAGAGAACTAGATTTTGAGAAAGAATGATTTTTTTTTTTTTTTGAATAAGATGCGATCCTTTGAACAACCATTTTAGCAAATCAAAGTGTTTAAAAGTCAAACAAATCTCTTTGATTAGGAATGATTAAGATCATTAAACTCATGTAATCAAATTTGCTTCTTCCTTTTGAACATCGTCAGATTAAGTCTCTAAAGGCAATCAAGAAATGAAATGTGATAATATTTAGAAATCGCATTGTTGGGTGCAAACAAGGAGAGTGCTCCAGGTTTGGAAGTTCTTTTGAGTCATTTTGAGGATTTGAGAAATTGAGAAATTTTGTCTTCGGACATATCATCCTGTGGGGTTTGACAATTTTAAGCATTTTTCCTTTTTTAATTCAAGAGAAAACTATTATTAGAGTTTAAGATGCGCCTACAATTAGCAAGACTTCAAGGAGGTCTTATTCATGGGTTGTAATGTAGGCCAGGTTTTAGATTATGAAATGAAGGATATAAAAAGGCTCAAAATTCCCTATGATGTTTCCTCAAGTATGCATTACTCAAAATTCAAGTATTAGAGAAGTTTTCCCATTTCTTCTTTGTCATCTTCTCACTAGTCTTCATTGGTCACTTGTATCAACCTTTGTTTTTATGCTCATTCATCTTGAATCACACTTCTAGACTTTCATATTGTAAAATTATTCTCTTTTTAGGTTGCATCTTCAAGTTTCCAACTTGATAAGATTTTCCAATTTTTTCTTTTCTTCTTCTTCTTTTCCTTAGCCCTAACTTTTGCCTAGACCGTCCTTTTGGGTTTTCAGTCTAGCGAGTTTTTTTTTTTTTTTTTTTTTTTTTTTGGCTTTAGTTTTTGCCTAGATTGCCCTTTTGGGTTTTTAGGCCTCGCGGGCCTTTTTTGGTTTGTTTGTTTGCCTTTCATCTCTTGATTGAATGAAATTTTTTGGAGATCTTTTGTCTTCCTCGTTTTCCTCAGCTTAAGTCATTTTGATACACTCTTTAGACTTCTTTCTTGCCTCGATGTGCTTGCACATTTCTATGCTTGATGAATCTTTTCCTTCATTGATGAACTTTGTTTTAGATGAATCTTGTATTCCTCTTGGCATGATGAATTTTAGGTTCTTTAAACTTGATGCACATTTTGCTTTCTCTCACATTGATGGAATTTCATTTCTCCTTCCTTGATTGAGTGAAAACTTATTTTTCTTTGATGATCTCTTATCTTTAGCTTAATGAATTCTCTACTTGTCTTTCATGTCCTCTAGGAGAGCTTTATTAATTAGCTTCAAAGCTCAAGCTCAACTCCTCCTTAACATGAGATTTAAGCATGCATACTTTGAATTTTCCCACCATAGGTTTAGATTTTGTGGGTTCATAAGAAAAAGAGGCTAAGTGTTTAAAGGCTCAAATGGGCTAGCAATGAATAATGATCATTCTAGGTATTAAGGTATAATCTTGTTTTACCAAAGACAGCCTCCTATCCCAAGCAATGCTTGCTTGTAGGCACAATGACTTGAGCTCTTTTAATAAATTCCTCTTCAAAAAAAAAGTATGAATGCTCTATTGGAGACATAAAAGTTTTCAGAAATTTGGAATGAATGCATGAGCCTTTTGAATTTTCTGATGGGTAGATTTTCTTTGATTGCCTTGTAAGACCATTTCTTTTATTCAAAGTAATTTAGCAAAAGTATTTACACGAAACAAATGAAATCAATCCTTTCTCAGTACAAGTTGATTGGTCAAGCCTTCAAACATCTTAATTTAGAAAAATTTTTGTCCAAGGGATCCTCATGTACCATTTTGAAAAGAATACTGAACGGTTTTAGACCCCTTAAAAACAACCAGATTGCGTAGTCTAGATTAATTAGCCAAGTTGTTACTTAGTCAAATTAAACAATTCTAGGTTAAAACAATCAAACAATCATATCAAGATATAAAGCAGCGGAAAATAAATGAACACAAGATATGATGACCCAGGAAACTACACGGTAAAAACCTGGGGAGGATTTGACCTAGCTATCCTCAAGGTAAACCTGAATCCACTATGTGAAAGAATTGAAGTTCATACAGAAGGACTACAAGCTCCCCGCTTGACTTCCTAATGCTACCCACCAGTAGAACTTACTGATACGACCACGTGCAAGCTCCGAATCCACGGACTCCTTTTTTCTTGGATTCTTCAATCAGCTACAAGCACCCCTGCTTGATTATCTTTAAGCTTCAATGGTAGCAACCAAGTTGATCATCAAGATGTAGATAATATCTTCAACTTGAAAACCCTAAGCTTTGTGTAAAGGAAAGCTCCTCAAAGATCTCACAAGAGATTTACACAAAATAGCAATGTATAAGCAACAATACAATTAGAGCAACCCCCAAAAACGTGGCTAGGGTTTAGTTTATATACTTAGGGTAAAAACATAAAACCCTAAACGTTTAATGAAGTAGGGCTGAGTTAGAAATTCTGCAAAAAAAATCAACCTGTGCGATTTTCGATCGATTGAGTCTATTCTTCGATCGATCGAGCCAGGCCGAAAGTCCCAAGTACTTCTGCAGCCACTCGATTCCAACTTTACAATAATAAACCAACTTTGAGCAAGCCTAGACAAGACTAAATACATTGTTTTGATCATGGTTTGCCAACATTACAAATTAGAGTTCTAAATACATAAAATCCTAAGACCTTAGAACCTAACAAATACTTTAAAGAATCTTGAAATCTTTGAAAGAAAAAAATGGGTCTTTTTGAAAAAATTACTAGGAAGTCCAATGCCCCTAGTTCAAAGAAATTTTTTTTTTTTTTTTAATTTTTTTAAAAATGACTTCAAGGCTCAATGCCCTTAGTCTGAAGACTTTTTCCTTTTTTTGGGAAAGAATTGGAAATCTTGGAATTTTTTTGAATTTTTTTTTTTGTTTTTTTTTTAATATATATACATGAACAAAGCTCATTAAATGCTACATGAAAATTTTGAATTCAAAGAAACATAGAAACATGGAATAAGCAAACAAATTTTAAGTTTAACCATAATGTTGCAAACCAAATATGAAGCGAGGCAAAGTTGGGCCACTTGCTTCTTCTTGGTCCATCTAGGATGCTTGAGACTTAGTATGCTTGAACCTTCATTATGATAAAATGGCTTGGGCTTGCACTTGGAAGGCTTGAACCTTGATTATGATCTTTTGGTATTTGCTTGAAATGGCTTGGGCTTACACTTGGAAGGCATGCATCTTGTGAACTTTTGGCCTTTGATGTTGACCATGTCTATACACCTTCGATGGGCTCAAGTGTTGGGCTTAGACTTATTAAAGAAACAATTTTGGGCTTCCATGCCAAGTAGGGTTCAATCATAGGCTTTCGGGCTTCAGTTAATTCACAACATACAAGGTTTAAACAATCATGATAGGCTCGAGCGTTGGACTTGAGTCATCATGATTCAAACAATGGCCAAACAAATGCGTAATGAAATGCAATTTACATGGACCGACCTAAAGGTAGGTTCTATGGGTCATTACAACATGGGTAGAAGGTAGGTTAAAAGTCCCCACAAGCTAAGACGTTGTACCTCTCAACTTATGACACCAGGAGTGCCGCGTTGGTCTGAACGGTACAGTTTGTTCTTATGAACCACCATGACATGACCATGATGATTCTTGTCGCGGTGGGTGGTAGGTTCATCGCTGGCTATGTGAGTCTCAGGAAGACCACAATCCACGGCTAGTACTACCAGGCTTTTGGGTTAGCACACAAATAAAATAAATTTTATTCAAGCAAATGATGCATGACATGCAAAATAATGACATATTAGACATGTTATATACAAAAAGCAATAAACACACAATGACATGGTTGGCCACCATACCCTAATTGAAGCTTAGCCCTCAATATCCCCAGTGGAGTCGTCACTGTGAGAGACTGCGCCCTCGGCCCATTTTATAGGAATGTTAGGCCAAACCCACGTGAATTGATGGAGTCGTGTTATTGCCTTTCAAAATAGAGGTTCGACTGATTATATTTTACCCTTTAGATTAAGGGTTTTACAATGGAGTCTCCACTTATTTAATTATTGGGATAAATAAGAAAACCAAAATTGAAAAATTCATCATTTTATTAACTTGAAATTGAATTTACATTGAACATAGGAAATTACATGGCTTTGGTCCTAGATACAATCTAAGATAAAGTACATGGCTTTGTTTTCTAGTTACAATCTAGAAATTGAAAATTACAATGATAATCATTTGATCTACTAACCCTTGATCTAAGTTCGGAGGCTATGTTACAAGGTAGGAAGGTGTCAGGCACCCACCTTGCTCGGTGAAACTAGTCTTCTAGACTATGATGGTCAACATTCATATCATATCATCCAATATGTCAATCAATTTACATGTTGAATTCAAAGTATGTGTATGTGATAAACCCTAATTCAATTTATTAAGTATTGTATTTGGATTGAAAAATAAATTCTAGTGAGTGTGTGTGGATGGTGATAACCTAGATTCAAGGAGTTGAAAAGATTATTGGGATTTTTTAGAAAATAACTACAAAACCCAAACAATATTATTAGTTAGGCAACGTTTCAAACATATTGCATTTCTAACAATTCGACTTCAGAGGAGTCGATTTTACTGTTCATATCGCCCATTTTTTGCGCCACGTAGATAAAGAAATCGAGTCCTTTGGACTCATTTCTTATACACAGAAAACGACTTCGCTGGAGTCGTTTTCTATACAAATAAATCGACTTCACTGAAGTCGATTTCTTTGTAGAGAAAACGACTCCAGCGAAGTCGATTTATATAGAAACCGAAATCCCAGGTGACCCAGTACAACTACAAACTGCAAATAGCCTCAATCGCCCTCAGGCGACCAATTCAATTCCAAAAAAAACGAAACCCAAACAGATTTGTGAGGTACGAAACCCAAACACCTTTCCTCCACGAATGACAAATCTGATCTGATCTGATCTCGAAATGGAGTCGTTGTCGTCGATGTTTGTGGAACTGGAAGACTTCGGTCAGACTCGGCGGATCCGTGAGGTACGACGGTGCTAAAGGAGCTCATTCAGAATGCCGACGATGCAGGCGCCACCACCATCCGACTCTGCCTGGACCGCTGTGTCCACCCGCCTATGCCCAGATCCCAGTAGCTGTAAGTAATGAAGAGGCTCATTTGAAATAATACACAAAAAAGCTTGATTCAGTGTTTGAATATCTATACAAAGAAATTGACTTCGTTGAAGTTGTTTTCTATACAAAGAAATCGACTTCAGTGAAGTCGATTTCTTTGTATAGAAAACGACTCCAGAGAAGTTGGTTTTTGTGTATAAGAAATGAGTCCAAAGGACTCGATTTCTTTATCTACGTGGCGCAAAAAATAGGTTATATGAACAGTAAAATCTACTCCTCTGAAGTCGAATTGTTAGAAATGCAATATGTTTGAAATGTTGCCTAACTAATAATATTGTTTGGGTTTTGTAGTTATTTTCTAAAAAATCCCAAGATTATTAAACAAACATGTTTTTCATATTTTTTATGTGGATTTAAGATCAAAACTAGTGTTTATGCATGAACATATGATGAACAACCAAGAACATGTGAAGAACACATAGGAACATTTAAGAACATTCAAACATATTCAAGAGAATTTAAATGATTACTATTGTGCCTTTAACCTAAATTTTAATCATGGCATCACAAAAAACAAGTTAGGGAAAGGGATTATACCTTCATGTAAGATCCATATGGTGGAGGAGAAGACTCTTGGTAAAGGTCCTAAAGGTGGAGGAGAAAAGAAGAATTAGGAGAGGAAGAATGAGTCTCACTCAATACCTTGAGTCTCAGGAAGATCAAGATATGATAAGACTACTTTACTTCACTAGAACTCAAGAAAGGAGAAGAGAGAGGGTTTTTGTGTGTTCTAGAATGAAAGAGATCGAGGGTTTATATAGTAGTGGTGGAGGAAATATGAATGAAAGACCATTTAATGAGGGTTGACAAAGAATCATGAACCTAGACCTCATTTTAGCCTTGTAAAAAATCTGGTGCATTAAATAGAAAGATTGGTAGGAGTGAGGAGCAAGCCAAAATTCGGTTTTTTCGTAGCTCTTGTAACAACCTGTGGAGGCAACTTTGAAAAATCATATCTGACTCGATTCTAATAGGAATTGTCTCATTATTGTGCTCAAATTGAAGCCCTGGATGTCTAGTTTCTGGGAAAAAATTAACCTCGTTCACAGATTCAAAATATTATGAGAGATATCGATGAAATGATGAGCAGAGGTCATTTGTTAGAAAATGGTTTCAGTACAATTAACATTAATAGGTCTAAAATTAGCTCCCAATTAACATTAAATGGCTCCAATTACTCCAATTTCAAACTTAATTAGTTCCAAATTTACTCTAATTAAAAGATAATTACACAAATTACTCATTGAATAATTAATGTTTAACTATCTAGTTAATTAGGTGTATGCAACTTCACCATAAAATGTAGTCCTAACCAATCAAATTATGACATATCATTGATCTCAAATTGATTACACTTATAACCAATTGAAATCAATTGTTCATAATCACATATAGTAGGACTAAATTTATGATAGTGCATCTCAGCCATTAAAACTTGATTTGATGATAACTTTCAATCTGGTGGTCCAATTAAGGCTTATGACCAGTCGATTTGATCGTTACAACATCAAGATCATTTTAATGAAATGAGATTAAGAATCTAATGGCCAGAATCAAGATGCATATTTCCAAGGCAAAATTACCCTTTTACCTTCTATGTGAGGTTAAATACAGGTTGCAAAATAGGGTGTCAACACCCTTGGGACAAGACGACGTGCTAGGGTCTATAGCACCAAAAAAACTCATCCAGCAAAAGCTGACGGTTCCCACCACTTAGACGACCCCATAGGATCTCAGCCCCATTGAATATCTTCCAAGCATTGGGACCAACTTGGCTGACGACTAATCCAAGAAAATTGGCCAACTAACAGTGCAATGTCGTTAGTGGCAACATCAGTCCTACCGCGAACATAACATCATACATGTCGACGTCTGTGGTCTTCCTCGAGTAGCACTTCTTAAACTTCCTAAGGAGACGGATTGGGATATGGTCAAGAATTTGAAAATGATCCCTTAAATTCTTGAAGATGTTAGCCGTCATTGTTGGCTTAAAGTCATTGACAGTCCACATTTTAGGGAGAATAAATGGATGAGTGTGGCCATCTCTGAGGCTTCCTGAACTTCCTCCTTCAGAGGTTCTCCCGTCTTATCCTCGTCATCCTTTCCCTCCTCTCCTCCCTCATGACCTTTGTCCTCACCCTCATCTACCTTTTCTTCCTCACCTTTCTCTCCATCACAACTTTCCATTTCCTCGTCAAGTGAATGGGTGGACGTTTCCTTCTCTAATGACCAGGAAAAGCCCTCCATGGGCTCATGACCTAATTGGAAGATTTCGTCGTAGCCCGCTCCCTCACGGACTGACGACTTCTCACTCGTCGCTTCTTTAGACATCTATTCGCCTACAAGCGACGGAGGTATTCTAAGAACCTAAGTTGACGGCCTCTCTAAAGAATTAACGGCCAACTAGAAAAATGAAAATAGAAGATAGAATGAAATAAAAGAAAAGAGAAGGACTTACGTCATTAGTAGACGGTTCCTTGAGAAGTGACGTCATTAGTAAGATGATGGCAGCAAAGGCGATGAGATTAGTAAGTTGACGGAAGCAAGGTAGACAAAATGACGAGCTCTCTCTCTTAAGATCATCAGGGATGAAATAAGAGAAATGAGGGGAGGAGGTGAGATATATATAGGACGAAAAATGCACAGTAGACGAAGTGTTGCTTAGAAACGAGGCCAACTGGCTTATGCCACATGTTCTAGCATTTAATAATGGTTACTCGAGGAATCATCCATAAATACCCCTTTCTTTTTTCCTGAATAAACAAAAAATAATAATAAAAAAAAAAAGCTACAAATCAAACTCCATAACCCATTAGTTAAAGCTGATGGAGCTATTGAGTAGGGGGTAGCTAATAAGGGTAATTCTAAAAGTTTGTTCACATAAGGCAAAGCTAACGATCTTAATGAACCCGTCAACCTTGCTTGTTCATTCGTCAACATAAACAACGATATCATAAAGTCAATGGTTCCACCTCAAGGCCGACGGTTGCGTCTCGAATGAGACAACCAGAATGCAAACGAGATTAGAAGCTGACGAAAGGAAGCTGAAGGGGATAAGTAAACCTTTGACGGGTCTGACATGGCCTTACTTGGCCTCCACGCATGAGTATATAAGGAAACATCTTGTGCCCCACAACTAACCTCAGTCAAGGGGATTCCTATAAGGAAAGGATCCCGCAAGACATGCATATTAATGAAGATCTTTCCTTCAAGGAAAGACCTTCTATGCCAAGAAATGAATGTCAACCCTATGCTATTATAAAAACCCCAAAACCTTCACAAATCAAGGTACGCATAATTTCCTCTAGTTTTGGCACTCTAGAGTTGTGAAAGTTCTCTAACTTGACCTTCGGAGGATATTTGGCTGGTACCACACTGGTACTCTCTTCAAGGTCTTCTTTGTTTTTGTTTCGCGGGTGTTGTCTCGAGTACGTGAGGACTGTGTGACTTATTGATGATTTCTGGCATCATCATTGGGTTTCCAAAACACCCTTTTCCAAACAAATCTGTTTCCCCACCTTGTTTTGACTTCTTTTCCAAATGTTTTTTAATCTCCTTATTTTGGATATTTATGATTCATGTTTTGTGTTCTTGTTTAGTTTTGGATCTTTAACATGTTTAGGGTTTATTTTTGATTTGTTTAGTCTTAATCCTTTGTGTGACATTCTGTTCTAAGGATCAAGTTAATGGATATGTCTGAACATGCTTTGATTTATGTTTTGTTGTTCTTGGTTTAATATCAGATTTGATGCATGCTTAGAAATATGGTTTTTTTTGTTTTAAATTTTTTAATTTTTATTTTGATTTATCGTGTCTCACCTTGTTTTAATTGAGGAGTTGAATTGATATATGAACATGTGATAACCTGTTTAAGCAAGTGAACACTTTTGGATTTGTGTTTTTAAGTGAACATGTGCACGTATGCTTGGAGGTGCGTACACATCATTTGCTATGCACACGCATGTTGACCTAGAAAATTGCTTAATCGTTGTTTTAATTGCATGATTGATTTGTTGTGATATTTTCCATATTTATTTATTCTATTTGACTATGATTAGGTTAGAATGTTCTAATTAATTGCTTGCCATGATTTTCTCCTTGACTTTTCCATAATATATTTGATATGTTTTGTTTCCTTAAATATTTGATTTCCTTTAATTGATTTGACTTGTGTTATTTGAATTTGTAGACACCATATCTTGTACTCCTTATGATTTGGACCTTCGTTCCCCAATGATGCTAAATTCTAAGACCCCTAGATTGGTTTAGGGCCCAATCAGAAGTTAAATTGACTTGAGAAGAGTTAAAATAAAAAAATATAACTTTTGATGAGAACATAAATCAATTTTTGAAAAATAAGGCCAAAGGAAACTCTTGCTATGCATACGCATGAATCATCTTGCGTTTGCGGCTTTCTACATGCATATGCATGCTTGATTTTGCGCACACATAAAGATTTCCAAAAACCTAAACAAGGCAAGTTTTACGCATTTATGTTGAGATTTGGAATGAATCCCACATCATTTGAGGATCGTTCCAAACTCCTTTTTTCACACTATAAAAAGCCTTACATGGTATATTTTCAAAAAATACAGAAATCCCATTAGAAAACACTAAGATTCTTTAGAAATAGTGAATCAAAAGGGAGTTTTTCACAAAATACCCTCAAGTCAATTTTCTTTTGATTAGGGCATTTTCTAGCCTTGGTCCTTTGAGTTCAATCTTTAGTAATCACTCTTTACTAATCACTCTTTTATTTAATTGTAAATAGATTTGAATGAGGGGAATGGTCAAAAATCAAGCTTGAAGGGCTTTTCTTTGAGGTATCTAGTCTAAACTTGCTCTTTTTCTTTCTTTAATTTTTTGTTTTTAATTCTTTCTGTTTGTCTTGTTTTCTTGTTTTTTATATGATTTAACATGTTTATCTAGCTTAGGTTTATAAGCTTATATGTTTAAAATGCATGTTAGGTTGCTAGAATTTCTGTTTTAAGGTTTTGCCATGTTTTCTGTGTTTTTAAGGCTTCTAGGCAAGAACCTGCATATGCATAATTTTGCCTACGTATGCAGGGTTGTTCTTGCGTGTGCAAGCCGTTGCCCAAAAACCCTAATTCTCGTTTTTCAATTTTTTCTTTGCTTCTATTTTCACATGTTTGTTTGTTTAGCTTTCTTTTTCATGTTGTCATGCTCTTAATGTTTATGGTTCGTATGTTTAATTGCTTGGTTTGTCTCACATGTTAGACTTAGGGTTTGTTTGGTGTTTTTGTTGCTTTGATGATATGATCATTCATTCACATGCTCATGCATGATACTATAGGTGCTGAATTGTTGAAAGGTAAGTAAAGGTAAGTCATGCATTGAGAATGTTCATGAATTTATGATATGGTCTTGCTTTGATGATAGAGATGAATATGTTTGTTTGATATATGATTTCATGTCTAATTGTTTGGAATACATGTGATGATATATGTTTGCTCACCATGCCTACTTTGCTGCCTTGAATAAGATATGATACCATGCTAGATGAATGATTGGGATGATGTGATGAGATGCAAGGGTATGCTATGATATGATGAAGCATGTTTAGATGTATGACACTAGGGTCTTTGATGAGATATTGTGCCATGATTAGATGTATGGTAGACTTTGTTTGTGAGCATGATAGATGTATGATTAGGGATGTTTGATGCCATGGAGATTGCTAGATGTATGTTCATGTGTGTGTAAGTTAGATACAAGTATTGAGTGTGCCTTTTATTGGGTTAAGATTTAAGACATAAGACACAATGATGGGAAGCCAACCTTTGGGTTGAGCGGTTTTGGGTGCCTAACACCTTCCCAAGACCATACCTTAACTCCAAACTCATATATCTAGTAGTAAGATCAAAAGGTCATTCCTCGAAAGGACGCTATATATACGGTTCCTAGACCATTGCAAAAACTAGGTGGCGACTCCATTTCGACCTTCCCTTGCATCCATAGAATTCCTTTCCTTTTATACCATGAATGTGATGAGACGTTATGTTATATGTTAGATGCATGTTAGGACAAGTTTAAGTATGTATGTGCTGTACATAATAATGTAATAGAGGACTCTTTAATGAGATTAGGATTTGGAACACAATAAGTGTAGGTCAACCTACTAGTCGAGTGGGGTGAGGTGTCTAACACTTTCCCATCTTCATACCTAAACTGCGGACACGTGCTCTGGTAAGATCAGTCCTTCCACAAGGATGCTATGTATATGGTTCATAAACCTAATCTAAGTGGTGACTCCATTTTCACCCTTTGCCCTATCCACCCTAGGCTGAGGCGTACTTCATACGAGGAAACCACTCGTCCCTGACACTTACACCCACAAATTTTAGTCTAGTTTTTTTAGTAAAGAGTGAAGCTATTGACCTTCACGTTGTTAAACAAGTGGTAAGTTTTGTTGGGTTATAGATTGATCGTAGTTAATTAATTTAATTAACTAAGTTGATTAATTAGGTCAAATTAAATGCAATATCGTAGATGCACGAACAAATCACCAAATAATTTAGAATGTATTGGAAAGTAAATTGACACGGTGATTTGTTGACTAATAGGGAAAACCCCTTACAAGGCAAAAACTACACTGGGTGATTTTCAGGCTACCACTCCTAATAATCACAAATCAAAATCAAGAGATTACAAGTACAAGAAATTTTATCCTAAACCTGGCCCATCCCAAAGTAACTACCAACAGTAGAATCCTTACGCCAATCTATGTGAACAAGCATCCACGATTGAGTGGGCTCCTTTATGGGAAGTATGTCTTGGCCTAAGGTGGACTAGGCTAAGGGTGTAAATGAAGTCGCCACCTAGATTAGATCTAGTAACCATATTTGTAGTGCCCTTGTGGAAGGACTAATCTTTACCAAAGCATGTGTCCGGAGTTTAGATCTGGGGATGAGAAGGTTTTAGGCACCTAAGCTCACACGACCTGTAAGTCAGCCTCCATTCTTTATGTTCCAAATCCTAGTCCCATCAAAGAATCTTCTAACATGCTATTCTAAACTCACACATACTCTAATCATGCATATAAAGCAATCAACATGACATATCATCCCCAAACCCTAGCATTCATCTATCATGTTATTTAAACATGTTATCCAACTGCAACAAGTATATCATAAGGTAGCATCATTGATAACACAGTAGCATGTGTCATAGCATTCAATCAAGAATATTCAACATCCAAGCAAAACATTAAAGCATTCAAACATAGATATCATTCATGTCATGCCCAACACTCAAAGGAAGATGCATGTTCATATTCATGTACATGACTTACCTTACTAACCTTACTACATCACAACACATATGCATTAGTGCATGTACATGTGATTATTCGTCTTCATGTTGTTCTTTGAAGACATAAAACTTATTAATCTAATAATCAAACAAGGCTAAACATGTTATCCAACTAACTTAAGAATCTAAGCATGTGAAACTAAACTAAACAGAAACAAAACATGTGCAAGAAAGCTGAACGGAATAGACAGAAACTTAAAAGAAACTAAATCTGGGTTTTTGGGCACGAGCATGGGTGGTCATGCATAGGGTATATGTGCGCATTTGATGTGCATTCGTATACATGCTATGAGTATGCGTATGCATGCATGGAGCATGTGCATGCATACACACCCAGAAACATAAACTTAGAAAACACATAACAGGTAATCAAAACAAGAAATCTAGCAACCTAACATGCTTATAATACAAGGAATAAACAACCTAAGCTAAAGACAGAGATGTTAAAAAAATAAAAAGAAGAAGAAAACAAACAAACAAGCAAGAAAATGAAGAGACAAATTTTGAACCTTTACCTCAACACTCGAAATCCTTAGAGCTTTGATTTAACTGTTCCCCTTAGTAAGCTTAAAACTTGAAGGTCAAGACCAAAATAGGTCCTAACCTTAACTTGGGGATGTTTTAGTATAAAAACTCCCTCTTAGATTCACTATTTCTAGTGAATTTGACATCTATCGGTAAAACAGAAATTGAGGCCATTTTATAGTGATCATAGAGGGGTGTAGGGTGGCTTCCAGCCGATGTGGAATTCACTCTAAACGATTTTATGTCCAAAAACTTTCCTTATGGGTATTCTAAAAAAATACATGCGTGCGCATACTCAGGGCAAGTGTACGAATGCTTCGTGTATGCTTACACATACTTAAAGGCATGTGTGTGCATGCTCCATGTACATGTACGCATACTTTAAGGCATGTGTAGACACTCACTTTTACACCCATAGTTTAATCTTGTAAGTTGACTGAAATGACCATTCTAAATACCTAAAAATCATAATTGCATTTTATGCATTAAATCATTCATCATATGTCATAAACATGATCTTAAGACTCTAGCAATTGTGATGATATGCCTGATTTCCAAATCGGACTGTCAGATTGAAAAATATCACAAGATCAAGTTTTCACAATCTGCATGCATTTTATATGAGTGAAGCTAGTCACGTGTGATTAATTGAAATAAATTCTAATTGGTCAAGAATTAAAATTAATTAATTAATTTTTGTGATTGGCTATTGGATTTGATAAAAAAAAATAAGTTTGGTTGCATAGGAATTGTAGGGTCAGGTTTGGCGGCCCAAGCCCAAGGAGGGATGGATTTGGAGCCCACTGAACCCAAAACAATGAATTTTGTAGAGTGTGGGTGAAAGAGCAAGGCGAACAGCAAAAATAACAGTATGCAACAGCCACACTAGTGAAGGAATTCTAATTAATAACTGTTCGGATGGGTATAAGAACAACGTCCGAAGAGGTGACTTCCCTTGGAGGGTTACAATTCTTGCTGCTATAGTAAGTAATACACTTTTTTCTCTGTGAACCCCCCTCTCCATTAGGGGATTTTCCCACTTATATAGTACCTCCTCACTCTATCTTGATCGTCCACTTGTTCATCACCCAGACATCCACTCGAGTGCTTGTCCCATCAAGGGTGTTCCCCAGACTTATGTAAGTGGCGATAGCAGGTTGATACTGTTCAGGGGTCTCTTCCACATTAATGCGGCCAGGGAGGTAGGTGTGGTGTAATTAATGCGGTGGTTGAGGTCTGTCTTTTAGATGCTTCTCCGATCCAGTTATGTTCCCCCGCGTCCGAGGCCCATTCTGTCACTACACCTGCCGAGAGAATCGCTCGGGCTGCAAAAGGTTGAACGTCAGATCCGAGGGTATTGGACTCCTCGGATCGTCGAACCCATCCTCGGATCGTGGACACCCTTCACCAGATGTTATCCGAGCCTTTGACCAGGCCTTTTCAGCTCTTCGGGAAACGGTGGGCCGTAGGTAGGGCCTTGGGCCCAATGCCTTTGGCTGGGTTTTCTCCCCTCACAATAGCCCCTCAAAATTGTATTTTTTTCCTCATATCCGAAGGGAAAAAATATGATTTTGACCTGCCACGGAACAAGAAGCTTGGGTGCATGCCAATTCGAGCTGGCACGTGTGTGGGGGCCTTGGGATAGATGCTTCATTAATGCCATTGCGGTTTCCACACTCCCAAGCCGCAGCATTAATTGCACCAGGTGGCGCCCTGTCTTTCGTATCCAACGGTGAGCGATTGATCAGACGGTGGTGGTCTTTTTCTTGGAATTTGGGCGGGAATGCCCTGACCTTTCGCTTGACCCGGTATAAAGCCTCAGAGGAAGTTATTTCCTCCCCACTTTTGCAAATCTTCAGACGCTCCAGCAAGAACAGACGCACTGCCCCGCACAAATCCTTCAGTCACTGCTTTCAAGCTTCCCCAGAATCATCACGAACCTTCCTGTGAGCCTGAAACCCTTCCAGAGATTTGTTCCCGGTGAGTCATCGCACAACTCCTTTAATTCTCTCTTCGGCCCACCGTCTCCTTTAAGCACTATGGGAAAGCTTGAGTACATGGTGGACAGCCCTGAACGACTTGAGGAGTTTAGGGCCACATATCGCATACCCCCTAACGTGGGTGTGAAATATTGCCCCCCAGAAAAGATACTAACAGAACGCAAAACGGGGGAGGTGGTGATCCCCCTCATCGCCTTCAAAGAAGGAGGAATGACAATCCCCATGGGTCCCATCACCACTAACTACCTCCGGAACCACAGGCTTACTCCCTGGCAGTGCGCGCCCAACATGTTTAGGATCCTAGGAGCGATTGAGGACCTTGAGCGCCATCTGGGGTTGGGCCTCACCTGGCTAGACGTAGTACATATGTACGAATGCCACAGCCAGCAAGACGCCGGGTACTACTTAAAATCCCGGTCGGATGTTGTCAGGCTCATCTCCTGTCTTCCCAAGTCCAACAAAGGGATGAAGGACGACTACGTGATCATTTCGGGCGCCTGGCATGACGGCAATGGTTGCCCGACCAGGCTTGGGGAGCCAGGTGGGACGTTAGATCTAGGCTCACTAACTGTAGGCTTAGGGACCTCGTTTTTTGACGTTTTTTCTTCTTTTTTTTTTTTTTTTTTTTACTTCTCTGTTTTTGAGATTGACCCCTTTTTTGTACTGCCGTGCAACAGATAAAAGACACGTTTCTCCTCGGCTTAGCCTTACGAATGTCGCCGCCCTCAACTTCCTTTTGAGGTCAGAGATCTTCGTGAGCGAGGACGGGCAACTGCGGTCTGCTCCCCTCATCCTCGGATACACAGCGAAGCCGAAGAGTATCCAACCGGCCGGCAACGCGATCGTACAGGGAGATCATCGCCTAGCAAGAATTGACGTTGGTCGGACGAACTTCTTGGCGCCGTACGATCTTGAACCTGTTCCCCACCCAAATCCTCGGAACGTGCCTCCCATTGTTCAACCCCTCCAGTAAGTTCTCCCCGGACAAGAGGTTGAAGGTGAGGGGGTCGGCTCTTCAACTTCCTCACTAGAAGAGCAGATAGACGGCTTTCGGTTCGAGGGAGACGCTTCAAGAGTTCAGCAGGTGGTAGAGGTCTCTGACGCCGAGGAAGAAACCTACGATCGGCCGGACGTCCGTCTTAATTTGCTAGCCGCTCACTTAGAGGACTCCTCGGACGAAGACGACATGGATTTGAGGCTCCTGATGAAGGGCAGAGGCCAAAAGCCCGATCCGAAAGGTGCTGGGACCTCCACGGCAGTGGCGACACTTCCTCCTGCGCCTCCTGCGCCTACTCAGGTCCCTAACCCAAATTTGAAGGTGATACCAAACCTTCAGAAAAAGAGACCCTACAATGAGGTTGGGGGGAAACAGGTGCCACCGGCCAAGGGGGGCAAGCAGCAAAAGGTGGCGAAGGACAGCAGGACGCACAGGGCTTCCTCTCTCGAGAGCCGAGAGGAGCCCACTGGTGCAGACGTGCGCCGAGGAGGGGGACCGCGAATCTGGTCTCCAAGATTGGAGCTGGATGGCGCTCCAATCCTGTGGGACACCTCCCTCAGGAATTACGATGGAGGGAGGGCAGGCTACGTCGTCGAGGCCCTGCAGCAGCCGCTCCTCCTCCCACATGATATGTCCTCCTTCGGGCGCTTCTCCCAAAAGGAGCTGTTCATGTCCCTTAAAAGGGATTTGGCCCTGGTAAGTGTACCCTCCCTAAGTATAGGTTTTACATTCAATTGGCTTTATTCCTTAGCTTGATGCTGGAAATATTGTTACGCAGCTTACCCAGCAGGTTTACGTGGCCGAGGGAATGAACGAGGACTCATGGCTTAAAGCTCGGGCGGCATCCCAATCCCAGCTTGAGGCGGAGGCCTCTCTTGGCCAACTGAAGGAGGAGCATGCTCGGACATCCGAGGAACTAAAATTGGCGCTCACCGAAAAGCGAAGCCTCGAGGCCGGGCTTAAGAATGCTGAAAAGCAGGCCGAGGAACAGCGTGGCCAATTACGCATGTCCGAGATCAACCTGGAAACCGAGAGGGAGCTGGTGAAGGGCCTGCGAGCTGAATTGCAGAAGGCCAAGGCGACTGCCCAGGTGTTTGAGCAAAATGCCAGGCTGGCTAAGGAGGCAGTTGAGGCCGAAAGGAAAGCGGCGTACCAGATGGGGGTAGAGACGACTACATCCCAACTTGTGGAGCAGTTCGCCTCGGTCAGCCGAGACTACTGCCTCGCAAGTTGGGGTAAAGCCTTGGATGCCGCTGGAATTTCGGCCGATTCGGAGCTGAGGCTGCCTGGGAGCGTGTATTATCATCCTGAGATCCGAGAGCTCCCAGAATCAGACCTCCCTGCCACTCAGACTCCAGAGACCCTCCAGGAACAGCCGGACGACAAGGGCAAACCAGCTGAGCCGGCCAATGGTTCGGGCAAAGAGAAAGTTCCTGCTGAAGCCAAGGACCAAGCCTCCGAAGCATCTGAACGGACAGGCCACGCTGCTGACCCTGGGCCTCCTCCAGCGAAAGAGTAGATGCATAAGGCTTTCATTTTGTACTTGTACTTTTTGTCCTTTGCTTAAAGAATTGTAACTTTTCCTTTTTTTTTTTGTTTTGTTGACTCTATATGTAGACCTCCTTTCTTTAATGGAATAGTTCCCCATTTGCCTTCAATGTTTTTGATACATGTTTTATTACTTATTATTGCCACACACATAACTACACGTTGCAATTATGACATAAAAATGCAAGTAACTTGATTGATACGTCATATTGATGACGTGAGTAATCGGAATTAACATTGAAAAGGATAGGCCAAATAAGAGTTGTTGATGAGTAATGGTTGGAATGAATGCTTATGCGAGTCTCGCATCCCTTTCCAGATTAAACATAGGTTATTGTCCCTCGGTTTCGATTTGAACATAACTGAGGAAGACTAATGGAGTGTTAACTAACCCAAATCATCTGGTCCGAGGACTACAGGCGTGATTCGGATTTAAGTTTAAACACTGATGGAGTGTTAACTAACCCAAATCATCTGGTCCGAGGACTACAGGCATGATTCGGATTTAAGTTTAAACACTGATGGAGTGTTAACTAACCCAAATCATCTGGTCCGAGGACTACAGGCATGATTCGGATTTAAGTTTAAACACTGATGGAGTGTTAACTAACCCAAATCATCTGGTCCGAGGACTACAGGCATGATTCGGATTTAAGTTTAAACACTGATGGAGTGTTAACTAACCCAAATCATCTGGTCCGAGGACTACAGGCATGATTCAGATTTAAGTTTAAACACTGATGGAGTGTTAACTAACCCAAATCATCTGGTCCGAGGACTACAGGCATGATTCGGATTTAAGTTTAAACACTGATGGAGTGTTAACTAACCCAAATCATCTGGTCCGAGGACTACAGGCATGATTCGGATTTAAGTTTAAACACTGATGGAGTGTTAACTAACCCAAATCATCTGGTCCGAGGACTACAGGCATGATTCGGATTTAAGTTTAAACACTGAGTTGACACACAGTGGACATGCTGGCTGACGAAAAAGGCTTGATTAATAAAAGTACTTCTTCAAGTTGTTTACATTCCACGGACGTGGTATTACATGACCGTCAAGGTCTTCCAAAAAATATGCTCCGATGCCTGCTCCAGAGGTGATGCGGTATGGTCCCTCCCAATTAGGTCCCAATTTTCCCCAAGCTGGGTTTTTCGCCGTGCCCACAACTTTCCTCAGCACCAGATCACCGGGTTCTAGGGGTCTTGCCTTTACGTTAGCATCATAACCTTGCCTGAGTTTTTGTTGATAGTGTGCCAGCCGAACCATTGCATTCTCTCTCTTTTCCTCAATCAAGTCTAAGCTCTTCTGCAATTGTTCATCGTTGTCGGTTGGATTGAATGTGCTTGTTTTTATCGTTGGGAACCCGGTTTCCAGAGGGATGACAGCTTCGGCCCCATAGGTCATTGAAAAGGGGGTTTCCCCGGTAGACCGACGAGGCGTAGTCCTGTAAGTCCAGAGTACGTGCGGCAGCTCGTCCACCCATCTACCCTTCGCATCATCTAACCTCTTCTTTAAGCCATTCAGTATGACTTTGTTGACGGCTTCCGCTTGTCCATTGCCCTGGGGATAGGCAGGAGTGGAGTATCTGTTCGTAATTCCCAACTCGCTGCAGTAGTTCCTGAATGCCCTGCTATCAAACTGCAAGCCATTGTCCGAGATGAGAGTGTGAGGAACTCCAAACCGAGTGACAATGTTCTTCCACACGAACTTTTGCACATCAACGTCTCTGATATTGGCTAGCGGTTCGGCTTCGACCCACTTGGTAAAATAGTCTATTCCGACCAGGATGTATTTCTTGTTTCCTGCAGCTTTGGGGAAAGGTCCCACAATATCCAAGCCCCATTGGGCGAAGGGCCATGGGCTAGATAGCGGATTAAGATTTCCTCCCGGTTGGTGAATGTTCGGAGCAAAGCGTTGACACGGATCACACTTTTTGACGTATTCATGCGCCTCCTTTTGCATGTTAGGCCACCAGTAGCCTTGGGTGAGAGCTCGGTGAGCCAAGGACCTACCTCCAATGTGGCTCCCACAGATTCCCTCGTGCAGCTCCTCCAGCAGTATTTCAGTCGCTTCGGGGTGTACACACAGCAAATATGGTCCCGAATAGGAGCGTTTGTACAGTTTCCGGTTCTCGGATAGCCAGAACTTTGCCGCTTTCCTCCGAACTTTATCGGCTTCATCCTTCCCTTCAGGCAAGACATCTTCTTTGAGGAATTTGATTAAGGGATCCATCCAGCAAGGCCCTGCCCTGACCTGGTGAACCTGGACTGCCTCTGGTCTTGTTTCTGTAGGCCTGAGCAAGTCCTCGACGAGGATGATCCTCGGCAGGTCCTGCACCGAAGAGGTGGCAAGCGTGGCTAAAGAGTCAGCGTGTGAGTTGCCACTTCGGGGGATATGCAGCAATTTGAAAAAGTCGAACTCTGATTGGAGGTGTTTAACACGGCTCAAGTACCCCTGCATTCTCTCGTCCTTTGCCTCAAACTCGCCTTGCACTTGGCCTACTACCAGTCTCGAGTCCGAGAACAACTCCACAGACTTCCCACCCATTCTTCGGACCATAGTCATTCCCATCAACAGAGCCTCATACTCCGCCTCATTATTCGTTGCTGAGAAGTCCAGCCTTAACGATTTCTCGATAATGATTTTCTCAGGGGATATCAGTACTAACCCAACTCCGGAACCTCTCTGATTTGCCGCGCCATCGACGTACACTTCCCAATGGGGGGGGATTCTGTTGGGAGATCATGCCAACTGATTTTTCATCCATGCCCGACGGTGGTTCTATTTCTTCTGCTTGGGGTTCCGTGAACTCAGCCACCAGATCAGCAAGAACCTGTCCCTTAACCGAAGTGCGGGGCATATACCTTATATCAAAAGCCCCTAAGATTGTACCCCACTTAGCAATCCGACCAGTATAATCGGCGCTTCGGAGCACCGCTTTGAGTGGTAGCTGTGTTAGAACGATGACCGTGTGGGCTTGGAAGTAGTGAGGTAGCTTCCACGTGCCAAGCACCACTGCAAGGATAGCTTTCTCTAGAGGCAAGTAACGGACCTCGGCCTCGTGCAGCGACTTGCTTACATAATAAACAGGCCTCTGCACTCCAGAGTCCGATCGTATTAGCACTAGGCTCACTGCATAGGGGGCTACAGCGATGTAGGCGAACAGCACCTCGTCGGGCTCGGGGCTAGACATGATGGGTGGCCGGGCCAGATAATCCTTGAGTTGCTGGAATGCTAGAGCACACTCCTCAGTCCACTCGAATCCCTTCTATTTGTTGAGTAGAGAGAAGAAAGGACGGCATCTGTCTGCCGACCTGGAGATGAACCGATTGAGGGCCGCGGTCATTCCGGTCAGTTTCTGGACCTCCTTGGGATTCCGAGGAGCACGTAGGTCATTAATGGCCTTTATCTGGTCGGGGTTGACTTCAATTCCCCTGTGGGTGACCATGTATCCTAAAAACTTGCCGGATCCTACACCAAACGAGCACTTAGAAGCATTTAAACGTAGCTTGTGCCTTCGTAAGGTCTCGAAAGTGATTTCAAGGTCTCTTATGTGCTCAGCTATGACCTTGCTCTTCACCACCATGTCGTCTATATAAACCTCGATATTTTTGCCCAGCCATGGCTCGAACATCCTGGTCATCATCCTCTGGTAGGTAGCTCCCGCGTTCTTCAAGCCGAACGGCATCACTTTATAGTGGTAGTTGCCAATAGGGGTGACAAAAGCAGTTTTCTTCTGGTCTTCCATCGCTAACGGTATCTGGTGGTAGCCTTGGAAGGCGTCCAGGAAGCTCATCCGAGGGTGGCCGACAGTGGCATCCACCAACTGGTCTATTTTCGGCATAGGGAACGGATCTTTGGGGCATGCCCTATTCAAATCCGTGAAATCTACGCACACTCGCCACTTCCCACTCTTCTTCTTCACCACCACGGTGTTTGCGAGCCACTCGGGGTAAAAAACTTCTTTGATAGCCCCAGCTTGTTTGAGTTTCGCTACCTCATCTCTCACTGCCTCGGCATGTTCCTTGGATGGGCGCCGAATAGGCTGTTTCCTGGGGGTGATTAGGGGATTCACCTTCAGGTGATGGCATATAAACTCCGGGTCAACCCCGGGGCCTTCGTACGCACTCCAGGCAAATACATCGAGATTTTTCTTGAGGAACCCTATCAACTCCTCCTTCTCTTGAAGAGGCAGCTGAGATCCGACTTGGAAGAACCTGTCAGGATCGTCTCCAATGACCACTCTGGTTAGCTCCTCACACCGAGTGTCTTCATCTGGCACTCCAGAGGGAACTCCTCGGGACTGTGATTGCTATAAATTCCCCCCCGTCACGTCCAAGGACTCGGCCGGGGCCTTATGCTGGATGGCAGCCACCATGCACCGTCGGGCGACGGACTGGTCCCCTCGGATCTCATGTATCTGCCCTTCCGACGGATATTTGATCTTCTGGTGCAAAGTCGAAGGAACGGCTCCAAGCGCATGAATCCAGGGTCTGCCCACGAGTGCCGTGTAGGGCGAATATGCGTCCACAACTATAAAGTCCAGTTCCACCACCTCGGAGCCAGACTGCACCGGTAAGCGTATCCGGCCTTTTGGGATGACCGGGCGTCCTTCAAAGCTCAAGAGGGGAGAATCATACGGCGTTAGGTCTTGGGGCTTCAGGCCCAGCCCCTTGTAGAGGTCCGGGTACATTATCTCCACAGCGCTGCCCTGATCCACCATCACCCTTTTCACATCGTACCCCCCTATCCTGAGGGTGATGACTAGTGCGTCATCATGGGGTTGGATGGTGCCGATCTTGTCTTCATCTGAGAATCCCATGATAAAGGGGGCAACCGACTCAGCTTTCTTCGGTTCTCGGCATGGCCCCGCAGTTGATGGTCGGCCTACCGACATGACTTTCAATGGCCAGGACCCCGTTCTCCCCGGCCGGCGAGGACGACGTTTATGGTGCCTAGCGGTGGCTTTGAGGGATCAACTCCGTGCGTCCTTGAACCCGCCTGCCCGTGGCCGCTGGAGGGATGCAAGAGGTGTTTCAGTTTACCGTCGCGAACCAGCTGGTCCAAGTGATCCCACAGGCTCCTGCAATCTTCCGTGGTGTGCCCATGGTCCTGATGGTACTGGCAGTATAGATTGTGGTTGCGTCTCTCTGGGTTTCCTACCATCTTGTTCGGCCACCTGAAGAACGACTCATTCTTGATCTTTTCCAGGACCTAATGCACTGGCTCTTTGAACACGGTATTAACCGCTTGAGGATTCGTCGATCCTGATTGCCCGGCAAAGTCTCTCCTGGGTTTGCTGTAATTATAACGGTCGGACCGCGACTCCCTCCTATCCTGAGAGACAATCTTGTCCTTTCCCTTGCCCTGCTGCCGATCTTCTTCAACCCTCTTGTACTTCTCTATGCGGTCCATTAGCTGTCGTACGTTCGTGACCGGCTTGCCAGATAGAGATGCCCTCAAACCATGGTCGGCAGGGAGGCCTAGCTTGAACGTGCTGAGGGCCATTGCATCATTGTTGCCTTCCACCTCGTTGAACATCTCCCAGTATCTGTCTGAGTATGCCTTCAATGACTCAGACTCCTGCATAGACAGTGACAACAACGAAGAAAAAGGCTTGGCCACCCTTCGGCACGTGACGAAACGGGAGCCGAATGCTTGAGTAAGCTCCTTGAAGGAGTTGATGGAGCCTACCTTCAGACCATCAAACCACCTCATGGCGACAGGTCCCAGACTGGAGGGGAAGACCTTGCACATAAGAGCCTCGTCTCTGGAGTAGACAGCCATCCTCTGGTTAAATTGACTCACATGCTCTACGGGGTCAGTTTTACCGTTGTAGATGGTGAAAGTGGGCTGGTTAAAACGCCGAGGAAGTCTAGCCCCATCAATCTTGCGGGTGAAGGGTGATTTAGAAATCTGGTTCAGAGCCCTATTCATGGCATCGTTCTCCATGTCTCCACGTGATGGACTCCTACGTTGTTGCTTACGATGAGACTCCTCCTCATAAGTGTAGGACTCACTGGCTGGTGTCTTGGACTTGTGTTGATAAGAGACATCCTGTTCCTCATCAAGATCATCCTCAGAGTACGAGGAGGCCCGTTTCCTCTTCGCGTAGCGTAACTCCCTCTTTAGTTTTTCCACCTCCAACTGCAGTTCACGGTTCTCCTTTGCATGGGCCATGTGGCTTCCGCCCTGTGATTGGCTCTGGCTAAGACGCACAGTGTGCACGCTCCCCTCGCGGTTTTGTCTCCTCTCCAAGTTGACGAAATGGTCCACGTGCTGGGATGCTCTGGATTCTGCCTGTTGTTCGCCTAGTCCTGCCATTGTCGACTGTTGTTTTCACTCCTGCACGTGCTCTTCCCACAGACGGCGCCAATTGTAGGGTCAGGTTTGGCGGCCCAAGCCCAAGGAGGGATGGATTTGGAGCCCACTGAACCCAAAACAATGAATTTTGTAGAGTGTGGGTGAAAGAGCAAGGCGAACAGCAAAAATAACAGTATGCAACAGCCACACTAGTGAAGGAATTCTAATTAATAACTGCTCGGATGGGTATAAGAACAACGTCCGAAGAGGTGACTTCCCTTGGAGGGTTACAATTCTTGCTGCTACAGTAAGTAATACACTTTTTTCTCTGTGAACCCCCCTCTCCATTAGGGGATTTTCCCACTTATATAGTACCTCCTCACTCTATCTTGATCGTCCACTTGTTCATCACCCAGACATCCACTCGAGTGCTTGTCCCATCAAGGGTGTTCCCCAGACTTATGTAAGTGGCGATAGCAGGTTGATACTGTTCAGGGGTCTCTTCCACATTAATGCGGCCAGGGAGGTAGGTGTGGTGTAATTAATGCGGTGGTTGAGGTCTGTCTTTTAGATGCTTCTCCGATCCAGTTATGTTCCCCCGCGTCCGAGGCCCATTCTGTCACTACACCTGCCGAGAGAATCGCTCGGGCTGCAAAAGGTTGAACGTCAGATCCGAGGGTATTGGACTCCTCGGATCGTCGAACCCATCCTCGGATCGTGGACACCCTTCACCAGATGTTATCCGAGCCTTTGACCAGGCCTTTTCAGCTCTTCGGGAAACGGTGGGCCGTAGGTAGGGCCTTGGGCCCAATGCCTTTGGCTGGGTTTTCTCCCCTCACAGGAATAAAATGGATAATCAGATAATAAGGGAGTTGTTGATAATTGAGTTTTTAAAAATAACTATCTTTCAGATAATAGTTATTTAAGGACCTGATTATCAAGTTAAAATGGATTTATATTTAGAATACAAGTTTAAAATACGTCCAAGTGCAATTCTCAACTTAGAAAACTCCTAAAAAAGAGTCCAAATCAAACCAAAAGAGGAAAATGGGCTCAGCACTTAAGAGTGCCAATCGACACTCTAGGAGTGACGATTGGCACATGGCAAGTACCAATTGGCACTTCCGCGATGCCGATTGACACAACTTCGATGCCTAGCCCAAAAACCTTCAGATCAAGCTAAAACACATTAGATTTGAATTTTTAGGGATAAAATTTGACCTAACTCGAGCCTGTTGATTTCCTAAGCGACCCTAGCATGATTTCTAAGCACAAAACCTCTATAAATATAGAACTAAAATAAAAAATTAGGACCCCTTGGCTCTTAATGTAAAAGAGATTTTGGTAGTTCAACTTTAGGACTTTCTTTTTTGTTAAGTACAATCTCTTTAAGACTTAGAAAGACTCATTGATGCACTGATGCAAGTAAGTTTCCATCTTCTTATTTACATCTCCATGAAATCAATTCAATTCTCCATGCCTTTTCTAACATGTTCTTTCTTTTATTTGTTTTGATTTTTCTTTCTAATGGTCATATGTTGAATGTCTATTCATGAATATGTGTTTTGTTCATGTAGTTATGTAATGCATGTGATTAAATACTAATTTTTTTTTTCTTTATGCTAAAACAAAAATCAGATCTGAAGTTTTAAATCAAAACTCCATTCTTTTTCAAAAAAAAAAAAAAATCAAATCTGAAGTTTCAAATAAAAATCCTATTCTTTCTCCAAAAAAAAAAAAAAAAATCAGATCTAAAATTTATTTTCAAAACTCCATTCTTTTTCCAAAACAAAAATCAGATTTGAAGTTTAAATAAAAAACTCCATTCTTTTTCTAAAACAAAAATCAGACCTGAAGTTTTAAATAAAAAAACAAAAATCAGACCTGAAGTTTTAAATAAAAACTCCATTCTTTTCTAAAACAAAAAAATTAGAGCTGAAATTCGATTTTAAAAATTTTCATTCTTTCTTACTTTGAAAAATCAGAACTGTAATTTCTTTTAAAACCCATTCTGTTTCTTAATTTAACAATTAGATTTGAATTTTCCTCTTGGAAGTTCATTTTGTTCTTTAAGAAATCAAATTTGGAAACTCTTTTTTAAAATCCGTTCCTTTTCACTTTAAAAAAAAAAAAAATCAGATTTGATTTTTTTTTTTTTTTAATCAAAAATTCAGTTTTGCTTGTTAATAGATTTAACACTTCTATTAAGAAACCCTTTTCCCATAAATAAAATTTAGATGTGATTTCTTCGTCATAGATGCAACAGATTTAGGATTTTGCATATTAACCAACCATGGATCTAGGCATATTGATACAACAATTTGCATGCCATTTTCTTTAATGGGTATTTAAATGATCATTTAAAAGTCTAGAAGATTAGACTTTGTCTGGGTAGGATGGGAGTCTAACACCTTCCCATTTTGTGACCTAACCCCCGAACTTGAGATCTTAGGTTCGTGGAAGAGTGTCTTATTTTCTTTTGATAGATTGTAACTAGGAACCAAGGCATTGTAAATTTTTTTACTACATTGTAACTAGGAAACAAAGCCATGTATAGTTCCTTCTATCAAGTTGTACTTATTTAAATTAATGGGAATGTGTATTATTCAAGACATTTTGTACTCTTTTGTATAGTTTTCTTATTTTGCTTATAAAATAAGTGGCAACTCCATAAGATCCTGAAAAGAGAAGGTGCTGATGCCTAAACTCTCTTTTCTGAGGGTCGAGTTTTCCGGTCTCTCACAATGGCGACTCCACTGGGGATGTCAAGGGCTAAGCTTCATATTAGACTTTAAATGACCAATTAAGTACCTTGTGTTTGTATGATATTTATTTTGCTTGTATGATATTGCTTATGTTTGTATATTGTTTGTATGATATTGTATGGAATGATGCCTAAAATGCCATATTGGTTGTTTACAGCTTTCCCTAACTGTCATTGTGTATGCCATGAAATAACAACTATGCATGAACCCATCTCAAAATCTGGTGGTAGTAACCATGGATCACCGATCTTCATTCGATTTAGGTACCCAATGTTGGACTCACCAACTTATAGCCCAAAGTCACCGAATCATTTCTCGTTGACTGAAAAGGATAAACCATGCTGTTTGGACTAACGCAATGTTCATTACGTTACTAGTTGGGAGATGTAATGTCCTAGTTACGATGTAATGTCCTAGCTACAATAAAACAACAAACTCACCCTACAATGTAATGACTTAAAACCTATCCTTAGGCTAGTCTATGTTAATATTGTATTGCATATTGTGTGTGGTTCACTACTGTTTGAACCATGGTGAGCCTAAGTTGAATACTTGTGCCCATCATAATTGTATGAATGTTGTGTGAACATGATTTTGTTTTTTGGACAAATATTACATGTGTTGGGAAATTTAGACCTCGGTTGATAGAATTAAATCCAAGTTGTTAATTAGATTTATTATTAATAAAACTTGTTAAAACAAACAAACATCAATATCATGTTAAAATCATGTAGCGAAAAAATAAAGAAGACAAGATATGATGACCCAGAAAAACCAATGAAACCAACCAGTTTCACAGTAAAAAACTTGGGGGGAAACCTTCCCGAAAAGTAATCCACTATAGTAAAGAGAAGTTTTAGATTTAGTACAAAACCTTTGTCCCTAGACTCTACAATCCCCGTAGATGAACTCATAGCAGAAACCTTTTACCGCTTCAGAACCTCTGAACTCTTCAACATATGAACGCCACCCTTTGATGTTGCACGGATCCCAGTACGTGACTAACTTCTTTGCACGAATCCCAGTACGTGACTCACTCACCAACTTAAGGAAGAAGAATGTTGGCTACAAAGTTCTTCACTTCATCAAACAATGAAGATCAAGAAGCACTTAGTTACAAAACCCTAAGGCGCAAAGACGAAGTAGCTTCTTTCAGAGAGAATAAGATATCGGTCACCTTTTGCATATGTTCTCTTTGTATTCTCTCATGTGACGGACTCTAAAATAAGCCTTATATAGGTCTAGAGTTGTGAAAAAAGAAACACTACTCAAATATATAAGTCTGGCCTAAAAATAAAAATCTAAATTTTCGTAACCTCGACAGATAGTAGCTATTAAGGAGGTGTCGAGCAGGTGTCGAGGTTTAATGAATCTCAACAGATACAGCTATCGAGAAGGTGTCGAGGGGACAGAAGCTTTCTTGATCGATTGACCAGCTATTGAGAAGCAATCGAGATTGCGATAAGAATCAATTGAAGAGCTCGATAGATATCCAGGTGTCGAGGAGGTATCGAGAAGCTATCGAGCTTTAAAATTCAGCACTTTCTCACTTAATTCTTGGACAGACTTGCATGACTTTAACACTTGAACTTGAAACAAGGTTTCTTAAAGTATTAAACACATCCTAGATCTATCCAAATACAAGTAAAGTGCGTTTTGTCAAAGGATTAGCCAACTACATAAAATATATTGACATATGTTCTTAACAAGTGAACCACATAGGTCCTAACAACATGCAATGATGCAGATAAATTGGTCAAGGTCAAAGGGAAGACTTGAAAGAGAACAAAAAAGGGACAGTGAAGAAAATTCTAGTTCAAGGTCCATTACAGTACTGCAACCATTACACATTGAAGATACTCCACAGTTCTAGCATAACAATCCAGTGTTTAGCCCTCAAGATAGTCCAAGTTATAGAAGATGAGAAAATTCTATCACCATGGCAAAAGGGAATGAGCATCAAAACACTGAAGAACAAATAAGCACTCAAGAGCTACTGAACACAATGGTAGCTTGTTAGATCCAATTGAGAGAGGATATGAACCTTATGGTTCAACAATTCCAAAATATGAAGAATGATCGAGAAGGAGAGAAGACTAACCAAACTATCCCTATGACAAAACAAGAAAAGAGGATTAATGAGAAGATGACCAAGATGGAAGAAATGATCAAGTGGTCACGTTGGCTGGATGATCTTATAGATTATCAATCACTTTCTCTCTTTCCAGATGTGAGACTACCTCCTAAGTTCAAGATGCCAATCTTGGACAAATTTGATGGTACTGGCAGTCCCAAGTCCCACCTGAAGATGTACATAAGGGCCATGCAGCCCTTGGGAGCTACTGAAGAGATGTTAGCCAAGATGTTCCAGAGTACTTTAACCAGAGCTACCCTCAGATGGATCCTTAATGTGGAAGATACCAGAACTCAGAATTGGGAGGATATATGTAGGGAGTTCTACAATTAGTATAAGTACAACATAGAGGTAGATGTAACGAGAAGAGACTTAGAGACTACCAAGCAAGAACCTAAGGAGTCATTCTTAGCTTTCATAACCAAATGGAGAGCCAAGGCAGCCTAGATGATCACAAGACCTAGTGAAGAAGAGCAAATCCAAATGGTGGTGAAGAATTTGTTACCCATATTCCACAAGCATCTTTTTGCTTTTGAACTTCAAAACCTTGGTCATAGCTGGTACTCAAGTGGAAGGTGCTATTAATAATGGCATGTTGAAGAATGAAGAAGGCTCCATTTTTAAGAAAGCTGCAATCCACACCACCAATGAGGAGGTAGTCAATGTTGCAGGTTCCCAAACATCATCAACTGTCAATTCTAGGCCTTGAAGGAAGTTCAATGAACTCCACATGCCTATGAGCCAATTGTTTGAAAAGCTCAAGCTTGAAAGGTATCTTGGCCCACTTGAACCTCGACCTCCTCCAAGCCCACTACCCAAAGGTTACAAGTCATATGAGTTCTGCAAATATCATCAAGAACCTGACCATCAGACAGAAAAATTCATCAATCTGCAACATGCCATTCAAAATTTGATTGGCAAACAAGTCATTACTCCACCATCATCAGCCAGCCATCCAGACTTCGCTCGAATTTCATTTTACAAGTTTTTAGATTGGCTCTTTGGTTTTATTGTTTATTTAGGACTTGCTTTCTAGTTGGTCTTTTACTCAACAAAATCCATGTTGTCTTTGATGCATTTGATTTATCATATTGTTCATATGTACACACACACAAAAAAAAAAAAAAAAAAAAATCTTTTGGACTAGGGGCATAAGGCCTTCAAGTCATTTCAATTCATATTCAAAAATCTCTAGACTAGGGGCATTGGGCCTTCCTAGTAATCTTTTCCTAAAATTTTTTTTGATTCTTTCAAAAACTCCAAAATCTTTTCAAAAGCCTTCTTTTCAATAGAATATAAGAAGATTTGTTTGGCAAAACTTTTCCTAAATCTTGAAGATTAATTGCTCTATCAATCAATTTGTGTCAATGAGAGATTTAACTTTATTCAGTACATGTAAGGACTTTTGCTAAACATTCAAAATATGAGAAGAAAAGGTCCTAAAAGGCAATCAAAGAAATTCATCAATTCATCAAAATTTCCCAAACCACATACACTCAATCCCAATCTCTAAAGAATTTTTCACATCATTGGAGCATTTATACTTCTATTCCAAGAAAAATAATTAAAGGAGTTTATGCAACTGTGCCCATGTGTAAGCATCACTAGGAACAGGAGGCCATCTTTGGTAACCTACATTATTCCTTGACACCCATTATAGTAATTGTCCATTGCTAGCCCATTTGAGCCTTTAAACAATTAGTCTTTTTTTTTTCAATGAATCCACTAAAGACTCAAACCTTGGGTGGGAAAATTAAGTATGCATGCTTAAATCTCAAGATGAGGAAGTGTTTACCTTATGGTTTCAGCACCACTTTGTAAGATCCTCAATGAAGACAATGGGACAAGTTCAAAAGAAGAAAAAGGTGAAGAGTTCATCAAGTTTAGAAAAGAGAGTTCATCAAAGAAAGTGATAGTTCACCCCATCAAGCTAGGAAAGAACAAAATCCATCAAGGAGAGATAAAATTTTGAGAATGCATTAAACTATGAAGAAAAAAAGAATTTTATCAAGCTAGAAAAGACTTCAACAAGAAGGAAAATAAAAATAACAGAGTGTAGGAATTCTCATCAAGATGAGAGAAAAATGGTTTATCAAAAGACACAAGAGACATGTGGTTCCATGAAAGATCATTCAGGTTGAGAGGGATGAGGAAAAAAAATTAAGATTTATCATGAGAAGAAATTCAATCAAATTGAGAAAGATGACAAAAAGAAAAAGCAAGATACATTTCATAAATAAATAAAAAAAAGTGTTCAGTCAAGTCAAGAAGCATGAAAGTGCCTTAGAAAAGATAAGAGGACATCAAATAGAAATGCAAATTCATCCAATAAAGATGACACTCTGTCAAACTGAAAGAAATAGAAAATGCAGTTGATTGAAAGCCCAAAAAAAAAAAAGCCCATTAGGCTAAAACCCCAAAAGGACGGCCTAGGCAAAAATTAGGGCCAATATAAAAAACAAAAAAAGGGAAAAATGATGAAAAGTGAGTGATCTAACCATAAGATGTGATGCCAAAAAGACCAGAAACAAAAATCTATCAATCTATAAAATTAAGATTAAAAAAAAAAAAAAAGGAACTAATGAAGACCAATGAGAAGATGATGTATATGACAAGGATTTTAGCACAAGAGTCAATGATAGAAGATGTAGAAAACTCTTCCAATGCTTGAATTTAAAGTATTGCATACTTGGGGGAAATATCATCAGGGTTTTGAGCTTTTTAATAACCTGAACCCAGCCTACATTATAACATTTGAATAAAGACTTCCTTGATGTCTTACTAATTGAAGGCACACCTTTAGCTCTGATAATATTTTCTCTTGGATTAAGAAGGAAAACTGCTCAAGATTATCAAGCCCTACAAGCTAACATCTTTAAAAGACAAAATTTCTCAATTGCTCAAGTGATTTAGAAAAATTTCTCTAAGCTTGGAATCTCCCCTTTGTTTACTTCTAAACAAAAATGACTCTCAAGAGAACAAAATTCCCAAATTCTCAAAAAGTTTCAAATCTTCAAACTTGGATTTTTCCTTTCCTTGCTTGTTCCCAACATATGTGATTCCTAAGCATTTCATTTCTTCGATTGTCTTTGAAGACTTAATATGAAAATGTTCACAATGAAGAAGCAAATTTGATTACATGTTTTTAATGATTTTAAATTCTTACTAGCCAATGAAATCGAGTTAACAATTGAGCATTATGATTGGTCCAAGTGGTTGTTCAAAGGATCACCTTTTGTTCACTTGAAAAGGATAAAATTTCAAAAAAAAAAAAAAAAACTCTTTTTAGACTAAATTGTTTTTTTTTTTTTTTCAAAAAAAAAAAAAAAAAAAAACTTCATTTCAAAATTTTCAAAAAAAAAATCATTTAAAAAAAAATCTTTTTTCCAAATCACATTTGGACCTGATTCTCTATGAGAGAGGTACGTAGGTAGCCTTTCCAAAGGCCCGGTCACAATAACTCAAAAAACTTTTTTCCAAAGATTCAAAATAAGATATTTGGTTGGGTGAATTTTAGGCTAAAAGCATATGTTTTGCATCAAACATGTCATCATATCATCAATTTTATATGCAGGCATGTCTAAACTAGGGGCATTGGCCCGAAACATTTTTATAATAACTAATTACTAACAATCTCATTGAAAGAATCTTTTGCAAGAGGTGGACATGGACCTTTCATCTACTCAATATTCACCATCAATGTTCAGTTTAGATGCTACCACATGTCCTTTTAAAAAAAGGCTGAAAACACAACAATTGGACGATGCTCAAGATGTGCCAATCGGCACTCCAACAGTGCCGATTGGCACATCATTCCAATAGTCCTTGTTTTGCCCAGTTTTGTGATTTTGATATTATTTTACTCAAATTTTACTTTATTGAAGGTCCCTACACAAAAAGATTTTTCAAAATTTGCATTGATTGTTGAACTAGGTGCATTTGGCTATGCCTCATCCATTTTTTTTTAATTAAAAAAAAAATCACAATTTTTTTTTCTAAAAAGTATCAATGTTTTCAAAAGTCATGCATCAGTTTGCAAACTAGGGGCATTTGGCCATGCCTCATTCATTTTCAAAAAAAGAAAAAGAAAAAGATCATCATCATCTTTTAAAAAAAAAAATAATCAAGATTTCAAAAAATCATGCATCCATTTCCAAACTAGGAGCATTTGGCCATGCCTCATCCTTTTTTTTTTTTTTTTTTTTTTTTAATCGGTCATATTTTTCTAATGAAGATTTTTCCTCAAGATTTTCAAAAATTATGCATAAATTTCCAAACTTGGGGCATTCGGCTATGCTTCATTCAAGTAAGATCACCCACATCAAGACCTGTTAGGTAAATTCAAAGCTTTGCACCACAAAACTTCATTAGGTAAACTCTAAACTTTTCTGAATCAAGCTCTTACAAGAATAAGTTCATGCATATCAAAGATACCAAATGCAAAGATCAAAGAGTAGTAGTTCATGACTTATACAAATTAATTGACTAGAAATCAACTCTTTTTTCTTTTCTTTTCTTTTCTTTTTTTCTTTTTCTTTTTTTTTTTAATGCAGGAAATTAAAAGAGGAAAAATGTCCTGATCTTCAACTTTCAAAGGATAAATCTCCTAACAAAATTTGAAAATGATAAATCTCCTAAAATGTGTTTCAAAAAGGAAAAGTCTCCTAAAATTAAATTTTCAAAAGGACAAATCTCCTAAAAAAATTTCAAAGGATAAATCTCCTAAAATTTAAAAGGATAAATCTCAAAAAAAAAAAATTAAAAGGATAAATCTCCAAAAAGAAATTTCAAAAGGATAAATCTCCTAAAACATTTTTAAAAAAAAGAAAAATCTCCTAAATCTTCAAAAGGAAACATCTCTTGAACAAATCTTCGAAAGGATAAATCTCCTACCCTTAAATTTTGAATGGATAAATCTCTATGAACACATCTTCAAAAAGGAAAAATCTCCTAAATAAATCTTCAAAAATATAAATCTCCTGAACAAATCTTCAAAAGGACAAATCTTTATGAATAAATCTTTAAAAAGTGATAAATCTTCCTTTCTTCAATCTTCAATGGATAAATCTCGATGAAATATTTTCAAAGGAAAAATATATTGAACAAATCTTCATAAGGATAAATCTCTTGAACAAATCTTCAAAGGGAAAAATCTCCCAAACAAATCTTCAAAGGACAAATCTCCATGCATGAACAAATCTTCAAAAAAGGATAAATCTCCTTTCCTTGAATCTGCAATGGATAAATCTCCATGAACACATCTTCAAAGGGAACAATCCCCTGTACAAAGCCTTAGAGGACAAATCTCCATGAACAAATTTTCAAAAAAAAAAGAAGAAGGGATAAATCTCTTGAACACAAATCTTCAAAAAAGATAAATCTCTTAATTAAATTCGGTTCTTAATCATTAAAATTTTAATATGAATTTTTGTCTATTGCATAGAAATTCTAGACTTCAAAGATTGAGCGAATATAGTTCTCAGTTGACTCCCAAAGTCGAGATTGACCAAATATAGCTCTCAGCTGGATTCTAGATTTTTAGATTGAGTGAATACAATTCTTAGTCGCCTTCAGATTTTCAATTGGCTTGAGCTAATATAGTTCTCAATCGCTTCTAGATTTTTAGATTGAGCAAATATAGTTCTCAGTCAGTTCCAGATTCTTAGATTGAGCGAATACAGTTCTTAGTCAGGTTCTAAATTTTCAAATTGAGTAGATAGAGTTCTCAGTCGCCTCTAGAATTTCAGATTGAGCAGATATAGTTTTTAGTCACCTCTAGATTTTCAAATTTATTGGATATAGTTCTCAGTCGCTTCCAAATTTATAGATTGACAAGAAATAGTTCTTAGTCGCCTCCAGATTTCCAGATTGAACGGATATAGTTCTTAGTCACCTTCAGATTCTTAGATTAAGTGGATATAGTTCTTAATCGACTTCCAGATTTTTAGATTAAGTAGATGCAGTTCTCAATCACCCCTAGATTTCCAAATTGAGTAGATATAGTTCTTAGTTGCCTCCAAATTCTCAGATTGAGCGGATATAATTCTCAGTCCGCTTTCAGATTTTCAGATTGAGTGGATATAGTTCTCAGTCGCCCCCAGATTTCCAGATTGAGCGGATATAGTTCTCAATGGCCTCTAGATTTTCAAATTGAGTGGATAGAGTTCTCAATCATCCTACTAGATTGAGCAGATACAGTTCTCGGTCATCCTAAGATTTCCATATTAAGCGAATAGAGTTCTCAATCATTCCACCAGATTTAGCAGATAAAGTTCTCAATCACTCCATTAGATTAAGCAGATATGATTCTCAAACATTGGCGTTCAAGCCTCTAACCAGGTTCATCAATTTTCAAGCATTTTAGATGTCAACATTTCTTATTTTTTTTAAGACAATAAAACACTAGTTCTATTTCCCAAGGTTCTAAGTTCTAGGGCTAGGAAATCTTTGGAAAATCAACCTTGATTAATCATGGTTGCTAAAATTCGTGTCTTTGTTTTACATTGACATCGTTTTTCAAGCTTTGTCAATAAGGACACTCTGTAGACACTCAATTTTACACCCATAATTTAATCTTGTAAATTGACTGAAAAGACCATTCTAAATACTAAAAAATCATAATTGCATTTCATTCATTAAATCATTCATCATATGTCATAAACATGATCTTGAGACTCTAACAATCGTGACAATATGCCCAATTCCCAAATCGGACCGTCTTATTGAAAGATATCACAAGATCAAGTTTTCACAGTCTGCATGCATTTTATGTGGGTGAAGCTAGTCACGTGTGGTTAATTGAAATAAATTCTGATTGGTCAACAATTAAAATTAATTAAGTAATTTATATGATTGGATATTGTATTTAATAAAAATTAAGCTTGGTTGCATAGGAATAAAATGGATCAGATAATAAGAGAGTTGTTGATAATTGAGTTTTTAAAAATAATTATCTTTTAGATAATAATTATTTAAAGGACTTGGTTATCAAGTTAAAAGGGATTTATTTTAGAATACAAGTTTAAAATACGTCTAAGTGCAATTCCTGACTCAAAAAGCTCCTAAAAAAGAGTCCAAATTGAACCAAAAAAGGAAAATGAGCTTCGCATTTAAGAGTGCCAATCGGCACTCTAGGGGTGCCGATTGGCACAACTTTGAGGCCCGGCCCAGAAACATTCAGATCAAGATAAAACACATCAAATTTGAATTTTTAGGGATAAAATTCTACCTAACTCTAGCTTGCTAATTTTCTAAGCAACCCTAGCTTGATTTCTAAGCACAAAACCTCTATAAATACAGAATTAGAATCAGAAATTAGGACTCCTCGACTCTTAACGTAAAAGAAATTCTAGAAGTTCAACTTTAAGACTTTCTTTTCTGTTAAGTACAATCTCTTTAGGACTTAAAGAGACTCATCATCTCTCTAACTCTAAAGTGATTTCCCCATTCCCTTGCAATATTCATTGATGCATTGATGCAGGTAAGTTTCCATCTTCTTATTTACATCTCCATGAAATCAATTCAATTCTTCATGCCTTTTCTAACGTGTTCTTTCTTTTATTTGTTTTGATTTTTCTTTCTAATTGTCATATAATGAATGTTTGTTCGTGTATATGTGTTTTGTTCACGTAGTTATGCAATGCATGTGATTAAATACTAGATTTTTTTTCTTTATGTTAAAACAAAAATCAAATCTGAAGTTTTAAATCAAAATTCCATTCTTTTTCAAAAACAAAAATCAAATTTTAAATTTTAAATAAAAATCCTATCCTTTTTCCAAAAAAAAAAAAATTCAAATCTGAAATTAATTTTCAAAATTGATCCATTCCCTCTCTAAAACAAAAATCAGATATGAAGTTTTAAATCAAAATCCCATCCTTTTCTAAAACAAAAATTAGATCTGATGTTATAAATAAAAGAACGCCATTCTTCTTCCAAAACAACAATTAGATCTGAAGTTTTAAATAAAAACTCCATTCTTCTTCTAAAATTAAAAAAAAAAAAAAAAAAGATCTGAAGTTTTAAATAAAAATCCATTCTTTTTCTAAAACAAAAATCAAATCTGAAGTTATTTTTCAAAATCTCTATTGTTTTCTAAATCAAAAAAATCAGAGCTGAAATTTGATTTAAAAAAATTTCATTCTTTCTTCTTGCTTTGAAAAATCAGATTTGTAATTTCTATTAAAACCCATTCTGTTTCTTAATTTAACAATTAGATTTGAATTTTCCTCTTGGAAGTTCATTCTGTTCTTTAATTAAGAAATTAGATTTGGAAACACTTTTTTAAAATCCATTCCTTTTCACTTTAAAAAAATCAGATCTGATTTTTTTTTTTTTTTTTTCAAAAATTCATTTTTGCTTGTTAATAGATTTGACACTTCTCTTAAGAAACCCTTTTCCCATAAAGAAAATTCAGATGTGATTTCTTCGTCATAGATGCAATAGAATTAGGATTTTGCATGTTAACCAATCGTAGATCTAGGCATATTGATACAACAATTTGCATGTCATTTTCTTTAATGGGTATTTAAATGGACATTTAAAAGTCTAGAAGACCAGACTTTGTTTGGGCAGGATAGGTACCTAATACCTTCCCATTCTGTAACCTAGTCCCCAAACTTGAGATCTTATATTTGTAGAAGACCGTCTTATTTTCTTTTGATAGATTGTAACTAGGAAACAAGGTCTTGTAAATTTTTTTACTAGATTGTAACTAGAAAACAAAGCCATGTATAGTTCCTTCTGTCAAGTTGTACTTATTTAAATTAATGGGAATGTGTATTATTCAAGACATTTTGTAATCTTTTGTATAGTTTGCTTATTTTACTCATAAAATAAGTGGTGACTCCATATGATCTTGAAAAGAGAAGGTGCCTTTACCTAAACTTTCTTTTTTGAGGGCCGAGTTTCCCAGTCTCTCACAGCATGCATGCATATGCTTAGGGTTTTCCTTGCACATTTTCTTTACCAAAACCATCCTTCAAGTCATAGTTTATAAGATTGGACCCTAAGTCGACCTTAGGACTTTGAGTGATGTTGTCATTGGGGAAGGGGTCTTGGATCATAAGGGGTATAAAATGAAATGTCTACAAAATCCCTAATAGGTCTTGATTTTCTATGGACTTCTTTCCTTTGCACGGATCTCAGTATATGACTAACTCCTAGCAACTTGAAGCTTCTTGTTAGATGCAAAATTCTTCAACACACTTGAAGAAAAGGAAACACTTGGTCACAAATCCCTGAGGCATATACAAACGTAGTACTTCACAATAAATGTATGGATAATCTAATCGAGTCTCTCTGTATGATGACGACTATAAAATAATCCTTTTGTATCATCTAGAAGTTTAGTGAACGAAACCCTAGAAGTCCAAGTCATCATGGGCCGAAAAACAAATCTGGAATTTCTGGATCTACAAAGCTCAATAGATTGAGTAGTATCGAGAGTATCAAGGTTCATTAAGTTTTGATAGATCAAACTTGTGTCGAGGTCCACTATTTTTAGCTTTTTTTACTTGTTTCTTTGTGCAGTCTTCATGTCTTCAATAATACCACATGTTTTCCTTATAAGACATATTTCATGATATTCTAGAATCCACTTAGAACTACTTGAATACAAGTAAAGTGCATTTTGTCAAAAAAAATGCCAACTACGTAAAGACCCTAACAAGTTTCAAACTCTCTCTCTCTCTCTCTCTCTCTCTCTCTCTCTCTCTCTCTCTCTCTCTCTCTCTCTCTCTCTCTCTCTCTCTCTCTCTCTCTCTCTCTCTCTCTCTCTCTCTCTCTCTCTCTCTCTCTCTCTCTCTCTCTCGTAGGCCATGAAGTTGAATTGCGGACTTAGGTGCTTTTGTTGGCTATACATTTACCTTCCCCTCTAAAGTTTTAAATTTATCTTGGTAAGGCATGTGGTAGCTTAGATTAGCTTAAAGTGGTGGATTTTCCCAACCAGCTTAGATGGGATTTTAACATTTAAGCTACACCTAGGTTGAGCTTATGGTGGCTTATGAATGTCATGGCTGACATCACAAGGTAGCTTTCACCTTAAATTTCATGCCTATAATGGTACTAAATAAACCCTACTAGAACCTAGTAAAAAAACCCAATACTCACACGAAGTAATCAACCAACAGCTTGTGTGAGTATTCTGTCCTGAAATTCCATAATGACCTATTATGGTGCGGCCACCACTCACAACCTATCGCAGTTTATAATTTTAAATTCCAGTAAGTTTGATTTTAGGTTCAGATTTTTGTTTGGCGGCTTTTAAGTTAAGCTTAATTAACTCAAGTTATTGTTAGGTCAGATGTATGGCCAAGACTTGAGTAGTTCACAACATCAATATGTAGTAATCACAGGCATTGCTATTTATATGGCTAAGCAAAGACTGAAAAAAACTATTAAAATAACTCTGTATTTTCCGTGTGATTTTCATGGCTGATCAAACCCAAAAACTCCACACAGCCATGCTCCGACGGCCAGCCTTTGGTCACATAATTCCATTTTTAGATCTTGCCAAGAACATGGCCCAAAAAGGCCATCGGGTCTCCTACCTGGCCACCCATAGAAACATTCAACGCCTCCCAAAAGTAAAACTCCCTCCATATTTAGCTGATTCAATAACTTTCGTGCAACTCGCTTTACACAACGACAACAGTCTCCCTGAAAATGCAGAGGCCACTATGGACATCCCACACCATAATATGCTAGACCTTAAAAGGGCTTATCATGGTCTCCAAGAAGATGTAGCTCAACCTCGAAAATTCTACTCCAGATTGGATTATTTACGACATATTTGCTTACTGGTTACCCCCAATTGCTGGTAATCTAGGAATCTCTAGAGGCTTCTTCAATACTAACAATGCATGGAACATGTCTTTCATTGGTTCATCAATACCGGAGATAAAGGCCAAATATGATCCACCAACTAAGCCAGAGGACATGACTGTCCCTCCCAAGTGGGTAACCTTTCCTACCAATGCGACATTTCGACTATACTAGGCTAAGGATTTTTTTTTTTACAAGCCCTCCAATGATTCAAATTTTATTGAGCATAATTGAGCGGTGTCAGGTTGTGAAATGAACATTGTTCGTAGTTGCGTGGAGCTTGAACCTGAGTGGTTGAAACCCTAAAAGAGCTTCACCAAAAGCCTGTTGTTCCGGTGTGCATCTTGCCACCCACAATGCAAGTTCGTCGACATGACCAAAAATATGATACTTGGGATACAATTATTGAGCGGTTGGACAAACAAGAAAAAGGGTCTGTTGTTTATGTTGCACTTGGTAGTGAGGTGAGACCGAGTCAAGAAGACGTGAATGAGTTGGCACCAGGGTTAGAACAATCTGGGTTGCCATTCTTTTGGACTCCAAGGAAGCGAAGTATTTTGGGGGATAGTGACTCAACTGAGCTACCAGCAGATGGTTTTGAGGGCAGAATCAAAGGTCGTGGAGTTGCTTATACCAGTTGGGTGCCTCTACTCAAGATATTGGCTCATGACTCGGTTGGAGGATTCTTAACACACAATGGTTGGGGCTTAGTCATAGAGGGACTTTAGCACTTATTATGTTACCTTATTACCTTGACCAAGGGTTAAATGCTAGGATTTTGGAAGAGAAGGTTGGGGTAGAAGTTCCAAGAAATGAACAAGACGGGTCACTTACAAGGAATGCAATAGCTAACTCACTGAAGTTAGAGATGTTAGACGATGAGGGAAAGATATATTGCAAGGAAGCAAGGAAAATGAGCTTGTTGTTTGGGGACAAGGATTTACACTATCAGCACATGGACAAACTTATTGAGTTTCTTGAGAAAATAGCTCGTCCGTGAGGCTTAAGTTACATTAATATTAATATGCACTTCTATATGTTTATATTGTACTTGTAATATGAATTTACATTATAAACACACATAAAATGGCAAATGTTGTAGCATTTGTAAATAATATTGTACACTTTTTGCAAATGTGTATAATATTTGCCACTTTTTATGTGTCTACAATGTAAATTTACATTGTACCGTACAATGTAAAAGAAGAATTTCCCTATTAATATATATAAACTTAAGACTTCGAAAAATAAGAAATCTAGGAGCTAGGATAATGTTTACTTCTTCCTAGAATAATATGATAATACTAGCGAGCCAAAAGACTACACGTTGATCTCAAATTTGAAAAAAAAAAAAAAAAAAATGAGAAACCAAGGAGCAGGACAGAATATTTTATGTATTTTAACAATTATGTTTGCTTTAGATTCTTATGCAATGCATTTTAAAAATAAATTATTTGCATTCAAAATCATTTTACAAATTGTCAAAACTATCTTGTTTTGATAATTTGATAATTTGGGGGGGATTTGAACCTTTAATATTTTTATTAAAATCACTAGAAGATGCAAAAAAGATCAGATGAGATAGTAAGCTCTTGGCTAGATTTGTGAAAACTTTCAATCTTGTAATAATTGCATCCAGCTAGCGTCCCCATTTCCACTCCCAAAGTGGCAGCCTCATAAATACTAAGGTTTCCTTTCGCATAAGGAAATAATGTAAAGCCACATATTTGTAGAGTGCAACATAAACCATACAACTCTTTTTCTTATTGAACCAACCATATCCTTTGCGACATTAAAGTGTAAGCTTTATATAATAAAATTTCAATATCCTTGATTAAGAACAAAGATTTGATGACGCTGAATGTCAAATTATGGTCAATACTGAGACAAATGCTACAAAAACTTTAATTTTTTTAGTGATTGAAACTGCTACTAAAACTATCAATAAACCTCCAATTTGCTTAGTACATATTTTGTAAAGTCTAGAATGTAGTGTTAGTTGTTGGGAGCTGTTGTTGATGTGTAATAGTGTATGAATCCCACAAGTTAAGTTGTTTCTTGAGTGGCCTCAAGAATGAACTAAGATTACCCATGAGAATGTTGGGTCCAAAGAATCTAAATAAAGAATTTCCAAAATACAAGAAGAATATCTATGGAGTATCAGGACTAATAGCAGGGTTGGGAATGAAGGTCTCAAACCCTATATTTTAGGAACTCCTATGATTGATATCAAGCTTGTCAATCAAGCTAGAGTCTCGATTGAGGGTTCCTTTGTAGAGGTCGAGCATCTCTCAAATGGAGGAATGCAGAAAGAAAGGACATTGCTACAATTGTGATGAAAAATGACAGATTGGTCACAAATGCAAGGGGGCTAAACTGTTCCTTCTTGAAGGACTTCCACTAGAATAAGATTCATCATCTTCAGAGGGCTCATTGGTTGATATTGATTGAAATGATTTTGTGCAAGTAAGCGGAGATCAAGAAATGCAGCCAAAATTTTCAAGAAAGAGCCAAAATCACTCTTTTTGCCCTGTGGGAATTCCATCTCCTAGTACTATGAGAATAGCAGTCAAGGTTACTTATGGGTCACTAGTTGGTTATTCTGATTGATACAGGTAATACACACCAACGGAAGAAGATCATGTTAAATGGTGTTAGACCCTCCTATTCATTAATCCAAGAAGCTACTAAATTCTTTAAGCCTTCAATGAGAAAAGGCTTACTATTACAACTTATTGTTCCAGGAGGAAATGCTACTTCTCAAAACCAACGTTGTGTAGAAATTGAAGCATTGTTGATTGAATTTTTTGTAGTTCTAGGGGGCATGAGCATAAGATCATCCTCAAGGAAGGTACTCAACCAATTTGTGGAAAACCCTACAAGTACCCTTATTTCTTGAAGATTGAAATAGAAAAAATTGTCACTAAATTGCTAGAAGTTGGATCAATTAGACATAGTCAAAGCCCCTTTTCAGATCTCTTCTTTCATTAGTGAGCAAGATTGAAGGTTCTTGGCATATGTGCATTGATTATAGAGCCTTAGATCATGTTATAAATTTCCCATTCCTATAGTAGATGGGTTGTTAGATGGGTTAGTTGGTTTAGAGATCTTCTCTAAACTTGATTTGAGTTTGGGAACCATCAAATTAGGATGAGGGCTGAAGATATACCTAAAGTCATTATGAATTCTTGATCATGCCTTTTGGGCTTAAGTGCCCCTTCTACCCTCCAAGTTTTAATAAATGATGTCTTTAGACCACATTTAAGGCATTTTTTCTTTGAAGATATTCTAGTTTTTAGTAATAATTTGGAAAAACATTTACAGCATTTGAGGGTTGTACTAGAATTGTTACTTAAGAACCAGCTTTATGCCCAGATGAATTAGTGTGTTTTTGGCTGCAATGAAGTAGAATACTTACGACACAATCAAAACTGGTTCTAAGAAGACGTCAACAATGCAAGAGTGGCCTGAATTAACTGCTTCGAAGGCTTTAAGAGATTTCTTGGATCTAATAGGTTATTATATGAAGGTTATAAGGCATTATGCTTAGATTGTTGTCCCTCTCGCTATTCTTCTCAAGAAGGATACCTTCTTGTGGTTTGTACAAAATGAATATGCTTTTCAGCAACTTAAGCAAAATGTTGCCAACCCTCCTGTTTGGACATTACCATATTTTTCCAAACCTTTCAACATTGAATGTGATGCTTTAGGAGTGGGCCTTGGAGTGCTTCTAATGCAAAACCAGCAACCAATTGCTTTCCATAGTCAGGTCTTAAAGGGTAAAAGCCCACACCTCTCCACTTATGAGAAAGAGCTTTTGGGTTTAGTCACAGCTATTAAGAAATGGGCACCCTATTTAGTTGGCAAACTATTTATCAATTGATACCTTATCAATGCAAGTGATTCATCTAGATGATGATCTTAAGCTTGGGAGCAATTATTAAGCTATTCATGTTTAGCAAGTTGAGTTTCCACATGATGTGTGGTGTACTCATTATTAGTTTCCTTCAATGTCTCAATAATTTTTATGATAAAAATTTATAAACTTTAGTATTTTATTTTATAGATAAAATTGAAAAACAATAAAAGTGTGATTTGATCATACTATATGTTTTAAAAATTTTAAAAATTACACAATATAGTGATTGATATATAAGCAATTTTCATGCCTACTCAAGAATGCAAATATCATTTTGATAAAATAAAAATGCAAATATTCTTCAAACATTTTTTATGGGAATTTTTTTTCTTCTTGTCAATTTAGCAAAACCAAATCAATATGTGTACAGATAATCCTTTGCATCATTGTTATTCACAATTAACTCATTGTAAAGGTTACTCCCCAGTTTAATCATTTATGAAGTTATCATAAGATTTTTATGACATAATGTTTATGTTTAATTGATTTATAGATCTATTTAGAATTTTCATAATCTCACGTTTTTGTTCTTAGATTATGATAGTTAAATTAGTTGTTTATATTGCCTTATGTTTTTAGGAAACTGTTGAAGCTAATACAAATATTACTCTAAAAATATTTACAAATTTATGTGTTAATGAATTTGATTGGTGGAATTTAATAATATAATATATTAATGTTTTGAATTTGTTCTCTATGATTGTTGACACATCATTTTAGATGTTGAACTATCCCGTCCATTGCATTAAGGGCAGTATTACCCAATATTATGACTTATTCAGTTTTATATGAAACATAGTATCTAAAAAAAAACTCATTATCCATGAAAAAATGTACTCACATTTTTCAAACAAACACACTCATATATAATTTGAATTTCATATATTTCATTTTGGTCCAAGAGAACAGCCCCCAGGTAAAGATTCCTGGTTTTGCCCTTGCTACCAACTATCAAATTAATAAAAAATAAAATAAAATAAATTTAGGTAGTCTATGGGAAACTTCTATTTGAATAGAACAAGGTGAAGTATGGAAAGACTACTGGCATTTTCTAACATTGATAATTTTGACAGTTAATTTTTCAAAATCAAAGGAGTGATGTGGGTTGGGTCTCAATCTTGCAATTTTGTGCATTTTAGTCTTATTTTAAAATTCAATATGGCCTATCTGAAAGAAAATAGCTTTGATATATAAATTAGTTCTAGGCTCTTCAAGAAACTTTGATTAAAAGAAAAAACTTGTTAGGCTACAATTTTCGAACAGCTGTTCAGTTTGCTCTAGAAAATATTGAAGAGATGGCCGTTCAGTCTGCGAAGATAGGTTTCTTAATTGAGACAAAATGTGGTGACACAAAATGGCCGTCGAGCTCGTAGATCTTCACTATTCACACTTTCGGCAATTTGAAAAAGAATGTTGCTAGTGACCCTTATATTGTCATTAAAATATAGCCTTATTGGTTTGTATGTTTTTCTTCCATTGATTATTGGAGAAGATTATGCAATTAGAATATCTCAAGAATTTTTTATTTTTATTTTTTATAATTAATCAAAAAATTAATTGTTAGAAGAAATTGTGAGATTGAAACAATCAATTCAAAATTTTGATTGATTTGCAGAACAATACCTATTATAGAAATGAATTCCATTGTAATTGAAAAGAGTTGAGAAATGAATAGAATCTAAAGAAGAGAAGAATGGTGGAAATCTAGTGAGTCCAAGAACTAAAGATGAGAATCTAGCATTTACAGAGGCCACGCCTATATATACAGGAGATTAAGGAATTAGGTCAAGCTAACAAAAGCAATGCTACATAAAACTATTTTTCATAAAATAATTTCATAATTGCTGAATTGTCAAGTTATTATTAATTCTCTTATATATAGATCCATCACTAACATTATTTTATTATCTATCATTTACAACTATTTATTTCAATAGTTGAGAAAAAATTTATGAAAAATAATAGTGCCTCTAGACTTTTAGAGCTAACAAAATTTTAATTTTTTTTTTCTTCTTCTGAGAATGAACAAACTACGAGCTATTGATCTAACCTCTTGACAACTAACTGATTTAGCTAACAAAACTTATTACAACTATTAATCACATGTTAATAATTAATTGACATCTGCAAATACTAGCCAAAGCCAACTGCTACTAAAACACTGCATAATACACAACAGTGCAAACTTTGCTTATTCTACATCCCTCCACAAACTAACCGTGTGTTTGGGAAAAAAAAAAAAAATTCTGCTCTCTGTTCAATTTTTAGTTTTAAAGCAATTTGTTGAGAATCTAGCATGATGATTTCTTATGCAAGTTGGTTGAATGGGAGGAGTGCAACCTAAGTTAGGTCTTGGACCAAGAATGGAAGGTAGTGGACTCTGTAACATAGAATTAGGCATGGCAAACAGTGGCGAAGCCACATTATAGGTTGGGGAGGCCATGCCCCCCCACCCCACCCCCAAAAATTTTTTTTTTGAAATATTTTATTATCCTATATACATATGTTATAAATCGGTTAAGGTGGGGCGAAAGAAAAATGAGATTACCCCCCCCCCCCCCCAAAAAAAAAAAAAAAGATTTGCTCTCCAATAACATTAGAAAAAAAATTGGCTTCCTCCAAGAAAAAACAAAATAAATAGCTTAATCTTTCCAAAACTTTTTTTTTTTTTTTTTAAGTTAAACAAGGATCATCCATTATTTTTTTTTTCCTTTTTTTTTTTATTTTTTTTTTATCTTTTCATTTATATATTCAATCAATTGAGTTACAAGGCTCCTGCCTCCATTATATTTAAAAATTTAATTATTTTTCTCTTTGGATTATTTTATTTACATGTTTAAAGTAAACAATTTGTATGTACTCATTAAAGTTTAAAAAGATTATGTTCATTAGAAGAAAAAAAAAAGAAGGAAAATAACGAGTTTTTGCTTATCTAATTATATATGAATATGTTTTGAATTTATCTAAACCGATTTATGAATACCATAGTTTGGCTCCCAAGCCAAAATTCTTAGCTCCACCACTTTTGGCAAACCTGGGTCAAGAATTGAAGAAAGGGGCCGAGAATAGAAGAACAAAATAGTGCTAGTAAAATGTAAAAGTCATATCTTCTCCCTATGTTTGAAGCCGAGTCACCTCTATGTACAATGTAATCCAATCTCATGGGCAAATCGAATAGCTTGGACAGTAGCTTCAAGTTCTACATCAAATCCTTTCATTACGTACTGGCAGCTATGACTGTTCCTAGTTCATTTTGAGTTGAAGGTTGCTTGAAAATCCTGTAGAATTTCGATAGCCTCACATGCAATCATCCATGACAATATCAAGAAATTCTCCATGGTCCTATCGTCTCACTACTCCAATACCCGCAAATATATATAATCTCATAAAGTATGGGGATTCATGTGCACCCCCACTAAGCATAGCCTTGCTGCAACACCAAAAATTTTGTGCCTCCTCACAACTCCGTCTTCATTTAATTGACTTCGTGGACACCATGGCTGAGGTAATTTCTTCATCAAGTTGGCACGTGGGGAGGATGTTGTGACATTCTCTCCATGCAAACACCTTAATTTATTCCGTATCTTTGCGTTCCAAATTGAAATCCAAACCTTTTCCATTAGATTTCCATTAGAAATTTAGCCTCCATCCAATCACCTTGTAGCTGAGTCACTCAATAAGCACCTCTCACACTAAACTGGCCATTAGTTGTGCCAGTGTGCCATCCCAAAATAATTTATCTTTAGTGATAACAGAGGTAAGTGCAATCTTATAAACCGTGTTAGGTCCATAGGTTAAGTGTTGACAAACCATGATAAATTGTAAGTTTTGTTGAGTTAAAAGGTGTATTTTAAAATCCAAGACAAATACCCTAGTTCAGCTATAGGAATCTAAATATTTGACACATACTTGACACCTATTAACATATAGCTGACACATCCTTGATCAATCGAGATAAGTTGTCGATCAATTGAGAAACGTTGTAGATAGATTGAGAATCTTATAACCTAATTCTAAAAAGGACCACTAAGTCATTTCTTAATCTCTGATTCATGCCCTACTTGCTAGACTAAGCAAGGACACAATAGCTAGAATCAACCAAAATGAGGGAGAGACTAGAGAGAACTTTGTCGCATAAAAGAGTTCTCAGCTATCTCTCTATTTTACCATCATACCAAAGTTCAAGAAGTAGATCTAATTAAAGACGGTATCCCTAAAGATTAATGATCAAGACTAAAGCCATGGTGTTATCCCAATGCTGTTGTTGTAGAGTAAAGCTTTAAGAGGGTCGGTCAGAGGTCCTGGTTGTACTAGGGATGTGTTATCGTGAAGAAATTCAAATGGTTGAAGAATTCAGATGTTGTGGGTATTAAAAAAATTTTATTGTAATTTTTTTACGAGTTGTGCATAGAATTTAGGAAATGGTTTTTCTTGTTAGGATCAAATGTATTATGTGTTGGCAAATTTGTATTCAAAACTATTTTTCATTTAATTGTGTTGTAATTTTTACTATCTAGATTGTGGTTAAGATCTACATTGAAGACAAGAAGAATCAGCTCGCAATATTTCTTGGAATGAAGAGGTTATGTTGCCTTAACTGCAAGCTCGACTGCATCTCAACCGATTGAGCTTCATTAAAACTTGAATCTTGGCTCGACTCCACTCGACTAATTGATCTTTGAGAAAACTGAAATATCATTTTATAACCCTTGATGACTAAGAGGCCCAAGGATCCATGCACTAGGGTTCGAGGATGTATCAACATTAGGCCATCATATGCATAGAGGGAGCACTATGTGAAAAGAACTTATTGCAAGATTTGTGTGCCAACCGTTTGTACCAAGATAAGTCTCTAGCACCATATTGAAGGCCAGGAAGTTGTTCCAAGAGAAACTACTACAAAATCAACCGACATCTATCAAGTGCTGTCGTAATGTTAGGCATAGATTAGGTATCCATGCAAGAGATTTACGAAGTAGAATAGTCGAACTTCCAACTAGGATTAAGTTATATTCTTGTATTGTAAAACTTTTATTCTAAATGGTGAATTCTTCCATTGGTGGTTAATTACAAACCACCCATTAAATTTTTCTAGCTTGGGTTTTCCTATCATAACCATATATTATATTCAATTTTATTTTCTCTGCACTTTAGATTTTGCAATATGGTTGTACCCATCACTTGAAAATCAGACTTTGCATAATTTAACAAATTAATCAATTTGGGTAATTGATTAAAATTAACTGAGGTCTAAATTTCCCTTAATTTCTTAGTCTATAAAAATTCTCTTATTATAGCATATTGCCTAATTGGGGAAGGTTTTCCTCTTGAGTTCTTTTATCCTTAAATAGTTTTTTTATTTTTATTTTTTTAAGTTTTCCACTTCGTCACCATATATATCATTATCTTCTCTGTGATTGATTTTTTGCAAGTGGTGACAAATTAATTTATATGCCTTTTATGCTTTATAACTATTTACCCTTGAATTGGAAGTTGCCATAATTGGAGTAAGTAAAATAATTTGGTTAATTCACTTGTAATTCAATTATTGGGGTCTAAATAACCCAAAAAATTGCATCTCGATCCTCATACCACAAGCTGTCCAAACTTTCCTTAATCCACCTTCTGTTTTCACTGTCATTAAGAAAGCTAACTCGCATGTCTTGCATCCCCAATTGCCTATGTGTCAATGTGTCATTACTTATAGTATGTACATGGACCGTGGTGTAGTGAGCCATTCATCACCCTATACTTTTATACTCTCCTCCTACCTACCCCGTTAATGACTCCCTTTCTCTAACACATTCCTAGCCCCCAAAATGCTTCACCAAGGGTCCATGTGTGTGATGCATTCGGCTTACATTTTGCCTCCATAAAAGAACATTGTGGGTCAAATATATTCGGCTTTAAGAACAGCTTGGGCCAAAGAGTCTTTCTCATGAATAAGCCACAACCCGTGTTTTGCAAGCAAAGCCATATTAAAAACTTTTAAATCCCAAATCTTATTCTTCCTTATTTTTGCAAAGCTTTTCCCGTCTCACCCAACTTTTTTTTTCTCCCCCATCAAAACCGGATCATCATTAACCCCAACTCTCTAGAAAGAATAGTTGGAAGATTAAACATACTCATTGACTCATTGTATGGGTTGGAATTTGATTGAGTCACAACCTTGATGAACTCATTGCATAGATTGCACGCTATCAAGTCAACAAAAATGAATTGACTCAAAAAAACTCACTTTCCAATTGCCAGCTCAAATTTTTCACACATAATTGTGAGTTCTAGAGAAAATACTTGCCTAGACTGCTTTTGAAGATGGATTGTAGTACACTATTATATTATCAGATTTTAATCTCTCTGCATTTGATTCGATCGGGATTCAAAGTAAGCAAGTCAATAAAGACTTAAAATGTTGCTGGAGAAAAGTTTCTAAGAAATTATGGTTTGATTAGTCAATAAATATTTATTCAACAGCAGGAGCAGAGACGCAGGAAATTTAATAAAAATACTTGTTGGCCGAGTGCGCTCATAATGGGTGTAATTACATGGTAGACATTGGTCAAGGATTCTTTTAGGAAGTTGCCGTTTTTAATATATATTCACCGGATTCAGATCTTCTAGATTTCTTAAAATACTCTACTAATAGATTTTTTTTTAATCCTAACCATTCTTTTATGATTTAAGGGTCTAGATTTTGCTATATCAACATTCCATTAACAATACTCACTTATGCTTCCTCCAAAAAAAAGAATAAAAGAAAAGAAAAAGAAGGTATATTCACCTATGGTAAAATAACAAGGCCAGCCTTAGGCCTAGGCCACTTGGGCTTAGTGTAGGTTTGGATAGGAATTATTATTATTTTTGGCGTTTATGCTTTTTTTTTTTTTCACGCTTTTCAGCTTTTGTAGACAAATTTTACTGTTCATGTACTATTTATCATTGTTCACACACTATTCATGAGACCCACAACTACTTTATTCAGGAAAAAAATATTAAAAATGGGACCTATGATACTATTCACACATTTAAAACTTATTTAGCTACAGTATTTTCAATTTTTAGTTTTCAATTTTAGTAAAAATAAGTTGTATTCAAACGGACCCTTAGAGTCCATACTAGAGAAAGGCCCTCAAATGTAGATGAATAAGAGATTTGTTATTGTAGGGACACAAAATGGATTAGACCCAGAATATCAATGGGTTTTCAGCCCAACAAGCCCAACAATAAATTTATTGAGTATGGGTAGAAGGTTTAGATGCTGGCCGTTGTTCACCATGCCTGAACTTATTTTCTTTCATATAAAAGGAGTAACTGTTACAACTGGGGAATGCTCCTCGGCCCATGGCCGAGGAGCCCTTTTTCTTTTAGCCTTCTTCTCCCCCTTGCTTTACTTTACTCGCTTTTCTTATATAGCCCTCATCATCCTCTCTCGCTCTTCCATCTGTTGATCATCTATTCGCCTCTTTTCTGGTTGCCCATCCCATCAGAAGTCTTATCAGCACTCAAGTGGTTCACTCTGATCAACGTTGCCCTGCCAAAGGGTTATATCACCATTAATACGGCCAGAGGGGTTAGGTGAATGCATTAAGTTCGGAGGTGACAGCTTGCCCCGGGCTTGTCCATTCTAAGATTCATCCTCGGCATACCGAGAACAAAGAGGTTCTCGGCTTGTAACCGAAAAGAGGCTTTCTCCATCTTAGCCCCGGATGATCAGTCTTCCTCGGCGTGGGCCTCAGGCCTACTATGTGATGGGTTGAGATTACCAGGCCCATAGACCCCACAATAGCCCCTCAAAACCCTGCTGCACGTTCCCTCGGACGGGTAGGAGGGTTTTGATACCTACGAGCCCTCCTAGGCGAATCGCCCTACTTTGGTTTGCGCTAATGCTGGCTACTTTTCGACTACTCGATGTGCGTTTTTTGCGTTTCAAGACTTAATGTGTGCCCACATTAAATTTTGGCGGCACCACGTTTCCCGCTTTCAATGGTGTGATGGTAATCGTTCGGGGGGGATCTCCTGCTTTTATGGGCAGGCAGTTACATTTGGGGAACCTAAAGGGAGAATATAAGCACCTGTATAAACCGCCTGGTTTCCTCATTTTCGCGCTTACTGCCATTGATGCGTATGACTTGAGTTTAGTTCAACTTACACTCTTCCTGAAGAGAATCACCATACTTCTGTAAGTCTTCTTCTTCTAGCGACCCTAAATTTCCTTGATTTTACTTCTCATTTTCTTCTTTTAGAACTTTTAGTCGTCTTTGGGGAATGGGTAAGTTTAAGAAGTTGGTTGAGTCTAACGAGATGATGAACAAATTTATTGTTGACTATGGAATACCCAGTAATGTGAGTTTGAAGTACTGTGAAGAAGGAGAATGGTACTTTAAGAGGAATGAGGGTGAAGTCGTGATCCCAATAGTTGCCTTCGTAGAGGGAGGGATGAGAATCCCTATGAGGCCAGTGACTCTCAATTACCTTAGTCATTTCCGGCTGGCTCCTACCCAATGCGCCGCGAACGTATTTAGGATATTAGGGTGTGTAGATATTCTGAATGAGAAAATGGGTCTGAAACTGACTCATCATGATGTGAACTGGTGCTACAACCTTCATCATCTCAGGGGTAAGACGTATTATATGAAGACAAGGGACGATAGGGTTCGTCTTATCCAGTGTCTTCCTGATTCCAATAAGGGGTTGACTCAAGATTTCCGTATAGTGTCGGGGGAGTGGCACAATGGCTTTCATTGCCCAACGGTAGAGGGGGAGCTAGGTAGGATATTTGAAGTAGGGGTTTCAGTATCTTTATTTTTCATAACTGTATATTCGCCTTGGTTGACTAACCACAGGAGTTTCATTTTTCTTTTTGTAGATCCGCACGCTTTCGCACGTCATTTCCATTTGGTCAACAAAGCGGATTTGGAAACAGTTCTTAGGTCAGAACTTTTCCTGAACGAAGCTGATAATCAGGTTAGGGCTGCTCACAAAATCCTCGGATGCGACCCAGCTCAGAAATCATTCCCAATCCTGAAGCACGTAATTAAAGCTCGTGACCCTCGGCTTACGCAGATCACCGTAGTGAAGGACAGTTTTGCATTTTCCGAGGGATCTTACATACCTGAAGGCATATCACTAGCAGGTCCTTCCTCATCCCAACAAGTAACGGTGGCCGAGGAAGGACTATCTAAGAAGGCAAAGGAGGTGGTTGAACTGAGTTCTTCCGAAGACGAATATAGTGTGTTTGACCTAGCTTATCAGTCCGAGGATCCCCCTGGTGACCTAGGAGATCCTCATTTGTCCGAAGCCGACCTTCGATCCTTAAGAACTGGTACCCAGGCTGCGATGGGTTTAAAAAGACAGCCCCACACCAATCTTCTTGACTTGCTCGAAAGCGGTTCCAAAGAGGGTGTACCAGAAGAGTCGCAGCCGAAGCCCCCAACACCTCCGCCCCAGATACTAACTGTGCAAACTAGGTCATCTTCTGCCCCTGTAGCACCAGACCCTCAGACAAAGTCTTTCGATCCGAAAAGGAAAAGACTTGACAAGGGTAAGGAGCCAATGGATAAGAGTAAGTCCTACTCCCCGCTCGAGAAGGATAAATCTCGCAGGCCTCCGAAACAACTGAAACTCGATGGTCCATAGAAAAGTAAGAAGATCGCCCAACCGTCTGAGGCTCAAGCCTGGCTGCCCGCTGCCATGCTTCATGATCAGCCCCTGACGGATGACGCGTCTATACGAGAATCTCAAGGGGTTGAGGGGGCCCTCGTAGCCGATGCCCTGGAGAAGTCTCTTCTTCTTCCCACTGACATGGCCGAGCTTGAAAGAATGAGTGGGTCCGAGGTTATCCTTGACCTTAAAAAGTATCTGGGCATGGTGAGTCCTTTGGTACTTATTTACTTTACTCAACTTTTGTCACCTAGTACCTTCATTTCCTTTTACGGAATTACTTGTTTTCATTGGCAGGCTATCCAGGCTCTATTTAGGTTGGACGAGGAGGTCGATGGTCAAAGCAGTGCCTTGGCACAAGAGCGTGACAAGTTCTTGAAAGCTGCTAATACCCTTAAAAAGTCTGAGGCTGACCTGAAAAAGGCAACCGAGGACCTGGAGGAGATGAGAAGGGCCAGAGACGCTGCTGCCTCTGACCTGGCCGTGGCCAGGAAGCAAGCTGAGGACCAAACCACCCGCTTGCAAGACATCGAGGGCCAGCTGCAGAATGCCAAGGAAGACAATGTCTACCTGAAGTAAGAGCTGACTAAGGCAATTCATGAGAAAGGTATTGTTGAGTATGCCAGGGATGAGGCTCTGAGAGCCAGAGATGAGGCAGTATTTGCAAAAATAGACGCTGAGCGCTCTGTAGAATAGGCAGAGGAGGAGGCCTTTGCAAGTGGGGTAGCTAAGACTGAAGCCATTCTTCGAACGTAAGTTCCTACAGTATGCAAACATTACTGCTCTCAGACCTGGCATGAAGCTCTCAACCAAGCAGGGATTGACGCCTCATTTGACCTTAGGAGGGAGGATAGGGTATATTATCCTACTGCAATTCGCGAGACTACCCCTGTTGCTCCCGAGGAGGGATTTTCATTACCAGCGGTTGAGAGTCATGATAAGACCGCCGAGGATATATCTTTGACGGACCAACCATCCGAGGAGATTGAACCTCAGAGGACGTTAGGGGGAGCTAAAGCCGAGGATTAGGGAATACCACAAGATGTGGCTAGACTCCCTGCGGACCCTATGAAGCAAAGCCCTTAGGCCTTGGCTAAAGCCTTCGATTTGCTGATCGAACTAATTTGTCTACTGAGTTGAGGGAACTGGTGTACGACATAGGATAATTTTGTTTATTTTCTCTTTCATTTCATTTTGTTTCTTGCCTTAGTGGCGTTGTAAGGAAATTGTATACTTTCAGTTTAAGCTGAATGCTTAGTACTTTGCTTCCAACTGCAGATATTTTCTTTTGTTTGTTTTACTATAATATTCTGCTCAATATTTGTATTCTGTTTTGGAGTTAGTCTCATGAAATTGCCTGTTATCCTTCAAATGTTAATATAAAGACCGTATCATAGCTTAACTCTAGGTAACGCTTTGGTTTTTCTCCAAATATTTATTTTCTCCATAGGTTCGAGTCCGAGGACCCTGCAATACCCTGGCTCCGTCTAGTACTTTTATTTTTCTATAAGTATTTAGTTTTCCATAGACTTGAGTCCGAAGACCATGTAATGCCTTGGCTCTGTCTAGTATCTAGTTTTCCATAGGCTTGGGTCCGAGGACCATGCAATACCTTGGCTCTATCTACCACTTCTATTTTTCTGTAAGTATCTAGTTTCCCCATAGGTTTGAGTCCGAGGACCATGTAATACCTTGGTTCTGTCTAGTACTCAGGTATAATGGTGTGTATAGTTTTACCATAGGCTTGGGTCCGAGGACCATGCAATACCTTGGTTCTGTCTACCACTTCTATTTTTCTGTAAGTATCTAGTTTCCCCATAGGTTTGAGTCCGAGGACCATGCAATACCTTGGTTCTGTCCAGTACTCAGGTATAATGATGTGTATAGTTTTACCATAGGCTTGGGTCCGATGACCATGCAATATCTTGGTTCTGTCTACCACTTCTATTTTTCTGTAAGTATCTAGTTTCCCCATATGTTTGAGTCCGAGGACCATGCAATACCTTGGTTCTGTCTAGTACTCAGGTATAATGGTGTGTATAATTTTACCATAGGCTTGGGTCCGAGGACCATGCAATACCTTGGTTCTGTCTACCACTTCTATTTTTCTGTAAGTATCTAGTTTCCCCATAGGTTTGAGTCCGAGGACCATGCAATACCTTAGTTCTGTCTAGTACTCAGGTATAATGGTGTGTATAGTTTTACCGTAGGCTTGGGTCCGAGGACTATGCAATACCTTGGTTCTGTCTACCACTTCTATTTTTCTGTAAGTAGAGGTTTATCCTCGAACCGCTTTACTGGAGGTGATTCCTCCTTGGATCGGGTTATGATTTTTACACGTGGCGTTGATCTTGCCTCTAGCTCGAGGCCCCATCTTTTTCATTTATGACGCGCACTTTGTCTGTTCGTGTTCCGCGCTTGACGCTTCGGTGCGCGAAACGCGCCTTCATTAATGTCCTCGTGAATTAACACGAGTCCAACAGTCTACGGCCTCCTTGGAAATTGGTAGCTTCATTATTAGCCCAACTGATAATTCTCTTTTCGAACTCTGCATGAATTAATTCTCACCAACCCCCATCCCCTATATAAGGTGAGGAGATGGTTTCTCCACAATCCATGGACCTCTTAACACAAACAGAAAAAAGAAAACACATTCCTCCAGCTCCCCAAGTCCTTTTAACAATCCCGTCGGAATTGTGACCGAAATTGGCAAAAACCGGCATGGCCGCAGCCCCCACTGGGCTTCCGGTGCGGCAGAATCTAGGCATAACCCCGATGACGCCCCACAAAGTGGCCCAGAGGGATGTTGTTAGAGTACCTAACGTCTCTCCTCGGAGCGCACCCCCGACGAAGAAGACGGGCAAATTCACCTCATGGGCGGTGCCCGAGTGTTGCCGTCTCCAACGGCCAACACTCGTGAGGATCGGAGAGAATCAGGGGAGCATCATGGGGGAAGGTATCCCGGAGCCCCTGCATCTGCTTCTCTCTTTGTTCCAGCTCCGCCCCGCCGAGAAGGGAGTTGTTGGTGGCCTGGAAACATGATGGCCCTCCCCCTTCTCTGCCTTTTGTGTCAAGCTCTCCCATTCTCTTAATGCCAATAAAAGCACGGGTTTACACTTCCTTCCGGCTAGCTTTGGGACGGAGTCCACCTGGGCCTCTGATTGTAGATCTAGCTGGTAGGGATGGTTGTAAAGCAAGCCTGCCTGAGCCTTTGATTGTAATTTGTACTATTTCTAATTATGAAATAATAATATCAAAATTTCTCTCTTCACTGTCAAATCTTCTATTTTTCTTTTAACTTACTGTAAAACGACCACTTAGAACAATCGCCTGGTGCGCCGGCCAGCACACTAATCCTTCCCACAGACGGCGCCAATTGTAGGGACACAAAATGGATTGGACCCAGAATATCAATGGGTTTTCAGCCCAACAAGCCCAACAATAAATTTATTGAGTATGGGTAGAAGGTTTAGATGCTGGCCGTCGTTCACCATGCCTGAACTTATTTTCTTTCATATAAAAGGAGTAACTGTTACAACTGGGGAATACTCCTCGGCCCATGGCCGAGGAGCCCTTTTTCTTTTAGCCTTCTTCCCCCCCTTGCTTTACTTTACTCGCTTTTCTTATATAGCCCTCATCATCCTCTCTCGCTCTTCCGTCTGTTGATCATCTATTCGCCTCTCTTTTGGTTGCCCATCCCATCAGAAGTCTTATCAGCACTCAAGTGGTTCACTCTGATCAACGTTGCCCTGCCAAAGGGTTATATCACCATTAATGCGGCCAGAGGGGTTAGGTGAATGCATTAAGTGCGGAGGTGACAGCTTGCCCCAGGCTTGTCCATTCTAAGATTCATCCTCGGCATACCGAGGACAAAGAGGTTCTCGGCTTGTAACCAAAAAGAGGTTTTCTCCATCTTAGCCCTGGATGATCAGTCTTCCTCGGCATGGGCCTCAGGCCTACTATGCGATGGGCTGAGACTACCAGGCCCATAGACCCCACAGTTATTATTGTTGTTATTATTATTATTATTATTATTTTGAGAAGATTATCATTATTATTTTAAATGTGATTTGTATATTTTTTTTCTCCCATAAGAATGTTCAAAAATTTAAGTGATGCATTAAGTATTGTAACTCAATTGGTACTTTTTTTCCCCCAATGGAAACATCTAGAGGTTAAATTCTTTTATCTCCAATTATCGATGTATCAAATTAAAAATAAAAATTGAGTGATGGTAGAATTGCTACCAATTCTATTATATATTGGTCTTACAAATTGATGTGTCACCAACCATAATAAATAATTTAAATACTCATTTATTATTTTGTTTAAGTACCCCTAATTAATCACATTAATTACTGCATTAATTTGTAATTTTTTTATTATAAAATTTGTAATAGTTTTAACATTATGCAATATTTTGTGGACAGAAAAGGGCGTTTATATTTAAAAGTAAAAAGAGTTGTAAATGGAATATTAGGACCTTAATTGTCAGGACTATCTACTGACTCAGAATTCCCCTCTGAATGCCATGGAGTAGGCATTAATTTGCAGTCACAGAGCATTCTGTCACTTCCTCAACGAAAATTTTGGTAGTAGTTGTGGCTACTTAATTACTATAATATACTGCATATTTTTTGATGAACCAAAAAGGGTAGAGGGCGACCAACCTAGCAATTTTACTTAGGCGTAACTATAGTAGCACCTTACTCGCTAGGTTTGGAGTTCTGCTAGAGTGTAAGGTAACTACAATAAGTCATAAATTTCCAGCCTCATGCGGGACACTAGTGAACCTTGAGCTATTAAGGAAAGCAATCTAAGTGTGTCCATATTCGAATTCAAACCTTAGACCACACACTTAACGCATCTTGTGTATTACTCAAGACCACTAGACCACACCCTCAGTGGTTACAAGATACTGCATCCAAACATTTATCGCCGCATATGTTTAAATTTTAATTATTGTATTATATTTCACTTGAATCGATCAAAACATTGTGGTCTATGACTATGGCACATCTAAATAAAAATTTGTGGTCTATGGAGGAGTTGTGAGTAGTGACTGAATTTACACGGAACCAGAAATGACGTACGATAGAATTCAATGCCATACGTTTCCATGTTCTTTGTTCTAGCAAAATAGATGGTCAATCTTTTTTTATTATTATTATTGGGAAGAATAGTTGGTCAAAGTTGAAGCCTATTAAATTGGTTAAAACGTACATGCTGAGTGCAGACAAGTCGTGCGGAACTAGCTAGAATATAAAACTTGGTCAAATTTGTGTTTCATTTCTTTTGTTTTAAGAGATCATAGAACATTCATTTAAAAAAAAAAAAAAAAAGACAAATCACGGAACAAATATTGAGGGACCAGAATATTTGAAACTTTTACCCATCAACTTTGGCCTCGTGTTTGAATGGCATCCATACTGGATAACAAATCACATGGGAGCCTACTGGTTCCAATCTTAAATTGCATTTATATTTTGGTATTTTAGTACAAAAAAACTCATAGAATCATCGGCCCACCGCCCATGTGTTGTTCAACAATGATCATTCTTATTTAATTGTCGGTGTTTTTTTCTTCTTCGTTTTTTTATTTATTTATTTATTTATTTTTTTTATAATTTGATAGTTACAGGAGAAAGATGATTTAAACTTAGATGTTTTTATAAAAAAACATCAAAATGTATCAATAAGTTAAGCTACAAATCTCTTAAAATTTAATTGTACATGGTCACCATATGGAAACAAATAAATTATTTTGATATTTACTTGATATTTGATATGCCAATATGCGTTGATTCAAAAAATATGAGTTTCAGTTAACTAAATTGGTAAAAATTTTAATAGTTAAATAAGAGATTCAGATTTAATCGTCACTTACACCAAAAACTGACTGATGTGTCGCTCTGATACTATCATCATAAACGGATGCTCAAAGTTAAAACTCTAAAATAAAAAATAAAAAAGAAGAATAATGGATCGTGATGGTCCATTTCCGGTAAGAAATTTTCAGAAATTTACAAGCACAATGCCAAATTTGTCAAGCAAGCCTATTCTAATTTGATGCATTATTGAGGCATAGCACTTGGAAGAGTGAGGCAAGGTTTGGGATTTATTTATTATAAACATGGTGGCAGAGTTTTCAAATTTTGCCCGTTCAGTCTTGAATCCTAACTTTTAATTTACCAGTAAAACGGGTTAGGAATTAAAAAAATATATCTTTTTCGGTTAAGAATCAAAGTGTTCCTACTCCTACCTTGATACCTTCCTCTAGAACCATAATGCTCTTGATCGAGCCCATCCACATAATTTCTCCATTTTCTAATAATTCATTGACATCTTTCTCTAATACTTTTAACTTTCATAAGACTTTTGAATCGGCCCTCCATCCTATCTGTTGTGACATGTTTTTGTTTTGTTTTAATATACAATCTTTCTTCTTTTTTAAGATTAATATTTCAATAATCATTATTCATACTTATTACATTCAATAAAAAAGTTTGCACGCCCTCTATAGTTTGTTATTTTTTTTTTCTCTTTCTTTTATTTAAAAAAAATGTTAACTGAAAGTTGAAATAGATAGATCCTTCTATTTTTTAGTTGAAATAAATGTTACTGTGATAGATTACACAAGACAGAGATTCGGTTTGGTATTTTTTTTTTTTTTAGTAGAACTTATTTTTATCCAGCTTAATTGTGGGTTTGAATCCACGTTTTCTACGATTGCGTTTGTTTTTATTTTATTTTATTTTATTTTATTTGCTGTAGCACTCATTTCAAGGGACACAACTACTGTTTATATACTGTTTATGAATAGTAGCCGTATATTGTTGACTTTTCAACCCATCAATAGGTCTTGTATACTGTTTACAGACCTATAAATCTCACTTTTTAGCTATTTTTTCATTAAAGATGGGTCTCGCGGCATTATTTACATATTTAAAAAATATTTTACTACACTATTTTCAATTTTTAATTTTCAATTTCAGAAAAATAAGTTTCACCCAAACGAATTCCAAATTACTTTAATGTTCGAGGACTACGAGTGTCCAAAAATAAATAAATAAATAAGAGGACTATGAGTGAAACAAAGTCCTCAAAAAAGTCACCTCACTTTACGCCAAGCCCACGTGGTGGCCCTTTTTCACCCTTGACGTAGAGACCCAAGTTTGGGGTTGACTCACCTACCATGGTTCTTAGTCATCTTTCCAATTTCAAGAAAACCTGCCGTATGACAATGGTACATACCTTTTAATTTTTGGGATATAATTTAGAATCTGAGATTTTTTTTTGGGTTATGTAAAATGAAAGTTACAATAAAGTAAAGAAAAATTATTAGTTTATATTGTAATATTAATGTGAATTTTACATTGATTAAATATAAATAAATTATCTTAAAACAAATTAAGAAATATAAAGTCTATGATATAAAACACCCTTAGGATTACTAAAAGAATTTATATAAAATATAAAGGAGGAGAATCGTTATACAACACAAAATAATTTCTAGTAGGGTCTCCTTCGTTGGTCAAAAGATTCGCACAATAGTTTCCTCGCGGTGTATGTCGTTGATGTGAACTTCCTCAAAAATTGGAGGGACTTGCAGTCACAAATTAATGATGGCACTACAACAGTGGAAGGCAACAATCAAGATAATATGAGTACTACTAAAGCTAACAACTAAGCGTGCAACAGTTTCAATGAAGAGCTTGATAAGGCCTCCGGCACTAGCCCTGCCTACCAGGGACGTAGCTAGCTTTGGACCACACGCGCGCGCGCACACGTATATACTAATTTTAGCAATTTTATTTTATAAAATTACATTTTTTCTTAAATAATATTATTAATTCTTTTAAGAGTAATATTGTATTCACAAATTTTTTTACAATATTTTTATAAATTGTTTTTATAGCAAATTCATATTAGTTCACATATAGACCTACCATTTACATCATTTTCTTATTTATTAGTAACCGCCTATTACATCAATAATTTATAAAAAAGTTTGTAGCACTAGTATTTTTCTCATTTTAGTGACTATAAAAAAAAAAATTTATAGTTCTAGAATCTAAAACAAAGTAAACAAGCCCCAAAAAAATAGCTAAACAACAAAAATTACCAATAGTAAAACTCAAAAAAAAATTAATCTCAATTAACCAATTTAATTTAAAATAAACAACCCTGTCATTTAAAAAATTCTAAACAAAAATAATTTTGTTTTTACTGACACAAAAATTAAATAAATAAAAAATCTTAGTAGCTAAGTAATAGCAGAGTTAAATGTTGAAATTGCTGCACACAGCCAACAGTAAAGCCGCTCTCCTTAACTCAAAGTTCTGGCTTCGTCCGTGCTGCCTAGTTTGCCTTGGACAAATCCATTAGTATTAAGCTTGAAGAAATCCCGGGGGGGATTCCCAACCATGAGGAGGTTGAGTTTCTTTGTCAGTTTTTCTTTGTAGGGAGGAGAAGAAATATCCAATTGCAAATGAAGTGATCTTTTTGAGAATGTATCCCTGAGGGTAAGGGGAAGAAATATCAATTTCAAGCTCTCTTGTGTTCTTTCTTGCATATCTTCCAAACCTTAGTGGGATTTGTGTTCACTACTGATTTCGCTCATTATCAAGTGTTACAGTGTTGCTTCAAAATCGAAAAAAGAAAAATGAAAAAAAAATTATATACTCTATACATTGGTGCCAATGCTTTGGCTCGAAGACATCCAGCTCTTGAAAAGAATATTGTTTTTTTTTTTTTTTTTTTTTTTTTTTTTTTTTTTTTTTTAGTATTCCGCCCTTGTGGATTTATGTAAGAGGCCTTTGCTCTGAATTGTGTCAGTGACAATATACTCATTCAAACCCAATTGAACTTCCTATCAATAAAAAAATAAAAAAATAATAATAAAAAAATAAAAAAAAACCCAAGTGAGCTAATTCAATTTGAAAACGACACTTTAAGGCCTTATCTTCTCTCTCTCTCTCTTCCTTTTTTTTTTTTTTTTTTTTCGTGAATTGTATGTTTGTCCTTCACACGGAGAGAGAGATATGATACCCCACAGCAAGAGTTCTATTATAAAGTGAAAAAGAAAGTATCTAGCTACATTGTAACATGATCACAACTTAATATTGGCCTAATTTTATTGCCAGGAAAAGTTTCATGTAGAATAATATGATTTCCATGGTCATATATATATATAGTACTATATTGTTAATTTCTTGCCATTACCATTGTCAATACATGCTCCTAGCCAGAATCTAGATGACACGTAAAGTCTGTAACGGATTAACAACAAGAATTCTAGTCCAATAAAATAAATTTAAAAAAAAAAAAAAAAATCTTATCACATCTTTTTCTTTGTTTTGGCTAGTTGGCTCACGAAACATATACTCAAACCATTAACTTAACTAGTAATTACTTACTATCAAATGCGAGATTTGGAATTCGATCCTGCTTATCTTAAAACTTAATCGGTGTCTTGACATAACTTGATAATAAAAAATAATTATTATGGAATAAATATTATAAGTACCCATTTGGATATTGATTATTAGCATTTGTGTCTGCATTTTTTTTTTTTTGAAGTGCATTTCTGTGACTTTGGTGGCTTTTTCAGTGGGTTTTGTGCACTATTTACGGGACTCACAAACCTCTTTTTAAAAAAAAAAAAAAAACTTTCATTAAAAATGGGTCACATGGTACTATTCACACATTTAAAAATTATTTTACTACAGTGTTTTTAGTTTTTAACAAAATAAACGATATCTAAACACACCCTAAATTTAAATTCTATCCTACTTCTACGTATATCCAAAAAAAAAAAAAAAAAAGGGGGTGAAGAAGAGGAAGAAGAAAAAAGCTTCAAGTTATCCGGCCGTATATGATTAATGATTATCATAAGTATTGATTTTAACGACTCTTAAGACCAACACTTGTCAAAGCCATTTTATCGCTAGCATTTCAGGAAGCAAAAACAAACGAAAAGGAACACCTCCACAAGCAAGACAAATTCGAAAATTCAATATGGACCTTTAAATTTTTGGCAGTATATATTATGTATTTCAGTATGAATGATATATTTTGTACATTGAACTCTGAAAAAATGAGTAGAACGTCCACAAACAAGACAAATTTGGTTGCCGCATGAATCAAAAGGGCCTTTTCAGATCCTTAAAATCCATTGAATCAATACATTCCAACCTATCCCTATGAATATTCAACCATTTCAACAACTCCGTAGCTTTCTCCTTTGTTTTCTCCGCACAGCCAACCTGTATGAGCAGCAAGAGCTTCTGAAACGCACCTACTTGAAGTGCTTCAATAATAACACCTCCTCCTTCTTCCTTCTTTTCATTCTTGCAGAGCTTCCAAATGATGGAGACCGAGAACTCGGTTGCCAAATCCGATACCCGTAATACCTTCTTAACTAAAACCGGCATGCTCAAAGCATTGTTGAAGGCCTTCTCTCGCCCTTTGTCACTACTGCATAGCCCATCAAGAACACCCAATGCCTCCTCGCATATGCGTTTTTCGGTATCTACAAGTATTTCTAAGAGCAAAGAGACCAAGCCCATGTCAACAAATCTTTCTATAATGGTCTCATTTGGAAATGAGGAATTAACCATATGATATACGACCATCAATGAAGCTTTTGTGGCAGTAGGGCAAATGGGCTCTTTAATTAGCTTCACCAATGCTTCTAAAGCTCCTTCTATCTCTGCTAGCGCATCTCTTACGCGCTCATTCGATGAAACAGCCTCGTGTAAGGCCAAAGCCGCACTTCTTCTTGCTGACAAATCTCCATCTTTCAAAAACCATACCATGCAATGCAAAGAAGCAGCTGATCCAAGATAACGCTTTGCCTCTTCATCAATTGGTGAAAGCAATGTTAAAGCCGATAAGATTTCCTCCAATACCGCAATATTTTTATCGAAAGACGGCGCTATTGAAAATGTTTCAAACGCGGCTGAGATAACACTGCCTGCCTTACTGCTCACAATGCACCGTTTGTCACGCTCACTTTCCTTCACCAAGGCTTTGATCTTCGCCACCAATTCTTGGCACCAAACTTGATCTTCACGTTTACTTGCCATAGTAATCTTCGAAAGAATTTCTGAAACCTCAATTGAGCTAACCGGAATCCGAGGTGTGGGAATTCTCTCAATGCCGTAGGATTGATTTTCAACGCACCAATCTTGTATCATCTTCCTTATGGTATGATTTGGAATAGGCTCGAGACTCCTGAACACTTGGTTTGTAACGGGACAGGTATGGTTCCCGGCCTCTATCCACTTCTCGATGCTATCACGATCATACGTAATCCCCGTCGACAACGTGACAGGGTCTTTCATGAAGTCTAGAGAAATGGGGCATCGAAAATGGTTTGGTATGGTAATAAGCTCCATGTCTCCATTCTCGCCTCGTTGTTGCTCCTTAGCGGCACGGCGCCCGGCTCTTCTTTTTCTCCACGTAGAAATCATTGGTACTAGTTCGAGTTTGGAATTGGAAGAATCGAAATTGAACAAAGAAGGTATATTCTTTTTTTTCTTTTTTGAGAATCAAAGAAGGTATATTCTTAATATGAGTTTTGGCTCAAAATGATGTGTGTTTTCATGAATTGAAGGATAGTTGGCTGGTTTGGATATGTATATATATATATATATATATAGACGTGTACAAGTCATATAAGGTTATAGCATAAGCAAGCGGTCCAAGTTTCAAAACTTAGGAATAATAATTTAATAAAAAAATTGAACAGAACAAAAAGTGGGTATGAGAAGAGAGAAAGGGAGGTGAGGTTGATGGGTTTTGAATATTCAACCGTTTGAACTTGAAACGGTAAAATGGAACACAGCGTGCGGTTCTGGAATAGAATGGATCAAAATTCAAAAAGTTTGAAACCAAAAAAATAAAAAAGGCTGGTCAGCGAGTCGGTGGACTGACCGACTTGGCCAACCTTAACACGTGAGATAGATGGGCAAAGGCTCCTATTTTTCTTTCCTTTTCTTTTCTTTTCTTTTTCGCTAAACAGGCTCCTATTCTTCTTGTTTTTATGTTTTGTCCTAATAAGCATAAACATAAGCCTTTGCCCAAAACGCGTACTTGACGCGCACCCCTAGCGTTTCGGCATGAATGGGCTCAAAACAAATGTTGATTGTTTCGTTTAATTAGTGTGCCTAACTGTCCAACGCGTGCAGGACTGGGTAATTGGTATTATAATTTTGGTCTGATGACTCATATGAGTTGGAAATTTTTGGGACTTGGCATGCATGCACCAACATTACGTATTACTTACACGGAAACATCTTTCATCCGTGTGGACAAGGTCGTAAACAGATATGGTGTCTGAAATTCTGTTTCCCCATGATGCTATTTCGATAGGAACAAGAAAGTATCAACTTCAAACAGTTGCAATATGGAACAGTCATGACAAATTATCAGTTAAAAGTGCAAACTATATCCCAAAAATTTCAAATTTTAGATTTTACCTCTTGTATTTTTATTCCGTAAGCTTCAATAAATCATTTGTTAATATTTTTTGTTAGGGATAATTACATTTTACTCACATGTGATTTACCTCTAATTTGACTTGTTTACCCGTGATTTCAATTTTAATACTTTACCCACCCGAGGTTCAATCTGTTACTGCTTTGTAACCCACCTCCTTGTCCACCGTTACTCTAACACGTTTTCTTTCAAAATCAAAACACAAAACAGATCAAACACGTTTGCCTTAATATTATCTTTTGGCTTAAATCCTAGTGAAGAGGAAGAAGGAGATACAGTGTTCATCAGTTCATCTGTTCAGCTGAATCAAATACTGATTCAGTATGAACTATGAACTTCACTAAACTTGAAAAAAGAAAAATAATAAACCCATGCACCCATATCAAAATTTTGGCATATCATGGGCTCATCTTCAAAACAAAACAACAATTGGAGTAAATTTCAAGGTAAAAAAAAAAAAAAAAAATCAATCAAATGAACAAAAACAAAAGACTAACAAAACAAAATTTTCTAACAAACCTCCAAGAGAAACTTTCAGCCAACTCAAAGAAGCCAAGAATCCCTCAAAGATTTCTCATTTACTCCACACCAAACCAAGCAAGTCAATATTTAAAATCACTAGTGAACTTTCAACAATGCAGGAGAGGCTTCTTCTTCAAAAACTTTCAATTAAGCAAAAAATTTGTCTTTGTTTGCGTATAACAAGAAGGCTCAAAGTCTTTCTGTTGCTTCAGTAACGGTTAGCTTCAACGACGAAAGAAGGCTTCCATTGAACACTCCTTTGTTGGGCTGTGGTTGCCAATTAAGGTTGTGGGAGTGGCGTTAGGGTTTTAAGCTTTTCAGATTTGGGGATTTTTCAGACTGAGTTATGTGGGTCAGTGAGTTTAGTAAAGGTTAGCTTCAACGATGGAAGAAGGCTTTCGTTGAACACTTCTTTGTCGGGCTGGGGTCGCCAATTAAGGCTGTGGAGTGGCGTTGGGGTTTCAAGCTTTTTAGATTTGGGGATTTTTCAGATTGGGTTATGTGGGTCAGTGGGTGTGAGCCTTTGAAGATAAATTTGTCTCACCAGAACTTTTAGTCCATGCGTTTATAAGTTTAAAAATAAATTAGTTTGGTCAGTGGCAAATGCCAAATGAACATTGTGTCTTCTTCTTCCTCGGTTTGCTTGCACGATCAAAACCCAAGAGATGAACCCACAACCAAAATCACATAAAAATGTTCTTAAGCAATCAAAGACCCTAACTTTTTTTGATTTGTTTTGTGTTTTGATTTTGAAAGAAAACGTGTTAGAGTAACGGCAGACAGGGAGGTAGGTTACGGAGCAGTAACGGATTGAACTTCGGGTGGGTAAAGTGTCAAAATTGAAACCACGGGTAGGCAAGTCAAATTAGAGGCAAATCACATGTGAGTAAAGTGTAATTATCCCTTTTTGTTAAATGCCACGTAAGCTTGTCATGCATGTTTAGTTCATCAAATAAAATAATATCACGTCGTTATATCACATAAACAAATTAAAAATGCATCGCAAGCTTATGTAGCACTTAACAGAAAATATAGATAGAGAAGCTATTGTGCTGATGCAAATAGAATAAAACCCCTAAAATTTAGGGGTATAATTTGCATTTTAACCTAAATTATAAAACTGTTTATGTGTATTACTAAAGCAAGTCACGTAACTTATTTAAAAAGTTATGTAACTAAAACTATATACTCATTAATAGTCTCTTCTTTGCTACATTGGAGTCAAACTTTTTCCTTCAATACGTTAGTTCATTGGGAATTGAATTTGCATTATGTATGTGTAACTAACTCCACCGAAATAAAAGCAAGTAAATTCTATAGGCCAAAAAAAAATAAAAAAAAGATAATTCGAACTATTAGGTATAGAAAGTGGTAATCCTGATGGAAAAAACGCAACTAAAGCAACGAAAAAGTAGCCGTAAAGGAAAGAGGGAAAAGAGGTGGGGAAAACACAAAAAAAGGAGAAGACTACGTATCAATTAAAAAGAAAAATGAGAAAGAGTAATTGAGGTTGCTTGCGAATTGTAAAAGATGGATTAGTAAGTCAGGTATCTAAATGATGAACATTTAGACTAAGATTAGGTGAGGAACTAGAATAGTTAAAGTGATCTAGAAAATCTAGCAAAATCGAATCAAATTGTTATTAATGTCCATTCTTAGTCAAAATTCAAAATTCATTATGTAACTTTATTACCTGTTCATCATATAACTTTAGAGTGAAAGTGAAGCAAGAATAATCCTATTTGTACTACGAGTATTGTAACACAAGTTTATACTGTTAGTTTAAGATTAACCTAATACAAGTTTATTGTAGTATACAAAGTTTAATAATAGAGATGGTATGTAACCAGCAAGGATTTTCTGTCATGGATGTAGACCTCTAAAGTAAAACCACATTAATTCTTGGCACTCTCCTCTATTTCTCTCCTTACCTTCTTTATTTTCTTCTCTCTTTTTTTTTTCTTTTTTTTTTTTTTTTTTTTTTTTTTTTTTTTTGTATTCTCGTGTACTTTATTACATCATAGTTAAACATCATAGTCTAGCTTAAATTATGTGGCTTCTATTAATTTGTATTTTTAATCCCTAAATAAATCTAACTTCCTACTCTCAACACCGCTAACAATTACTTTGCAAGCTCACCTGATCTATTCCCTATCATAAACATGCCAAGTTTCTCTCTCAACATCGTTATCCTTCTCTCATTTCTTCCTTACTATGAACAGCATCATAACAACCTCATATGCATATTCTAGGGGTCCCTTTAGATACAACTTCTTTTTGCTGAAACTGAAAACTGAAAATACTGTAGCAAAATAATTTTTAAATGTGTGAATAGTGCCGTGAGACTCATTCTTAATATTTTTAAATACGTGAATAGTATGTGCATAGTGTATAAACAATGTATGCATTGTTCATAAACAGTGAATAATTTTGTTTCTAAAGTCAATAACTACGGCTTAAAAAAAAAAAAAAAAAAAGAAGAAGAAGAAGAAGAAGAAGAAGAGAAAACTCACATTTTTTCAAACCCCCCCCCCCCCCCCTTTTTTTTTCTTTTTTTCTACATCTAGTATTCAGCTTTCTTTCTAATCATGTATTCTCAACTATCTTGGTTGAGTATCATAGAACATGTTGATTAATTGGTAGCATCCTCTATATGTTTCGTTTCTGGTCATGTGCCTATCATATTGGTTTAGAGTTTTCCAAAACACACCTCGTATATGTAGCTTTCACCTGTATGATTATGATTGTTGGAATATAAAATAAAATACAAAAAGTAATATAGAGGATTTGTATTCTTCATTCTAGCATGTTCTCGACACTTCATTTAATTTTATTCTACTTCACATCGTGTCCAATTCAGTCACAATTTCCTTCGATATAACTTTCTTTTGAAACTCAAGTTGTTTTCAAGTTTCTACCTTGAGTTCAAGGCCCATGTATGTCATACAACTTTGATCTAGATTCATTGAATCAGATCCTACTTTGAGTGCAAGAAAACAAAACTTAATCTTAGTCTAACAAATTAGCATATACTTACTATTAATCTAGGATTTAGTCAATTATAAACATTTTCTAGTTCATTGTAATACATAGAGCTCAATAGTAAATATATAGTCATCAAGAGCTTTTCGATATGAATGTAGACCTAAGGCCAAACCATGTTAATTATAATTGTTCTCTCCCTTTCTCTTTTTTTCTTTCTCTGTCTTTTATATTTTCTTCTTCATATTTTGCTATACAATTTATCATTATACACGGTAACTGTATGTGTATCTCACGTTTTCTAACATAATATTAGAGTTATGTTTTATCTTCTCTTTCTTAATAGCTCCAAAGGTAATTCATACTTAACCATAAATTTGTAAAGTCTTTCAACTTAACTATAACTTATAAGCTGACGACATGTGCTCCACTAGTTGCTTGCGATTGCCAGAGCTGAAATTTTCAACTTTCTAATTACATGCGAGAAGTTACTAACGTGTAGAGACAGAACTATGACGAGATCAAGGAGACCATGGCTAATGTAAAAACTTTGTACCTAGCCCTCAAAATTGATAGTAAGCCCTCCAATAAAAGAAACCCCCCAAAAAGACCCAAAAATTAAAAATGACCACATAATCATACATATATATAAAAAAAAAAATATCGGCTTAGAGAAAAAAAAAAAATTTATCAGTTATAATTATTTGTGTGTTTGGCATGACATTTTACTTGTTTTATTTTTATCCCAAAGTTAAAAGTTTGGCTTTTCAAAATTTTGGATGTTACCATGCAATTTATCTCCACTTAAGAATCTGCTTGGCTGCTTTGTTTTGTCATCTTAAAAATTAGATATTTCTATAATACAATAAATTTCTTTGTTCAGTTCTTGATCTTCTAGAAACATGTGAATTTTTTAGAATTGATGATATTTTCTTGTTATTAAACAAAATTTATTGGCAATAGTTATTTTATGTCTTTTATTTTGTTTGTAGAGTAAAATTTAATGGATAAAAGATTTAAAATTATTTTTTCCAACCCATCACGTGAAAAATTATAAGACTATCTATATGTATTATTAAACAAGTCACATGACTTATTAAAATAAAATTCATATAACTAAACTACACATGAATGATATCTTCAATTCCACATAATAGATTGAAAGAAGATAGTTCTAAAGTAGTTTGGAGCCAAACTTTCTCCAAAATCAATCTAGTCCATTGACTTTCACTCCAATTGGTGAATTAAATTGCTGAAATTAGTTATTAATGTTTAATTTTTGTCAATTTAGTCCCTGACTTTGCCACAAGAAGTCAATATTGTCCTTTTATTTTATTAGCAGATGAAACTGTTTAAAAATTTTATTTAATTTTTTAAATAATAATACTCATATGAGATAACATTATTTATTAAATGACATATCTCATGAATGTTTTCAATAAAATTGTAAACTAAAAAATAATGTTTAAATGACGTGTTTGCTAATAGATTTGGTCGACACATTTTTATAAAGTGAGACTAAATTAACAAAAATTAAACCTTAAAGACAACATTTACTATATTTTATTTTTAAGAGTTCAATTAACAAGTTTCTTTAGAACATTTGTTAATGGACCATTTTAAGAAAGTTTTGATATTACTTATAAGAAATATAAAAAGTTGTCAAAGAAATCAATTTTTTTTTCTCATAAAAATATTTCTAAAAAATATTACTTAAACTAATACCCTTAGAATATCCGTTAATTTTTTTTCTTCCTTTTTTTAATCATGTTTTGGAATCCAAAGACAAAATCATAAAATCCATGTTCCTCCATGCTAACATTTTACTTTTTGCTAAATAGATGTCTAGGACATTTTGTAGATTTGATTATGAGAAATGCTATATCTATAATATTTTTACAACATTTTTACAATAAATTATAGATAGTAAGTCGTTATTGGTACTCAATTAAATCTATAAGTTAAATTATTATTTTTGTCCACTTGTAATAACCAATAACAACCTATTACTTAAAATCTTCTTTTTTTTTTTTTTTTTTTTTCTGATAAGATTTCTCTATGAGTATTCCTTCACTCGCACATGTAGTCATCTGTTCTAATATGGAAATCTTTGCTATGAACACAACTTATTCAACTACTTTTTTCATAACTTGTTGAGACGACAACACGAGTGGCATACAACAACTTCTACATAAACTTGCCTCCAGCAAAATGTGAAAATAAACTTACGTTTCTGGACTTATTTTTAAGTCGAGTCAGCATTACGCTGTAAAGGTGTAAAGCTGAGTCAGATCTCAGTCGCTTTGATATCTTCCTTTACAAGATTTTTCCTTTCGTGGTCAATTTGGTTCAGATCTCCTTTTTTTGCAAGATGTTTCCTTTCTGAGATGGTCAGATGTTGTACAGCTTTTCCTACCTTGACCCAGTACAAAAGTGGACTAGAAAGTATTGCGTGAACCCCAAGCTTGAATTGGGCTTTTTTTTTTTTTTTTTTTTTTATAATAAATACGATATTTCTCTCTTTTGGGTTGGGCTCAGGGTAAAATTAATTTCATCGTGTATGTACCAGTCAGTCAATGCCTGGGGAGATGGCATCCACAATTTCTATGAATGAATTAAACAGTGTACAAAATATAAAATTAGATGTGAGTGTTTTAAAAAATAATTAGTTTTTTAAAAGAATAAATAATTCATTAAAATAGAAAAAGAAAACTTTATTGTGTAATAATGAGAAAATTTTAAATGAATGATTTGAATGCTCTTGGTGAGCATTTGGATCACGTCTACATTTGGACATTTTGCATTTCAGCCTTTTTTTTTTTTTTTTTTTTTTTCAGACTAGCGCCTGGTATACTATTCATAAGACATGAACAATGCATCAAAACATATGAATAGTGTTTTTTAGTGTGAACAGTAACTGAATTTTTTTTTAATTGTTTTCAGTTTTTAGTTTTCAGCAAAATAAGTAGTATCCAAACGCGTCCATAACCTGAAAAGTGAATGATAGGTTGACTTTTAAATATTAGCTTTCCTAACATCAATAACCTTTAAAACGCACCCATAACCTTTAATTAAAATTATGTTTTAGAAACATGATTTTAAAATGGTGTATAAAGTGGCAACAAACAAGTATGCAATAAGATTTTCTAATCATAAATGTCATGGCATGGTCATAAATATTGATGAATCCTTGGAAATTAGTGGGCTGAAAGGTCCCTGGGCATTGATGATCTTGAAGGGTGAGTCCTGAAAAATCAAAAAAGATCAGAGAAGACCGGTGGTGGCCGATCTTGAATCCTCCAATGGTAAAGTTAGTGGGTTGAAGTAGAAAAGAAAGCACTTCAAAGACTTCGCCGTTTTTTCTAGAAAATAAAATGTCTCCCCCTTACCTCTGCATAGAAGGGCCTTTATATAGTGTTAGCCTGACAGTTATTTTTCCTATCATCGTAAAGTTTGAAGGATTCAGAAATAACTTCGATAACTGCCATGGAAATTACCTCATCGGGACTTGTGTTCAACAGTTAACAGAAGGTTTGGTTCGCAACAACGTGACTCTTGGCTTTTGGAAGAGTTTGCCACTATCAGATAAACCTTGTTCGTCCATTACTAAAGACGGACAAGATTTGCTGCTAGTACATCCCCCAATGGACGAGTGAATGAGGGACGAGTGCAAAAGGACGGTAAGAGAGGGACGAGTGTAAGATCCACTCATTCTCTACTTTGTACTTTGTCATGGATGGCCATATGGACGAGACAAAGCTAAGCACGTTTTCCTTGCACTATCAGTTGCCCCCTCGTCCATGGGTCGTCCAAGAAAATATTGTAATTTAATTCTCTAGACGGACGAGCTTCTTTCAACAATCAGATATGCCACGTATTATAACCTAAATGGTGGCCCATTTCGTCGATTCATTATTTCGAGACGAAGACCACGTGTCATCATTTGGTTGGTTGAGTTGTTTTATGTGCTTAAGTCAGCCATCTATAAATAGTGGAATGCCTCCACTGCCCTCCACACTTCTGAGATTTTTCTTCCTTGACATTCATCGTCTAGAGTCTCATTTAAGAGTTCCCTCGCGTCTATAGTCTCAATTCGTCCTAGAGCCAGGTATTCCCTCTCTTCTCGTCTTTTAGGTTTTCAAAATTTTCTTTCCAGAAAATGTCAGAAATAACTATCTCCTCGTCTAGCAATAGTACAGAGAAAGCTATAGACGAGTATTATGACGAGAGTAGTGATAACTCTAGTGATACCAGTAGTAGTAGTAGAGGAAACACCACTGACGAGGAATATGTCTTAGGGGTCCCTGGACTTCCCTTAGAAGTAGTACAGAAACAACTTAGAAAAACTTTAGGGTCCCAAGTAGGTACCTCATCTTCCATCCTTCCATCTAGTCCTTTGGACAAGACAGAGATAATTGTACATAGTTATGCCGTAGATATTCCTACCAAGACGGACGAGGAAAGATTAAACAACCTTAGGGAGTGGTATCAAATTCTAGACGAGTTTAATCCTAGATTGCCCGTCAGTGGAGAGTGGTGTTATAATCCCCATTTTGGGATAGGTGTATATGAGGCCTACCTTCTAGGAGGTCTTAGGTTTCCTTTAAATGCTTTTACCAGAGAGTTGTTAGTTAGATTAGGTCTAGGAGTATGTCAATTCAACCCAAATGCATGGAAATTAATTATCTCTATGCAAATTTTGTGGAGGGAAGTGTTTGGAAGGGACCATCCTATTACTATGAACGAGTTCATCTACTGCTACAAACCCTCAAAGATTCATCAATCCCCTGACTTTTATCAATTCATGGCCAGAGGTAAAAATTGTAGATTGGTGAAATCCTTAGCCTCATCTGACAGAAAATGGAAGACGGAGTTTTTCTTCGTCTTTAGATTTTGGGCTAGAAATCCTGTAGACTTTAGCCGGGATACTTTTGGTCGTTTTACTGGGGACCTAGGGAACCTTTGTCCTGAGGGTAAGTCCCTTAGCTTTCCCCCTCTTCTCTCTCTTTTTTTATTTATTTATTATTATTACCATTTAACTTCAATTTATTTCATTACAGTCGTTGGACGACCTGCCTTGAGCAAGCTACACCGTGACCGCGTCCACAGGGCTCATCTACACACAGACAGGGATTTTCATTCCTTGGTTAATCTCAGATGACTAGCCAAGTAGGGATTAGGCCCTAATCCATTTGACATAGCACTTGCACACGAAATTACTGTAAGAAAAAGTAAGTTTCAAATTTCAACATTCCTTATATCTTTTATTTTCATTTTCCTTCGTGTCAAAGTAAACTCTCTTTGTCTTTTCTCTTTATAGGAATGACAACTATGAGAGGTAACAAGGGAAAGGAGGTAAGTGCTGAGGGGACTCGTCTTGAGCCTGATCGTCAAGCTTGTCCTTTAGCTAGAGATAAGAGGAAGACCATATCCAAAAATTTGGATTTGGAAAATCTCCCTAGTAGACGTGGCAAGAAGATCAAGCATGGCTCGTTCCAAGTAGTCAAGCCTACTCCGTCGTCCCACCAGCAAGCCAAAGTCTTTGATGTTGACTCGTCTACTCCTGTTGAGTCCACCCCGTCTAAGACCCCACCATCCAAAACTGTGTCAACCTCATCTTAACCTTCCCAAAAGGTCCCTTCAAATATTATTGAAAATGAAGACCTGGCCTAGGAATGTTTCAAGAATGCTGTTTCTGACAAGGATATAAACGTTTGTTATAACATGTCCCTCAAGGATTTTGAACACTCTGGTGTCCATGACTTTTTCAAGGTAACATTTATCTTCGTCCTAACTAAATGTTCATTTCCCTTCTTCCCTTTTATTTTTTTATTTTATTTTTTATTTTTAACTTTTATTTGTTGTTGACTTTTATAAGGCATGTCCAAGTTTATAGCAGCGTCCAGACAAGCCATAAGGTTGGACAAGATGAGGATCTTGTTAGAGACGAGGATACAGGAGTTAAAGGAAGAAGCTAAACAATGGGCTGAGGTGGCTGCTAAGACTACGGACGAGATGAAGGAGTTGAAAGCTTTGGTTAAGGATTTGAAGGCTAATGCTGCGGAAAAAGATGCTCGTCTTGAAGACTTGCAGAAAAAGAACGACGAGCATAGCATTCTCCTCTCCGAGGCAAAGGAGGATGCAGTGGCTGAATTCAAAGCATTTAAACAATACATTGATGTTTTAGATACCAACTATGCAGCAGGGTTTGAAGATTTTAGGATGGATGCTGTTGAAAAGTTTCCTGATGTGGACTTCAGCTCCATTGTACTCAATTTGAATTTTGCCACCACTAGCTCTCTCCTTCTCCTCGGCTCTGAGGACGCCAATATAGAGGACGATGTCATGACCCAACCTCAAGACGGCCCCAACATAGATGCCTCAGCTTAAAAAATATCTTGATGTTTATGTCTTCATCACCCTTTTTTTTTTAATGTAATTCAAGTACATTTAGCTCGTCTATGTTTAAGGATGAGTTTTGATAAAAATAGTTTTTAATTTTGTAAGGGTGTTTGGACGTTTCTCGTCCGCCCTTGAAACAATTGAATGAATGTTGTTTCTCTTATATATGCATGGACGAGAGTATTTATTTTCATATGCAGGATTCCTTGTTTTGCTTGTCTACATTTCATATATATATATATATACTTTAACCATTTTTATTGGAATTTCACTTGAGTGTGATTTGTCCATGTGAAATGGTAAGTAAGAGCATTACTCGTCCTTAGACTTGTCTTTGCATTCTGCTCGTCTATGGACAGCTTTTTAGCAGGTGCTTAACAAGTTCAAAACATCTATGCTTTTCCTCATCCATGGTATGGTTAGGTATTATGTTTTACCTTGCCCATTTTATGGATGAGCATGCCTTGGACTTGTTTGTAATTTGCTCTTAGGCATGGGCTTTACCTCGTCCTTTGCTTTGGACGAGCATGCCTTGATTTCACTTTCTAGGAAACCTTGAGGTTACATCTCCGCATCCAGAGAATTTTCTCATCTTGAGCTTTTTAGCTTTTTTTTAAGAGTCAATATGAACAAAAGTGGTACGAAAATCATGGATTCACACAACATTATGTACATTCCACAAATATTGTTCACAACATAGATATTGTTCATAGACGAGGCATGTACTTAAGAAACTAATACCTCTTAAGAAAAAAAAATACAAGCCAAACCATAATTTTGTCCTTAAGCTCAACATAATAATAAGACAATATAAATAAACAAGTCTTTTATGTAGATAGACAGCCTCTAGGGTCGTCCAAAGTTATGTTCATCTGGGCTGTCATTTTACTAGTAGTACCTCCTCAGGTGCTCAACATTTTAAGGATGCTCCAACTTCCTCTCGTCTAGGGCCTCCAAGTAATAGGATCCTTGTCTCTTGCAGTTGACAACTCTGTAGGAGCCTTCCCAATTAGGTCTCAACTTCTCATGAGTTGGGTTCTTTGTTGCTAAGGATACCCTTTTCAGGACGAGGTCGCTTATGTCAAACTGCCTTGGCTTTACCATTGCATCATATTGCCTAGCCATAAGATTTTTGTACCTTGCCATCCTTTGTTCAGCGTCCATCCTTATCTTGTCTATTAGATCGAGGTTCAAATGGAGTTACTCCTCGTTATCTTTGTCCTGATAGGCTGCCACCCTATGATTGGCCATGTGCACTTCTGCAGGTATGACTGCTTCAGTTCCATAGGCTAGCTTGAAAGGAGTTTCTTTTGTAGGAGTTCTCACTATCGTCCTATATGCCCACAGAACACCTGGTACTTCGTTTGGCCATACTCCCTTTGCTCCCTCAAGCCGAGTCTTGATTATTTTTAACAATGATCGGTTTGCGACTTCAGCCTAGCCATTTGCTTGTGGGTGGGCGGATGAGGAGTAGTGATTCTGAATCATGAAGTGTATGCAAAAATCTTTGAAAAGTGCATTGTCAAATTGTCGTCCGTTATTGGATACCAACACCCTGGGCACGCCAAACCTGCACATAATGTTCTTCCACACGAAATTCTTGACATTTTGTTGTGTGATATTAGCTAAAGGTTCTGCTTTTACCCACTTGGTGAAATAATCGATACCAACCACAAGAAATTTCATTTGCCTTACACCTATTAGAAAAGGACCTAAGATGTCTAGTCCCCATTGCGCGAAAGGCCATGGGGCCGTCATTGGGGTTAGGTATTCTGATGGTTATTTGGGGACGTTACTAAACCGTTGGCATTGATCGCAGATCTTGACATAGGCCTTAGCATCAGCTTGCATATTTAGCTAGTAATATCCTACACGGACGACTTTGTGGACGAGTGATCTGGCTCCTGAATGATTGCCACACGCTCCCTCATGAATTTCTCTGAGTATATAGTTCACTTCGTCCGGAGCTAGACACCGGAGATAAGGCTGGGAAAAGCCTCTTTTGTACAGAGCCTTGTCCATAAAAACGTACCTGGCTAGCCTTACCCTCAGCTTTCTTGCTTCATTTTTTTTCTTTTGGAAGTCGTCCATCTTTTAAGTATGATACAATTGGAGCCATCCAATTTCCTTTGCTCTGCACCTGTTGCACTTCTGGGATGTCTATACTCGGCATATACTGAATCTCATCAAATTTGTCGACGGCTTCACTCGCCGAAGCTTCTTTCGCTAAGGTATCTGCTTCCATATTCTCCTCCCTTGGGATTTGAATGAAGTTAGTTTCCTCAAATTTTTTTATAACTCGCATAACCCTGTTAAGATACTTTCTCATTGGTTCTTCCTTAGCCTCGTACATCCCATTCACCTGGCCCATGATTAGTTGAGAATCTCCCAAGACGAGTATTGACTTAGCTTCCATGGACTTGGCCAATTCCAGCCCTTTGAGAAGAGCTTCATACTCAACTTCATTATTGGTTGCTTGGTACTACAAGCGAACTTTGTGTTTCAGTTTATCCCCTTTTGGAGAATGCAAAACCACACCTATTCCTCCGATGTGCTGTGTGGACGATCCATCTACATGGACGATCCATTTTTGGTTGCCTTCCATCTTACTTACATCGTCATGACTTGGGGTGAACTCTGCAATAAAGTCTGCCAGAACTTGAGCTTTTATGAAATGCCTAGGTTGGTACTTTATGTCGAATTCACTAAGCTCGACAACCCATTGAATCAATCGTCCTGCAGCCTCCAATTTGTTCATTGCTTTCTTGAATGGATGATCCGTCATGACATTAATGACATGAGCCTGGAAGTAATGCCTTAGTTTTCTAGAGGCTGTTATTATTGCGAAAGCCAACTTCTCCATTAGGGAATATCGTCCTTCCGCTCCCCTCAGTGCTTTACTCGTATAATACACTGGCTTTTGTACTTTCCCTTCCTTTCTTATCAATGCTGAGCTCACGGCATACGGGGTTACTGCCAGGTATAAAACAATTTTTCTCCTGTCACGGACGAAATCAGCAATGGAGCCGTAACGAGGTACGTTTTTAAGTCTTGAAAGGCTTTCTAGCACTCATCCGTCCACTCAAATGCTTTCTTTAGAACCTTGAAAAATGGTAAACACTTGTCAGTAACTTTAGAAATAAACCTGTTAAAGGCAGTAACTCGTCCGGTAAGAGACTGGACTTCTTTGATACTCTATGGAGGCTTCATATCTAGAATTGCTTTAATCTTTTCCAGGTTTGCCTCAATCCCTCTATGTGAAACCATGAAACCAAGGAATTTTCCTGACAATACTCCAAAAGCACATTTTCTAGGGTTCAACTTCATGTGATACTGCCTTAGTGTGTCAAACGTCTCCTGCAGGTCGTCTAAATGCCTTCTCTCGTCTTGAGTTTTCACCAGCATGTCATCCACATAGACTTCGACATTCCGCCTGATTTGTGGACGAAACATATGGTTAACTAGTCGTTGGTATGTTGCTTCAGCATTTTTCAAACTGAAGGGCATTACTTCATAACAGAATAATCCTTGACTAGTGACGAAGGCTGTCTTCTCCTAATCGGCCTCATTCATCCTTATTTGGTTGTATCCTGAGAAAGCATCCATAAAGTTAAGTAATATGTGGCCTGCGATAGAATCCACCAGTTGGTCAATGTGCGGTAATGGATAGCTATCCTTGGGACAAGCTTTGTTGAGATCAGTAAAATCTACACACATCCTCCATTTGCTATTCGCCTTTTTGACCATTACCACATTAGCCAACCAATTTGGATAGTATACTTCTCTTATAAATTTCGCCGCCATCAACTTCTGAACCTCGTCTCTAATAGCATCATCTCTCTCCGGGGTAAACACCCTTTTCTTTTGTCAAACTGGCTTTGAGGAAGGACATACGTTTAGATAGTGAATGATGACACTAGGGTCTATACCCGGCAAATCCTCATGAGTCCAAGCAAATACATCAGTGTTTTTTCTCAAAAACTTGATGAGGTCCGCCTTAATTTTTTCTTCTAGATCTGTCCTAATTCTGGTACACCGCTCCGGGTTTGTCTCGTCTAAAGAAACATCTTCCAACACTTCACCAGGTTCTACCACAACTCTCTTTTCTTCAATATTCATGGCCTGGATTTGTTCATCCATGGCCAACATTGCCAGGTAACACTCTCTTGCTGCTAGTTGGTCTCCTTGCACTTGTCCTACTCCTTGTTCTGCAGGAAACTTAACCAACAGGTGATAAGTGGATGTAACAGCCTTTCAACTGTTTAAAGTCGGTCTTCCAATTATGGCATTGTAGAAGGATGAACAATCTACCACAAGGAAGTTCACCTCATTGGTGACTTGTTGCGGGTATGCCCCCACTATCACTGGTAATAAAATAATACCCACAGGTTGTACCTTCATTCTACCAAAACCTACTAAGGGGAGCTTGCTGGTTGGAGCCAGTCTCGTCCTAACCTCATCTGCTGAAAAACTGGATAATACAAAATATCAGCCGAACTTCCATTATCTATTAGCACCCTTCTAGTCTTGTAATCAGCAATAAGGAGGGTGATGACAATAGCATCGTCATGAGGGTGATGAATTCTCTCGGCATCCTCGTCCTTGAAGGTGATTGCCTGCTCGTCCGTAGTCCTTGCTCTTGGTGATTGTCCAAAGAGTTGGACGTTTTGCACCACTTTCAAGTATGCCTTCTTTGACTTGGACGTCTGTCCTGTAGAATTTCCCCCAAGGATGATTCTTATTTCTTCGAGTGGTGGTCGTGACTATTCCTCTACCTTCCCTTTCAATTTCTCGTCCTTGTGATCTCGTCCAAGGAAATTTTTCAGCTTCCCTTGCCTGATAAGATTCTCAATCTGCTGCTTCAAATCAAAGCATTCGTCTGTATCATGCCCATGATCTCTATGGAAGCAACAATACTTATTCCTATTGCGCTTGTTGGGATCTCCCTTCATCTTCTTCGGCCACTTCAAGGAAGGCTCGTCCTTGATTTGCATAAGGACTTGCTCGAGTGGCACGTTCAAAGGGGTGTACTGTTGATTCCACGCTGAAGGACCTGCTTTCTTCTCTCTGTCCTTCCTATCTTCTGGTCGTCCCTTTTTAAGACGAGGGCCTTATTCTAACTAACGCATTAGGTTGGCTTCCACTTTCTCAACTCTCTTCCTCTTCTTGGCTATGATAGCATCCTCCGCATTCATAAAGTTCTGGGCTGAATGAACTAGTTCAGCCATGGTCTGAGGCGCCTGTTCATATAACTTGTGGATGAACAAATCAGAATGAACCCCATTATAGAATGCCGCTAGAACGAGCTTATCATCCACCTCGTCCACTGCCAAGGCATCCCTGTTAACCGTGTGATAAAGGACTGCAAACTTTCATTCTCCCCTTACTTTATGGTTAGCAAGTTAGACGAAGAACGTTTGTGCCTCTACCCTCTAATAAAATTATTAACGAACAACTTGCTTAACTCTTTGAAGGACGTCACTGTGTTAGGAGGTATTTTATTGAACCACACTCATGCACGTCCTTTGAGGGTAGTAGGAAAAGCTCTGCACATTATTTCATCTGGAACTTCTTGAAGGTGCATGGTAGTTTTGAAAGTGGCAATATGGTCAAAAGGATCCCGCTTCCCATCATACAAATCTAACGGAGGCATCTTGAACTTGGGTGGCAAAGGGTGAGTATTGATGGAAGCCACAAAGGGGGAATCAGTCCTATGAACTAAGTCTTCTACAAGGTTCGTTTTCCTCATATTCTCCCTCATCTCGTCCATGACTCTTCTCATTTGATCCATTTCCCTTTCCAAATGAGGTACTCTCCGTGAAGCGGTACCCCTTGATTGGTTTTCAGGTTCAACATTCCTTTCCTCTTCTTGACTCTGGGCTCGTTCTTCGGTGTTCCATTCATGACGCTGCTTCTTTAAATCAAATTGTCTGACCAACTTCTGGTTCTGGCGAGTTAACTCTGCCATAGTAGCGGCCATGAATTGCATGTGTTGGAATGAAGATGGTTGCATGGTGGGTGCTGATTGACGGTTGCGATGAGGGTTATTAGAGGCGTCCCTGCTTTGTTGAGGGCCTGGACTAGTAGCCCTAGACCTTGTCCAAACCATTTCAACCCTTTATTGGAGAAAGAAATCACAGAACTCAACAAATTAAGTTCAAAGGGCAAAAAATTTCTTCCCCACAGACGGCGCCAACTGATGAATCATTGGAAATCAGTGGGTTGAAAGGTCCCTCGGAGTTGATGATCTTGAAAGGTGTCCTGAAAAATCAAAGAAGATCAGAGAAGACTGGTGGTGGCCGGTCTTGAATCCTCCAATGGTAAAATTAGTGGGTTGAAGTAGAAAAGAAAGCACTTCAAAGACTTCGCCATTTTTTCTAGAAAATAAAGTCTCCCCCTTACCTCTGCGTAGAAAGGCCTTTATATAGTGTTAGCCTGACAGTTATTTTTCCTATCGTCGTAAAGTTTGGAGGATTCAGAGATAACTTCCATAACTACCATGGAAGTTACCTCATTGGGACTTGTGTTCAACAGTTAACAGAAGGCTTGGTTCGCAACAACATGACTCTTGGCTTTTGGAAAAGTTTGTCACTATCAGATAAACCTCATCTGTCCATCACTAAAGACGGACGAGATTTGCTGCTAGTACGTCCCCCAATGGACGAGTGAATGAGGGACGAGTGCAAAAGGACGGTAAGAGAGGGACGAGTGTAAGAGCCACTCATTCTCTACTTTGTACTTTGTCATGGATGGGCATATGGATGAGACACAACTAAGGACGTTTTCCTTGCACCATCAAATATCATAACATATGAAGAGTAAATCGTCTTTACTTTTCAACAATTTTTCGACATCTAGAAAACAGGAGTTTATTCCTGTACATTATTTTAGAATGTCCAATTACGTCTCAAAAAAAACAAAGAAAATACTATACTTAGGGTTTGTTTGGATGGAAGGGGAGTAAAGTAAAATTTGCTAAAAATAAATTAATTTTGGATCAACTCTACTCTTCTCTCCCTTCAATCCAAACGGACCATTACCTTCCACTCAGTTAGTCAGAGGGCAATTTTTTTGGCCAAAGTAAGAAACTGAGACACCGAATTATATTTTTTAATAAAAAATAAATATTAAAAAAAAAAAAAAAAGGCAAATTAATAAGATCACATCTTCAGCATGTAGCGGCAGATTGAACAGTACAAAAGTAGACGAGTTTAACTACCAAGAAAAAGAAGAGTTCAATTATCTATTAAATGTGGTAAAAGTTTCCAATTACTAACATGTCTATCATCCTCTGGAGGATATTAGCTCCAAGTTATAGCTATCTCAATAACTCAGATCTTTTGAAAATCAAGCAATTGAAATTTTTCATCATTGATGTTACAAGAGAGATTCCCCAATGAAACAGCACCGAAGCAAACAAAGGCTTAACGGCATCAATAAATTTGTGTTCTCAAAGACCCCAAATCCAACACAGTAACATGTACACTTGGTTTCCTTCGGTTACATGTGTGCCGCCTCTATCCCTGCACCTCCTCACCAGCAACAATGATCTCAGCTATCAAGTGCACCAAGCGCTTTCATGTCCTCCAAAAAGGCCATATATGAGTCGTCAATACTCTGTGGCTTTGGTGCTGATGATGAGTTAGCTGATTCTGGCATTACAATGGTGGGAGCAGCTGGCTGGGTTGCTGTTGCTGTAACTGAGACTGATGGCTTTGGCTTTGCTTTTGGGGCAGCAGTCTCTCTCCTCACTCTAACAGATGCAGGAACCTGTGCTCATGTAGGAAACAAGCTAAAGTCAAGGTGTATAACGATTAAAGTTCAAATGTGCAAAAATTCAACTAACAGTAAACTGTAGCCAGACAAACTGGAGTAGTACTTGAATATGCCATCTTTTAAACCCATTTTAGCTCCCTTTGACGTATATGTCATTTTAGACTATTATTTTATCATGTTGTTTGAGTGCACATCTAGTGAAAAGCATAAGTATAGTAATCCAAAAATCATAAGGCTTTACGACACAATATATTCCAACTCCTTCCCATAGGACACTTCAACATTTGACAATTGTCCCCATACTGACAATTTCTGTGCAAACTTTCTAACCATTGTTATCATACCTCTTTGTACATGTAAAAGAGTGTCCTTTATATATTAAAATAAAAGTCTATGCTAGCTTAAAAGTCGTTCATAGATGAATATACAAACTCAAATTAAGATAACCAATAACCCTAGAATTTTTTTTTTTTAGGTAAGTTACACACGCATCCCGTGAATCTTGAACCCACGACCTCACCCTCCACCTAGCTAGCACTTGCAAGGGGAGTTACAAATTGAGCTAAAGTTCATTGGCAACAGATAAACCTAGAAATGCTCAAAACATAAATTCACATATATGATACATATTTGTTCTCCCAGATGACATATGGGGTTGCATTTGTTAAATAACCATTTTCCCAGCTGGACCAAACTGTCTTTCTCTCAATAATGTGTGTGTGCATGTACACAAATATGTATGTATATGGATAAACACAAATGGAGATATAATAGCCATGAATTATTCGAACTCCTTCATATTTATAATTTTCAATTTTGTCTTCTTGATATTCTTAAATTTCTCTAAACAAAAAAGTTTGGCATGTCACCTCAGTTTGAGCCAAATGGATAGATGGGCAGATAGGATGCAAGCACATGACTACCAGAAGAATCTGTTATTTTAAAAAAAATCTTTGCACAAAGATCGAGCAAAGGAAAGCAACTAACCATAGCTGTAAGTTCTGGAGTGTGCTGAGCTAGTGGCCTCTTAACAACGGTAGACGCAGCAGATTTTACATAAGACGGTTTTTGAGGAGCTGTTGGCCTATTAAAAGCATGCTCATCTTCTTGGAAAGTTGGAGGAGGACCAGGTGGAAGTGGCGGTCTCATCATGGGGGGAGGCCCAGGGGGAGGACCATATGGTGGCCTTGGCATTAGCGGATGCATCACTCCAGGGTGACCTGCTAGGCCAGGTAGTCCAGGAGTAGCTAACGGAGGCCGCATATCTGGCGGAGGTAGAGGTGGGGGATGACGTGATATTCCCGGGGGTAATACATCAGGTTGTAAAGATGAAAGCAGGGTGGGTCCGGGTACTGGAGGCTGTTGCCTAGGAGGGGGTGGAGGTGGAACCATTTTAGAGAGATCCTTGGTTGCTGAAAAATTATTGATGTCTGAATCAGATGGTGCACCTTCTAACTGATTACTTGCTGACTTAGGTGGCAGCCCAGGTGGGGGAGGAGGAGGAGGAAGCATGGTTGGCACCTGCATAGGAGAGATATTATTACTATTAAATACAACTTCTTGGAATAACAGGTGCAGAGCCTTGAGATTTAGATTTAAGCCATCAAAGTATATTGTATTTGACAACCACAAATATAATTATCCTGTTCACTAATTCCTATTTAGGTTTTTATGCATTTGAAGATAGATCACATCCCAAGAAGGTGAATGGAGACAAGCTTACCTGAGAATGCTCATTTGAGGTCAGTCCATCTAACAATGCAGGTTGGTTTATCTCCTTTTCGCCTCCACTGGTACCAGGTGGAGGTGGCTGAACAGACAATTGGGGTGGAGGAGGTGGAGGAGGCAAAGGGCGACTTGAAACTTGATCTTTAGGTGGGGGGCCAGGAGGTGGTGGGGGAGGTAAAGGTGGTGTAGGCAATTGCATAGCCAAATTTGCTGAAGCTGGCTGGGGAGGCATTGGAGGTGGAGGAGGTAGAGGCACAGATGCAAGTTTCACAGAGCCATCCCCAGAGTTGACACTGTCAGTATCTGGCAAAGGGGGAGGTGGTGGAGGTGGAGGCTGAGGAGGTGCAGTTAATGCAGCATCTTCTGACTCTGTTTTTGAGGATGATGCAGAACTTGATGAAGCAGCAGATAAGGGAATTCTGGGGCCTGCAGTTAAAAGCAAAGAGAGAGAGAGAGAGCATATTAATCAACAACATATAAATAATATTTGATTGAGAAAGATGAAAGATTGAGGAATGGGACCAAACCTATTGATGATTTATACATGGGGGGCTTTCCTGGTGGTGGGGCACCAGTAGGATTCAGCGTAGGATGATAATAAACAGAATCCTGCAGCCAAATTTTTTTTATAAGTATTGTTCATGAGTAAGCAAAAACAAATCAGAATGATCTTCAGAAGCCAGATCTTACTTCAGGCTTTGGGTGCTTGTCTTTCTCTTCTTCTTCTGCAGTTGTCCGTCTCCGAGGAGGTCCCAAATGACTGAGCAGAAGATAAGCTATAGTTTGTAAATTAAAACAAACAGATATTAAATAAATAAATTAACCCAACCACATGCACAGAAGCAAATTAGGAAGAAAGATTCTATTTCACCTGAACATAACTGGGGCCTCACCCTTCTCCCGCATTTTGTCTTCATATTCCTGTCCAAGAGAGCAGAGAACTATGTGATCCTCACGGCAGACAAACAATGCTAATAAATTGCAGAAAAATATCAACCCAGACAGGTTTAACATACAGCAGAAATAGAGGCTAATGTTCCTGAGAAATGCCCATCAACTAAACCATACAGTTCAGATACCCAGTCAATAGTAGCAAGTTCAGATCATTTCTGAACTTTTCCACAAAGCAGTCAAATCACAGTTAAGGGTGAATTAATGACAGAAATTCAAGGAAGAATGACTTCTGTTGAGGCAAAGTTCATTATACAACTTTTCTTTTTTGGCTGGATCATTATGTAAGTCCTCGGTGGAGGGTGAAGTTGTAGGTTCAAGACCAATCATTGTGTATGTAACTTTAAAAAAAAAATATATATATATATATATACACATATACACTTCATAGAAAAGACTAGTATTACCTGCCTTTATAAATTATATAATAATAAAAATAAAGACCTATCTCAAAGAGACAAGGGAAAGGGAGTGTGTTCAACAACATTTTTCAGTTTACAGAAAAATATAATCACGAAATCTTTCTTTATTAGTTTAGTTGATAAGACTGAAAATTAGTTAATGAGACACAATAAATAAAACTTTGATAAAACCCTGAGCAATTTGAACTATTTAAATTGACAAAGGGCCAAAGAGAGAGAGAGAGGTGTTGCATCTTTGGGCAAAAATATTTTTTATGAGTAATATTTGCAGACTGGTATTCTATAAGCTTTCGGTGATTTCATGCAATTAGGAAACAAGTCTCAAAACCATAAGCTATTGACTCAAAATAGAAACACTTATTAAACCCTTGTTATTTATCTAAAGGCATGCAAGCCAACCCATCAAAAATTAAAAACTGCTTAGGATAGACATTTTTTTTCTTTTTACAAGTCAGTTTTGGTCCTAAGGGGAGGGGAGGACAGAAGAGGAGATTTGAACTAGTGGCCTCTGATTTATGAGACATGATTCCAAGTCAATTGTACTACCCCTTGGGCTTTCCACATTTAATCAGCCCAATTCTAACAATGCAAGATTTCTAAAATACCCTTCAGGCCCTCACATACTAAACCTCATTAGCTTGTTTTCACCCCAAATTATGCTCCCCAATTTTAATCGCATCAAAAGAATTAGTCATGGCATGGCATAGGGTTTATTGAACGAGCAGCAACTCCATAAGTGATCATGTCAAAAATGAATGCTGATATGACTACTTTGCATTCACCAACTGCACACCATTATTTATGTATATGTTAACAATTCCTCACTCACCCACATTAAAATGACCACTGTAGTAATTCAGATATGCAAGGAAGTGTATATAAAATCTTTGATTGAAAGTTTTTAAAGGTATCTTAAAAATTTTCCTTAAAATAGAGATATATGTTTCTTCATATGACTTTTAACTTAAGATTGTGGATATTAAGCAATTTTTACCATTTCTAAAATCAAATTTAAAAGCATGATTAATGCAAACCTATGCTAAGTTGACATTTCAACTGATACAAGAGAGAAGAGGGCAACAAAGGTGTAAAGAAATTGCATATGTGACTATTACCTTCCTCTTTTTTATGACAAGGTTATAAGTGTCCTCTAGTTGTCTCTTCTTGTGTTTTCTTGCTTTGTCCAAAGCCCCATCAGCTTCTGCAACAATTAATAACACAAATGGGTAAATTTAAACAGGAAAATCTACCTAACCGAGATGCAAGCTAAATTTAAAAGAGAAAAAAAAAAAAATCTACACAAACTACCAAAAAACAATAGAATGAAGTGCACATAACACATAACAAAACTGCAGGGGGGGTGGGGGGGAGAGAAAGAAGTGGGTGGGGGTGGGAGGCAAAAACAGGAAAGAGACTAAATAATACATGCCCCTCTGCTCCTAAATTAAGGTCCATATTTCCTTTCCAAGCAGTATGTTAAAGTTTACATACAATAATAGGCAGGTGAAGAACATTTCGTGTTGGTTCCTTCAAATTTGGGTTCTGTGAAAGTGGGCTATTACTTGGGGACAGAGTGAGTATATAATTATATGATTCTAATCTGATAATAATGTTTCCAATAGTATTAAAAATACTAAAATCCAAGAACAGTCTTTTATGTATAATGAGATACACAAGTAATTACTATTTAGCCAAAAAATTAATATTTATTCATTTATGTATTATTTCTAATGCAATACATTCACTTGTTTTGTTATAATCATGTTATAAGTGAAAGAAAGCTTCTTTTGAAATGTAAGGCAATCAATTTCACAGTTCTCAAATGGTAGACCTTCAATTCAAATAGAACATGACTTACTCATCATTTCCAACTTATCAATTTGCTCCTTAAGAGTATCAGGATCCTTCTTCAAGAGTCCCACCTCTCTCACCTTTTTCCTTTCTTTCTTGTTCTGTAAATCACAAATAACAACGTCAAAAAAAAAAAAAAATTAAATAAAATATAATAAAATAAAAGAATGATGATTCAATCCATGCATTAAGCCAATACTACTCCTTCCACAATCAAATCGCATACACAAATGCGCTTCAAGAAATTTAGAAACCTATGTAGAGCACTTCAAGATACGCACATAAAGATATGACACACGCATCTTATTTTAGATAAGTTAAGTTTCAGTCCCCAACCAATTGTGCTACACCTTGGGTTACAAATTACAACTCATTATGAGCAATCAAAACCAAAGACATGTTAATTAGGGAAGCAACGAAGAGCATGACTTCAGATAAAATAAAACGGAGGAAAAGAATTCATATGGTCGACCCTAACTAATCCATCCAGGCTCCATAGCCGGCCCCAAAAAAATATTCAACGAATCCTATTGATATACCTATTTGCCATGTAAGAGTGATTGCAAATGAACCTCAACTTGAAGCCACAATAATCCTAATGCCACACCACACCACACCACACAAATGATTAGTCACCGACATCTATTGCGCACGCAATCAAGTGTAAAGTGTATATATATATATATATATATATAAGTTCAAATTGTTTACTTGGGCGCATACTATGTTGCTAATTTAAAATTATTGGAAAGAATAACAATGCAATAGTTCTTTTTTCCATGGCAGTGATACACACGCACAAACAAGCACAAGTAACCAATAAATCTTCAATCAAAATTAAATTCACAAGATATAAACTTTTTGAGCTATCTTGGCATGTAAAAAATGCTCATTGATTTTCTCAGCAAAAACTAAATTAGGGCAAACGAAATTGAAGGCAGTGAGTGCTTTTACTTGTAAATCGATTGAATTCAAGAAAAATCAATGAAAGAAAAGAAATAGAGACGAAACGGTGTAGTTTAAGAGAGAGTGAGTACCCGTTTCAATTCCCTCTTGCGGAGCTCCTTCCGGTAAGCGTCCGTAGGGTTCATCACCTTCCCTCCCTTCGTCGTCTTCATTTTCTTCAGATCACTCTCTCTCTCTGTTCAAAATCAAATCAAATTCCCTCTTTTAATTTCTTCTTGTTACACTATGATTTTTCTTCTGCTTCTGCTTCTGCTTCTTCCTCGATTTCAATCTCTCTCTGTGTTCAGAGTTTTGGATAATCGCAAATATATTGTTATTGTTATATAGAGGTGTAGTATTGGTTCTGAGCTTCATTAAAAAAAAAAAAAAAGTATTGGTTCTGAGCTTGGGCTGGCCCTTTGTAAGCTAAGCATAATACTTGATAGAGTGGGCTGAAGCCCTGTTTACTAAGGTGGTAACGATCTACACAGCCCATTTTTTTTTTTTACGGGTTTAGTTCTGGACTTGGGCTACAAGTCCATGGTCTAGCTTTTCTTTTCTTTTTTTTGAGAAACATCCATGGTCTAGCTATGCGGATAGAATACGAGTAATGTAATAGTTACAAACTCACAAAATATTTTACAACACTTTTATAAATTATTAATGCGATAAATTTTTACTAGTTTTTATTTGGATCTACTATTAGCATTATTTTTTTCACTTACCAATAACCACTCATCAGTGGGTTCCATTGAACTTAATTGATAAAGTTTCTGATAGTTGAATAAAAGATTTATGATTCAATCTTTGCCTACACCAAAAACTGATTGATATCTTAGTCTATCATTATGAGCGAACACCATAAGTTAAGAGTTGAAACTATCTATAAAAAAAAAATAAAAAAAAAATAAAAAATCTCATCATATCAACAGTTTGTAATAATAATAAAAAAATGTAACTTTAACATTTTCCAGAGTAAAAAACTAGTACATGTTAGAGCATTTCCAACAGACTCTCCAAAATTTTGTACTGTTTGGAAAATGAACAATTCATTTTACCTTTTAGTTACTTACTTTTTCAAATACATTTTTCAATAGACTCTCTATCTTTTATCTATTCCATTTAAATATTATTTCTTCATTCTTTTTTTAATCTTTCTTTGTTTTTTTTTTTCAATCTTCCTTCATTTATTTCTAATGACTATATTTTTTCAAATACCCAACAACCATATTTTTAAAATCTCCCAATGGTAATATTTTTAAATTTTTCTTAATGATATTTTTTTAACAAATCTCATGAAGGACTTGTGGTAACGATATAGTGAGTTCTAGGTCATCTAATTTTAACTAGAAATTATTCTAAAAAAATATTAACTAAAAATACTACATTCACAATATTTTATACAATACTTTTACAGTAAATCCTATGTGATAAATTATTGCTAGTTCTAATTTGAAATCATTAGTCACCACTTAATTTTTTTTTCCTCACCAATAATAACTAATAATAACCTATCACTTAAAATTTATTGTAAAAATATTGTGGTAGCGTCTCTTAATTTTATTTTTCCCTTATTTCTTTTATTTATTTATTTATTTCATCCATATGATTTCTTCTTTCCTTTCTTTTTTCGTTTTTTTCCCCTCTTTTTTCTCCTTCACACATGTACCCTTTCTTTCCTCTTTTTTCCTTAGCCATTGTGATTGTTGAGCAAAAGTTGAATATATTAATGGCTGTGTTGAATTTTTTATTCCTATTAATTCTTTTGCAAATGAATAGTAGGTCATCAACCCAAGAGAGTTACTGTTCATTAGCAAACAATTTTTTGCTAATGAATAGTAGTGAATTAGAGAGATTGTTGAAGCAAGTTTTTGTGAGTTTACTCCCCAAACTTTGGTTTAGAGAGTTTGTTGGAGATGCACTTAGCTTACTTTCTCTACTCTCAAAAATTGACTTTCAAGAAAAGAGCACGACTCTGTTGTTGTTGTTGTTTTTTTTTTTTTTTTTTTTTTTCAAAAATTCTCTTGGTTAATATTACCATCATTACTTTGATGGTATACAAAAAATGATTTATAAGTAGTGATACGGTAGATAAAATATCAAGGTTTTGGAACTAACAAGGGTACATATTCCATGTTCACAAAAGAATATGGCATCATTGTTTGTATTTACTTTGATGATATGCTAATGTTTGGGACGAATTTGAAAGATGTGTGTAAAACCAAAAAGGTGTCTTACTTATGGATTTAAATTGAAATGTTTAAATGAATCAAATCCTATTTTTGGAATCAAACTAAACTGGCATAGGGGGGAGTTTTGTACTATGTCAATCTTATTATTCCAATGAAAACTATCTAAAAACATCCACAGCAGTAGAGTTATTTTTTTTTAGCTATTTGGCACCACAAAAAGCTATTTTATATATTTTACCTACTCATTTTACAGAACATCCAGCAGCAGTAGATCTATTTTAGCTTTCAATGCAATAAAATAATATAAATATCGCAATAAAATAATATATCTACTACAATAAAATAATACATCTCACTACCAAAAAAACATCACAAACCAACCAATGGCACAATCCACAACCACTACAAACCAAGAACAACCACCCTAGGTCCTTATGCTGGTACAGCCAATCCACGTACCTCCACAGAGCCCTAGGATCTTTCTCCAAAGCTTCAATCTTCTTCTTCTTCTTCTTCAAAATCTCAGGCTTCGACAAAGACGACGACGATAGCTCGGTGGAGATCTCGTGCGCCACAGGCTAAGTCCGATCGGTGAGTTTGGGTGACACGTGAGTTGGGAATGCCAACAAGTTGCATTGGAGCTAGTGGATTGGTCTAAGGAGATGCTTTTGGGGCTTGAGAGATGGAGAAGATGAACAAATGCCTGAGATCAAAGCCATTGGAGATCGCAAGGTTTTGAATTTCTGAGCTAAGAAAATTTTGGGTTTGTGTTTGTTTGTATTAGGGTTTTTGTTTGTTGGTTCAAGGTGACATGGTTCACAACCAGAGAGAAAGAAAAAGAAAGAAAAGATAAAATATTTTTTTAATGAGAGAAGAGAGAGAATTTAATAAAATATTATTATTTTATTTTTAGTTACGTGCTATAGTGCACAGCCATAAATAGATGTGCACTATAACAAGTAGCTAAAAAATTTTAGCTATAGCACCATTATGTATTTTAAGTATTAGTGGTACTAAAAATAGCAATATAATTATTTTACACCACTATTGCTAGTGCTCGTATATATTCTATGTTTACAAAAGAATATGGTGTCATTGTTTGTATTTACTTTAATGATATGCTTATGTTTGGGACGAATTTGAAACATGTGTGTAAAACCAAAAAGGTGTCTTACTTATGGATTTAAAATGAAATGTTTAAATGAATCAAATCCTATTTTTGGAATCAAACGAAACTGGCATAGAGAGGAGTATTGTACTATGTCAATTTTATTATTCCAATGAAAACTACCTAAGCCATTTCTTTAAGAATGTTATTCCTTACAGTGGTGAGTGTTCTTGTCCTTTACTCTACATCTCTTAGTTAGGTTCATTTGGATGGTGAACTCTTCTATCCGTTCTATGTGTCTATCTATCTCTCTATACTTCAAAAAAAAAAGAAAAAAAAAGAAAAAAGGAGTATCACATGCTGAGAATTGACAAAAGAGTAAAACCACATATTTAGGAGCTGTTTGGTATATGTGTTTAAACATATGTTTTTAATTTTTAAATAACATTATACATATTTTCATATACTTTTTCACCCACATGTATTTTCAAAAAATACAAACAACGTTACTAGAATAACATTACCAAATGGCCCCTAACTCTTTACAACATTACTTGATAGACTTTCTTAGGGGAAATTACTGTGTACTCTCGAAGTACTATAAATGCATACTCCCTCCTCTCGCATGAATGGTAGGTCTCACTAATTAAATTCATGATGGGACCCACCATTCATGTGAGAGGAGAGAGTATCTAATAATTTTCTAATAATTTTCCATTTTTTAGGGGGTTGATTAATATCTTTAAGAAAAATGCTAAAATTATTATAAGTTTTACTATATAAAACTTACAAACTAAAGTGGCAATAAATATAATTGATGGGATTTAATCAAAGAAGTCAATACTGTATTGGTACCGACTATACTGACCATATATACTATACCAGCCATTAAACCAATATCGATACTCCTCTAAAACATACTAGATAAAATGCCGGGTTGTATTGAGGATTTTTCAGGCATTTCAATCAATATTGATGTTTCAACTGATACAATAAAATAATTAAAAGTGTGTTAAATTTAAATTATATCTTTATAGACATTTGAACAAATAAATACATACAAACATGAATTTATAGTATCGCTATAATCACTCTTTCTTTAAAGTGAAACTTTCAACCACCTAATAAATGAGTGTTAGATTTTGATTTTTTATTTTATGATTGGTGATACATCAATTTTTTAAAACTATATAGTAAAATTTGTAATATCTTTACTATTATTCTATCTTTAAAGTGAGTAGATTTTCGCATTAAAAAAAAAAAAAAAAAAGAGTAGACTTGTACATAAAAAGAGCATTTATTACTTCTTCTTTTTTTGCGGTAATTATTAAGTTATTACAAAACAACTCAAACTCCAATATATAAGTTTTATTTTATTTTTTTTTTAAATACACCAAGAGGGGGAAATTCAAATTACATAAAATTTGAAGATAAGGACCACCCTCTCTTAGCTAGAACATTGGCACACATTCATTTCACAATAGCTATGCTTCACTTCCCTCATATAAAAAGCTTGGACTAAATTCCTGCAATCATTTCACAATGGAACCATTATTGCCAACACAATCTCCATAGCATCGAGTTCTCCCACTAGATAATGGATTTCTAGCTTTCTTGCTAAAATGAGACCATCTTGTAAGGTCCAAGTTTCAGCCAGCAAGCTAAAAGCTTGTCCTATAGCCCTAGAAACCAACACCACCGGTCTACCACAGCACACCACAGCACAACCCCCCCCCCCCCCCCCAACCCTAATAGCTATGAGAATAACTTATTTAACTGAAACTGAAAACATTTTGTTAAAAATACCATAAACAAAAGTAAAAACTAATTGAAACAGTAAATTGAAACCCATAAATAGTACCAAAAAGTATAGTGGGACTCTTAAATAGTAAAAAAAATAAAAATAAAATAGTAAAATAAATTGACTTTAACTCTAATTCCAAATTAATCCATTTTTAAGCTAAATTGAACATGTTTGTTCAGGGCCAGCCCTTGGGCAAGGCCACTTAGGCCATTGCCTATGGGCCTCTGCTGAAAGTAGGCACCAAATTTTAATTTTATAATTAGTTTGTAAAAAAGTAGGTGAACTCTCTCTCCCTTCAAGAAGAATTTTAATAATTGTGGGGTGAGAGAATTCCAACTCATTTGAAATCCTAAATTGTTTAATAAAAATATATTTTGTAAGCCTACCAAATAATTATTAGTGATTAATATTCTATAACAACATGAGATTTCAAAAATAAAATTTTCTCTCTCTTTTAAAAAAAATTTATATATGAACAATGATATTTAATTCTCTATATCCATTTAATCTGGATTTGTTTTAGTATTAATTCATCAAATTATATATTGAATTCATCTTTATTTTGGCAAATTGAGATTGTTAGTCGATTATGTTATAAAATGAATTTGAATTAGTGCCTTTGATAAATTATATTATATTATTTAATTTTTTCATATTATAAATTTATGTTGTGAATAGTATTTCTTTTATCATTCTAGGTATGAAAAACTTAAGAAAATGAGAGAAGAATAGAAATTTTATTTGAATCTCACATAGCTCTCTTAAACTATTAGTGGGAATATATATATATATATATATATATATATATATATATATATATTTATATATATGAAATTTCATAAATTAACAACAATTCAATAAAACATAGGTAGAATATAATGAAGAGAAACCCAACAGAAAGATAATAATGAAAATAATCATAATGATATTTACTTGTAATATAAAAATTCTTAATAATATAAAAAGACTAAATTCTTTTTCAAATGCATGTATTAATGAATTTTATTGACACTACTGTTACATTTTTTTTTTATTTTATATTTTGTAAAAAAGTTTTTCAAAATGAAAATTGATAAAATTCTAATTAAAATTGATATATATATATATATATATATATATCAGAAGAAAATAAGTGAATTAGTCATATGATTAATTGAAAAGTATATATTAGAAAAACTTAAATTTGAAAACATAATTAATAATTTTTCATATCAAAAAGCAGGAAGATCGAATGAATTTTAAAAGAAATGTCTAATAATAAAAATATATATTTAAATAGAAAATGCCCCATTTAACATTGCTACCTTAGGCCTTAAATTGTCTCAAGCCAGCCGGTGTTTGTTATTACTTTTTTAAGAAAAGATAAATTATAAATATTACCCTCTTACTTTGCCTAAAATTCAATTCACACCTCTAACCTTACCTATGGTGGAGACTTTACTGCCTTTTGATAAAGCTAAGCTATTTAACTATTTTGTAATAAAATGATTTGTGTTTAATCTAATTTATGGCATCATTTCACCCAAAAAAAAAAATCAATTTAATCCTCCTGTTAATCTCTATCAGAATTTTGTCATTAAGAACCCCCAAAACAACATAATTTTGCATTGAACAAAGTTGAAAATTAACGGCATAATTCTAAAGAGACTAAAAAAGGGCTAAATTGAACAAAATTAAAAGTTATAAAACTAAATTTAACAAAAGTGGAGTTAGAAGATTAAATTGAATTTCAAGCAAATTTAGAAAGTGCAATTTGTAATTTAGCCACACACACAAAATAAAAAAATAAAATAAAATAAAAATCCTAACAAGAAACTTGAGGGTTTTGTGTGTGTGTGTGTTGGGGGGGTGGGGTGGTGGGGGAGAGAAGCGTTGGGGTTAGGTCTTTGCTTTTACGGGCTTTAAAAGAGGGTTAAGCAGAACTCCAACAAATCCAACCAACTCCTTTGCTACCTTGCCTACAAGGCTCATAGATGTTAAAAAACCATAATTGAGATAGGTGCCAAATGATCGATAAATAGACCTAGACAGAAGAAAAAGTAGTACAAATTATTGAGGGAAAATAATAATGAAGAGAAAAAGAAAGAGCTCATCAACTTTTACGCTCTCTGTAAAATCCATCATTGAACTTATCCGTTCACAAATGTATTGCCACTTATTACTTTAACTAAAATGGATAGAGAGGTCATATAGGAAAACCGCAATGTATAGACTATAGAGTATAGACCACAATAAGAGCATTCTTATCAGAATTGGTTGATAGGGATTGAGGCAAAGAGCCCCGTGATCCCGCAATGTGTGCCAAGACAAGCCACACTGGCACTGCTGACCAATTCACATAGAATTGAATGCGCATTGATGATGAGCATGAGATTAGTTTCTGTATTGAAGCACCTGTTTGGAAAGCCACCAGTTTCCTTTTTTTTTTTTTTTTTTTTTTTTGTGGGGTGGGGGGGGGGGGGGGGGGGGGGGGGGTTGAGGGTTGTTCAAGTAAGGTGTACTTACAAAACTTAATGAAGTTTTATATAAAAATGCTTTGCTTGTCATTGCGACTCACAGTGGTGGATATAGGGTTTCAATTTAGGAAGCAAGATTAAAAGACAAGAATGAGAGGAAAATTAACATCAAATATTAATCTATACTAACAATAAAATAAATAAACAACAATTAAATAAATTATTTGTTTCACATTATTAGAATAAATAAAAATAATTAATTTATAATTAATAACAATCAAAATAAGAGATTAATCAATATACATAAAATTTGAACAATAAATTGCCTGACTAGTCAACTCTAATGCCCTGCCACAGATAGCTGCTAAAGTTTAAACAACTGACAAAGTTTCGGTTTAATATCCATTTGCACTATACCTATCATGACAGTGACACATGTCCACTTTTGCCAACGTGCTATTATCTCAATGGGTCTAGTGTTTTTTTTTTTTTTTTTTTTTTTTTTTTTTTGAGAAACCAATGGGTCTAGTGTATTGGATGCATTGGAACCACTAGAACCAAGCCAAGTTATTGAACATCCTATAGGATTTTTTCAATATAAATCAATGTAAAAATATTATGAGTATAGTAAAATAAAAAATTTCTTTCTCTATTCATCTAATAAGTGTTTAAATATTTGAGTTTATAGCAAAAACTTAATTTTTTTTGAGTAAACGATAATACTTATTAGAACACACATAAAAATAATAATAATAGTATTTTAAACCAGAGTACAACTATAAAAGGGCCTAACCTTTATAGTCTCTTTTATAGTTGTAAACTGAAGTTATATACAGCGAATACTAAACACACATAATCAATGTGGGATAAACATTTTTTTTTTGAGTAAACAGTAATACTTATTAGAAATTTAACTTAAAATTTGAAATTGTAAAAAAAAATTAAGAGAGAAGAAGGGGAAAAAAGATGAGAAGTTTTTAAGGCTTTTCTGTTGTGAAAAACATAAATTAACTGAACAATTTTGAACTTTAATATTTAACTCGACTCACGTGATTAGAATCCTAACTACAGGCCAATTGCATGAGTCCAGTTAAATACTAAAAGTTCAAGATTAAAAAGAAACTAATATTAGTTTCATACATACGTAATTCATACCGAAAATATGCTTCTCAATCTCAATTCGTAGGATATTTTAAGGCCTACTTGAGTGATCGCCAATCCCCATGTGCATGAATCAATTCCATACCAACCATAAAAATGGTATAAACCAAATAGATGATATTTTCTGTTTTTGAACAAAAATTAATATCTTATTTATAAGTATCAATTTTTTTTCAGAAGAATTATAAGTATCAAATTAGACTTAAAATTTTTGTGAAAAAGAATACTTTAATTCATAATTTATTCCATGATCGTAATATTATTTCAAACATCGTACGAATAATAACTCACCCCAAAAAAAATATCATAACTTTTGTTATAATTCGATAGGTGATAAGTTGAAGTAGTGAAGAAAAAATAGAAGATCTATAAGAGTCTACATTTCTTTCATTTATAACTTATAATGCAACGAGTTGTAACAAAAATTTTAATTTCTTATTTAATTTTATTTTTTTTGGGCACCAGCGTTTTCTCATTATCAATTGGCCGTAAAATCCGCGAAGTATCATCATACAATAATGACAACGATGATTATTGCTTGCTGGTGAATAAAGAAGAGATATGCAGGCATGGTCGGGACTCGGAATTGGAAAAAAAATAATTATATTTATTATATTATATTATAGAACGAGGAATGCAGCTGGCATGCATATGGAACCAGAGATACCATGGAGACTATGCAGCAACAAGGATTGATGATTTATCAGTCATCATGGCGGTGAGGCTGAGTCAAAACATAACGTAAATCTCGTTTTCATGACATGCTACCAAACACTAGTATGGATTTCCACCCCCGCTCCTGGCCTTGAGTTCAAAAAAAGAAAAAAACTAGTACGGATTCATATACTCCTAAGGCTACTATTAATTATTAAATTAATCCTATGGTTGACGACGCAATCCTCATCATTAAGGACAGAGATACCATGGAAATGACCATTTGAAAATGACTGGCCTTCCTTATCAAAAAAAGAAAAAGAGGCTTCTTTTTTTTCCTATTTTCAAATTATTTTTCCTTTAATGAAGTGCTTGTCTATTACAATTTATTGGTTAATTTATTTTTTCCAAGTTATTTATTGAGGTATAACCTTAAAATATATATATATATATATATGGGAGAACCAATTTATATTTCTTGGGTTGTGGAGGATAATAGGATATGTTCCTATATTCATCTTTTGGTTAAAAAATGAGACTTGTAATGCCACTGTGCCAATGAATGACGAAGTAAAAACAGAACAGCATGCAAAGTTAAGCACACCTTCATAACATCAATCCCCTAATTCTAAATTCTGAAGCAACAGTAGAATTATCAAATATTAAAATTCTGAAATTTCTTGAAATTTAAGAGTTTTTTTTTTTTTTTTTTTTTTTTAAATGATAGTGAGAATTAGAATTTTAAGAGTATTAGTAAGAATTGAATTACACACATGAAATTTCATAAGCAGGCAAATTTTGAGCCAAAGCATTGTCACAGAAACTTAATTGAACAATTGTTTTCATGAGATCAACTCAGTGAGATGACATCAAAATAAATAGCATTGAAATTATGTGAATGAAGGAAAACTTTTGAGGATATGCACAAGTCCATATAAAATTAATTAAAATTCACTGAAATCTACTAGCAATTTGTACACTGGATAAGTAAAATTGGACTCTCCAATCATTAACTTAGTCCTTTTCTTTATGCTTGATACACTAACAAACATCACAAGGATGAACTCTATCTAACTCAGGCACAAAGGGGAAAATTAAAGATACCTCCTTGAGTTTTTCTGTCTATCTGCATATCAAGGACTTCTAAAATACCATAACATCAAAACCGTTCAAGCTGTAGAGAGAGGGGGAGAAGAAAAAAAGAATCTCCATCGAGGCATGGAAAAAGAGGACAAACCTCACCCAAAAGGAACAAATAAGGCACAAAGGGCAGAAGGAATAAACACGATAAATCACATGGGGCCATTAAGAATAAGCCAGCTTCATTCCCAAGCTTCAACGTCCATCTGATGATGCAAATGATTCTGCAAAACCAGATGGCCGATTTGGAATGCTGGTTTGGGTATTGTCTCCACTAGCAAGATATGATGATGAAGTGGATTCATTTACGTTGCTCATTCCCTCAAATTCCTGCCACTTCTTGAGTGCTTGCGGTAAGGGCATATCAAGGTCAATACCATAATTGTCCTCATTATCGGGTTCAGTCGGTTTCCAGAGCTCAACAAGAGAAGAAAGCACATTCACTACATAAGCCATGTCAGGCCTCTGGTAGGGTTCTCTCCCAGTGCAGTGGCCAGCCAACTCTGCAACAGTATTAATACTGGCAAGGCTTTCCTCATCAAGATCAATTGTTGGGTCAATGGCCTTCTGAAATGCATCCTTGTTAAGGTACATTCTACGGAACCACGTGACAAGGTGCAAGCTTTCTTCAGGCTGAGATTCATCGAGTGCCTTTCTACCTGTAATTAGCTCCATCAAAATCACTCCAAAGCTATACAAATCAACCTTGGTAGTCACCCGTCCGGTCACTGCTCAGTCATCCATGAAAGCTTAATGTCAGTACCACAAGGATTGATAATCAATCAGAAACCACAATCATAACAACAATTTATACATGACTATGGTGAGGTATGCAGAAAAAGAAGCAGAAAAGAAAAAGGCAATATAAACAAACAGGTATAATACATGAATAACAAATGTCTGCTTTAGGATTCATTTATTCTATGAGATGAATTTGCAGGGACAGAAGCCATTCCATTTTGTTTCCATAACATTTAATTAAAGAAATTTTCAAGTACTGTCTAAAATATATTAGAGAAGAAAATAAATTTGTATGTCCTTAACAATGGAGACCTTGACAGAACACACAAAACAATGGAATTTACATGCATAAGCACCACCATCGCACAATATTAACAGCAACATACATGGTGAACTGTCAAAACCCCTGGCCCCCAAAATAAAAGGATGACATTATATTTTGCAAACTGACTATTTATCATGCACCAAATTCATATCTCAAAACTGCAGCATACAAAAATAACCAAATTCTTGCAAAGGACAGAATGGACACACATTAAACACAGGTACAAATAAAATGTAGTATGTACGAATTTAATGTCCTCTCATGAATTTAACATACTTATAGGCTCAAATCAATGTATCTAGCAAGGAATGAGAAAAACTTAGTACTAGTACAGGAGGCTCTGCAGAAATATCAGTTTAGCTCTCATGTTTTGAGGGCATAATGAAGTCCTAACTAATCAGAGAGAATATGATTTTGAGTTCGAAGATGGTGTCTTCACAAGTCACATTGCATATTATTTTCCCCACATCAATTTAATTATGTTATTTCATTCAGATTCTTAAAGATGTTTTCAGGCAGTAACATGAGAACAACTGTCTTCTTAGAAAGTGGCTCTATATTGTGAATGGTGAAATAGACAAGGGGCTGCTATTTTGCAGCCATGTAAAATGCAGCAAGCCTATGTGTGACTCAACTTTCCACTTAGTGGTTTCTTCTGAAGGTTCGATGTTTGACTGTTGCTTAAATTCAAAAATCTAATCTTGGTTAGTCTTGGTTATTTCAAGGACAATCAGTATAGATTTTTCTGAGCATGGAAAAGTTTAGAAAAAATTTAATACCTCTAAAATATTTAAGTCAAAGAAAATTTAAGGAGGTACCTGCGTATTCTGGTGCAAGATAACCAAAAGTTCCAGCTAGTTTAGTTTCAACAGAGAATTTTCCTTCTGGAGCAAGTCGAACCAGTCCAAAGTCTGACACTTTAGCCCGCATATCATCTCCAAGAAGAATGTTTGATGGTTTCAGATCCCTATGAATAAAGCTTTGATGGGCTAAACTATGCAGATATTCAACTCCCCTGGCAACATCCAAGGCAATGGTCAGCCTTCGTGTCCACTCAAGTGGTTTCAACCCCAAGTCTCTCCAGTGAAACAGATGCTGACTAAGACTCCCCTGGGGCATGTATTCATAAACAAGAAGCCTCTCATTTCCATCCAAGCAATACCCAAGAAGTGCAACTAAATGCCGGTGTCGAACCTTTGTAAGAACTGCAATCTCAGACATGAATTCAGTCTGACCCTTTTCACCCACTGGCCCTGATTCCATTCTCTTCACCGCAATCTTCGTCCCGTCATGCAACTCCCCCTTGTAAACGGTTCCAAAACCCCCTCTTCCCAATATATTTTCCTCACTGAAATTGTTGGTGACACTCTTCAAAACTTGAATGGAAATCACCATATTCCCAGCCTCCACGACATGAACGTCATTGTGTCCATTACTCCCGGCACTGAAACCATCATATGCACCACCATTTGCACCACTCGGCGCAACAGTAATCTTCACAGCATCCTGGTCCCCAGAGAATTGAGGATGCACTACCACTGCGTGAGGACTTTGTACTTTACCAGAACGCTTTTTCTTTTTGCTTAACCAGCAGTAAACCGCAGCCCCAGCTAATAGCAGTACCCCAACACCACCAACCGAAGCCCCCACAACAACTCCAACTTTAGATTTTGCCTTACCACTCTCAGAAACAGCATCACCACCACTGGATTGTGAGCCAGGCGGCGCCGGCGAAGGGGAACTACTTGTAGCCTTTCCAATATCAGGATTCCCATCCGTGTTCACCTTCACACCATTTCTAAAAGCCGGTACAGCCCCATACAACCGATTGTTCGAAACATCAAGCTCCACAAGATTAGGCAATTTCGTAAGCTCACTCGGTATAGTACCCGTCAGAGAATTACCCGATAAGATCAATTTTTGAATCGACGGAAGCAGTGTGAAATTGGGGGAAATAGTACCCGAAAGACCCATCTTCTGAAAATTAATAACCGAAATGTTGCCACTTCCCAAACATACAACCCCCTGCCAAGTATCACAAGGGTCATTCCCTTTCCAATTACTCGCAAACACTTTCGGATACCCAAAAGATTTCACAACCGATAGCAAAGCATTAACACGGGAATCACAAGCTTCACCGGGCACATCCGAGCAAAAACTATTAATCCCACTCATATCTACTTTCACGCCACTAGGAAACTTAGGGGCTGGCCCTTGAAGCAAATTATTAGTCAAATTCACAGTTTTAAGGCTAGGAAGATTCACAAAAGACTCCGGAACAACTCCAGTCAATGAATTGTCCCTAAAACTAGCATCGCTGAAGCCAGTAACTTTAGAAAAGTCCGGTATCGGACCCGTAAACTGATTCCCGTGTAACCAAACGCTAGTCAAGGAAGTCATGTTAGCTAAAACAGCAATAGAACCATTAAGCTTCGTATTACCCTGTTGCCCATTTAGCCAAAGTTCCTGAATACCCAAGCCGGAAAAACTCGCAGGCAATTCACCTTCTAGGTAATTGAAAGCCAAATGCAGAGTCGTCAAAGACACTAAAGAGCTTAAGTCTGGGATATTACCGGTGACGCTACAGTTCGTGGCCTCGAACTTTTGGAGTGAAGTGGCTTCCTTGATGCTTTCCGGGATGGCCCATTTGTCAAAAGGGTTGTCGTCGATGGTTATGGACTGCAACGAGGTCATGCCGGTGAAGAAATCCGAGGGGAAGCTACTGAACTGGTTGCTGTGTGCTATGATTTGAGTCAGAGTGCTTATCCCCGCGAGGCTTGGGAAATCGCCTGAGAACTGGTTTCCTTGCACCTCGAAATCGCCCAGGGCGGTAAGGTTCTGAAGCTCCTTCGGCAGCGTGCCTTGGAGATTCATATCCTTGATTTGGATCTTCGTGACCCGGTTCGACCCGTCGCACTTTACGTTGTCCCAGCTACACGGGTCCGACGCTGTCCATCCTAGAGACCCGGGGTTCTTTATGCTCTCTTTAAAAGTTTTCATCACCGCCGCGTCGTCGGAGTAAACGACAACCACATTGCCACACAGAACGAAAACAACGAAGAAAAAGAAAATCCTCAAAACGACATAACCACCCTTCTGGGTTTTTGCCATGGTTTTAAGTTTTTTTTTTTTTTTTTTTTCAAGATAAAAACTCACAAATGTGGGTGTCTATTTCTTGAGTTTTCTCTCTCTCTTTCTCTCCCGGGTTCTGGTGCTGCTTTCCAGAAAAACCCAGAATAGTCACGCCTATCCGGGTTGTTATAGTTGTTATTTTTCTCTTGAAAAAATCAAAGCTGTGGAGGAGAAAGAGGTGGATTTTTTTTTTTTTTTTTGTTTCCCCTTTAGATTTTGTTAGGGTTTATGAAACGGTGGTCACATAAAAAAAAAAAAAAATGGGTTCTTCTTTCAAGAGGGAATAATGTTTGGAAGATGAAGCGGCGGCGGTGATAGAGCCGGGGAAGAGGGAAAAAAACCGTTTACAGAAAAAGAGCATTTAACAAGGGCGTGAAATTTCAATATTCTGATTTCTCAATCAGAGCCGTTGGTTATTTGTGGGTCCTATATGAGATTTTGTTGAACAGACGGTGAAGATTTGGGGTGGAGTGTGTTAGTTTGTTTGGGTAAAATAAAGCGTGGGGTCCAAAGAGGAGGTTTTAAAAAAAATCGTCTGGACAGCATAACACTCTCTGTATACGGACGGTACTGCACGTTACGTTTAGTGGGGGTTAAAAGAGGTTTTGCCTTTTTTTCCTTTTTCTTTATCATTTCTTTTAGATAAGGGCTAACCTCTCTTTGTTGTTATATTACCACCAAACACAAACATATATATATTTTTGTAATTTTTCTTTTTATTTTTACGGTTATATTTTTTTTTTCCTATGAAAGCTATTTATAAGAGTGTTTAACTAATTATATCCTCAGAGTCTTAAATAAATATTCTTATTTTTAATTTCTGAATTTTCTAAAGTTTGAATTTTTGAATATCTCATTTAATAATTTTTTTTATAGTAAATTTAGGAATATACCAAAATCCACGGCATCCTTAAATGTTAATTTTTTAATTTGTGTAAGAAAATTTTGTATTTACTAAATACTGATAGTGGTCCATTTATAAGTATTAAAATACAATCATAAATTGTGCGTAAGTTTTAGTGTATATGTGGGCACATTCGCGGACTCAAAATTTTTGAAACCAATGAATTAACATATTTCAATAAAATCAATTTCAAAATTTCTTGTCGTTTTTGTATTTTTGTCGTAATAGAATAATAGCAGTGTACAAAACTGGATAATCCTTACAGAGATATTTTCTGATAGACTATCCCAAACTTAAATTGCCAAATCAAACAAAAAATGGTAGGTTCCAGTACAAACTTGCCTTACCTACTTGGAAGAAAAAAAAAAAAAATCTTACCTTTTTAATCATATAAAAAGCTGGCTCTTTACTTCTTCTTTATGATCCAGCTGTATAGATGATTTTTTCAAGTCGGAAATTACGTGAGGAGTTGTTTTTCTTGAACTAGTGTGACTGGAAAAGATATTGAGGAGCTGTTTATCCCTTGATTGCTTCTAGTTTGTCTCATATTTTCTTTTAGGAACCACAATGATTATGTTTAATTTCAAACATTTTTTTTGTTGTTACTTGAAAATTATTTTTTTCACAATAAAAACAAAAACTTCATGAAATTTTCACAAGAAGTTAACAAACACTTTCTGGAGTTTTTACAAAAAATTATTATTATATTATTACAATTTATGTTTCACAAACGCGGCTAAAATATTTAAGAGCGCATATCCGTGTAGGTACCCACTAGCACCCAATACAATTTAGGTGTTTAATTTATTTTAAATTTTTATTTTTTTTTAGTAAGTTTTATAAGTACTTTAAACCACATTTTATGAGTATTATTGTACTTCTTTACTATTTATTATTGTCTATATTATTGTTACTTAATTTACAAAACCTAAAATAAACATATTAAATCAAAAATATTTAATATAATTATTAATATTAATTAACTGTCATGTACTTTAATTTTTTAAGAAATGTTATATTCATATACTCATTTCAGGTCGGTCCCATGTAACTTAGATTACAATTTACAAAGAATAAAAAAACAAACAAAAGAATTTTAGTGTTCCAACCGCGTCAAAGATTGGATCAGACTGTCTTGTCTGACTGTGGTCACATTTTAAGCATGTTTGGCATATCGAGAAGCCCGAATCCAACGCTAATAATCAGGATTTTTAAGTAATTACTATTAATTAATTATGGGATTTGTATCAAATATCCATATTACAGTTTCTTGTTTCTACTACTTTTAATGCTAGTTTACGCGTTGCCATTTTTTTTTTTGTCAACATCCGCAACAGTTTCTGACAAAGCTATTAAAGAATCCTTTATTTTTTTTTATTTTTTTATTTTTTATTTTTTTATGAGGAACATGGGTGCTTTACTGCTTTTAAGGTATATAGTGTTTATCTCAAAAAAAAAAGTATATAGTTTTTTTGCGAGTTGTATAATTATTTTATAGCTCACTTTTTAAAGTCATTAAAAAAAATATCTTAAAAGCCCATGAGTCTATAAGATATTTTTTTTTGGGGGTTTAAATATCTTAAAAGCACCTGAGTCTATAAGATATTTTTTTTGGGGGTTTATAAGATATTTTAAATATATATTTTTTGAGTAAAAGATATTTTAAATATGGTTACATTAATAAGTACAGGTTTTTCATAATAATAATAATAATAATAATAAGTAGGTTTGGTTGGTGTAGCTGATATTATATATTTTTTCTACTAACATCAAAATCAATATGCCAAAGGTTTTGGAGTTGAATTGGCACCTCTTTGTGTACACAGTGTTTGGGGGTTTAAGAGAAAATGAGTTCGAGTTGTAGGATTAGCTGCATGTTGTAATTATTTCTCAAAAAAAAAAAAAATCAATATAAGAAAACCCAATATTCCACACCAATTAAAGTATATCAGGTTATTCTCCAAAAAAAAAAAAAGTATATCAGGTGTACAAAATACTGATCCAATGGCAGAATCAAAATTTAGTTTTAGGGGTTGAAGTTGAACTAAATTTAGATAACTAAATTTTTGTTGTAAACTATAATATATTCTATTGTAAATAAAGTTGGATATGAGGAAGGTCCGGTTTGGGATGGGAGTGCTCCACAGTTCAAGTTTTGGGTCAAGATGGGCAAGAATAAATGGGTTATCAAACACTCCAAAGATGAAGAAGAGGTGGGTCTTGGACAAAGTTCAGAAATGAAATGAGCAATTTTGGGTCTCTGGTTTGTGAAATTGGTTCTTTGATGGGTGTAAAATTATCAAACACATTGTGACTTTGTCAACACCACCTGAGGGTTTCAATACACATATATGGAAATGGAACAGATTTGGATGTGGCTTTTTTGGATTGTTCGTGGTGTTTACACGGAAGGTGTGTTGTGTTTGGTTATTAGGTTGATTGTGCTGAAGCTTAACATGGTTGTTGAATCTAAAGACTTCCATTTCAAATTTTTAGACTGTTTGTTTGTATAATTAAACTTCCTCATTCTAAGTCTTTAGATTGGAAACCATAACATGATTGTTGAGTCTATTGCAGTGCTGGATCTAGAAATTTTTTTTAAGATAGTCATTAAGAAATTTAAATTATACAAAATTTAATAAAGCGATAAGTTGAATATTTATTACAACTGTGAGTCGAGTCACTAAGGAAAATAAAATTGTTGCAACTGCAAAGCCAAAAAGAATATCATTATTGTCACCATCAAGAAGAACTGACAACCACAATATTTTTCTTGGTACCTTTTTTTAGGGAAAAATGAAAATAGAAATTATTTTTATTAAATAGGTTGAACGAGTTATAAATTTGAATATTTAGTGATTTTTATCTTTTTTATTATTATTATTTTATAATAGGATTTTTGTTAAATAATTTGATCACTTGATGTTGTTTGGTCTTGTCTTGTTTTTGTTTGCTTTATGTTTGTTATTACTTGGACTAATATTTATTGTTGTTATTTAAGCTTTTTCTTTTTAATTTTATAAAAGGGATTAAGGATTATATTTGTAGGGCATAATAAATTTTGAAGTAATACTATATCCATAACATTTTTACAATAAATATAATGCAAAAAGCTGTTATTAGAGAGTAAAAAAATAATATCATTATTGGGCTCAAATTAAAATTAGTAACAGCTTACCACATTTGATTTGTTGTAAAAGTATTAAAAATGTTGTAAATGTAGCATTATTCTTATTTTTGTTAAACACAACTCTTGTAATTCTCAAGTTAGGGTATTCAACATTTTTATTAAATTGGTCACAATAAGTTAGTTGATAAGATCCAAGATCTTATATGGGAAATAGCTGAGTTCAAGGATAGCTAGCCTCCAAGAAAAGGGGATAAGGCAAAGTTTTCAGACCTGGACCGTTCATTGAACCGTAAAAGGGAAAGGTTCAAGGTTTTTAAAGTCGAACCGAGGTTGAACCGTGATGACGACATAATTAATTTAATAATTAATTAAAGCCTAAATATAGATATTAAATTAATGAAACTAGCAAAATTGACTAATATATCTATATATGTGAGGAAAATTTAATGATTTTCAAGCATATATTTAATAATTAAATAAGAAAGTTAATAAAATAAAATAATAATCATGAAAACATTAAATTTTATGATTAATTTTTGAAGTAAAGTTGAATATCTTTGAAGGATTTTAATTATAATTTTTTTTTTTATTCCTTGTAAGAGATGGATAATTTAATTAAGTAGAATAAAATTGTGTTAAGTTGTTTTTATTAAAAAAAAAAAATTTTGCTAAGGGGTTAGACCGCACGGTTCTTGCCACCGGTTTGAGCGGTCCAACCCCGGTTTAAGGGTTCACGAAATTGTCATATATGCCCGGTTCTTTATGCTTAAAAAACCAATTTTCATCCTAGTTCCCGATTTTCACGGTCCGACCTCCCGATTTGGTCTGGTTCTAAGAACTATGATAAGGAAGAGAGAATTAGAGAGTGGGTGGATAAGAAAGTAAAAGAAACTTTTGTGTTATTGCCTATCCATTTCTGTGAATATACTCAAGTATATATACAAGCCTTATCACAATACTAAACTAATAAATTATTACAACCAATGATTCAATAAATACCAACTAACTAATCATACTCAACTAATCAATGATTACAACCAATGATTCAGTAACTACCAACTAATTAATCAATGATTAACAGTGCAGTAACTGACTAACTAACCATTGACTAACAACAATACTAACTGACTTAACTAACTAACTCAACTCCAGCCTTGGTAGCACAACTCAGCAGCCTTGTATCAATACTCCCTTCCTCAAACCACCTTGCCCACAAAGTGAGGAAACTGCTATTGAAATTGATATAAATCCTCCCAAGTAGCATCCTCTGGAGTGCACCCTTGCCACTGCACCAAAACTTGTGTGACTAGTTTGTTTCTGAGCTAGAGAGATCTATCCTTCAAGACTGCCATAGGCTCTAGAGTGAGAGAACCTTCTAATGTAACAACAATGAGTTGAGAGATAGGAGTAACCTGGTGTCCCAACTTAGCCTTGAGATAGGTAACATGATGAATTTGAGAACCTAGGGGTAATTTCAGTTTGTAGGCCACTTTTCCAACTTTTTGTATGACTTGGAAAGGACAATAGAACCTTGGAGACAATTTACCAAGTATGTTATGCTTCAAGGACCCCTGTTTATAGGGCTACAACCTCAGATACACCTAATCCCCCACTGCAAAACTCCTCTCAAACCTGTGCTTGTCTACTTGAGACTTCATTCTTTCTTGAGCAAGCAACAAATTCTACTTAAGCAATGACAAAACTTGCTACCAAGACTTCAAATGGTCATCAATAGCTCTCACAAGACTCGTACCAGGGATGTGATCCAATAGTCTTGGAGGTGGATAACTATATAAAGCTCCAAAGGGAGTTAACTTGGTAGAGATGTGAAAGTTGGTGTTAAACCAAAATTCAGCTAAATGCAACCATTCTACCCAAAAAGAAGGCTTATCAGCTGCTAAAGCCCTCAAGTACTACTCTAAACTCCTGTTTACCACTTTAGTTTGACCATCTATTTGAGGATGGTAAGTTAAAGACATGGCTAACTCCACACCTTGAAGTTTCATTAATTCACTCAAAAAACGAGAAGTGAAAACTGGATCCCTATCACTCACCACATAAGCAGGCCTGCCATGTAATTTGAAGATGAATTGCATATATCATTGCAACCTTAGATGCAGTATAAGGATGAGACAAGGCAATGAAATGGAAATACTTAGTGAACCTGTCTATTACCACCAAGATTACATTCTTCAATTGAGATCTAGGCAGTCCCTCAATAAATCCATGCTCACAGCTAGCTAAAGTTTAGAAAGGATGGGTAAAGGCTGATTTAGTCCAGTTGGTTTATAGTTTTCATACTTGACCTGTTGATAGATGTCAAATTCTTTGATGTACTGTCTCAAATCTCTCTTTAAGCCAGACCAATAAAAATCTTGTTGGACCCTATGTAAGATTTTCAAACAACCTAAGTGCCCCCCCCCCCCCCCCCCCAATCCCACCCCTAATGGACCATTATGGACATGTTGTAAGATTTAGGATTTAAGAACACTTATTGTAGACACTGTATTTTGTACCCCTTACGACTTGGACCCCTTTTTCCAATGATGCTCAAACTCTAAGGCCTAAGGTCAGTTTAGAACCCAATTATATATTAAATTGACTTGAAGAGTGTTAAAATGGAAAATATAACTTTTTAAATGAGTAGAAATTTATTTTTGGAAAATCAAATGACCTAAAGTGGCCCTTGGCCTACGTACGTGGGTTGTGGCCTGCATACGCAAGCTAAAGCATGCGTATGCAGGCACATTCTTATGTACGAAGCTAAGGTTTTAGAAGCATAAGAAAGACAAGTTTTCTACAATAATGGCTGAGATTTGGAATGAATCCTACATTGTCTAAGAGCTGTTCCAAACTCCATTTTTTCAACTATAAAAAGCCTTACATGATATATTTTGAAAACACACAGAAATCCCACAGGAAAAACCTAAGATTCACTAAAAAATAGTGAATCAAAAAGAGTTTTTCACAAAACACCCTCAAGTCTTTTTATTTGATTGGGACATTTTCTGGTCCCAATCTTTTAAATTTAAGATTACTAATCACTATTTTATTGAATTGTGATATATTTGAGTGAGGGGAACAGTCAAAATCAAGCCTAGGAGCTTTTGTTTTAAGGTATTCTTTTGAATTTTTCTTTTTCCTTTTTTGCCTTTAATCTGTTTCTTTTCTTAGTTTGTGTTTATATATGTTTGTTTAGCTTAGTTTTAGGCTTTCTTTATGTTTTTTAGCATGTTAGGTTGCTAGATTTACGTTTTTATTTTATTTTATTTTATTTTATTTTGTTTGGTTTCTGCTCTGTTTTTGTGTTAATTAGGTTTTTTGGGTAAGGATCTGCATACAAATGATCTAGCTTGCACATGTAGGCTGAACTCATGCGTAGTGCATAGGCTGAACTCATGTTTATGCAGACCTGTTCTAACATGTGTAATGTCGTTACCTAGAAACTCTAATTTTGTTTGTTTTGTTTCTACTTTCACATTTTTTGTTTTGTGTAGCCTCTTTTCATATATTTTAATCCCCATAACTATTTTTCTGTCTTTTAACATGTTTGTTTATTATCACATATTTATATTAGGGTTTAGATTAGGGTTTTATGCTTGTTTCTTGCTTCGTTGCCATGAACATGCATTCACATGCCCATTCATGATGTCATAGGTGCTAAGGTGCTGCGAGGTAAGTAAGGTAAGTTATGCACTCACATGAACATGCATGTTGATTATTTAATCCTCCGTTGATATTTGTATATGAAGTTGACGCCTAGTTTTAATTCATGACATGATATGCTTGTTGCCATGCTTGGTTTGCTGCCTTGTCATAAATGTATGATAGGGCTTTTCATATGTTAGATGAATGCTAGGGCTTTCTTTGTGTTTGGCTCTCTTTTGCTTTAAGGATGGATATGCGTTTTGGGATGAATGATTCCATGATTGTATGCTTAGATGTATGCTAGTGTGTGTGTGAGTGTTGAACATATTTTTAATAAGGTTAGGACATAAGATACAATGATGGGAGGCCAACCTTAGGATTGGGCGATCTTGGGTGCCTAACACCTTCCCAAGAGCATACCTAAATTTCGAACCCATACTCTAGTAGGAAGACCAAAGGTCCTTTCTCGAAAGGACGCTATATTCATGGTTCCTAAACCATATAACTAGGTGGCAACTCCGACACTTCTTTCCCTTGTGCCCACACTTGTAGATCCTAAATAAATTCAGCCCTTAAAAAATAACAGTCCATTAACTAAGGAAAATTCCTTAGGAGGTATACCACAAACTTGAAAGGTTGATAGAATAGATTGAATACCTGGATCAGATGCATAACTAGCCTTCAGTTCAGCCACCCAAGTTGGAGTAGGAAATGAAATGATACATAGAGTACCTAAGGCAGTAGTAGCTGAAATGTTTAAATCAGCAACAGCATCACCAACCATAAAATCTGTACACCTTTAAGCTGAAGCTTTAACTGACTCTTCCCCTTTCCTTGACAAAGCATTTGCTACCACATTGTCAGTACCCTTCATGTACTCCATAACAAAAACATACTCTAACATCTTAGACAACCATTTTTGTTGAATTGGAGTGTCTATTCTATGATGTAACAAATACTTGAGGCTTTGTTGATTTGTTTTGATAACAAATGCATTACTAACCAAATATGGCCTCCACTTCTTCACTGCAATGATTAAAGCCAAGAATTCCTTTTCATAAGTGGATAAAGCAAGGGCTCTACCTTTCAATGCTTGACTGTGAAAAGCAGTTGGCCTTTGCTCCTGCATCAAAACAACACCTAGGCCATGTCTAGAAGCATCACATTCCACTATGAATGTCTTAGAGAAATCAAGCAAGGCTAACACAAGAGGACTGGACATAGCCAATTTGATTTACTGGAAGGCTTCCTCAACTTCAAGATTCCAAGAAAAAGAATTTTTCTTCAGAAGTTCTGTTAAGGGGGTTGCAATGTGACCATACCCTTTAACAAATTTCTTATAATAGCCAGTGAGGCCTAGGAATCCTCTCAGATATTTAACATCCTTGGACACAGGCCATTCTTGCATAGTCAGGATCTTTTTAGGGTCAGTTTTTACACCTTCCCTAAAGATGATATGACCAAGGTATTCCACTTCCATACAAGCAAACATGCATTTGGACATCTTAGCATACAATTGATTCTTAGCTAACAACTCCAAAATAGTTATAAGATGAATCACATGATCAACCATAGTTCTACTATACACTAGAATGTCATCAAAGAAAGCAAGAATAAATCTTCTAAGATATGGCTTAAACACTTGATTCATTAAAGATTGAAAAGTAGAGGGTGCATTTGTTAATCCAAAGGGCATCACCAGAAATTCATAGTGCCCCTCATGAGTCCTAAAAGCTGTTTTAGGAATATCTTGTTCTCTTATTCTAATTTGATGGTATCCAGATCTCAAGTCTAATTTCGAAAAATTGCAAGCCCCATGTAATTCATTTAACAGTTTATCTATAACAGGGATAGGATACTTGTCTTTTATAGTGGCTTGATTTAAAGCCCTATAATCTATACACATACACCATGAACCATATGATTTTCTTACTAAAAGAACAGGGGAAGCAAAAGGGTTTTGACTACTGAATAGAACCTACTTCTAACAATTCCTTCACTATCTTTTCAATCTCAGTTTTTTGAAAGTATGGATACCTGTATGGTCTCTAGTAGATTGGCTGAGTCCCCTCCTTGAGGATAATCTGGTGCTCTTGGCCTCTCACAGGAGGTAAGCCCACTGGTGTAGCAAAAACTCCCCGAAACTCTTGCAACAAGGCAGCAATCTTAGCTAGATGGGAAGATTGCTCTACCATGAAACATTGAGCTGTTATCAGCAAAATCAATCCCTTCCTAGTAGGTTCTTTGAAGAATTGAACCCCATCTTGTATCTTTGGTCTTGTTGGTTGGGTTTTGATTCCCTACAATACCATCTGCTTGGCTCTATAAGTAAATGCCATAGAAAAGTGTTTGAAATCCTAGTTGATAACTCCCAAGGTACTAAGCCATAGTGTAATGCCCCAAATATTTTTTCTTTAAAGCAATTTTCTTTTGAAAGAGAATAATATTTAAATTGGAGTTTTTTTTTGTTTTTTTATTTAAAATTTGTGTGTTTAACTATTTTATGGAGGACTTATGAATACTTAAGTGATTTATGGGGCCAAATGAAATATGGGAGGAACTTTAAAGGTGAAGTGGTAATTTATCACAAGATATTTTTGGTGCAAACTTGTAACTAAACCCCTCCCATAAGTCAGCAACCCCCCCCCCCCCCCCAAGCCTACATGTTCTCTTCCTCCCCTTTGTCTTCTCTTTTGTGTTTTTCTCTCTTCTTGTTTCTCACTGCCTCCATGGCCGAACCATTGAAGATCTGATATCCTTACCACCACTTCAAATAACCTCCTCTATAACTTGAATCCAACAAGTATGATCTTCCATGAGCTTTGGCTACCCTAAAATATGATTTTAAGGTGAGTTTTTCATTGACCCACTTCCTTGATTACTTCGTTTATGGCTCAATGCTTGTGTGGGTTGATCCAATGGTTGGGAATAACACTTTGGTAGTGTTAGCTACGATTTTTTGGGGGTGGTATTGAGGTGTGGGTATGTGATAATTGGTATGATGGTATTCAACCATGGAGGCTTTTAGGCACTTGGTTTATTAGAGGAAGGAGAAGCTGACTTTTGTGTGTTTTATGATGATTTTTCTGTTTTGAGTTAATTTCTTGGAATGATTTTTGTCATGTGTAAGAAGTTGATGATATGTTAACTATTACTTGCCGTAGTGGTTTGAGAATGTGCTTGTGCATGCCAAGTGTTTGGTATATTGCCTTTATGAGTTTTGGGGTTGGATTGCTTGATTTAGTTTCATGATAATTGTTATATGAGGTTATGGGTTATAATTCTAGTTGTTAATTTGAGCTAACACATGGTTAATAAAGTCTCAAAGCCTTTGGCATAGTGTTAAAATTTTAGCATTTTTCTTTTGAGTCAGATGCATTGCAAGATTTTTAATAAATTATAGAAAAATTATTTTAAGCTAAACTTTTTATGGTACAAACTGGACATATAAGAATTTTTCCTATTTAATTTCAAGTTAATTAGATAACTTTTCATAGACCAAATAAGTTTTACAAAAGAGCTGACCTATTGTGTAGTGAACCTGAAAGTATGATGAGTATGTTGGGATTTTGTGGACTTTACTTGAAACCTTTGTTGAGTGGGTTGGCTTGTAAATTCTTGCATTTTCTTTGACCTGTGTTTTACTTAGTTAATTTTAATAATGGTTTGGTTTATTCTCTTGCAATAGTGTATTAAAATGCTTTGGTTATGTTATGGTCCTTTGGATCACTTGTATGCTTTTTTGATATTCCTTGGGAATAGCTGCCTTGGGATAGTCAAGTTAGGCTTTAGGCCCTCGATTTGATTTTAGGAGACCATTTTCAATTTATGGAGACAAGTTTGAAGGTACTTTGCGATAGGTCTTGTTATTGATAGGCTTGATCATTGTGTTTCTAGGTTTCGAGATTCTTGGTGATGGACCTAGTAATTGAATTGCTTGCTTAGGTGGTGGTGCCTGGTTGAGGTAAAATTGGTTGGCCTTCTGAGGTAAGTAACTTTTTAATGGGATTTTTTTGGAAAATAACAATGTTGCATAAACGTTGTTTTTGGGTCAAACACATTTTGGAAAATTATTTATGGAATTATGTTTTCTTAAAAAGTGTTGAGTTGTGACCCTACTATATATGATTTTATATGAAAATGCATCATATTTCTTATTGCATATGGGGAAATGCATGATTTGTTAGCATGGAAATGATTAGCATCTTTGATTAAATTCTTGAGAGTAGATTTTATGGATTTAGTGTATTATTTGAAAGATTTAAAGATGCTTTATCTTGACTTGTAATATTTGGAAAAATTGATACAAAATCTTCTTTACAAGAAATGAGTTTGAAGGCTTTGAGAAGCTTGTGAATATCTTTGGATATTAAAAGGTTCTGTGAAACTACTTAGAAATGAACTGTGTTTTGAATTCATGTAATCTATGAGCTCCTTATGTTTTACCCTTGTGCCATGACGTGTGATTACCTGGTGATTATCAAGCTAGATACTATAGTCTCTATGACATTGGTATCTTAGCACCCATCTTTGTGATGACATATGAGTTCCGTCTTTGTGATGGTATATTAGTTCCGTCTTTGTGACGACATATGAGTTCCGTCTTTATGACAGCAGATTAGTTTCAGGTGTGTGTCGGTGATGAGTTCCATCTTTGTGACAGTAGATGAGTTCCATCTTTGTGACGGCGTTGTCACATGGCCTTGGGTTGGATTTTTAGGTTTTGGAATGGTGTTTTGATAGCTCATAGTATATAGTTTGTAATTTCATGTTGAGATATTTTAAGAAAGCTTTGCGCTGCATATTTTTAATTATTTTTGTAATTTTACCAATAAAAATGAATTTGCTAGATTTTCATTGAAATTTCCAAAGTATAACATGTTTTGTAAAATTCCCATTATCATGAGACTTGTATATCCTCCATTTCCATTAATTATGCTACTTATTAGGCTTTAACTCATCCTAATCTCCAATAGTTTTACAGATAACTTAGCTACATGTCGGGCATGGAGCTTAATTTATTGGTGGTGATTGGAGTGCTATGTTAAATTGGGATTCTTGGGCCGTAAATGGTTGATGACTCAATCTTGCAAAGTTTAACGAGGTCATAATTAATTCTAATGAAGGTTGGGTACTTGAGGTTTGTTAGCCTTGGGTATGGTAGGCCTAGCTTCAATGTTGATGTTGTGTATTCTAGAAGGAATTATGGTTTTGTGTTATCCATTTGGAGCTTTGAAATATATTCATGTATTATTTGGAGGCACATGATTTAAGTTATTGTTTGTAAATGTGTTATAGAGCTCTGACTTGTAATATGGAGATTTTAGTATGGTTATTTATTCTTATCATGTGTCAAGGAGAAGAAAAGAAAAGAAAAATCCCTATGTTCTTGCTCTTAATGGTTCTTCTCTCATGCTTTGAACCCTTTTAGGTTTGGGGCATGACACAGAGTCTCCAAAACCAAGTCACAACCCCATAATGGCAACATATGCAAATGAATCAAGAATATCTAACCATGTATGAACACAGGGACATCTTTGCACAATCCTTGTGTCTTGATGATCTCCCCATTGGCCACCTTCACTTTAAGAATTTGTGATACATCAACTGGAATTTCAAGATCAGGGATTAAGGATGCATTGATGAAGTTATGAGTGCTTCCAAAATCCACAAGAATTACCAAGGAAATAGTTATTATTAACATATAATAATTTTTTGGCAAGTGTATATATGCATTTTTTTTTGCAAATCAGAGTGGTCTTGTGACCACCCTAGCTTGCATGTGGAGCTACGCGCTAGTGATCTATTGAAACAAGGGACTAAATGAATTTAGATATGTTTGATTATGAGGAGAGTGTTGGAAAGATTTAAAGAAAAGGGAAAATATAAAGAAAATGTTTTTCTTTTTTTGATAGGGAAAATGAAAGTTTTTGGTTAAAGAAAAAGAAGAATATTTTAAATGTTGACCTTGTTTTTTTTGTTGGCATTTTTAAATGTCAAATAAATTTTTTATCATTATTATTATTATTTAAATTACCACGTAAGTTTCAAGTGTGCTAATTGTGCACTTTATGTATTTTGTAGGTATTTTTCCTTAGTGAGTTAATAGTATGAACTAAATTAATTATAAATTAAAAATAACATAGGAAATAAATTAAAAATGACTCCAAAATATAGGGAATAAAATGATACTTTTGACCTTTTATTTTATTTTATTGGAAACCCAATGTTCCATGCCAATTAAAGTATTAGGTGTACTGGTCCAATGGCAGAATCAAAATATAGTTTTAGGGATTGAAGTTAAACTAAAATTATGATAATTAATCTTTTTCTTTTTCTTTTTTAAACCATATGTTTTCTTTTTTAATAATTAAACTATACACGTGTCTTTATGTTAGAATATTATTCCCTCCCTCTTGTGAGTGTTTTTATTTTATTTTTTAAAATTTTGTTAATAAAAAAAAAACTATATATTCTATTATCAATAAAGTTGATGACATACATTTTTTTTTCAAATATAATTGAGGATATGACATGATCTAATTGGTGTATAGTAAAAATATTGTCCCTTAAAAAAATGTCAATAATAAATTTATGTAAAAGTAATGTTAATAAAATTGTGTTTATAATTAACACTACTTATCCAATTATATATTTTCAGATAAAAATATATTATGCGAATAAAATGTAGACTTAATAACACTATTCACTATTCACTATTCACTACTAAATCTTATCTTATGAGTGTGACTTTTAGTCCACTAAATAATTTAGATGATATTTTCAAACTAAAAATTCATATGGCATCACTCTTTAGAGGCTAAAGACAATCAATTTAAATTTGAATAACTAATAGAGTATGTAGGGACTCAAAAAATAAGAGCTTAAGCTCACCTAGAACAGTGATACCTTATCCCTCAAATCCACCCCAAACAATAGAATTTTTAAGAGAGTGGGTCAATAACTCAAGTGCAATACAAAAATAAGTCCAAGTCTAAGACCGAAGAATCCAAAGTAACAAATAAGTGCAATTGGAACAATAATTGAGGATAATATCCTCCTTAGGCAAGTCTGAGGATTAGTTTCTAGTATACAAGTTTAGTTCTTGTTCCTTACAAGGTAATCCTCAATTCTCGTCATTGGTTTCTTTTACTTAGAAAAATGTTCATCCCTTTTTTTTGGAGGGTACCCTTCCTTTTATAGTCCCTTTACTTATATCCCAACCCTCCATTTGTATGTCTCAAGGCACTTTTTAGGATACTTGTCCCATCAAGACTCTTTTGGAGATAGTAGAAGGAGTTTCTAACTGTGAAGTTACTGTTCAGAGGTCATTTCCATATTAATGCAGCTGATGAGGTTGGTTTAGGGCATTGAATGCGGAGGTGGGAGGTGTCTCCTTCAGGAAACTTCCTCTCACCATCCTTGCCCTAGTTGCCATCTCTTCTCCTAATCTTGGGCCTTTAAGGGATATCAGTTATCTTGATTCTCTTGCTTTCCTCGAGTAGGCGTAGTCCTTGGAGTTTGCTTACCTGTTTCAAACTGGATTGGGCAAGTTAATCCTTGGCCTGAACTCCTCGGTCCTTGGACCCCCATAGAGTATTTTGGTAATATATATATATATATATATATATATATATATATAATTTACAATTAAAAGTATCTAAGAAACATTTTTTTTTTAATAATAATGTAATAGTACAAAAACATATTACAAGGATGATTGACCAATTGGGGTTCAAGGGACATCCTAGTGGTTCCAGGCACTTCCAGCACCTCTTATGGTGCCTGAACACTGTGTTTTGGGTTCTATTTTGTTTTGGTCAGAAACTTTGGAATATTCTATTATGGTACATAAATAATGCACTAAACTCAATTAAAATTTTGACATGTACTGGCCATTTCAACATAATTCCAGCCTTTTTAGTAGAAAATGCATTCCAAACCAAAATTATTTTATGGTTCACTCTCAAAAAAAAAAAAAATTATGGCTTTGTTGTAATAATTTTCTTTCTTTTCTTTATTCTTTTTGAAAAGAAAAAAAAAATACCACCTTTATGAGGTTATTAAACAATTTGAGATGAGATTTTATGAACTTTTAGTTAGTTTATGAGATTTTCTAAACTTTCAGTTTGTTTAATTATGTAGGAGATTTCATGAACCTTTATATTTCATGCTTTAAATGTTATAACTTTTATGACTTTTTGCATTAGGGTAATTAGATAAAATGGATTGTAAAGTATGATCTTATTATATATAATAATTATTATTATGGGTTCAACAGTTTAACTATCCACCAGTGGTTAATGTTATACCCTAAAAGTAGTAAAACCCATTTGATTAGCAATCCAATAAAAATTGGTAATTGAACTAATTAAATTTGGTTACCACCAGTTAAGGGTCACCAAATATTCCATAGCATATGGTCTGGTCGAATAGCTTGTTAGCCCACTGGGCTAATGGGTGGCCTAGCCAAATACTATTAAGGTTCATGGGTAGCCCATTAGCTCAATGGGGTAGGTCGTGGGTTGGTTTTTCTTCCCATTGGGTTAGCCCATTAGTCTAGCCCTTTTTTCTAGCTCATTAACTCGAAATTTATAATAAAATATTTTTGGGGGGTTAGGGTTGGGTTGGGGTTGGGGGGGGAGGGGGGGGTTTGAACTTGAGATATGAGAGATTAATAATTTAAAATTACACACCTAACCACTAGTTTACCTAAAGAGATTTATATTTTACTAGTAATCTAGTAAATTTGATTTTTTTATTAAAAAAAAAAAACTAATTGTTGGAAATTTTCTTTATTAAAAGATTGAAAAAGAAAAAACCATTTAAAATCAATCCTCTGCTAGTATAGGCGTGGTTCTTTGGGATGACAAGGGTCGTGTTATTGGAGCTTTGAGCTAAAGGATTTATGCTCCTTTGGGACCTCTAGAGGCTGAAGCAAAAGCAAGGGAAGCTGCGGTGCTCTTTGCTAGAGACATGGGGATTCAAGATATTGTGTTTGAAGGTGATTCTTTACAAGTCAGCAACTTCTTGAAGGGCAGCTCTTTAGTCCCACTTGCTTTGGCAAATGTCCTAGAGGGCATTTTTTTCCATCTTTGGTTGTTTCGTAGTTTCTATTTCTCTCACATTAAAAAGGCGGGCAACAAGCTTGCACATTTGTTAGTGCAACACACTAAGTTTGTTACTGACTATGAGGCTTGGGTTGAGGAAACCCCCAGCTTCTTAGAAGCTGCTATTGCCTCTGATGCTTCTGTTTGTAACTGAACTTTTTCATTCCTCTTTTATTAATATGAAGGTAGAGTTTCTCATAAAAAAAAAAAAAACTAAAAAATTAAATAGGTTTTGAATTTTTTGCTTCTTTCTTAATTTTTTTTTTTTTTTTTTTGATTCTTTCCTTTTAAAAAAATAAAATTGATTCTATCCTTACTTTATAATGATGCAATTATTCTCACCTTAATATATTCATGAATACATCAATATACTTATTTATTCCAATCAATACAAGTTAATCAATAGTTTTTATTAGTACATTTAATAATTCAATTTGACAATTTGTGTTTTGTAATATAATATAATTATAAATTATTTTATTAAATTTTATAAGCCTATCAAAGGCCGTTTAAAAAGTACACATGTAGCCCATTAGGCCTAACTCGCTAAAGACAAATGGGTATTGCCCACGAGTAGGGCCATGGGCTAGGGTTTTCCCTCCCAGGTTGGCTCATCTTGACCTATTGTTTGGTTAACGACTTGCTAAGTTTGACCTAATAGGCATGGGCCAAGTAAAAACAAGCTAGGTTTATGTGGCCTGACCCATTAACAACCCTTACAGCCAATAATGCTCACCTAAATGGCACCATCCACTAACAATGGTAAACTATATATCTGGTCTCTAACCTTTGCTCATAATTTCAATTTGTTCTCCAACCTCTCAATTGTATCAATTTGGTCTCTAACCTTTTAGTATTGGGTCAAAATGATTCCTACCATTAGAGCATCCGTAGCAGATATTGTAAAAATTATGCCATTTTGCCACACCAAAAGCCTACTTTACTATTTTACCACATCATTTTACAATATCTCATTTATCAGATGTTCTATATTTTTACTACTTTATTTAAATATTATTTTTTAATTCTTATTTTATTATTTCTTTATCATTGTTCCTAACGGTAACATTTGATCAAAAAAATCAGATTTTCAAATTTTCTTATTCTTTAACGGTAACTTTTTGTTTCTCAAAAAAAAAAAAAAAAAAAAGTAACATTTTCAAACAATCCCCTTCATTGAACGGTCATATTTAAAAAAAAAATGATATTTTCTTAAACTTTTTTTTTTGATCAGTTAACATTTAAAAAAAAAAAAAAAAAAACTTAGAACCTGTTGCCTTCCCCACCCCACCCCCCAACCCAACAAAAAAAAAAAACCTTAGAACCTGGGGACTTCGAAAAAAAAAAAAAAAAAAACTTAGAACCTGTCACAAAAAAAAAAAAAGAAAAGAAAAGGAGAAGAAAGCACATCCAAATATCTGATGAAAGAAAAGAGGGAGGCGGTGAGCTGATGAAAGAGAAGAAGAAAGAGACCTGAGCGAGAAAAGAGGAATAAAAAATAATAAATTGATATGCCACACGGGTTCCGTACAGTGGCAAATATATGATGACACTGTAGCATGTTGCAAAAAATTTAGGATATACCACATCTAATAAATAGGGATAAATGATGTTTGGTGTGCTATATGTGCTGACATGTTGCGAAATATTTAGCATTTGGCACATATAGCACATCTGATAAAGATGCTCTTAGGTGTTGAATGAAAAATGCTGACATGATTAATAGACTAAATAGAATATTATTTTTTTTGTCATGTAGGCTAACATCTGTTCTGTCATGTCATATTATAATTTTATTTATTTATTTATTTATTTAAACAAGAGTGTGCTTCACGGATTTTGCAACTCACAGGTTATTTGGGATGAAAATCCCTAACAAGCTTCTCATATTTTGAGAGAACACCCACACCACAGCCCCAAAGCAGTCACAACTTGGTCAAAACTCTAGAGAGAAAGGGTGAGGCACGAAGGGCAGAGGCATACAACTACAAGCAATGATCTCTTTTGTTTTAGAATCTATCTTCTTTCTTTTATTTCTTTTTTGTTGAAAAAGAGGGAAATGAAAAATCAACTTCTACAGAAGAGAGCAAAACAGAGCTCCAAATGCCAAAAGCCCATCCAACAGTGAGGTGGGCAAGGGAGTTCGTAGATCTCAAAACATAAGATGCACTCCATTACATTTAGAGCATCCTCGTCAAGAATTTAAAGTCCTAATCTTTCAAAACTTTGACCACAGCGATTGCAATTTAACTCCAGCCCACAACGAATCCCCAGATCCCATCTTCTTAGTCGAAACCAACACTAACTCCACATTATGATCCCTACACACACACCATAGCCAGTCACATTGAGGAATTTCTCACAGCCACTTCAAAATTAACCTTTTACTATACTCAGCAACGGTGAAGTCCAAAAATCCAAAGAAAATTTTTTGTCTAATTGTTTCAGGGTCCAATTTATGAGACAAGTAAACTTGTTGGATGTCTCGAGCAGCGAAAGTCAAATCAATCACTGTTCTATGAGATTTTCCTTTTTTATTTCTGTTGTTTGCTTTTGGGTTGTGGTGTCGATGTTCTTGTTAGAGATTTTGATCCCAAACCAAATAGCCCCTCGCGTGAGTTACAAAATACGTGAATCACACTTAAAAAAAAGGGTAATATTACATGACAGTACAAGTGTTAGCTTGTATGGGAAACAAATAATATTTTATTAAGTTTGTTAGCCAAAGATTATTTTGACTTATCATTGTGGCCAAATTGACACAATTGAAAGGTTAGAGACCCAAATTAACACAATTGAAAGGTTAGAGACTAAATATGTAATTTAATCAAAAAAAAAAAAACTTTTGAAAGAAAATGTTTAAAATTTCTGAACTTTACTTGAAATTAATTCTGTAGGAGTACGGTTTACAGCCCAAACCCAATACGTATAGGATTGTAGGTTAATGAGCCTAATACAATAAATTTGTAGAGAGTGGGTTAAAGAACTAGATCTTAGTGAATCCAACGACGGTTAGGATGGGTTTGAACGACAATCACACAAAAGCAAAATGTGCAAGATAGGGTTAATATATTGTCCGAGGAGACAAATGTTTGTATAGCACAATGGAACTGATTACAAGTGCAACATTGGTTGCTACAGTGTTCTTTCTCTCTCTTTTCTGATTCCCCTTCTTTCAGGGGTCTTTTACATTATATATTCCCTTCCTAATGATCTTAACCCTCCATTTGTCAATTGTTCACGCTACTATTCAAGTGTCCGTCCCATTAGACACACCTTCTGGCTCTGTGTTAGTTGTGGTAGCTAAGAAAGCACTGTTCAGGGGTCTTCTCTATATAAATGCGGCTAGAAAAGTAGCTGCAGTGGTAGTAGCCTTTCCTTAGATATTTTTGGGCTCCCTTCCTTCTTGTGTGTTCTTGGGTCACGCCTCTCATACTGGGACTTCTAAGGAGGTCATTTTCATCATTGGGATGCATGTTTGGGCTATATATGCTATGACTGAGGAGGATTTTCTCCTCGGGCCGCCTTCTTCTCATTTCTTACTTATGAGGCACCAAACTGAAATCACCCTTAGCCATTGGTCTCTCCTCGGACATGATAACGTCCTCGGATAAAGCCCAAAACCCAATATACGATTCTGAGCTCATGTCCCTACAAATTCATTATATACATATTTTTGAAAGGTAATTCATTATATTTATGACATTGTACTTTGTTTTTGCTAATATAAAGACAGTAGTATTTAATGTGTGCAATGCATGAAAATGTTTTACAAAGTATAAATTTTTTCACTCTTTAATTTTTTTGTCAAGTTATGAAATTCAATAATTATGGTAATTATTAGTAGAAATTTTGTAAACTCTACTATTTAAAGAAAATATTATTTGTTAAGATTTTAATTGAGGATTTAAATCTAGAATAAAATTTAAAATCAATTAATACACACACACACACACATATATATGTATATGTGTGTGTGTGTATTAATTATATTGTCTCTTAATGGCTTCACCAAAAGCAAAATTTTCATCTAATATTTTAGTTTTGGCAACTAATGTTTTTTTTTTTCCTGTCTATATTATCGGAATTCAAGAACTTTATGTATTTGAATTTTTTTTTTCCATAAAGTTTAGGAATATGTATTATAAATATGGGCACATTAGAAAGTACAACTGCACAAAATTGGGTAGACAAATCTTCCAACTAAACACAAAACATCATAAACACCTTCAGCACTACAAGTCACAACTCATATCAAACCCTAAGACCCTCCTAATCCTAAGCATAAATTGGGTACATGAGGTTGCCCATTGCTTGTGTATAAGGGACATTTTCCATTGCTCTCATTTCTTCCTCATCTCTGTGACACATTTGCTTCCTTAAGATAGTTCATTTACTGATTAGGTTGTCTAAAGATTTATAATTGGCTATACTGAATCTCTTGAGCACCTTCTTCAAATAATTTTCCTAATCTTGATATAAGAGATTTGCATCTCTATTTCTTGTAAGTTTTATCCCCTAAGTAAGGGTGTCCATGGGTCAAGTTTGTGCCCAACCCACAACCAGACCAACCAAATCGTGTGTGAAATTTCCAGACTTGTTGCCGACCGGTGAAGAACTTGGGTTGGACTGGTCAGGTTCTTGTCAGTTGGTGGTCGGTCTCAGTTAGGTCAAGGAGGAGGAGATTTGGACAGAATTAACAGGATTTGGTTGATATTCAGCTGAATTTAGTCAAAATTAGGTCAAATCTTGTTGAAATTTGGCTTGATCTAGTCAAAATCCTCTAGATTTGGATAGATCTTGCCAAATCTACACAAAATCTCCCCAAGATCTCATCGGATTTGATCGAACAATGCTTCATACAGTAGAGAATGGTGGCTTTTGGTTGGTGGATATCGGTTGAGTAGGTTGGAGTTGGATTTTGAAGCAATGAACTGCTAATCGACTTGTTGGAATCAGTTTCTAGAAGTTGGAACCCATTGCCAACCATCACAAGCCTCAAATCAGGTAGTTTTTAGGTTGAAAGTTCAAAATGTATATAAAACACCCTTAAACATTTAGACCCCCAAATACAAAGTTACCAATTCAAGCCTTATATCAAACAACTAATGAGCAGAACATGATAACAAGCTCATAACAGAATTGATAAACAATCTACACCAAATATAAACACATCCATAACAGTAAATATAAGGCAAAGATAAAGGGAAAGAAGATGCAAACACACGGACAATATACGATGTGTTATTGAAGAGAAAACCGAAGTCCTTAGCATAAAACCTCTCCGCCGCCCTCCAAGTGGTAAATAATCCACTAAAGAATGTAGTTGGGATATATGAACAGCAGAAGACCCTCTAAGCCTAATCTACCCCAGTACCTAAGCCCTCCAAGTTTCTTACTCCAACGAGGTTACGCCGAACCTATTTCTTCTTTAGTTTCCCGGATTCTGCTACTATACCATAGCATCAACCAATGTATATTGGTTCCTTTCAAACTACTTCCCTTAGTACCAAATGAACATTTTCACAAACGTGGGTGTGGTGAGATAAAGATTTGGTCAATGACCTCTCAAAGATGTGACAATGGAGAGGAAGAGAGTAGAGGAATTTGTAGAGTTTCTAAGGTGAAGATTAAGGATAAGACAGTCTTGTTTTTTTCTAGGATTTCTCTCACAAAAATTCTCTGTAGAAGCTCTCTTAAAATCGTGGGTATAATATATAGTGGGATGAGAAAGGAATACAAAGAGACAAATTTTGCCAAACAGGGTAAATTGGCGGTTTGGTCTCGCGGCTTGTCCAAGTCGCGAGTTCAAGTCACGGCGTAACGGCTTGGCCAGCCTAGGACTTTTGTCCTGTAATGCGACAGCTGGCGCGACCCTTCAGCTTCCCTGTGTGCATCTCACGTGCCTGCATTTGGTGGCTTGTAGAGCCACCCGCGAGTCCTAGCCGCGAAGCTCTGCTTTTTTGCACATACTTGAGCTTTTCTTCACATCTTCTCACACACTACCCTTACAATAATCTCATATAAATACAGGGTTATTAAGTGCTAAATTATAAGCAAATTGGCACGGAATAAAGCCAACAAGATAGTTAATAAATTTCAACATTACATAGGTCGGCCTAGTCGGTCTAGGCAGGTGGTTTGGACAGCCCTACCTGCAAGGCCCTAACACATAGATTGTTGGACCTTTGTCCTTCATTTTAAACTTTGATACTTGGAAGGGCTTTGTTTTTAACATCAAATTTGGATAGTTTCCTACTAATAATTTGTCATTTGTCATCCTCATATATCAACAATATTGACAATATTATTAACTTCTCATTGCACCTCCATACGTAATCATAGTGATCTAAGGGAATCATCTCATAACCAATCTTTAAGATTTTTTTATTTTTTATTTTTTTTTATTTTATGAAACTTCAAATACCATTGCTTGGAGGATTGCTTGAATCCATGCAAGGATCTTTTTAAATTGTAAAATTTCCTTCATGTCCTTAAACATGAAAATTGTAAACTTCCCTTCATGTCCTTAAACATTAATACTCATTGAGGAAAGTAGTCTTGACATTTACTTGATGCTAAACAAGATTATGAAGGTACACATAAATTAGGGCATTTATACTCTTATACTCGGTTTTTATTTATTTATTTTAATTTTACATGCACTATCACATGTTAAAATTTGAACATTTTGGCATTAATTATGGATATTGATGAAAAATAGTGGATGTAAACAAGAATTAGAGGATATTTTCTCATGAATTATCAGGCTAGGAGAAAGATTAGAAATACATTATTTATAATAGTACACAATAGTTTTATTAATCGAAAGATCACAAACTCACAAACAGTATTTCACATACTTCTGACTAGTTTTTTTTTTACAAAGTTTATGCTATAATATAAGACACTGAGGTCTTTCTTCCAAAAAAAAAAAAAATCACTGAGATCTATACTACAGCACCAGTCAGACTAAAAACCAATTTCTTACAAAAACTTAACATAGTTCGAAACGTACATGCATGAAGGGGCTCTGCCACTTCAGCAGTAGTTGAAGTTATTGAGGTTGCTGATAAGATCATGCACGTATTGACCTCCAATTCCAATCCGAACTAAGAAACCTCCAGATTCTTCAAGATTCATCATCAGAAATGCAGTTTCCTGCACAGGAGTTGCTAAAAGAGCAGCACTAGAAAGTTTTCCCCAACCAAAATCTAGTGCATTGAAGGGGAACTTCAGCCAATCAGTAATAATTGTCAATTCTCGCATAGAAGGTAAAAACTTGTTCGAGGACTCGAGAGCTTTTGCGTATAGTTTGATGTACTCATCAGTAATAATATCTTTTGCTGCTTGAATTTTATGAATTGTGCTGTGAAGAGGTTCTTCTAATAGTTCTTTCACTAAACACGAAACTGAGGCGAGAACAAAGGCATTGGCAGTAAAGTTTTCACCAAGTGGAGGTTGGAACCTGTTTCGGGAATCAACCGGGAACTGCAAACATATATTTGTGTTGGGATCTAGAAGAAGAGCCTTTACTCTTGCCTATATGATTAGAAAATAGAAAATCAATTCACAAACACAGTTATTACTGTTTAGTTGTAAGCACAAAGAGGATGAGAAATGTGTATAGTTAGTGTGTGTATATATATGTGGAGGTGTATCATGTGTATGAGAAATCACAACCACAAATGCAAGAGGATTTATACAGGAATCCATGTTTGTGACCAAGGGAATTAAAGGTGCATTCAGTTTTGTTGACTTTTAGTGTACTAGTCAGACATATATATATATATATATAATATGCTTTTTACAACCATAGTTTATTTGTTTATAGATGACGCATAGATGTTATTGACGTTCTGCGTATAGTTTAACATTGAAAATGGTAGATAAAAAAAAAATGGTTTAGAAAACTGACAAGAAGAGTAGAGGTTCAAGACACATGTATAATCCGGCCCAAATCGTGAGTATTAGAGAGGTGATAATATTCTAAATCCTGACAATGGATTTCTGGAATTATTTTTCGTCAAAAACAGAATTTGTCATTACCGGCTACCAACAAATATAATTTTACAACACACACGATTGTAAAATTGACGAGCTATAGTTGTCATTTTCAAAAAAAAATGTTGAAATTGTTATATATATGGGATTGAGAGTGAGAGCGAGAGAGAAAACATATTGAAAATTAATGTGATTCAGCTTCACTGCATCCATAACTAGCACAAGACCCAAAAAAACAACCACATCTACACTCAATGATGTAAGGGGCTAAAATGAGTGATTTATATAGTAAATCAACTGTAGTTCACCCTAAATTGACTAACCTTAGGTTTCCCTTAGTTTACAATAGCTGGACACAAATGTATTTCTCTAGCACCCCCTTAAATTCAATTTTAAAGCGGAATTCTAATGGCAACTCAGATTTAGATGAAAATTCTTCAATAACCATTAAATGAAGCAGGTGGAATCATTATATATGGTTGGCAATTTGTTGGGATGGTTGAACGGTGTTCGGAATTTTATTAGAGGTGGTTTGACGGTTAGGAAAACTATGTAAGGTGTGTGGAGCATTTGAAGAAATTTGATACGTAAGAGAGTCACCAATACAAAGTTGCAGGGAAAACATGAGCCACTAACTGCATCCCAACATCAACATGTGATAGAGTGAGGCATGTACAATGCTTGGAGCCTGTGAAATGTGTTGTCAATATGGAGCCAACACATAAATGAGTATGAGAATATGTCTCAAGAGCTATATATAGCGATGTGTGCATGCCCCTAGGCACGCTGGGGGAGCGTGTGAGAGCATATGTGGCATCTTACAGTGATTATGAAAAGACTGAGCGGTACACTAAAGTCTAAATAGCATGTTTTTTTTTTTTGTCAGAAAAAGAGCTAGTAATGGGCCGGATTGAGGCAATTTTGAAGTCTAGTAGTGGATGGTGAAGTGCAAGTGACTAGGTGGTGGATTGTTGAGTTGGTGGCTCTAATTCCATGCATGTTGCTATTTTAGAGAGAGAGAGAGAGAGAGATTAATTTAATTCAGTCTCATAACCCGCATTGATTTATATTATAATAAGGACAAAGTTTAGTTACAAAATTAGTTATAATTTAAGGTAACAACCTTATTCAATATCTCTTTATTGGAGATGAATTTTGACAAATCCACCGTTGAATTATATTTTCTTCTTATATCCTCTATGTTGCAAAATTTCTATAAAATTAAAGATCGATAACTATCATCAATAAATTATTCAAATTGCAAGTTTTTGTATTTTAAAATTATGCATCAAATGTAAACTTATAGATCATATAATAAATAATATTCAATTGACACAAAATTTGATATATGTATTAAGAACATAAAGAATATGCAATTCAATGGTTAGATTTTCAAAATATGTATAAATGTGAATGTATTGAGTAAGATTGTAGTTTTAGCTTACAACCAATTTTGTAGATAAGTTTTGTCCTTATAATAAAACCCAAGATGACTACATGTTTACTCAGTAATATACGGTCTCATGACCCAAATTGATTTATATTATAAACTATAGACAACTACATGTTTACTCAGTAATATACATATTTACAGTGGGTGATTTTTATACCTTACTACTAACCCTAGATTGATTATCCCTAGCTGAGGTTATCATAGATTTACTATGGGCTACTATCAACCTAGTTCTCAAATAAAAATAGATTTCCAATAATGGAGGAATAATTTTTCAGGAATCTGTAGATATTAATAAAATGTATAAAAGAAATCACAACTTAATATTTGTTTCACTTATATATTATTTGCTATAATCCCTTTTTGATGCATTGTTTGTGATTTTTGCTGGTAATCTCCTACAAATTGTATCATTCATCCTTGATTTAATTTAACAAAGAATTTACCATGCATGTCTATAAATATATAGTTCTTTTATGAAATTTGTGCAGATGCGTGCAAAGTATGAACTCAAGTACACAGCTTAAAAGTTAATGCATGGTAAGGAAATTAACTTTGTTTACACCTGTATATGGCTATGGAATATTTCTTTCATATTAATTATTTACCATTCAAACACCAGTGTACCACCAAATGTTATAATTAGAACTAGTTTAGGTGCATTATACTTTTGAGTATTATACACAATTATATATTCTTTTCAAAAAGAAATCTAATGCTTCATAATACTCATGCTACGGTGGTCCTGAAAATGTCTTTTTGATTTATTGAATGGAAATATCTTTTCCTTTCCTGCTTCTAAAACATACCTTCCATACGTGTGCACATAAAACATCGAACGTAGAACACTTCAAGAGCTTTCCCCTCTCGATTGCTAATGCCTTCAATGTCTCAACAGTTTCCTTATTGATGCACAATGTAGTAAGTTCAAGCCCCCCTTGAGGATCAACTTGGCTGAATTTTGCTAGTGCATTTTCCCAACATCTGTCATCGGATGCCATGGCCTGCATTGGTATCCCATAGAGATCTTCAATAGCTATTATGTGGTCTTGTTCATAAATTGAAGCAGCTGAAGGGGTTGAATGCAGAGAATAGATAGCATGCAATATCGCAGCTCTTGAATGATTGGGAACAATAAGGTCAGATTCATCTTTCCCACTTGATATATGAGCCCATGATGCTAGAAAAGTGAATGCTCCACTGCCATCAAATAAAGCATGGCTACCTCCAACACCAACTGAAAGCCCTCCACAAGCAAACCTTGTTATCTGCAGATAAATAGGGAACATTAACTTAGACAATGTTGGGGTTAAATTCTCGAGAAAAACACAACACACACAAACACAGAGCCTATACAGGGGAAAGAAAAAGCTTAATATTATATCTATCATCTAATCCATTCTGAATGAAAAAGTGAAGTGGAATTGATTTCTCCATTTTTTTTCATGTCCACCTTTGGTTTAGTGGTGTATAACCCCAGTCATCAATTAAACTAGCCACACAACATTTATAATGCTTTAGTGGATTCATAGAATATTTATGATGTCTAAAACTGTATAACCCAAGGTGTAGCTTTTGGATTCTTTTTTCTTTTTGTTCAGTCTTATCCGGTGTAACTTAATTTTAATTCCTTGAAGCAAATATAAGTAAATTGTTGTTCAGTCAAACCCTACAAGAAAAAGGCTTCTCAAGTTTCATAATTAGAAGCACACAGAAGCTAGTTGAATAAAAATTTCTAGATTGAAATGATTAGATAATGATAACTGATTATAACAGTAAATATATTATCCTTAAAAGTAATAGCTCTATAATCAACAACTAGACAAATAAAGAAAATTAGTATCTAGGGTTAGGGTTCCGCACATCATTAGCGGACCTAGATTATTTTTCTTCTCACCTAATATATAGAAGACATAAATCTAAACAAAAATAAATCAGCAGCAGAAAGTGGGGAACAATAGTGAAGAGACATGATTACTTTCATGACCTAAATTAAGCTTACACAATTATTAATAGACTTGGGATGGTACACCTTTATTTTCTCTTTTGGGTGGGAATCGAAAGAAATTAACTATACACTATTGAACTTTAATGTCAAAAAGACAAATTTAGGGTTTCCTTTTTTGGAGTGCAAAACTTGACTGGCATGACCTCTGGTTCATAAAGTTTCCAAATAATAATTTTCAAGGATTGTAGAAACACTTCAATATGAAAGAAATTTTATAGCTAGATGTTAGAGACTTAAAAAAAAATTACTGAAATAAATTGTTAAAAGTAGGGTTTTTCTTGATGGGATTCGACAGATAGCCCAGTATTACTGGCACCCTTTATGATGCCTGATGTCAGGATTTGAGCTCCACTTCTCCCTTCTACAGTACTATTTACTTAGCAAAATAAAAAGGGTATGCATTGTTCATAAGCAAATGAAACCAAAACCTGCACAAGAACAAGTGGGTTTTTTGATATATCATCAGCATCAGAAAGTTGCGGAACAAGCTTTTCATAGCATGGTTTGTATTCATGCAGTTTGCCAAGCTCTTCAAGCTTGGAATCACACACTGCAGTGATCATGGTTACACCTTCATCGTTGCAGTCAATCTCTAGCTTCCCTGTTGCATCACTGATTCTAAATCTCCCAGCAGCTGGATTCCATGAAACCAGAACCTTTTGGAGAGCTCTCTTGGCTCTCTCAATACTATTTTCTGCCTCTGAGTTCAAATTACATTTATAAAAGAAGACAGCATAGAGAATTGCAGGGGATATCCTGTCCAGACCAGAAAGTTCAATAGTTTGTCTTTGGGACTGTTCAGACGGCCTTAGACAAACTGTTTCCTTCAAGAAAACATTTAAGTCCATGGCTTAAACAGAAAATGGTTTATAGTTTTATGGGTACTACCTCAGAAACTATGAGAGCTTTCTTTACCTATTCCTACCGTACCAATTGAACAAAACCCTAGATTTATACAAGGTCAGAACCATAAACCAGTGAAAATATAAACAAAGAATATGCTGTTTGGCGAGGTTAATTAAAGAAATGTGTAGTGGGATTAGCAAGGTCCGAAATTCAAAGTAGTTAGAGGAAAAAAAAAGTGAAAAAACTTTCATTGGCAAATCTACTACCGAATAGAGAATAAAGAATATTATCAGATAGACAAATGTGTGGTGAGAATAAAGACAAGCAATGATATAAAGAAGCTTCGTGTTGTAATATGGATTATGATTAGGCAATTAAGCACCTAGTTGGTGGCTAGGTTTTGTTGTTTTCTGTGGGGATTTGTATTATGCCAAGTTACGAGAGAAGCGTTGCTTTTCCTTTTATAATGGGTGTCTGTAATCCTGTCTGCTGATTGGAGTGCCCAATTAAGGAAGGTCATGAGGTGGCTGAAGTGTTATGTTTTGTTACATTATCATCATCCATTAACTTGCTCACTTTTTTTTAAAAATTTTATCGCACAAAATTTTGTCTGATATTGGAGATGGAGCATGAGAAGGGGGGACTGGAGGGGTTAAAATCCTTAGTTTATTTATAAGCTAACGGCTAATTATTGTTTTACACCCTGGATGTAAAATGTTTCACATAATTAATGTTCACAATTTCAAATTAATTGTCCACACACGTTATGTAAGAGAATGTAGATATGATGTGAAACAGTGCAGATATTATTTGTTATGAAACAATTAAAACCCTTTTTGAAACACTGTATATTAGGAAAAAAAAAAATTAAAAACTGTAATTTGAGAAAGAGGGAGAGAAAGAGAGTGAGTTGAAGTAAAAAAAAAAAAAGTGTCTTGGTCTCAATCAACGAAGCTTTAAGGTACCCTACTCCTCTATGTAGCATCAAACAGATATAAATCAAGTAAAAATGATTGTCATGTTTTATTTTTATGTAGTTATGTTGATAGCTCTTAGGTAGTCCTCTTAAATTTGACATTTACGTAGAGAATGAGTAAGAGACAAATAAAAATATTTATGTTAAACCTATTGACAATTATAGTAGAATTAATTCAAGTTGAATTAATTTTTAGTTTACGGAGTTTGTTCAAAGTCCAGTTAACGTTCACGATAATCAAATTAATCACATACATAGTTTGTCCAAAGTCTGGTTAACACCCACGAAAAACAAATTAATCACAGTATGAAGTAAAGTGTGGAGATATAAATGAGACAGTAATTTGTTTACAATGTAAAAACCAATGATAAACATGAAAGGAATAAAACACACCGAGGGATTAGCCACTGACTCAAAAGCAAGAATCCACTATGTAAATTGAAGTTCTTATAATAGAAATTAACCCTAACTTCTATCACTATACTTCCTATAATGACTTACTCACGTGCCCTACGCAGTCTAACTTGATTGGAGTCTTCTATTGTAGATTATATTTCACCAACATAAACAAATTGTTACTTTAAGAACCACCTTGAATATTTCACAGCAATCTTGATTGTGTAAGTATTGTGGCTTCAACTAGATCACCAAACATCAGTAATATTGATTTTTAGTCGCATGGAATCATCCCTTTTATACGTGAAAGGCTCTCTCTTCTTCTATTTAGTCAACTTCAAATCCTTTTATACTAAATTTGGTAAGTAGGACTCAATTCTAAGTGATTAGTCGACTTAACAAACCTGACTAAAAATTAGGTGTTACAATTTTTGATCGAGAGTGTCCAGACACATCTCAATCGATCAACTAGGTGTCAAGTAGTTGTCGAGAATACAATGACTTCCTTTATCTTTAGCTAATCATGGGATTTAGTGTTAATCTTGAAATGATGCTATTTGACGCACAAGAATTAATTTTTGTTCCCGGTTTCCTAACCCTTTTTTTTTGTGGTTGAGAAAACACGGTTTACTAACCTAAACAACTATAAACCAAACAAGAAAGACATGACGATGTTTGTGTGAGCAAGTTACTGTTCTATTGGACAAGCATCCAGCAAATTGAAGGTCATTTTAAAGATATACAACTCCCTCCCAATATGGCCCAACTTATTTGTATATTAATTATTTATAACTTCTTTAGACATAGGTTGATGTTACACCTTCAAGTTGGGCCTCCATGCCCGTCTTGGCATGTAGCTTTTGGTATACAGATAATACATATGAAGGTTTCTGTCTGCCCTGCAGGCTGTAAAGTTTAGCAGAAAACACGTACCTGGTCTCTATCAGTTTCATGTCCACACTCTACACTTTAGCACTGTTGAGACTTCAAGACAAAGCAGTCAAAGCCTCCATGCATTTTCTATGGCTGGTGGGTTCTGCTCCATACTTATAACTCCACCTCCATTATTATAATACCAAGTTTAGCAATTCTTTACTAATCACTGTGAAAGGTATGCCATATTTCGCTACAATAAAATACTTGGAATGATAAAAATTCAACAGAAAGTTGGCACGGTGGCCCCAAAAAAATATAGGTTACTTGTCAAATGGGCATTAAAGTAGCGGATTTCATGAAGTTTAAAGGCTTGGTTTTTGTTCTAATGCAAGACTTTAGGTGTACGGGTATACCCCGCAACTCACAAAATGCAAGGTTAATGCTACACGGAAGTTGTCAAATTGGCTCTTTAATAATATTTTGTGTGTAAGTGTGCATTTGGCATTGATGAAAGTTGTCAGCTTATTTTACCATTCAACTTATTTTTGCTATTATTCATGAGTTTTTGCCTCACTACACTTTTTGATACTATTTATGAGTTTTATTGTACTATTTCAGCTATCTTTTACATTTATTTACAGTATTTTCAGCAAAAAGTTTTCAGTTTCAGCAAGATATGCAGATCCCAAACAGACCCTAAATATGTATAAAGTTTTGATTGAAAACTCATCATGTCGAGTAACAGGTGAAAAAGGTAGTAGCGTCATCTATTTTTAATGGATTTAACTCAAAAGATACAACTTACTAGAGTGAGTGGGTGTGAGAGCAATCAATCAATATATATATATATATAAGCAAAGACCTTATATGGGAGAGCATTATATTCTGCCAAATAGCACATTCTTAACAATGAGAATTGAAATATTTTCAAGTGCCACATCAAAGATAAAATCAAATTAAATATTAAAATTTTATTTTATTTTGTTCAATATTTCAAAAAATTTCTAATTAAAAAGTAAATATTTTTTGTATCATTTGGTTCAATATTTCAAAACTTTTCGTCTCTCACACATATACACAAAATTCTTTGCATTTCAATTCATCATTTTCACCTCTTGCACTTTTACTCGATTATATATACCTCCATATAGCCCTTTATGCCATCTCATCTTAAATACAATAGTCCAAAAATGATTTCATTTATCTTCAATCTTTTGATGATACTTAGCTCTAACATTGTTGTCCCATCTAATCCTAACCCATATGAGTTGGCTACAACCAAGGAAGTGGGGGTTTGCATTTTATATTGAGTGACAACAGCGGCAATTATGATTTTGATGTTTAGGTCAAATGTTGTAGATTTGTGGGTTTTATAAAGGATGTGATTGATTTTGGTTTTTGAAGATGTGTATTTTATTTTAGAATTAAGGAGGAAGAGAAAGACACATTTTATATTAATTTTTATTTTACAATATTTCTCCAAATTTTTTATTTTTATTTTTATTTCTCATTACTTGAGCTGAATAATTATAACGGATATGTGTGTGTAATCTATAATTGTTTCTTCTTATGATGAACTTATTACTAACAAAATTATATAACAAATATGCTATAATATATGTACAATATTCTCCAAAACTATCTTATATAAAATATTACTACATTATTCGTGAATTACACAGGCAACTTACTAATAGTTTTTAAAAATGTAGAATGGAGAGCATCGCCAAAGAAGCTATTTATTTATTTTAGCAATTTGTAATATATATATTTTTTATGACATGTGATTTATAAAATATATAGAGACATATGAATTTTGAGACTAATGAATTTATGAAATTCTCCAACTTACACATTCTTTATCGTGGTCAAAAGTTGAGTTAAGTTTGGGTTTTCAGGTAGTCGATCAGGAAGCATTACAATGAATTCAGCTCAACTTATTTGGTAAGCATGGATATCTTTACTTAACATTGATAATCGTTTTTCCTGGTAGTCAGCAAGTATTACAATTCATTTAGCATTACAATGAATTCAGGTCAACTTACAATGATAATCGGTTTATGTAACATTGATACTGAAAAATAATGATTACCTTTTTTAGAGATTTTTCAACTTATGATATCTGCTCTTGATGATCATAAGACTAAAACACTAATAAGTTTTTGGGATTGAACTCCAGACCTTTTTATTATATTGTTAGTGGTGGCTCTACCAATACTTTTTTGGGGATCATTTAAATTTGTGCTGAAAAGGTTGATAATGATTGTACATAATATTTTCTTAGTTCTTCTTGATCATTGAGATGATAAGATTAGATTTTTTTTCTTGTAACTCATGATCCGAATGAAGATTTTTTGAAGTCAACACGAGTTTCTCTTAGAAAATGAATAATAGGTAAGAGATGAATCTTGCAGTACATATTATTTCCTTATCAAAAATTTATCCATAGTACTAGTAAAAGAATAAAAGATATATAAACTATAAGTTTATTAGACATATTGTTTCTTAGTATAATGAAGATATTAATTATTATTGCTAATATTAAATCTTGGAAATCATCATTGTCTTTACTATAATAAAGTTATTAATTATTATTGTTAAGTGAACGTTAATTATTGTTGTAGCATTTTAATATTATATACACCAACCATTATTATTGCTTAAATACTTTAATTTATGCTCTATTTGTTTTGTTGGAAAATCCTTTATAAAGATAGTTTTTCACATTTTCCAGTACTTGGTAGTATAAAAAAAGATTAGTCAATGGAAAACTATCTTTAGTCAACAGAAAACTTTTATAAAAAAGACTTATTTTCTATAGGTAGTTTTCCAAAAAAAAAAAAAAGGGAAAACAATCTCTCTCACACAATGCATAGCTACTATAAATATTATCTTCTTCTGACCTATGAAATTTTTTTTTTTTCGCTCATTTAGCCTTTCTCACAATAAACTCTCTCACTTCTTCTCCTCCCTTTATTTTTTCTTTCTTCTCACACCCTCACTGTTACCCCCTCTGACCTCTTTTCTTCCCATAGATTTCTCTCTCTATCTATCTCTCTTCTTCTTTTTCTCCCTATTTCTTCTCCCCTCTATAACACCGTTCTTTAAATAAGGTTTTTATTTTTATTTTTCCTTCTCACAAATCGGTCAATGGTTCTATAACAATTTTTGGTATATTTATCAAACTATTTATACTGGATTAGTTTGCCAATAAAACTATTTGGTCTATGTGGCATTTTGAACTATTTAAAATGGATCTTAAGGTTATAATGGTTATTTTGAATTATGAGAAGTATGGCTTATATATATATATATATATATATATATTATGTGTATTACTGTTCATATACATGAGCAAGATGAGTATTTGAGATCATGAAAATTAGATAGCTAACTTTGATTATATCCGTTGTTAAAATTTTAATTTGAAAACCAAATTTATTCTTGGTTTTTTTATTATTTATTTATATTGATTACATTAGGTGGGTTTACACAATACACATATTATACATGTTTTAAATTATACAAGAAATGTTATAAAAACTATGGATACCAAACACCAAAAAACATTCTCAAGCCCATTTTTAAGGTTATTACCAAACACTAAAAAATGAGATAGTTTTCCAGAAAATGCTCTTTGAAAAATGAATCATTTTTCAGAAAACATTAATGACAAAACAAATAGAGCATTATAATTTATTAGTTTTTTTCTTTACTCTTTTTAATTCTTTTAATTAACAATTCAACTCAACTTTGATGAATTATTGATCTTTGTAACTCATTAAGAATAATTTTTGTTGTATCTTTTACATTACTCTATTAAGAGTTCAACACAACAATAAAATCATTATAAAAATATTGTCCTCACTCTCCAGTGTCTCACGTTCTATTTCTACTACCTCATACTTAATTGTATTTTAGCGTTTACATTTTACTACCCACTCAATTATTATTTTTTTTTTTCTAAGATTTAAGATATATCAACAAATTATTAATTTTTGCTATTGAGATTCCTTCTTCTTCTTTTTTTTCTCCATATTTAGATCAAATCGGTTCTTTTTTTTTTTTTTTTCTTTTTTCTTTTTTCCTGTTTAAAAATGCCAAGATAAAGGTTGCTGTTGAACTGGTTTGTTGTCAAGTTTTTTTTAAGGAGTTCAAATTTTTATTTTAAGGTAGTCAAAACAAAAATATTTTATTTTTAATTTTTTCCCCCTGAGTAAGGGGTTCATTTCAACCTTAAGAGACAGTGCGGTGCGGCCTTTGTAAATTGTGTCTATTGAGTTCAAGATAAAGATTTTTTTTTTTTTTTTAATATTTTATGTAGGCATGCAAAATAGGTTTAGTAATACAATAGTACAGAGATAGTACACTGACCGGATTATAATATACTGATAGTACAATCTAGATACGACTTGGTCTTGAGTTCTTGAGCCTAAATTGTAAAAATGATATTTATGTCCAGTGGCCAGTTTCATTGAACATGTTGCGATGCAAACACGTGTCCAAATTCCAACGTGTCTAGTGAAACTGGCCACTGGATATAAGTCATTTCCAAATTGTAATAGCCCCTTGGAATTCATATTGGGATGTGTGAGATCAACTAGAGTTCGTATATATACATGATCATGAAAGCATCATGGCAGAGGGGAATTGGTGAAGATAATGGCCAACTGATTGGGAGATGGAGTGTAACTGTAAGGAGATGGAGTGTAAGGTACCCTGTAACAAATGGTGATGAAGGAATTGATAATCAATTGTGCTTGGTATGTTCATAAAGATGTGATTATGTACAATTTGGATTGCACTCCTATTGTCTGTCACAGTAGATCGATAGGCATTACCATAGGGAGGAGACGCCTAAATTTTGTAGAAGTCATCATAGCCACAAGAGTTCTAATGGTTTTGTACTAAAATAAGCGACCACAATTTGTCTTTTGCTACCCTAAGAGATGAGATAGTCTCCAAGCAAATGGAAAAATCAAGTAGTTAAATGGAGATCTATAGGATCTCCTGCCCAAATAGCACTAGATTAGGCATGGCCCCTACTGCTACAAGTGTGGCCTTGTAGTGTTCAATAGCTTCATCGAGTCTTGGTTTTGTAGTGTTCAACTCCACGACTGGATCTGCCTTTGAATGTTTCTCTGCCATGGCCCCTACCATGGTTGCCATTGGTACAACCTCCACGTTGGGAGCAACTAGGATTCTATTTTCTTCGAGTCAATTTTGACTCTAATGTTGTTCAATAGAGCTAGTATTTTTTATTTTATTTTATTTTTTTGGCACACGCTACTCATGCACCTAAAGAGATCCCATTAATTCTTCAATTAAGAGTCTCCAAATCTTTTGAATTTTCGGATAGTTAAAATGGATTTTCATATTTTCTCTATTACATGAAACATCTTGAACACATTTTCTGTGGGGTGTGTGGCACATGTGGGTTCCAGCGCACATTTGATGGAATAGCTCATTTAATGGAGGAAGTATAACATATTACGGGTGTATGCTTCCTCTCTCTCACAAGCTGGTGGGACCCACAGCTGATGGGTCCCACCAGCTATGAGAGGAGAGAAACATATACATGTAACATGGAGTCTCAATTTAATGAACTTGTCTCTAAAGTCTTTAAGCCAACCATTTGCCAACCATGTCTCTTAATGAGACTTGATATTAATTGTGTGGGACACGCCGAAGGAAGAAGAAAAATTGGCTGAAGAGAATACAAGGACATTCAGCCAAGTGAAGAGAAGAATTAAATTCATCCTTTTTGTCTAATATCATGTACAAAAGTCAAGACTTGTGTGCTTGTATTTATTGTGACTTGATGTGAAGCATGTGGAAGGAAGAAAAGAAGGAAAAGATGAAGAAATAAAAGGAGGCTATTCGGCCAATTGGTGCACAAGAAGAATGAAGAGGAGAAGTCTCAGTGAAAGTGAGGACTAAGTACAGTTTAGAAGAACTGCGTGAGTGAGAGCAAGCAAAAGAGAAGAAAAAAATATACAGAGTAAGAGAAAATTGTGAGAAATACACAGTAAATAAGAGAGCAGTGAGTGAAAAGAAAAATAGAGTTTTTTCTTTACTCAAATTGTATCTCTAAGTGTTGTAATTTCTATTTAATATAGTAAAATTATTTAGAATTTGTCTCACGGTTTTTCCTTTCAAGGAGAAAGGGTTTTCCATGTAAATTTTTGTATTTTTGTGTAGTTGTGCTTCCACTATGCTTGCTAAAATATATTCCCACTTATATAGAATTTTTCCCAACACTTTGTATTACTCTTCAATCAATTAACAATTAGAAGTAATCGTGAAAAATAATGAGAATTTTCTTGCCTTCTTTCATGTGAGCAGCTTTGATCTCAACTCAGAGAATTTGTAAATGAACTCTTTTCACATAATCAACTCCCTTGAAGAAAGTTCGGGTCTTCCATGCTTCTCTACTTCACTTTGGCAATTTTATCGAAAGTTGACTCATCCACCGCTTGATAAAGTAAAAACATTGCCTCTTTGTCTAAATAGGCGAAAGCTAAGGCAACACTTCTAATAGTTTTGAAAGCAAAGACCATGGGATTGTTCTGTTATGAATTAGGGGATGCCTTCAAAGTTAATGTTCCTCGCCTAAAATCTTCATCTTCTTCTTTTTCTTTCTTTTTTTAATTAACCCTCTAGGCTCATTGCTGGCATCATTGATGGTATAGAGCTTTTTTGCCTAATTTTTCTTCTTGCATTGGTGTGCGTCTCATGTTCTCAAATCAGTAAAATACTACGGCTCACATTTCTTTTTCGGCGGATCACTTGCAACCTTTTAGTGGGCCAGGATCCATTCCTATCCTCTCTTTTGTTAGCCCAATTGTAGTGGATACGGGGTGATCCAGTTCTGTATCGGGCCCATTCTTTTTCCAAAAAAAGAGGAGGGAATTGAAGACCCCAATATGGCCAAGTCAATGTTAAATGTTAATTCATTTCATCTAATTTTCACTTACGGTAGCAGAGATATGTATTGATCACATTGAGTTCAAGTCACCATCAAAACCTAAATGAAGAGATTAGAAAACCAACTTGCATTAAGATATATTTATCAGCAAGACTGGATAACAAAGACATTCAACTTATTTTAACGCGCAAAAGAGACGTAATTGTTATTTTTACACGTATTTTAGCAGTCACTTTTCAACTGCTGCATCCATATCCACTTATAGTGAATTGAACAAACCATAGCACTTGATACCTTAGACCTGTTGAAAATCAATGTTTATCTTTCCTTCATTGCGATCAGCAATTTTTGCAAAGGCTTCTTGTGACAAATCAAGGGTGCCTTGACAGCCAGGTGCGCAAAAATCGACAATGGTCACAACTACATCTGTGTTATCTTTGCAAGGGTGAGGTACTCCTGCGTTGGTTCCACTCAGGCACTTAACCTTGTACTTGTTTCCACAAGCAGCTCCATTGCCCCAAAGTTCATTGCTTGCTGCCGCAATCATCACACCATCGTTTTTAAACCCATTACAAGCAGAAGCTGTGTAAACCAAGAGATATCAAACAATATTCAGTATACTATTCGATGTTGGATCATGGAATCAGACATACTGTGTTGGCGTGGTCTCAAAATGGTTATGAAGCTAGTAAATAGTTGTCATATAACCTAGCAATCTATTTAACACTAGGGCCTGATTTGCCAAATATGGAAAGTCAATTCATGATCATGTTATTACTTGGCCAAGTTAGGAAAATTATTGTATACTCCGGGAGTACCATAGATGCGTACCATAAATGAGTACCATTTTTTATCTGTTTGAATAAAAAATGCTATATATATATATACACAATAAAAATCTTACATAATCAAACTTCTTAAAAAGGTTGTTAGGGTGTATTTTGAATGCTCATATGGAAGTGAGGTTGTATGTCACATGTCTTGGTCAAAAGGCACCATGCATGTCATATTATATAACATTCTATTAGTTTGCAAGATAAGTACCAAGCCAACCTTTCGGGGTGACCAAAGGCCGCGGCAATATTTTTGTTTTTGGAGTGAATTAGTAAAACTATATACATATATACCATAGTTACAATAAGTAGGATCACAGCCACACCTTTTTTATCAAGAAAAAAAGAAAAAGAAAAGCAGAGATAAGCATTGTGGCTATAAGGCTGTGTTTGTTTTGGTTTCAAATTACTTCCGAAAATGCTTTTCCGTAAAACTTTAGTGTTTGGTTGAACCAGTAAATTCAGTCAACTAAAATGCTTTTCCCCTTTGATTGTAAAATAACCCAAAACACCCGTAAAATCATATTCGTTCATATTTTCACTTCAAACCATTTCCACTCCTCACACAACATGGTCTGAGCTCTCTCACAGCAGCGCACTCCTCACAGCAGCACAAGCTCCACATGCACTCCTTATAGCAGTGCACTCCTCATAGCAGCACAAGCTCTCATACGCACTCCTCACAGCAGCGCACTCCACACGAACTCCTCATAGCTCCACCCACAGTTCGACAAGCGCCAAACGCAGACCCACGGTGAGTTTCCTTTCCATTTCTCAGTCCCGATCCGACCCACGGTGAGTGAGTTTCTCAGTCCGATCCACACACCTTCGACCAAAACTTGACCTTCGATCCACATTCCCTCAAACCCATAAACAACCCAACCTCCTACCCACCCTCTCGGATCTGATCTATATATATATATATATATTTATTTATTTATTTGTTTATTTATTTATATAATTATTTATTTATTTATTTATTTATTTACTTTTATTAATTATCCATTTTGTAATTATTGATTTAAGAATTTAACTTTTGTTGGTGTTACAATTATACAGAAATAGAATGCAATGTGATGGTATTGTGATGGTATCAATGTGTAGCTATCAATTTGATGGTATTGTGATGGTGTAAATATTAATTGTAAATAGAATGCAATGTGATTTGGTACTCGTTATCTATGCGGTTTCAAATATAACTTTTATGCGCGGATCTGTTGTAAAATCTGGTCTTAGCATTTGTACATTGTATTTTTTGTTGTACTTATCTTCAAAATCATGGGTAATGTCTCATGTTCCCTAACAAATTTTTTTTGTTTATCATTGATCTAAATCATTTAATGGCATCTATATTGAATTTATGAGTGAAGTGATTATTGCATTGTTATTATACGTTGCTTTCTCCCTTATAGGCGCATCGAAAGCATGCGGAGTATCCAAACAAAAAAATTGAGATGTATGATGAATTAGCTATTGATGTGGGGAAGGACACAACCACGGGTGGCTTTTCTAAGTCCTATGTGGATATTGAGAATGAGCCAAACAATGGAGACAGTGTTGAGTTTGTTACAAACAATGTGGAGAAAGGTGTGGTCAAGAAAGGGAAGAATGTAGTCGAGTCATCCACCACTAGGTCGAGAATTTCTAAGTCCCACAAAAGAGGGCGTGCACCTTCTAATGATGATGATAGTGTGCTGACTGATCTGTCTGATCAGCTGAAGGAAATAGCTGTGGCTCTGAAAGAAATCAACCAGGACCCAGTGGATTACACAACTCTTTACAATGAGGTCATGGCTATGATGGCAAATGGGTATAGCAAAGACATGCTCGCAACTGCGTTTGACCATCTTTGTGAAAATGAGAAGGCAGCACGGGGATTTCTAGCCAAGAATGCTAGGTTGAGAGAGCAGTGGTTGGATGGATTTTTGTTCTCACAACTTTGACTTGTCTATTTAATATTGACTGTGACGGTAGCTTTAGGAATTAACTTTTGTTGTAGTAATAGTATTGACCTACCATTATATTATATATGTAGTCTTTTGTATTATTAGGACGATACAATTGCCCAAATTATGTATTTGTACTGTTCAGATACAATGAGTAGGTATCATTTTTGTACACCATGGAGGTGTAATGCCAAAGGTGAACGATTGATGTGGCTATTTTTATATAAATATTATGGGTATATTCAAATGATTATTTTTGATGTTGAAGTGGATGATTATTTTTGTACTGTTACAGATATGTCTAAGCAATGCAGGTGCTTGAATTTGGATGATTATTTTTGATGTTGAAGTGGATGATTAGTTTTGTACTGTTACAGGTTTGTCTAGGTAATGCATGTGCTTGAATTTGTAAGGCATTTCATATTTTCCATAAAATGATCCACAAACCAAACATGGGAATTGATTTTCCGTAAAAAACAAATTCCATTTTTTGTAAAATGTTTGATCGAACCAAACATGGGAATTGATTTTCCGTAAAATGGAAAGCATTTTCCGTAAAATGTTTGAACGAACCAAACACCGGAATTGATTTTCTGTAAAACGAATTTTGAGGCAGCCAAACAGCTTAAATACATTTTCCTTTCTCGAAAATAGCATTTCTGGAAAATATTTATTTTTCAAAAAATATTTTACATGAACCAAACACTACTTTAATCATCAAATCTTAGCTGTCATTTGTTTTAAAGAAAGAAAGGGTGAAGTTTCTTATTGCCTATGCTATCAAACCATGGAACATATGGAAGTCTACGAATTATAGTCGATTACATCAAAATTGTGACAAAAATTGTGTCACACTAGTTATGTGCAAAAACTTTCTCCTTATTCAACTTTCCGAACTTCACTGAATTTGTTGAATAAATATTTAGATGGATAAGCAACATAGGATCAATGGAATGAGCAAAATTTCCAAAATTGGTTCTAAAAGTAAACTTCAATAACACCAAGTGTAACTTTAAACAATGTTATACCATTAAATATTTTTTAATTGGATGCGAATTTTGACAAATCTATCATTGGATTACATTATTTTTGTTTATTCTTCGTGCTTGCAAAATTTCCAAGTGATCAAAAATCAATAGTCATGTAATTAATTAATTGTTTAAATTCAAGTTTTTATAGTTTAAAATAATACATAAAAGATGAATTTATGGGTCGAATGGTAAATAATATCCGATTAGTATGAAAATTAGTATGTACATTAAAAACGTATGGAATATATGATCCAACAGTGAGAATTTCAAAATATTAATTCAATAATAAGTTATGAGTTAGTATAATATTACTTTATATGTATACACACACACCCCACCTGAACCTTCATTGGGTATATAAAGAAAAAAAACGTAGCCATTTGTCTATCTAAAAGGTTTTAACTGATAACAAACTTCAGTCATCCAAGCACCGTCCCCAAGTCTGAGGTGGTTTGTTTGCTTCTCAAAACACAAAACAACCCTGGAATATAATTAGCATATGGAGGCTTACGAGTGTATGGAGGAGTGTAGAAGGTTGCAGTCCCGGTTCTTCCAACAACTGTGACTGAAAAGCAGCAAAATAATAAGAATGGTGTGACAATTAAAGGGTGGTGCAGTGTTGCCATCACTAGCTAGTTTGTGCTATATAGATCTTAATTACTGCTGTACTAGCTAGTGATTAGCAATGATGCAATTCATTTGCCTAAGAACAGCTATATATATATGTATAAACTCTTTGAACACTGTTTAGCTGAGATTTTTATGTATGTGTTTAACGTGGACAGGAACATGCTGTTAAATATTATTTGACATAAACTCCTTGTCCTGTAGTTGGTCTCCTTGTCAGAAGAATGATAAAATCAAGCTGTATTATTGATTATGATTTTACCACCGAGGCCCATTAATAGAATTGATGATATTCTACCTGTTGATAATTTGGTACCTAAGAGAGAGTTAATATTAATCCAACTTGGTAGCTCGTTGGATTTCACATATGATTGAAAATCATACAAGGAGGAATAAAGCTAGCTGATAAGTTTAAATAAAATAATTGAATATAGTCACCTGCTTAAGTTTTTGGATTAAGGTGATATGCTAACATGTTAATTAAATTCTCATTTAAAAACCTTCAAAATGTTATAATTCTGACAAGTACTATAAGAATCATTAATTAATACAATACGGAAGAAGTTTAAAGTAGCACAAGGTTCATGTGGATATATGCAAGGCTATTAAATGTTTTGGGAAAATTTTCCTCCCTCCTTTTTTTTTTCTTTGGATACCAGTCAAAGGGAGATAATAGTTCAAAAGGTTACAAAATAATTGGGTTATGCCAGCATTGATGTATTGGCAATCTGGTTGCCATATAAGCTACAGACCAGACCTGATCTATGACAAATATGGGGACTATGTACAACTTAGAAGTTAATCCATTTTGCTGCAAAAAACTTATATCAGCCATCATGGTCTTCTCTTGCCAATCTGGGATTTTTTTCCTTGTTCATAACCTGGATTAGACTTCTGCTATTACTTAGTATTAAAATTCGTTGGAAGCCATGATGTTTGGCCTTGAGAGCTGCTTCCAGCATAGCTTCTTGCGTGGCCCCATAAGCAGATCTTGCTGTGCTACTAGTAACTCCACAAAACATGATATCTCCCTGCATATTCTTGGCTTCAAAAGCATAAGCACTTTTCCTAGCTTTTTTCCTCCTAACCCGTGCAATTTTAATGATAAATTGCCATTGTCCTGCTGCTGATTTTGGCACTGGTTTTGGTCTTTCTGGTTTGCCTGTTGGTGATTGGTTGACTGGTAAAGGAGTCTTTGTACCTGCAAGACAAGTTTTGAGCTATTAATACCAATTCCATGGGATTTGGTTCTTTACCTTCATAGATAACCAGGTTCCTGTGTTTCCATATCGCCCATAAAGTAGTAAGAATTCCTTGCATGTATCCCATAGCTTCATCTTCCTTTATCTTGTTGGGAAATTTAGACACTGGTTAATAGAATTAATAAGTTTTAAACCCAAGTTGTTAATTAAATTTATTATGAATAAACCTTATTAAAACAAATAAACATCAATATCATGTCAATATCATACATAGCGGAATAGTAAATAATACAAGATATGATGACTCAGGAAAACCAATGAAATAAACTAGTTTCAAGGTAAAAAACTTGGGGGGAAACCATCCCAAAAAGCAATTCACTATAGTAAAGAGAAGTTTCAAATCTAGTACAAAACTTTTGTTCCCAGACTCTACAATCCCAGTAGATGAACTTATAGCAAAAACCTTTTACCACTTCAGAACCTCTGAACTCTTTAGTATATGAACGACACTAATGACGCACGGATCCCAATATGTGACTAACTCCAGCAATTTGAAGAAGATGTTGTTGGCTGCAAAATTCTTCACTTCATTAACAATGAAGGAAAAAAAAAAGCACTTGGTCACAAAACCCTAAGGCACAAAAATGCAATAACTTCTTGTAAGGAGAATAAAAAGATTAGGTCACTTTTTGCATGCGTTCTCTATATATAACGACCTTTAAAATAAGCTTTATATATGTTTAGAGTTGTGAGAAAAGAAACCCTACACATACATGCACGTCAACTAGGGCCAAAAATCAGATCTGGAATTTCTGATTTTGTAAATCTCGACAGATTCAGCTTCTATTGAGATTCATTCTTAAATCTCGATAAATACTGTTTCTATCGAGGTATCTGTCGAGCTTTAATGAATAACTTTTCTTCACTTGTTTCTTGGTCCAATCTTCATGGATTTAATACTTGATTTGAACAACATGTTTCTTGAAATACTAAACTCATTCTAGATATACCCAATTATATGTAAAGTGTATTTTGTCAAAGGATTAGCCAATTACATAAAATATGTCCCTAACAACAACAAAACAAATAATCATGAGAGAAGTCTTAAATCACTCAACTCATAACCACTTGTTGTATTACAAAATAAATCTAACCATCCTACAAACTTTTGAAAAATTTTGCAAGAAGAGAGTTCATGGCACTGTAGACTTTCACAACCTGTCTTTCTGAAACACTTAAACAAGACTCGTCAAAGCATCATATGTTAAACAAAAATTAAAGTTGCATACATAAAAAAACGTGTATAAAGAGATAAAAGAAACAACATATGTAGAGGTAGGTGAAGAAGACATACATCATATATATATATATATATATATATCAAAGATAAGCACAATGTATGTAAAAATGATCACAAAACCAATATACAAGAAGCTAAAAGAAGCTCCTAAAACATTAAGGAGGTAAACACTTCCCCTAACAAGATGAAACACAACTCCCCTTTACAAAGGCATGTATTTCTCTTCTTAACATGTAGAATCTTAAAAAGAAACTACATTTTCTCCCCCTTTTTGTCATGATTGACAAAAAGTACAAGAAACTATAAAGCTTCACCAGAGAAACATAAAGATGATCAAAGATAATCAAGGGGGCACAATGAATCCATACAAATGCTTGAATGGAATGAAATAAGATACTATAGATGACAAGATAATAGAAAGATGCAAAACATGTGAAATATAATGTATGCAAGAGGATCTCGACAGATTAAGAAGCTGTCAAGCTGCTATTGAGTTGGTAGAGAGCACATAAAATTACCTCAATAGATCGAGATATGTGTCAAGAATCTATCGAGAAGCTACTCAAAAATCTCGATGGATCAAGAATCTGTCAAGAATGTATCGAGCAGACAGAGAGCACAGAAATTTGGCTTGATGGATCCACTAGCTATCGAGGTCAAATCCAGAAATCTCGATAGAAGAAACTTGTGTCGAGTTGCTATCGAGAAGGTATTGAGCAACTATCGAGAAGACAGAAGCAAGGTTTTCCAAGGGAGGAATAACACACAAGATGAATGCAACATGATAGCATACTCAAACAAGCATCCAAGCAGCATGTTATGCACTCAAACATAGCTCAAACTCTAGATGCAAAGCATTCCTAGAACAAAAACACACACACACACACACACACAAAAAAAAGTCTAACCAATTTTATTTTTCCAAAACAAGTTAAGACAGGATAGCAAGCATATATTAACACATGTATCATTTGTGATGGCCAAATCACATTATACCTACACATGTATCAAGAGTAGCAAAGAATTTTTGTGTTAGGTGTGAAACAAAGCAAGAGTGCCTAAGTGTCTCATATTATGAAGATTTGAGACATGAGAAAATCAAATACACTCACACAAAATCATAATTGTTTGATGAGAACTATCACTTTCGAGGTACATCTTATAACTCACACGTCTCCTAGAAACACGCTTGCAATCATATTAAAAGCATTTTGATTCTTTTTGTTTTTATTTTTCTTTGCATATTTTTCTTTTAAGCATAGCATGCATGGGTATATAAGAGAGAAAAGAAATATCCAATTATGTAAGTCAAAACATCACAATTTTGCTATGCAGAAGCACACAGATGTTATACATGATTAGCGGACTTTAGTGATGAGATGGTTATTTATGTCTTTCTCTTAGGATTTTCTAGTCTTTCCCGTCAAAAATAGTGATATGAGTATGAGATATAAGAGACAATCTTAATCGTGCTCATCCTAACCACGAGTCACAAAACTCACTTGCTTAGTTGTGCATTGAGATGCTCATCTAAGCTACAAGAGATAAAAAAGTTTAGAAACTTTGTTTCAATGGCCATCAAAGGTACACAAGTAACAACATACACAAACACACACTGTTTTTGTTTGTTTTTTTTTTTTTTTTTTCTCTTTTTATTTTGAAAAACAAACAAAATAAAGACTAAACAACCAAGCAAAAGCAGACAAACAACATGAAAACATGAAAGAAATATGCAAATGCATGAAAGCATGATTCTTAAAACAGATAAGAAATTAAGCAAAAGAGTCCTACTTTAAATAGAAAGAAATAAAGCAAAGGACAAACCTAAAGACAATTAAGTTTTAGGCTCCTTTCTCACCCACACAGCACGAGTCTTTGGCTGTGAAGGTTAAAATGTATATGTCCTAGTATGATTACTAAAGGACCTAGAAGAATTAGAATTCTTTTGAAATTGAGTTAAAAAGCTTAAAGCTTTTAATAACTCTCCAAACAAAGGTGGTGAACCTTGAGAAGGAACTCATAACTGTTTGGACACTTGCTTATGAGGATACAACTTGAAACAATTAGGATGAATGTGTCCAGAAACACCACAATGGTGACAAACATGAGTAATTTTGAACTACTAAACTTCCTAGAGTGAGATCTAACAAAGGATTTAGAATTAGCCAAATTGGTTTTAGATTTCATACCTTTATCACATTTCTCATATTATTGGGGCATAAAGACAATCTTTGATCTAGAAGCCATGGAAGATGACGGGCCGAAAGAAATAGCATATCCTAAGCCAATCTTATCAAAATAAGGCTTTTAAGCACTCAAAACATCATTAAGCTTTGCACTAAACATTCTCTCTATTTGAGTTCTAGCTTGACTAAGCTCAACCTCGAGATTCTTGACCTTCTCTTCTAATAAGGTGTTCTCCACAACAAGAGTCTCAACTAACCTTATAGTCTTATCTAGTTTAACTAACAGTTCAGCTTTTTCAATTTTTACCTCATTAAGCTCTTTTTTACAAAGATGAGAAGTCTTTTCAAATTTTATAAATTTAGTGCATAGCTTATCATAGGCTTCCTAAATGGTTAACTTCTTGGGTACTTCATCATCAGAAGAATCCTCACTGTCATTAGCACTCACCAAAATCACCTTATCAGTTGTGGTAGTAAAAATCATAAAGTGACCACATTCATCCACATGCTCATCAAAATAGTCATTCTCAATATCACTCAAGATAGCCGCCAACCTTTTATCTTTTGACTTCTTGGTATTTTCCTTCATAAGGTAGTTTGAGCACTCTATCTTCATATGACCAAAACCTTTAAACTCATGACACTGGATAAGGGGTTTCTCACTCTTACCCTTCCTAAAGGATTTAGATTTCCTAGGAGGTTTGTCCATATTCTTTTTCCTATATTGAAAAAGCTTGATAATCTCATTAGCTATGAAGGTTAGATCCTCATCCTCATTATCATCTTCATTTTCATCTTCGCTTTCATCTTTATCTTCAGAGTCATCAATCTCTTCCTCCATACCCTTAAGAGCCAAGTTTCTACTTTTTCCACATTTTCCCATTAAACCTAATCCCATCTCATAGGTTTGAAGTTTCCCTACAGGTTCAGTCAAAGGAATTTGACCAATGTCCTTCACTTCTTTAATGGTAGTGATATTGGTATGGAATCTTTCAGGTAAGGACCTAAGGATTTTCTTAACAATTTTGGATTCTGTTATAGATTCTCCAAGGTTGAAAGCAGAATTCACAATATCCTTGAGTTTAGCATAGAACTCATCAAAGATCTCATCCTCCCCCATCCTTATTTCTTCAAAACTACTAGTGAGTTTTTGAAACTTCATAGTCTTTACTACCTTGGTACCTTTATAGGTGGTCTTAAGAATAGTCCATGCTTTCTTGGCAACTTCTGTGGATGATATTTTTTTGAATTCCTCATTGGTCACACCACTAAACAGAGCATTCAAAGCCCTACTGTTGAAATTTGCCGCTTTGATCTTTGCTTCATCCCAATCTACCGGTGCTTCCTTTGACTTAACCCAACTGACTTTAACAGCTTACCATACTTTTTCATCAAAAGCCTGCAAAAAAACTTTCACACAAACTTTCCAGTATGCATAGTTAGTACCATCAAACAAATGAGGAATCAAAAGATATTGTCCACGATCTATGACAATAGGGATCAAGGATCACACTCAGGAAATTAATCCAATCAGAGTGAACCTGCTTTGATACCACTTATTGAGAAATTTAGACCCCGGTTGATAGAATTTACAAGTTTTAAATCCAAGTTGTTAATTAGATTTATTATTAATAAACTTTATTAAAACAAACAAACATCAATATCATGCACAATGGAATAGTAAATAAGACAAGATATGACGACTTAGAAAAACCAATGAAACAAACTAATTTCACAGTAAAAAACCTAAAGGGAAACCTTCCCAAAAAGCAATTTACTATAGTAAAGAGAAATTTCAGATCTAGTACAAAATCTTTGTCCCTAGACTCTACAATCCCAATAGATAAATTTATAGCAGGAACCTTCTACCTCTCTAGAACTTCTGAACTCTCTAGTATGTGAACACCACCAATGATGTACGGATTCCAGTACATGACTAACTCCAGCAACTCGAAGAAGATGTTATTGGCTGCAAAGTTCTTCACTTCATCAACAATTAAGATCAAGAAGTACTTAGTTACAAAAACCTAAGGCACAAAGACGTAGTAACTTCTTGTAAAGAGAATAAAAAATTAGTTCACTTTTTGCACGTGTTCTCTATGTATAAAGGCCTTTAAAATAAGCCTTATATATGTTTAGGGTTGTGAGAAAAGAAGCCCTATACATACATGTCAGCTAGGGCCAAAAATCAAATCTAGAAATTCTGATTTCGTAGATCTTGATAGATTCAGCTTATGTCGAGCTTCGTTCTTAAATCTTGATAGATACTATTTCTGTCGAGGTATCTGTTGAGCTTTAATGGACAGCTTTTCTTCACTTGTTTCTTGGTATAATCTTCATGGCTTTAATACTTGGCTTGAACGACATGTTTCTTGAAGTACTAAACTCATCCTAGATATGCCCAATTACAAGTAAAGTATATTTTGTCAAAAGATTAGCCAATTATATGAAATATGTCCCTAACATATATTATGTCTAATCAGCAAGTTTTCAACCCATTATAACATTGAGATATTGAGTAGATTAGATGTATGGACAGCTAAAGTTAAGTCATGCCAACGACCTCTAGCAAAGGAGTAGTGTAGAAAGAGATGAGATATGGATTCTTCTTCTGTGTTGCACAAAGGGCAGTTGCTTTGGGTAGAGATGCCCCTATTTTTTAATGTGAGCAAAGTGGGTAGGCTATCATGTATAAGTCTCCACACAAAATTGTAGATTCTCATTGGCACTTTGATTTTGCAAATTTGTTTCCAAACCCCATTTTGGATGTGAGCTGGTTTAGACTGGTTTTGGGAAGAGGTACAGGAATCCTCAACTAGCAATTTATATGCTGTCTTGACTTTGAAATCACCAGTACTTGAATATTTCCATAAGAGCTTATCAATTATTGAACCAGTATTAGATAAAGGAATTTTCATAATTTCAAACCATTGAGGGTATGGATACAAGGCTTGAACCAAATCAGGTTTCCAAGTGTTGGTACTCTGATCAATAAGATTAGCCACTGTACCAATGAGAAGCTTAGAGCTATTTAGGTTATGTGAAGAGCTTTTGAACCAGTCTTGTTGATTTAGGGAAATATCATAGCCTTTTACCAATCCACCATCTCCACTCTCTAAGTTTGGGGTTTTCTTGTTTGATGATGCTTCTCCAAAACTAGGGTTGTTGTGGTTTAGGTGTGCATTCTTGTAAGGAACATCTAAGGTAGAATTTTCCTTTGAAGGTTCTAGCAAGAAGAGAGTTTGGGTTGTGACTGATCCTCCAAAAAAATTTTGCAAGCATAGCCCATTAAGTTGAATTTCTTAATTCCTAGGCCTCCTCTATTATTAGGCTGGTAGATTCTGTCCCACTTAAGAAGATGCAGCTTCCTCTCACTTTGTTCATGACCCCACCAAAAGGCTCTAACTATAGAATCCATTTTTTTGCAAGTATTTTATAGTACTTTAAAGCATGAAAAGATGTAGAGAGGTAGGGTTTATAGGACAGATGAGATGAGGGCCACTTGCCTAGAATAGCAATTTTGCCTTCCACCCTTGTAGTTTGGAATTTAGTTTATCAACCAAGAATTGAAAATCAACTACCCTATTACCCCTCAATTTGAAATTCAGACCAAGGTATTTGCTGGGGTTTGGTATTAGGTTTACCTGAAAGGACCTAGCTAGGAACTCCTAATCATCTTTAGACATGTTTGGAGAGAAGTAGAGATCAAATTTTGATAGATTTATGCTTTGCCCTGATAAAGAACAATACCAATCTAGTATTCTTTGTAAATTCCCTAGGGATTTATTATCTTTCTTGAAGACGAGTAAGGAGTCATTAGCAAATAACAGAGGAGTGAAAGTACCCCCATTCCTACCAACTTTAACCCCTTTGATCAGATTTAAGCCTTCTGTTTGTAGGAGTGAAATTGATAAGATATTGGCACACATGAGAAAGAGATATGGTGACAGGGGATCTCCTTGTCTAAGGCCTTTAGCAGGTTTGAAAGACTTTGTCAAGCTGTCATTGGCTAATAAAGTGTAATGGACTAAAATTACACGCTCCATGATCCACTTTATCCATTTAGCATCAAATTTCATGGCTATTAGTACTGCTTTTAAGAAGTTCCAATTCACTCTATCATAAGCTTTGCTCATATCTATATTTAGTTCACTAAAACAGTTTTTCCTACCTTTCTTCTTCCTAAGAATATCAAGGATCACATGAGCAATGAGGATATTGTCAATGATGTTTCTTCCTTGAATGAAAGCATTTTGATAAGGGGTTATGATGTTGTCCATGAAAGGCTTAAGTCTATTAACTAAGAGTTTAGAAATGACTTTGTATATCACATTACATAGACTAATAGGCCTAAAATGTATTACATAGATTAATAGGCCTAAAATGTGTAACAACATTCAGGTTGGGATTTTTGGGGATAAGAGTGATGTATGTGTGATTGAGAGGTTTGAAAAGTGAACCTGAGTGAAAGAAGGCTTGGATAGTGTTGATGATATCAGTTTTGACAGTACTCCAATATTCCTAGAAGAAGAAAGCAGGAATACCATCTAGTTCAGGAGCTTTATGAGGTTCTAGTTGGAAAACAATGTCCTTAATCTTAATGCTTGTTATAGGCCTATTGAGATCATAGCATTGTTGTGTAAAGAGCTCTGGAATATGTAGAGACTGAAGTTCATAAAGAATGCTATCAACACTATTGGAGTTTGGATCTTCATATGAGAACTTAAAGTGATTCATTAGAATATCTTCAATCTCATCTGATTTATCAGTTACATTCCCTTCTCCATCCTTAATGTGCAATATCCTGCTTCTAGCTATTATTTGAAAGTATCTTTTGTTTCTATCCCCAAAAAGAGTCCAATCACATCTTACCTTGTAAGCCCACATCTATTCCTCCCTATTTAATAATTCTTCCAATTCCACCCTGATACTTCTCTCCCTCTTCACACCTTCTGATGTTGTTATGGTATTTAGTATTTCTTGTAATTGGGCAATCCTCATTTTAATCTCACTTTCCACCCTTCCAAAAACTGTCCTATTCTAGTCAGAAGCTTTTCTTCTTATATTGTGGAGTTTATTTCTTAATTGTGCAACCCTTGATCCAGTTGTTTGTAAACTCCATGCCTATTGAATCATATCCTTACACACAGGATGGTTAATCCACATACATTCAAATCTAAAAGGCCTCTTTTTAAAGGGATGTTGAAATTCAAAGTCCAAAGTGATTGGTCCATGGTCAAAATGGTTGATAGGATGATTTTTTAGGGCATAATGTGGGTAAGTATTAACCCACTCAATACTGGCAAAAGCCCTATTTAGTTTCTCCATAACAAAATCAATTTCACCCCTATTGTCCATCCAAGTGAACCTTTGCCCAGTTACCTCTAAGTCACAAAATTGGAGTTCATTTATTACTTGTTGGAAAAGTTTAGCTCCCCTAATTGTACCCTGGTGGAAAGATAGTTTTTCCTTTCAAACTAGGATTTGATTAAAATCTCCAATGCAAAGCCAATTAGGTTGAGCTAGAGATTTTAAACTTCTGAGTTTTTGCCACACTACTTCTCTGTTGGAAAGTTTAGGGTGACCATATACAAAGGTAATGGAGAGGGGGTTACCTTTATTACTTAGTAAATCAGTATGTACAATGTTTTTTTATTCATACACTACCTTAAGTCTCTGTCTAAACATCCAAGCAAGTAACAAGCCACCACTGAAACCTTATCTTGGAACCTCCCATCCTTCAAAGAATCCACATTTGACCCATACTTCTTTTCCCTTTTCTTTTACTAGACTAGTCTCCATAAGGAACATTACATCAGGTTTAAATTCTTGGGGCTTTTTCTGGCATTTTAGAACTGTAGAGGGTTTGCCTAAACCTCTACAATTCTAGCTCAATATCCTCATGGCTGTTGGGGAAGATGTTTGGGGCCAGCTTCCCTTTGCCTATTTGGATATGTAAGGTATATATCACCATAGCATTGTTCAAAATGAAGTGAGGCATTATCAAAGTAACCTACAAGGATATATTAGAATTACCTTCCTTCGAACAAAATCCACAAAGAAGTCATTTTCTAATGTTTCTTCCTAGCTTTCCAAACTCTATCTTAAACCTCTTCCTTGTTGCCTTAGTTATGCCAGGATTGCTGATAGCAGAATCCCACCATTCTTCATCTTGCAAACAAGAAATAGGGTATGGGTCCAAGGATGTAGAGATCGGTGATGGTAGGCCTAGGCCAAGGGATAAAGGGACCCATGTGTTAAGGTTTTCCAGGCCTATATCCAAACTAACTGTTGGGCAGAGGTGTGCTTCCTGAGTTAGGCCTGGTACAATAGTAGCTTGGCCCATTCCCAATATGGGGTTACCATTACCTACTTGACCTATCTTACTATGTAGGGTTTGTGGCGTTTGTAATTGAGGCCCATTACTTGAGCTTCCTATTTCACATCTGAATCTGCCCCTATCTACCCTTTGAACTAGTGATTCTATAAAGGAATCAGGTGACTCAGGTATTTGGCCTCGACCCCACGCTGCTCTTTGCAATACTTTAAGTCTGTCAGCATTCAAATTGTCAAGATTGAACATTGTTAGTATTGCTGAGCTACTCTCTGTTTTAGATGAGGTGAGGTGAGTATCTTTCATTTCCCCATTCGTGATGAATGGGCCATCTCCATCAACCTAAGTCTATCTGAGTGATAAGAATCTTGGGGGGAGCCATAGAGGGCTCATGGAAAAGGTTAATTCGATTTGAGATTAGTCTGGATTTTGGTCCTGGGTGTTGGTACTGTTTTGTGGTAGACCTTAGGAGGGGGGGGGGGTTGATCGAATTGGGATATGGTCTGTGGCATGATTTGGGACAAAATTAGGACTAGAATTCATAGCATTACTCAGTGGGCAATTAGGAGATGATCTAGGTGAGTTAAAAGGTGTAAAGGGGGGGGGGGGTGTGCATTATTTCCAATTGTTAAAGAGTGGATGGCCAAATTTAGGTTTGCATATTCATTCTCTAGTTGTGTAATGGGATGAGGGTATGGGTTAGGTGTATGAGTCTCAAGATTGGGGTGTTGTGGTGTGTCTGGGTTTGGGAAGTTCTATTGACTTTCTTCTTAAGCCTGGGATGATTGAGGTGGAGTAGGATTTTTAGAATTGGTAATGTTCGGATGTTAGTTATCAATATGAGGGAGGTGATGGTGGTAAATATTTCCAAAATGAATTTGGGTGGTCCAACGTCTTCTTCTGTTATAAAAGACCCTAAGCTCATTGATAAAGTGTGGTTCCAAAGCATCAAAACCAAACTGTACCTGGTGTAATTGTTGGATGTGTCGTCTCAATCTAAACAAGCTCATTTTTATTTCATCCATGCATTGGGTGCACTAATCCCTAGTGTGACCTATTAGACTGCACCTAGTGCATAGCTTGTGAACCCTTTTCATATCTAAATTGAATCCAGGTTCTAGAGCCATCATCCAATATTAGCATGAAGCTAACTATAACAGGCATCCACGGATCTATATGAACCCTGATTTGCATGAAACGAATGTTTCGTGGCATGCGATCCTCCCAATCCACTCTCTTAAAAATTCCAATCAATTGATCCATCCTCTCTGCCAACTCTAGATATTGATACTCTAATGGAAGTCCATATAGTTGTACCTATAAAGAAACAAAATTCAGTCGAAGTCTACTAAGGACCAAATTTGGAATCCACCTCTAGCACAAAGAGAGCTCCATCTACTGCCCCTGGTCCCTCATTAAAAATGTGATTTAGGTCTTCGAACAACTCAAAGTGGATGAGATAAAAGTGGGAATCTCTTCCCACATCAATAGCCAAGCCTCTAATACTCCATGTAGCATTTATAATATGCTGGAGATATGAGACTAAGAACTTCCTGTAGTCTAGTATAAACTCAATTGCACAAGAGCTTCAAAAATCGCGTTACATGTTGATTTCTTCAGGGTTTGCTTCTAGCACCGGTCCATGTCTTGTGAATGGGATTTCCTCTCCCTTACGGGACTGAAGATCTGATTCTATTTCATCAGCAAAAAGCTCAGTGCTGACTTTTGAGTCACTACTTTTAGTATAACCATATTCCCTTATTGTAAAGCAATCATCCACGAAAGTCATAGAAAAGGCCACAAAATGCCCAGATTGAGTAAGATACGGAGAGTATAGCTAGAAACAGAAAGGAAAGAGGGACCACACAGAATACAAAAGGAACAATTTAGGAAGGTTAAGTACCAAGAAAAGATAGAAAAGAAAAGCAAACATGGGAAAAAAGGGATGACCATTAGTGACTAAGAGTTAAAGAAGTCTATGCCTTAGACATGAAAAATTTGGGGTTTGAAAAATTTAAGAAGGCTGTTGGCTGTTGTAGGATTAAACAGCTACATGTGAGAAGTAATGTGGATGAGATATGATTGGGGGTGAAAAAAGGTGAAAGTGAAAGGTCTTTTAGGTGAAAACGTTGGCTATCCTTAGATAGATGAAAGCTCTCTTAAAGAGAGAAAATATAGTATGTGCCTTCAACCAAAAGATATAAGTTGCAATTGAGTACAACAATCGGCCTTAAAAATAAAATAAAAATCATGTAAAGGTATCTAACAATCACCTCTCACAAACCTTGAAAAATGTAAGAGTATTATACATTGATACTATCTTTTAATAATTTCAACTTTATGATTGTCAAGGTTACACGTCATACCAATTAGAGTTAAAGGCACTTAAGAGGCCTTTTGCTCTTTTGGGTCCTCACAATCCACCTCCTTCAAAGGGCCACACATCCTCTTGTGGGACCTATCCTCTATCATGTTGCATAGGGTCCACTCTAATACCATTTTGTCATACCTCATTTTATCATTGGCATAATATTATCCGATTTGGGTTGCCCCTCACGCTTCAAAGCCCTCCATATAAGACACAAGACCTCCTATTACCTAGGCGATACGGGGACTTAATTAGGATTTGGTTCTCCCTCACCTCATTTCACTTAAATGGTCAAACTTTTGGGTCCCCACAATCCACCCCTTTTAAAGGGCTACACGTCCTCATGTGGGACCCACCCACCATTTCATTGCATAGGGTCGACTTTGATACATTCTATCACACCCCAACATATTATTTGCTTAATATTGTCTACTTTAGATTGTCATTGTGGTTTTAAAACACTTTATACTTATTAGAGTCGAAGGCCCTATAAGGCATAAGACCTCTCTTGTATAGATGATGTGAGAATTGGTTAGGATTTGGTTCCCCCTCACCTCACTTCCACGTAAGAGGTCTTTTGGCCTTTTGGGTCCCCACAATAAGGATAGCAAAAGCCTATGTTCATGATGAAAAACACTCGAAAGTTACATATTTACTATAAAACTCTTGTATTACAATGAATCCAATATATTTGTATACTAGAGAACTTTGATTGAGTCTATGCTATTTATATGTTGGAAAAATGCATGTTTGTATCACATACAAAACATACGCAGAGGAAAATTAACGGATCTACTTCCTTTGCAATTGGTATCATGTACTATGTAAATTTCATAATATAAGAACAAGAGAGTATAACTTGGTATGGTGAAATTCAAAACGAAAGATTAGAAGTACTTAGAAACACTCTTAATCTTCACTCCAATTCCACTTATGCCCAAAAAGTGTGGTCTCTTAATCAGTTTATATGTATGTGTTCAAGGGAGAATAAGAGAGTGTCCTACACTCACATACAAACTATTTCATTCTCTCTTTTTAACTAATTATCTAATTGGACTAGCCTTTCGAGCCATTCCAATGGGGCTTTAGTATGTGGCTTAGAGTGGGACCAAAAGGGAACAAATAATATATTAACTCCAATGGTCCTTAGGCTTTTCTGTCAACTCTTGAAAATTCTAAAGTTACTATTAATTATATTTAATACCACTATATAAATATAATTGCACTATAAGCCTTATTAATAAATTATATCCCAAGACTTTATTGTACTTGCAAGCCTTTCATAAAATATTCGCAGTAATACAAAGTCATGAATGTAGATTGTCACTTTGAAGATTACTACGTCTTAATCCTTGAATACCCAGTTTAATCCTTTAAGTTATTCATCATATATTTATGAAATTCAATTTCATAAATACATATTTTAGTAACTTCTTACTAAAGTAGTTAGGCATAACATTCTGAATAATCAAACCAATTAAACTTATTTTAAGGGAATATTTTATATCTCTATTAAGAGATTATGAATTTTATCTTGAAAATATATGTTCTATCAACACTAAATGTGGCTGTCTAACATACTGAGGTTTTGATTGTGACTTTAGATCTCACTCCTGATATATCAAAGCAACATACACTTCATGATTAGGTCCATTATTCTCTCAGGATTAAGAGTTCATGTAAATAGAAGTCATGAGATTTATTATTCATTTGACAGTCGTTAGGAAAATAATAAATCTTACAGCAGTCCAGTTCAATATGTCTTAACTCTTAAAACATATCAACATATTAACTAAAAAACTCCACTTACATGATCAAGATAAATCATCTTAGTTGATATGTTATAGTATTCACAGATAAAATGTCCAATTTCATCACCGATTACAAATTAAAATTTTGAGTTTACAAAGAACTTCTAATTTATATCTTTTGTGACTAAATCACATAAATCACTTACTATGCATTTCATGGACTATATGATAATGTCCAAATATTCATGTTACCATTATTTTAAATAATAATAAAATAACTTTATTAATCACAACATTAAGTCATACATAATATCATACATAGCATCATACAATAATATTTAAGGGCACTAATCCTAACATTATATACTAACCTAAGGTAAATTTATATGTTTTATAATTACATAAACTTATAATTGATTTTTTTTTTTTTTTTTGAGAAAAAAAACCTACAATTGATTTGAACCACTTGAATCACACTATATTTAACAACGATAATGGATACTTTTTCAATTAATTTTGACGGTGAAAGCTTTCTTTTATGTAATTATAGTTTCATTAACTATACAATAAATTAATATTCTCGTGTGACACCACAGTTACACTTCAAAAACTACAGTATTCAAATCAGAAAAAGTTGAGGGGGAAATCATTATATTCACTCAATTACCTTTGAGAAAGATTGTTCACTCAATTAAGAAGATACGTTGTTCTATCATATCTCATTGATATCCTTTGGCATTTTGGTTGGATAAGATTTATTGCCATTTAACTCATTATGACCTTTAACAAGTCTGACTCTGAAGTCTGGTGCATTATTATTACCTTTAATCTATTAAATTATGTTAGATTCTATCGAGAGGTAGTGTAACTAAGTGATGCTATTATTTATTAGTCTCTTTTATGAGACTTCGAATTTGAATTTCCCACCTCACAGTTAAAAGGTGAATGAGACTACAGATAAAAAATAAAAATAAATATATTGGCGATTTTGATTAATTGATATTGACACAGAAAATAATTGTTTTTGAAAGGATTTGATACCTAACTATATGCTCATGCAATTTAGTGACGCCTGTACGTAGTCCGATCGAGTAACTCTAACAGTAACCTCTTTCACTTCAATTTGAATATTTGGCACCCTCATTCATATGTTTACGACGTCTACAATCCTTAGATTTATCCTAACGCCAAATAAGTAATGAAAACATGATGTGGACCAAAGAAGAGAACTGTATCCTATTGAACAACCCGTAAGACCATAACCAATCTGCAATGGAAGGCAAATTATTCAGCAAAAAACAATCTTCGAAGTATCAAAAAGATATAAAACACTTGGACTGGTGCAGGAAGATCTGAAATTAGGACTCATTACGAAATGAGAAAGTATATAGAGTGCAAACACACAAAATATTGGAGTAATTACACTTTTTTTATCTTAAATTATACCTTATTTTACACTTTGTCCCCTAAACTATTGAAATGCATGATTGACCCACAAAGTTGTAATTTTGTAACTTAACCCTTTGCCATCTGTTTTGATGTTAAGTTTAACAAAGTTATAATTTTGAGGAGATTAATTGAGCATTTCAATAGTCCAAAGATTAAAGTGTAAAATGTGGTATATAATTTAGGGTGGAATTTCCCCCCACAAAATTTAACAACTACTAACATGGCAGATTATTAATAATAGATAAAAAAAGTAATGTTAGCTGTGAGTTTAGATAAGAATCAGTAAAAGCTTGCTAACTCAATTATTCTGAAAAATATTGTGAATTTTTTTATATATGTAACATTGCTCTTACGAAATTTATTGGCAATCAAAATTTTCCACGTATTCACTCATTATTTTATTCTGTTTTTGTTTTTGTCAAATATGTACATCCTGTTTTAGTTTGGCGCATACATATTTACCAATTTATTGGTACAAATTGATCTTCAAGTATATTCCCCCGACCTCGACAACGTGAATAACAAATTTAAAAAAAAAAAAAAAAAAAAAAAAAAATCTTCCAAATGGTGTCACCCAAGGAAATCCTGAAATTGACATTCGAAAGAGGCCCGCCCCATGAGACAGAATGTGCCAAGGATTATGTGATTTTTTTGGGGGGCATGTTGTCTTAGTCATAATACACAAACATTCCGGCCTAGTTAATGCGTTCAGTTTAATCCACCAATTCATTTCTAAGCTCAATTTCCAATAAGAACGTAGTCTCAATTGGAATTACTCCAATTAAATTGGCTTAAAGTAACCCCATCTGCAAGGAAGATGACACCTACACCTACGCCTCTTGCCATTAGTTGTGTTTCTTTAAAAACTAACAAAAGTTCCTGACAGATCCTGAAAATTGATCAAAATTTCTCTCCAAAACTTTTCATATATCTTTTTTCTTTTTCTTTTTTGCGAATTTTGAAACTTTTACCGTTGAATTTCATGTTTTTTATGCTCACATCAAATTTCTTTCAAATTGGATATTATTTACTATTCGATTAATAAACTTATTTTGTATACACAATTTTAAATCATAAAAATTTGAAATTTTAACATTTGTTTGATAAAATAGCCATTAATCTTTGATTTTTTTTGAAATTTTACATACACAAAGAATATAATAAAAACATACAATCTAACGATTAGATTTTCAAAATCCATACTCAATATAAAGATATATAAAGAATTTGGAGAGAAATTTTGTCCATGAAAATTATTGCCCTTATAGTTAAAGGTCTTGATTCATAGATCACAAAGATTTCTTCTGAAATAAATATGGCAGAACACCTTCAAGATCATGATATATTTCACCAGTACTACAATCTACAAAAACGGTTTGGTTTTAACACCTTCCAACTCCACCATTATCATCCTACAAAGGTGGAATGGGCACGCTACTCCACACAAATGAAGTTAAGACATCCATCCATCTTGTCAGCAAGCTGCACGTGAACAGCCAAACCCGCCCCATAATTGTTTTAGTGAATTAGAGGCGTTCAACTTCACAAGGAAATATTTGGATGCCTGCAAAGCTTACATCGGCAGTAGGGCACAGCCTGCAGATAAGGAATATTCATCACTTATAAATTTAAATACAAACAATAAATAATAACCATGCATTTGGTCTGAGTCATGCCTAGCACATTGAGATTAATTTGTGTGAAGGTTTGGGGCTGTGAAATTGGATTGCCAATTGATTTCATGAGACTCAAATTTCCAATTTCATAAGATGACTACAAATATGTGAATTGTGAAAACGTTAAAAGGGGCACTGTACTACTATATTCAACATATAATTTGGTTTCAAAACACAATTTGAGAAGGAAAATGCTACCTGATGAAACATTAGAGCTTGGCAAACCGTGCAATTTTAGAAAGCACTGTTCTTAAACATCCAATTCCTGCTCCAGATTTTGAGCTTACCATCATCTGAAATTAAAACCAAATTTAAAGTACTTAGGGTGCTTCAATCAACGTTAATACATACATACATGTAATGTGCGTGTGCATGTGTGTGTGGTTTGTGTGTATATATATAATTGAAACAATCAATCAATCAAATGAATTTGTTCCTTCATACCAAAGGTTGAACTACAGACTTATTCGCCTTGAGACTCTGCAAGAAGCAAATAGTATTCAGAAAGCTGTTAGTCAGACAGGAGACAAAGGTAAATTGCAAAAAAAATTTCACCATATTTATGTGATGTTCACCTCTTCAATTTGCATTGCACGACGTGCCACATCAATTGGGAAAACTACATCTGTCTTGGTTAATACAATCTGGTATTTAGTTTGGGATCTGTGAAGGAAAATAATTAAGACCTTAAAACTTAAGTACATACCACTTCTACCAGGCCAGTACATACATATGCAAGAATGAAGATGCAAAAGAGCAATATGGTAATGCCATACCACCTCAAGTGGCTTTAGGCCAGATCATTGCATTAGTCACCAATCCATAATATCAACTTGAGGTGATAGGCTAGAAATGTCGTTCCAAAATGTCTGTCAAACTCCCTAAGAATGTAACCTTTAATAACCTTTGTTATAATCCACTTCTTTGTCAATTTCAAGATGGCCGGCCCCTAGTAAGTTGATAGTGCAGATATAACAAATGATATGCACCACAGGTACCAAAAATGGTGTCCAATGCATATATGAGAAGGTAACTTAGAATAAAAGGAAAAAAAATTCAGGTGCCATCTATGAATGTGCCTTCAAATGTCATGTTAACAGATGGGAATGGTTTTATTGCAATACAGGTCACCATTGTTTATGCAACAACTACTGCATAGAACTATACATCCACTTATCTACAACATAAAAAGCATAGAACTATACATCCCAGAAAATAAATATATACAATTTTTTTAAAAAAAAAAATCAAAATACCAATGTTACAAGGAAATGGACGTACCTTTCCATTAAATTGATAAGTTCATGATCCCTTGGCTTCAAACCCCATTTTGTATCAACAAGTAGGCATACCCGTTTGAGACCAACTCTTGTGGAAACATATTCCTTCACCTACAGATTGAAATCAACTCAATTCTACGCATGAAAAAGGCAAAAGTAACATTTAAGTAAACTTACTTTTTCTTTTGATAAATAATATTTAAGTAAACTTACTTATACACCCATTATTGCCCAGGTACCATTTATTTTTCTTTATTTTTTTTTTAAGACTTTTCCACACACTTGAATGCATACTAACAACAGTTTCAAGGCAAGAGCAATGATACACTTCATCAGCCATCCAGACTACCAACTTAATTTTCTACTTCCCACGCTAACATCTACCTTAATTTCAGATTTTGAAGGCCCAAAAAGGTTATCCTATTATCAGTAGCCTGCATTGTTAGCAACTACTGCATCGATGAATGGAACTCTGACCCTATAAACTTCCCAAAATTGCTTCAAAATAGCAATTTAATTCTTTAATAGCTGGCCCAAAAATTGACCAAAATAATCTTTGTGCAGATCTTACCCACCAAAACAATGGATCAGCAGCAAGCAATAAGTGATGTTTTTGAGTGTCAGCTACACATAATTCTTAATGAGAAACCAAACTGATTATAGGCAAATCATGCAAATAGAATATGGTATCATGTAGCACCAAAGTCTTGAGGTATACCAATGTCTTGGTCCTAGCTGTATAAGTCCTGTCTAGACTAGAAAGCAGCTATATGAGAGAATGTGAGTTTCTGTTTGCATACTTACAAGCTCCTCCCAAGCATCCTTGACTTCTTCTTTTGCATAAGCAAAGCCATATCCAGGCAAATCAACCAAGCAGAGTTTTGATCCCAGGTTGAAGAAATTAATAGTCTGCAGAAGAACCATTGACAATATCAAACAAAGTCCTATAGATATTAAAATCACAAGATCTAGGAAAATGACAACACCTGAGTAAGGCCGGGCTTGTCAGATGTTCGAACTACACCCCATTGTCTGGTAAGTGAATTAAGTAGTGATGACTTCCCAACATTTGACCTTCCTAGTCAGAGCAATAAAATATAATTAATGTCTCATTGCCTCATTCCCAAGTCAGGGCAATAAACATTTTTTTTTTTACTTATCAAAAAGAGGAAAAAGAAAAAAAAAATTATATATATATATATACACACACGAGTAAACATTCTTAAGCGTACAAATCTATCAAAAAAGCAACCAAAGGAAAAAATATCAGACAATCAATTCAGAAAGTACATGATAAACAATTCACACTCTCAGGAGTTTGGGACCTGTGTACTACAAGCCAAATGGAAGATATCTTCCAAAAGAAAAGGAAAAACGCTAATCATTTAGACTAACTAGTAAGTAGACAAAATAAATCCTTCCTTTTGTCCAAAAGGATGAAGTTTGTCTTCATATATACTATTAACATCATCATTCCAAAACTTTTAACCTCAGTTGCTGAGGGCATAATGTGCCATAACAATTTCAAGAAATCCTAGCCAATCTATGACTTAAATTGAAATAATTGAATACTACTCTACCGGTGAAATTCTTACATGCATTCACCTTGGAATAATGTAAAACTGAAAATATAACAGACTATGAAATCATTCACCAACTGAAAGTAGAATAACTATTCAGTGCATAGAAATAAGGGAAACACAAGGTCTTAATTGAAATAAAATAAGTGTAGAAGAAAGGTAACAACATGGAATTTACCTGCAAATGCAATCTCTGGAAGCTCAGGAGGAGGAAATGATGATGAAACCTTTGCAGCGGCAAAAAATGTCAACTTATTCCTAAACATCTGAGCAAAATAGTTAGCAGTAAAGTTGATTATAGATCAGTAGAGGAAAGAGCACTCGCAGTAAACAGATTCTACGCCATTACTGCACTGATTACTAGATTAATATGGATTGAAGCATATATCATTATGGGAATATTTAACACACTATCTCAACAAGCAATAGATAAACATACATTTTCTTCAATTCGCTCTCTTTCTGAGCTGGTAGAAAAGGGAATATTATCTAATGGGGCAGAAAGCTCAGTGTTATAGCCTGCCCTCCGCAGTTCAATCAAGCGTCTTCGGCCCAACAACTGTGAATAAAATTATGAATAATCAAATTTCTGGAAATTCAAATTTAAGAAAATGGCTCAAACATCACAAGGCCTCACTCATACAAATTACATTTTCTTCCACAAAGGAAAGGATTGAGGGACTGGGTTGTATTGTTCGGAATTGCGCATTCTTCGATATTTTAGTATTCTCCTCCAAATCTTTTTTCTTCTCTTTGGCACTTTCTGCCAAGAAATTACCAAAGAGTTGTAAGAAAAATATTAACTATCCACTTCATTTAAAAATAAAACGAGGAAAGAAAAAGAAGAGACCAATTGCAAATTGAATGACTAAAAGTTGATAAGTCCCAGGACTACTAAGACAACTGTAAACAAAATAATTATGAAGATACAAGCAGCATTTACATTACCAACAGAATAAGATGATAAATACTGACCATAAATAACAAGGCCATCATCTAGCCGCTTATTTGAGATATCATGTGGATCTATCCGAATTACCCGCTTCTTCTTCTTTGGCATATCGCCTATTACCTCTGTACCCTCATCTAACCTTCTCTTTTCCTGAACATTTTTCTTAGCAGATTTTGAAGGAGATACATCTGGGAATTTTTCCTTACTAATATCCACACACTTACTTGAGTCATATTTACTTTTGGTAGGTTTCTTCAATGAATCAGCCCTGCCAACATTCATGTTATCAACATCCTTTGTCTTGGTTCTATTTGATGTCTGTGCACTTTTCACTGTGTCCTTAACTTTACGAGAAGAACGTTTGGTTTCAGAAGTAGCATCCTCCAATCTTTTAGAAACCCATATCGAGCGCGAAGATTTATTGTCACCTTTCACCTGTTTCTGCTCTTTCTTAGACGAAGCCTTTCTACTGGGTGCCCTTTCATTGTCAGAATAATCTACCTCCCCAAATATATCTTGCTCAGCATAAATTCTCTTCTTTTTCCTATCAGAATTCATACGTTTAAAGTTCCCATTCCTATCATTATTTAGTGTCCTTCCAAACTTTTTACTGTGTGCCCTTTCACTGTCAGAATAATCTACCTCCCCAACCATATCTTGCTCAGCATAAATTCTCTTCTTTTTCCTATCGGAATTCATAAGTTTAAAGTTTCCATTCCTATCATTATTTAGTGTCCTTTCAAACTTTCTACTTCCATCCTTGGAATTCCTAGATCTTCCACTTGCAATTTTAAGCTTCTTATTGAGCTTAAGCCTTAAGCCTGCCTCCCCAGACATTATATTATTGTCTCAATATCCCAATTCAACAAATATAACACCCTCGGAACCCAGCAACAAGGAAGATACCTCCTCGCGTAAACTTTAGACTCTATACCTGAAATTGGAAACTAAAATGATTGACTTAATCCCATTTAGACTTTAATTTAATGGACAACAAGAAACCCATTTGCACTTAAATTCAAACAAGGTTATTAAAACACCATTTGGGCTACCAAAAAAAAAAAACAAAGAATGAAACTGAAAGTATGAACCTTACACACTTCACCCAGGGCCGGCCCTTCCCTTAGGCGAGTTAGGCAATTGCCTAAGGCCCCCAAGTGGAAGAAAAGAACCAAAAATAATCTGGACCGCCTCAGCCTCTCTCTGATTCTCTGCTCTCCGCCTCTCTCAAGTCTCAGCTGCTCAGCTCACCTCAGGAGTCAGGGATAAAATTATAAATATTTGGGCACAGGGCACTCCATTTTATTTGCTAAGAACTTAAGATAACCTTGTTTATTTGGGCCCTCCCTGGCTGGTTTTGTAACTTTGTTTATAATTTATCAGTTTATCATTATGTCTGCCTGGACTCTCCCTGGACTGGGCGCTAAGAACAATGCAACTATCTGGCCTAGCTAGCACACTTCAAATACCAAAATTACAACAATGCTTATTGTTTTTGTAATATTCTAAAACTTCCCCAGCAACCAAGCCACCATAAATATTGAGAATAAGAAGCCAAAACTAATGCATATACAGTGAGATTTGATTATGTCACAGTTACTTTGCAATATAACAAACACGTTGCGTGCAGTTTGAAGATTCCTCCTAAGCATAAATAGACAATGAAAAGAAACATTTTGATAAATGTTATTCTCAACAACATAACAAACACTGTAGTGCAAAACACAAAAATCATATGTACCTTTCAGAAAGACAAAAAAAAGTTTTTTTCATTTGCCACCCACCATTTGTGTCCGCGCTGTGTTTGCTTTGCCCTACTCTACTCTTTCAACTCTCAACTCTGTTTTCAGTAAAGTCAGTTTAGCTGTTTAGGATATAAACTTGGGCTGAAATTGGTTATATGGGTTGGGAAGGTCCAAGATTTACCATGGACCTTGCTTCGTCATGGGTGGGTCCAATTAGAGAAGACTGTGGCCCACATACAAGGTCTAGCTCTTCTGCTTAAATTTGGGCCATCTTAGTAACCCCAATCAAGGCTGAAAGTTGAAACTTATAACTTGCGAGAAGAACCAGATAAGGCCCATGAAGATCTACACTCTAAAAGAAAAAAAGAGAGAAAGAGAACATGGTTGATAGTTATAAGGAATTTTGATATATATATATATATATATATATATATTTTAAATGTCATCAACATAAAAATTATCAAATTAATGGAAATATATACTATTTTTTGAGATAGATAGATATTATCAAATTATTAGAGATATATACTATTTTTTGGGATAGATTTATATTAATCACCTCTTGAAGAATTTGGAAACTACCAGGTCAAGGAGCAATGATGACTCTTTTTGCCTGATCCGAGGTGACCCACCAATGAGGTAAATGGGACCAAGGTAGACCCTATAGACTAAACCCCTAGAAGAAAGGTGCTTATGTCGATAGGGGAAAGTCTGCAGGAATCAAGGTATAAAGGGACCCCCTTATCCCTTAATAATCAAGTTTTGTAGCTTGATATTCTAATAAAATAATATTAATTTAATAATATTAAAATTTTGAAAATTTAGATGATAAATATTGTCTAAATTAAATTTTTGCATGTCAAATATTATCCCTTAATTTAAGAAATATATCCTAACTAATAAAAAATAATGTTAATCTAATTTTATTTAATGATAAGAATATATTAGAGTCCTAACAGTATACTATTCTTTTTTATTAAAAAATTAAAAATTTAATAAAATTTTTGCAATTTAGTGAAACCACGTGGCACAATTATGGCGTCTAAGCCCAAATTTTATTATATATAATATGATAATAAAATTAAATATTTTGATAATATAATTAAATTTAATAACAAATAAAATGAAAAAAGAATTAATTCGAAATTTAAGATTAAAAAATAAATTGTACTTGTACACTTAAAAGAAATTTAATTTTTATTTCTTATTTTGATATTTAAATCATTTGTTTTAGTGTTGATTTCATTCAAATGGCTATAAGTTATCTCAATCCTAAACCAGCACATGTATACATATGTAGCATCCTAAATTAATAATAAATAAAAATACAATACTCTAACTTAATGTAACATTCTAACTTACTAATAAAGAAATAAAACATCCTAACTTAAAGTAATGTTTGTAATTGTATTGTGTTTTACCCTTTAAGAACACATATATTGTTTTTTTATCATAAAAAAAATACAGATATTAATATTATACATGAAAAAATAATGAATTCAATAATTGAAATGGCTAAAACAAAATTAAGCCAAAACCTCAATTCATTAATGAAAAAATATCCAAATTTTTGAACTTAAAAAAAAAAAAAAAAAAAAAAAAAAAAAAAAAAGGAGTTAAATAAAGATAGACTTACATAGAAATTTGGACAGATGAATTCTCTCGTATCCAATTTCATGTTTGACAGCAAATTTTGCTTTTAATTAAAGAATATAGATTACATGAAACAAAGCACCAAACAAAAGCCAAAACAAATTAAATCCATAACAAAATATTGATGTCAACAACAAAAATACTTCAAATTTTCTAGAATAAAGAAAGAAAGAAAGTTTGAGACAAAGGAGATTGTCACTGACAAACAATTAAAAAATTTCTAAATTTAAATCTCATCCCACTATTCATTGTTCACGTTTTTTATTATTAAGGGATAAGCAAAATCCAAATTCTCCAAGAGATGATTAATATAAATTTATCCCAAGAAATAGTATATATCTCCATTAATTTGATAATCTTTATCTATGCCAAAAAACAGTATATATCTCCATTAATTTGATAATTTCTACATTGATGACATTTTAAAAAAAAAAATCTATCAGAATAAGAAGTCTGAGAAACCGCCTCCAAAACACAAGAAGTTCAACTTGAAGAAGCTTTCATACTAGGAAAGGAAGGCCAAATTGATTGAGAGATCAAATGCTTTTAACTCCATAGACGATGATGATGAGGATGTTGAGTGAAAATAGTGTTGGATTCAGTGCTTAATATTTGTTGATTATCTGTTGTACATTTTGTTTTTTTGTTAGCACGACTAAGAACCTAGCTGTATTTTTCTTTTTGTTAAATTTGTCATTTTTGCAGGTTGTCTTTCATCATCTAGATGTTTAACTAGATATGCATTTTTGCATCATTTATATATAATAATAAAAAATATCAACCACATTCTCTTTCTCTCTTTTATTTATTTATATTTATTTTATTTTTTATTAGCATTATATTGATTCTTCATCTCAAAGATGGGGCTTCCATCGCTACTATGGACAGGTACGTATCTCATGCAAGCATATATGAACTTAAATTGCCTTTATTTTGAATGCTTTATTATTTTGCTAGATGTGATTAGGCTCAAAAGTATATGCTTCATTATTTTTCTAGATCATTTAAATACACTAAAACTAAGTGTAGGGACTCAATTTGGATCAAGCCCAGAATAGGGATGGGTTTCTAACCCCAACAATAAATTTGTAAATCGTAGGTGCAAGAACTAGTTCTATTACGTAGGAAAAAGTATCGTAGTAACTGAGTCAAGAAGATTCAATGTAGACCAACCGGGAAAATATTATCCTCGGCCTCTCTTTTTAGGAGTTTCTGGGATTTCTCTTTTATATCCTAGGGTTCCAATATTTTCGTCATTCTTTCTCTCTTTCTTTGTTTTTCTTCAACCTCCTTCCTTTAGGTCACTTTCCCCCGTTATATATCACAACCCTGATCTCGTTTCCACCATACACGTGTAAGTTAACTTCTAGGAACTCCTTTCTGTCCCATCAACACCTCCCAGAACCTTCAATCAACAGCCATAAGGCTGCTTAATTACTGTTCAGATATCACCTCCACATTAATGCAGTCAGAGAGTTAGCTGGGAAGCATTTAATGTGGAGGTAGCAGCTTTAGAAGATATTTGTTATCTCTTCCTGCTCCTCCTTTGTTCTACATTCATTTTTCAGTTCTAATACAACCTTGCGAAGCATCCTGAATAGTAAGATAGTTATATCTACCTCGGATCATTGTATCCAAGATGGATTTTATCCTCGGACGCATCTTGGGCCATTATATATGATTTCCACCTCTTCTTCTTGTATTATTATCACCGGGTCTTTATTTAGCCATCCTTGAAGAAATGAACGTCCTCAGATTGGGCCATTGGGCCATAAGCACAGTTTCTATGATTTCAAGATCACCTTTTTAGATAACCGGCCCCACAATAGCCCCTCAAAGTCTCACTTTTTGTCACCTCGGAAAAAGGGAGATTTTGATATCTTGCCTCCACCTCTTTTGTGGACTTTCCTAATTTCCAGAACGCCTTTCTAACTGCCCAAGGCACGCTCTTGACGTTTTGGCGTCAGGGGCACGCTATCATTAAATTATGACGGCTTTTTTGTCCCCCACATTCAACAACAAGATGCAAATCTAACAGTGGAGGATTTGCTTAGGTTTACGAGTGGGATTTTTCCGGCTTACAATTTCCTCGCTACTATAAATAGCTTTTTAAATCAACTCTCTTTTCAGTTACAATAATCACACAAACTTAGCGCATATTCACTAAACATGTCACTCTTCCTTATCTCTCCGTGCATTCATAAATGTTAAAAACTATTCGAGGACTTCCTTTATAAACCTGTAAGTCTCCTTAACCCTTTTAAGCTTTCATTCCATCTTATTAACTTTTCTTCACAATTTCTTTTTAGAAAATGGGTAGGTTTAAGTATTTGGTTGAATCCGAGGAGGATATGGAGGAATTTAGGGCTAAGTATAAGATTCCACCAACAATAGGAATGAGATATGCGGCTCCAGGAGTATGGGCGGATGATAGGAAAATAAGAGAGGTGGTCATCCTTATGATTGCATTTATAGAGGGAGGGATGACCATTCCCATGGGTAGTCTCACTAGGAACTACCTTAGATTCTTTAGGTCATCGCCCACACAATGTACCCCAAATATGTTTAGGATATTAGGGAGTATAGAGGTGTTGAATGAGAAGTTCAATCTAAACTTGACCCATCATGATATAAATTGGATGTACAATTTAAACCATCTGAAGGGTCAGAGGTACTACCTTAAATCTAGGCACCCCGAAATAAGGTTAATCCAATGTCTCCCTACATCAAACAAGGATTTAAAAGATGATTTTTTAATCTTCTCCGAAGAATGGCATGATGGCCTACCCTGTTCAACTAAGGAAGGAACACCAGGTGGGGTTTTTAGCCATAAGCTTGTTTAGTTTAGATTGTATTTTCATTATTTTTGTTTATTTATACTTTTTAATTCCAAGTATTTTTATTTTTGATAAAGTTTTCCTCTTGTTGTAATGATTTTACAGATAGACACGCTACCAGACCTCAATTCGGACTAGTCAACAGGGAGAGTTTAGATAAAATCTTGTGATCCGAGGTGTATGTGAATGAGTCTAACGGTCAACTAAGAGTAGCACACGTAATCCTTGGGTACAAACCCATTTCCACAGCATTTCAAGCCCCCAAGTGCGTGATAAGGGCCAAATATCCTCGGCTTCACCACATCAGTGTAGCTTTTGAAGGATTTATTGTTCCTAAGGGCATTTCAATTCCTGAAGGTACACCTTTTACTCAGCCGCTTTTTATAGCCACTCCTTCAGTAGGAGCCTCTTCATCGTACCCCATTTCTCAGAAAGGGAAGGAGGAAGAGGAAAGAGAAGAACAAGAAGAAGAAGAACAAACTTCAGAAGGAGTTGTAGAATTGTTGGATTCTGTAGACGAATTTGAAGTATTCAATCAACCCCCATCTCCCGAGGTGATTTTCAACGAAATGGGCATCCAGAGAAAAAGTCAGAGGAGTTTGATGGAATTAATCGAAGACTAGCCTGGTAAAGGTGCGTCGGGTAGGTCAACTTAGGCCTCGTCAATGGGCCAGGCCGGGCCGACTCGGCCCGTTTTTACTTGGCCCATGGGTCTAATGGGCTGGGCTTAGCGAGTCATTGACTAGTCAATGGGCTAGGTCGAGCTGGGCTAGATGAAAAAACCCTAGGCCATGGCCCTACCCATGGGCAATGCCCATTTGGGCTTTAGCGGGCTGGGCTAGTGAGGTGAGTTTAATGGGCTACCCATGGGCATTTTTAATGGGTCTTCAATAGGGTTATAAAAATTTAACCAAAAAAGTTATAATTATATATTATTACAAACTATCAAATTGAACAATTAAATCTACTAAAAAGATTCTATTAAAAAAAAAATACTAAGGCATACCTCTTAAAAAGGTACTAAAATAAGATTAATTAACTTGCATTGATAAGAATAAATAAGTACATTGAAATTTTCATGAATATATTAGACTGAAAATAGTTTCATCATTACAAATGTGTACATCCCAACTAGGTTAGCACCCACACACTTGTCTATCATTTGCAATTCCCAATCTATTTGTGCTGAAACATCAAATAATTTTATCTAAGAAAAAAATTGAAAAACTTGTCACATAAATTTTATAACTATTTGCCAAGCATTATCTTGAAGTGGTGGATTGTTGGTCATGTGGTGGACTTCTTGGCACCACTCAGGCCTTTCTAACTTCAATCGCTCAAATGCCTCTGCTAATTCTGCTTCTTGTTCTGCTTCTTGTTGTCTTGTGTCTGCTAAGTTCCAATCCTTTAAGCACACAAGTGCCTCAACAGTCTCGAGACTAAGACCACATCTCTTGTCAGATACAACTCTACCACCTGCAGAAAAAGATGCTTCCGATGCTACCGAGGAAACGGGAACTGATAATATTTCACGAGCCATAATGGAAAGTATGGGATACTTACTTTGATTTGTTTTCCACCAGCCCAATAAATCAAATGATCATTCTTCATCAATTTCAAGTAAAGGTTGATTTAAATAACGTTGAAATTCCGATAACCCACCTGATGTTACTGAAGATACTTGTTCTCTTCTTCTTTTAACCATGTGATAAGCATTTTGTTCTTCTTGGTCACCCAGAAAACTAGTAGAGGACAAAGAGCTTCTTGTGTTTTGTGTTTGGGCACCAATTTCGGAATTTTTATAAGCATTTCCATAATAATCAAATAATTGTGTCATTGAATTTTGAAATGATTGTATGGTCTTTTGAATTTTTTCAACTTCATCATTATAAATTATTTCTAAAAAAACATTCAACTCTTCAATCATAAATCTAGGATCAAGAATAATAGCCATTCCAAAAATCAAAGGAATATCTCCCCAATATTTGTCAAATTTTTGTCTCATTAAATCTAACGTTTCATCAAATATTCCAAAAGTTTGCCCATAAAATTTTGAAAATTTTGCACAAATGTTAGTCAATTGAATTATAACTCTACAAGATGTTGGATAATATACACCACAAAAAATTTTTGTTGAATCATCAAAAACCTTTAAAAAGTCTCTTACAAGTTCTGCTAACAGCCAATCATGTTCTTCAATTTTTTCTAGAGGACAACGTGAATTTTGAGAAAGATGAGAATAATATAAATTTAAAACATCTTTATATTTTATTGCTGAATCTAAAAGAAGATAAGTAGCATTCCACCTATGAGGCACATCAATATTTATTTTTTTATTTTTTTTTTGTTTCTTTTCAATTCCATACAACATTTTATATACAATTCATATCTTGCATGAGAACTATTAATATTACGAACAATATCTTTTATTTTTTCAACAGATGAGGATAAATTTGATAAACCATCTTGAACAATTATATTTAAAATATGTGCACAACAACGTATTCGAAATAATGTACCATGTAAAGGTAAGCTTAATTTTTCTTTTAAAAACATCTCTGTTGTATCATTATTTGTTGCATTATCAAGTGTTATTGAAAATATTTTATCAATAATCCCCCAATATTGAAGTTCCTCACTAATAAGATTTGCAATGTTATATCCTGTGTGTGGAGATTCCAACATTTTAAATGATATTATTCTTTTATTTAAATTCCAATTAGAATCAATATAATGAATAGTTAAAGAGAGAAAACCTAATTTATTTCTTGATGTCCACAAGTCAGAAATAAGATATTCTACCACTTCATTACGTGCATTTGCATCAGTGTAAATAAATGTAGTTAAATTTCCCTCCTTATCTTTTCCTAATTGTTGAAAATCTCTAATATCCATTTGATTTTTTCGTTTACAACTATTTAACATATGACGTTTTAAATTGTTAGTCCCCGCACTTGGGCCACCAGCCAGCTCGTCATCACATTTGCTACACATAGCTTTAATTTCTTTTGTTCCATCTTGTTTTATCCTCTCTACCCTATCAAAAATTTTCCAAACTTCACTTTTTAATTTTTTATTAGTAAAACTTGGATTTGAGCCAAGTGTAGTATTATTATTAGTTGGTACATTAGATGTAGGGGAAATTGGGGATGTGGGGGAACCAATTGACTCAAAATGTTGCCCTTGCTCATCTAAATCATCTAGTATGATGTGATCATTTCTATGAGCCATTTTAAAATTTTGAAAACTAACAAAAATAGTGTATAAAAATAATGAGACAGCAAGTATATAATAAAAGTTATGAAAAGATGTTACCCAATCAATCGAATTTTGAAACAAATAGCTTCCACAGTTCCACTCCAATTTGGAGAAGTTGATTTTCAAATGCAATTGGATGCTCAAGCCTCCAAGTTCCAAGCCTCCAACTTGAAGAATTTGATTATTTGATACTTGTAATTATATAAATATAACTATAAAAATATAATACTATTATTCTATAGAGTATATAACTATAAGAGGGCAAAAATAATAAGAGATGAAAAATTGAGAATAGTCTAGGGAGAGTTTGAATTTGAGAGATTTTTTGTGAGTAAAATGAGAGAAATGGTATAGGTATTTATAGATTGGATACATGAACACAAAAAAAAAATTAAAAATAAAAATAAAAATCTGGCTTTTGTATTGTTCAAACGGTAAGCAAGAAAATATTTGTAGAATCAAATATTTGATTCTTCATATATTTCCTTTAAGAATGCTTACTATAGGGAAAGAATTTCTTCCAACCAACAGTAAGCTTTTTTTTTTTAAAGGAATTTCTTCTCTAATTGTAATTTGTAAAGAAAGAATTAGAATTTATCAAAGGAAATAATGACTTTTTGTCCAGAGGCAAAAAGGTAGGGCAACGGTCATCTTAGTAACTTAGTTTTAAAAATCAAACTACTAAACTAATACCAAAATATATATATTTATTATGCATATTGTATCACAATCACTCCAAATATTTAGTGGTTAGTGTGGTCTTAAAGTTTTTATAATGTCTAAAGTTCAATCCCTCACCCACCCAACCCCAAAATTATTTTGTCATGAATTTTGGGCAATGAGTCAGGCTAACGGGTCGGGCTAATGGGCTGGGCTAATAGGCCGACCCACTGGGCGCCCATGAGTAAAGAAACCAACCCATAGCCTGTCCCATTGGGCTACTGGGCTGCCCATGGGCTTCAATATTACCGGGTCGAGCTACCCATTAGCCTAGTGGGCTAGCGGGCTATTGGGCCAGCCCATGGGTCATGGACTATTTGATGACCCTTAGGTCAACTCAACCCAAACTCCCCCTCCTCCCAAATCTCATCTTCCTCCTTTTCAACCATCCCAACAACCTAGGATAGAACCTAATGATCCGAAGAGGAGGAGAGAGCCAAAAGATAAGGAAGTGATGGAGACTGGAAGACCTCGTTCAACTAGTGAAGACGAGGTTCAGCGAGCTGCGAAGCAGCAAAAAGTTAGGCATGGGCCACAACAAGGTGGGGAGAGGACAGGTACTCAATCCTCAGAACCCGAGGCTTGGTTCCCTACACCCATGCTCAACGGTGAGCCCCTAAGGGAAGATGCCTCGCTTAGGGACTTCAACAGCAGCATTGGGTGCCAAGTTGCCTCAGCCTTAGTGGAAACCCTCTTACTCCCAAAGGACATGATTGAGCTGAGAGGTTTAAGAAGGAACGAGGTTTTCCTCAATGCCAAAAGATACCTGGGCATGGTATGTTATCCTTCTAGTTTGGTTTCTTTAGTTATAAATATCTAACATAAAATTCTTGTTTGCTATATTTTTAACTCCTTTTTCTTTTAGGTTGTCCAAGCCACTTTTAGACTTGAGGAGATAACCAATTCCTGCTACCAGCAGGTAGATGATGAGAGAAAGAGGCGAGCAACAGTTGTGCAAACGCTCACTATTGCTAAACAAAGCAATGTGTAGTTATAGAAAAAAATTAGCTGAGGAGGAGCATGCTCGAAAGAGTGCTGATTCGGCTCTGGAGAACACCCAAAGGCAGGCCGAGGATCAGAGAAAACGTCTACATGAAGCTAATGACCAGTTGACAGCTTCCCAGGAACAGATATCAGCCTTGAAGAAAAACTGGAAGAAGCCCAAAAGCTCAAAGACCAGGCCGAAAAAGCAAAGGCTGAGGCAGAAAAGGTGAAGGCAGAGGCTGAAAAAGAAAGAGATAAGGCTAAGCAGCATGGCTACGACATCGGTGTGGCTAAGACTAAGGACAACTTCCGGGCTGGGGTCCCCGTCGTATGTCGAGCCTACTGCACTCAGACCTGGGAAGAAGCTCTCAACCAAGCTGGGGTTGAGACTTCTTCAGAACTAAGAAGGCCAGAAAACATTTACTTCCCTCTGGCCATACGAGTCTCAAGCCCTTCTTCTAAGAAAAAGGAGACTGCCTCTACAGTTGTTGACTCTGTCAAGGAAGCCCAAATCCAGAATCCTCTTCCTCTTAATCAACAAGAGCAACCCAAAGTGTCTGAAGTTCTAAAAGATACTTCCTCGGACAAAGCAGCAAAGGTTTCTGAGGAAGGAGCAACTTCTCAAAATTTTGAGCAAGTTCTTCAACTGTCTTACCTGCTGGAGAGGTTCCAAAGGAGAAAGAGAAGGAAGTTCCTCCTGAAGCAGTTGTTAAAGCTCCCAACCCCAAGCTCCAAATAAAGTTGAAACCATAGCTTATGTAGTGAAATTCCCTTTATTTTTTGTTTAAGAACAGTTATAATGAGGTGTACATTTTTTTATTTTTCTATTTTTTTTATTTATTTTTTTATATGAGATGTTATTATTTTATCTATCATATATGCAGTTTTTATCTTGATTATTCTTTGTTCTTACATAACCATATATCACAAAAGAGTAAAACTTACCAATATAAGGGAAAACACAATAGAATCCAAGTAGATTATAATTGTGAACTCCATAGCACTATAGAGATGTGCTTTTAATTCATTAATAAGCGTCCAAATCTAATAAAGTGTTCTGAACGTTTAAACCAAGTAGGTACTGAGCACCTTAAAATGCTTTAAGTGATGCTCATGGAGTTTGCTTTGATATACAATTTTAGTTGAAGGACCCATTTTAAGGAGCATTGATTTTTACTAAGTTTGTTGTCCGAACAATCTGTCATAACTTAGCTTCTGTTCAATACTTCAATAGATGTCAAAGGATATTAATTTTCACTAAGTTTGTGATCTAAGGAGCCTGACATAACTTAGTTTCTATTTAATACTTCAATAGATGTCAAAGGATATTAATTTTCACTAAATTTGTGGTTTGAGGAGCCTAACATAACTTAGTTTCTGTTTAATACTTCAATAGATGTCAAAGGGTATTAATTTTCACTAAGTTTGTGGTCCGAAGAGCCTGACATAACTTAGTTTCTGTTTAATATTTCAATATATGTCAAAGGGTATTAATTTTCACTAAGTTTGTGGTCCGATGAGCTTGGCATAACTTAGTTTCTGTTTAATACTTTAATAGATGTCAAAAGATATTAATTTTCACTAAGTTTGTGGTTTATTTAATACTTCAATAGATGTCAAAGGGTATTAATTTTCACTAAGTTTGTGATCCAATGAGCCTGACATAACTTAGTTTATGTTTAATACTTCAATATATGTCAAAAGGTATTAATTTTCACTAAGTTTGTGGTCCGAGGAGCTTGACATAACTTAGTTTCTGTTTAATACTTCAATAAGTGTCAAAGGGTATTAATTTTCACTAAGTTTGTGGCCCGAGGAACCTGACATAACTTAGCTTCTATTTAACACTTCAATATATTGAGAAACATAAGTTACAGAATTGGGATAAATTGTAAAAAGAAGTAAAACAGAACTGTTCTTATTAATAGTAATACCTCTTTAGGTTGCTTATATTCTAGGGGTGGAGTACAGTTTTTTCATCTAAATCCTCCAAGTAGTACGCACCTATTCCTGCTACAGATGTGATACGATACGATCCTTCCCAATTAGGCCCTAATTTTTCCCAGTTTGGATTTTTGGTAGTTCCCAAGACTTTCCTCAATACCAAATCTCCTAGGGCTAACGACCTCAGCTTTACATTTGCATCGTAACCTTGCTTTAGCTTGTGTTAATAGTAGGCCAATTGAACCATTGCATTCTCTCATCGTTCGTCTATCAAGTCAAGACTCTTCTTCAACAGGTCATCATTGCCATCCAAGGTGAAAACACTAGTCCTCAATGTAGGAAAGCCCGTTTCAAGAGGAATTATAGCCTCAGCCCCATATGTCATTGAAAATGGGGTTTCCCCTGTTGACCGTCGAGGCGTTGTTCGATATGTCCAAAGGACATGTGGCAGCTCCTCCACCCATTTTCCCTTTGCATCATCCAACCTTTTTTTAAGCTCACTCACTATGACCTTGTTAACAGTCTCGGCCTGCTCGTTTCCCTATGGATAGGCTGGAGTGGAGTATCTATTCTTTATCCCTAGATTGAAATAGTACTTCCTAAAAGCCTTGCTATCAAATTGAAGACCATTATCCGAGATGAGAGCTTGAAGAACCTCGAATCGAGTAATGATATTTTTCCAGACAAACCTCTTGACATCCACATTCCTGATATTGGGCAAAGGCTCAGCTTCGACTCATTTCATAAAATAGTTCATGCCAACCAGCAAATATTTTTAATTTCCTACTGCCTTAGGGTAAGGGCCTACAATATCTAAGCCTCCCTGAGCAAAAGGCCAAGGACTAGAAAGAGGATTAAGGACTCCCCCTGGCTGACAGATATTTGGTGCGAACCTTTGATACTGATCACATTTCTTAACATACTCATGTGCTTCTTTTTGCATGCCTGGCCACCAATACTCCTGAGTAATTGCCCGGTGAGATAAAAATCTTCCTCCAGTGTAACTCCCACAAATCCCTTCATGAAGTTCTTCTAAGAGTACCTCTGATGCTTCGAGATGTACACAAAGCAAATATGGCCCAGAAAAAGAACGTTTGTACAACTTTTTACCCTCAAATAGCCAAAACCGAGAAGCTTTCCTTCGTATCTTTTTAGCTTCTGATTTATCCTGAGGTAGTATATCCTTTTCAAGGAATAACATTATAGGATCCATCCAACTATGCGTCAAATTGATTTGATGGATCTGAAGCAAGTCCCCCGTTATTGGGGTAGATGTGTTTAAGTCTTCAACCATTATTACTCAGGGTAAGTTTTGTGTTGAGGAGATAGCAAGGGTAGCCAAAGAATCTGCATGGGTATTTCCACTTCTAGGGACATGGGATAATTCAAAAAACTTGAAATCTGCTTGCATATGCCTAACTTAGCCCAAGTATTCCTGCATTATTGTGTCCTGAGCTTCCAATTCTCCTCTAATCTGGCCCACGACCAATTTTAAATCCGAGAACATCTCCATCATTTTTCCACCCAGTTTCTTGACCATTGCAATCCCCATCAATAACGCTTCATACTCTGCCTCATTGTTAGTAGCTGAGAATCCCAACCTTAAAGACTTCTCGATAATGACCTCTTCAGAAGACACTAGAACCAACCCCACTCTTGACCCCTGTTGGTTTGCTGCTCCATCCACATACACTCTCCAAGGTGAAGCATGTTGCGTGGAGATAAGGCCAACCGATTTTTCATCCATGCCCCGTTGATTCGCTTCTATTTCCTGAGGGCCTTTAGCAAATTCAGCCACTAAGTCAGCGAGAATCTGACCCTTCACAGAGGTGCGAGGCATATACTTAATATCAAAAGCTCCTAAAATTGTACCCCACTTGGCAATCCTGCCAATGTAGTCTGCACTCTGAAGTCTTATTTGAGTGGATACTGAGTTAGGACGACCACAGTGTGTGCCTGGAAATAATGGGGAAGTTTCCTTGTAGTGCGCACCACTGCCAAGATGGCTTTTTCTAATGGCAAATAACACACTTCGGCCTCGTGAAGTGACTTGCTCACGTAGTAGACTGGCTGTTGTACGCCATCATCTACTCGTATTAGAAAAAAAACTTATCGCATAAGTGACCATCGCCAAGTAAGAAAAAAGGACCTCGTCCACCTCAAGACTAGACATAATGGGCGACCGAGGTAGATACTCTTTAAGCTGTTGGAATGCCAGGGCACACTCCTCAATCCATTCAAACCCTTTCCATTTATGGAGTAAAAGGAAAAAAGGTCTACACCTATCCGCCAACCTAGATATAAATCTATTCAAAGCAGCAGTCATCCCAGTCAATCTTTGGACCTCCTTGGGGTTTTGAGGTGGTTGCAAGCAATTTATGGCTTTAATTTGATTAGGGTTCACTTCAATTCCTCGGTAAGTTACCATGTAGCCCAAAAACTTTCCCGAGCCTACCCCAAATGAACATTTGGATGCATTTAGTTGCAACTACTCGGACACCATCTTACTTTTAACAACCATATCATCAATATAGATCTCAACGCTCTTGCTTAACTGTGGCTCGAACATTTTCGTCATCATCCGTTGATAAGTAGACCCCGTATTCCTCAAGCCAAAAGGCATTACTTTGTAGTAATAGCTCCTAGTGGAAGTGAGAAAAGCTGTCTTTTCCTGATCATCCAATGCCAGCGGGATTTGATGATAGCCCTAAAAGGTATTTAGGAAGCTCATCCGAGGGTGGTCGGCCGCCGCATCCACCAACTGATCAATATGAGGCATGGGGAAAGGATTCTTTGGGCAAGCTTTATTAAGATCGGTGAAGTCTACACATACACGCCACTTGCCATTTTTTTTCTTCACTACAACCATTTTGGCTAGCCATTGGGGATAAAACACCTCCTTGATAGCCCATGCCTGCTTAAGCTTTGTCACCTCATCTTTGATAGCTTCGACATGCGCTCTGGATGGGCACCGAAGTGGCTGTTTCTTCGGAGTAATTGAGGGGTTAACATTCAAATGATGGCAAATGAAGTTTGGATCCACCCCTGAGGCTTCGTAAGCATTCCATACAAACACATCAATATTTATTTTAAGGACCTTAACCAATTGCTCCTTCTCCAACAAAGGCAACTGTGCCCCAATTTGAAAGAACTTTTCCGAATCATCCCCAACATTTACCCTTTCCAAATTCTCACACTCTGCTTCATCGGCAGGTTTACTGAAGGGGATCACCGGAGTTTTTGATTGCTATAAACCACTCTCGGTAGCGGTCGAAGTATCCTTCTCAGGTTGATGTTGAATAGCCGTTATCAAGCATTGTCTAGCCATGGATTGGCTTCCCAATATTTCTAACACCTGGCCTCCTGACGAATATTTCACCTTTTGATAAAGTGTGGAAGAAACAGCTCCCAAGGTATGCAGCCAAAGCCTGCCTAATATAGCCTTATATGGAGAGAAAGCATCCACTACGATGAAGTCCACCTCCACTACTTTCAAGCCAGTCTGGACAGATAATATTATCAGACCCATCGGAATGATTGATCTACCTTCAAAGCTCACCAAAGGGGAATTGTAGGCTGTCAGATCTTGGAGTTTCAAATTTAGCCCCTTATAGAGATCAAGGTACATAACCTCGGCTACGCTTCCTTCATCAACCATCACTCTTCTCACATCATAGCCCCTAATCCTAAGTGTAACCACCAAGGCGTCATCATGCAATTGAATGGTTCCCACCTTATCTTCATCTGAAAAACCCAACACCAATGAAGCATTCGTTTTGACCCTCTTCGACATTGAACTGGAGCCTTCATCCAAGCAATGAGATACAGACATTACCCAAGAGGGGCAAGACCTGGTTCTTCCTGGGGCAGCGAATATAACGTTTATCGTGCCTAAGGGGGTTCCTGAAGAAGCATCTCCCTAAAATGTCGAACCTACTTGGCCTCCTCGGCCACTAGAATAATGCAAAAGATGGGTCAATTTCCCTTCTCAAACCAGTTGGTCCAAATGGTCTCACAAATTTCTGCAATCTTCAGTAGTATGTCCATGATCCTGGTGATATTGGCAATAAAGGTTTTGATTACGTTTCGCAGGATTCCCTGCCATCTTATTGGGCCATTTGAAAAATGACTCATTTTTTATCTTCTCTAGAACCTGTTGTACTGGTTCTCGGAACACGGCATTAACCACCTGGGAGTTGGCAGACCCTGCTTGCCCCCCAAAATCTTTCCGAGGTCGATTATTATTGTACCGGTCTGACCTGAAGTCCCTCATCTCATAAGGGATTACTTTGGCCTTTTCTCTATCCTGCATTTGATTCTCTTCTACCCTTCTATACTTATCAATCTGATCCACAAGCTGACGCACGTTGATAACAGGTTTACCAGTCAGAGATTTCCTCAGATCATGCTCGGCCGAAAGGCTAGCCTTGAAGGTATTAATAGCCACATCATCATAGTCTCCATCTATCTCGTTGAACATTTTCCAGTATCTATCAGAATAGGCCTTCAGGGTTTCCCCCTCCTGCATGGACATGGATAATAATGATCCTAAAGGCTGAAAAACCCTCCTGCAGGTGATAAAGCGGGCACCAAAAGCTTGGGTGAGCTTCTCAAAGGAATCGATGGAGTTCGCTCTCAGACCATTGAACCATCTTATCGCCACCGAACCCAGGCTCGATGGGAAGACCTTACACATCAAGGCCTCGTCCTTTGCATGAAAGGCCATTCTTTGACTAAAATGGCTAATATGTTCCACTGGATCTGTTTAACCATTATAAATGGTGAATGTGGGCTGATAAAACCACCAAGGAAGATTTGCATCCTCGATACTTCACATGAAGGGCAATTTTGATACCTAACTCAACGCTCTGTTCAGGGCGTCATTCCCTAAACCTTACGAGGTGGGCTCTTATATTTTCGTCTATGGTGGTACTCTTCATAATAGGAAAAAGATTCACTGGGTGGAGTTCTTGACCTTTGTCTATAACTGGTGTCATCTGACTCCTCAGAGGATTTCCTGGAGTTATGAGATACATGCCTTCGCCACTCATGTCGCAATTCTCTTTTCAATTTGTTAATCTCACGTTGCATGTCCCTATCGTTCTTTACGTGGGAAACATGGCTTTTCCCTCAAGAATGACTTCTATCAGTGCGGGTTGTTCGCACACTTCCCTCACAATTCCCTCTTTGCTCAAAGGTTACCAACGGATCATCATGCTGAGACCCCCTGGATTCTACCTGGTGTGGATTAACATCCACCTGTTGTGGGCCTATTACTGCCTGCTACAGTGCTCCCCCTTCCATCACAGCCTCTGCACTTACTTTTCCCTATAAAATATCAAGTTCTCCCCACAGACGGTGCCAATTGTAGGGACTCAATTTGGATCAGACCTAGAATAGGGATGGGTTTCTAACCCAACAAGCCCAAACAATAAATTTGTAGAGCGTAGGTGCAAGAACTGGTTCTATTACGTAGGAAAAAGTATCGTAATAACTGAGTCAAGAAGATTCAATGTAGACCAACTGGGAAAATATTATCCTCAGCCTCTCTTTTTAGGAGTTTCTGGGATTTCTCTTTTATATCCTAGGGTTCCAATATTTTCGTCCTTCTTTCTCTCTTTCTTTGTTTTTCTTCAACCTCCTTCCTTTAGGCCAATTTCCCCTGTTATATATCACAACCCTAATCTTGTTTCCACCATACACGTGTAAGTTAACTTCTAGGAACTCCTTCCTGTCCCATCCAACACCTCCTAGAACCTTTAATCAACAGCCATAAGGCTGCTTGATTACTATTCAGGTATCACCTCCACATTAATGCAATCAGAGAGTTAGCTTGGAAGCATTTAATGTGGAGGTAGCAGTTTTAGAAGATATTTGTTATCTCTCCTTGCTCCTCCTTTATTCTACATTCATTTTTCAGTTCTAATACAACCTTGCGGAGTATCCTGAATAGTAAGATAGTTATATCTACCTCAGATCATTGTATCCAAGATGGATTTTATCCTCGGCCGCATCTTGGGCCATTATATATGATTTCCACCTTTTCTTCTTGTATTATTCCCACCGTGTCTTTATTTAGCCATCCTCGGAGAAATGAACGTCCTCAGACTGGGCCATTGGGCCATAAGCACAGTTTCTATGATTTCAAGATCACCATTTTAGATAACTAGCCCCACAATAATTATTAAAATATATAATTATTTATACATATATTTTATAAGTTTTATCATAAAACCGTGCAACGTATTTTAGATTTTTAAAGAACTAAAAATGAATAGTATACTATCAGAACTCTAATTCATTCTTATCATTAAATAAAATAAGATTAACATTATTTTTTTATTTGATAGGATTATTTCTCAAAATTGAGGGATAATATTTAACATACAAAAATTTAATTTAGATAATATTTATCATCTAATTAACTTTATTTTTTTATTTGTTAGGATATATTTCTTAAATTAGGAGATAATATTTAACATACAAAAATTTAATATTTATCATCTAAATTTTCAAACTTTTAATATTATTAAATTAATAATATTTTATCAGAATATCAAGTTACAAAACTTGATTATTAAGGGATAAGCACAATCCAAATTTTTCAAGAGGTGATTAATATAAATCTATTCCAAGAAACAATATATATCTCCAATAATTTGATAATCTCTACCTATTTCAAAAAATAGTATATATCTCCATTAATTTGATAATTTCTACATTGATAACATTTAAAATATATATATATATATATATCAAAATTCCTTATAGCTATCAACCACATTCTCTTTCTCTCTTTTTTTAAATTTTTAATTTTTTATATGTTATGTTATGTTGAATCAACTTTTTTTTATTTTTTTCATTCTATTCATATGACCTTTTTCTAATTCCAAATTTTATGGGATAAAAACAAACACATTGATTAGATATCTTTAATTTCAATAAGATTTAAATGAATTATATTTCAAATGAAACTCTACCAATATATATAACCCTACATATCCTTTTTGGAGTGAAGCTTATTTCAATATATGAATGCCTAAATCTCATGACAATGCAAGTATGCATTCTTTCTTTATTTTATTTTTATTATTATTATTTTCATTTTGTTTATTTTCTTTAGTGTTATTATTGCTTTTTTGTCTTCATGTGATTTTAATTAATAAACTCAAAACATTCGAAAACATTGTCAAGTTTCTAAAGGCTCCTTCTTTGTTTTTTTATTTTGTTTTTATTAAATTGATTAGGTTTTGTGTATTGGTTGTCTTTTGTTTAAACTAATTTTCTTAGCTTTGATCTAATTTATATGCTTAGGGTTAGGGTCTTAGAATTAATGACTAAATATGGTTAGAATTAATAGATTAATTTTTGGAGTGAAGCTTATTTTAATATGTGAATGCCTAAATCTCATGACAATGCAGGTATGCATTCTTTCTTTTTTTATTATTATTATTTTCATTTTTTTTTAATTTTCTTTAGTGTAATTATTGGTTTTTTATCTTCATGTGATTTTAATTAATGAATTCGAAACATTCGAAGACATTGTCAAGTTTCTAAAGGCTCCTTCTTTGTTTTTGTATTTTGTTTTTATTAAATTGATTAGGTTTTTTTGTATTAGTTGCCTTTTGTTTGAACTAATTTTCTTAGCTTTGATCTAATTTATATGCTTAGGGTTAGGGTCATAGAATTAATGATTAAATATGCTTAGAATTAATAGATTAATTTTAGAAAAATTCTTATTTGATTTTTATGTTACATCAAATTATCAAGGTGGTCTACACATGTTTTATTGAATTATCAACTTTAATTTTAATTTCATAAAACTGTGCAACACACGACCCTATAACTAGTAAAATATTATTTTTATGATATCTAAGATGCCACATGGACTGTTAACTCTGCAAATAAAATCCTAACTCATCTAATATTTGACTGGCTACCTCGAAAATTATGTGAAAATACCATATTGGGGCGTGGTGGGTCGTTGAAGAATGTTGTGCATATTGGTGTTTCTACCAAAGAAGGAGAAGGGAACAATATTAGTTTATCTTAATGTGTATGATCTCACACCCATGAATTGCTCTGCATATTGGGTCCGCCCTGGGTTTGTAGGTAGCGACATTCCAGTTGTTCCAATTCAGATATGTGGGTATGTTTTGTGTAGAATCGACGTTTAAAAATTCGTAATTCTTTGTTGGATCATTTTTTAGGTGAATTTGTTATGAAAATTTTCTTTAGTTGAGTTGATTATGATTTTTGGGAACTGGGAAATGAGTTGTTTACACTGTTGAAGCAAAACTAATGGTAATGGAATGCTAGATTGTTTCGTTGTTTGGGTATTGAAAAAAAGAAAAAGAAAATTACTGCTCAGATTTATATAATTGTGCAGCTTAATTGGGACTGAGTTTCTCAATGGTCTAGGAAAGAAGAACATTCTAGGAGAAACTTGTTTCATTCGCTGGCGAAGCGAGAGATGCCGTGAGAGAAGAGGACAACACTGGTGATGACTGGGACAAGGACTTTAGACTCACTTAACTGGGTAGCCGGTCAAATATTAGGAGAATTAGAAGACCTTATAATTTTTCCAAATATTTGATGAGTTGGGATTTAAGTTGCTGAGTTGGCAGTTCCCGTGGTGTATTAGGTAGCATAAAAATAATATTTTATTTGAGCTGTTAGTTATGTTAGTATCTTTCATCTATCACTTAACGATATAAATAATTTTGACACATTATCAAAAGATTAGGAACTAAATTGATACATTTAAAAGTTTATAAATCAAATTGTAATACGAAATAAAGGTTAAAGACTAAATATATAATTTACCCAAAAAAATAAATAACAATACAAAACTTGTTGGAAAGTATATTTCACTTTCGCTGTTAATGAAGACTAATCAAGGGATTGATTTATAAGAGAAAATTAATGGGATTTTTTTTTTTTTTGAGAAAATTAATAGGATTGATTACTAGAGAAACATGGAATTTAGAAAATTAATATGCAATTCAAATTATTATTTTTTTTTTTTTTACTATTATATATAATCTCATTATAAACATGGGTCTCCTGTAATGTGTTATCAAGCCATGTAAATCAAGATACTAGTCTTTCAATGTTCAGTGGTGTGGTAGGTAGCTGAACCATGTGTATTTTCTCTTTATCTCTTTTCCCCTTATTTACACTTCGTTTCTTCTATAACTCTCCATTGTTCTCTTCAATTTTCACAAAACCTACTAATCCCTTTAAAAAAAAAAAAAAGAAAAAAAAAAAGAAAAGAGAAGTGAAACCCCAAAAAACCAGTTGTGGCTTATTTTGCTAGGGTAATTCTTTCCACTGATCTAAATTTATATTTAGTCATTTTTAAATTTTGTTGATTTGTGTTGTAACATTCTTTCGGCAATGTGGATATATATGACTCTTGTTGGAGCATATAAGAAATTGGAAAATTTATGACTAAATCTAAACATCGCTAAACATGTCTTGATTATAAAAGCTCTAATGACACTAGAGACATGGAAGAAATAGCAGTAGAGTTTGGGGTTTAATGATAAAGTAAAAAACATTTGTTTTATACACCTTGTTGTACACATTTTTACACATGAAAATTACTTCAAAATTGTGACTTGAAATCACAATTTTCAACGTCAAAATCATGTTTTCCAGTCACAATTTCAACGCAATTTTCACATGTAAAAATGTGTGTAACAAAATGTGTAATAAACATTAAAAAGTCTAATTGATTAGAATTTTGACCTAAACATCTTGATGGAATAACTTAAAAAGATAAAAATAAAAAATATTTGGCCCCAAGTGGGAGTTATTGACAGAAGAATTAATTGAGCACTTTATAAATCTCTCTCTTTATTAGGACAGACTCTAGATTTCTAAAGTGTACTCAAGCCAATGGCTCTGGGACCATAGAGAGTCAACTCGAACTCATTAGTCAGGATTCAGAACATAAAAGAAAGGCTGAATGTAGACAAATACCAAAACACTAATTCATAGAATATTACCATTATTGAAGAATATAAATTGGGGCACCCTAATAATTAATATATAGCAAAGTCTAGTTAAGAATATTATTGTTATCTCCAAGTTACCTTTTTAGACCAAGTTTGACCAGTTTTTTCTTCTTTACACTCTGTTTTGAGGATGAAAATGAATAGGATGAAAAGAATTATTTTAGAGTATTCTTTTTATTTTTTTATTTGAAAGTTTTAATACGGTGAAAATACTATTTTCTTATATTGAAGTTTAGGTGCGAAGAAATAGAATATATATATGAGGAAACACTCATTCCTTACAACTTCCCTACATATTTACTCCCAAAACGTCTTATTCCTGAAAAATTATTGTTTACTCCTGGAGTACCATAAATGCGTACTCATTCCTCTCACATGAATGGTGAGTTTCACTAATTAAATTCATGGTAGGACCCACCATTCATGTGAGAGGAGAGAGTACACATTTATGGTACTCCAGAAGTACCTAATAATTTTTCCTTATTCCCTCCCTTGTCAAAAATAAATAATATATGGAGTTCTCAAACAAAACATCATATTAAGATCTAGGTTCATTCTCAAAAAAAAAAAATATATATATATATATATATATTAAGATCTAGGTTCAATAATGAGAAAAAATTTCATTCTCAACGTACAAAATGTTCATCGACCAGAGTCTTGTACAACAGACAGTTTATACGAATCAAGATACTGAGACCCTTTCTCAAAAGAAAGTTCCAGGGAAAGCATACAAAAATATATATATGATTTACACAATTTGGCTCCTTCCCCGTCTAAGGCTCTATACATACAACTGGGGATGAAGAATTTTATAGCAGTATGTACTCGAATTCTAATCATGTTAAACTGAAGTTGGTTAGAATTGATTGGCTGAACCTGTAAACAATGTTGGATAAGAATCTTCAAATTCAAGGACAACTGTTGCCTTTCATCTGAGGGAGAAGTGCACCAGCATTATTAAAATTGCTGGTACTTTTCAGCCCATTCAAGTGTTGCCACTTTAGGTTTGCCCGGTTTACATGAGTGGAAGATCTTGTTATGAGGCTGACATGGGTTTGGATTTGAAGAACTTGGCAACTGCCTGGTAAAGATTCTCTTCCTCAAAGGGCTTCGAGACGTATCCATCCATCCCACATTTCAAGCACTCCTCATACGTGGCATGAATCACATCGGCTGTCATGGCTAATATTGGCACATGCCACTCTCTCTTTCGATTAGCTCCTCCATCTGTGGCTCCACCATTCATTTGCTCATTTGCTTTGCCCTCCATTAGGCGTATCCGACGGGTTGCCTCAAACCTGCAATTATAGGACAAATATACAGCTTTGTTGAGGTCAGTGTACCAAAGAATTGTACTTCAAGAAGACTTATATCCTTCCACATTTTCCTTCATTCCAATGCCCATAATATTTTATTTATACATAAGATAAAGATATAGGAACTCTTAATTTTAGGCACCTAAAACATTTCAAGTCCTTGAATGAACAGATATCATCTAGAAAGGGGTTTAATACCAAATAGCTCAAAATGTTTATTTGGAGATGACAAATTACTGATTCTCACAAACTATTAGTAAATTGTGAATTTAATCATTTAACCTAACACTCTCCCTTCACTTGTGAGCCTAAATTGCCTTTTTAAATGGGAGGTAAGGTGGAGACAGGGTTAGAACCCAGGACCTCCTGCTCTATTACCATGAAAAATTAATGATTCTTCCAAAAGCTTAAACTATAAGGATATGGTGAATTTAATCAATTAATCTAGTAAGAGACTAATCACATAATAGAGAAAAAAAAAATGCTACAACATAATACAAATTGAGTTGTTAAAGCCAACAAAGCATAAGCATCACACAGCCTGAACTGAATAATGAAGACTTTGGTCAATTAACATATTCGTTGAGAAATTTCTTGAACTGTGCATATAGCTCACCAGCATTTTTTAAGTCTTATGATCAAGCTTGGGGTAAATAATGAGTTTGGTGCTAAAAATTATAGACAGTTTTTCAGAAAGAAGTTTTAAATATCATTATCATGCAGAAATTTGGTTACACATTGAAACAACTAAAGCTATGATTCAGTAAACATATTTCTGTCTCCAAATGGTGAAAAATACATGCATTAACCACAAATCCCGTGATTTTCGCCAACAACTAGCTTCCTCCATAAATAACACCCTCTTCAATCCTGATCTTACATTCTCTGTTCTATCTTTCTCTTCAACAGAAGATCAGTATTTTTCTCCAATATCATTATCAGTCAAATTGAAGCTAATGAAACAACTACCAAACAAATTATAAAGTTAGGATATGTAGCAACAGTTTAATTCAAGACAGTTGAAATGCTCATCACAATGCTTTCAATTATTTTATTTTATTTTTTTACTTTTAAAAGTTTTGGGATGGAACATATATTAGTCAACAATAAATAGCTAAATATATAGATTGCATTCAAGAATTTCAATACATACCCATCCATTTCTGGCATCTGAATATCCATGAAGCAGGCATCAAAATTATGTGGTAATTGAAGCAACGCCAGTGCAGCTTTGCCACTCTCAGCACAGTCTACATCAGCTCCAAACTTCTTTAGCGCACCTGCAGCAACTCTGCGGTTAACCATATTGTCATCAACCACTAAAATTTTCTTGCCACAAAGTAGGCTCTGCAGGAAAGGAGTTCCATTAGGCATGTCTTTCCCCTGTTGCCTCTTTTTCCCTGTCCCTAGCACCTGCTGAAGACATGCAGCAACCATACTTGCCCTCAAAGGTTTCATGATGACAGTATCTGAAAATCCTGCCGCCTTTGCTTTTTCAAATTCAGCATTACTGATATTCGTTGCAAGAAGAATCATCTTAGGCAAACTAAACACATGCCCATTCTGTTTCCAGTCCAATAGCTGAAAATTTAGACCACCTTCCTCACCAGAGACCCATATATCCTTTTCAACTAGAATTAAATCTGGCTGGAAGTTTCTGTCATAGTAAATAATGTAGCTTTACTCAACAAACTGAATCTTATAATTTCAACAGATTTGTCACAAAATTCTAATTTGAGGGGTGTGGTTTTACTCACAAACTTCTTGAGGAGTTGTTATATGAACACAACTGAGTATTCCTTGATTCAATCATTTTTTTTTTTTTTTTTGGTTTCTAAGCTGTCCAATCAAGTTATTTATTGAAATGCACTCTCAGAAATTTAGTAAATCCTTTTACTAAAATCTAGTTTTCTTAGTCCATGAATGTAAACCTGAGATATAATTGACATGGCTTTGCCTAAAGATTGAGATGCATTTTACATTCAAAACAAGGAAGAAGACAAGAAAGGAAAAAAATAAAAGAACTTACCGAGATGTCAGAGAACCATTTTTTCCACACATAGCAACGGCAATCTTGATGCTACTAGTGACTTTGACCAGGATACCAAGTCTATTTAAATGGTATTTGGTTACAGCAGCTCTAACTGGTTTCTCATCAACTACTATTGCTTTCAATCCTCTAAAACCAGGAGGCAAATCTTCAGAATTAGCCTTTTTCTTATCATTGTATGCATTTTTCTTACACCTCCCAAAAATGGCAGTAAATGAAAATGTGCTACCAACCTGAGGTCGGCTTATGAAACTTATCTGACCACCCATAAGCTCAACCAGACACTTACTAATGCTCAAGCCTATACCAGTTCCTCCATAATTTCTAGAGGTTGAGCTATCTGCCTGCATAAAGGGCATGAAAACTCGATCCTGAGCAGATAAGGGAATACCAATCCCTGTATCCTCTACGGATACCATCAAAGTGACATCTTCAGATGCTTCATTAGTATTCAACATATTATGTGAAGCATCAGAACGAAATTCTTCATCAGCAATTAGATGCTTAAAGGTATCCCAACAGTTCCGCTCATCAGCAACTTCACAACCACTTAAGGTTTTAAACTGATGTCCACCACATAAAAATACACCTCCATCTGATCCTCCATTCAAACAAGTTTCACTTTTAAATACACCTCCACCTGATCCTCCATTCAAACAAGTTTCAGCTTTAAATACACCTCCATTCGATCCACCATTCAAACAATTTTCAGCTTTAAATACACCTCCATCCGATCCTCCGTTCAAACAAGTATCAGCTTTTTCATTTACAGTGTCTTTTTCTTGTTCAGCTAGATGGACTTCAACAAATATATGTCCTCGTTCAGTGAACTGCCAAATGCTCAAAATAATTAATATCAAGTAGATTTGCAAGGGGAAGGGGGGGGGGGGGGGGGGGGAATTCAGTAGTGGAAAAAAAATCAAATAATGCAAAGTTTACACTGAAGTTTTATTTGGGTCTGGCAGAAACCATAAAACCACCAGTAGAGTAGATCATAAATCAAAGTAAAATTAACAATATGAGTAATCAACTAGTCATAATAGTATATTAAATCTTGAATGATCCACTTACTTTAACAGAGTTTCCCACCAGATTTGTAATAATTTGTCTGAACCTCCCTGGATCCCCCATAACAATTTCAGGAACTTTATCAGAAACAAACGCTGCCAGCTTCACTTCCCCAATTGGTTACATATCCAAGATGAAAGAATTGTAAAATGTGAAGAAGCATCATGAGCACCATTCATTGGTATCAAAACCCACACCAAGGTAAGAGAGAGAGAGAGAGTCAGTTTAAACATGAGAAGAACAAAACAAATGGAACTTCATATTCAAAAACTACAAGAGTGAAATGTAATAATGCAAAAAAATTAAGCGAAATGGGGGAATTTTTTTTTCCTCACAGAATGTCAAGCAACCATACTAGCCACCAAAAAGATAATTAATACTCTGACTTGCTAGTAGACTTACCTCAATGCCCTTGTTTCTAGACTTTTCAGAAAATAAAGAGAGAACATCATCTAGTATGGATCTGAGGTCAAATGGAACTGCTTCCAGCTCTAACTTGCGAGCTTCAATTTTTGCCCGGTCAAGCACCTCATTAATTAATGCTATCAGCGCCTTCCCACAGGCTTGAGCAGTTTGGGCATAATCTCTCTGCGTTGAACTTAACTCTGTATCTAAAAGCAGAGCGAGCATCCCTGCAAAATACACATAATAACAATTCATCATTCAATACAAAGTGTTCAAGTAAATAAAACATGACACCATCATATGAGAAAAATAAATAAATAAAAAGACTTGGAACATACCGAGGATGCCATTCATGGGTGTTCTGATTTCATGAGAAACAGTAGCTAGAAACTGGCAACAAGATCACAAGAATTGCTCGTATTAAAAGGTTGAAGCTTGTAAACTGAGTTGAAGTCTACTTTACAAAAATGTTGGGAACAATACCTGAGATTTTGCAACGTCAGCAGCTTCTGCACGAACTTTCAGTTCTTGCATTTGATGGAAATCATCCTCAACTTTAGCAATGTGACTTGCTGCAGTATATAAAATATAACCCACCAGTAAACCAATCACAAACGTAAAGAATGCTGTGGTTAGTGCTGCCCATGACATGGGTGCCTTCTCATGATATCTGCTCAACATCCAAAATGAGCATATATGAGTCAAAAATCCTGGAACTCTTCATCTACCTTCTAAAATAATGATCAATGACTGGGTGCACTTACCTACATATCATTTGATGCTTCCTGAAAGGATCTCCAAAATCAAGCTTGCTCTCATGGAAATGAGACATTTCAACATCTTGACATTGGTGACCGTACATGGCTAGGGGATCAGAGGAGTTGGTGATATCATACACATTCACTAATATTGCCTGATTTGCAGCAAGTTGCCCAAGTAAATTCTCCACAAGGGTCTCAACATCAAAGGCTCCACCAACATATCTGCTTTGTATCAAAATTTCATTAACAAAAAGGCATCTAGCCAAAACTTCCACATTAACACGTCCAAAATTAAGTTGAAAAACTGAAAGCCAACAATTCTAAGCTGTTGTCCAATATAAGATCATCAGAACATACTTCCAGAAAAACAAACTGCAAAAGAAATTAACCAGGATAAAATCACACCCGACTAATATCTAGACTTTACAACACTTAGGGTCCATTTGGAAACAGTTTATTTAGCTTTTTGCTGAAATTTTTTTGCTAAAAGTGTGTTAAAGTATACTTGTACCTTGAAAAATTTTGAAAAAGTGAAAAAAAGTGGGAAAAAGAGAGGTTTTAAAAAGTTCTACATAAAAATTAAAAGCTAAAAGCTGATGCCAAACAGGCTCTAAGTGCGCTTTTGGCATCAACTTATTTAGCTTTTTGTTGATTGTTTTTTGTTGAAAGTGTGCTAAAGTACACTTTTACTTTGAAAAAATGAAATTTTAAAAAGCTGTATTTAAAAACTAAAAGTAAAAACAGCAATTGTGGTTGGGGTAAAAACAGCAGTGGAGACAGTTTCGTCAGTGGGGATGATTGTAGGTGGCAGTAGGTGCTAACAACGTAAATTTGGATAAACTCATAAATATAGGAGAAATAAGGAAAAGCAAAAACCAACTGAAATATAAGAATTGTAATGTAATATATTGGCACATAATGACAGCGGAGGAAGGGTTATTGTACAACTAAACTCTAAAATATCTTGAATCCCCAATGCTAAAAATCTGGAACACCAGTTCACAGAAAGTAATCTAACTGAAATTTATTGACGATTTACTTGAATTTTTGTTTTATAGCTTGGCATCAATCCAAGGCTCAAAAATTCTTAGGTTCAATCTTCAAGGCCTAATTGCTTTATGATATAAATCAAGCAATAGCTAACAACCAGCTTGAAAATCTCAACTCCAATAAAGCCAATTGATGCACAATTGTTAACAAAATCAACCGGATACTTGGGCACATGGCCACATGGGTAATAGGCTCACCTTTGACTTTGATTTTAATGAGATCTTCCATAATTTTCTCATGATTCTTTTCTATATCAAGTTGTCCATGAATGTTCTCAACAACCTTATCTTTTACTCTTTGATGCAGTAATTTTCAACTTGCAATGTTGAGACTTGATCTTGTTCAGCATCATCAATATTTTCTTTGAAATTTGGCCTCAAATTGTCAACCCCAAATCAATGTTTTCTCTTGGAGCTTGAATATGAAACTTACTGAAACAGTTTCATAGGCAATAATCTTGACTTGGTGGTTGGATAATGAAAATTTTCAATACCACCATCATTTTATTTATATGAATTCACAAGTCATAATCATAACATGAATAACACAATATATAATAATAATCATAGGTGGAAAAGAAAAAGAAATTGGCCAATGTTTATTTCACTCTTTATCAAAAAAAGAATATATTTCATCCTTAACTTGACACACTTTATACTCTTGTAAATCATCCCAACATTCACCCAAATTACTGTCTAGCTTATTTAATACAATTCTTACCTTTTCCTCTTCACAGATCTCCTAGTAATCAAAATAGTCTTCTAAATTACTCAATCAATCTGTGCAATCTTCTTTATGCACTATTCCATCCAAAAAAAAAAATATTATTTCTAGGTATTCATTTACATTTACACTTATCACATGCGATATCTCACAACTTGAAGTTATTATTTATAGGTATTCATAAGTCCATAACACCACCTTTTGAACTTTAATTGTAGTCTAGATGGCATACACCCCTTAATCGTTGTCATCATAGCGGTTCTTGTCAGCTTCATCATTTGGCTACTAGACCAAGCAAGTAAAGCTAAGGCTCTGATATCAACTCTCACAGCATGATTACGACAAAAGGGCTATTGCATTACTAGACCCTAATAACACTCTGATTCATAAGGCTAGATAAGAGAAAACAAGCTGACTAAAATTTTATTGATAAGTGACTTGAACTTTAATTTAACAACTTGGCAAGCATTTTAAAGGCTTCATATACGGCATACCTACTCCACAAGGGAATTTCCTAAATTAACTATAGTTAATATTACCATATAAAGACTTAATTTTGACTAAAGTACCTGCAAAAACAACCACAAACAAGAAAATAACACCCTACTCTTGAAAAGTGAAAACTGAAAAAATAATAATTAAAGTCTTCCAACAGCAGCTAATGTTATATCTCCAATATGAAATCTTGTCAAATTACTGCCACCATTCAAGTAATTTCATTTCCACAAAGCACATGGAGAAAAAAGATAAACTTCAAAGTTAATAAATGTGTCATTAAAGCTCCAGCAATAACAGAATGCCAAATTCTTGTTCCTATCATTCCCAAAACCAATTTAGATTGGTCTTCTAGTCAATCGTTTATATCTAATCTAAATTCAATCTGTTCATGAACTGTCACATACAGACACTGAAAAACATTAAACCAACCATTAATAATTAACTTAGTATTCCAATCAGGAAGGCAAACTCAGAGGACTGACCCTGCAGTTGATTCAATGCGCTCTTCCTCTGTTGCACTCAGAGAGAGCTTGGATTTGTAAACAGGGAATGTAAGCACAACACCAAGATGACGAGATCCTAGAAGCCTGAAGGGGCTAGTCAAAACAGCTTTACCAGTAGCCCTCGCCCTCAAAATGTTTTCTCGGTCTTCCTACATCATCCAAAGGAAAAATTGCAGGCCATATGAAGCACCAAGTTTACATATTACTCGATATCATGAAATCCAAACAAGATAAGCAAAGTGAAGGTCACAATTTCTGAAGTATACCTCTCCTGACATCATGTCAAGTGATGCAAGGTAAGAAAGGCTTTCCTGAGAGAATATCACAGGTGCGTACTCATCTCGCACCGGGGAAGGCTTCCTCTCCATTGTCTTTATTGTCCAACCATGTTGTCTCTCAAAATTTTCCCTGTCTGAATCCATTACTCTCTGTGCATAGGCCACACCACTCAGTAATGGCCGCTCAAAAGCGGTTCTAGCTGTGTACTCCGCAAATGTTTCCTGCATTTTTCGCAATTAACCATACAAAATCAACTACATTTTATAGCAATCAGAGTGAATCAAAATTCCATTTATTTTCCTGTCTTGGTCTCCTCAGAAAATGAAATATTAACTCCACCAATCTTCTACACACTTAGTTGATAAAGATTTAACTAATATTTTGATTTATATAGCAACAATGACTCAGTGACACCAGGAAATGTCAAAAAAAAATCCCAAAAATTTCCTCAATAAACTGGCAACAAATACATAACCTTAACAAGTTTAGATTAAAATTCAAGCACAAACCTGATCAATTGCTGAAGGGTTCTTGTAGTAATGGAAAGTGGAAACGAGGATGGCAAGGGCGTGCACATGATTAACACTAACATTAAACTGATCTTGTAACATCCTAGCTCTCTGATCACACATGCTTACCAGTAAATCCTTCCGCCTTACTCTGTTATCAGCATCTATGCGATTGTACACTGTCATGCTCACGAAAACCATCACCATGATCCAAATCAGAAGCAACGTTAGGAGCCAGTCCCTGATGGCTTGAATGAACCCTCTTTTGCTCCCCATTTGCTCGTTCAACCTCACAGCCACAGAGTGGTGCTGTTGAGTCTGACTCTGCTGTGTCTTCAAACCCATCACCACAAATCTCTCTCTGACGACTCTTTTGCTTTTTCTTCTTCTTCTTCTTGCTTCTCTAATACCCACTTCATATCTAAGCTACAAAACCCCCCAAGTCATGCATACGCATATATATACCAACTTTTGATAAAGTACTGGCAATTTTTACAGACACACCTTTTTCTGATATAGGAAAGAAAAAGAAAAAGGGTACTACTGGTAAACTTCAAGTAATTTTTTCATTACTGCATTGTTTTGCGTGATTAAAAGCTTCATAAAGAGCATAAGTACACCCACAAGGCCACAACCAAAAAACCAAGCAAAATTTATACGGTAGAGACTAGAAAGAGAAGAGGTATAAGAAAGACCCAGAATTTGAAAAGCGGAGTACTCAATTCTGAGAGACAAGCATGGTTCTCAAAAGATGGAAAAACTTAAAAAAAAAAAAAAAAAAAAAAAGCTCATTTTCCAAAGAACAACCTCTCTCTCTCTCACAGTGTGTCAAAAGGGTCTGTTCCTCTCTGTCTTAGGCCTTTGAATGAATAAAAAAATAATAATAGAAAAGTACAGAGTGTAATCTCAAATAATGTTTTCTTCTGCAACTCCCATCAAAAGCGTGAAGTTTAGTTAGAAACAACCAGACAAAGAAGAGCACGTTCACTGCTTTTATTCCTTATATTATATAATCAACCAAATGCCACAGATTGACCACCCTTAAATAAAAACACAGACACACACACAGCAAACAGCGAAGCAGAAACACAGCCGAGAAGCAGAATGAGAGAGAGAGAGAAAGTAACAATTCTAAAAAGAGACAGAGATAGAGATGTGGTAGTTATTGTTGTAAGAAATAATTTTACCTGTAGAACTAGCTTAGGCTAGGAGGAGTCAGGAGAGAGAGAGAGAGAGAGAGAGGTACAATGAATGACCACAATGAGAAAAGAGTTTTTGTTTTTGTATAATAGTTTGATTTTATTTTCATGTGAGGGAGTTCTTTAACTGTTTGTCCTATGCTTTTTAAAGTAACAAAGAAAAAAAATATATAAAACTGAATCGAATTTCTAGGATTTTCCAAGATACGCTCTTGTCTCCTTGATCCTCTCTCTCTCTCTCTCTCTTTCTCTCTCTCGAAAGTCCTTCCTCTATGTCTCTCTGGCCTCTTCTTTATAATAATGTATTTCACACCACGCCCTGTCTCCACTCTCTCTCTCTCTCTCTCTCTTCTTTTGCATTTCCTGAGCTAAACCCATTGACACTGATGGCTGAATTTTTTTTCCAAATTGAACAACTATAGCCATATTGAACATCTTTGATAGGTTTGAAGCTAGAATTGGGTCTGGCTGACCCCAAAAGTTCTTTATCTATTTTAATATGAAGAAATCAATAAAAGCTTCAAAATGGGTAATAATAACAAAACCCATAATGTAATTTTGGTTGGTCAGTTAATAGAATTGTACACATGTTTTCTTTATGTATCATGGTGTAAACTAAAACCTCACATTTTGTCCCATTTCTGGGTTCTCTCTCTTTTTTCTTTTTTTCCAAATTTAAGTTAGAGAGAGAAAATTATCACACGCCAAAAAAAGAAAAAAAAAAAAAAAAAAAAAAAGGGTGAGAGAGACACACACACGGAGATGGAGGGTGTGTTTGGAATGGGATTTAATTAAGTCTGTGGGGAATGGGTAGAAATCGCAATCACAAATCTTTGCGATAATGACATGGCCACACAGCCCAGATCTCACTCCAATCTCAATTACATCTTTGCCCCTTCTTTCTTTATTCAAATCTCAAATTTAACCCTCTCATGGAATTGTTTTTTGTCCACTGTTTAATAGGGCTTATGATTATAAATTTGGACTTTCAATCTTCTTCTCTCTTTTTTTCCCTCTTTTGTTTTTTTGATTGTACAGCCTCTAGTTTAATCATTACATGTACATGTGATTTAACGACAGTACACATGTATTTCAATTAAAGCCGGGTAGTTCCATGATATCATTATCATGGTTTCAGCCTAGAAATTATAAATTTTACTAGCATTAAAATCATTAGTTTACAGATTTTGGGTTTTTTTTAACTTGTCAAGAAAATTAAAGGAGAAGAGAAGCTTATTTGTATTCAGAAAAAATAAATAAATAAATGGAGAGAGATGAAGAAGCAGCTTATTTTGCAGTGTAGTTTGCGCCAGTTTTCAGTGGGTCTAAAATCGTAATTTTAAATCATTACTTTTTAAATTTCGACCCTTTGTTTTTTCAAAGGATTAAGTAACATGTTTTTCAAACAATCGTGTAGGTGAGGTGAGAATTGGGAAAAATGAAGTGAAAGTTGAACGACTTAATGGCTCCTCTTTCATTCAAATTGGTCATAAGGATTATGGGTAGGAAGTATGCATGATGAGAATGACTTGTTTATTAGGTTGGAGACCAACAAATGGGGTTCATCAAAGGCACTTCGATGATTAAGCTAGTAAAGAAAACTACAGAATGAGTTTAAGAAAAATGATAAATGAGATAATAGAATGCACATTGTTGTCTCTAGTTGAGATGGGTTTATATAGTGTGTTCTCGATGATAGTTGGTAGGGTTCTATGCAAGCATGAAGTGAACCCAACATTACATTATACCCCCCCCCCCCCCCCTCTTCCAATGATTGCTTGGGGGGGTTGGTGGTGGCAGGCATTGGCTGAGGGCACCTTCCCCATGATTATAGGGGGAGGTCCTATCATATTACATTAAATGCTTATCATGGTAGGTGTTGACATTGAACCTTAGTATCTTGTGGGGGAGAGAAATTTTTACTTTTGTTGTTTGACCCTATTCACCTAGCAATGTGAATATGATGTGTGTGCTTGAAGGTGTTCTCTACATACTCCCTGTATGCATTAGAGATTTTAATTTGAAATTTTGAGTGAGCCACCAAACATTGGGATTTTGAACTGTAATTGTTAGCCTATGTCTAATTGATTTATTTTTATTTAATATAATCAGGTTTTCAAACTAAGAGCTAGATTCGAGGGGTTTAATTATGTGTGAAAAAAAATTTAAGCACCCCACAATATCCATCTTATGACGATTACATTTTTTTTTTTTTTCATATGATTTTAAAAATCGGGCTTGTTAGCTTTTGAAATAGGGGTGAATGTCCCAATATTGTCATTCATGTATCAAGAATTATATATATATATATATATATATAGAGAGAGAGAGAGAGAGAGATGGGTTCAACTTACACTTGATGTAACTCCTATACCAAACGGCCCCTCAACATTCATAGGTTAGGGACCACCTTTCATCCAAGTGCTATGACATTTATGGCTCTACTTTTCTCTATGGAGTTTTTTAGAGTTTAACATGACTAAGTAAATATAGTATAAGCATTCACTAACAGTTTAGAGTGAGATTTGGATACCTTGCTCAGCTAAACTGTAGCTGAGAAGTGCTCCGAGCTCAACTACTCAAGTAGCATTTTAACAAAGTTTCCGCAGTGTGAACTTTGGCTGGGTGAGATTGTAATTATTGTCCCTCAAAGTGAATAGCCCACATGAAATATATTTCCCCTAAGATCAAAGTTTTTATAATAGAGTTACCACTTATTTTATCTACGAGGAAAAAAATAAGAAAGCCAAAGATTGAATTGAACAACTGAATTGCATTGAATAATTGAAAATTACATTTGATTGAAAAATGTAAAGCTCCTATATACAATCTAGAAATTGGCACATGACTTTGGTCTTAGTTACATTCTATCAAAATGTAAAATTATATAGGATAATTTACTAATGTAGAGCCCTAGATCTAAGTTCAAAAACTAGGTCAACAATTTAGAGTGAGAATATACATCCCAAATTTTTACATTATGTGGTATGTGATTTCGTTTGTAAATATTTTTTTTTAAAAAAATCTATTTTAGACCTAAAAATCAGCTTTAAAATCAAAACTGTTCTTAGATTTGTTTTCTAAAACCATTCTCATATCTATTTTTCAAAATAATTCTCTAATATGTTTTCCAGAAAAATTCTCAAATTTGTTTATTCTAAATAATTCTCAAATATGCTTTTCAAAGAATTTTTTAATCTGTTTTTCAAATCTATTTTTCAAATTCTAATTTTTTTAAGCACCTACCTTACTAAATGAAATCAGTCTTTTAAATTATGACGGCGAATTAACATATCCCATCCAACATGGATGGCATATTCACAAAGTATACAATCACATTGCACTTAGAAAAAAAAAATTTGAAGTTTGAAAATAATCATTTAAAACAGTTTTTGTGATTAAAGTGGTTTTTTAGATATGAAAATAAATATGAAATTTAAGACCAGATATTTGAAAATAGATTTAGAATATTATTTCGAAAAACATATCTCAAAAGAAACTTTGAAGACTATTTTAAAAACATAGTTTCAATTGTTAGATCAAACAATTTCTAAAAAAAAAAAAAAAATCTGAAAAAAGAAAAAGAAGAAAAGAACATTGTTTTGCCAAAAGTAGTTTCGCTAGGATGGAGATGCATACATGTTCATTCTGTGGTGTATACACTCTGAGATAGATTTTCAAATTCACGATATTTCCAGAAAATGAAATTAAAACATAGGTAAACAATATGTTATCACTCAAATCATCATTCTCCATACATCATATTAATAATAGAAAATTACAAAAATGAAAAAAATAGTATAAAGCAAAAAAAGATTAAGAAGGAGAATATGAGTTACGATAAAAATCTATACCTCACTCCTCTAGCACCTTACAAGGATGTAGATAAGCGGTCCCTAGATTGAAATCGGTTATCATAGTTGTGTGTGTAAATCAACAACTCAAACAAATGTGAGATTTTGGGTGTTTTGGTGGAGAACCCTAAGACTAATGAAATGGTGGCTAAAGGATCATGAAATCGTGAGTGTGTGTAATTGACAAATTGCGAGAAAATATAGCTTTCCAACAACTAAAGGTTAGAAAACTCAATAAAGCCTTCACAAATTATGGGACATGTGCAATAGATACAAATCATCTTCCTCATCATCGATGACATTCACATTTCCTTTCATAGGTAAAGGATTGGTTTTAACATTAGGAGTCCCAATAAAACCTGAAATCTCTTGGTCAATTAGATCCTATATACAATGTCTCAAATGGCATCGATTATCCATAGAGTCTCATACTTATCCATAATGAAAATAACAAGGTAATTTAGGGTCGTGGTCTTTAGGAACATGCTAGAATATGGTTTAGGTATTATAGGGGTGATCAAATTCTTCTTAACCAAGACAGGGTATAATTGAGATACCAACATGGGTAATGGGTGAGACTTTTGTGATTCCTTCCTTTCTACTAGAAAATTGGCGGTTTTTTGGGGTGGTTTCAATTACTTTTGTGGATGCTTGCACTATTTGGGTTAGCTTAGGTTGGTTTTGGATAAGTTGGATAGTGAAGATAGAAGAGATTCTTTCTGCTTGCTAGCATTCTTGTCTATCATTTGGAAATCACCCTTTCTTTTTTGCAAGGCCTTCTTATATTACTCCACCAACTTTGACAAGGTTGAGGTATCCAACATCCTTTTGCTTTTTAGGGCATCCTCTATTCTCTCCCTAATTGGTATGAGGTTAGCAAAGAACTACTGCTGAACCCCAATCATTCTTTGAAAGGAATGGTTCTTAAGGGTTTCTGCAAACATGCAGATCATTTCCTTCTACTAATAATATGTCGTTTTGTTGTGCTACATGCTCCTTTACTTCGTACAAGAGACCTTGGTGCAAGTGAAGCTCATCCAAATTTCTGTCTTCATAATAATGACTCGTCCAAAATTTGTACAATCTTACTTCCACTAGGATTAGTGCCTTGATTCCAAAAGTGAGACTAAAATGCATTTCTCAAGATTGTGCCAATTGATAATGTAAACTATCAGTAAATTGCACGTCCAAGCAAGTATTGGAAATTCTACAAGGATGAAAGAGGAGACTCACTCTCAACCCACTAGAATCAGTTTTGGAAAGTGAGGACCCATTGCCAACCACTGGGGTAGTCAGATTGGGTGGCGGATGGTTCGAGTCTAGTTGGTTTGGTCGAGTGGGTTAGTTCTACGAGTTGATCATAATTTTCAATTTTATCTGAACTAAGTCCAAAATCAAGTTAACACACACACTTAAGCTATTAATGGCATAGGTTGAGTCCGGTTATTTAGCTTGAAAATTTTGCCATCTTGAACCCAACTCCTAATGTTAGAGCCATAAATTTTATTTTAAGGGCCAACCTAAATATATCAATAATTTTGATTTTCGTAAAATATTGTGCATGCACACTCACTCACTCACACACATATAAGAAAATTTCATCAACTCAGACTTATACAATTTAAGGTATTTATTTTCTTTCAATAATTCATGTGTAATTATAGTTAAATTATATTAATCACAATTAATAGTTTTTAAACATTCTAAATTAAGATTTATGTTTTATAAATTAAAGATTACACCTTAGGGTTACTAATAGTTTTAGAAAACAAAAAAATTATAAAAATCAATTTTTTTTTTCTATAAAAAATTTACTAATTTCAATAAAATTAAATTGTAAATGTCACTTTTATATGACTTAACATATACATTATAAAATGAGAGAAATATAATAAAAATAATAGTAAATTAAAATCTTTTCTTTTGTTTATGGATGACAAAGTGCGTGTCCCATGCTCTTAATCACAAAAATCATTGCATCTTTTCTTCTAATGAAAAAAAAAAGTATATCATTAACTCTCTAAATGCTAAATGAAGAAGAGTTTGTTTTTGGCAAAAAAAAAAAAAAAAAAAAAATTATTACGGATTTGGCTTACCTCCAGTACATTTTTAACTAAATATGTCTTTTTGTTTTAAATATATAATGGCAAGTAGCAACGAGTTTTAATCACCACATTTTATTTAGTTAGTGAGTGATGTTGTAGTCTCTCATTAAAATAAAAAGAATTTAAAAAAAAAAAATAGAGATAAGCCAAACTATTTTACTAATAAGATATATATTATTGGAAACATATTTTTGATGTTCCTAAAGTTAATGAGCTATATATATGGCAACAAAATTGAATATTAAAAGAAAAAAAAAATGAGGCATCAATACTTTAAATGAGTATTTATATAATTCATTTAAAATATACAGGGGGCCATTAACTAATCTTGTCAAAATTCGCCGCCCCCCCCCCCCCCCCCCAAAAAAAAAAAAAAATCAATCTTCTCAAAGAAAAAAGGGAGGCCATTAAGTAAAATTATGTCACAAAAATTATTTGAGCAACCTAGAAACCCTCTCCTTTTTTGATAACTCAATTGTTATAAGAAATTAAGGACATGGAATTTAAATCTTAATTCTTCTTATAGATGAGACAAGATAATACAACAAAAATACAAGATTTTTTTTACTAACATTCATCCTTTAAAAACATTAGTTGGTGTGATGCAATGGATGTAACTTTGAAATTAGATTTAAACAGTAGTTGATGTTTGATTTGTTTAAAGGGAATATCTCTTGATGGAATATGGGGGGATTGCATGGGGACCATATTATAAACAAGTCAGGCGGAGGAAAGGACCAAAAGCAGAGGGTTTGGTTTGTCCTCTTGCAAAGGTTTTGAAGCCTATCTATTTTTTGTGCCACTCAAAGTGTGTTAAAATGTAGGGGCAGTGTCGGCCATGTGGTAAGCTGAGCTTAGCTAGTCAAGGCCAGCCATCACTGTCCCAAACAAAAGTCTATGTTTCTATGTTTCTATTGTTCAATAAATGATAATCATGTCCTTCTGCCATGCTCCCCTCACGTGGCCAGGTGCTTGCCTCACCTTTGCTCATGCCCTGCGCTGCCCTGATTCTCCTAGAGGTACTTCTGCACATGCATGCCCAAAATGGCTCTCCTGTGGTCCCATTTCTTTCCTTTTTATTGGGCCATCTGATGCATTCCGGCCTGAATCCGATGGTTACTAGGCCTAATTCCTGAATTAGTAGACTAAGGGTGTGATTGATATCAGTTTTAAGTTTTTAAACTAGCTTATAATTCCCGGACAAACGAATCTTTCATTTGTCTATGATATTTAGAGTTCAAATCCTATCTTTATTGTTATAACTATTGATTAACACATTTTGGTGTTTCCAATAGAGATATTTGTTGGGTTATATAATGTCTAGCTTATGTTCGATTCAGATTATGACTCGGCTTGAATTAGAAGCATTACGGTTTTAGAAGACTGATTTTATGGGGCTTAGTCTATGGAGTGGAGGCTTGGGCGATTGGCTTACCCCTGAAATTTTTTTTGGCCCGTTTTAGCCCAGTTGTGGATCCATTGTGTGGGATATAAAAATATTGTTTCTTTAGGTTAAGGTTTGCTGTGTTGTTGAGAGAAAAAAATTTGTACTACTACATCTTGTAAAATTTTCCTAAAATAATGAAATCACTGCAACTCCAAAAATGTAGACAAATTGATGAACCAAGTAATTTATTGTGTTGTGTGTGATTGTTTTCTTTCTTACAATTTTTCTTTCATATTTTTGCATCTTATAAATCTAAGAATTTGTGTAAATTTCCCATAATATTTAAAATTCAAATCCCATATTTCTATTGTAACTATTGAATTTTCAGAAAAATAAATGTTAGAATAATTATATTTTTTTCCTTGAAGTTTGAGATTGTTTATATTTTGCCCATTTACATATCAACATTTTTATTTTAATCCCGTTGATTCCATTTTCATATGGATTTCAAAGTCTATTTAGTAATGCTTGGTTTTATATGAGTGATTTGACTTAAATAGAAATGGAGTCATAATTCAAATAATTCCAAACTTTATTAGAAAATACTACATTTCTAAAAGGAAGTGAGGAAAATGTAACATTGAACTATTTTTGAAAAATTACAAATTGTGACATAATTAATAATTGTGAAATGAAATTACGATTCTAGCAAATAGTTTAATGACCATATTAGTAATTCCCCCAAAAAAATGCATAAATAAATTAGTATTATCGCAGATTTGGATTTGATTTAAGGGAAAGGTATCTTTTTTTTTTTTGAGAAAGCTAAGGTAGAGGTATCTAAAAAATATACTTGTGCCAAATAAATTGCCAATTGACTTATATAACAAAGTTCGTTGACGTCGTACGAAGAACCTGGAACCAAATCATATCTTCATCTTGATGTTACGTCTGCTTTGCATTTTTTCTTTATCATTTTCCCAGGAAACTGTCCAATGATATTGTTAATTTAACTTGTAAGAATCAATTCAAAATTCTCTTGTAATCTGAAATCAAATGAACTTGGCGTGGATTACACAAGTCCTATTACATCAAAAGCTGCTTTTTAAATGCAACAATTTTTTTTTTCCTTTTTTTTTTTTTTTTTTTTTTTTTTTCAGTCCCGTGAAACCGTCGTGCACAAAATTCTGAAGTAGGTCCTAGTCTCAAAGTTTCAATACTACAATTCTAATAAAATCTTAAAATCTTCAATGGAATCTCCATTAAATAATGAGAAAAAAAAAAAAAATCGTTGCTGTGAGCAAATGGGCAACTTATGTCTCCTACTCATCTAAACAATGAGCAAATGTGACCTTCCAAATTCAATTGAGCCATTGCCTAAAAAGACGGGGGGAAAGAGGTTCAAATAGACTGTATCTGGTGCTTCAACCCCTGTAGTAAGCCAAGGCCTTGCCAACATGATTTCTCATACCTTGTGAAGCAAAGATACGGGACAAATGTATTTTATAATATAAAAGATCTGGTGTGTCTCTTTACCTTTTCTCATTCTTTTTTTTAATGGTTATTACTACAAAAAGTGTTAGGCTAACTTGGACCTAGACTCCTTTGAGGCTTTGACTAATTCCACTAACGCTGTCTATGTCATGTGTAACGGGAACCATTGTTGCTTAAGGGAAACTATTTCTATCGAAGTTCACGTGAAGAAGTAAGTACACAATGATTTTTTTTTTTTTTTTTTTTGGTGAATAAAGTATACAATGATTTAAATCAATCTTTTGAGTTTATTTTGGAATCAGTATATATCAATGTATCTTTTCACAATTTAAATATAAAAAAATAACTTTATATAAAAAATTCATAGTTTATATTTTCATTAACATAAATTTATTAACTCACGTAACAATCAAACTCTGTACACATAATAACAGGTAATCTTTCAACCCAAATATCTATTAAATTACAATGCGAATGAACCACTCATCTCATTGAAATAAAATATACCAAATGAGAAACTAAGTACGAGGGTGGGAGTCACCTAATTGCTCAAGAGTAAGAGTTTGGGAATTTATTCTTATAAAATTAAAGGTTCAGTGAAATTTATTAATATCAATTTACAAGATCCATTAAGGTTTGACTTCCAATAAAAGTTTTACGCTGCAAAAATTAGGTATACAAGTATCTGGCTAATGATATATAAATGTTCACCAACATTGTCTCATTTGGTTTTCTGAGCACATTGTTGACCGATATATGTACCTTAAGTTCAGTAGAAGTATATGTATTTTTTAAGGCCTAAATATGAATGGCATACCACTTGGAAGTAGTGATTTGGTTTTGCCATATAAGACATTCTATATGATATGAAGCTATTGTTGGATATATTTCAAAAATAATTTACTTTTGTGAATATGTAAACAAGAACAACATACAAATCTAATCATAATCAAGAACACAATTAGATTCAACATATAAAAAGAAATATGTACAATAATTAAATAACTTAGAGATCAAATACGTGACAAAATGAATGATGCAAAATTGATCAAGTTTTGTGTTTGACATAAACCCCTTAATGCAGATTTGGCGCCTCACACAATTACTAGTGCTTAGAGACTATTAGATGTTTGTCTTTTAGGATAAAATGATCAACAGCTCTGAGAAGAAGCACTACAAAATCTGTGCTCGGCGAATTGAACTATGTCGCTTTCTCTCTCTTTGACTCTATATTTATGCACAAAAAATATTTTTCTCTAGGAGAAAAATTCTTAATGAAATTTGTTTTTATGAATGAGAGACTAAATATGTACATTAGTAAACAAACACATTGTTCAAGAAAAATTGATGCATACAGACTTATTGACTCAAAAAATAAAATAATAAAATATTGCCCAGTTCACACATGCCTAAGCCCAACTCAATGTCCAGCCCATGAGTATGTATATATACCCATATATTATTTCTCTCTCTTTGACTCTATATTTATGCACAAAAATATTTTTCTCTAGGAGAAAAATTCTTAATAAAATTTGTTTTTATGAATGAGACTAAATATGTACGTTAGTAAACAAACACATTGTTCAAGAAAAATTGATGCATACAAACTTATTGACTCAAAAAATAAAATAATAAAATATTGCCCAGTCCACACATGCCTAAACCCAATTCAATGTCCAGCCCATGAGTATATATATATACCCATATATTATCTCTCTCTCTCTCTCTCTCTCTCTCTCTCTCTCTCTCTCTCTATTTTTTTTTATTTTTTTTTTATTTTTTTTCCTATGTGGGATTCAAGGATTTTCACCACTTTAAAACTACTTTCAAGTGGAGACATTGAAGTTAATTTCTTATTAACTTGATAATTTTCTAACTATAACACATGCATTATGGATAGGTCTTAAGGTTGTCAATTTTATAATGAGACATTTAAAGATTTTTTTAAAGATAACTTGGTTGTAATTTTCTATTCTTTGGATAATGATAGTGAAAGCCGAAATAAGAATCTCGACATGAAGTAACTTAGTATTAGGGAGAATTTTAAGAAACTTAAAGTGTCTGTTGAGTTAAAATTATTGAGCTAATATAAGTTAATTTTGTAACTAAGTCTTTTGGACATTTGGAACTTGCTAGTTCATTTGGTGTTTAGTTTCTCTCTAATTATTCTATGTTTTGGACATGTATTTATTTATTTTTTGAGAAGAAAATGTATTATTTTTATTTTGTGCACATAAAATATATGTATTAAGTTAGATTTATTTGCGGGAGGATATATCTACGAGGATATATAAAGGAGGATCCAAATGGCTAATAAAGCATTTATGTAAGGATTACAATACATTGTAATACATGAAAGGAAGCACTCATTATAATTAAGGTTATTACTGCCATGATTCATGTTTTGGATTCTTTATTTGAGTGGGAGCATTCACAACTATATGACATGTTGAGAGAGTTTTAATCTATAGCGTCTGCTTTTAATGATAACTCTTTATTATCAGATTAAGACATCAATCGGTTTTTGGAATAGGTAGAGATTGAACCTTAAATCTCTTATTCAATTATTAAAGATTTTATCAATTGAGTTAGTTGGAACCCACCCAACTATATGACATGGGTAATATATATAATGACCATATTATAGTTGTGGGCGGCAAGAGCTACTTGAAGGAGCAAGCACTTGGACCCTCAACTTATTTGTTGGTGAGCTTTACTCTCAATCTTACTTATGGGGCTCCAACTCAGGCCTAGTTGTACCCTCTCAAGTACTGATCTCTCACAAATTTACTTACTTCTTCCCTCTTTTCCTAGTTTTTCCTTGATAACTCATCTTACTCTCCATTTTCCATCCTCGCCAACAATGGCCTAGTTCCCCTTTTATATCCCTAAGTGAGTGGGGCGGCCATCATTTTTATTCCCACTCACTCACGTATTCCCACATCTCCCAGAATCTCAAGGGATCCTCACGAAATCAGAAGATTCCCTTGGAACTTGTTCCATACGCTGGTTAAGGCTTGGTAGTGGATTCTTTTCACAATCTTTAACTCTTGGTTACTGACCCCATTCGAATTGAATATAAGCTTTTTATAATTATTCTAGATTCCCTTCGAGAGGGATGGGGCGGCCCCTAGTGCTCAGCTAATGGTCGAGTCCAAAGTGAAGAATCCCGAGATAGTCCTTTTGTTGTACCTCGGGCTCATCATACTTAGTGGGCCCTGGGCCTTGTACCGGGCCTTACTTATATGGTCGGCCCAATCCTCCAGGTTTGGTCCACCCACAATAGTGAATATCACTTGTCAAGTTATTTAAATACTATGTGGGCCAAGTAGGAGAATGTAAGATTATATATCCATTAGGAGATTTTATCCGCTAGTCTAGATTTTCTTACATATAACCCTACCCTAATCTATGCTTTGTCAACTCATAATCAAGATGAAAAAAATTAAAGGACAGTAGAATAATGCAAGGGTAACTCCTAAGAAAAACCCAAATGTTTCATTATAATAATAAAAAGATAATATAAACGATTAATATCTATCATAATCCCCTTACACCTTTTTTATAATAAAACACCACCCTACTGTTAGGACTTGTACCCCAGACTAGAGTTTTAATATATTCTTTAGTCCCATCTTAAGCTACATACTTAAGTCCAATAGACTAATCCATTTATTAAATGATTTATTATTTTCTCAGTAACAATTAAACAAATGGTTATTTAATTTTAAAATGAAAAATTGCTATTGCCCACACTCTAGAGTTCTTGTGGAATTGAGGCGAAGATCTGAGGTGTTTTCAAGATTAAATCATCACTTTGTTTTTGAATTTTATTGCAGCAAGGTATGTACGTCATGTAATGTTTTTCTACGATTAAAGTTGACATGCTAACCAAAAAAAAAAAAAAAAAAGTTGACATGTTATGCTGAATAATAAAAGTAGATGATTTTGTCTTCCCACATATTGGATTTGTATGATGTAAACCTGTTTTCCAACACATATTACTAGGAAGGAATTCTTATCAAATTAGGAAAGAAAATAAATCTAAATCCTAATTCAAAAAACAAATAGGGCTCATAAGTCAACTAAAAGATTAATGAGAAAAGTAGATAAGAAAAAATCAATTCAAGAACATAATTAATCTCTTTTCTAATTATAGGCTTGACTTTTGCTGGAGTAACACTTTAACTTTAACATTATTTTTTTTTCTCTTTTCCTCTCTTTTTTGTGTGTTTATTTCTCAAAAAGAAATGGGTAATTGTCTTACATCTCTTAAGAGAGAATATTGTGTATAGTATAATTTGCCCTACCCTCCCTTAAAAGTTACCGTGACTTTCAAACAGAGTTGTGCTGTAATTTTGTGTTAAAACTTACAACCCATTTCCTTTGCTTTGTGCGTGTATATGTTTGTTTCTAAAATAAAGAAAAACATTATCTTCTTTGATTGCGGCTGGACTCTAGTGTGGCAGCGACTGTTGTTGCAAAATTCCAAGAGGCTTACTACTGACTGTGCTAAAATTGGAACATCAACACCAATAAAATTACTGCAAAAAACGTGCTTGATTAAACCCTTCGCTCCATGTTTCGTCTTGAAATTTTGTCATTTATGTCGACATGCATGTGCCTCATTATCCACTTGATTGACTTTCCGTATGGATATGTATCCAAAGGCTAAAATTGAATGATTGTGAGAATTACTTGGCACAAAAATAAAGACAAATAAATAAAACTCATACAATTATGATTAAATAGTTAGTCGCTGCATTATTTATTTTATTTTTTAAAAAAAGCACCATTACTCGATTCACTTTTTAACCGGAAAAATAAAATCATTTCCTCCAATTAATCTCTACATGCCCGTTCTTCTTTTTATTTATTTATTTATTGTTAATTTCTCATTTTCTTCTTCAAGAAGAATTGGCGGAATTTAAATTGAATGAGCAGTTAAAAAAATAATAATAATAACAAAAAAAAAAACTTTTTTTTTTGTAATTTTCCATAGTATCGTTTTTGCGTGTGTATCCCATACTACCCATTTGTTACTGTCGGCCCATTATTGCATCAAGTTGGTCTGAATTCTTATTTAAGAGCCCAGTAAAATCTGAAAATATAACCATATATTGAGCGTGGGCTCAGTTTTATAATTCAGGCTAGTCCAATAATATATGGAAGCACGCCCATGTGGTTGCAATTTTTTTTTTTTTTTTTTGATAAGCATATGTGGTTGTTGCTTCAGTTTTGATAAGCATATGGGGTTGATAGTGCGAAAGCTATCCCAGGAATAGGATTGGGGAGAGTAATGCTCTGTTTGAGAGAGAGAGAGAGGGAGAGTAATGCTCTGTTTGAGAGAGAGAGAGAGAGAGAGAGAGAGAGAGAGAGAGAGAGAGAGAGAGAGAGAGAGAGAGAGAGAGAGAGAGATCTTTTACTTTATTTGGATGTTTTTAAAATTAAGTGTGAGTTTAGATCTAAGTTTACGTTTTAAGTCTGATTTTTTTTATTTTTTTTGCTTCAGCCGCAATTGTTGACCAAGTCAACAGTGAACAGTGCATCTGTGCACTGTTTATGTGTCTTTTCAGCCAATTTTTTTTTTTTTTTAAATGAGTCTCATTTCATTATTCATGTATTTAAAAATTATTTTACTATAGTATTTTCAGTTTCAGTAAAATAAGTTCTATCCAAACGAATCTTAAGTAAGGATGTAGGGAATAATTAGTCTTTTCATAGTTTGTAATTTGTTCATATGGTAATGGTAAATTTTGTAATCCATTTGATTAAGTATTTTTATGTTCTACTCTTCTTCCAAACCCCTCAAAATCCCTCCCCCTCCTCCCTTAAAAATATAAAAACAAGATAATTTAACTTATTCTCTATCCTTCTACTCTACTCCTCTTTACTCTTATCTATCCAAACAAACTATAAAAGATCTATAAATATCATAACTTGAAGAATTTAAAGTCTGATTTATTTTTCATTTATGATTTGATGGTTAGGAGTGGGAGATTTTAATCTGGATTTTTTTATTAGAAATACCAAGAGCTGTTAAGCTACAAAACTTTTGAAGAATTTAAACTTTATTTTTTATCGTAAAAGAGACCAATCAATTATATTGAGTTATAAGTATTCTCATTAAAAAAAAAAAAAAAACTTAGTATTGAATTATAACTTTATAAATATTTTATTTATTTATTAATTATTATTGTTATTATTCATAATGCACGATTTCAATTAAGGAGGGAAGAAAAAATTATTACAATAAACAAAAGATTTAAGAGTATTTGCAAAGTAACTTTGCTTTATTTTAAAAATACATAGTGAGGGAATTACCAACACTGTTAGCATCTCTTTTAACCCAACTAAATCCCAACTCGGTGGTATTGCTCAGCGCACCATAAATAAACCACTCAACATTTGACAAGCCTATATTCAAAGCATATAAACAACTTTTGGCATTGTGTTTGTGTTCCACAATAATGTCATAGTTTGTGACAGAGAGGCGAGTGTTGCAAAAGTGACACTGTCCAGTCTCCGTAGGAAAACTAGATTCGAATCACATCTCTTCTTTTTTTTTTTTTAAAAAAAAAAAAAAAAAACTTATGGGCAAATGTCTAAACAATTCATAAGCATATAATTTAGTAAAGAAGAATAATGTAAAGGTACAAATGATATTCTAGTTTGTGAGATGTGATATTCTAATTTAGTAGGTTTCAGTTAGCTTAATTAGTAAAGTCTTTGATGGTTGAATAAAAAAATTTAGGGTTCAAACCCCGCTTACACAAAAAACCAACTAATGTTTTGATTTGATAATAAGTATACGTCATAAGTTGAAATTCTTAAAAAAAAAAAAAAAAAAAATTCTATTTACTAATGTCTTTATATATTGTAGACATTCTATTTTCCGTCATTATAATGATCAATTTGGGAATTAGTGTCTTAAGTGATTCAATTGGCTTAAATTGGTGAATTTTTTAGCAAGTATCTAAATTTTAATTAATTCCAACTCAAATCAATGGTTCTCAAAAGTGAACAGGACATTCCTAATTCCTAAGTCAAAGCCAAATATAATTGGATCATGAAATGAACCTACAAAATTTTGCAGAAATGGAACCCGTATACAAAATAATGTTAGTTAAGAGGTTAAACATGATGCGTTGAATTTTTTTTAAATTGGCTTAGAAATATATGCTAACTAAATATATCCCATTCCAATCCCTCTTATGGCTCAAACTAAGTTCCCCTACCCCATGTCCCGTGCCCCCATGCATTTAGCAAGGAGAGATATCATCTGGACTAATGTGTTTGGTGGTTTTAGAGCATCAGCATTGGTGTAGCTAAAATTTTTAGCTTAGTATCTTAAAAAGTTACTTTATCTATTTTATCACCTCATTTTACAATACTCCCAACATCAATAATTCTATTTTTACATTCATCTCATTATTATTATAATAATATAAATAACTTATTAAAATAATAATAAAAAAACACCACAAAAAACTATAGCAACTAGCCATAGCCACCTTCACCATCGGCCACAACCACCACTGTGGCAACCACAACATAACGTTGAAAAAAAAAAAAACAAAAAAAAACAAAATCACAATCACAACCCATTACCACCAGCCATGACAACTCACCATCACAACTAGAACAACAATCCACTGCCACTGCCACAACCAAAATCCATAAAACCCATTGTCACTACCAGACACGACAACCCACCATCACAACCACAAGCCATGAATCCCATAGCCAAAATCCATGAAACCCACTACTAATGCCAAAATCATCCACCACCACCATAACCAAAATCTAAGAAGCTCATTACCAAAATCAACCACCGCATCCACCATAGCCACCAAACCCATATGAACACACACACACACAAAAAAAAAAAAAAAAAAAAAACCAACATGCCCAAATTTCGATCTTAATCTTCATCATCATAGCAAAGAGAGGAGATAGATGGACTCAAGGGCAGCAGCAAGGAGAGAAAGGTGTTATGGGTTGGTGAGGTTTGATGAGAATAGTGAGGGTGGTGGCTTGGGGCTTGGGTCAGCAGCAGCTTGGGGCTTGGGCCGATAGTGACTAGGTGACTAGGCATAGGGAGATGGGTCAACGAGGAGTTAGAGGTAGAGAGAAAAAAAAAAAAAGGGAGAAGAGAAGAGCTGAAGAGGAAATAGTAAAGATAAAGGAAAGAGAAAATATTATTTAATTAGAAGATGAAATAAAATATTGATATTTTGGTATAGTTTTGAGCTATAGTGCACTGCCATAGATGGCAGTTTACTATAGTTCAAGTGGTAAAATTTTTAGCAACCACTATTACAACCTTATTTTTGTTATATTGGTTGTTAAAAATAGCAATTTGGCAATTTGGCACCACTAATGCTAATGCTCTTAAAGTGTTGAATTGATCAATTAGAAAAGGTAAAAATGAATCATTTCTTTGAGTATCAATTACACATATCATACTTAGACTTTGATCTTGAAAAGACTAGAACTCTATGCATTGCACAATGTGTAAAATGGTACAAGGGGAAATTTTTATATAAACGAAGTATATGAGTGAATTACTTCTAGATCAATACCACCACAACAAGGAATTGGCTCCCAACCAGTTTGATTTTCAACGAATGGATAAGAAGGGTAGGGAGACTTTCAAGGAGTATGCGTGAAGGTAAAGGGACAAAGCAGCCCAAGTCCAACCTCCAATACTTGAATGAGAGATGATAAAGACTTTTGTAGACACACTCAATTTGCCATGCTTTAAGAGGATGATTGGCACCCAAGCTTAACTTTTCACTGACTTTATATCAATTGGGGAATGCATAGAAGATGCGATCAAAAGTAAGAAACTTGTGGATACCACCTATGGACACAAAGGGGGAGTCGCCACCTAGTTTTTGCAATGGTCTAGGAACTATATATATAGAGTCCCTTCGAGAAAGGACATTTTGATCTTACTACCAAAGATATGGGTTTGGAGTTTAGGTAAGCTTTTCAGAAGGTGTTAGGCACCTAAGATTGCCTAACCCTAAGGTTGGCCTCCCATCATTGTGTCTTATATCTTAACATTATCAAAAGCATGTTCAATGCTTGTATTCTAACTCACACACACATTAGCATACATCTAAGCATTCAACATGGCATCATTCATCCCAAACCCTAACCATACATCTAATCATGACATCTCATCACAAATCCTAGCATACATCTATCATAACATCAAAGCATATTCAAGGCAACAACATATACAATCAAATCAAGGTAGAAACATAAGCATAAGGAAAGATCCAAGCATTCATATTTATCTCGAACATCAACAAAAGATCATATTACAAATGCATGAACATCTCAAATGAATGACTTACCTTTCACTTACCTTGCAACAGCACCCATGGCATTCATGCATGAACATGTAAATGAGTGGTATTAAAACTAAGAAACAATAAGACAAACCCTAATCTAAACTTGTGATAACAAACAAGCATGTGAAAAGATGGACAGGAACTTATAAGGCCTAAAACATATGAAAAAAAGGCCAAACAGAACAAACATATGAAGGTAGAAACAAAACAAACAAAAAATTTAGGGTTTCTGGGCAACGGCATCACGCACGCTAGAACAAGTCTGAGTACACATAATCAAGCTTGCATGCACAGGCTAGATCATGCGTACGCAAATCCTTGCCTAAAAAACCCTAAAAACGCAAAAACAGAGTAGAACTTCAAAACAATGATTCTAACACCCTAACATGCATTTTAAGCTTACAAAAACTTAAACCTAACCTAGGAAGGCATATTAGAACATATCTTAACAAACAAAAAAAAGCAAACATGAGGATTTAAAGGCAGAAAATAAAAAAGAAGGAAAAAGAAAAGTTTAGACTAGATACCTCACACAAAAGTTTTCCAAGCTTGATTTTGATCGTTCCCTACGGACACAAGGGGTTTGGAATCGCCACCTATTTTTTGCAATGGTTTAGGAACCATATATATATAGCGACCCTTCGAGGAAGGACCTTTTGATCTTACTACCAGAGTATGGGTTTGAAGTTTAGGTACGCTCTTGGGAAGGTGTTAGACACCCAAGATCACCTGACCCTAAGGTTGGCCTTCCATCATTGTGTCTTATGTCTTAACCCTATTAAAAACTATTTAAATACTTGAAATCACCACCTATTTTTTGCAATGGTTTAGGAACCATATATATATATATATAGCGACCCTTTGAGGAAGGACCTTTTGATCTTACTACCAGAGTATGGGTTTGGAGTTTAGGTATGCTCTTAGGAAGGTGTTAAGCACCTAAGATCGCCTGACTCTAAGGTTGGCCTCTTATCATTGTGTCTTATGTCTTAACCCTATTAATAACTATTTAAATACCTGCATTCTAAACTCACACACACAATAACATGCATCTAACAAACAACATGACATCTTTAACCCTAAACAAGCATACTTATCTATCCACATAGCAAAAGAAAGCCAAACACACAAAAGAAACCCTAGCATACATCTATCATGGCATCTTATCACAAACCCTAGCACACATCTATCAGGGCATCAAAGCATTTTCAAGGTAGCAACATATACAATCAAATCAAGGCAGAAATATAAGCATAAGAAAAGTTCCAAACATTCATATTCATCTCTAACATCAGCACAAGATCATATCATAAATGCATGAACATTTCCAATGCATGACTTACCGTTCACTTACCTTACAGCAACATAGCACCCATGGGATTCATGCACGAACATGTGAATGGATGGCATTAAAACTAAGAAACCCTAAGACAAACCATAATCTAAACATGTGATAACAAACAAGCATGTGAAAAGGTGGACAAGAACTTATTGGGCCTAAAACATATGAAAAAAGGCCAAATAGAACAAACATGTGAAGGCGAAAACAAAACAAACAAAAAATTAGAGTTTCTAAGCAATGGCATCATGCACTCTAAAACAGGTCTGCGTTCACATAATCAAGCCTACATGCGTCGGCTAGATCATGCGTGCACATATCCTTGCCCCAAAAACCCTAAAAATGCAGAAACAGAGCAGAACTTATAAAAAAAAAAAAAAAAAATCTAACAACCTAACATGCATTTTAAGCATACAAAAACTTAAACTTAACTTAGGAAGTCATATTATAACATATCTTAACAAACAAACAAGGCAAATATGAGGATTTAAAGGCAGAAATTAAAAGCAAGGGAAAAAGAAAAGTTTAGACTAGATACCTCACGCAAAAGCTTTCCAAGCTTTATTTTAACCGTTCCCCTTAGTCAAATTTATTCATAAACCAATAAGAAAGTGATTAGTAATATTAAACAAGAAGGATTGGAGCCAGAAAAAGGTTCCAATAAAATAAAATTGACTTGAGGGTATTTTGTGAAAAACTCTCTTTTGATTCACTATTTTCTAGTGAATCTTAAGGTGTTTTTCCCATATGATTTTTGTGTGTTTTGAAAATGTACAATGTAAGACTTTTTATAGTTGAAAAAATAGGGTTTTGAATGACTCTCAAATGATGTGGAATTCATTCCAAACCTTAGCCATTATTGTAGAAAACTTGCATTTTTTATGTTTCTGAAACCCTAGCTGCGTACGTAGTCCACGACCCACGTACGCAGGTTGAGAGCCTCTTTGGTCATTTTATTTTTAAAAATAGATTTTTTCTCATTTAAAAGGTTATATTTTTTATTTTAACACTCCTCAAGTCAATTTAATATCTGATTGGGCTCTAAATTGGTCTTAGGCCTTAGAGTTCAAGAATCATTAGGGAACGAGAGCCCGAGTCGTAAGGAGTACAAAATGCGGTGTCTATAGATGCCCCTCTTTTGATTTGTGAGCTTTGCTAATAGAATCAAAAGAAAAAGAGACAAAACATTTTGTTTCGACGTATGACTCAGGCCCAACCCACGCACATGACACACATCACGCATAAATGGGGCGGGGTGCAACTTCGAAAAGTTGCATAGGATTCGTATGTCCAAAGTCCTACCTTTGTTGCTCAGAAAATTAGCAATGACAGGTTCATTATCCCAAAACATGTTTTGCCATTTGCAAATGGCAAGTGACTCACTATCCTAGAGACACTAAAAAAGGAAAAAAAAAACAAAAAAAACAAACAAGGGTGCTTCTATGAGCTAACCTAACAAATAACAAAAGGATATAGTCTCTGTGGTGTCCATCCGGGGCTCTTGCCTCAAACTTCTCAGGGTGAGTTGTTCCTCTTGTCTTATTCACTTCTTTCTCTACTTTTTCTAGTTAGACTCTTGCCTTAGGTTGACCTTGGTCTCTTTCTCTATCACTATCTCTACCCTTTTTTTATCGTATTTGCATGTTCAATTCCCAGGGGATATATGCACAAGTAGCCTTGATTGTTAGATTCACTAGGGATTGTGAAAACCCACTGAGGAGTAGATGTGCATGGGGTGGAATCTTCTACCTCTCACGACTTGCTTAGGGATGAGAAACTCGCTAAGGAGTAGTATAGATGGACTTGTTGAGGAGTAGTGTAAATGTGTGATTCACTAGGGAAGATTCTTCTACTTCCTACATGGTTCACCGAGGATTTTAAGGGAGAATCTTCTACTTCCTCGCTAGGGGTTTTTCAATGTATGAGACTCACTAGGGAAGAATCTTCTGCTTTCTTACTGGGGATACTTTGGGGAAGAATTTTTTGCTTCCTCTCTGGGGATTTGCTTTGATGGGAAGAATCTTCTGCCTCCTTCATGGGTATGACGCTTGATATGCTTGAATTATTGAAGGAGAGTCTTCTGCTTCTTATATGGGGATGATGTTTGATAGGTTCAATCCTACTTGAGGAAGAATCTTCTACTTCCTTCATTGGGGATATTACTTGAGATGTTTGAAATATTGAGGAAGAGTCTTCTACTTCCTTGCTAAGGGTGATGCTTGATAAGTTTGATCCATATTAGGTAGAATTTTCTACTTCCTTATTGAAGATAGTGTTTTTGATATGCTTGATCTACTAGGGAAGAGTCTCCTGCTTCCTTCATAGGAATGGTGTTTTTGATGTGCTTGAACCACTGAAGATGGTTCTTGATCTGCTTGATCTACTAGGGATGGTTTTTGATGTGCTTGATCGGGGAAAGAGGCTTTTACTTCCTTTACCGCTCACTGGGGATTCTTTTGATAATTTTGTGCTTAATTGTGGTAATCTTGAGATTTTCCTCCCTTTTTGAAAGAAAGATTTATTTATTTTTATTTATTTATTTATTACTATTCATGACTAAACTATGTAAAACTACGCGTAGTTTAGTGGTGAGGCCTAAACTACACATAGTTTAGCCATCAGGTGTGTTCCCGCCTTTTCATCTTCTCCAACAGTTACCAACTGTCTCTTTTTTCTTCTTCATTCTCTCCATCTCCCTCACCTTTTTTTTTCTCTACAGAAACCTCTCTCTCCTCTTTCTTTTCCTCACTACCTAACTCTCTCATCCTCTTAGACTCTCTCATTTTTCTCTCATTCTCTCATCACCTCCTCTAATGTCACCTAAAGCCAAGAAGTCCTCCTACGACCTATCTTCTGATGCCTTCCATCTTACCCGTTGGAGTAGAGCAATGAGGCTGGTAAGGCTTCCACCATTGACATACCAGCCAGAGAATTACATTCCCATGGGTGAATCTGTAAGTTTTCTCATTTTCATGTTTCTCTTTGATCTTCGGTTTTGATGTGTTTTTTGCCATGTAAATACTTGGGTTTTGCTATGGGATGGATTTAAATGAAAACCTAACATCTTAGGAGGGGTAGAAACATGTCTAGGATTGATTTTGGATGATGCTTCTTTGAAAATGTCGAAGAACTGCTACCAACTGTGTTCTTGCGTGTGTGGGCTCAAGCCTGCATACGCAGCTTACATTCATGCGTACACAATTCTGTTCTTGCATACATAGATCTGTTCTTGAGGCTCTATGTACGTGGGAATAGACCTGCATGCACGAGGTCTTGTCTGCGTACATGGGCTTTGACTTGCATACGTGAGATGCTTGGCAGAAGCCCTACTTTGCCCATCTTCACTTATTTTTCAACCATTTCACTTCCATATGCAATCCTAACATCTTTTTGTCATTTTTGCATCTGATTATCATTATATCCTTCTTTTTATCTTCATCCTTGCATTAAAACATCATATTTTCTAAATTTTACTTGAATTAGGAATCTAATGTCACCTTCTTCTTTTTTGTAGTTACCATCCCCTTATGCTAGTAAGGGAAGCACCAATAAGGTGGTGGAATGGTTCAACCTTCTTGTCCTCGAAACCAGGGGCTATATTCGAGAGGTTGGCTTCGAGCCTATCATCGGTCTTCTTTCGGAGAATTCTATGAGTGCTACCTTGGCATAGTGCCTCATTGAGAGGCAGTGGGACACTACCCACACCTTTCATATTGCCGAGTGGGAGATGATGGTGAAACCCTATGACCTTTACCATATAACCGGCCTTAGCTTCAAAGGGGCCATCATCAGTTTGGATGGTGTGTTAGGCATCCAGCTGGGTCTCGACATGTTGGGGAGGAAGTACTCCACTGAGGCCATCCACTACTTTGATTTGGTGTCAGATTACATGTTTCTTCCATAGAGGACCAGGGAGGAATGTGTCCGTATGGCTAGGGCTTTCCTTCTCCACTTGTTGGGGGCTTATATCTTTGCCAATGGTGGGCAAATGGTGTCATAAAGGTGGTTGACCCTCTTTTAGGACTTTGGAAAGGCACGAAGGGCCAACTGGGGGTAGGCATGTCTTGCCTATCTCTACTCCACTCTTGATACTCTTAGCTGGGGCACCTTACAACAGCTTGTGGGGCCTTGGAAGCTCCTTAAGGTTAGTTATCTTTTCATTCTTTGCATTTTCACTTGTAGCTTATAGCCTTGCAAACTGTATTGTCCTAAAAACTATCATCTTGCAAACTATCATCTCGCGTCTAACCTGTAGCTTGTGCTTCTTTTTGCAGTGTTAGGTTATTAGGTATAGTATCATAACCCCAAGCACCGACCTAGTTTTGAGGGAGTTTCCTCAAGTGAAGGCCTATCTTGCTAGGTTAACTTCGGATGAGGTAAGTTTAAGAGTTCTAGTTGTTCGCGCCTTTTCATGCATTTCCTTTATAATACTCTTCTTCTAACCTTGTGTGATTATAAGTTAACTGGACTCTATAGGCCGGCCAGCCCCTTTCTGCTTCTCAAGACTTGGAGCTTGCCACTCTCATTGCTTCGGAGATTACCCGACCCCTTGAGGGTGCGAGTTTGAGGGCTCTATATTTGGCGGAGATGCTGCAATGCCAATCGGTGGGTAGGGATAAACCACAGATTTCGATGGACCCTCTTGAATTCATGCTTACCCCACACTCCATGACGGATGCTAAATTCAACGCATGGGGTAGTGGTATTTCCTATGCTGAGCGGCTTCTTGAGGGGTTGGACTATGATGAGTTCAACATCACTCGCCTTATGCCTTCTCTTACTGTTCAGGTACATGCTCAATCTCTTTTTCCCCTCTTCCTTCCTTTTTGTTTGTCATGACTTCTAATATGGGAAATTACAATAGGGGGGACCTGCTGCCGGCTAGCCCATCGATTATTCACATATCCCTTGGAAAGTCTATGCTTATGGCATGGATGGCTTTGCTTGGGAGCATGTTATGCCATGTAATCCTAATGTCATGGGCTATCATTTCCCTCCCAACACTCAAGCATCGAGTTCTTTCTTCCTTTTGGTTTTTTTTTTTTTGCCAAATTTCTCTGTTTGTTTCAGTCACTAACCCTTCCTTCTTTGAACTGCAGCCCACCATCCAAGAGCATGAGGAGTTGGTGTGGCTAGCTGAGAATCTCAAGTTGGAGGTGACAAACTACTCGAGGGAGCTATATGGTCCTGGAGGAGTGGCCTATCTAGACAATGGTGGTGATGATCATGGCGAGGAAGAGGACTCCAAGGCGACTCCTAGCTATCAATCAAGGAAGAGGTGGCACCATTGATTACCTGCAGTTCAAGATACGTATAGGCATATAACACACTTTTTTTTTTTTGGTTGCTTTCATGGTTTTTTATTCCCCTTAGCAGACATTTTGGATTAAGTTTAAGACAAAGGATTGTATTTAGAACATCTTTTTACATTTATACTTTTGATTGGGGCTTAGCACTTAATTTACAAGATATGTCATAAATTGTATGTTTCTATACAACTTTGCTTATGCTTGCAATCTTGTGCTTGGAATGTGTCTTGGATGATCCCTTAGGTTGCAAGAACCCTTAAGAATGCCTTGGAGTGAAAAGCTCTACTCAAAACAAGGGAACATGGGTTTTTACCAAGCACCATGCATACGTGGGGATAGGCTTGCGTAAGTAGATTTGACTTTGCGTATATAAGGTTGACCTTGTGTACGTGGGCTGCGAATCAAAAAAACCCTAACCGACTTACTTAAGTATAAAAGTAGTTGTTTGAGTCCAAAGCCTTCACCCATGTATTTCCAACCTAGAGAACACTTTTTTGAGATTCCCCAATGGCAAAAAACTCTCATCTTAATGTCTCCACTTGGATTAGGAAGCTTGGTCTCGATTTCAAGAATTCCATTACTCCCTATGGTCTTTCTTACATTTTTTCCTATCATTAAATTAGGGTGGATGAACCTCTTATTCGTGCTGTTGCCAATTATTGGGTTTCTTCTCGACATGTATTCCGTTTCAATGGAATAGAACTATGCCTCACTATTGAGGAATTTGCTGCTATCATGGGTGAACCAGAGATTGATGATCTCATCTTCCCTACCATGGGCAGGGACCTCCCCTCCTTGCTGCGAGTCGTGTTGGGCATCCCTTTCACCATGCAAATAGGTGGTGTGTCTTTAGGAAGCTCAACCTTAAGTTGGTTTTTGAGCATTTTTCTAGTTCAACCTTTCCCGAGGGTGAGAGACCACGCTTGTACTTTCTTCGTGCCTTTTGCTTGTGTGCTCTTGCAAGGTATTTCTTAGTTCAAAACTTGTATTGTATGGACCTTTGGATGTGCATGATAGCATAAAAGCTAAAGAGAGGTAATCCGGTGGGCTTGATCTTGGCGGAAACCCTCAATGGCTTGAATGCCTTTCATAGGAAGAAAGCAAACTTCTTTACGGGAAGTACTCTTCTCCTTCAGGTGTAATCTCTAATTTTTGCCTAGGTTCTCAACCTAGCGAGATCCCTCTAATTTTGCATGGATTGCCTTTCGGTTTTGAACCCATTGAGGCACCTTATATCGTCTTTCATCATTATTTTTTTTTTCTCATGCTCTCTCTCTCTTTTCTTTTTTCCCCCTCTTCTCTCTCCTTCTCCTTCTTTTTTCTAGATATGGCTATAAGAGAGACTTCAGTTGCTTCAATTTCCCACTATTCCTCTCAACACCTACCTACTTAGGCACCTTAGGGACTGCCGACTTCATCGGAATGACATGGGATTTGAGGTGTAGATGGAGCTTATGGGTCACCTCAAGGAGACCAACATTCAATGGGTCATGGAATGGTGGCATATCTCAAGCATGGTCCATAGTTACTGTAAGGACCACTGTGTGACTTTAGTTGGGCTTCGATGTTGTTCTCATTACTCCACTTGTCGTATCTCAAGGCATTTTAGAGAGCATCAAGGACCTCCTGATGATGAGGGGGCCTACCACACTGTAGTGTTCACCAATAGGATCTTGATTAGGATCAGTGAGGCTTAGCCATGTCGTAGGGTGATGAAAGACATTGTTCCTCCTAAACAAATCTACCCCACTACAAGGTACAAGCAATGGTTGGAGGATGACATGAAGTGGATTTTGAAGGATGAGAAGGCTCACATTAATAAAATAAGGAGGACTGAGTGACCACCTTGATATGCCCTATGTTTTACTTTTCTGCATTTTTATGATTCTCATGTTTTGCTTTTGAATATAATAAAGGATTGGAATGTTCCAAATCCCCTATAAAAACAATTTTATTATCCTTTAATTTGGGCAATGAGAGAATTTCCTTTTATTATCTTTGTTTATTGTCATCATTATTTTATTTCCTTTTTCTTTTTCCTTTACCATGTAATTTTTGCTTATGACATCTCTTCGGGAATTTTTGCCATGCCCATGGTCTTTTCCCCTAATTTTTTCCTAAACCGCCCTTGCAGGTTTTCAATCTAGCGAAGTTCTTTTGTCTTAATTTTTGCTTAGGTCACCCTTTCGGGTTTTCAACCTAGTAATAGTTTTTTTTTTTTTTTTTTTTTTTTGACTTTTAAATGTGGTATTTCCGGAGTCTATCCATGTTAATTGGGTGAAGCATGTCTTCCCCATTCAAATCTGTGATTCTTGTAGTACATCCAGACATGATTCTCTTAATGATTAAAGGCCTAGACCACCTTGACTTCATCTTCCCTTTTGGATCAAAAGTCTCATCTCTAAGCACCTTTAGGGTCAAATCTCCTTCCTTAAAGTTTCTTGGTTTCACTTTCTTGTTAAATGCCCTAACAATCCTTTTTTGGTACCCTTATGCATGATATTGTGCCCTAGCCCTCTTCTCATCTATCAAAGCCAATTGTTCATATCTTGCCTTAACCCAATCCTCTTCTAGGACCTTGGTTTCCACCAACACCCTCAAAGATTGTATTTCCACTTTAATAGGAAGCACCACCTCACTACCATAAACCAAGGAGTAAGGTGTTGCCCCAGTTGACGCACCGATAGAAATTCTATAACCCCATAAAGCAAATGGAAGTTTGTCGGCCCAATCTTTGTATGTCATTACCATCTTGACTAGGATGTTCTCCACATTCTTATTGGCTGCTTCCACGGCCCTGTTAGCTTGTGGTCGATACGGTGAAGACTTGTGATGCTCAATATTGTACAACTCCATGATCCTTTGAACCTCCCACTCAAAGTGGGAGCCGTTACCAGAAATGATCTCTGACATATGATGTTGTTTTCTAAGAATCGAGCCATATGCTTAACCTTTAATATGGAATAGGAGGCTACCTCCACCTACTTGGTGAAATAGTTAATTACCACCAAAATATATTCAAGCCCATTTGAAGCCTTGGGAGCTATCCTTCCAATCACATCTATGCCCCAAATTGGGAATGGCCATGGAAAAGTCGTGCTATACAGCTCACTAAGTAGTACATGGTTCAAGCTGGTGTGTGTTTGACAATCATGACAACTTTTTGTATAGCCCACACAATAAGTCTCCGTCGTATTCTAGTAGTACCCTATCCTAAGGATCTTCTTGGCTAACATTCTTCCATTCATATGAGGACCATAGATCCCTTGATGCACTTCTTCCATTACTCTGTCAGCTTCTTCCCTCTTCAAATAATGAAGGTGTATGCCATCATAGGATCTTCTATGGAGTTATCCCAAACATAGGATATATTGAGTTTCCATCGTCCTAATGCAACGACGTTCTCTCTTATCGACACCATCCGGATATGTCCCTAGTTCCTAGAACTTCATGATGTCATAGTACCACAAAACTTCCTCTTCCTCTATAGTCATTACTAAAGCTTCGTTTTTCCTCTTATGCACTTTTGTATAACTTTGCTCAATCTCTAAGGGTCGTGTTCATACTCCCTTGGGTATTTCTACGATGGAGGCTAAAGTAGCTAAAACATTCGTAACTTGATTTTAAGCTCTAGGGATGAATGTATACTCAATCTTGTCAAAGGTCTTGGTCAAGTCCTCCAAGTATTGTTGATAAAGCTTTAAATGTTCCTCCTTCACCTTCTACAACTTTTGCACTTAGGCTATGTGAGAGTGCTTTTTTTCTTAGCATACAGGCCCAAGTAGAGATAGGGATCCCAGGCCCAGATACTTGTTGTTTTGGTGGACTGGGCTTGGTTCACCGCAGCTAAATAGGTCTGATTACGAACCAAGTTGTGCGCAAGTCGCATAAAGCTCCTCAAGATGAAAAATGCAATTCCTTCTAAGCAATAAAATGACATTATAAGTGTTTTACCCTTGTAAAATGACCATTTACTCTTACGAAATAAGTAAAATAAGTGTTCATAATATTCACAATGAGAAAGAGATTGAAATAGAGTATTTAAGGCTTATCTTTTATTGTATAAACATTTAAAAAAGTTCCTTCACTTGGTACCCCAGGGCGTACTGTCATGGGATCCCGGGGTGTACTAGGCTTGTAAGAACCTAGATTGCTAGTTCCTTTGAATTATATGATCTTTTTCCATGTTTATTATGCAATAGAGTTTTGTCCTTTCCCTTTACCTTTATGGGTGCTACATAAAAACACACTATACAATACACATATCTTTAAATAATTGTTAGTTTCTTAGATTAGGATATACATTTTAATACATATACATATATGTAAATGAGTTTCATGAGAATAATCCAGACACGAGGATCCTAGCCCCAATTCTCACAGACTTAGTGCTTTTGTACAAGACTTGTGGAATTTGGAACTAAAGTCTAAGTGGCTTTGTTTGGGCTTTGCCTTCCAAGATAGTTAGGTGAGAAAGATTTTAGCAAGAAATAGTAAAGGAAGACAACATAATAAAGAAATACACCAAATAATTGTTAGAGATCCTCAAATCAATATGAGGTATTTCATTATTTTTATTGATTGTGGATTCTAGTGTGCTCACTAAGACATGATACAAGATTCAAATTAACTCAAAAATTGCAAACTTTGATGGCTTTTCAAACCTCTAAGACTTGCAAAGTTTGAATCCTTTCGAATCCAAGTATGTGCTATAGTAGCTATTTTTTGGGATACCGGAAGACAATCCTCTGTTTTTCTTTGGGTTTTACAGAGTTCTTTCTATGGCTCTGTTGTGATATCTTTTCTCAGATCAAAATGGTGATGAATGAAGGGCTGGCCTTTTCCTTTTTTCTCATAATTTCTTCCTTTTGGTCTGACCAAGCTGAAAGTCCTTAGTTAATGTTCTATACCAAGGTCCCCTCAGGTTGCTGATGCTGATCCTAGCTATTTTGGCCCTCTTCACTTTTTCAGCTTTTGGTTACCTTCCATCCTTGTAATTTTTCCCAAACAATCGGGATCTTTTACTATTGGGTTGAAAGCTCCTCCTCAGCCACTTCTACTTATGGTTTTCTCATTCTTGGTTCCTTGAGGTGCAGCTCCTTTGTTCATGAATGTTTGCTTTACACTTTCTGACGCATGATTGGGCGCTTGAGACCTATTTGTCCTTCATCCTTTATGCTTTGAGCCATTTCAATCTTATTTAGAGCATGTTGTGCTTCCTGAGGATCCCGAGCCTCTAGGGATCTCAGCCCAGTTCTTTCACTGAAATTCGCTGAACTTTTTATTGACTTTTTTTGCTGGAAATCTGAACATACATAGGACCTTAATGTCGATTCTTCTTGCTACACGAATTAGGCCTTCTTTATTTTTTATGGAATGGGCTTTGTTGTGAAATTTTGGACCTCAACAGGCTATAACCAAAGTTGAATCCCCAAAGACTTAGGCCTCCTTTACCCCAAATTCCTGAAGAGCTTCCATTCCAGCAATACAAGCCTCATATTCAACCATGTTATTAGTTGCTTCGAAGTTCAACTCGATTGCTAAAGGTATGTGAATTCCTTCAGGAGTGATCAAGAGTACTCCAATCCCATTCCCATATCAAAGTACATCTTCCATGCTCCTAACTCAACATCCAAAATGTCCTCATCTAGAAAGTCTTCTTTACTATCTTCCTCCTTTATAGGATTCTTGGCATAGAAATCTGATACGACACTTCCTTTGATAGTTTTCCTAGCCATATACTTCAAATCGAATTCTGCTAACAAGATCAACTATCTTGACAATCTTCCACTCAAAGCAAGTTTCTCAAAGAGATTCTTCAATGGGTTCATTCTTGCTACCTCCCATATTTGGAAAGGTAAGACGATATGTCTCAATTTCTGTACAGCCCAAACAAGTGCAAAGCATGACTTTTCTATGGGAGTGTATCTAGTCTCATAATCATGGAACCTCTTGCTCAAATAGTATATGGTCCTCTCATTCTTGTCATTCCCTATGATGGAGAGGTATAGGAGTAAGGGTCTTCCATGTTGTGGAGACACTAGGATAGGTGGGTGGATGAGATAGTCCTTGATAAGCTCAAAGGCTTTTTGGTACTCATCGTTCTATGTATGTAGTTCATTCTTCCTTAGCAGTTTAAAGATGGGCTCACAGGTAGATGTGAGCTTGGCAATGAATCAACTAATGTAATGTAATTGACCCAAGAAACCCCTTATTTCTTTCTCACTTATGGGTGGAGGCATCTCTAAAATAGCTTTAATCTTGGATGTGTCAACTTCTATCCTTCTATCACTCACTAGAAAGCCTAGCAATTTTTCGACGGTTACTCCAAAGGTACACTTTTAGGGGTTCAATCTTAGCCTATACTCTTTATTCCTCTCGTAGAACTTCCTCAATTTTATGGTGTGGCTTCCCCTATCCTTGGATTTCACTATCATATCATCGATATACACCTCTACCTCATTATGCATCATATCATGTAGTAAGGTCATAGCCATCCTTTAGTATGTTGCCCCAGCATTCTTAAGGCCAAACGACATCATCGTGTAATTGTAGATTCCCCATTCAGTAGTGAAGGTGGTTTTGGTCATGTCCTTAGGAGCCATCTTGATTTGGTTGTACCTCGAAAAGTCATCCATAAAAGACATCAAGGCACTTCCTGCTGTGTTATCCATTATGACATCAATGTGAGGGAGAGTAAAGTTATCCTTAGGGCATGCCTTGTTCAAGTCCCTAAAATCCACACACATACTCATCTTCCCATCCTTCTTAGGTATGGGCACAACATTGGCTATCCATTCGGCTTGGTGCATTGGTTTAATGAACCCTACCTTTAATTGCTTAGTGACTTCCTCCTTGATTTTTAAGAGCCATTCGGTCCTCATTCTTCTCAATTTTTGCTTGACAGGCACCATGTGATCATGACTATTAATATGATGTTAGGCTATCTTAGGGTCAATTCTAGGCATATCCTCATAGGACCATGCAAACACCTCTTGAAATTCCATGAGGAGTTCTTGAAGATCTTTTCTTTCTTTTTCATTTAGAGTTGAGCCAATTTTAATTAAGCGTAAATTCTCATCATTGCCCAAATTAATGGCTTTAAGAGTTGGTTCCATAGGTTCAATTTTCTTTTCCAATTGTTTATTAATTTCATTTGAATCATTTAAGTGCAGAATTTCAATATTATAGGACACATTAAAATAAGTCAAATCAAAATTCATCTTATAGAAAATATTGAAAAGTACATTGGAATTTGTATTACAAAACTTTTTTCCCATGTTTTTAGAAAACCTAACCCAAGTCCAATTATTAATGGGCCCCACACTAGGCATGATGAATTCTTTCTTCTTTCTTTCTCAAGGATTGCTACTCTTCCCCTTGTCTTTCTTTAGCTAGTTTTCCTTTTGGATGTCTTGTCTTCCATTGGACTTGGTTCAGAGCGAGGTTTGGAAAGAAGCCCTATTTTCATTAAGTTCATGTCCTAATTAAAGGTTCATTTTTTAAACTTTAGATGTCCTTAGAAAATTCTTAAGTTCATTTTAATGGAGGCCTAATTACAATACCACTTCCTTCCCTCTCATGGATCCTTGCCCCTTGTTTCATTAGGCTTTGGTTCATTTACAATAAAACTCTCATCTTACTCGTATGGGCTTTCATTAGAATGTACTTAAAAATTTTCAACCCTTTGTCTCAAACTTGGGCTTGCAATGTATTCATCACTTTTGGGCTTTCCATTTTTTATTCATTATTTCATCATTTTTTTTCTTGGAATAGCCCTCTAGCTAGAATACATTGTAGCATTCCTCTCAAAGTTTATGAAATTCTTATCATTTTGGGCCTAGGCATGCAACAAAGAGACTCAAGATTAGGGAAGTTCATTTTGGCTTTGAAGGATGTTGGATGCTAAGTCTATAGTTTATTTATTACCTTAGGCCCAAAGTCCTTTTTTTCAAAAGGGCTTTTTCCATTTGGGCCTACGATAGCAATTAAGTTATGGTCTTATGAACCTTTGAAGTTAAGATGTGCCTTCGGATTTTAGGGATAAGCCTCTTATATATGAGGACTTCTTTTCTTTTATCCCTCAACATCTTAGGGTATACCATAACTTTAGGGTCATCCTTTCCATTTTATACCGTTTATTTGTCCTCTAGAATTAGGTGAACACATGGTGTACAGTTGAACAAATAGGAGGTATATAAAGGGTATCCTTTGTGATAGGGTCTAGGATCTCTCTAGTCTCGGTAGGCTCCCTAAGGCTAAAGGGATAGATAAATAGGTCACTCATAACTAGGTGGGCTATGATTCCAACCGAAGGCCTAAGTGGACCCCATAAGTGGACCCCATAAAGGGTATCCTTTGTGATAGGGTCTAGGATCTCTCTAGTCTCGGTAGGCTCCCTAAGGCTAAAGGGATAGATAAATAGGTCACTCATAACTAGGTGGGCTATGATTCCAACCGAAGGCCTAAGTGGACCCCATAGTGGATTGCTAGCAAACCTTTAACGTACTTAAGGCCCATTATAGGCAATGGCATCGATTGTGAGTTAGTGAGATGAACTTCGAAAGATTTGGGCCCAAATGGAGCCTTCCACCTTCCATCACCAATCGAGGTTAAGGGGCAAAAAAACAAGTGAATGTGTGTACAAAAAAAAAAAAAATTTAAAAAGCTTTTATTAAGGACCTTTTCATCTTACTACTAGAGTATTAGGCACCTAAGATCGCCTAAACCTAAGGTTGACCTCCCATCATTGTGTCTTATGTCTTAGCCCTACTAAAAACTATTTAAATACTTGCATTATAAACTCACACCTAACATATATCTAACAAACAACATGATATCTTTAACCCTAAACAAACATAATTATCTATCCACAAAGCAAAAGAGAGCCAAACACACAAAAGAAATCCTAGCATACATCTATCATGGCATCTGATCACAAAGCCTAGCACACATCTATCATGGCATCAAAGCATATTCAAGGCAGCAAAATATACAATTAAATCAAGGCAAAAACATAAGCATAAGGAAAGATCCAAGCATTCATATTCATCTCTAACATCAACACAAGATCATATCACAAATGCATAAACATTTCCAATGCATGAATTACCTTTCACTTACCTTGTAGCAACACAACACCCATGGCATTCATTCATGAACATGTGAATGGATGGTATTAAACTAAGAAACCTTAAGACAAACCCTAATTTAAACATGTGATAACAAACAAGCATGTGAAAAGGTGGATAGGAACTTGTTGGGCCTAAAACATATGAAAAAAGGCCAAACAGAATGAACATGTGAAGGCAGACACAAGAAAAAAAAAATTAGGGTTTCTGGGCAATAGTATCACGCACACTAGAACAAGTTTGCATACACATAATCAAGCTTGCACGCGTAGGCTAGATCATGCGTACATAGATCCTTGCCTAGAAACCCTAAAAACGCAAAAACAGAGCAGAACTTCAAAACAACAATTCTAATACCCTAACATGCATTTTAAGCATACAAAAACTTAAACCTAACCTAGGAAGACATATTAGAACACATCTTAACAAACAAACAAAGCAAACAGGAGGATTTAATAGTAGTAAATAAAAGAGGGGGAAAAAGAGAAGTTTAGACTAGATACCTCACACAAAAGCTTTCCAAGCTTGATTTTGACTATTCCCCTTAGTCAAATCTATTCACAAACCAATAAGAAAGTGATTAGCAACGCTAAACTAGAAGGATTGGGGCCAGAAAATGTCCCAATCAAATAAAATTGACTTGATGGTGTTCTGAGAAACTCCCTTTTCATTCACTATTTTCTTGTGAATTTTAGGTTTTTCTCATGGAATTTTTGTGTGTTTTGAAAATGTACCATGTAAGACTTTTTATAGTTGAAAAAAATAGGGTTTGAAATGACTTCCAAATGATGTGGGATTCATTCCAAACCTTAGTCATTATTACAAAAAACTTGCATTTCTTATGCTTCTGAAATCTTAGCTGCATACACAAGAATGTGCCTACATACGCATCCTTTAGCTTGTGTATGCAGGCCGCGACCTAAGTACGCAGGCCGAGGGCCTCTTTGATCATTTTATTTCAAAAAATAGATTTTTGCTCATTTAAAAGGTTATATTTTCCATTTTAACACTCTTCAAGTCAATTTAATATATGATTAAGCTTTTAACTGGTCTTGGGCCTTAGAGTTCTAGCATCATTGGGTAACGGGAGCTTGAGTTGTAAACGGTACAAAATGCGGTATCTACATTGCCGCCCTTATGACACTCTTTGAACAACAAACCAAGAAGGTTGACATGTAAATGATATCTAAGGCTCTCGCCAAAGTGCAAGCTCCTATGCCCTCTTTCATTGTTTAGCTAGTTCAACCAATACCCCAAAGTAACACCAATGTCAATTGTGGTACCACCTAAGCAAATTTCCCATGGAAGAAATTCAGAAAGTACACTCTTTTTCTTAGTTGTATCCAATTTTTCTAGAGAAACACTTGGTATCTCCAATTATGCCCAAGCCCATCCTTTACCCAATTATTGTGATCTCTCCAAGAAGTGTGACTATCATTTTGGGAATCCTAGGCACAACTTGGAAGATTGTTGGACACTCAAGAACAAGATCCAAGATTTGATTGACCAAGATATCTTGCAGTTCCTAAAGGAATTAGCTCCCAACATTATGAGGAATTGTTTGTCACCACATGGTGAGAACAATGTGAACATGATAGTGGAAGAACAACTTGAGATCGTAATGCTTTCTCATTTTGTCTCTTGGAAAAAATTTGTATGAAGCCTTAGTTAAGTATAAGTACCTCTTGAAGAGGTATTTTGCATGTGAATGGATTTATTAGTGTTAGGTTCTAAAGATTTAGGAATTTATGTATTTAGAACTCTAATGTGTAATGTTGGCAAACCATGATCAAACAGGTTGTTTAGCCTTGTTTAGACTTGCTCAAAGTTAGTTATTTTATGTAAAGTTCGAATTGAGCTAATGCAGAATTCAATGTACATTTTGGCCTGACTCGATCGATCGAAGCTTAGGCTCGATCAATCGAAAATCAGGCAAAATGCCTTTTTTTGCAGAATTCCAACTCAGCCTAAACTCTACTTTAATGTCTTGGGGTTCAAGTAAAACACTTCTATATATAAGGGAAACCCTAAAACATTTTTGAGACTTTTTAGAGAGAGAAGAGAGTGCCTCTTTTGTATTTAGGGTTTTGTACCCAAACCTTTCTAAGGTCTTTGTTGCTGATATTACTGTTTTGTGTAAATCTCTTGTGAGATCTAGAAGAGTTTTCCTTTACACAAAACTTAGGGTTTTCAAGGAGGAGATGTTATCTACACCTTGATGATCAACTCAGTTGCTGCCATTGAAGCTCGAAGAAAAACAAGCGTGGGTGCTTGTATTTAGTGGTGAATCCAAGAAAGAAGGAGTCCATGGTCTCGGAGCTTACACGTAGTCGTGTCAGTAAGTTCTACTGGTGGGTAGCAATAAGAAGTCGAGCGTGGGGGCTTATAAGTCTTATTATATGAATTTCGATTCTTTCAAGATAATGGATTCAAGTTTACCTTAAGGATAGCTAGGTCAAATCCTCTCCAAGTTTTTACCGTGTGGTTTCTTAGGTCATCATATCATTGTATTATTTACTTTTCCGCTGCTTTATACTTGATATGTCTGTGTGTTTGTGATAACTTAAATTTGCATAATTTGACTAAGTTAATCACTTGGCTAATTAACTAGGTTAATCCGGTTGTGTTAAGGGGTCTAAAAACCGTTCAATTAGTACCATAAAGAGGATGTAGGACACACTATCACCGAATATGAAGAGTTCAAGAAGCCAGTCCAAAGCTTTATAGGTTGAGTAATCATCCAATATGAAAAAGGGCACAAAAAGGAGAGGCATTGTATGGAAATTAAGGGTTTTCCTCTATGCCCTTATTAGAGGAGAAATACTCAAAACCTTATGGAAAAACTCAAAGTCTATTTCAAAGAGTATTTAGAGAAGTTATGAAAGCTTGCCATGGAAGAAGAAGAGTTTCTAGACAAGGTCAACCTAAGTGCTATCAATGAGATTGAGGTTGCTAAGCCTAAGAAGATTGAATAAATTATCCTTGAACCTACCTAAAAGGAAGTCCCAAACTCAACATATAATCCACCCCAACCATAACGATAAATCCCTAATCTAAAATATCCATCCCAAAAGAAAACACCTGAGGTGTTCACCCCACTGGTGATATCCTGTCCCACACAAAATTCCTCAAAAAAGTCCAAATTTGTCCTAAGTATCGATATTCAACTTGAAATTATTCAAGCTCCACAACCTTCCCCATATACAAACCATTGTCATGCCCCTTGGAGCTATGAAGTCAAGATGATCTCGAGCCTTAACTCTAAGGTTGAAAACACAATTTGTCAACTAATTTAGGGGATCTACTTGAGGTGGACAATGTTTTGTTTTCGAAGAAGTGGAGAAGAGAAAGAAATAAGCTAACAAGAGGATTGAAGAGCTCATAAGAAAAAAGGTGATAGAAAAAGAAGTAGAGGACTTTTTAAAGTGATTCACCAAAGTGACTTTGAAGTGGTTCATCAATGGAAGAAGCAACTAACCTAGATTTTGGTTTTGTCCTTGTTGTTTTCATCCGTAGCCTACCGCAATACCTTCTTGAAGGTGCTTAAGGAAGCTTATGTCCTGACCAACATCATTGATTTATCTTTTAAGAATCTTGTCACTATCGTGCTTGCCTCCAATCAAATTACTTTTTCTAATGACAAGTTGCCACCCGAAGGTACTGGTCACATCAATCCCTCGAAATTTTTGTGAAGAGCAAAGACATGGTGGTTGTTAGGGTCTTAAATTGTTGGGCTTTGTGGAGCCTAGTTTATTTTTGGCCTAGCCCATTATATCCCTGTAAGTAGGATATAAAAGCCGCTTTTATAATTAGGGTTTGTGACTACAACTGTTGTTGTGTTTTTAGAGAGAGAGAAAAACACTGTAGCCGCACTTTGTATTTTTTTTCCCTGATAATAGTGAAATCCCTGCAACTCCGTGGACGTAGGAAAATTGCCGAACCACGTAAATACTGTCTTGTGCGTGTGATTATTTTTTCTTTAGCGTGTGTTTTCTCTATTTTTATTGTTTCTCACAGGTTGAAATTTTGGTTAAATTCCCAACAACTGGTATCAGAGCCTAGGGTTAGGTTTGAGTGGGAGCAATGGCAGAGGAAGCAGGAAAGGCGTCTGGAATAGAAAAGTTTGATGGCACAGACTTCGCGTATTGGAGGATGCAGATTGAAGATTATCTCTATGGGAGGAAATTGCATCTGCCTCTTTTGGGGACAAAACCTGAGGCGATGAAGGCTGATGAATGGGCTCTTTTTGACAGACAGGTACTGGGAGTTATCAGGTTAACTCTGTCTAGGTCTGTTGCACATAATGTTGTAAAGGAGAAGACCACAACAGATCTGATGAAGGCTTTGTCTGGTATGTATGAAAAGCCGTCAGCAAACAACAAGGTGCATCTGATGAAGAAACTGTTCAATCTGAAGATGGCAGAGAACGCATCAGTAGCAAAACATCTGAATGAATTTAACACTATTACAAATCAATTGTCGTCTGTAGAAATTGATTTTGATGATGAGATTCGTGCTTTGATCATCTTGGCTTCTTTGCCAAACAGTTGGGAGGCAATGAGGATGGCAGTAAGCAATTCTACAGGAAAGGAAAAACTCAAGTACAATGATATACGAGATTTAATTCTGGCTGAGGAGATTTGTAGAAGAGATGCAGGTGAAACCTCAGGATCTGGTTCTGCCCTAAACCTTGAGACAAAAGGCAGAGGTAATAACAGAAATTCAAATCGAGGCAGATCAAAATCCAGAAATACTAATCAGAACAGAAGTAAATCTAGATCAGGCCAACAAGTACAATGCTGGAATTGTGAGAAAACAGGTCACTTTAGGAACCAATGCAAAAGTCCTAAGAAGAAGAATGAAGATGATTCTGCTAATGCTGTAACAGAAGAGGTACAGGATGCATTACTTCTTACAGTAGACAGTCCACTTGATGATTGGGTTTTGGATTCAGGAGCCTCGTTTCATACCACTCTACACCGAGAAATCATATAGAACTATGCTGTAGGTGATTTTGGTAAGGTGTATTTGGCTGATGGTTCAGCCCTGGATGTTGTGGGTATGGGAGATGTCCGGATATTGTTACCCAATGGGTCTGTTTGATTACTGGAGAAGGTTCGACATATTCCTGACCTAAGGAGGAATCTGATTTCTGTTGGACAACTAGATGATGAAGGGCATGCAATACTATTTGTTGGTGGTACTTGGAAGGTTACAAAGGGAGCTAGAGTATTGGCTCGTGGAAAGAAGATTGGCACTCTCTATATGACCTCAAGTCCAAGAGACATAATTGCAGTTGCTGATGCAAGTATTGATACAAGCCTATGGCACCGCAGGCTTGGTCACATGAGTGAGAAAGGGATGAAGATACTGCTGTCAAAAGGGAAACTACCAAAATTAAAGTCCATTGATTTTGACATGTGTGAAAGCTGCATCTTAGGAAAGCAGAAAAATGTGAGTTTTTTGAAAACTGGCAGAACACCGAAGGTAGAAAAATTAGAGTTAGTACACACTGATTTGTGGGGGCCTTCTCCGGTTGCATCCCTTGGAGGTTCCAGGTACTACATCACTTTTATTGATGATTCAAGCAGAAAGGTATGGGTTTATTTTCTAAAAGATAAATCTGATGTATTTGAAACTTTTAAGAAGTGGAAGGCCATGGTTGAGATAGAAACATGTTTAAAACTAAAATGTTTGAAGTCTGATAATGGAGGAGAGTACATAGATAAAGGGTTCAGTGAGTATTGTGCTGCACAGGGAATTAGGATGGAAAAGACCATTCCTGGGACACCACAGCAGAATGGTGTGGCTGAGCGCATGAACAGAACTCTTAATGAGCGTGCTAGGAGTATGAGGTTGCATGCTGGACTACCAAAAACTTTCTGGGCTGATGTTGTTAGCACTGCAGCTTACCTGATAAACTGAGGGCCATCAGTTGCCATGAAGTTCAAACTTCCTGAGGAGGTTTGGAGCGGTAAAGAGGTAAAATTTTCCCATTTAAAAGTTTTTGGTTGTGTTTCTTATGTTCATATTGATTCTGATGCTTGTAGTAAACTTGATGCTAAGTCTAAAATATGTTTTTTCATTGGCTATGGTGATGAGAAATTTGGCTATAGGTTTTGGGATGAACAAAACAGGAAAATCATCAGAAGTAGAAATGTGATATTTAATGAACAGGTTATGTACAAGGACAGGTCAACTGTAGTCTCAGATATTGCAGAGATAGATCAAAAGAAATCTGAGTTTGTCAACTTAGATGGATTGACTGAAAGTACTGTCCAGAAAAGGGGTGAAGAAAATAAGGAGAATGTAAATTCACAGGTAGATCAGAGTACACCTGTAGCTGAAGTCCGCAGATCTTCCAGAAACATTAAACCTCCACAGCGTTATTCACCCGCTTTAAATTATCTACTATTGACTGATGGTGGTGAGCCAGAGTGTTATGATGAAGCCTTGCAAGATGAAAATTCAAGCAAGTGGGAGTTAGCCATGAAGGATGAGATGGATTCCTTGTTGGGGAATCAGACATGGAAACTAACTAAATTGCCAGTAGGAAAGAAGACTTTGCACAACAAGTGGGTATACAGAATAAAGAATGAGCATGATGGTAGCAAACATTACAAGGCCAGATTAGTTGTTAAAGAGTTCTAGCAGAAGGAAGGCATTGACTACACAGAGATATTTTCTCTAGTTGTGAAGATGTCAACAATTAGACTGGTGCTAGGAATGGTGGCTACAGAAAATTTACATCTTGAGCAGTTAGATGTGAAGACGGCATTCCTTCATGGTGACTTGGAGGAAGACCTTTACATGATTCAGCCAGAAGGGTTCATTGTTCAGGGACAAGAGAATCTAGTCTACAAACTGAGAAAGAGTTTGTATGGTCTAAAACAAGCTCCTAGACAGTGGTACAAGAAATTTGACAGTTTTATGCATAAAATTGGGTTCAAGAGATGTGAGGCTGATCATTGTTGCTATGTTAAATTCTTTGACAATTCTTATATCATTTTACTATTGTATGTGGATGATATGCTCATTGCAGGGTCTAGCATTGAGGAGATTAATAATCTGAAGAAGCAATTGTCAAAACAGTTTGCAATGAAGGATTTGGGAGCTGCAAAGCAAATCCTTGGTATGAGAATCATTAGAGACAAGGCTAATGGTACATTGAAACTTTCACAGTCAGAGTATGTGAAGAAAGTTCTCAGCAGGTTCAACATGAATGAATCTAAACCAGTGAGCACATCCTTGGGTAGTCATTTCAAACTGATCAAAGAACAGTCACCGAAGACAGAAGAAGAAAGGGACCATATGAGCAAGGTGCCTTATGCCTCAGCTATTGGCAGCTTGATGTATGCTATGGTGTGTACAAGGCCAGACATTGCACATGCAGTGGGAGTTGTGAGCAAATTCATGAGTAGGCCTAGAAAGCAGCATTGGGAGGCAGTCAAGTGGATTCTGAGATATCTGAAGGGTTCATCAGATACATGTCTTTGTTTCACAGGTGCAAGTTTGAAGCTGCAAGGTTATGTAGATGCTGATTTTGCTGGTGATGTTAATAGTAGAAAGAGTACTACTGAGTTTGTATTTACTCTGAGTGGTACAACTATATCATGGGCTTCAAATCTGCAAAAGATTGTTACTTTGTCTACTATAGAAGCTGAGTATGTTGCAGCAACTGAAGCTGGAAAGGAGATGATTTGGCTACATGGTTTCTTAGATGAATTGGGTAAGAAGCAGGAGATGGGCATTCTACACAATGACAGTAAGAGTGCAATCTTTCTTGCCAAAAATTCGGCTTTTCATTCAAAGTCAAAGCATATACAAACAAAATACCACTTTATCCGTTACCTTATTGAAGATAAGTTGGTAACACTTGAGAAGATATGTGGATCTAGGAACCCAGCAGATATGTTGACTAAGGGTGTCACTATTGAGAAGTTGAAGCTGTGTGCAGCTTCAATTGGTCTTCTAACTTGAGGACAGGAGGATGAGTTGTAGGGATGAGGGATTGCTTTTGGAGGATAGCGGCTGATGTTGATGATTGAACTAGTCTCCAAGTGGGAGATTTGTTGGGCTTTGTGGAGCCTAGTTTATTTTTGGCCTAGCCCATTATAACCCTGTAAGTAGGATATAAAAGCGCTTTTATAATTAGGGTTTGTGACTACAATTGTTGTTGTGTTTTTAGAGAGAGAGAGAAAAACACTGTAGCCGCACTTTGTATTTTTTTTTCCTGATAATAGTGAAATCCCTGCAACTCCGTGGACGTAGGCAAATTGCCGAACCACGTAAATACTGTCTTGTGCGTGTGATTATTTTTTCTTTGGCGTGTGTTTTCTCTATTTTTATTGTTTCTCACAGGTTGGAATTTTGGTTAAATTCCCAACATAAAATGACAATGGATTTGCACTTAATGTTTGCCTTATGTCCATTGTGAGCCTTTTTGAGATATCAATCCATTATCCAACCAAGCAATGTGATTGTTCAAGCTTTTGATGATAGTAGCAGAGAAGTCTTTGGCTAAATGGACCTTAAAGTTGAGATTGGGCCTCAAGTCTTCAACATTAGTTTCAAAGTCCTAGATATTGATTCATCCTACAATATGTTGCTAGGACAACCTTAGCTACACATGGCCTATGCCTTTTCATCCACCATCCACCAAAAATTGAAGTTTATAGGAAGGAACCAAATGGAAATTGTTATGGTCAAGGAAGCAATGTTAATCTTTCAAGAAGTGTTTGTGCCCTATGCGGAAGACAATGCCACTCTTGATGCTTCTTTCCATTGTTTGAAATTGTGTTAGTGATTCACCAAGTTGCGATTGTGATCCCTAGCCTCCCCAAAGCAGTCATCATGGTAGCTAAACAAATGTTGAAATTCTTATATCAGCCAAGAGAAGGTCTTGGAGCCATTGGTCAAGAAAGAAGCTATAAAGTTTTGATTTACAACTATATTTTATGTTGGCTTTATTCCATGACAAAAAGTGTTGTAATTGCATTAATTTTATTCCTTGTATTTTGTGGTATTTTATTGTATTGGGTTTAGTATTAAGTTGGTGAAGAATCGAGCAGGAAATGAAGATCAATGCAGTTTCGTGACTAGCTCGCAAAAAGTTTGCGAGAAGAGTAACCCGCGAAAAGGCCACGTGAGAAGCATATGCAAGAAGCTAAAGAGTCAAGTGCTAGACTTCATTTCGCGAGCAAGGTTTTTAAACCCGAACCGGACCGTACAATCCGACTGGGTTAACCGTGAACCGCTCATAAACACGGTTCTTTTAATCATAAGAACCGGTCTATGCAAAAAAAGAGAACCGTTCAAACTACGGTCCATCCGCACGGTTTTGAAAACCAAGATCAGATTGGTTCTCACGGTTCCCTACTTCCCTTTGAATCTAAACCTTAATAATAATAATAAAAAAAACACACACACACACACACACACAAACAAACAAAAGAAAAAGAAATACAACTGTTGGGAAACATTTTAGATTTTGGCCGAAAAATGTAATTCTACCAGTAAGGAAAACAAAGGAAACTGTAAAAAGCAATGTCATGAATTCCATTCCCTTCTTCAACCTAAGGATATTTTTCACCATTACATGCAAAAACGTTTTGAGTTCCACAGATTCTATTCTACATCACAACATGAAATACAACCTAAAATCCACAACAATGAAGTGATGAACACACACAAAGAGAGAGAGAGAGAGAGAGAGAGAGAGAGAGAGATAAGAACCCGAAGGTGAGCTTCAATCATTCTTTGAGCTTGAGGTAGATATGAAACTTCAATCTTCACATATTTGCAATTTTGCAGCACAAAGAGAGTGACAGAAAAAGTCTTGCGGCAAAGAGAGTGCTGGGAGTTAAAAGTGAAAAACTAAAACTCAAGGTAAAGACTTTGAACACTAGGACTTGGGTAAAGAAGCTGGGGTTAGGTAGGGTAGGTGGAATCTCTTAAATGGGTAAGCAAGCAAATGATGCCACGTTTTTTTCTTTTCTACCAATTAGTGCCACATATTGACATGTGCTGACGATTAAAAATAGTACCACACTACTAGTACTTGTTTAGAAGGAAAAAAAAAAAAAGACATTGTTCTAAAAAAATAGGCACCCAATTAATAGTATATAAATAATATTAAAAAAAATGAATAATCACCTTATTATTTGTTAATTTGTGGTTACTTTGATAATTAATTAATTAATTACTTATTATTTTCTTTGAAAATTTTATTGAAAGATATATATATATATATATATATATAGAAATCTGAAATAACTTGAAACGGTATGCTGAAATACATTATTATGCTTCAATTTTTGTTGAAAATATCTAAATGCATTTATAGTTTTGATTTTGTTAATAAAATGGCATGTTAAATAAATTATGGAATTATTATGAAAAATACATTTAATTCAATTATTTAATTTTATTTTTCTATTTGTATTAATTTAATATATTAATTTATATTTTAAATAATTATTAAATTAATTATGACATCATCACAGTTCAACTCCGGTTCTACCTCAAAAACCTTGAACTTCTCTCTTTTACGGTTCAATGAACGGTCCGGGTTTGAAAACATTGTTCGTGAGTACTTTGCAAGACAGGCCATCTCGTAAGGTACCCGCAAAACATTATACCTAGAGGATTTTAAATGTGACTTTCTTATCCTTTACCCATACTATATATACCTCTATTACCCATAAAAGTAAAATAGACTATTCAAAGAGAAAAATCCTAGATAGGTTTTTTACAACACAACACACCCATCTTTTAGAGAGAGAGAGCTACTCATTCTTAGTGAGAAATCATTGTAGCATCTTCTCCTTCATTCTCTTGTTGTCATACCTTGAAAGGAGATTTGTACCCATACACAACCCACACATTTTCAGAGTGTAGAAAGTGTTTTAGAGCTTGGGAAGCTTTAGGGATTTGTCAAAAGAAGCTGGTGAGACTTGGCGGATGCAATTGGGCATATTGTAGGATCCAAAGAGTTAGAGAAGACATAACTTTAAGAAGTTCGTTGGTAGCAGGAGCTTGGAAGGCTTAAGTACATTGGGTAGACTAGACTTGGAAGGTCTTTTGTTATTCGTGTACTCCAACTTTATTTTCTAGACTTGGAGGGTCTTTTGTTATTCGTGTACTCCAACTTTATTTTCTAGTGGATCGATTTCGACTTGGAGGGTTGTAGAGAGGTTTTTCACTGAGTTCTTCAGTTTCCTTTTCAATAACACGTCTTGGTGTTATCTTGTAGTTGTATTTCTCTTCCTTTATTTTTGTACTTTACATTTATTGTTTGTTGTTCATGTTTATGCACTAGAGTAGTTATCGGTTCATTGCGCACATTTACTCTTATTCCACACTTTAATTAAGTAGAAGTAAAAGCAATCTAGCTGTAATTTTGAATTGGGGTTTAAACAAGTTCTTGTGTTTTAGCACAAATTTGAGATTTCAGAAGCATTTTGATAAGCATGCCATAAAACAAAGATGGTTTTGGTTCAAACCTATGAGGTGTGACCGTGCCCAAACTAGAAAAGAGAAGAAGGAGAGGCGACTTGCTACGCTAGCGGGAAAAAAGCCCCAGTGTAAGCAAGATAGTTATCCTTTATATCCTAGTCACTTTCCTGCACCTACTGAGGTCATAATGCTTGAAGGATATAAAGATGAGGTGGAGTTGTCCTTTCTTTTAGCTTATATCGTGAGGACTTAATGTGTGTACCGTTAGGACTTCCAGGGATGTTCCAGCTCCTGCTACTACTCATACTATCTTGAGAGAGTTGTTGGCCATTGGACCACCAAGCCAATGAGGATCATGGTTAGTACTTAGGTTGAGTAAGAAGTGTTTAGAGGAATGCTACACCCTTGTCAAAAAATAAGACTAGGGCATTTCCTTAGTTTGTTATGTCGTGAGGAAGGATGACCTATTTTGTGTCATCATCCATAAGGTGTCAATGTTTGACATGACTCGTGAACACGACACTAGTTTTTGCAAGATAGGGTTGGGCCTTAGTGGGTTTCGGTTATAAATAGGTTGACCCGAAAGCAACATGATAAAAAAAATGTGTCATAAGCAAGTCAGTTCATGTAACTCGCAATAGATATTTTTGACATGCTAATTTATTTGTGTCAACCCGAAATAACTCATTTAATACAACTTGTTTAACTCATATAACAAATAAATATTCATTTTATTTTAGATTTGTTAAATACCTTTTTATATCCAACCTATATTTTGCACTTAAAAAAAGAGAGTAATTAAAATAACTTATAAGTGATATAATTATAAATTGAAACGTTACAAACAATAGATCTCTAAACCCTACAAATCCTAAATTTATAAACTTTCTTATAATTTACTAAATTATATTATTTTGAATGTGGGTTGAAAACTTGAAGTGTATGCACTAGTTTTAAAATGTAAAACATCTATTTCTATATGGATGTTATATTTAATATTTAGTGGGTTGAAATGGATTGTGTTATATTCATGTCAACCAAATACGATTCGTTTTTTAAGCGTGTTAAGTGGGTTGGATTGTGTTAAGTGTTAACTCATTTCATTAACATATCAGGTTAAGATTAAAAAATCATAGCACAATTATTAAATAAATTGGGTTTGGAATGAGGCATTTAGTTCAATATCCTATCTTGATATGACACGCTCACCGGAATTGACACCTTGATCGTCCACTCTCTTAATTGCTACCTTGAGGAGCAACTGGTCCATTTTGTTGTCAAGATGAAAAGCTTCAACGTTCAAGAACAAGATCCACTTGATTTTTTATGAATTTCAAAGGTAATTTCATTTTGTTGTTTTTTGATAGAGCTACTAAGTGTTGATAATGGGCTTTGTGCTATTTTGATTGGTTCAGAATTATATTTTGAGCTTGATTCAACTGATAAAGTTGTTACGGATTTTTCTTTGGTTAAAAAAAAAAAAGCTTAAATCTAGTTATATTCTAAGATGTGCTTTAAAAAAAAAAGGGATTTCCAAATTTTATTTTGAGAATTATGTGAAATTATTAAAGTTCATTGTATATTGTTTGTGTGAGTTTTGCCAAAAATGTTAAATAATTAATCATTTGCAGAATAATTGTAGTATTTAGTATATTTATATTATTATAAAATAAAATTAGCAATAATTTTGGAATGGTACGCAAAAATACATCTATACTGAAATATTTAATTTGAATAGATAAAAACAAAACAACAAACAGTATTGACAATATTTTGAGCATTATTACTCAGACCCCAAAAGGCCAAACAGGAGATAGAGAAAAAAATCTGGGATAATAAGTACATCCAATCCTTCTTTTCATGAAGATCATAAAATAGAAAACAAGTATGCCTTGGTTTCTCAAGCTTTTCTAGGTCATGTCGCAGTACAAGATGAGATTTTCCGAGAAATTGCGTGGGCCCACATAAGGTTACTAGCCTCTTGGCCTTTTTTGTCCTATCCCTGCAGTTAGTGCCTAGTGACGACATCAAGCATTCGGTTGTACATGACCAATAATATGCCTCCTTCAAAAGATGAGACCCTTAATTAGAAAATATATATATATATATAGATATATATAATATTAAAAAAGAAATACAAATTTACAAGGGGTAGTCGTTGGCAGGACAATATTTTAGGGGAGTGCTTGGAAAAAATTGCAAATTCCGGTTCAATGTCATATTTGCAATGAGAAGTGCTTAAAAAAAAAAAAAAAATTCCAATTCAATGTCATATATATATATATATATATTGTGCGTACCTAAAATATGATTATTAGGCTCAACATTTATTTGGGCTCACAATCTATTTATATTATGAGTTTTGGATTTCCTACTAGGGGTTGTCCTATGTTTGGTGACCTAAATATGTTCCTGTTTCTTCACTCTTTTCTTCACCTCCCAGAGTTACTCCATTTCTCCCTTAAATTGATAATTCTTCTTTTCCTGAGTGTTCTCTTTCTAGAATTGCCAACTCCTCTTCTTCATCATCTTCTCTTATTTATAGGCTAAGATCAGTGGAGGTGTTATAATTGCTCCCCCTTACTAGTGCAAATAAGGGTCTAATTACATCATCTCAAAATGGATGTTCCATCAAAAAAGTGATAGTCGCATTGGAACTGATTTCTACCTCTAGGAGCCAATTCGGCAGTGATGTTCTCAAAGGCACTACCAGATAGTCGAGTATAGGGTGTCTTCGAAACAGTATTGTTCCCAACCAGGCTAGAGATGATCGGGAAAGGCTTGATTCAATTATCCATACTAGCATGGCCTTGTTTCGACTTCAGGGCCTAAAATGGGCCTAAAGGTGTCCGAATCGAGGTCGCAGGTCAACAATGAGGGCAATGTGACGTATTAGGCCGCCCAACTGAGTCCCAAGGTCCAATGGGTGTGGGGCCATGGTCCGCGCGTGCACACATATATATATATATATATATATATCCGCAATGAAAAGTACTTGGAAAAAATTCAAATTTCAGTTTAGTGTCTATTAATAAGACTGAAATAATAATTATGGTTCACTGGTTAACGATGTCCACTTAGAAAAGTAACTCTAATAACTTATTTTGCTTTTTTTTATTAAAAAAAGTCTACACATTTAGACCTATTATACATATTGTCAAATAGAATTATCATGAAACTATATAATTTTTTGGTATACTTTATCGAATGTGCTTTGCATGTAATTTGCACTGCACAGCTAGGAGATGGAGGCGTTATGGGAGTCCATCTGACAAAAGCAGTACGGGCACTGAGTAAGTTATATAAAAATATTTGTAAAAGAATCTGACCATTCTTTTTTCAAGTGGTGGAAAGAAAAGAAAAGAAGATGAGCACTGAGAGCAAACAACAAATAGACACTTCACACTACACTAACTACTGTGGCTCTTTTTTTATGTGGGGCTTAAGGTTAAAGACTTAAAAGTACTCTTGGCTTTCCCTGTCTGCTGTCTCCGTATGCTCTCTCTCTTTCTCTCTCATTGATTATTATTAGTAGCTAGCTAGCTAGTACTCATGAAGACAAGGGTAGACCCAAAATTCAACAAGTAGAGGTTTAAACTGTGTTCTCTTTCTCTATCTAGCTGGTAGCTGTGTTCTACTGTTCTCTACCTTTCTTCTCTCTGACTTTACTGACTTCCTACCATCATCATTCATATATCTCTCTCTCTCCCTCTCCATGTTTATTCTCTAATCTTCTCCTCTACCCACTCCATAAGTAGTAAAAACTAGAAAAACCCAGTAGCCTACACTAAAAGTTAAGCATATGCATATCACTGAAGCCTACTCTGCAATTTTAAGGTACTGTGAGACTGAGAGTATGCAACTCTTATCACCCCATCTAGATATTTTGGTCCTGATTATAACTTTCTTTTGCTTTTTGCTTTTTGTTTCTTTGTTGCTGTATGGTTGTTGATGCTACTCAAAGTTCCCTACTTTGTAATTTTTCTATTGTGGATTTGGGGTTTGTCTGAGCTGTTGTTACTTGTTAGTAGCTCCTCACTTATTTGTTCACCTTTAATTCTTATGGGTTTTATTTTTTAAATTTTGGTTTATGTACAGAATTTTAATATTTTGTGCTTCCATTATGGGTAGCTGGGATGATCACCCTGTTTTTTTGATGTTGATTGTTGGTTTTCTGTTATAATAATATACCTATATTTGATGCGGTATGTGATTTCTTACCTAAATTTTACTGTGCTTGTGTGTTTGGTAGTGGTGGGTTGTGGTAATTTCACAGTATAGTTAAAATCATTTAAGAGAAGGTGCTACTTGTTAATCTCAAGTAGATCATCCGAACTCAGAGACGATCATTTTCTTTTGGTAAGTACTATGTTAGTAATTTGCTTGCATAAAGTAAATTACAAAAACAGTAGACTTATGCTGAGCATGAGGAGTGCTTTACTAAATTCCTAACCTAGTACTGGGTCTCACATGTTAAGGAATCATCACTCATTAAAGAAGATGGCAAATACATTTATATGTAAACATTTTTAGAGATCTTCTACGGGCCTTTACCATCACAAGTCAAGTTAATATAATGTGAGGATGATTTAGGTTGCAAGGTATGATCTTTAACCTTGAATATGGGTTCCATACATGAAAAATTCATTGATACAACCTAAGTGCTGTACATTCTCTGCATAATAGGGGATCTTTCCATCATTTTGGCTGTATTTTGGTTCATGCTAAATGCTTATCCAAGATATGGTTGTCAAACCTCCCATGGGGTCATTTGTTTTGCAGTAGTTTGGTTAATTGCTGCTTTGCTTCCAAACCACCCCCCCCCCCCCCCTCTTTTAAGGATAAAATATACTTTTGGTTCTTGAAATTTGGGATAAGTTTAATTTGATCCTTTAAAAAGTTTGAATTTGGTCCCTCATATTTTGAGGAGGTTTGATTTTGGTCATTTAAATATGGAGTTGATTTGATTTTGGTCCTTTAAATGTGGGATGGTTTGATTTTGGTCCCATTAATATGGGCCAGTTCAATTTAGTTCCTCAAAAATGGGGTGCCTCATCATTCTATTAGTCACATTGACAAAAAAGAAAAAGAAAAAAGGAGGGACCAAATTCTTCCCTTTTAAAAATTTTGGGACCAAACCCAAACTTATTAAATTTGATGAACCAAATTCATTCTTATACCAAATTTTAACGACTAAAAGTATAATTTACCCCAAGTGAGTTTTGTCCCTAGGGGAGGGGAAAGGGGAGATCCGAACTAATATAATGACCTCCACTTTTTTGAGTCGTGGTCCTCAGCTGATTGGGCTACCCCGAGGGTTAATTGTTGCTATCTTATAATGAAATTCAGTAAAGTAGAGGTATTCTACTTGTTTTTAAACAATTAATTAGCACTTATGGTGTTATAATATGGAATAATAAATCCTTGTTCTAGAAAAGGTTGTATTGCATCTGTATAATTTTTTTTTTTTTTTTTTTTAATTTTCATCAAAACAATGTCTTGAATCTGCAGACTTAATTTGGCTTCAATGGTCACAATTGTAGCAACCCAATAAAAAGTGCTAGCCACATCTTCGCTCATACCCCAAAAGAAATAGTCTAGTCACAATTTCTAGGTTGCCCATTGGATATTGATTAAGTGTGTGTTGTGTGGGTGTGTGTGTGTTGTGTGGGTGTGTGTGTGTTGAGCCTCACATCCGGCATATATTGGGTTGATTTGGGCTTTATTAACAATTACAAAGAGCCTCAATTGTGACTAGACTAGTCATTTTGGGTATCGCACAAATGTGGAATGTGGCTAATATTTTTTCTAGGTTGATTGGATATTGATTGAGTGTGTATTTTGTGGATTTGTGTTGAGTTCCACATTGGGCATATATTGAGTTGATTTGGGCTTTCCATGGGATAAGTTCAAACTCTCGTGTCTTTTCATGTCAAATTGAGCAGTCTTCAATGATCAAGCAGTTCATCTACATTCAATCAAATTCTAAGTTTCATTTTTCCCATCAACAATGAAGGGACTATTAGCTGAGCACATATTGCAGGAATTTTGAATCCTGGATTATTGATTTTGAATATGCTTATCCCTGCTGATGTTATTTGGGAATTTTGATATTCTTGATATTACATATTGAACAAAAATATTTTAATATTGAGCCTTTAAAATTCTGAATTCCAACATTTTCGGAAGTGCTCATTGTAATTAGTAGTAGTTGTTATTGAGGTTGTAGTTGTTTTAATATATTAACAACTGCGGCAAACATCAAAACATCAGCAATTATAAAAAGAACTTCAACAGTATGGAGTGATATCAGATCATCTAGAATTCTTGTGGCTATGTCCCCTAATAGATTTGAAAGTTTGAGTTACTGATCATTGCTGTCATACTTTTGCCTTTTCTTCTTCCCATCTGCTTTAATAATCTCAAATTTATATATATATATATATATATAAATAAACAATGGATCTTGAAAAATTTGTGTTACTTTGTAGATCTCTTTGGAGTGAAAGCATCAAAGGTGAAGCAGTTGCATGTGGCAAAATCTATCTGCTGGGATTTTTTTCGTGAATCTTCAAATACTGCATTTTAGCTTGTTCTCCATTGTCAAATGGATTGATAGATGTGATTTCTTTTAATAAAGGTTGTAAGATTGTCAACTGAATTTATTTTTGTGGAAGCTTAATAATGTTATTCACATTGATGACTGCCTGCATATTTTACGCTTGTTGGGATGACAAGCTCATCAGGCGCATCTTCTACAATAATCTCTAAGCACCATCCTTGTAATTCACTGGTTGATTGATCTTTTTGGGGCGACTTGACTTATTCAAGTTGAGAGAGAAAAAAGCTAGAGGAAGACAAAAAAATTACACTAGTAGAAGTAGTGAAAAAGGACACTCTAATTAAGTAGGTGACAGAGGGTATGATTTTGAATAGGATAGAATGGCTGTGAAGAATACATGTGAGCAGCCCCAATTTAGTCAGTTGGGGATCCATAGTTAACCCTATAGTTTTGTTGCTAAGGCTTTGTTGTTGTTATAATACTGTTTAAATGGTAGATTGACATACAGGTTTTCTGCATACTGCAGACCCAAAATCAAGAGTTTGAAACATGGCAGCAAATGTTGCATTTCTTCTGTTTTTTTAAGTACAGTCATGTGCATATGTTTGTGCATTTTTTCTGTAGTACATGGATGAAGCACAGCTAATGTTTTTATATACATGGAAGAACCAGAAGGGTGCACTCTATACTCAATTTGAGCGGTATTGGCCACTGTATATACAGTGAATAAAATGTTTCATTGTCCATGCAGGTGAATAGCTAAGTGACCACTGTCAGCAATTGGCTTTATCGTTCTTTCATTGTGTTTGTCAAAAGAAACAAGCTCTCAACCTCATGCACTACTCAAACATGGTAAAACCAAATTCAAACTTGGAATCTGAGAATGAGTCAGAAGTCAGCAGCCAAGTAGCTTCAAATGTACCTGTGCAAGAAGCATCTCTTGATCTCTCCAAGGACAGCACCACCAATTCATCCTGTCTCACAAATGCAATTAAGCCTCAACCAGATCCAAAGCCTGTTTCGCTTGACTTGACACTCCACTTCAGCACCATTGATGCTAACATGAAGGCCACAGATGAGACCGGTGAGGCAGCAGCCCATAATTCTGCAGCAACAGTTCCAAGGGTTTTCTCTTGCAATTACTGTCGGCGCAAGTTCTTCAGTTCACAGGCGCTGGGAGGCCATCAAAATGCTCATAAGAGGGAAAGGACAATGGCTAAACGTGCTATGCGGATGGGAATGTTCTCTGATAGGTATACTAGCTTGGCTTCTCTTCCCCTTCATGGTTCTGCATTTCGGTCCCTTGGGATTGAAGCTCATGCTGCAATGCACCAAAGAATACTACCATCAGAAAGGCCTCCTCGAGGTGGAGCAAGGTTTGAACAAGGCTATTTTGGAGTACCAATGTTCGTTGAGGATGATGACGTGGGACTGTTTTGGCCTGGGAGTTTCCGGCAGGTGAGTGAACCAGTAGGAGCAGTTGGTGGTAATTTGGCTATGGAATTAGCGCAAAATTCAAATATGAATTTTGTCATGACAGCACCCCCACCGAGGACAACTTCATCGTCCCCTGATCTTACTTTGAAACTTTGAGATTTTTTGTTTGAAATATCATTGTCTTCAGACAATGTTCCCTTTGTACATGAGATATGCATTGGCATCGGCTATGAGCTCTTAAATATTTTTTTTTCTTTCTTTTTAATCAAAACTCTCTTCCTTTTTCTATCTGTTCTGGAAAGATGTTACAACTGTTGTATAAGAATTTCTGCAGGTTGAAATTAATTGATAGAGCTTGCCAAGTAATGTTGATAATAGTTCACCTCATAAGTTGTTATCCTCTTCTTGTTCGGGTAAGCAGTTAAAACTTCTTTCTGTTTCATTGATAAACTAGCAATTATATAATTCTACATATTTTTCTTTCCTTTTGGTGGATGATGTGCTTTAGTTTACCATTTTAAGATGGAAGAAGCAGCCCCTCGTTTAATCTCAATATGTTTTGACACACTATTTTTCAAGTAATCCTGCATTGACGTGTTAATTTTACCAAGGTTATGTAATTGGATTTGTGTTATTTCCACAAATTAATATATCATCCAACATTTGTACATAAGAACATCCTTCAAACATGCATTTCCCACCGCTCTTTCCATTTTAGCTCTTATTATTTGCCTTTATTTTTTGGGGTTATTGAAGATGATTGAGGGGAGCAGGCCTGATCGGGTCTCTCTATCAGAAGCTAAAAAAAAATCCCATGTATTTATTTTTCTAGTGTCCACGTATCAGGTCTCTCTCTGTAGCTGGAAGGTGATTTCTGAAATGATATATACCCAATTCGACTCAGGCAGGCTAGTCAAAAGCATTCAAGCTTTAACTCAGCCTTGAATTAGGCACTTCACTTGCAGCTATGGTACAGTGGTAACTTTTATAACTTCTTCACAATTTGGCCTATCTAACATGCTATAAAATGTTTCGTTATTGGTTTCCTAACTATTTATTTGTTGGTATGAATTTTTTTTGGCTTTTAATTTGGTATGATTGAGGGAAGGTGGTTTTAAGTTATTTTACTGTGAATGTCAATATTATTCCTAAGGGTGCATTTTGAGGCCAATATCCTGCACAGGACCTTCAACCATATCCAAGCTACCAATATTTGGACTCTCTATTGTCATCTTTATTAATCTTTGATGTTTGCAATGAAGGATTCAAAAAAGTTAAATTGGTTTCACAATGATGCAGTGTGACAAACCAATATAACTTTTGGTGTGATCCTTAGGATAACTAGATAAGAGTTTACTCTCCAGCGGTGAGTTCAAAGGACCCTGCTTAGTGAGGTTCCACGTCATTAACAAAATAATAATAATGATAATAATTTTTTTAAAACAAAAAATCCGGATAAGAGTTCATATATAGCTGAAAGGTAGCATGTTGAAAAAAACTGTACATTAGTTATGAATATAATATCGGTGCCTCTGGAACAACCAAAAATTGCCAAGAAGTTGCAAAATGTTTGCAAGAACCAGATTTAGAAATGAGCTTTGTATCGAATTCTGTCCCTTTTGAAATAGAATGAATGTATCGTCGTCTTGAGCAATTAGCAATTTAGCATGCCTTTTTAGGTAACCTGCTCGTTCTAGCTATAGTATACTTTATTTATTTATTTATGTTTTTTGAGAATTAGCTAGCTAGCTAGCTATAGTATACTAATAAAACCAATAAAGTAACGTTGATTAAAAAAAAAAAAAAACATATAATGCCTTAGGACAATGTTCGTGAAAAAGTAAAAGAGCCAATATTCTTAGGGTCAAGTAATGATGCATGTTATATAATATTTTAGACTACATAAGCAATGACAATGTTAGTTTCCTATGAATTACCGAAAATTAGAGGAGGAATAAAATAATTGGAAGCTACTTTCTTAGATACTCGTAATTAAATTTGTTAATAACTTTAGAAATGATTACCTTTGTTGTTGTTGTTGTTGTTGTTTTTTTTTTTTTTTTTTTTTTTTTTTTTTTTTTTTGGGTGGGTGGGGGGGGGGGGGGGGATAGAAAAGCATAACTTTATCAAGAAGAAGATAAAAACAATACATTTTGAGCTAGATTTGACTCAATCATACTCGGATTTTTCTCTATTCAAGTTACATAACTAACAACATTATTAGCATATTGAGCCAAGAAGTGTGCTGACCGGTTGCCTTGTCTTTTGACATGAGATATTTGTACCCGTCTAAACCCTTGAAACTTATGGCAAATCCCTTCAATAATATTACTTATCGGAGTTGGTGGCTCACTCACACCATTCAAAGCATCAGCCACAATCTAAGAGTCACACTTTACAATCACTACTGCATACCCGCATCCCAAGCAAGAATAACACCTTCTTCCATTGCTTCAGCTTCAACTTCAGCTTCCAACGGTCCCAATGGGAGAGGCAAGTGCTTGTTTAAAGCTGCTGTTACTCTTTCCTCATTGTCTTGAATAACAGCCCCTTCACTAGTTGACTGAGAGCTAGAAAAGATCGCTCCATCAATATTAAGCTTATACCATGGAGATCGTGGAGCTTCCCCTTGGGCATAGACCGGATCCACATGCGGAGCAACACTGATGTTGGCTATTTGAAATTCGTCGAGCAGAAATCTAGCCTTATGAAGAATTGCCCCACTGACTTGACTCAATTTACCTTGACAAACTTCATTCCAATTATACCATATACTCCATGCCACCATGATCACAAGCTCCAGAATTTCTTCACCCAGTTGTTGCTCAAATTTTAGGTGCCATAAGGCTTTGCTTGGGAGTTCATAAGGGAATGGAATGAGATGATCATAAGGGAATGGAAATGAATGGAATGGAATGGAATGTATTTAAGTAAGGGAAAGGAATAGAAAAGAATGGAATGGAATGGAATTAAGTAACCTTGTTTGGATGTTTTAAAATAAAGGAATGGAAAGGAATGAAAATGAATGGAATGTAAGTAATCCTGTTTGAGAGCAACATGGAGAGAATGGAATGGAATCATTTTATGACAATATTACTGTTAAACCCCTATTTTAAAATAAATGGTTAAATATATAGGGGCATTTTGGGAGTTTTAGTAAAAAAATTATTAAATCTAATTCCATTCCCTCCCATTCCTCCCAATTTCGGGGGGAATAAAAATTTGAGGTTTTAAGGGAATAGAAAGGAATGAGTGTTCCTTCCTACCTATTCCATTCCCTCTCACTTAAACTCCCAAACAAGGGAATGAACTTTCCATTCCCTCCATTAAAACTCCCAAACAAGAGAAGGGAATAATATTCTAAAATTATTCTTTTTATTCATTTCCATTCCATTCCATTCCCTCCTCCCAAGCGGAGCCTAAGAGATTAATAAACTCAAGGGAATATCCTCCTATGAGTATCAAATGGAATTCCAATGAGTTTCTACACTTTTCAAGCATTTTCACAATCCCAAAAGATATGACCACTACTCTCTGGCTCACAACCACACACTACACATAGAGGATCCTCAGTTATCTTCATTCGGTATAAGTTATCCTTTGTCAGCATTATGTTTTTACTAGCTCTCCAAGTAAATGACCTGACCTTGTTTGGAATATAAAGTTGCCACAAATTTTTCCCTTCTCTCTCTCTTTTCTTTTTTATTTATTTATTTTTAGTTTACACATTGGATGAACCCCCAGTAGATCTGACACACCCTAATGCTACTGCTAATCTATATGCACTCTTGACCATGAAATTCCCATTTTGTGAGTACGCCCATACCATCCAGTCAGCAGGCAATCTTGTACTTAAGGGTATACTCAATATGGCCGAAGCATCATCTAGTGAAAAAATTCTTTAATCATTGCTGTTAGGGTCATATTTTCTATGTAATTGGCTAATCTTTTGACAAAATGCACTTTACTTATAATTGGGTAGATCTAATTTGGGTTTTTAATCTCAAGAATTACGTTGTTCGAACATATCAAGTGGTATATTTAAAGACATTAAGATTAATCTAAGAAACAAGTGAAGAAAAGCTGATTCATTAAGTCTCGATAGATACTACCATCGAGGATTAATGAAGAAGCTCGATACAAGCTCAATTTATCGAGATCTACAATTTTAGAATTTCCATATCTGAAATTCGGCCTATGATGACTTGTTTCATTATGGTTTCTTTTCTCACTACCCTTTATCCTATATCGGCAGTATGTTTTTACTAGCTCTCCAGGTAAATGACCTAACCTTGTTTGGAATATAAAGTTGCCACAAAATTTTCCCTTTTTTTTTATTTATTTTTATTTATTTTTAATTTTTTAATTTTTTAATTTTGCACATTGGACGAACCCCCAGTAGATCTAACACACCCTAATGCCACCGCTAATCTATATGCACCCTTGACCATGAAACTCCCATTTGGTGAGTATGGTCATACCATCCAATCAGCAGGCAATCTCGTACTTAAGGGTATATTCAATATGGCCGAAGCATCATCTAGTGAAAAAATTCTTTGATCATTGCTGTTAAGGTCATATTTTTTTATGTAATTGGCTAATCTTTTGAACAAAATGCACTTTACTTGTAATTAGGTAGATTTAAGTTGGGTTTTTAATCTCAGGAAGTATGTTGTTTGAACATATCAAGTGGTATATTTAAAGACATGAAGATTAATCCAAGAAACAAGTGAAGAAAAGCTAATTCATTAAGTCTCAACAGATGTTGCTATCGAGGATTAATGAAGAAGCTCGATACAAGCTCGATTTATCGAGATCTACGATTTTAGAATTTCCAGATTTGAAATTCGACCCATGATGACTTGTTTGATTAGGGTTTCTTTTCTCACCACCCTAGTCATATATAAGGCTTATTAAAAAGTCATCAAACAAAAAAAAAAATAGAGACCTAGAATTCTTATACTCTGTGTCAAGCTATTATGTTTATATGTCTTAGGGTTTTGTAACCAAGTACTTCTTGGTCTTCATCATTTATGAAGTGAAGAACTTTGCAACCAACAACAATCAATCAAGTTACTAGAGTTAGTCACGTACTGGGATCCGTGCGAAGGAATTAGTCATAGATTAGAGATTTGTGCAACAAAGGAAAGAAGACTACTACAATATCAAGTTCAATTGGGTATTGAAGCAAAGGTTCAACTGTAGGTTGGTATTTTGAGATAAGCCAGATTAGTGGTAAGATTCCTTATACTTGTAACTGCTTGATTATTGATTAGTAGATTCTTAGGAGTGGTGACCTTAAATTCACCTAGTAGGATTTTTGCCTTGCGAAAAGTTTTCCTAATTTTTCAACAAATCACCATATCAATTTAATTTCCACTACACTTAGTTTATTTGGTGATTTGTTGGTGTCTCCATGATTTACATGTAATTTGACTTAATTAATCAACTTGGGTAATTGAGTTAATTAATCGGAGTCAATCTATCTTAACCCAACAATTGTTGAATTCCAAGCTCGAGTATAAGGGTTAATGAGAAGTGATATAGTCACATCCAATGGAACATCCATAGGCCTAGGTGTGAGAGTGAAGGTAGATGGTTTATGTAAATCCTGCAAGATATTAAGAGAGAGCCCATTACCCACTTGCCATCTATACTCCTTTTTAACAAGAGATTGTGGTTGCCATGATACTTCTCCATGCAAATGAGGGGTGACTTCCCATCTCTACATATAAAAAAAAAAAAATCACCATCTGGGAAATAACAAGCCTTGAAGACTCTATAAACCAGTGAATTTGTAGTTGTTTGTAGGCGCCAGCCTTGTTTAGCCAACAACGATAAATTGAAGGCCTTTAAATCATGGAAACCCAAACCACCTTCCTCCCTCGATATGCACATCTTCTTCCAACTAAGCCATGCCATTTTATTATTGTCATTAGATTGTTGGATTGTCCCCACCAAAACGTACACACCATACTAGTCATCTCATCACAAAGATTGTTAGGAAGCTTAAACACACTCATGGTATATATGTTGGCACCGCCTAAGCAATAGTCTTAATCAAAATTTCCTTCCCAGCATTGGAAAATAGTTTTTCTTTCTATCCCGATAATTTATTGTTCAACCTCTTAATCAATTGGTGAAAAGTATTTTGCTTATTTTTCCCCACTAAAGATGGTAAACCCCAATATTTGTCATTTTCCTCTATGATTGTAGCCTCTAAACGATTCTTAAGCACATCTTGCATCTCTTGAGGAGTGTTTCGACTAAAAAATGAGGAAGTCTTCTCACGGTTTAACTATTGTCCAGAAGCTTGCTCATATTTTTCCAAGATTTTCATTAACGTAGAACATTCCTCTTTTGTGGATTGACAAAAGATAAGACCATTATCAGCAAAAAAACAAATGTGAAATTTTTGAACCACGTGTACAAGTTGCTACTCCCCTAAGTGTCCCTTGCTCCCTTACTTTTTAAAGTAATGCTGATAGTCCTTCTGAACATATTGAAAACAACAAAGGCGACAAAGGATTCCCCTGGCGTAAACCTCTAGTAGGGGTAATGTTACTACAAGGACCATTAATCTTCACTTAATATTTAACAGAACTAACACATCTCATTGTCAGCACAACCCAATTTGTATGAAAACCCATCTTGATCATAATTTTTTCCACGCACCCCATTCCACCCGATCATAAGCTTTACTCATATCAAGCTTAAGAGCCATCTCCTCCACTTTCCCACTTCTCTTCTGACTAATATGATGCATAATTTCAAAAAGCAACTAAAACATTGTCTTTGATAAGCTGATTGAATATAAAAACACTTTTGGTTCTCACTAATAATACGAGGGAGTATGTGTTTTAAACTATTAACAATGACCTTAGAGGCTAGGCGAGAAATAACATTACTCAAACTAATAGGTCTATATTGGGTAATTTTGTTTGGGTTTTTAACTTTAGGGGCGAGAACAATATGAGTCTTAAAAATATAATCTGAAACTATACCCAAATTTAAAAAGTCCAATAGTCTGAGTAATACAATTACTAACCATGAACCAATAATGTTGATAAAAGAGAGGAGACATTACCTCTGTTAATTCAATGTTGATGACTTGAATATAATAAGGTGAAAACACATTTTTGGGCCACCTAAAAATTGAAAATCGTTACCATTTTGGTCGGTACCACCATCTTAGCAATGGAAATTGCCTATGTGGCAGACAGAGTACACCGTTGGCGTATTAGATAAAAAAAAAAGAAAAAAAAAAGGAATAGAAAAACTGGAAATTGGCAATCAAAAAGTGAAACCTGTGGGAACTATGAATCAAATGTGTGCAGTGGTTAGTAATAAATATTATTAATTGAAAACACTTGTTTGATGGGTTTTTTTTTTTTTTTTTTGAAAGATAATTACAATATGCTGCTAACCCCGCAACTCGAATTTTTTTTCCCCTAGACCCCCAAGCACTTTGTGTATGGGGAGGTGCCAATTCTGCTATAAGGACTTTGGCTGTTTGTTGGTTTATTTTATGAATTATTAACTATTTTTAGAAAATAATTGATTAACATTAATGTTGTTGTAGCTTGTGGGGTATGTTTGTTTGGTTTATTTTTTGGACTAAATTTTGAAACTATAGAGCTATATAATATGGAAATAATGAAACTTTTATTTGAATGGTTGACGATGGGAAAATTATCTATAATATTTGATTTTTTTAAAGAGAAAAATTAAAAGTAATTTGAAGCTGATAATGCAGCATTGCCTCTAGTGTTGATATCCCAATTCATGAAAATTTTCAAACAAAATTCCAAAAAATTACCACCGATTAAATCAAAATCAATCCAAATTGTGAAAATATGAGATTATAATGTAAATAAATGGGGTGAAATTTGACAAAGCTTGAGTAGATGTTAGTTTTTATTTTCATAAACTTTTTTGTGTTTATACTTTGGCCCCTCCCAACTTCGCATTGTGGTTCCATCCCTGGTGAAAGGTCTTGTAGATATAGGCCTAGAAAGTGTTCTAAAGCCTTACATCCATCCAACGTTTTGAAGAAAGACTAGACCTCACCCAACCAAATTACAACACGAGAATTCTATTCCTATCATTGATGGGATGACCCAAAAAGGTTGTAGATTCAATCTATGATGCTACTAGCAAGCGGGGTTTCTTCTAGATAGTCAATCATAAGGTGCCTTTAGTGGTGAAGCTAGGATTTAAGTTAAGGGGGGGCAAAATTTGTATATGATATATGTACTTTCACAAAAGAAAAATAAATCAAATATTATAATAGCCAAGTACAAAGGAGTTTTATCAGGGTTCATGATGGATTGTGGCTTTCCAAGCAGTGCACTTTGCTTTCCACATTGGTATGCAAGACTGCATTTTTGAAGGGATTGATTAGGGCCTTTTTGCTAAAATATGGTAAGGAAACACTAAAACCTATGTGCAAGGCATGCTAGTAGAAGGTAGAGCTATGCTCTGTTTCAAGGCTAAAGAAACAAAGTGAAGTTTTAGTTGGCTAAATTATCATTAAGTGTGATTGATTAGAGCTTTTGGTTAGATGAAATTCCTCACAAGATAAGGAAGATCTTTGATCTAGATTGCTATTTCTATCAAAAGAAAAATATAGGTTGGAGTTTTTAATAAACATTAGCTATGAAACTACAGGTCTATTTTGGGCAAGCCCAGGGGGGTAGTTGCCCCCCCTCGACCCACCATAGCTCCGGCCCTGGGTGCCTTTGGAGGTTATACAAAACTTGAAGAATGCAGCTTGTAGCTTCTTTCAACTACCATCTGAAGAATGAAAGAAGTATCTAAGATCAAACCCACGACCACTACAATCAAACCCAAATCACAAATCCCAAAACCACCACCACCACTGATTAGTGCAGGCTTTGTATGTGAAGTAACTAATGCGGCCGCCTAAGGCCCCAAGTAGAAAAGAAGGCCTTCAAATTTTTACCAATAGTGTTTTTTATTTTTTATTTAATTTTTTTATAAATATTATAATAGTATTAATTAAGTCCAAATATTAGCCAATAAATAAAATGATATATTTTTATCAAATGAAAAACAAGAAAAAAAAAATGTTACGTCCATAACATTTTTCACAACACTTTCAAAATAAATCTTAATTGGTAAGTTGTTATAGGGTATTATTGACAACAAAAAATTAATTTCAGTGATGAGTTCAAATAAGAACTAGTAACAAATTAATACATAGGATTTGTTGTGAAAATATTATGAATGTAACACTTCTTAAAAAAAAATAAAAGAGCAATACAAAAAAAATACAAAATATAAAAAATTCACAACATTTTCATAAGTAGAGTTGACAAAACTTTTATTAGTTTTTATCTAAGTCCACTACTAACATCACTTTTTTATTTATCATTATCAATTTACCACATCGACAGGTATGAAAAGTTTTGTCAAATTTTTTGTATATAGATTTAAAAAAAAAAAAAAATCTATATGGTTCATGTTAAATAGTAGTAATTTTGCATCTAAAACAAAATAATAGAATTTAAGTAATATTTAATTTTTTAAAATCATATTTAAATATATAAAAGGCCTCAATTTCAGTTTTCTCCTTAAGCTCCCAAATACATTAAGCCGGCCCTGCCACTGATCAAGAGAGACAGAGAGAGGGGAGAGAGAGAAAGTTAGACATTTAAGAAAAAAACAACCCACCACCATTGGTTCCTTCTAGCAAATTGATAGTGGTAAGTAATAGATGAAAATGGCTTCTGTAAAAAAAAAAAAAAAAAAAAAAAAAAAAAAAAAAAGACGAAAATGGCATTTTGATTTGAGTTTGTGTGGGTTTCAATCTTTAAAATTTAAATTTGTAAAAGTCTTTATTTCGTTTTTGTTTTTGAATTTTTTTAGTTCAAATTAAAATTGAGAAATAATTTTTTTAATTAATTTAGATACTGATGTGGCATTTTTAAATGCCACAAATATTATTTATTTTATTATTTTATTAGATATGTTAGCCAGTAGTGCACTTTGTCTGCGAGGTAGGCAAATTTTGTTACCAAGATGACGGTAGGGACCGACATGGTAATGATTTTTGATTTTCAAGAACCAACATAAGCACTTCAAAAAAGTAGGGATCAAAATGGGAATTAACCCAAAATGTAAGGACGAAAAGTGTATTTTTGCCATATAATATTGTTAGAGCATTCACTACAAAGCTCCTAAAATTTTACTAGCTTTTAATATTTCAAAAACCTATTTTATCTATTTTAACACTTCAATTTACAAAACACCTAACATTAAAGGTTCTATTTTTTTAACACTCATTTAAAATATACTTTCTTTATTTTTTTTAAATTTATTCTTATTCTCTTCTCTTTCTCTATCTTCTTTCCACTCTTTCTCTTCTCTGTACCCACACCTATTGCATCTCTTTCTCTTCTCTGCTACCTGCTCCTTGCCACCAACCACCACCACCGGTTAAAAAAAAAACATCAAACGAGAATCCACAACCCACTGCTAGCCACCACCACCACCATCACTGGGGAAAAAAAAACCTATAAAACTTCAACCACAAACAAGAACCCACAACCTTCAACTCACTACCAGCCACCTCAACCACCACCATTGAAAAAAAAAAAAAAATTCATAGTCACAACTGTAGCCACCATAGCCACCTCTGTCCCCACCAAATACCCTTAAAACCAAGCAAGCCACAACTCACAAAACCCACAACCCACCAAAAAATAATCTCCTTCACAACTTCCACAAGAAAGAAAGAAAATCTAAGAGACGAGAAGAGAGAGGAGAGAAAATTTGAGAGTGAGAGAAAAGAAAGAAAATCTGAGAGTGAGGAGAGATTAGAAAAAGAGACGTTGGGGAGAGAGAAGGAAATGAATTTTTAATTGAAGGAAGAGAGAGAGTAGAATAAAAAATTGAATTTTATTTTTAACTTTGATGCTACAATGAGCTGTTATAAATAACAGCTTAGTGTAGTTGAAAAATAAAATTTTTTAGATATAGTAACTTTGATGTAGCTTGATTTTTATGGTTTGAGTTGTTAAAATAGCTTTTCAGCTATTTTAACAACTTTATTATGAACAACTTTATTATGAATGCTCTTAGGGTGAGAGACTATGCGTTCATATCATATGGTGGGTCAAATGTCAAACAAATTCTCACCTTTCAGTCAAACGAGTTAATATTTGAAGAATAAATGAGAAAAATATGAAGATTTTTTAATTACGAGGAAAGTCTATCACTGGATTTTTGGACACAAGCACAGTTGAGAATAAAATGATAATTAACTACTATTTGATGAACTAATATATAAGCATCATTAACTACTATTTGAAGAACTAGTATATAAACCCGCACATATGCATGAGTATATTTAAAAATAATCACAATTATACACATATGAGTTCAAATTATACCTCGTGTTAGAGTTACAAGTTACACATTTTATAAGTCATGAATTTCTAAAATATATAATGATATATATATATATATATATAAGCCAAAACTAAGAGAAAATCCAATTAAATTTCAAATTGGAATTAAATTAGAGTCTAATTTTGTGCCACGTGTGCTATCTAATTTAAGTTTTTAAATTTTTGTGCCAACTGAGTTAATTCAGAGTAAAAATTGGAATTCGATTACAGTTTAATTTTGCACCACGTTTCTCATCTAATCTAAAGCTTTTAATTTTTGTGTTTAGTGAGTTAATTCAGTATAAAAAATGAGTAATCCAATATAAATAAACCATGAAAAACCTAATATATCTAACTTTATATATTAAATGAGAGAGAGAGAGAGAGAGAGAGAGAGATTTTAAATGATTTTATATTTATGAGCCATTTTTTTGTGTAATTAAAAATAATTTAAATTTATAAGTCATTTATGTAATATATCATGACTATATACTTTTATTTATTTATATATTTAGAAACTACCATGACTAATATATAACCAAAGGTTAAAAAAAATTCAATTAGAATCAAAATTGAATTTTGCTTTTATTAGTTTTCCATACAAATTAAATTATTTAGATTTTTGTTATTATTTTTTCTCTGAATGAATGAGCATATTTTTTATATAAATTCTATTAAGATATTTTGTATGCGAAGATCTTGAACATAACAAATTCTAATTGAGTTAAACGATGCCATGCACACCCATCCCCATTCAATTTAGGAGATACTATTGGATCAATTTATTCTTTTATTTTGTGTTGTATTTGATAGAATTTCATGGGCAATGATTGTGAATTGATATTGTATATGTCGTATCCAATAATGATTTTCAAAATTATATATGTAATAGTAGTGCAATGAAAAACTTGGCGTAATCAATATCATGAAAATTGCAAAGAAAAAATATTTTAGTACCTCCAATTGTCCTAGTCAAACTAATGTCTTATGAGAAAATGTTCTGTTCAGAGCTAGTAGAAAAGGGGTTATTTACGCCACTAATCAACAGCTGCCACGTCATATATTCAATGAGACCTCAGTACACTCTATCACACAGGATTGTAGCTCAAATAAAACCAAAATCATCAAACACTTTCTGTTCAGAAGCCCTTACCTAGAGAAACAACACCAGCACTAGCATCAATGCCTCCTCTCTTTTGACTAATGGAGCTCCTCCCTATTGCTGGAGCTGCAATGGCGTTGTTCTGAGCCAGCGCCCACGCACCTAAATACTGCATGGACAACTAGGTGACGATCCTGTTCGACGGTTGAACAACTAGTTCTTGGATTAGTTACTCCCTTTCCCTTCTCGCTTGTTTCCTCGTCTCTGCCGCCAAAGCCTCCAATCCTCCTAAACCCCAAATCGAGGGCCCTTTGCTACAGCCAGGCGACGAAAAGGTTGCCGAATCCAAGTGGTCTCCCGCGAGGTTCACCGGAGCCCCCTATTCGTGGCTATTGTGCTTGGTCTCGCAGTTGGTTACTTGGTTTTCAGGAGTGGAGATGAGGATGTTGCTACGCTTGTTGTTGATAACCCTTGTGCTTGTTCTTAGATCATAAGAATTATTAAAATCCAATCATTTTCGATTTCTATTTTTTCTTTTTTCTTTTTGGATTTTTTTAGGGGGGTTTTTACTTTTAATTTGATGTCCAGCGTCTTTTTTTTTTTTTTTTTTTTTGTAAATATGTAATTCTGCTTATGAAACAAAATTGTTGTCTGTCTTTTCTTAAATTTGTGCTTGTGTTCTTTTATTTTTTGGTTTTGTGTTTGGGCGAGGAAGGACGTTGTTAGCTACAACCCACAAAAATAGCGAAATTTGACATCTGAAAATACTGCGTGGGTGCCGGCTCAGAACGACGCTGCGGCGGCTTTAGCGGCAGGGAGGAGCTCTGTTGGTCAGAGCAGAGGAGGCGTTGGTGCTGGTGTTGTTTCTCCAGGTAAGGGCTTCTGAACAGAAAGTGTGATGATTTTGGTTTTATTTGAGCTACAATCCTGTGTGATAGAGTGTACTGAGGCCTCATTGAATATATGACGTGGCAGCTCCTGATTGGTGGTGTAAATAACCCCTTTTCTGCTAGCTCCGGACAGAATTTTTTCTCATGTCTTATATGTTTAATAACTCAATCTAACATCAATAGCATCAGTACAATTCATCATTCCTATGCATAAGCACGAGTTACATACTAGTATGTATACACACACACACACACATATATGATTTAGAATCTAATTGGATATGGACTCTTTGGTTTTTGTATTCAATAATTTACTTGCCACAAAAATTTTAAAAATTAGATAGGACATGTGACGCAAAATTGAACTTCAATTGAAATCCAATTTAGAATTTAATTGGACTTAGACTCTTCAATTTTTGCACATAATAATTCAATTAACACAAAAATTTAAAATTTAGATAGGACACGTGGCGCAAAATTGGACTTCAATTTAAAATCTAATTGGACTTTCTCCAAGCTTTTGGCTTTAACTTTATATAGACTAGGTTGTTCCTAGCAACTTTGCAAAAACATAAGAAAAATATAACTTAATAAACCATAAAGTAATAAGTTTTAATGGGTCTAAACTTTAAACAATGACCAAAAGCTAACCATAAACAATCATAGGTGTAGGGCTTGGTGGTTCATGGTTGAATACTTACAAAGCAGTAGAATTAGAAAAACCTAGAAGAAAAGAAAAAAAAAAAAAAGAAAAAAAAAAAAAAAGGATGTACCAAGATCAAATGGTTGTAAAACACAACCTTTGATACCTAATAAAAACCCACTATAGCAAATTCTCTTTTCCTAACACTGATTTGGGGTTATGCTTTCGAAAGACAGAATTTAAGAAAAAGGTGATCAGCACAAGTTCAAGCATCTTATCAAACGGTTTAATTTCAAAAAAAAAAAAAACCATAATGAATATGTGGAAGGAGAGCATCTGATGTGGCTGCAATCTTTTTAGTGGAAGAGATTGCTTGAGTTTAGGGTTTAAGAGAAACAAACTGAGAGAGAGAGAGAGAGAGAGAGAGAGAGAGAGAGAGAGAGAGAGAGAGAGAGAGAGAGAGAGAGAGAGAGAGAGAGAGAGAGAGAGAGAGAGAGATTTTCTGCATTAGGTCTCTCTTTTTTCTTTTTTTCTTTTTTGCATGAGGGATTTAGATTTTGTTTGAGACTTTAAGCTAAATAATAATTCAAATTAAAAAAAAATAGTAGTAGATAATAATGATTCAGCTTAGAGATTTAAAGAGAGAGATGGAGTTCTTCTGCATTAGGTTTTTTTTTTTTTCTCCTACATGAGGGAGTGATTCATATTTTGTTTGAGACTTTAAGCTAAATAATAATTCAAATTAAAAAAAAAATAGTAGTAGATAATAATGATTCAGCTTAGAGATTTAAAGAGAGAGATGGAGTTCTTCTGCATTAGGTCTTTTTTTTTTTTTTTCCCTGCATGAGTGAGTGATTCATAATTTGTTTGATACTTTGGGTTTGTTTGGTTAGGCATTTTGGGAGTTAAAAGAGAGTCTTTAAAACCCAAAACTTTATTTTGTGACCATAACTCCTCGTAACCTTTTTTTAACAAACGTTCATTGTAAACTCAAAACACTGTTTTGTAACAGATTATACAAACACACATTTTAAACTAAATAATCATTCAAATTAATAATAATAATAATATGGAAAATTTTGAGGCCTCCAAACATTGAGGTGTCACAATATTATGAAGTCAATAAAAAAAGTCAACTGTGCTTTTGGTTTCATATTATACTAGTATTATTCCTGTATAATTCACGATAATTCACGACTTGATGAAAATTCATACGTAAGCTAATTTAAAAAAAATATATATAATTAAAACAAAATTATTAAATAGATAGTAATAATAAATTATAAAATAAGTAAAGTTTTTAATAAAAAAATTGCTTTAAGTTCTAATTGTTTAGAGTTTGGACTTTAACTTAAGTGGTTGTTCATTGATTTGCTGCTTTATAGTAATTTCCTTTGACATAATATTTTGCATGCAAATTTAGAAGTAAAGACCAATAAGTAAGAATCTTGGAATTTAACTTACTGTAAGATGGATTTATTAGATTAAAATATAAGCGTTAGTTGCATCATGAGAAAAAAAAAGGGGAAAAAATAAACAATGTGAGGCGTATTGTATGGGATTTAATTATAGGGATGACTTTATATATATATATATATATATATATATATATTGTGGGGGGCAGATTTGGGAGATTTTCTCGAAAGCCCAATAGCAAGGAATTTGGGATTTGGGCGTGGGGCCACAACAATTAATTGTTTAGAGATGGGAATGATAGACCAACTTGTGGATTCCTGGGCCTAGGGCCTAACTTGGGGCAAGCAGGCCCAGCGCAAAGATAAATAGGAAAGTAAAACACAACTAGATTAAGTAAAGAAGAAAAAAAAAAAAGTCTTATATTAATGCTCCCTGGGCTGGCCGAGGAAGGTATTTCTGAGCAAGCTATAACACAAGTCTTAGTTAGTTCACTTTTCTCTCTAATTTTTCTCTCTCTCCCCCCCCCCCCTCTCTCTTAGTGGGGTTTTTCCTTCCCTTTATAATAGTCTATCTTTAATCCTGGCCTTCCAGCTATAGGGTGGTGATTGCTCATCAGATACTTGTCCTATCCCCCCTTTGGGGAAGTGCCAGGTGAGTTACAAGCTGTCCATGTACTGTTCAGGCATCACTTCCCTCGTTAATGCAACTGTCCTAGTCAGTGAAAAGTATTTAATACAAAGGTGATGGGTACTTCTCCAGCATGCTTCTCCCTTTCTCCTTTGGTGCCTACCCGTGGCTATCAATTTTGGTTTATGCCCCTTGGTACGGTGATAGCTCATCTTGCCCTCCTTGGTTTATGCTCCCTCCTCCATCTATTAGGCCTAAACTACCCTAGGGCCTGCCTCCTTCACCCCACCCCCCACCCCCCCCCCCCCCCCCCAACACACACACACACACACATACACACACACACACACAATCTCTCTTAATCATTAAAGTCATTTGATAATAGACTATTACTTTGAGTAGAATTTAAATTTCTAAAACTTAGATGATAAAGTTTTATCTAAATTAAATTATTGTTAAATCTTATCCCTTAACCAAGAGTCTTGTAGCTTCATATCCTAATAAAATATTAATGTAATAAGATGCAACTTGAGGGAAAAAACGAAAACAGAAACGTGAGTTGTGTGGTATTTAAGTTGAGAAAATTTTGATGATAGACTTTTAGTTTTATTTAAATTAAACAATTTTTATCCCTTAATTTGAGGAAATATATCATAAAAAATAATATAAATTAATTACTAATAAGTTACTCTTAAAATATTGATAATAGACTTTTAGTTGGAGTAGAAGTCAAAAGGCATTTTTTTTTTTAAGAAAGAAAATGTGAGTTGTTGTCTGAGATTTAAGATTAAAATTTTTCATAACAGATTTTTATTTTGAATAAAATTTAAATTTGTTGAACTTTAAATGATAAAGTTTTATCTAAATCAAACAATTGTTAAATATTATCCGTTAATTTGAGGAAATATATCATAACAAATAATATAAAATTAATTTACTAATTAGTTGTTCTTAAAATATTGATAATAGACTTTTAGTGGGAGTAGAAGTCAAAATGTGGGGATTTTTTTAGAAAGAAAACATGGATTGTTGTTTGAGATTTAAGTTTAGAATTATTTATAATAGAGTTTTAGTTTAAATCGAATTTAAATGATAAAATTTTACCTAAATTAAACTGTTGTTAAATATTATCCCTTAATTTGAGAAAATATATCTTAACAAATACTAACAAATTAATTTACTAATTAGTAAGAGTAACCATTTGGCCCAACCACTTCTTCTAAGTTTAATTTTTATTATATAGTTTACGATATGATATAAATAATTGACCAAAAAAAAAATAGTATATGAATTTTTTTATTGGAAACGTATGTCGTTTTGGTTTTGGAAAAATATTACCATGACAAAGAATCGCCCTCTTCCATAAAGTTAAAACTTGAAAGCCCACAAAATTCTATAAAATTGATTGCCTTATTAATACACACTCTCTCTCTCTCTCTCTCTCTCTCTCTCTCTCTCTCTCTCTTTGCGTGAGGGAGTGATTCAAATTTTGTTTGAGACTAAGTTAAATAATAATTAAAATTAAAAAAATAATAGTAGATAATAAAGATTAAGCTTAGAGATTTAAAGAGAGAGATGGAGTTTTCTTTCACTGTCTCTTTTTTTTTTTTTGGATGAGGGATTGATTCAAATTTTGTTAGAAACTTTGGGTCTATTTGGTTAGCCATTTTGAGAGTTTTAAAGAGAGTTACCCAAAACTTTATTTTGTAACCGCAACTTCTTGTAATTTTTTTTTTTTTACAAACATTTATTGTAAACTCAAAACACTGTTTTTCAACAATTTATGCAAACGCACACTTTAAACTAAATAATCGTTCAAATTGGAAAAAGAATAATAATATGGAAAATTGTGAGGCCTCCAAAAGGTGAAGTGTCACAATATTATGAAGTCAATAAAACAGTTAGCCGTGCTTTCGGTTGAATATTATACTAGTATTATTCCTATGCAATGCACGACTTGATGAAGATTTATATGTAAGCTAAATTTTTTTTAAAATAATTAAATAAAATTATAAAATAGATAGTAATTATAAATTATAAAATAAGTACAATTTTTTAATAATAAAAAATTGCTTTAAGTTTTGATTGTTTAGAGTTTTGACTTTAACTTAAATGAGTGTCCATTTTTTTTCTTCTTTATAGTGAACTTCCTTTGACATAATATTTTGCGTGTAAATTCAGAAGCAAAGACCGATATGTAAGATGGATTTATTAGATTAAAATATAAGTGTAAGTTACATCTTGGGAAAAAAAATGTGAAATAAATGCAACAATGTGGGGTATTCTATATGTGATTTAATTATATGGATGATTTTATACACACACACACACACACATATATATATATATATATATATATAATCTCTCTTAACCATTAGGGTCTATTTGGTTGGAGGGGTGAAAAAGTGGGAGGATAGAAGATTTTATTTTCTCTCATTTTTGTTTGGTTGGGAGTGGAAAAGTAGAAGGATAGAAAAAATGAGTTTAAATAAATTTATTCATATAACCTTGTTAAAGAATGATACCCAATTAAAACAAAAAAGTTACAAATAACCACACAAAAAAAGTGCAATCACTCAAATTTATTAAAAAATAAAAATCATGTCCCAAAAGAAAAAATCACGTCTACTTAAAAAAAAGGGCCCTAGAAAATCAAAAGAAAAAGAAAAAAGAGGCAACGTTACTGCCACAAAGAGAAAAAAAAAAAAAAAAAAAAAAAAAAAAAAAGGGTTGAAGCCCAGGCTCTAGAAAATCAAAAGAAAAAAAAGAATTGAATAAAAAATGAAAAAGAGGCAACTGCCCAGAAAAGAACAAAACAAAAACAAAAAAAGGGGGCAACGGGATTGCCCAGTGAAGTAAAAAAAAACTTAAAGGCAACGTGAAGAATGTGTAGATGGGCATTTTTGTCAATTAAGAAAAAATTTATCCCTACTCAGTCTTCTCCCATTTTGGGGAAAAAACATTTTGGTAAGTCCGAAGAGAAAATACTTGAGTCTACCATTTATTTTCATTCCTCTTTACCTATCCAAGTACACTTCAAAAAAGTTTTTTTTTCTCCAAAGTTTTCTATCTATCGTGTTTCACCTTCAAACAAACATACCCTTAAAGTCATTTCATAATACGCTATTAGTTATTGTAGAATTTAAATTTCTAAAACTTAGATGATAAAATTTTATCTAAATTAAATTATTGTTAAATCTTATCCCTTAACCAAGAGTCTTGTAGTTTAATATTCTAATAAAATATTAATTTAATAATATGCAACTTGAGGGAAAAAACAAAAACAAAAGCATGAGTTGTGTGAGATTTTTAGAAAATTTTGATGATAGACTTTTAGTTTAATTTAAATTAAACAATTGTTAAATGTTATCCCTTAATTTGAGGAAATATATCATAACAAATAATATAAAATTAATTTACTAATAAGTTAATCTTAAAATATTGATAATAGACTTTTAGTTGAAGTATAAGTCAAAATGTGGGTTTTTTTTTTAAGAAAGAAAACTGAAAACATGAGTTGTTGTTTCAGATTTAAGTTTATAATTATTTATAATAGAGTTTTAGTTTGAATAGAATTTAAATTTGTTGGAATTTAAATGATAAAAGTCTACCTAAATTAAATGGTTGTTAAATATTATCCCTTAATTTGAGAAAATATATCCTAATAAATACTATAAAATTAATTTACTAATTAGTGAGAGTAGCCATTTGGCCTAACCACTTCTTCTAAGTCCAATTTTTATTACATAGTAATAATATGATATAAATAATTGACAAAAAAAATAGTATATGGATTTTTTTTATTGGAAACATCTGTCTTTTTGTTTTTGGAAACATATTGCCGTGATTGTCATAAAAAAAAATTATAAAAAAAAAAAAATCATTGTGACAAAGAATAGCCCTCTTCCATAAAGTTAAAACTTGAAAGCCCACAAAATTCTATAAAATCGAGTGCTTTATTAATATTATTGAGAGAGAGAGAGAGAGAGAGAGAGAGAGAGAGAGAGATGAGCAACAATACATATACAGTGCCTGAATCTTATCCAATGGATGGCGGAGATGGCATTAATAGTTATACCAAAAACTCCTCCTCCCAGGTTTCTTCAATTTTGTTATCTATTTCTCCTATTTCTTACACTCTTCTTGTACTACCATCCTTGCTAGGTATGTTGCATACTAATGTGTATATCATTTGGTAATGAATTTTTACCAGCCAAATAATGTGCATGATAATAAATCTCTTGGATTCAAGTTACACATAATATCTTCTCAAAAAAAAAAAAAGTTACACATAATATAATTTTAAGCAATGTTATATTATATTTAATTAAATGTGACTTTTGACAAACCCACTGTTGAATTTCATTATTTTCATCTATTCTTCAAGCTTGCAAAATTTCAAGATGATCAAATATACCATGTCATCAATTAGTGTTTAAATTCAACTTTTTGTAGATCAAAACAATGCATAAAAGATAAGTTTATAAATTGAATGGTAAATAGTATTCGATTGACATGAAAGACATACATATTAAGAACATATAAAACATGTAATTTAACAACGGAATTTTCAATATATATATGACATCTCACTTAGAAAAAAAAAAAGACTTCCTTTATTGACTAATAGAATGCGTTATTTATCTATCTAATAATATAAAAAAGCTTATCAAGGAGCAAAAAGTATTAATAAAAAAATTTTATTTTTGAAAATTTATCATCTCTTTAAATTAATGTTGTGTATTGTTCAAGTGACGTGTTTTAGTCAGAGTTGCCAAAAAGAAAGAGAGATTGCCAAAAAAGCCAGTGGATTCATTTACAAAATCAATTATAAGTTTATAACCACGATTCAACCATACCAATGATTCTTGTTATATTCTTGTGCATATAGGTTAATAATGGCTCACTTAACTCAGTGTCCATTTAGATAAACCTAGTGTCCATTTGCTATATCTTTATTGAAAATAGGATTGTTTAAAAATTGAAAAGAAAAGAAAAACTATGTACATAATAAAAAGTGACATTTAAAAAAGTCGAAACTCCTATGATCGACGTACTAGTATACAGAGGGCAGGTGCAAATGCTGTGAAGGCAATGATTGATGATGTAATTGCGGAGAAGCTTGATGTAGAAAAAATATTTTCTAGTTCAAAGGGCACATTTCGGGTAGGGGTGTGCTCGGTTCGGTTTCGGTCGGTTTGTATAGGTATGGCCAACCGAAACCGAATATTTCGGTTTGTGAAAATCTCAACCGAAACCGACCGAAATGACTGGAAAACCATCGGTTTCGGTGTATATCGGTTTCAGTCGGTTTCGGTCGGTTTTCGATTTTCCAAACAGAGGGTTATTGAGATTTTCAAAACCCTAAATTTAATCACATATAAAAAACAAAGTGATAGAGTAACACAGAGAGAGCAGAGAAAGAAAAATTTCCAACAATATTTGTTCAACAATTTACAGTATTACATACAGATTCCAACAAAAAATTGAAAAATGAAAATATTTTGAATTAGCAAAAGGTCCAGAGAGAACTTTACCGTTGTTGAGGACATGTGACTTAGAGAGAAGAGAAAGGCATGGCCAGGGTCCAAGCCTCCATCTCTCAAGCCCTCACCCTCTATCTCCGATCTCAATCCGCAGCGAGCTCGAGGCCCAGAGGCGACGGCGCACCACGAGGCCCAGGCGCACCACGAGGCCCAGAGGCGACGGCGCACCACGAGGCTCTAGAGCGTCTGAAAGCCCTTCGTCAGGGCGGATCCTGCCGATTGGAGTCCGGCGCCGGCGTAGAGATCCAGATCAAGCTGGAGGAGGCTAGGGATTTTATCGTCGACGACGATGACCTCGGCTACGGCGACGAGGGCGAGGAAGAGGACTGGTCCAAGTCCAGCCTCCCTTTATCATCCGGTGAGTCGGACGGCGAACCAGAGAGGCCGAAGCGGAAGAAGGCAGAGAGAATGATAGAGAGAGACAGAGAGAAAATTGAGAGAAAAAAATGGGGGAAGGGGCGGCTGAAGAAAGAAAAGGAAAAAATAAAGAGGGTATTTACGTATTTATGCTACTAGGGTTTTAAAAAATTAAGTAGAAAAAAAAACTCACGTCCTGCGCGAAGGCTCGAACCTGGGATCAGGAATCTAAACCAAAAGGATTATACCATTAAGCCACTGAGCAGCTACGTTTTAATAATACATAAATATATATATATATATTCGGTTAGTTCGGTTCGGTTTCGGGTGAAAAAATCCAACACCGAAACCGAAACCGAAAATTTCGGTTTTAAAAAAATGAAACCGAAACCGAACCAAACCGAAACCGAACCGAAAATTTGACAACGGTTCGGTCGGTTTCGGCCGGTTTGTTCGGTTCGTCGGTTTTTTGCACACCCCTAATTTCGGGCAAAAATAACCAAATAGGAGTACTATTTTTTGAAATTATTAGTGTTATTAGTGTTTTATTACTATTTAAGAAATATTTAGCAGTGTATAACTTTTTTAAAAGTTTGACATAGAACTCTAGCTTATGATACTCGTACCATGTACAGCAATTCCCACAGCATTCACACAGCCACAATTGTTGACTTCCAATTTTGTTTCTTATTATTCTAGTTTTCTCATTTGCTTCCAGGTGTGGGTTTCACTTTTTTCTTTCTTTTGTTAGGGTCACGTGGGATGAGAGATAAGTTAACAATTGTGAACATGTAGGCTCTGTTTGTTTAGGTGGTAAACGACTTTAGGAAATTATTTTCTACTTGATCCACGTGTTTGGCAATTACAAAAAATAAAATTTTCTGAAAAATCAGATGCATGTTGATCATAATTTATTCTTTTGACCTGGAAATGGTTTTACACTTTTATTTTCACTTCAACCCATTTCCAGATCACGCGCAAAAGAGAGAGCCAGAGAATTGGAGAGAGCTAGAGAAAGAAGAGAGCTCACCTCACCTCAACCACCGATCCAGCCACTCACACCGAGAAAGACGAGAGCTCAGCCTTCGTACAACCACCGATCCAGCCACCACACCAATCCAGCTCACTTCGGGTCACGCCGGCGAACCCCGATCGTCGATTGCAACACCGCAAAGCCATGAACCCACGAACTGCGAGTCGCACCACGCCGTGAGTCGCACCGCACCGATCGAACCCAGTCGCCTCACCGCAACAATCTGATCGGATTTGATGATTTTTTTTCTTTGGTTTTGTTTCTTTGGTTTTGTTTCTTTTGTGGTTTTTGATTGCCAGAGTTTGCTGTTGTGGGTTGAATTGAAGTTTCGGTGGTGTGTGATGTTGGGATTTGGCTGTGATTTGTTCTGTGGATTGGGATTTTGTTGTGATTTTGAAATTTTTTGTAATAAAATTTGTTTGGATGCTGAGAAAATAGTTGAGAAAATGTGAAAAATGTGTAGGAAAATAGTATTTTCAGAATAGAACCAAACACATGAAAATATTTTTTACAACAATTTTCATAATGCAACCAAACACTTGAAAATATTTTTCTTTCCCGAAAATAGCATTTTTGGAAAATATTTTACGGGAACCAAACACAGCTGTAGTGAAAAAGGTAGCGCAAAAGTTAGAAACACAGGCAATAAATTTTATATCACAAAGAACTCGAGTTCCATAAGCTCAAGTTCCAAGTGAACTTTTTATGGTCCTCGATTTTCTTAAACTCAAGTTCCATGTCAAACTCGAGTTTCAAAAGCTTGATTTTTGAGTTCCAAGTGAACTTTTTATGGTACTCGATTTTCTTAAACTCAAGTTCCATGTCGAACTCGAGTTTTAAAAACTCGATTTTTAAAAAGTACTACATTACTACGTATTTCTCAAACAGTGGTAATACACTACTAATTTCGAAAAATAATAGTATTTGGCTATTTTTGCCGCACATTCCGTATGGCAGATTTGGAATGTTCAGTTGGGCAAAATACCTTTATTGCTATGCAAAATATAACAGATGTTGGCAGGGTTTGGATTCGGCGTCCACGTTTTGGATTTCAGCGTTTTCTCTCTCTTTTTTTTTTTCCCTGTGCGTGAACAGTAAAATTACTGTGCAGGGAAAAACATTACTGTTGATGTACTGTTTATTACTGTTCACACACTGTTCACATAATAAAAAATATTAAAAATGGGTCCCACGTACTATTCACACATTTAAAAATTATTTTGCTACAGTGTTTTCAGTTTTCAGTTTTCAGTTTCAGCAACAATAAGTTCAATCCAAACGGACCCGTTGTGCAACAAAAGTACCAATCCCAAGGCTTTGCTTCTCAAATGCCTGAATTTCAAGTGTTCTTCAATGACCACGCATCCAATGATTTTAATACCCTCTTTGCCTCTCTCCCACCAGAAAGGCCATACTTTGCAACTGGGGTGCCAGGGTCTTTCCATGGTCGGCTATTCCCTAATTTCTCTCTCGATTTTGTATATTCATCTTATGCACTCCAATGTCTCTCTAAGGTGCCAGAAGAACTGCCAAATAAGAACTCTGCTGCGTGGAACAAGGGGAGGGTTCACTATGCAAGTGCCCCAAATCGATGAAGTAGCTCAAGCTTTTACAACCCAGTTTGCTAAGGACATAACAGCCTTTTTAGATTGTAGGGCTAAAGGGCTTGTGGTGGGTGGACTAATGGTGCTTATTATGCCAGGTATTCCGAATGGGATTCCTCATTCCAGTTCACTGACAGGCGGGATCTTTGATTTCCTGGGACAGTGCCTCATGGGTATGGCAAAGGAGGTAAGCTAGCAATCAACTATTACTTTTTACACTAGAAAAATTTTCAAGTCAAATAGATCACTGCAAGTAAATATATTGAACTTATTCTAAATGTCAGCATATGAACTTAGAATTTGGAACTTAAAAAATACAAAATTTTGTAAAACATAAACTTTTATATACTCATTGGTCTATATAATGTACAAGCAATTTGCTAGGCAAGCAACATAAAAAGAAAACCACTTCATGAGGATCTCTTTTGTAGAGGTTGGAGATTCTCACTTCTCCTAGTTGTGCATTGTTCCAAGAACAATTTATGTTCCATATGTGTTGTTAGTGTACAACTTAGACTAGATTAGCCCATTGGGCTTGACCCAGTATACTATACTTGTAGTTTACTCATATTACTTGTACTGCACACATACCTAGCCTATATAAGACTCTCTATTGTACTTTATTATTTACACAGAATATACAAACTATTCAGTTTTTTTCTCTCACTTTATATTCTTAACATGGTATCAAAGCCATTCCTTTGACTTTCTGGTTCCTGTGGACATCTCCGACGTTCTTCCACTGCCTTCACCTTCATCTAGTAATCACTATCAGAATCGAGTCACCACCATCACGCCCACAGTCCCTACAACTCTCAGATCTCATCATTCTATTCATCCAACTGCCAAAGCAAAGGCATAAAGTGACAGAACAGCCAATCCCGAGCAAAACCCAAACAAGAACAGCCATAACGGACCTGACATGCGCCCACATGTGCCGCCTAAAGCTTCTAATTGTCAAACACGCGCCGCCATGCACCACCAGAAGTGCACACGCGCTCCACGTGTCGAACATCGAGCTGACACGCGCCTAAGACCATCAACGTTTGTCCACGTCAGCCCTAAGCTAACGTCATCCTGTACACGTTAGCATCTGCGTCATCTGCCTATGTTAGCACACGCCAGCAGTTGACTTTGACCGTTGACCACCATTGTTGACCATTGACTTTTTTACTAAAGTAAAAAATTTTCAACAAGGCCTGTCTTGCTCAATTTTTTGCGTAGATTCTAATTTTGGGCTTCGTTTATGCATTTGAGGTCTCTAAATCTCACTTTTTGGTCATTTTCTTCATTATGGCTCAACAAAATAAACAAGATATCATATGTCTTATCACCATTATGTTGGATAGTCCTACTAGCTATCATGCATGGTCTTAGAATAAGACTGTCTTTCTCAAGGGTTGCAAACTATGGAGATATGTGACTGGTTCAATTCCTAAGCCAGTACCAAACCCTAAGTCCAAAGCCATAGCTGCTAAAGATGCCTCTAAGACTGCTGTTACAATTGATGATTATAAAGAACACCTAGAGAAATGGGAGAGTATTCAGAGTAAGATCTTGTCTTGGTTTATCAATACCTCTATTCCTTCCATTCATAATCTTCTTCCTCGTCTTGAGACTGCTGAGGCTGCTTGAAAATTTCTAGCCGATTGCTATAATTGTACTAATGATTCAAGCCTGGATTTCCATATTGAATCAAAACTTTATCAAATGCACCAAGAGACAGGTCAGTCTATTTTGATTTTTATTCTCTGACTTCTACTATGTGGGAACAACTCTCTGCTGCAGATCCTTCACTAGTGTGTTCTAAGGACATTAAGCTCTTTGTCAAATATCGGGATCGCCGTAAATTTATGCACTTCATGATGCGTTTACATCAGGATTTTGAGCCTACTAGGGCTTTTCTGCTTAGCGATCTCCTACTCCATCTCTTGATACTACAATCAAGGAGCTCATTTCTGAGGAGAACCATCGGCCTACTCATCACATGTCATCATCTAATCATGTATTGGCTACACCATTTCCACAGCCTCCCATTGCTGTATTCATTGCTCCTCCACGAATAAACTCCGAGCGTCCCACCTCTTAGTCTTCCAAAGGTACTCGCTGCAAGTTTTGTCGTGCCAAAAGCCATGACATCTTAGTTTTTTGCAAACTATAGAAATTTATGCAAGAGCAGAATAAAGCTTCTCTTCCTTGGGCAGCTGTTGTATGTCCTTCAGATCCATCAGTTCCTACAGGTCCATCTTTGGCTTCCTTACTTACTACGGCTGATATTGAGGCAATAGTTCAACAGGTTTTATTCCGCACTTCCATTGCCCTTTCTGTCACCTTAGGTAAACAACCTTAATTTTTTGATACTGCATGTTGTAACCATATGACTCCTGATGAATCCCAATTTTATGATAAGGCACCCTTAGAACATCCAATCACCATTTACATTGCTGATGGAACTCTTATGCTTGTTAGTCATAAAGGAACAATCTCTTCTCCTCGTTTATCCCTTAATGATACTTTTCATATTCCAAAGTTATCCCTCAATTTACTTTCTGTTGGTCAACTTTGTGAATTAAGCATTGATCTTCTATTTACTAATCATGGTGTGGATGTGTAGGATCCCTGAATGGGTCAAGTACTTGGGATAGGCTGTAAGGTTGGTCGCATGTTTGAGGTTCATGACTTGAAGATTCCTTCATAAGTTGTTTTTGTAGTTGCTAGCACTACCACCCCCTCACTTGATCTATGGCATACTCATTTTGGTCATCCATCCTTATCTTGTCTTCAGTTGTTAGCTTCTTAAGGTCATTTAGGTTCAGTTTAGTTTCAAAATTTTGATTGTACTTCTTGTTATTTTGGAAAACAAACAAAATTGCCCTTTATTAATAGTGACTCATTTTCTTCTGCACCATTTGATCTTATACATTCTAATATTTGGGGTCCTGCATCTGTTCCCACTAAGGGGGGATCTAAATATTTTGTCATATTTGTGGATGAGTTTTCTCGATATGCTTGGATTTATCTACTTCACCATAGGTCTAAACTTGTGTCTATTTACTAAACATTTCATAAAATGATTGAAACATATTTCAATTGCACCGTCAAAGTATTTCGATCAGATAATGCTCAAGAATATAATGATAAATATTTCCTATTCTTTTTAGACAGTCATGGTACCCTTCCTTAGTGGTCTTGTCCTTACACCTCTCAACAAAATGGTCATGCATAACAAAAACATCATCACATTCTTGATGTTGTCCGCACCCTTTTCATTTCTGCCTCTCTTCCTGAGCGCTTTTAGGGTGAGGCCACACTCACTACTGTGTACACCATTAATTATATTCCTTCACCAACTACACACAACAAATCACCATTCGAGCTTCTCTATGGTCAAACTCATGACTACTCCTCTCTTTGGGTTTTTGGTTGTGCTTGCTTTATCTCTATTCCTCCTCATGAACGAACAAAGCTCCAACCTCGTGCTCATCTCTGTTGTTTCCTTGGTTGTAGTGTATCTCAAAAGGGATTTTGCTGTTATGATCCCATTTCTCATCTCCTTCGTGTCTCCCGTCATGTTGAGTTTTGGGAACATCATCCTTTCTTGAATCTTCAGCAGCTTCTTGCATCCTCTTCCTTAGAGTCTCCCATTTTTACAGATATTTTATTCCCTCTCTATCCTGAACTTGTGGAGGATTCTACAACATCAGATACCTCTCCAAACGACTCATCTTCGATTCTGTCCTCGGCATATGACCCGCCTATTTTGGATCCTGTGGCACCACCCTCTCCTAAGTCTCCTGTTGGTTCTAAACTTCGTTGTTCCACTCAGGTAAGCATTCCTCCCCCTTATCTCACTGATTATCACTGCTCTTTGTTTTTGCCACCCTCTATAAACCTCACACCTATCGTGAGGCCTATACTAACCCTCTTTGGCGGCAAGCTATGAACGAAGAACTAGACGCCTTTCATAAGAATCACACTTAGGATATGGTTGATTTGCTTCCTGGTCAGTCTGTAGCAGGTTGTAGGTGGGTTTACAAGATCAAGACCAAGGCTGATGGATTTGTTGAACGATATAAGGCTCGCCTCGTTGCCAAGGGCTTTACTTAAGAGTATGACATTAACTATGAGGAAACATTTGCTCTTGTTGCTCGCCTTACATCTATTAGATGTCTCATTGTTGTGGCTGCTATTTGCTGTTGGCCTCTTTATCAAATGGATGTGAAGAATGCTTTCCTCAATGGAGACCTCTAAGAAGAAGTATACATGCAACCACCCCCGGCTATCCACACTCAGGTAGTCAGGTTTGTCGCCTTTGCCGTGCTCTTTATGGCCTCAAGTAGACTCCTCAAGTTTGGTTTGAAAAGTTTAGCTCAGTTGTTGCTCAGCAGTGTTTCACTTCGAGTCCTCATGACACTGCTCTCTTTGTCCGAAGATCCTCTACTGGTATCACTCTTATTCTTCCTTATGTTGATGAAATGATTATTATTGGAGATGATTCTGTAGGTATCCGCTCTCTTCAGCACTTCCTTAGTCAGCATTTTAAGATGAAAGATTTGGGCATTCTTAACTATTTTCTTGGGCTTGAGGTTACCTCATCCTCTAATGGATACTATCTTTCCCAAACTAAATATGCTTCTGATCTTCTCTTCAAAGTCGGTACCACCAACAACAAGATTGTTTCCACTCCCTTGGAATACAATGCAAAGCTCACACCCTTGGATGGTGAACCTATATCCGATGCTACTCACTATCATCAATTGGTTGGTAGTCTAATCTATCTCACTATTACTCGTCCAGATATTTCACGTGCCATGAGTATGATTAGTAAGTTCATGGATGCCCCACATTTTGTCCACTATGCTGCCGTTTTTCTAATTCTCCGATATCTTAAGGGCACACTTTATCATGGTCTCCACTATTTCTCTCGATCTTTTCTCAAGCTTTATGCCTATTCAGATGCGGATTGGGTAGGTGATCCAACTGATTGATGCTCTATCATATGTTTATGTTTCATGTTGGGTACTTCTCTTGTTTCATGGTGTAGCAAGAAGCAGGATGTGGTTTCTCGTTCTAGTATTGAGATTGAGTATCGTGCCCTTGCCGACACCACTTACAAGCTTGTCTGGCTTTGTTGGCTCTTGGATGACATGGATGCTCTACAGCCCATTGCCACTCCTCTTTATTATGACAATCATAATGCTATCTACATTGCTCGTAATGATGTCTTCCATGAACGCACTAAGCACATTGAGATTGACTACCACATCACTCGCTAGGATCTCAAGAAAGGAAATCTCAAGTTGTTCTCCATCTCCTCTGCTGACCAGCCTACTTGATATATTCACCAAGACTCATTCGCCTGGTTGCAGGGACGGACCCAAAAGGGGGGCAAAGGGGGCTTGGGCCCCCCCGAGCCCAAAAAAAAAAAAAAATTAGCAGCTAAAATTTTCTTTAAAAAAAGAAAAAAGAGCTTGGGCCCCCCCTTAATTTTAGCTCGGGCCCCCCTCCCAAAAATATGAACCCCTGCCTGGCTGCCCATCAGATTCCGGTCAGCCCATGACCCATGTAAAAAATAAAATAAAAAATAAAAAATAAAACAAACAAACAAACTTAGCAGTCCAAAACCAACCCAAACGGAGAAAGCAAAAAAACGAAGGAAAAAAAAGAACAAAAAAGAAAAGAAAGGAAGTGAGACAGAGAATTGAGAGCCTATCAGATTCCAGCCAGCCCATGACCCAAGTAAAAAAAAAAAAAACAAACAAACAAACAAATAAACAAACAAAACAAAACAAACTCAGCAGTCCAAAACCAACCCAAACGGAGACTGAGAGCTGAGAACAAAAAAGAACAAAAAAAGAAAAGAAAGGAAAGTGAGACTGAGAGATCAGAGGCGAGACAGAGAGAGAGACCCACCTTGTGACGCCGTCACTGTCGCCAACGCCCACGCTGTGTTGCTGTGACGCTTGCGAGAGCGAGACCCATCTGTACAGTTGATCTTGCTATGGTGCTACCAAAGACCCACGTCGGCGAGACCCACTTGCCGCCGCCCACTTCAAACCCACTTGCTGCCGCCACTCACAAGTATTCCTTCAATACTTAATAAATATAAAATGTTTGTGTCTTTGTGATATGATCTGAGAATCTGAGATTCACAGAAACTGTGCTTTTCATGTTGTTTCATGTTTGTGTTTTTATTGATGAATTGAACTGATGTTGGTGATTGACTAAGTTAATGAGTTGAAATGTTGAATCTGTGCTGCGGCTACTGCCTGTGGTTTTTTTTTTTTTTTTTTTTTTTTGGCTTTTTGGCTGTCTCTGGGACTTTGTGTTTGTGACTCTTTATATAGATAAGAGAGAGAGAGGGAGAGAGAGAGAGAGATTAACTGGTAGTTGGGCATAATACAACCGGACAAGTGGAGTTGGGGGTTAGGCAAGGGACAAAAGGTAAAGTTAAAGTATTTAACTTTACCTTTTTTTTTCCCGTAAGGTCAATTAGTGTCGGTAGTGGCCAGTGGGATTCATTGGGTTAGTGGGTCAATTTTAGAAAGAGGGAGACAATCAAACAACACAAAGAAATAAATAAAAGCAGACAAACACAAAAGTATAAATACAGGCAGACCACAGACAAAAAGAAAAAAACAAATCATATATTATAGAAAATTGTCACACAAATTTAAGAAAATAATGGTGATTCTTATTTTATTTGTAGATCATGAAAAAAATCAACTACAACGCTTGATTTTTTCAAAAGAAAAGGTTCAACTTCAAATTCTTCCGAAGTCAATGTGGAATTGCCAACAACTAATGTTGCTATTCCAATTCCGAAAAATGTGGATGTTCCAATTCCGGAAAATGTCGATGTTCCAATTCTGGAAAATGTTGATGTTCCAATCTTTCAAACACAATTTCAAAGAGTTGACCTTGATTCTTTGGATTATGATCCCGAAACACGAAACAAATATGGGAATATCATGTTAATCAATGTGATGAAATTCGACGGGCTTACATTAAAAAAGGTCCGCACCAACCTCCTCTAGGGACATTCAAAAAAAGTGGAAAACGCAATTGTAGCTTTCAAGCTTCTTGGTTTAGAAATTTTTTTTTCCGCTTATCTTCGACCCCCCCTAATTTAAAATCCTGCGTTCGTCCCTGCCTGGTTGCCTTCGAGATCTTATATCCAAACTCCAATTGGCTTCCTCCTTACTATCTCGAGTTTAAGGGGGGGATGTTAGTGTATAGTTTAGACTAGATTAGCCCATTGGGCTTGGCCCAGTATACTGTACTTGTAGTTTACTCATATTACTTGTACTACATACATACCTAGCTTATATAAGGCTCTTTATAGTACATTATTATTTACATAGAATATATAGACTATTCAGTCTTTTTCTCTCACTTTATATTCTTAACATGTGTAAAAATGAAAAGAATGATGCCAGAGATACTATAAATTTTATTACATATGCTTTGCAAACTAATTTGTGTAAAAATCATAATAATTCAAACATTCCTTTATTATTTTATTGAAATAGGACCAATCGCATCCACTTCCCCATCAGGTTGTAGGCCTTTTCTAGTAATATCAATAATAGTTTTAGTATTTTCAAACCAAAGTACCTACTCTTATCTTTACAGGGATTAATTAGTGAAGCTCAGGTGGACACCTTTAACTTACCTGTGTATTTTGTCTCACCCAAGGAGATGACGCAACTTGTGGAAAGAAATGAGTGATTTAGCATTGAAAGAATGGAAATAACACTACCTTATGCAAGAGCTGATGGCCTCATTGTCCAGGCATGCGCGATGCACCTAAGAGCTGGCATGGAGGGTATAATAAGCAAACATTTTGGAGTTGAGATTATTGATGAACTATTTGATCGACTCTGTAAGAAAGAAGAAGAGTTTATCAGCATGTTGGAGTCAAAATACAATGAAGGAGATCAACTCTTTATTGATTTGAAACGCATATGATGCAACTTTGGAAGCAAACGTAAGACTTGTTTTTGTGTCACAAATTTGCATATGTTTCAACACAATATTTATTTCAATGTCATAAAGAAACTTTGATATCAGCTACAAATGTACTTAAGTTGATAAATAAAGGTCCATAACAATAGAGACTTAGCCTCTTTTATATGAATAATGTTTAGTAAAGTCATAACTTAAGAGGAAAAGTAACAACAATTGAATGTAAAGCAAGTGGCAAGTACAAACAACGCTCTAAGATATTCGATTCATTGCATTGTAATGAAAAGAATTACACTCGAGTTCACAATTCAATATTTCAATTCATCACTTGGTTGTGCAGTTAAATATAACTGGCCAATATCCCGCACGATTCGCGGTCCATTTTCAAAAAAATTGTAAGAAATTATCCTATAGTCCATTGGGTTCATCAATACTATTATTGTTAATCATGACTAATATATCTACAAAGTTTGCTAGTAAAACTAAACTCAAACTAAACCTTTTTCCCTACCCATTTTTTCAATTCCAAAGCATCCTTTGTTATGTGGTGCTTTGTCATGAATTGTAAGAAGGGAAATGAGAAAAATACTTTTTACAATGTTTAAGAAATCATAGATCTCAACATAAAATAAGAAAAGTACCACCATCCATGAAAATGTTTAATAATAATAAAAAGTAGCACCCATAAATCTTTCAAAACTTCATCATATATACATAGAACATTTTATAAATTACATAGAAAATTGCCAAGTACAATACTTAGAGCTATAAATTAGGACAAAATTGGCCTTTGCCCTTTGCCCTTTTTGGGCAAATTATATAGCCTTATACCTTAATTCCCAAACTGATTAGCGAAATTCCCCTCTTTTGAAACTCAATTTACTCAAAATCGAGTTAAAAAAAAAAAAAAAATCGAGAGGCCTATAGTGACGTTTTTAAGGACCTATAGTGATGTTTTAAGGACTTATAGTGGCGTTTTTTAACTCAACTTTCATGAAATCGAGTTATAGGCAATCTTTTGACTTATAACTTGATTTCATGGAAGTCGAGTTAAAAAACGCCACCATAGGTCCTTAATAATGTCACTATAGAGCTTAACTTGATTTTGAGTAAGTCGAGTTTCAAAAGAGGAGCATTTTCCTAATTAGTTTGGGAAGGAGGGCATAAGACCATATAATTTGCCCGAAAAGGGCAAAGGCCAATTTTGTCCCTATAAATTATTATAATAATAGCTTAATAGAGAGCATATAAAAAATATGGTATAGAATTACATAGCAAATTTAATTTTGTTAAACTGTCTCATGCATCGCCAATCATTTGATATGGTCTCTTTTTTTTCTTTTTCTTGTTCTTTTTTGTGTGAGGGGGTGATTTAGATTTTGTTTGAGACTATATACTAAAAAATAATTCAAATTAAAAATATAATAGTAGATGATAATGATTCAACTTAGAGAGAGAGAGAGAGAGAGAGAGAGAGAGAGAGAGAGAGATTTCTTCTGCATTAGGTCTCTTTTTTTTCTTTTTTTCTTTTTTTCCTTTTTCTGCATGATGGAGTGATTTAGATTTTGTATGAACTTTGGGTCTATTTAGTTAAGCATTTTGGGAGCTTAAAATAACCTTTTTAAAACCCAAAACTTTGTTTTACAAGCACAACTCCTCGTAACTTTTGTACAAATATTCATTGTAAATTCAAAACACTGTTTTTCAATAACTTACACTATCGCACCCTTTAAACTAAATAATCATTCATATTAATAAATAATAATGATGTGGAAAATTGTGAGGCCACCAAGGTGAGGTGTCACAATATTATGAAATCAATAAAAAGTCATCTAGCTTTGGTTTTATATTATATACTAGTTGCTAACTCATGCAAGGCACGGAAAATGTGTTGAGTATGATATATGATTTGATCTTGGTTTATCTATTAACAACAACATGTTATAAAAGGAAGAAAAGAAATTTCTTGTACAATTATTATTATTATTATTATTATTATTATTATTATTATTATTTACAATGAATTAAAAAAAAAAAAAAACTTATGGAACATAAAATTTATTTTAAAAAAGTCATTATAAAAATTAACAAAATTAATTTGTTAACGCACTTGGAATTGAATATGTTCCCCAAAATATGCAGCTCTTTACCTAACTTAAAAATAAAGTCTACAAAATATGAATTTAATACATTAAAAAAAGTTTTATATCCCTAAACTTATTGTTTAGGGGGTGCCTACTATAGCAACCATACTATCATTTTTTCTGAGAAATTTAGTTAAAACCCATAATTCTTATCCCATAACCCAAAGATTCCCAATTAATATAAAAAATAAAACGGAGCATCAAACATATCAAATTTTATACCCATTTAACAAAATATGCTTCAAGTTGAATATTCTCCAAACAACTAAACCTTACAGTAACACAACTTAAAATTTGGAATGGTGAATACTATTGGTGGATAGTGATAATCATAAAAATTATCTTTTTAGATTGCCTACAATAACAGGCTAAATGGCTCTTGTAGATTTTTGTATATGGAGAACAACCTTACTATTTAAAACTAAATAAAATGATTGGATTGATAAAAAATTTTCACCAAAAAGAGAAAGAGAGAAAAAAAAAAAATAATTACATAAATCAACCACCCTTGTTTGTCATATCTCCAACAACAAGCTTTTGGTCTTTAGATATTACTTTAAAGTAGGGTTTATAGAGAGAGCGAGCTAGGGTTAGGCATAAATGGGTTTAAAATAAAATTAGGTCTCTTGGGCCTACACAAATAATTCAAATTAAAAATATACATTATTACATCACATTATTATGAAATTCTTAAATTTGAACAAAACTTATTGTAAGGAACGGATTTGTAACCCAAGCCCACAAATCTGGACCAAAGGCCCAAAGAACCTTGCACAATAAATTTGTAGAGAGTGGGTGAAAGGGCTGGACTGGGTTTGATATAAACAATGACGGACGGGATCACATTGAACAGAAGAGGGACATAAAATAACACCAAGGAAACTCTTTTGTCAGTGTCCGAAGAGGTGTTTTATTGAACGATCAATGGTTACAAGGTTTAGGGCTACAGTAAGATTATTCTTTTCTTTGTTTTCTTTTTTCTTTTTTCGATCCCCTTCTATCAGGCTCTCTTCTTCTTTATATAGTGCCCCTCCCCCCCATCTTCATCGTCCACTTGTTCTTCATCTGTGTATCTACTTGAGTGTATGTCACATCATGGGTATGCTTTAGCTATCTGGGAGTGACGGTAGCTGAAGGTGCACTGTTCAGAGGTCTTCTCCACATAAATGCGGCTAGAAAAGCTGTTGTAATGCATTAAATACGGTGGCAGCAGCCTTTATATTAGATATTTCTTCATTCTTATCGTTCTCATCCCTCGTTCTGAGCTTATCCTAATCTGATAAAGTCCTCGGACAACCACTGGTTTTTCTCGCACCCAAATGACTCGGGGCCTCCTGTTGGAGTGATGCGTCATCCTCGGACAAGCAATACTCTCCTCGGACAGGAAATGCCTTCCTCGGATGGAGATGATCTTTCATGAAGATCCCATTCCTAGATAGGCCTCGCTCTTTTTCTCCCTCTCTCTTCGGATGCGAGACAGCCGTTTCGTGGGCCCTTGGTTCATAATGTTGGGCCCGGATTCTTCTCCCCCACATCAGCCCCTCAAAATTTTATTTCTTTCCCACGCAAGCGGGAAGGAAAAATAATTTTGACTAGATAGGCGGGACCAACAGAAAAGTAAAACAGAAAAAATAAATAAAAACTAAAGCCAAATGACATAAGTACCCCTGCTTATACGCGCGGGCTTATGGAGACGCGCGCTTCATCATTGCTGCTGTAGATCTTCCATTCCCAAGGCGTTACATCAATTACTCCAGGCGGCTCTGTCTCTTGTATCCAACGGTGGATCGCGGATCAGACGGTTGGGGTTTGTCCTCGCTATTCGTGTGAAATGAATGATACCGCTCCGTTTGTCCCTACATATAAATATCCGCAGGCAGTTTATTCTTTTTACTTTACACATTCGTAATATTCAGAGCATTTTCGAAGTTCCCAGAGAGTTCCTGCCTTCCAAAGCACTTCATTCCTTCTCGGATTTCTGCTTCTTTTGCCCTCAGGATCCCTCTCTAAAGCACATTTCCAATTAGCGAGTTCGTCTTGTTTGTGATATAGTAAGTCTTATCATACCCTGAGTCCTTATTTTCTCTTCGGTCACATTTCTTTCATTATTCTCTCCATTCCCTTACAAAAATGGGTAAATACAAATACCTCGTAGATAGCCCGGAGTTAATAGAGGACTTCAAGAGAACCCACCACATCCCTCAGGGGGTAAATCTGAAGTATTGTCCCCCAGAGGGATTATTACTAGACCGAGCGGAGGGGGAGGTCATAATTCCTATGATCGCCTTTCTCGAGGGAGGAATGACCATTCCAATGGGTCCCGTGACCCGAAATTATCTTATCAACCATAGGCTTTCCCCCGAGCAGTGTGCACCCAACACCTTTAAGATATTAGGGGCTATCGACGTCGTAAACGAGCAGTTAGGCTTAGAGCTAACCTGGCACGACTTAGCATACATGTATGAATGTCGTAGCCAAAGGGGAGGGGGATACTATCTTAAATCTCGCTCCGATGTCGTGAGGCTGTTCTCCTGCCTTCCTAAATCCAATAAGGGGATGAAAGATGACTATTTAGTTGTCTCGGGCGAATGGCATGACGGTCTGCACTGTCCGACCAAGCCAGGAGTGCCAGGTGTGCCCTCTCGGACTTAGGGTTTCTAACCATAGCCTTAGGATTTTTTCCTTCTGCAACTACTTCTGGGGTCGTATTTGTATCTGCTTTCTGACTGGTCGACCTTGTTTGTTTTACAGATAAAGCACATACCGCGCCTCGGCTGAGCCTTATCAACGTACAAGCCCTCAACTACCTACTGCGCTTGGAGATATACGTCAGCGAAGATAGGCAGTTGAGGTCCATTCCGCTGATACTCGGCTACACTCCAAAGCCAGCAGACATCCAACCAGCGGGGAACGCCATTATTCAGGGCGATTACCGACTGCGGCGCATAGACGTTGCACGGAAGGCTTTTCTTGCGCCCTACGACCTCCCACCAGTTCCACACCCTAATCCCCAGGGTGTTCCGCTGCTCGTCCGCCCAGTCCAACAAGTTCCTCCCGCTCAGCCGGCTGTGAGAGAACGAGTCGGGTCCTCGTCCACCTCCTTGGACGAGCAAATAGATAAGTTTAAGTTTGAAGGTGAGAGTGAAGGAGGGGTCCACGTCATTCCTTCGGACTCCGAAGAAGAGGCGGACAGGCAATCTTTTGTCCGACCCCCCGTATTGTTAACAACAATACCAGAAGACTCCTCGGAGGAAGAGATGTCTGACTTAAGACTTCTTCTTAGGAAGAGGACAAACAAGGTGGAGATCAAAGAGACGGGGACTTCCCGTCCCCCCGCTATTGTGCCACCACCTCCTCCTGTTGTACAGGTTCCTGATCTGGCTTTTAAACCCCTTCCAGATCTGAAAAAGAAGAGGCCAATGGAATCCGAGGACAAAGAAAAGGGGCCGCCACCCAAGGCTAAACAGCAAAAGGTGGCTAAAGACTCTCGTCAAAAGAGAGGCTCCTCAGTGGAAAGCCGAGAGGAACCCAACCAGGCCGAGGTTCGCCGAGGACAACGGATATGGTCCCCTCGGCTGGAGCTCGACGGTGCTCCGTTCCCCTGGGAGACCTCGATCAGAAACTATGACGGTGGTCGGGCAGCACTGATAGCTGAGGCATTGGAGCAGCCCCTTCTTCTGCCCAAAGACATGGACTCATACAGGCGTTTTACCCAGTATGAACTCTTCATGTCTCTGAAAAGGGACTTGGCCATGGTAAGTATATCCATTTTGCTTCCCCATTGTAGCGTTGGCTTTTATGTTTGTACACTAACACTGTAACTTGGTTCAGATCACTCAGCAGGTGTTCGTGGCCGAAGAGTGGGGCCGCAAGGCCAGTGTGCAGGCCCAGGCCGAGGCCCAAGCCAGAGCTGAAGTCGAGAGAGTCATGGGCGATTTAAAAGAAGAGACATCGAAGCTCTCGGATCAGCTCAAAGCAGTAGCCCAGGAAAGGGACAGCCTGGATGCTGGCTTAAAGAACGCAGAGTCCCAGGCCGAGTCTCAGCGTAGGCTGCTGAACGAAACCCAGAAAAAGCTGGCCGCAGAAAGAGAGGCTATCAAAGGGCTTCGTGCCGAGCTGCAGAAGGCCAAGGCAGCTACCGAGGATGCTCAGAAGGACGCCCAGCTGGCTAAGGAGGCCATGGAAATTGAAAAGAAGGCGTCCTATCAACTGGCAGTGGAGGTGACAGAAAAAGATCTCACTGAGCAGTTTGCCTCGGTTGCCCGGGACTACTGCGATCTGACATGGAGCAAGGCGTTAGATGCTGCTGGAGTTCCTCCGGAATCAGATCTTCGACGGCCAGAGAACATCTTCTACGGCGAGGATATCCGGCAGTACTCCGACGATGATGCTCCTCCTGCACCTCTTCCTGAGGCCCCTGAACAACCTCTGGGTGAGCCGAACCCTCTGGTTATTCTTGAGCTTGACCAGGGTCTTCCCCCGCCGTGTGGCCAAGTCCCACCTGCTGAGCCACCTCATGAGAAGGGTGGATCTTTAGAGGGGGAGCAGCCACCCTCGGGTCCTTCTTCGGCAGCCCCATCATAGACTTAGGATCTTATTTTTTTTTTTTTTTTTTTTTTTTTTTTTTTTTGAGAACATTGTAAACCAATCCTTATTAATGAAGTAATTCTTGTTCAAACAATAGCACTTGCAATTTTAATATTATCCTTTTGTGTCACAAATGGTTTGACTTGGCAATTACAGTTATGGTTTACTTTCCTCGGCAAATAACTTGTACAATTAGTATTGTGTATGAAAGGCAGCATTAACCATTTAACCAAATAAAGAGTATCAACTAATCCGAGATCGTCTGGTCCGAGGACTACAGGCATGACCAGGTTTAAATTTAAACACTTAGAGAATGAATAAATAGTGTTAACTAATCCGAGATCATCTGGTCCGAGGACTGCAGGCATGATCAGATTTAAGTTTAAACACTTAGAGAATGAATAAATAGTGTTAACTAATCCGAGATCATCTGGTCCGAGGACTGCAGGCATGATCAGATTTAAGTTTAAACACTTAGAGAATGAATAAATAGTGTTAACTAATCCGAGATCATCTGGTCCGAGGACTGCAGGCATGATCAGATTTAAGTTTAAACACTTAGAGAATGAATAAATAGTGTTAACTAATCCGAGATCATCTGGTCCGAGGACTGCAGGCATGATCAGATTTAAGTTTAAACACTTAGAGAATGAATAAATAGTGTTAACTAATCCGAGATCATCTGGTCCGAGGACTGCAGGCATGATCAGATTTAAGTTTAAACACTTAGAGAATGAATAAATAGTGTTAACTAATCCGAGATCATCTGGTCCGAGGACTGCAGGCATGATCAGATTTAAGTTTAAACACTTAGAGAATGAATAAATAGTGTTAACTAATCCGAGATCATCTGGTCCGAGGACTGCAGGCATGATCAGATTTAAGTTTAAACACTTAGAGAATGAATAAATAGTGTTAACTAATCCGAGATCATCTGGTCCGAGGACTACAGGCATGATCAGATTTAAGTTTAAACACTTAGAGAACAAGTAAAGAGTGTTAACTAATCCGATATCATCTGGTCCGAGGACTACAGGCACGTTCAGATTTAAGTTTAAACACTTAGAGAATGAATAAATAGTGTTAACTAATCCGAGATCATCCGGTCCGAGGACTGCAGGCATGATCAGATTTAAGTTTAAACACTTAGAGAACAAGTAAAGAGTGTTAACTAATCCGATATCATCTGGTCCGAGGACTACAGGCATGTTCAGATTTAAATTTAAACACTTAGAGAATGAATAAATAGTGTTAACTAATCCGAGATCATCTGGTCCGAGGACTGCAGGCATGATCAGATTTAAGTTTAAACACTTAAAGAATGAATAAAGAGTGTTAACTAATCCGATATCATCTGGTCCGAGGACTACAGGCATGTTCAGATTTAAGTTTAAACACTTAGAGAACAAGTAAAGAGTGTTATTATAGATAAACAGGAAAACAATTCGATTAATAGTAATACCTCTTGAGGTTATTTACATTCCACGGACGGGGTATTACATGACTGTCCAAGTCTTCAAGAAAATATGCTCCAATACCAGCACATGACGTGATGCGATATGGGCCTTCCCAATTAGGTCCTAATTTTCCCCAGGCTGGGTTTCTTGTATTGCCGACCACTTTTCTGAGCACCAAGTCGCCGGGTTCTAAGGGTCTTGGTTTGACCTTGGCATCATAGCCCTGTCTAAGCTTTTGTTGGTAGTGAGCCAACCGAACCATAGCGTTCTCTCTCCGTTCTTCGATAAAATCCAAACCAGCCTCCAGGAGCTTATTATTGTTGTCCGAGCAGAAGAGACTGGTTCTCAGAGTTGGGAAATTGGCTTCCAAAGGAATTACAGCTTCGGACCCATAAGTCATCGAGAAAGGAGTCTCTCCAGTGGACCTTCGAGGGGTAGTTCTATACGCCCAAAGCACATGTGGCAATTCTTCGACCCATCTTCCCTTTGCGTCGTCCAACCTCTTCTTTAAGCCGCTAACTATAACCTTGTTGACTGCTTCAGCTTGGCCATTGCCCTGAGGGTAGGAGGGAGTAGAATATCTATTCGTGATCCCCAGTTCGCTACAATAATTCCGAAACGAGATACTGTCGAACTGCAAACCATTGTCCGAAATAAGGGTATTCGGAACTCCAAAGCGGGTTACAATGCTTTTCCATACAAATTTTTGTACATCCACATCTCGGATATTAGCAAGAGGTTCTGCCTCGACCCATTTCGTAAAATAATCGGTTCCGACCAGGAGATACTTTCTGTTCCCTGCTGCCTTAGGGAATGGGCCCACGATGTCCAAGCCCCATTGGGCAAACGGCCATGAACTGGACAATGGGTTAAGGGTTCCTCCCGGCTGATGTATGTTTGGTGCGAATCTCTGACATTGATCACATTTCTTCGCATAGTCCCGAGCTTCTTCTTGCATGCTCGGCCACCAATATCCTTGGGTAAGAGCCCGATGTGCCAGTGATCTGCCTCCAGTGTGACTTCCACAAATTCCTTCATGTAACTCTTCAAGTAGTGCCTCCGTGGCTTCCGGATGGACACACAATAAGTACGGCCCCGAATAAGAACGCTTATATAATTTTTGATCTTCGGACAACCAGAACCTCGCGGCCCTCCTTCGGATCTTGTCAGCTTCCTTTCGTCCTTCTGGCAGGATATCATTTTTCAAAAATTCGATTAGGGAATCCATCCAGCATGGACTTTTTCGAATCTGGTATACTCGAGTTGCGTCTCCCCCTGCTCCGGTGGGTTCATGAAGATCCTCCACGATGATGACTCTCGGCAAATCTTGATCCGAAGAGGTGGCTAATGTGGCCAAAGAATCGGCGTGTGCATTTCCACATCTGGGAACATGCATGAGAGTGAAAAACACAAATTCCTCTTCCAATCGCTTGACTCTGCTCAAATAGCCTTGCATCCTCTCGTCCTTGGCTTCGAATTCTCCTTGAACCTGGCCCACAACCAATCTTGAGTCCGAGAACACCTTAAGGGCTTTTCCTCCCATCCTTCGGACCATGACCATTCCCATCAACAGGGCTTCATACTCAGCTTCATTATTTGTGGCGTTAAACTCTAGCCTTAGTGACTTTTCGATGATGATTCCGTCTGGGGATGTCATGACCAGCCCAATTCCAGAACCTTTCCGATTTGCGGCGCCATCTACGTACAACTCCCAATGAGCAGGACCCTGCTGAGAAACCAAACCAACCGATTTTTCATCCATGCTCGGCCTTACCCCTACATCTTCCAAACTGGGCTCTGTGAATTCGGCCACCAGATCTGCAAGTACTTGGCCTTTAACTGATGTGCGAGGCATGTATTTGATATCGAAAGCCCCTAGAATGGTGCCCCATTTAGCTATCCTCCCCGTATAGTCCGCGCTTCGAAGTACTGTTTTGAGTGGAAGCTGGGTGAGCACCACGACAGTGTGGGCTTGGAAGTAGTGAGGCAATTTCCGTGTTCCGAGCACCACGGCCAGGATGGCTTTTTCCAGCGGCAAATACTTGACCTCTGCTTCGTGCAATGATTTGCTTACACAATAGACCGGCCTCTGTACCCCCTGATCCACTCTTATCAACACTAAACTCACAGCGTGTGGGACCACTGCGATGTACGCAAATAAAACCTCATCGGGTTCAGGACTGGACATAATCGGTGGCCGAGATAGATAATTCTTGAGCTGTTGGAAGGCTGAGGCACACTCTTCATTCCATTCGAAACCCTTCCATTTGTTAATCAGAGAAAAGAAGGGTTTGCATCTGTCCGCAGACCTGGATATGAACCGGTTTAACGCGGCCGTCATTCCCGTTAGCTTCTGCACATCCTTCGGATTCCGAGGAGGCTGCAGATCCTGGATAGCCCTAATCTGATCAGGATTAACTTCGATTCCCCTGTGCGTAACCATGTAGCCCAAGAATTTGCCTGACCCAACTCCGAACGAGCACTTCGAAGCGTTCAAGCGCAACTTATGTTTTCTCAGGATTCCAAAAACCTCATCAAGATCGCTTAAATGGTCAGTAACAAGTTTGCTTTTAACTACCATATCATCTATATAAATCTCGATGGTCTTACCTAACTGTAATTCGAACATCTTGGTCATCATACGCTGATAAGTAGAACCTGCGTTTTTTAGACCGAAAGGCATTACCTTATAGTGGTAGTTACCAATGGGGGTAACAAAAGCAGTCTTTTCCTGGTCGTCTGAAGCGAGGGGAATCTGATGATACCCCTGAAAAGCATCTAAGAAACTCATCCGAGAATGTCCGACAGTAGCATCCACCAGCTGGTCAATCTTCGGCATAGGGAAGGGGTCTTTAGGGCAGGCTTTATTTAGGTCCGTGAAGTCTACGCAGACCCGCCATTTTCCACTTTTCTTCTTTACCACTACAGTGTTTGCTAGCCATTCGGGGTAGAAAATTTCTTTAATAGCCCCGGCCTGCTTGAGCTTTCCTACCTCCTCTCTGATTGCTTCAACGTGCTCTCTGGATGGTCGCCGAAGAGGTTGCTTCTTTGGTATGATTAGAGGATTAACCTTCAAATGATGACAAATGAAATCTGGGTCTACTCCCGGTGCTTCATAAGTGCTCCATGCGAAAACATCAATATTTCTTTTGAGGAAAACAATCAGCTCTTCCTTTTCTAACTGAGGTATCAGTGCCCCGATTTGAAAATACTTTTCAGGGTCGGATTCAACCATGACCCGTGTCAAGTCTTCACATTTTGCATCCTCACCCTGCCCATCGGCAGGTGACATCCGCTCCTTTAACTGCTATAGGTCTTTGATTACCCCTACTGAAGATTCATCTTCGGACCCGTGCCGTATTGCCGCTACTAGACACTGCCTAGCCGAGGACTGATCCCCGCGGATTTCACAGACTCGCCCTTCGGAAGGATATTTGATTTTTTGATGTAGAGTGGAAGAGACCGCCCCCAGTGTATGCAACCAGGGCCTAGCGACAATTGCTGTATAGGGAGAGTATACGTCTACCACCACAAAATCAACCTCGACAGTTTCTGTGCCCGCTTGCACGGGCAGTCGGATCTGTCCCCTCGGAGTGACCATCCTCCCTTCGAAGCTGATTATAGAGGAGCTATACGGAGCTAAGTCATTGGGTGTGAGATTTAATCCCCTGAAAAGATCAAGGTACATAATTTCCACCGCACTACCTTGGTCTACCATGACTCTCTTCACATCATACCCCCCAATCCTGAGGGTGACGACCAGTGCGTCCTCATGGGGTTGAATAGTCCCAGCTTTATCCTCGTCCGAAAAGCATAACATGGGGGACATGGCATTCCCAGAGATCCTCGGATTTGCGACAACATCTTCTACCAGCGAGCGAGCCACAGACATAACCTTCGACGGACGGGACCCAGTCCTTCCCGGGGCTGCAAAAATGACATTAATAACCCCTAGAGGGGGTTTTGTAGAATCCCCCCCTTCGGATTCCGAGGACGGTCGTCCCCGCCCACTAGAGCGATGCAAAAGGTGCTTCAACTTGCCCTCGGCGACCAGCTGGTCCAAATGATCCCATAGACTTCTGCAATCTTCGGTCGTGTGCCCATGATCCTGATGATACTGGCAATAGACATTGTGATTGCGTCTCTCCGGATTCCCCATCATTTTGCTCGGCCATCTGAAGAATGGTTCATTCTTTATCTTATCCAAAACTTGATGAACAGGCTCTTTAAACACGGTATTAACTGTCTGGGCATTTGTTGAACTCGAGTGCCCAACGAAGTCTCTCCTCGGCTTATTGTTGTAGCGGTCCGATTTGAAGTCCCTCCTATCCTGGGGGGTGGCTTTATCTTTACCCTTCTCCTGTTGCCTATCTTCTTCCACCCTCTTATACTTCTCGATGCGGTCCATAAGCTGGCGCATACTGTCAACAGGCTTGCCGGACAAAGACGTTCTCAAACCATGATCAGTGGGGAGACCTAACTTGAACGTCTCCAAAGCCATGGCATCAAAGTTGCCCTCCATCTCATTAAACATCTCCCAGTATCTGTCCGATTACGCCTTCAGTGTCTCCCCCTCACGCATGCTCAAGGATAGAAGGGAGGATAGGGGCCTGGGTACTCTTCGGCAGGTGACAAATCGTGATCCGAAAGCTTGGGTAAGCTCTTGGTAGGAATCAATGGAATCGGCCCGTAAGTTGTCAAACCATCTCATGGCTACAGGGCCCAGGCTCGAAGGGAATACCTTGCACATCAGTGCCTCGTCCCTGGCATATACAGCCATTCTTTGATTAAAATGGCTGACGTGCTCCACAGGATCTGTCCTGCCATTGTAAATGATAAAGGTTGGTTGATTGAAACGCCGAGGTAGCTCTGCTCCTTCGATCCTTCGTGTAAAAGGTGACCTAGAAATTTGATTCAGGGCTTTACTCATGGCATCGTTACCTATCCCTCCATACGGTAGTTCTCGTGGTCGCTTCTCACGAGGGTGTTCGGCTTCATACGAAAAGGCTTCGCTGGTTGGAGTTTGAGAGTTCTGCTGATAAGTAATGTCTTGTTCATCATCCAGGTCATCGTCAGGATGTGGTGCAGCACGTTTCCTCTTCTCCATCCGTAATTCCCTCTTCAACCTTTCAATCTCTATCTGCATGCTGTTTTTCTCTGCATGGGAAACATGACTCCCACCACGAGGGGGGGATCGTTCAGTGTGTGTGGTATGTACACTGCCTTCTCGATCCTGCCTACGCTCCAGGTTAAGAAAGGGATCAACATGTTGGGAGGCCCCAGATTCTGCTGGTTGTTGCGCTTGATCAGCCATTACCGTTCACTGCTATTCTTCCCCAATCGTTTAAGCCCTTCCCACAGACGGCGCCAATTGTAAGGAACGGATTTGTAACCCAAGCCCACAAATCTGGACCAAAGGCCCAAAGAACCTTGCACAATAAATTTGTAGAGAGTGGGTGAAAGGGCTGGACTGGGTTTGATATAAACAATGACGGACGGGATCACATTGAACAGAAGAGGGACATAAAATAACACCAAGGAAACTCTTTTGTCAGTGTCCGAAGAGGTGTTTTATTGAACGATCAATGGTTACAAGGTTTAGGGCTACAGTAAGATTATTCTTTTCTTTGTTTTCTTTTTTCTTTTTTCGATCCCCTTCTATCAGGCTCTCTTCTTCTTTATATAGTGCCCCTCCCCCCCATCTTCATCGTCCACTTGTTCTTCATCTGTGTATCTACTTGAGTGTATGTCACATCATGGGTATGCTTTAGCTATCTGGGAGTGACGGTAGCTGAAGGTGCACTGTTCAGAGGTCTTCTCCACATAAATGCGGCTAGAAAAGCTGTTGTAATGCATTAAATACAGTGGCAGCAGCCTTTATATTAGATATTTCTTCATTCTTATCGTTCTCATCCCTCGTTCTGAGCTTATCCTAATCTGATAAAGTCCTCGGACAACCACTGGTTTTTCTCGCACCCAAATGGCTCGGGGCCTCCTGTTGGAGTGATGCGTCATCCTCGGACAAGCAATACTCTCAATTGTAAGGAACGGATTTGTAACCCAAGCCCACAAATCTGGACCAAAGGCCCAAAGAACCTTGCACAATAAATTTGTAGAGAGTGGGTGAAAGGGCTGGACTGGGTTTGATATAAACAATGACGGACGGGATCACATTGAACAGAAGAGGGACATAAAATAACACCAAGGAAACTCTTTTGTCAGTGTCCGAAGAGGTGTTTTATTGAACGATCAATGGTTACAAGGTTTAGGGCTACAGTAAGATTATTCTTTTCTTTGTTTTCTTTTTTCTTTTTTCGATCCCCTTCTATCAGGCTCTCTTCTTCTTTATATAGTGCCCCTCCCCCCCATCTTCATCGTCCACTTGTTCTTCATCTGTGTATCTACTTGAGTGTATGTCACATCATGGGTATGCTTTAGCTATCTGGGAGTGACGGTAGCTGAAGGTGCACTGTTCAGAGGTCTTCTCCACATAAATGCGGCTAGAAAAGCTGTTGTAATGCATTAAATACGGTGGCAGCAGCCTTTATATTAGATGTTTCTTCATTCTTATCGTTCTCATCCCTCGTTCTGAGCTTATCCTAATCTGATAAAGTCCTCGGACAACCACTGGTTTTTCTCGCACCCAAATGGCTCGGGGCCTCCTGTTGGAGTGATGCGTCATCCTCGGACAAGCAATACTCTCCTCGGACAGGAAATGCCTTCCTCGGATGGAGATGATCTTTCATGAAGATCCCATTCCTAGATAGGCCTCGCTCTTTTTCTCCCTCTCTCTTCGGATGCGAGACAGCCGTTTCGTGGGCCCTTGGTTCATAATGTTGGGCCCGGATTCTTCTCCCCCACACTTATCATCTTCTCCGCACACACGGCTTACAGCCTAATGTCAAGTTTTTTTTTTGAGAAACAAAATTTATCACATCAACCCACTTTTGTTAATTTATTATCAATTTTTTAAATAATTTACTTAGTTTAACTTTTCCCATTTGTGTCAATCCTTTTATTTATTTAATAAGATAGAACTGGGTTATTTTTATTCTAACTTTCTAAGTAAGCTATTTAATTTGTATTTTTTAGTTATATTATCAATTGAAAAAGAAATACTAGAAGTAATTGAATACAAAAACTTAATGAATAATGCTAGAGATACAAATAAAAATATAAAATAAAAATAAATTAATATTTAAATTTATGACAAGACCACGTTTTAAGTTTTCACGATAGGCTATCCTGTGTGCTTTGTGGGCATCTGGTTTTGCATTGTGATTCTTGTGAAATTTATGATTTTATATTTTTAATTAGATGATAGTCGGCTTGTTATGGGTGGGCTATATATTGACCTTTGGAAGGAGTGGAATGGGCATGGAGGGGTTCAGATTACGTTGATAACTACGTTAATATATATATATATATATATATATATATATTTATATATTGTGGGTTAAAAATTCGTACTTGTTAATCTAGATCGACTTAGCCGGTCGGATTAGAATTTAGAAATCCAGTGATCGGTTCTTAAACTAGTTCAGGTGTTTAAAATGATCGTTTCTGCACAAAACCTGGTCAAACCCAGTCAAACCTAATGGGCTTGTGATGACCCATGTAACACAGATGCGTTTTTATTATCAGGCTGAGTGTGCGAAATTTGTAAAATTATACCTTTATGTGGCGTTTGGTACAGGTAATGTTTTAAGATTTCTAGGAATATTTAAAGATTTCCATGTTTGGTTGCAAATCATGCTAGGGAATCAGATGTCAGGGGAATGAATTCTCCTCTTAAAACCCTCTCAGTAGGAATGTGGATTCCCTTTAAAACAGGTGGGAATCCAGATTCTCAAGTTTAAAGGAAATTTTATTTTTTATAAATTGACAATTTTAACCTTTTTTTTTAAATGACTTGGTAGTTCACATTCAAATCTAAGGATAAAATGGAAAAAATAAATAATTCATTTAAGATTCCTGGGAATAAACCAAACATAGGAATAGCTATATTCTTAGGAATGTGATTCCTTCCTAAGAATCTGGATGCCAAGAGTAATGTGGATTTTCTCGTACCAAACGCCACATTAGGTTCACTTTGTTGACTTATTTATTGTTTAGTGTGTTATAATATAGTAACTTAAAGAGGAGGAAACCTAAATTTTTTTTAAGTGTTTTTTTTTTTTTTTCTATCTACTTACCTCTAAAATTTTTATCCTATCAAAAGATTGCTCTGTTATTGTGAACTTTGATTTTGAATTATAATGATCAGGTTAATTTATCTATATATCTATTTTTTAAAATTTTATATATATTTATATTTTGATTTATTTGACTCTGCAGTTTGACTAGTGGTCTACTGGTAGAATTGATGATCCCATGACCTATCTTATAGATTGGTTCAATGTCCAGGCTGAATTTTTTTTTTTTTTTTTATTTTATAAAACATATATGTTGATTTATTATTTACCATTTTAGTTCCACATTTCCTTTGTTTAGAGTCTTTTTAGGCATTGGAATATATTTATTTATTCTGAAATTATTATTTTTCTAATGAAAACTTGTTTATTTATTGTTTTGTGACTTTCATTTCTTAATATTAAACGTGTGAATATCCACTTAAAATTTATTTTTATTTATTTATTTTATATATTATCAGTTTTTATTTGATTTATTTGAATTATTTAATTATTATCAATTAAATTATTTATGATATTTTTAAAAAAAAATTAAAAAATAAATAAATAAAATTTTAAAACAAACACCCACCACAAACTCCAAAAATATTTATGATGTTATAATACGGAGTTTCCAAGAACTTATCATTAAAAAAGAGAGAAGTTTGGAACGTTTATCGGCTTTTTCATCTCAAATGGGCTTGAATTGGAAAAAGCTGATGAATAATAAATTGGAGTTAACGGTTGCCGAAGCTCGTGAATGATGATAACGTTTTTCCAAGTTCCAAGTTCCAACTACTACAAATAGCAAAGGTCAAATGTTTGCGCGTGCTGGAAAGTCAACGCGGTCGACCATACAATGAACAATCTCCGCGGTTTCCCTCACATGCAAGGAAACTCCTAAATGCTTGTCTTTTACTCTATTCTTTTTATATATATATATATATATATATATAAAAGAAAATTAAAAAATTGGAACTCTCAATTAATTTATTTATTATAAAAATTGGACCGGACAAATAATTAGAAAAAGAAAGTGGTTTCCGAACACTATTATTAAAAAAAAAAAAAAAAGTGATACGATTATCTTGCATTAAAAAGAATTCAATTAGATTAAAGATTATACTAGGTGGTTTAAATCATTTAGGTGTTTATGTTTTGATTACATTTGATCAATAAAATTTCATAGAAATTTATTACAAGGTTAAATAATTCATTTGAGTACAAATTTAATAATTTAATAAATTGCTAAATATCTAATTGAATAAAAAAAATTCTAAGAATACATACTTTTTCTAATTGCTTCTCTTTGAAAAATTATTATAAGAGACATGATATTCATTCTCTTACTATCACATTAATAATGGATGTTACTATGAAGTTAATTAGTAGAACTTGTGAACTCTAAGGGTATTCATTAATTACTTTCTTCTTTTCAATCCTATATCTCTCTAAAAAAAAAAAAAAAAATTCCCAATAAAAATTCATAGAGTGAATTGCAAATTGCACCCCTGAAGTTTGAGGATGTTTGAATTTTACACTCTGAAGTTTTAGAATTTGGATTTTACAACCTGAAGTTTAGGGTATTTGGATTTTACACCCTAACATTTCAGAATTTGGATTTTATCCTCTAAATTTTGGAAGTGTTTGGATTTTACACTCCAAAATTCTGAAACTTTAGGATGTAAAATCCAAACACTCTTAAAATTTAGGATGTAAAATTCAAATTCTGAAACATCAAGGTGTAAAATTCAAACACCCCCAAACTCAGGGGGTAAAATCCAAATTCTTAAATTTTAATATAAAATCTAAATATTCCCAAATTTTAGGAGTGTAAATTATAATTTACCCATATTCATAATAGGAAAGATGTCATGTCAATTAAAATTTAAAACCATGCACATCATTCACCAGTGGGAAAAAAGAACAAACGAAAACAAATAAAAGGCACCTTAGTTAGCAAATTTTGAAATTAGATAAAATTTTGTCTCTATCTTTAAGGCAATAGGAAATAAAATGGCTAGAAAATCTTTCTATTAATTTTGTTGTGTATATCTACAAAACTACAAGGGGGGAAATCCTAATATTGAATAACGCAAATAATAGATTCCTAAAATTATGCAGTCAAAAGGGTTAAGTGATGACCTTAATAGTAATGACATTTTTGTGGTGCTTTATGTCTGTGGTTTGAATCCTACTTTCTCCATCTCCCATTATTTACCTTTAAAAAAACTAGTTGATTACATACAATAACAATCAAATTGTAGTAAAAAATTTTTAAGTTGGCTATTGTGCGGGTGAAAAATGATAAACAACCTTTTTTAGGAACATCTAATTTGTATTAAGGGGCTACTAATAATCCACAATGGAAATTTTGAAAAAGAACAAGAACAAGGCCAAGAGTAAAACTACGTAAAGTGATAGTATTATTCATGCACAAGAAAAAGAAATACACTTCTCACTTTCAAGAACATACTCTTGAAGGTGTTCTTAGGCTCTATCTTCTCTCTACAACTCCCTCTCTCTCTCTCTCTCAGTTTCTATCTAATTTTATGTGTCTCTCTCTTTTTGCCCTTTTCTTCTCTTATATTTGTCCTACTTTCTTCTCAAGGATGTGCCGTCCAGACACAACTTGAGAACTTCTTATCCTATCAGGCTCTTGCTTCCCTACTTTCATGATAAATAGAGACTACTAGGGCTACTTGCACTATTCAAACCAGTTATTCATTAATAAATTCAACTATGCCAAGCAGGTAAGCCTCATTAATGTGGAGGTGACTATTACTTTATCAAGAAACTTCAGCAGGCATCCTCGAACGACTCTGCATTCTTCAGAGTTCTTCCTTAGTAGCTCAACAAGTGTCTCATCCTCGGTAGCTCGGCAAGTGTTTCATCCTCGGCTTGTCATTTTCTACCCTTCTCACGATAGTGTGTTCGACTAAGTCCGTGGTTAGAGGTTCTATTCCTTTGAAGAAATCAGTCATTAGGATGGGTTATTAGTTCACATTGGGCCTACTTTAATACGTCTATCTCGATTTGGGGCCCAACATCACTTGGGTTTTAAACCACTTCCCTTTTGTTGGGTATCTCTAGTAAGGCCTTTCCCAGAAGGAGTTGCCACCCCTTTGCACTTACGGTCCAATTTTTGCCTTAGTGGGCTAGTAACTTCATGGGCTTTTCCTTTAAACTCCTGTGCTTGGCCACATTAGAGCACTTGTCCAACTTGTCTTCTTTGGGATCTAGAGAGCTTTTAGACAGTGGTATAAAGGAAATATTTAAACCACTTCCCTACAACTATAAATTCTTAACAAAGTAATCAAGCCAGACACATATATTCGTTTTCGACATCATACTCCCTCTTACTTCTTTGATATTAATTCAAATAATTTCTTGTATAAAATGGCTGACCATTGGCAATTTAAAAAAAAATTATAAAAAAAAAAAAACTTTTTTTTAGAGATAATTACAATATGTTGCTAACTCAGTTACTTTTTTTTAGAGATAATTACATTTCACCCTCCACCTCCCAAGCACTTTGTGCATGAGAATGTGTTAATTCAGTTACAAGGCCTTTGGCCAAAAAAAAAAAAAAACCTTTCTTAGTTTATACAAATATGAAAAGGGAAAAATCCAAGATTACATCATGGAATTAACGAGTTGCTAAAATTAAGCAAGCATTGGACACAAATAATCCAAAATCCATATATATATATATATACATAGCCAAAACTTAGAGAAAATCCAATTAGATTTTAATTGGATTCTCAATTTTGTGCCAGTTGTCCTATTTAATTTTTAATTTTGTGAATTATTGAATGTAAAAATCTAAGAGTTCAAATTTAACTAGATTCTAAATTGGATTTCAATTGGGGTCCAATTTTTCACCATATGTCCATCTAAGTTTTTAATTTTTGTAACAAGAGAATTATTGGGTGTAAAAACTAAAGAGTCTAAAATCAATTAAATTCTAAGAGTCCGTCTTGGAATAGCTTATTTAGCTTTTTACTGAAAATGTTTTGCTAAAAGTGTGCTAAAATATACTTATAACTTGAAAATTTTTGATAAAGTGAGAAAAAGTGGAAAAAAGTGAGATTTTAAAAAATAGTACATAAAAACATATAATTTGAACATTTTTGTGGGTTCCAGTTAGCTTAACTAGAAAAGTTGTTGATAATTGAATAAGAAATCTAGGGTTTAATCATCGCCTACACCAAAAACCGATTGATGTTTTAGTCTAATGATAAAGAGTTATCATCAGGAGTAGATGCCATAGGTTGAAACTTTTTAAATTTTTTTTTTTGAACCTCTTCTCTATATATATATATATATATAATGTATAATTTAAATTGTATAATTATGATTATTTTTAATTGTACCTATGCATATGCACGATACTACACACTAGTTACAAATATAATAGGGCAAGAGTGACCTTACTTAAATATCAATCCAAATTCTCCTTTCCTACTAGGTATATTTAAAAAATTAATTCAAAAATAGAAAATGACTAGATAATCTTTCTAATCATTGTGTAAATTCATATACAAAGGAAAATCCATATATATATATATATATATATATATGTATATATTAATAGGTAAAGTTTAGAAAAAATTCAATTAGATTTTACAATTGAAGTCCAATTTTGCACCATGTGTCTTAAATTATTTATTTTTGGGTCATGCTAATGGGTGCTCTTAGGGCATTGGTTAACAATCCATTTTAAGAAAGTTTTGACACTACTTTTATGGAAAATAGAAAAAACTATCAAAACATTAATTTTTTTTCTTTTTCCATAAAAACTTTTTTTAAATGGATTATTAATTATTGCCTTAAGGGCATCTATTAGCATTTCCTTTTATTTTTAGAGAGTTTTATTTCTTAATTTTGGAGCTAACTGTGGGACCACATTATAAATATTCATCCAAGTGAGTTATTAAGTATAAAAACCAAAGAATCTAGAATTAAAAAAAAAAAAAAAAAAGTGCTTCACAATATCAAAAATTAAGAATTCATTAAAAAAAAAATATGGACAATTTACATTTTCTACCTAATACTATTCCTACTTGATTTTCTAAAGAGTTAACAGAATATAAGAATGACCATATATTAATAATAGTATTTAAAATTTAAAATTATATATAGGAATTATACTATGCACCTTAATATATATCTTTTAAGTATATTCATGCATATGCATGAGGTTACAAGCTAGTTTATATATATAATAATAGGTGAAGCTGAGAGAAATTCAAATTAGAATTTCAAATTAGAGTACAATTTTGCGTCATATGTCCTAAATTATTTATTCTTAAAGAGTTTTATTTCTTAATTTGTTAATTAAATGTGGGACTACATCATAAATATTCGTCCAAGTGAGTTATTAAGTACAAAAACCAAAGATTCTAGAATAAATTAATCGTAAAAAAAAAAAAAAAAGTGTTTCACAATAATTAAAAAAAAATTGACAATTTACATTTTATACCTAATAATATCCTTACAAAATTTTTTAAAGAGTTAACAAAATATAAAAATGATTGTCAATAGTATTTAAATTATATATATAAGAATTATATTATCCATCTTATTATATATCTTTAAGTGTATCCATGCATATACATGGGGTTACAACCTAGTATATATTAATAGGTAAATCTGAGAAAAAATCCAATTAGATTTCAAATTAGATTCTAATTGTTGTCTAATTTAGCGCCACATGCCCTATCTATATTTTTTTTAATTTCTAGTTGAGTTAATGTTGTGCAAAAGACGAAGAGTCTAATATAAATAAACTATTAAAAAAAACCAATAAAAAAGAATAAACTCATGTGTATATCCAAAAAATAAAATAAAGAAGAAAGAAAGAGTAAAACTCATGTATTATCTATGACTTAAACAGTGTATAATTTGAATCTATATATATGTAATGAGTTTAACTTATGTCTAGAGCTGGCAAAAAAGAAGTGTTTTACGCCACACAATGAATGAAAGCCACGTCGTTATTTTATAGAAAAATCAATACACCTTAGCACACAAAATCATAACTTATTAAATTTACAATCCTCCTCACACATGATAGTTTCAGATTTGGAGAGCTAAATCCCAAACCTCCTCTCCTCCTCTCTTCTTAGCACCGGAGCTCTACGCCAGCACATACGCCGCTACACGCGTCGTTTCCGATGTTTGAAAATTATGTTGGAGCCTTCGCAAGTGTGGTGTCACTACCTCAAGTTGTGTTCTTTGAAGATTTGTTATTTCCCCAAATTTTGGATTTCAAAATATTGATGGGTTTGGGGTAATTTTTGGATATCAATCACTTGATTTGGCATGGGTTTTCCTGGTTTTTGGTATTTTCATGGGTTTTGATCGGATTATTAAGTTGTAGGTTCAAACCCTAAAAAAAAAAAAAAAAATCTGATTGTGGTTCTTCATTTTTTTTTTCCCTAGCTAGTTTGGGTTCTTACTTATTATGTTTCAGCTCCAAATCATGATTTTTGTGTGCTTCCTTTTTAATTTATGAATTTTTTTTTGAGGTTTTTTATGTATTTGGATCCCCTGTATTGCTTTTCCATTGTTCTTTTGAAATGATTCATTTAGTTAGTTAAATCGTTTTTTACATTAACAGTTAATACTTACATACATACCATTCATGTTCCTATATTATATACTGTGGGAAATGAGAATTTTTTTTATTCTTATATGTTTTAAAAATGTGATATGAAATTTACTTAAACCAGATTAAATAATAAAAATTCTGTAGAATGTGATTGTTATGCTCAATAATACTGGCAAGTTACCCCACCTTAATTTAACTGCATTATTTGCATTCTACCAATCTCGATACCCTTTGTTGCCTTGTGGTCTAATTTTGTTTCATTGTTCGTTTTCTCCAACGATTTAAACGTGGTTATAGAGTTGAAACAAAATTAGACCAAAGCTGGTGCTACCTTGGTTTTACTTCATTGCATTTAATCAATCTCACTGACTCACATCCCCTCAGCAAACTGATGCTCAAACAAATGAAGTAGTTCCTGAAAGCACCATTTATGGTTTGGTTGGGAAAAGGAGGAAAAGGAGGAGAAAGAAAGGAGTACCTCTACCGAATTTTTATTATTTAATCTGGTTTAAGTAAATTCCATATCAGATTTTTAAAACATATAAGAGTAATAAAAAAATCTCACTTCTCACGGCATATATTATAGGAACATGAATGGTATGTATGTAAGTATTAACTATTAACAAAAAGAATGATTTAACTAACTAAATAAATCCTTTCAAAAGAACAATGGTAGAGCAATACAGGGGATCCAAATACATAGAAAACCTCAAAAATATTCATAAATTAAAGAGGAAGCACACAAGAATCATGATTTAGAGTTGAAACGTAATAAGTAAGAACCCAAACTAGTTGGGAAAAAATAATTAAGAACCACAATCAAATTGTTTTTAGGGTTTGAACCTACGACTTAATAATCCGATCAAAACTCATGAAAATACCAAAAACCAGGAAAATCCATACCAAATCAAGTGATTGATATCCAAAAAATACCGCAAACCCATCAATATTTCGAAATCCAAAATTTGGGGAAATAACAAATCTTCAAAGAACACACCTTGAGGGAGTGACACCACAATTGCCAAGTCTCCGACATAATTTTCAAATGCCGGAAACGACGCACGTGGTAGCATATGTGGCAATGTAGAGCTCCAATGCTAAGAAGAGAGGAGAGCAGATTTGGGGTTTAGCTCTCCAGATCTGAAACTATCGTGTGTGAGGAGGATTGTAGATTTAATGAGTTATGATTGTGTGTGTTGAGGTGTACTGATTTTTTTGTAAAATGACGGCATGGCTTTCATTCATTGGGTGGCGTAAAACACTTCTTTGTCATCAGCTTCGAATAGAAATTAAACTCATGTTTAATTGTGTTATTTTTAATTGTACCATACATATGCATTCTAATCATTGTGTACATGAGTATACAAAAGAAAATCCCCCTATTAGATAATAGTACTATAAAAGTGATATAATGACTTTCTAAAATTAAGCTTTTTTGTTGTTGTTGAGAATCTCAAATTAAGCAGTTAAGTGCATACCTTTTTCTTTTTTTTGGAGAAAAAAGTACGTACATTAATTGATTCAAATAATTTCCTACATCAAATATTTGACCATTGAAAAAAAAAGGATAAAGGGTCCCGGAGGGAAATTAATCGGGAGCTTGTGTAGAAGATTAATATTTTCCTCAAGTTGGTGATGACTGATGATAATCAATAGTTATTCAACATTTTTTTTTTCTTTTTTTCAGAAACGAACACTCATACATAAGGGGGAGGAAAATAAATTCTAACACAGTTAAAGCAAACCACATAATCTAATTGCAGACGTAGAATCTCACCATATTCGTATACCTACCAAATCCAACCACATACATTTATGAGATTAATTAATACACGTAAGAAATTAATAACCCAATGGATCTTTCCTACTTTCACACCACTCCACGCCCCACGGTGCAAATTAATTAGCGAACCTTCCTCATATACACCTACCTTATCCTAAAATATCTATGGTATTCGCATCGAGTATTAGTAATTCAACACGTGTTGAAATGAAATTATATATATATATATATATATATGAGAAACACAAATAAAATTATATTATTGTGAAGGATTCGGATTTTGGAAGGAATAGAGTTAGGTTCATGAAAAATATTCATAACAATTTCACAATAATTTTTAATTTAAGTACCTACTACCTCACAATAATTTAGTCATGGTATTTTTTTTTATATGAGGATAAAACAAGTTAACTAATGGCTCAACTTATTCAACAATAAAATTAACTAGGACTAACTATATAATTTAAAATTTAACTTGGCTAAGTTTATTTTCAGTTCATACTCGTGCTTAGAATAAAATTAAATGAATCAATCCTAATTTTCAGTTCTCCCCTTGGTTCGACTCAACTCAATTATTTTAACAAGCAAATTAACCCTATCTACACAAAAAACTATGAGTTTTAATTAGCTCAACTGTTAAAGTCTCTGATGGTTGAATAAAAGATCTAGAGTTCAATTCCCGCCTACACCAAAAACTGATTGGTGTCTTGGTTTGATGATAAAAAAAAAAAATCATTAGGAGCAGATGCCATAAATTGAAACTCTCTCTCTCTCTCTCTCTCTCTCTCTCTCTCTCACACACACACACACACACACACACACACACAAGAAAAAGCAAACTAACCTAGAAGTCATATTTTGATTCACTTTCATTCCTTTTACAACAATAATTTAGAAAAAGCAAACTAACCTAGAAGTCATATTTTGATTCACTTTCACTCCTTTTACAACAATAATTTTTACCAAAAAAAAAAAAAAAACCAAAAAGTATATATATGTAAGATAAATAAGAAAAAGAAGAGTCTCCGCTTCAAACGAAAATCACATAAATATTTTAATCTCCATGACCAATATTTTTGTTCTCCTGGCTTTTTGTTCCATTGAGGATCCAAAGTCCAACGACTCCAACCTGCGTACAAGAATGGCTTTTTGTTCTCCATGACCAATAGATTATTGTTAGTGTTGTTGTTATGATTATGATTCTTTTTTCTTTTTCTTTTTTTTTTCTTTTTGAGTATTATTTTGATGAGTCATGATAATAAGTACTTTTAGGGTAATTGTTTTTTTTTTTTTAATGAAAAAAACTGATAGCAGTAGCAATCGTGCTAATAATGTGTTATTTAGGACAATTGTTAATAAACTAAATTAGGAAAATTTTAACACCACTTTTATTACAACTATAAAAATTTGTCAAAAAAATTAATTATTTTATCATTTTCTAATAAAATGTTTCTAAAAATGGTTCCTAAACCAATACCCTTTAGGATTGTTGTTAATTATTGTTACTTTCTCCCCAAAAAAAAAAAAAAAAAAAAAAAAAAAAAAAAAAAAAAAAAAAAAGCTCGATGATTTTTTTTTTTCATTGAGAAATAAAACACGATGATTGTTATATCTTATAATTATACGTTTCGACTTCCCTTTCATTGTATTAAGCGAAGAAAGCTCTATATTATGAGAATCTTGTGAGTTATGACAAAAGGGTACTTTGGAGTTGTAAAGTTGTTGGCTTTCTCTGGATTCGGAAGGAAATGACTTTGAAGCTGTCACCCTTTGGGTCAAAATATTTGTGTACTAAAATTCCCCAACTCAAAATCACACTTCAATTTCATAAAAATAAAAATAAATATAAAAATAAAAATCACACTCCAATTGCTTTCCTCCTTACAAACATCCTTTGTTCAAGACAACCTTATACAGTCAATTCTCAAATACATCATCAAACGATTCTAAAATATAAAATAAAAAATATTTTGGGGGAAAAAACACTTTATTTTTTTATATTTGGAGTAGTTCACGATTTTTCCTATTATTTTGAAACAAATTAATTTTTTGTTCTATATTTGAGAAATGAGCAAATACTCTGAATTTGTTACTTTTTAATTAAAATCAACAGAATCTTTAAAAAAAAATTATTATTCTTATACGACAAGGAAGATAAAAAGTTGAGAATTGCATTGTTATTTTCTTGGATTGTATTTGTAATTATTGTAATTCCATTTGATTGAATTGAAAAAATTATCGGATTTGAAGTATTAGACATTTTCGCAAATATAGAAGGGAAAATTGGTTAATTTCAAAAACAAGACGGGAAAATTGTAAACTACTCCAAACATAGAAAGAGAGAAAATACTTTTTACCATTTTTAATAATTATTTTTATTTTAGCACAATAATATGTAAAATTTTCATTAACATTGACATGCTTAGTTAATTCAAAAAAAAAAAAAAAAAAAAAAAACTATCATTGCTTAGTTAATATATTAATCCAGCGCTTTATAGTTCACACGGTTATATGCTAGGTAGAATCTAGCATGTAGTTGGATGATTGTTAAATAATTAGAGGATGAACATTAGCCACGTGATTGTTTCAAACGATATTTGTGAAATAGGTAATGCAATGTCTTTTTTTTTTTTTTTTTTTAACTAATCTATCTAGTGCTTGATATTAGCTCAAACCTTATAAATGTTTTTAACATTTTAGCCGTTTTTCTTATATATAAGACGTCTTATTTGTAATATTATCATTAGTTTATGGGCGATCTCTAATTAAACCTAACTGCATTACATCCAATACTAGATTTAGTAGTACAAAATGTGGATGCTAGGTGTATTCTTGCACCACGATGCTCTATTCTTTACCCATCCTCATCAAAATATTTGTACACTCATTGGCTTCACGAAAAAAGTGATGTGAATGTATTGTTTAGTCCAATTTTAATTATTGGTTTTTTGGTATTGCATGATGATTTATGTGGTCATGCCACGAGCTCTAGAAATAATATCGAATCACAAGGCTTGAACTTTACATTACCTAATAATTTTATATTAGTTTGATGTTTTGGAAATCTCATTGTGGGATTAGATTTTCTTTTTATTATTAACATGCGTATTAAATTTTTTTGAAAACCGAATGTTGTATGTTATCTATCAAATATTTAAGTTTTCAGTTTTTGTATTTTTAAATTATGCATAAAATATGGGTTTATGGATCAAGTATTAATAACATCTTATTGACATAAAATTTAACATGTATTTTAAAAATATAGAAATTATATAAAAATTGTGGAATTTTCAAAATATTAATCCTATTAAAAATTACTCCATTAAGTGATGTAAGATTACTTAAAATTATAAAAGATGTAACTTAAACTTAGCTTATATGGTAGACTTAAACTCAACTCATGAGAAAAATTTTATGCGAAACTATAATATTAGTCCCTCAAGTTTATCTTGTGTGCACAATTGATCCATCAAGTTTCAAGCGTGCATAATTGGTTCCTTAAATTTTAAAACTAAGTTGTATTAATTATTTTACTAACTGCTGTTATTAGTGTATAATGACTTGACATTTTTTTAATAACATGACATGTTTTTGAATTAAAATTACAAAATAAATTTACACGTAAGAAATTCACAAACCAGTACAAAATTAAAACCAGTATTTGCAATTGATTCACAAACCCACCGTTTCTTATAAAAAAAAAAATTCACAAACCCTCCCGTGAGAGAGTGAGAGAAGGGGAGAGAGTAAAGAAACCCCAGCACTGACCCGCCTCTGGTTCTAATTGCAAATTTGTTTTGAACTCTGTGTTTCCCTTGAAATCATTCACCAGCAAAACCAATTTAGAAAGATTTTCAAATTTTTTTCCCAAACTGGTTTTTTAATAAATTAATTTTCAGTTACACCATTAAAAAATTCAGTTACAATAAATTTTCCAAAAATGAAAACACTAACCGATTTTCTTGGCGTTGGAATTGGTGAAGTGATGCATGAGAAGATGAACGGTCCTCAAGCTGAAGCTCTAATCGTATGAAGACAATGCGCATTGCAACTCCTTGTCTTTGATCAAGCCATTCTCATCCTAATCGGCGATCTTGAAGTAAGTGATGACGTTTGGATCGGTTCTCGGCGGAAACACCTACGGTACTAAAGACGCAAACGGGTTGGCGTAACTCGGAGCAGAGGGAGGGTAGCTAGAGCCAGAGGAGTGGTCTTTAGGTGGCTTGTTTTGCTTTGGTGGTTTGTGAGGGTTGTAGGGAGGAGCGGACGGTGGAGCTGAGCCGTAGGGGGTGGCGACGAAAGCGTAAAGGGAGTGGGAGTGGGGGTCGTTGGGGTGGGGCGCCATAGGGAGCGGCATAGCCTTGGGGTTTTTGGGATGGCAGTGCACCGTATGGAGTGGAGGAGCCGTAGGGCTTTGGTGGCAGTAGCTGGCCGTAGCTGTAGCCAGAGGGCTAGTGTGGATAGCCTGACATGGATTTTTGGTTTCTTTGTTTTTGGATTGAAATTTTTGTGAGTGTGGAGTAGAAAATACTCTTTTTTTTTTTTTTTTATTTGGTATTGGGTTGTAAATATTTTTTCTTAGATGTAAATTTATTTTGTAATTTTTTTAATTAAAAACATGCCACGTCATTAAAAAAATACCAAGTCATCGTTCTGTTAGCCACATAAGTAACACTATTAATGGCAGTTAGTAGAAGGACTAATACAACTCACTTTTAAAACTTAAAAGACCAATTACGTACACAAAGTAAACTTGAGGGACTAATATTATAATTTTGCCAAAATTTTAAATTGAACTTGGCTCTTTGCTTCACTATTAGTATATACTCTATTTTTTGTCTAATTATTGGAAATAAAGTTTTTTTTTTTTTGGAGAAGATATTGGAAAGAAAGTAGGTTATTTTTTTTATAATCAGTGTTTTTACACATTGATTGATTAGGATATGAAATTTTGTATAATAATAAGATTTGATGGCACATTATGGGTAATTATTGTCGTAAATTATTGTTTTCGTGGTTATTGTGCAGTAATGGCTGTAACTGTACATGAGATTCCAAGTCCAACTACACCCATCTTTAGGATGATTGGTCTTGAGGGCAAATTAAGGTCCTACTCTATTATTTCAAAATTTTCAACTATGCCTGAGTTGGCATGTCCTAGTGTGACTTGATTGAATTGAGTAAATGACGGTAAATTTTGTGTTAATAATATTTATATTACACATATCTTAGATTATATTGTGAGATGTGATTCTCCAATCAAATTATGGGTTGTATTCAAGTTATATTTAATGTAACTCTAAGAATATTGTCGTAAATTATGGGTAATTATTGTCATAAATTTTTGCTATTGTGGCTGCTGTGCAGTAATAGCTATAATTGTACGTGAGATTCCAAGTCCAACTACACCTACACCCATCTTTAGGATGATTGGTCTTGAGGGCGAACTAAGGTCCTACTCAATTATTTCAAAATTTTCAATGATGCCTGAGTTGAGCATGTCCTAGTGTGACTTGATTGAATTGAGTAGATGACGGTAAACTTTGTGTTAATAATATCTATATCACACATATTTTAGATTATGTTGTGAGATGTGATTCTACAATCAAATTATGAGTTGTATTCAAGTTATATTTAGTGTAACTCTAAGAATATTGTCGTAAATTATAGGTAATTATTGTTGTAAATTCTTGCTATCGTGGTTATCGTGCATCAATGGCTATAACTGTACGTGAGATTCTAAGTCCAACTACACCCATCTTTAGGATGATTGGTCCCGAGGTCAAATTGAGGTCCTACTCAATTATTTCAAAACTTTCAACTATGCCTGAGTTGGGCATGTCCTAGTGTGACTTTATTGAATTGAGTGGATGACGGTAAACTTTGCGTTAATAATATCTATATCACACATATTTTAGATTATGTTGTGAGATGTGACTCTACAATCAAATTATGGGTTGTATTCAAGTTATATTTAGTGAACTTTAAGAAATGTTAAATTATGTAATAGCTTTTTATAGGATTAATAATTCAAAAATTTCATCATTAGAATACATGTTCTCTATGTTTCTAACAAAATTATCAAATTTTATATCAATAAGATACTGTTTGTTATTAGACCTAGAAACTTATATCCCTTATAATTTTTTTTTTCCCCACGAGGTCTTTATCTCAATTTACTTTTTTGTTCCTTAAATTTCATAAACACCAAGAAAGAAGGCACCCAAAAAGTTAATTTTTTTATTTTTTGAAAAAAAGAAACAAAAAAACAAAATTCAACTACCGTGTCCTTCTTGTCTGCTTGGCTGCTGGTGTCGCTTTTAAATCTGGCAATGACAGGTTGTATAATTTTTATCGATCCCCGAAGCCACAAGTCAATGAACATAAACAAATTGTCACAATCCTGTCTTTATAATCAAGACATACATGCTTTGGTTTGAATGGCCACCTTAAAAATCACGTTAAGCATTATTCTGACCAAGTCAACATTTTACCCGGCATGTAAAATGGCCTCGTTTACAAGTTACAACCAAGCTTTCATTTTTATTGTTTAAGCTTTAAAAACGACATCTAACAAAATTGTCACCATTTTTGATCTCTTAGATTTTAAATATTTTTCCCGTCATTTTCAACTCCCAAAGTTTCAACCCATGTTGGCTTAATGTTGACTATGATTACCAAGCAAAATAATCCAATGAACTTGGCAGCTTATAATTTTCTTCACATCCATATCAATGAAATCGAATATTCTAATTAGTGCAAAATTCTTTGTCCAATACTCCATCTAAATTCATTATCACGACGGATAGTATTGAAATATTGTGTTTGTGCTATGCATGTCTTGAACTCAACACTAACTTTAAAAATTAATAAATATATTTTTAAAAATATAAATTTTCTTTATACATCATTTTTTACTTTTTCATATGTTACAATCAAATTTGTAAATGCGAATAGTTATCAATTAGACCATCTTTTATTCCTAATAATAAATATAAATATTTAATGTAATCTCCATTTTAGTATATCAAACATGTCCTTAGTAATTATTCAATTATTTTTTTGGCTTTTCTTATAACCTATTATAGTGTTATTATGAGAGAAGCTATGATTGTGGTGTCTCCATTGAAAGTTCATAGTATTATACCATTTTATAATGCATGGTAATCATATAATTTATAAATCTAAACCGTTCAAACAAATTTATAAACTACAAGATGGGAAATTTTCATATATTTTACCCAACTTAGTGAAGTATTTTTTTTTTTTGAGAACCAAAATATTTATATCTTATATTTTATATTTATTTAGTGAATAATGTACATCTGAGCTAAATATAATATTGACTTGGATTAATTGTACAAATCACCCCTAAATTATGGGGGTGCTTGCAGCTTGCATTCCAAACTACAATAAAACTTGCAATTGCACCCCAGTTTAAATAAATTTAACAATTTACACCCCATTATTCAATTGGCTGTGAACTTTAACTAGTCATGTGCAATGCATGTGATATTTAGAAACTTTTTTTGTCTTTATTTTTAATTTTTTATTGAGAAACCAGCCGAAGATGTCTTTGTTAAACAACTACGAAATATCTTGAAGTACAAAGAATACAAATTATATGTCTTACTTTTTATATTTTACTTTATATTCTATCAATCATGGTATGCTATATAATATATGTGGGGCTTGTTATTAAAAAATGTTGGAATCATCAGAAGTGGGCTCGGAGCCCAACAGCCCAATCCGAGGACACTTGGTTATCCGAGGATAGCTTAAAAATTTTATTATTATTAAATAAATAATATAAGAGAAAGGAATGGATTATATATAATGGCATAACTCACGTCCGAGGACATCAGAGTCGGAGGTGAATGTAACTTTCATTTATTCCGAAGACTCTGCAAGATTATATCTGAATTGGAAGTTGGGTGCAAACCAAAGGAGGAGTCGGGGAGGATAGCAAATATCTTCCAAGGCCATCACCTCCACATTAAATGCTTTCCAGCTAACCCTCTGGCCGCATTAATGTGGAGGTGATACCTGAACAGTGACTAAGCAGCTTTATGGCCACTAAACGAACGTTCCGGTAGGTGCTAGATGGGACAGAAAGGAGCTTCCCAAATAAGAACTACACGTGTACGATGGGAATGAAGGAGAAGGTGGTGTATATAACTGAGAAACGAATGAGATAAGGGGGACTTTTTTTGGGACGAGAAAAAAGCAAGAAAAAGATAAACACCTTGAAAACCATGCCGAGAAGAATTTTTTCCTTTGAATCAATCTAAAGTACCCTTGATTACTGAATGAGTAGAACCTTTCCTGTCTAACAGTACCAGTTCTAATACCCATTCTCTATAAATCTATTGTTTGGGCTTGTTAGGCTGAAAACTCATTCATATTCTGGGTCCAATCCATTTTGTGTCCCTACAATATATATATTTCCATTTTAAACTTTGGTTATTTTATAAGGAATGTCAAATGAATACATGACAAGTTATAATAGGTGGAGCATAAAGTGAAATACAAAAAATGGGATATAAAATTTGTATTTTAATAGTAGCATTGTCGTATGATATTTCTTTTAATCAAGGGCGGTGTTACTAATGCTTCTAAGGGTTCAAATAAACCCCCTGACTTGATAAATATATATATATGTACACAATATTATTTTATTAGTTTAATTTACCTTTATTTTTATTTATTTATTTATTTTTTTGCACACCTTGACTTAAATTTTGCATACTCCAACATAGACCAATTTAGCCCAAAACTAAACAACACAAATTAGTCTATCTCAAAACCAACCAATAACATAAATCACAGACCTCTCTCTCATGACTATTGGTATCTCCAACTTTAAAAGTAAATATTGAGTATTTGTGAATTGTAGTGTATTTCATTTTATTATAAATTTATATATTATTTGTGTGAGTGTATGTCTGATATTGATTGTATGTGTTATTTATTTATTTTTCTTATAATATTATTTGTGTGAATGTGTGTGTAGTATAAATATAATATAATTTTATATAATTTAATAATTAGGAAATATAGAGGGTTTGTTACATGAGTGTGTATTATTATCATGTTATAATAACATTTTGTTATAAAGTTAGCGATTAAACAAAAATAGTAAAGTTAGTAATTCTTCAAACATTTGATTAGTTGTTTTTTTTTTTTTTTTTTTTTGAGAAAGCAAACATTTGATGGGTTACGTAAACACATAATGTATCATTTATATATGTATGGATGGGTGTAGCTCTTTGGGTCAATAATTAATACAATGCACATGGGTTGAGTTTTTTCATTTAGTTTAAAATATTTTTTTTTATAAAAACAATGACAAATAGATAATGACAATTGCATAAAAATACAAAATGTTATATAAACTTTGCAAAAAAAAAAAAAAAAAAAAGTTTATACCTATCCATATTGACAATAGATAATGAAAACACATTATAATGATGTCATTTGAAAACTTGTAAAAGGAAATAGTAAAATGTCATGTATTTGTGTGATTTATTTTTATCGATAACTCGATATATTCAAGTATTTATTTTTATTAAATTTTGTTTAATTTAAATTTTTTAATGGCCCGTGAAAAGAAATTTTGGAGCCACCACAGCCTCTAATCACACCTGAACATCATCTAGAATTTTTGCTTTTCTCTCCGGCGCCGCATATGCCATGGCATTATCTTTACCTTTGACATGCTCAAAACTGGTTCATCTTAACCTAGTAGCCTAGTAACAGGCATTCTAATATCATCTATTACAAGGTCATAGTGAGCAACTGAATTTCTTCTCGGCAAGCTAAAGCTTCAACCTCCTCTATTGTCTGCGGCAAAGGGATTCTTTGGGAAAGAGCGCTAGTGATGAAACCTGCGAAGTCCCTTATCATCATTTAAATGCTTGCAGCTTTGATATCTTGGAAAAGCGCTCCATCAAAGTTGGCCATGTACATTCTAAATGTGTGGAGCACTGGACGTTTAGAAACTAAAAGACTAAAAATGTGTAACATTTTTCATTTCTAGATTCACCAAGTGTGAAACATTAAGTAAGAGTTATATCAAATTTAACTTGACATAACACACACACACACATATAAAGTTGAATTCAAATTACATATGATTTAACCTTAAAGTAATATTGTACCATTTGATAATGAACGTCGTTTTAGGCTGTACTTATCATATATAGTGTTTTAACTTTGCGGAATTTTCCCATATCAAAAAGCAAGGAAATATTCTTGCCCATGATTTAACCTTAAGTAATATTGTACCACTTGATAATGAACATTGTTTTAGGCTTTACTTATCATAAATAGTGTTTTAACTCTGCAGAATTTTTCCATATCAAAAAGCAAGGAAATATTCTTGCCCATGTATTAGCTCAATATGCAAAACACGTTGAGGATTTTGAGGCTTGGCTGGAGGAGACTCCTAGTGCTATTGAGCATGTATATACTCAGGATGTAGCTCATTTATCTTTGCTTTGAATAAAAAGATTTTAAGTTTTCCATAAAAAAAAGAAAAAGAAAAATACAAAAGTAATGTTGTACTACTCAATATTTTTTTATTGGATGTAAATTTTGAGAAATTTATTGTTGGATTATATTTTTTTTTCTTATACTTTTCATGCTTGTAAAATTTCAAAACGATCTAAGATTAATAAATTTCTCATCTATAAAATTGTTTAAATTTTAAGTTTTTATATTTTAAAATTATTCATTAAATACGAGATTGTGAATCAAATAGTAAATAATATGCAATTGACTTGAAATTTGGCAGGTGTGTTAAGAAAATAGAAAGCATATAAATTATATAACCTAATAGTAGGTGTGGGGGAGAAGAATCCAGGCCCAACATTATTAAAGCCCAACAGTATGAACCAAGGGCCCATGAAACGGCTGTCTTGCATCCGAAGAGAGGGAAAGAGAGAAAAAGGGTGAGGCCTAGCTAGGAATGGGATCTTCATGAAAGATCATCGCTATCCGAGGAAGGCATTTCCTGTCCGAGGAGAGTATTACTTGTCCGAGGATGACGCATCACTTCAGCAGGAAGTCCCAAGCCATTTGGGTACGAGAAAAACCAGTGGCTGTCCGAAGACTTCATCAGATCAGGATAAGCTCAGAACGAAGGATGGGAACGATAAGAATGAAGAAATATCTAATAGAAAGGCTGCTACCACCGTATTTAATGCACTACAACAGCTTTTCTAGCCGCATTTATGTGGAGAAGACCTCTGAACAGTGCACCCTCAGCTACCGTCACTCCCAAATAACTAAAGCATACCCATGATGTGACATACACTCAAGTAGATACACAGATGAAAAACAAGTGGACGATGAAGATGGTAGGGAAGGGCACTATATAAAGAAGAAGAGATCCTGATAGAAGGGGGGATCGGAAAGAAGAAAGAAGAAGGAGGAGAATAACTTTACTGTAGCCCTAAACCTTGTAACCATTGATTGTTCAATGAAACACCTCCTCGGACACTGGCAAAATAGTTTCCTTGGCGTTATTTTGTGTCTCTTTTCTGTTTAATATAATCCTGTCCATCATTGTTTATATCAGACCCAGTCCAGCTCTTTCACCCACTCTCTACAAATTTATTGTGCAAGGTCCGTTGGGCCTTCGGTCCAGACTCGTGGGCTTAGGTTCCAAATCCGCTCCTTACAATTGGCGCCGTCTGTGGGAAGAGCTTAAATGATTGGGGAAGAATAGCAGTGAACGGTAATGGCTGATCAAGCGCAACAACCAGCAGAATCTGGGGCCTCCCAGCATGTTGATCCTTTTCTTAACCTGGAGCGTAGGCAAGACCGAGAAGGCAGTGTACATACTACACACACTGAACGATCCCACCCTCGTGGTGGGAGTCACGTTTCCCATGCAGAGAAAAACAGCATGCAGATAGAGATTGAAAGGTTGAAGAGGGAGTTACGGATGGAAAAGAGGAAACGTGCTGCACCGCATCCTGATGATGACCTGGATGATGAACAAGACATTACTTATCAGCAGAACTCTCAAACTCCAATCAGCGAAACCTTTTCATATGAAGCTGAACACCCTCGTGAGAAGCGACCACGAGAACTACCATATGGAGGGATAGGTAACGATGCCATGAGTAAAGCCCTAAATCAAATTTCTAGGTCACCTTTTACACGAAGGATCGAAGGAGCGGAGCTACCTCGGCGTTTCAATCAACCAACTTTTATTATCTATAATGGCAGGACAGATCCTGTGGAGCACGTCAACCATTTTAATCAAAGAATGGCTGTTTACGCCAGGGATGAGGCACTGATGTGCAAGGTATTCCCCTCAAGTTTGGGTCCTGTAGCCATGAGATGGTTTGATAACTTGCGGGCTGATTCCATTGACTCCTACCAAGAGCTTACCCAAGCTTTCGGATCACGATTTGTCACCTGCCGAAGAGTGCCCAGGCCCCTATCCTCCCTTCTATCCTTGAGCATGCGTGAGGGGGAGACACTGAAGGCGTACTCGGACAGATACTGGGAGATGTTTAATGAAATGGAGGGCAACTTTGATGCCATGGCTTTGGAAACGTTCAAGTTGGGTCTTCCCACTGATCATGGTTTGAGAACGTCTTTGTCCAGCAAGCCTGTTGACAGCATGCGCCAGCTTATGGATCGCATCGAGAAGTATAAAAGGGTGGAAGAAGATAGGCAACAAGAGAAGGGTAAAGACAAGGCCACCACCCAGGAAAGGAGGGACTTCAAGTCGGACCGCTATAACAACAGTAAGCCGAGGAGAGATTTCGTTGGGCACCCAAGTTCAACAAATGCCCAAACAGTTAATACTGTGTTTAAAGAGCCCGTTCATCAAGTTCTGGATAAGATAAAGAACGAACCATTTTTCAGATGGCCGAACAAAATGACGGGGAATCCGGAGAGACGCAATCACAACGTCTATTGCCAATATCACCAGGATCATGGGCATACGACTGAAGATTGCAGAGGTCTGTGGGACCATCTGGACCAGCTGGTCGCGGAGGGCAAGTTGAAGCACCTTTTGCATCGCTCGAGTGGGCGTGGACAACTGGTCTCGGATTCCGAAAAGGGAGACTCTACAAAACCCCCTCTGGGAATTATTAATGTCATTTTTGCAGCCCCGGGAAGGACCGGGTCCCGTCCGTTAAAGGTTATGTCTGTGGCTCGCTCGCCGATAGAAGACGCTGACAGGAATCCGAGGATCCCTGGGAATGCAATATCCCCCATGTTATGCTTTTCGGACGAGGATAAGGCCGGAACTATTCAACCCCATGAGGATGCATTGGTTATCACCCTCAGGATTGGGGGGTATGATGTGAAGAGAGTTATGGTAGACCAAGGTAGCGCGGTGGAAATTATGTACCCTGACCTTTTCAGGGGATTAAATCTTACACTCAGTGACCTAGCTCCATATTGCTCCTCTATAATCAGCTTCGAAGGGAGAATGGTCACTCCGAAGGGACAGATCCGACTGCCTGTGCAAGCTGGCACGGAAATTGTCGAGGTTGATTTCGTGGTAGTAGACGTATATTCCCCCTATACGGCAATTGTTGCTAGGCCCTGGTTGCATACACTGGGGGCCGTTTCCTCCACTTTACATCAGAAAATCAAATATCATTCCGAAGGACGAGTCTGTGAAATCCGTGGGGATCAATCCTCGGCTAGGCAGTGTCTAGTAGCGGCAATACGGCACGGATCCGAAGATAAATCTTCAGGAGGGGTAATCAAAGACCCATAGCAGTTAAAGGAGCGGATGACACCTGCCGACGGGCATGGCGAGGATGTAAAATGTGAGGATTTAACACGGATCATGGTCGAATCCGATCCGGAAAAATATTTTCAAATTGGGGCGCTGATACCTCAGTCAGAAAAGGAAGAGTTGATTGACTTCCTCAAAAGAAATATTGATGTTTTCGCATGGAGCGCTTATGAAGCACCGGGCGTAGATCCAGAATTTATTTGTCATCACTTGAAGGTCAATCCTTTAAGCATACCAAAGAAGCAACCTCTTCGGCGACCGTCCAGAGAGCACGTTGAAGCAGTCAGAGAGGAGGTAGGAAAGCTCAAGCAGGTTGGGGCTATTAAAGAAATTTTCTATCCCGAATGGCTAGCAAACACTGTAGTGGCAAAGAAGAAAAGCGGAAAGTGGCGGGTCTGCGTAGACTTCACGGACTTAAATAAAGCCTGCCTTAAGGATCCCTTCCCTATGCCGAAGATTGACCAGCTAGTGGATGCTACTGTTGGACATCCTCGGATGAGTTTCTTGGATGCTTTTCAGGGGTATCACCAGATTCCCCTTGCTTCAGACGACCAGGAGAAGACTGCTTTTGTTACCCCCATCGGTAACTACCACTATAAGGTAATGCCTTTCGGTCTGAAAAACGCAGGTTCTACTTATCAACGTATGATGACCAAGATGTTCGAGTCACAGTTAGGCAAGACCATCGAGATTTATATAGATGATATGGTAGTTAAAAGCAAACTTGTTGCTAACCATTTGAAAGATCTTGATGTGGTTTTCGAAATCCTGAGAAAACATAAGCTGTGCTTGAACGCTTCGAAGTGCTCGTTCGAAGTTGGGTCAGGCAAATTCTTGGGTTACATGGTCACACACAGGGGAATTGAAGTTAATCCTGATCAGATTAGGGCTATCCAGGATCTGCAGTCTCCTCGGAATCCGAAAGAGGTGCAGAAGCTAACAGGAATGACAGCCGCGCTAAACCGGTTTATATCCAGGTCTGCGGACAGATGCAAACCCTTTTTCTCCCTAATTAACAAGTGGAAGGGTTTTGAATGGAACGAAGAATGTGTCTCCGCCTTCCAACAGCTCAAGGATTATTTATCTCGGCCACCAATTATGTCCAGTCCTGAACCCGACGAGGTTCTATTTGCATACATCGCAGTGGTTCCACACGCTGTAAGTTTGGTGTTGATAAGAGTGGATCAGGGGGTACAGAGGCCGGTCTATTGCGTAAGCAAATCATTGCACGAAGCAGAACTCAAGTATTTGCCACTGGAAAAAGCCATCCTGGCCGTGGTGCTCGGAACACGGAAATTGCCTCACTACTTCCAAGCCCATACTGTCGTGGTGCTCACCCAGCTTCCACTCAAAACAGTACTTCGAAGCGCAGACTATACGGGGAGTATAGCTAAATGGGGCACCATTCTAGGGGCTTTCGATATCAAATACATGCCTCGCACATCAGTTAAAGGCCAGGTACTTGCAGATCTGGTGGCCGAATTCACAGAGCCCAGTTTGGAAGATGTAGAGGTAAGGCCGAGCATGGATGAAAAATTGGTTGGTTTGGTTTCCCAACAGGATCCTGCTCATTGGGAGCTGTACGTAGATGGCGTTGCAAATCGGAAAGGCTCTGGAATTGGGTTGGTCATAACATCCCCGGAGGGGATCACCATCGAGAAGTCACTAAGGTTAGATTTTAACGCCACAAATAATGAGGCTGAGTATGAAGCCCTATTGATGGGAATGGTCATGGTCCGAAGGATGGGAGGAAAAGCCGTTAAGGTGTTCTCGGACTCAAGATTGGTTGTGGGCCAGGTTCAAGGAGAATTCGAAGCCAAAGATGAAAGAATGCAAGGCTATTTGAGCAAAGTCAAACGAGTGGAAGAGGAATTTATGTCTTTTAGTCTCATGCATGTTCCCAGATGTGGCAATGCACACGCCGATTCTTTGGCCACATTAGCCACCTCTTCGGATCAAGATTTGCCGAGAGTTATCATCGTGGAGGATCTTCATGAACCCTCTGGGGCAGGAAGAGACGCAACTCAAGTGTACCAGATTCGAAAAAATCCATGCTGGATGGATTCCCTGATTGAATTTTTAAAAGGTGATATCCTGCCAGAAGAACGGAAGGAGGCTGACAAGATCCGAAGGAGGGCCGCTAGGTTCTGGTTGTCCGAAGACCAAAAATTATATAAACGTTCTTATTCGGGGCCATATTTATTGTGTGTCCATCCGGAAGCCACTGAGGCACTACTAGAAGAGTTACATGAAGGAATTTGTGGAAGTCACACTGGGGGCAGATCATTAGCACATCGGGCTCTTACCCAAGGATATTGGTGGCCGAGCATGCAAGAAGAAGCTCGGAACTACGCGAAGAAATGTGATCAATGTCAGAGATTCGCACCGAACATACATCAGCCAGGAGGAACACTTAACCCATTGTCCAGTTCATGGCCGTTTGCCCAATGGGGCTTGGACATCGTGGGCCCATTCCCTAAAGCAGCAGGGAACAAAAAGTATCTCCTGGTCGGAACCGATTATTTTACGAAATGGGTCGAGGCAGAACCTCTTGCTAATATCCGAGATGTGGATGTACAAAAATTCGTATGGAAAAGCATAGTAACTCGCTTTGGAGTTCCAAATACCCTTATTTCGGATAATGGTTTGCAGTTCGACAGTATCTCTTTTCGGAATTACTGTAGCGAACTGGGGATCACGAACAGATATTCTACTCCCTCCTACCCTCAGGGTAATGGCCAAGCCGAAGCAGTCAACAAGGTTATAGTTAGCGGCTTAAAGAAGAGGTTGGACGACGCAAAGGGAAGATGGGTCGAGGAGTTGCCACATGTGCTTTGGGCTTACAGAACTACCCCTCGCAGGTCTACTGGAGAGACTCCTTTCTCGATGACTTATGGGTCCGAAGCCGTAATCCCTCTGGAAGCCAATTTTCCAACTCTGAAAACCAGTTCCTTCTGCTTGGACAACAACAATAAACTCTTGGAAGCTGGTTTGGATTTCATCGAAGAACGGAGAGAGAACGCTATGGTTCGGCTGGCTCACTACCAACAAAAGCTCAGACAGGGCTATGACGCCAAGGTCAAACCGAGACCCTTAGAGCCGGGCGACTTGGTGCTCAGAAAAGTTGTCGGCAGTACAAGAAACCCAGCTTGGGGAAAATTAGGACCAAATTGGGAAGGCCCATATCGCATTACGTCATGTGCAGGTATTGGAGCATATTTTCTGGAAGACTTGGACAGTCATGTAATACCCCGTCCTTGGAATGTAAATAACCTCAAGAGGTATTATTATTAATCGAATTGTTTTCCTGTTTATCTATAATAATACTCTTTGTTTGTTCTCTAAGTGTTTAAACTTAAATCTGATCATGCCTGTAGTCCTCGGACCAGATGATTTCGGATTAGTTAACACTCTTTGTTTGTTCTCTAAGTGTTTAAACTTAAATCTGATCATGCCTGTAGTCCTCGGACCAGATGATCTCGGATTAGTTAACACTCTTTATTTGTTCTCTAAGTGTTTAAACTTAAATCTGATCATGCCTGTAGTCCTCGGACCAGATGATCTCGGATTAGTTAACACTCTTTGTTTGTTCTCTAAGTGTTTAAACTTAAATCTGATCATGCATATAGTCCTCGGACCAGATGATCTCGGATTAGTTAACACTCTTTGTTTGTTCTCTAAGTGTTTAAACTTAAATCTGATCATGCCTGTAGTCCTCGGACCAGATGATCTCGGATTAGTTAACACTCTTTGTTTGTTCTCTAAGTGTTTAAACTTAAATCTGATCATGCCTGTAGTCCTCGGACCAGATGATCTCGGATTAGTTAACACTCTTCGTTTGTTCTCAAACTTAAATCTAATCATGCCTGTAGTCCTCGGACCAGATGATCTCGGATTAATTAACACTCTTTATTTGTTCTCTAAGTGTTTAACTAGTCCCTCGATGTTTAGATCAGTTAGCCTTAATTGGTCAAGTGGTTGATGCTACCTTTCATACACAATATTAATTGTACAAGCTATTTGCAAAGGAAAGTAAACCATAACTGTAATTGCCCAGTAAAATCATTTGTAACACAAAAGGGTAATATTAAATTGCAAGTACTATTGTTTGAACAAGAATTACTTCATTGATAAGGATTGGTTTACAATGTTCTCAACATAAAACAAAAAAAAAAAAAAAAAAAAAAGGGGGAAAAAGAAAAAAATCCTAAGTCTACGATGGGACTCCCTGAGAAGGACCCGAGGGTGGATGTTCCCCTTCTAAAGATCCACCCTTCTCATGAGGGGGCTCAGCAGGTGAGACCTGGCCACTTGGCAGTGGAAGACCCTGGTTAGGCTCAGGAATAACCAGAGGGCTCGGCTCTGCCAGAGTTTGCTCAGAAGCCTCAGGAAGAGGTGCAGGAGGAGCATCATCATCGGGGTACTGCCGGATATCTTCGCCGTAGAAGATGTTCTCTGGACGTCGAAGATCTGAGTCCGGAGGAACTCCAGCAGCATCTAACGCCTTGCTCCACGTCAGATCGCAGTAGTCCCGGGCGACCGAGGCAAACTGCTCAGTGAGATCTTTTTCTGTCACCTCCACTGCCAGCTGATAGGACGCCTTCTTTTCAGTTTCCGCGGCCTCCTTAGCCAGCTGGGCGTCCTTCTGAGCATCCTCGGCAGCTGCCTTGGCCTTTTGCAGCTCGGCACGAAGCCCTTTGTTAGCCTCTCTTTCTGCGGCCAACTTTTTCTGGACTTCGTTCAGCAGCTTGCGCTGAGACTCGGCCTGGGACTCTGCAGTCTTTAGGCCAGCATCCAGGCTATCCCTTTCCTGGGCTACTGCCTTGAGCTGATCCGAGAGCTTTGATGTCTCTTCTTTTAAAGTGTCCATGACTCTCTCGACTTCAGCTCTGGCTTGGGCCTCAGCCTGGGCCTGCACACTGGCCTTGCGGCCCCACTCTTCGGCCACGAACACCTGCTGAGTGATCTGAACCAAGTTACAGTGTTAGTATACAAACATAAAGGCCAACACTACAATGGAGAAGCAAGATGGATATACTTACCATGGCCAAGTCCTTTTTCAGAGACATGAAGAGTTCATACTGGCTAAAACGCCTGTATGAGTCCATGTCTTTGGGCAGAAGAAGAGGCTGCTCCAATGCCTCAGCTATCAGTGCTGCCCGACCACCGTCATAGTTTCTGACCGAGGTCTCCCAGGGGAAAGGAGCACCGTCAAGCTCTAGCCGAGGGGACCATATCCGTTGTCCTCGGCGGACCTCGGCCTGATTGGGTTCCTCTCGGCTTTCCACTGAAGAGCCTCTCTTTTGACGGGTGTCTTTAGCCACCTTTTGCTGTTTCGTCTTCGGTGGCAGCCCCTTCTCTTTATCCTCGGGTTCCATTGGCCTCTTCTTTTTTAGATCCGGAAGGGGTTTAAAAGCCGGATCAGGAACCTGCACAACAGGAGGGGGTGGCGGCACAGTGGCAGGGGGACGAGAAGTCCCTGTCCCTTTGATCTCCACCTTATTCGTCCTCTTCTTAAGAAGAAGTCTTAAGTCGGACATCTCTTCCTCCGAGGAGTCTTCTGGTATTGCTGTTAGCAGCACGGGAGGTCGAATAAAAGATTGCCTGTCCGCCTCTTCTTCGGAGTCCGAAGGAATGACGTGGACCCCTCTTTCACTCTCGCCTTCAAATTTAAATTTATCGATTTGCTCGTCCAAAGAAGTGGACAAGGATCCGACTCGTTCTCTCACAGCCGGCTGAGCGGGAGGAACTTGTTGGACTGGTCGGACGAGCAGCGGAACACCCTGGGGATTAGGATGTGGAACTGGAGGGAGATCGTAGGGCGCAAGAAAAGCCTTCCGTGCAACGTCTATACGCTGCAATCTGTAATCGCCCTGAATAATGGCGTTCCCCGCTGGTTGGACGTCTGCTGGCTTTGGAGTATAGCCGAGTATCAGCGGAATAGACCTCAACTGCCTATCTTCGCTGACGTATATTTCCGAGCGCAGAAGGTAGTTGAGGGCTTGTACGTTGATAAGGCTCAGTCGAGGTGCAGTATGTGTTCTATCTGTAAAACAAACAAGGCAAACCAATTAGAGAGCAGATACGAATAAAAACCAAGAAGTAGATGCAGAAGGAAAAAATCCTAAAGCTATGGTTAGAAACCCTAAGTCCGAGAGGGCACACCTGGCTCTCCTGGCCTGGTCGGACAATGCAGACCGTCATGCCATTCGCCCGAGACAACCAAGTAGTCATCTTTCATCCCCTTATTGGATTTGGGAAGGCAGGAGAACAGCTTTACGACATCGGAGCGAGATTTGAGATAGTATCCCCCTCCCCTTTGGCTACGACATTCATACATGTATGCTAAGTCGTGCCAGGTTAGCCCTAAGCCTAACTGCTCATTTATGACGTCGATGGCCCCTAATATCTTAAAGGTGTTGGGTGCGCACTACTCGGGAGAAAGCCTATGGTTAATAAGATAATTTCGGGTCACGGGACCCATTGGAATGGTCATTCCTCCCTCCAGAAAGGCAATCATAGGAATGACGACCTCTCCCTCCGCTCGGTCTAATAATAGTCCCTCTGGGGGACAATACTTCAAGTTTACCCCCTGAGGGATATGGTAGGTTCTCTTGAAATCCTCAATTAACTCCGGGCTATCTACGAGGTACTTGTATTTACCCATTTTTGCGAGGGAATGGAGAGAATAATGAAAGAAATGTGACCGAAGAGAAAATAAGGACTCGGGGTATGATGAGACTTACTATATCACAAGCAAGGCGAATTCGCTAACTGGAAGTGTGCTGTTGAGAGGGACCCAGAAAGCAAAAGAAGCAGAAATCCGAGAAGGAATGAAGTACTTTGAAAGGCAGGAACTCTCTGGGAACTTTGAAAACGCTCTGAATGCTACGAATGTGTAAAGTAAAAAGAATAAACTGCCTGCGGATATTTATATGAAGGGACAAACGGAGCGGTGTCATTCATCTCACACGAATAGCGAGGGCAAACCCCAACCACCCAATCCGCGATCCACCGTTGGATACGGGAGACAGAGCCGCCTAGAGTAATTGATGTAACGCCTTGGGAATGGAAGATCTACAGCAGCAATGATGAGGCGCGCGTCTCCATAAGCTCGCGCGTATAAGCAGGGGTACTTATGTCATTTGGCTTTCATTTTTATTTATTTTCTCTATTTTATTTTTCTGTTGTTCCCGCCTATCTAGTCAAAATTATTCTTCCTTCCCGCTTGCGTGGGAAAGAAATAAAATTTTGAGGGGCTGATGTGGGGGAGAAGAATCCAGGCCCAACATTATTAAAGCCCAACAGTATGAACCAAGGGCCCATGAAACGGCTGTCTTGCATCCGAAGAGAGGGAAAGAGAGAAAAAGGGTGAGGCCTAGCTAGGAATGGGATCTTCATGAAAGATCATCGCTATCCGAGGAAGGCATTTCCTGTCCGAGGAGAGTATTACTTGTCCGAGGATGACGCATCACTTCAGCAGGAAGTCCCAAGCCATTTGGGTACGAGAAAAACCAGTGGCTGTCCGAAGACTTCATCAGATCAGGATAAGCTCAGAACGAAGGATGGGAACGATAAGAATGAAGAAATATCTAATAGAAAGGCTGCTACCACCGTATTTAATGCACTACAACAGCTTTTCTAGCCGCATTTATGTGGAGAAGACCTCTGAACAGTGCACCCTCAGCTACCGTCACTCCCAAATAACTAAAGCATACCCATGATGTGACATACACTCAAGTAGATACACAGATGAAAAACAAGTGGACGATGAAGATGGTAGGGAAGGGCACTATATAAAGAAGAGGAGATCCTGATAGAAGGGGGGATCGGAAAGAAGAAAGAAGAAGGAGGAGAATAACTTTACTGTAGCCCTAAACCTTGTAACCATTGATTGTTCAATGAAACACCTCCTCGGACACTGGCAAAATAGTTTCCTTGGCGTTATTTTGTGTCTCTTTTCTGTTTAATATAATCCTGTCCATCATTGTTTATATCAGACCCAGTCCAGCTCTTTCACCCACTCTCTACAAATTTATTGTGCAAGGTCCGTTGGGCCTTCGGTCCAGACTCGTGGGCTTAGGTTCCAAATCCGCTCCTTACAGTAGGATTTCAAAATATCATTTTGATAAAAAGAAATTATCCTCCTTTCACTAGAAAGATTCTGAAATATATATAGGAGAATAATTATTTTTATATTAGTTTAATAGCATTGTACTGATGAAGGGTTTTCAATTGAAATTAAAATTTAAAAATACTATTTGGTTGACTGCACACCACCTTCTTAATTATATCTTTTCTAAACACCAATCTTCATTGCTTTCCTGCAAGAATATGAAAATGTTCGTATTAAAGTTTCTCAATCAAAAAGTCAAATTTAATACTAAAGTGTAAAATATGATTTGGTTGACTCTACACTACCTTCTTATTAGATCTTTTTTAAACACTAATATTATTTCTTTCCAACAAGATTATGAAATATGTTATTAAAATTAGAAAATAAAATACAAAAATCTCTCAAGAAAAAGGTCAACTTCCTTTTTTTTTTTTTTTTTTTTTTTTTTTTTATAGAAAATTCAATAATTAGGGGTGGGATGATTGATTCCTAGACATCTCTAATAGAAATACCAAAAGGTGCCAATTGAATTACAACATTCTTATCAAAAAGTTAACTACTTTCAAACTTGAAATCCAAAACGACGCAAGACAACAAAACTATAATCTTTGACTCATTAGCATTTTTATTTTGAACATTATTATTATTATTATTATTATTATTATTATTATTTGATAAATACAATAGATGAGAGGAGATATGAACCCTAAACGTCTTTGTTAGAAACACTAAGAAGTGCCAATTGATATTTTAAAAATATATAGGAGGTGCCAACAATCTTGTAACTCAAGTGGCGTGAATATTAAACTTGGTTAAGTTCTCTTGTGTCCTCATATGACCATTGAAAACCACTTATTTTATGAGAATCAAGTGATTAATAATGCATATGATGAGTTTAATTCTTCAATTTATTTTGTTTATTGTATAAAATTATGACTCCACCTCATAACAAATATTATACTAAAAAAATATAAATTCTATTTTAAGATGTAATATTTAGTCAAGCAGTTAAACAATTCAATAAAAATTGCTATATGAATATCAAAAGTTAAAAATAAAAATTGCTATATACGTATGATGTACTAGTTATTAATTTGAATAATATAGTTAGACTCTAGAAAAAACAATAGAAAAGTTAAATGAAAATTAAAAAAAAAGAAAAGAAAAGGAAAAGCCTCTTATTTTGAACACGCGCAAAATAACAAGGCATTTTGACTTGGTACAACAAGAAGACATGGGGAATACGGTCTAATAAATGAGCAAATTGCTGTCGAAAAACAAAAGGTGAGAACATAGACTTGGTCTTACTCGAATATCTTTGGTTTGTCTTTTTTCATTTTTTTTAATTATTATTATTATTAATTTTTTTTTATTACTCCTATAAATTTGGAACTCTGTATCGAAAATTTTCGTGCTTATATTTTAGTCAACACTTAATAATTGGTTGGAGTAGTATTTAGAAAACGAATACAATTATCAATTTAATGTCATATAATAAATAAATTATAAAATAATTTTTAATTGAAATTTGATACAGAATATATATATTAATTAAATTTATAATGTCCCTAAAATACTCCACAAATAATAATTCCAAAGGAAACTTATCTATTACACAATGACTTTTCCAGCGAGGCATACTAGCTTGGACATTTGACTTGAAAATTGAAATTCAAAGATAGAAAGTACCTTTTAATTTGGGTAGAGTGAAACTATCATTCAATTTAGGCCTTGAGAAATAAAAGTTGGTTTTTAGTTACTCCTCTTCGAAACTTAGGCCCCAGTCGCCAGTGATCAAGACTTTTACTAGTCCTGCGAATACGTATATTTTGTTCTATTTTTAGCGTTTCACGGATATCACAACTTAACGTACATATGTTTGACATTTCTTATAAAATACTAAGTTTAAAATGGTAAAGAAATCAAATAAAAGATATACCATCATTTGTGGAACATAAAATGGAACACATAAGACAAATTACCTCTCATATATTCTTAGACAATAATACTTTTTGTGAGAAATTACACTTTTTTATCATAAATTATACACAATTTTACACTTTGCCCTTGTAAACTATGAAAGGGTATAATTAACCTCCCAAAGTTATAACTTTGATTTAATGCCTATTGTTGTCTAAAACAGACAATAAAGAGTTAAGTGTTTCATAATTATCGATTCAAAGAGCCGATTGTGTTTTTTAATACTCCATAAGACAGAGTGTAAATTGAGGAACAATTTAAGGTAAAAAAGTGTGAAAGAAACAAAGTATAAATTAGGATATAATTTAAAATAAAAGGAGTGTAAACGAGTAAATCGTGATTTATGTTATCATAATTGAGTTCACACATTTTTATTTAGATTTACCACCAATACTATTTTATCATCCACTTTGCACCAGTTACGAAATATTTTGCGAAAAACACAATAATTCTTAAGATTTATTATTAATACTATTACTAGAGTTCACACAGAAGGCGTGTCTTCAACAAGAGGAAGGGTCGAGGAAGAAACAGAGGAAAGTTTGCAGTAAAACTTATAAATAAGTCAAAACAGTGAAATGGACCAGAGGTCTGTAATTCTCCAATATTCGAAGGGTCAGAGTGGTAATTTGGGAGGGACAAAAAAGCAATCGCCGTTATAGTTATTCGTGTAAACACTCAGAAAATCCAGCCGTTGCAGAGAGAGGAAAAAAAAATAACAAAAGAACAAAACAAAACAAAGCAAACAATAGTCTTTGCTGAAGAATCAAAGCCAATGAACTGAAAGAAGAACCCTCAGGATTCTCTCTAATTTCCCAAACTGCCCCTCGCTGCTTTCTCTGACTATCATTTGTTTTTTTCTCTCTCTGGTACATATCTCTTTCTTTCTCTCTCTGTCTCTCTGTCTTTTTTTTTTTTCTCTTTCTTTGTTTGTCTGCTGTGAGTCTTTAATATGGTCATGTTGAGAGATAAAGATCTCTCTAATGGTCGGTTAGGTTGTGAGGGTGACAATTGCTCACAGGCTAGGCTCTCTCAGCAGAAGAAGAAGGAGAACCCAGATGAGAAAATGAGTTTTGCTGAAAAGGGTATGGATTTTCAGAGAGATTCAGGGATGGGTTCTGATGGGAATGGTTTCAGATCAAAGTTGTCAACAAAAACAGGGACTTCAGGGACACAAGAGCTCACACTCAGCTACCTCTGTGACAATTCCAAACTGGGTCTTCCTGAGAAAGAGAAAAACTTGCTGTATTCCCGAGAAAGAGACAGAGAAAGAGAAACGAACGCTTCTATTGCTGAGAATTCAATTTCAAACCAAGGTGAGAAATGGGTCGAGAGGGATTTCCTCAATCTGAACGAAACAAGAGGGAATTCCTCGAAACGAGAGGTGGAGGAAGAGCTTGAGAGAGAGAATATAGTACCGGAGAAAAAGCCAAAGCTTGAGACTTTGAACTTGTCTCTAGCTTTGCCTGATGTTTCGCTTTCTCTCACTGCTGCTCCAATTCCCAACCAGATTGCTGCTAAGAGTATGCAATCTTTAGCACCTTCTAACAATTGTTCCAATGATTTTACTGCCACTGCTACTTCCATGTCTTACTCTTATTCCCTTCCCTTTTCCCACAACCCAAGTTGCTCTTTGACTCGTAATTCCACCGAAAATTACGATGACCAGATTTGGAACTGTGGGGAAGGGACTAATGGTTCGGTTCATAGTCGATTTAAGCCGATCGGTGATGGGGCTGTGGGGCTTTCCAATCATGGTGCAGGAAGCCTTTTTTCAATGATGCAGGCAAATCAGGCTAGTACTCGTAATAAGGACTTTTGTAGTAATGTTAATAACAACAATAGTAGTCATTATAGGACTACAACTGGCTCTGAGAACCATTCCTTTTTCCCGTCTGAGCTCCCTGCAAGGCCGCGGATTGATACGCTGTCTGGTGATTCCAGAGGGCGGGGTTCAGAGGGTTTGAGGAATTTGGAGGGTGTGGATGGTGGTGGTGGTGGTGGTGGTGGTGGTGGTGGTAGTGGTAGTGGGAGGGTTAGGAAGTTGTCTAGACAGGAGAGACTTGTTATAGAGATTGTATCTGAGTCTGTTCCTGCTATGGCTCAGATATGTCAGGAACTTACGGAGGAGACAGTTGCTTCGGTTAAGGATTACTTGAAAGGTATAATTATAATGCCTGAGAAGAAAGAGGAATTAGCGGGATTACAGTATTTGCTTGAACGCAGATCTGATCTTACTAGGGAGACTCTGTCTAAGTGCCACAAGGGGCAGTTGGAAGTTTTGGTTGCTGTGAAGATGGGGCTTGGAAGCTACTTATCTAGTGAAATTCGCATCTCAACAAATGATCTGGTGGACATTTTCTTGTATGTGAAATGTAGAAATGTAAATTGCCTGAGCGTACTGCCGGTTGATGATTGTGACTGCAAGATTTGCTCAGGAAATAAGGGGTTTTGCAGCCAGTGTATGTGTCCCATCTGTTTGAAATTTGATTGTGCCAGCAATACCTGCAGTTGGGTTGGTTGTGATGTGTGCTCCCATTGGTGCCATGCCGCTTGTGGCATTCAGAAGAATCTGATTAAGCCAGGTCCTAGCTTGAAGGGACCTTCAGGGAGTACTGAGTTGCAGTTACACTGCATTGGGTGTGGTCATGCTTCGGAAATGTTTGGTTTCGTTAAGGATGTGTTTGCACTTTGCGCAAAGAATTGGGCTTTGGAAACTCTTAAAAAGGAGCTTGATTGTGTCAGGAAAATTTTCAGGGGAAGTGAAGATTACAAAGGCAAAGAATTGCATCTTAAGGCTGATGATATGCTATCCAAGCTTGAGACCAAAATGGTCTCTCCTTCAGATGCGTGCAACAGCATGATTCAGTTTTTCAACTGTGAGTTTCTTGACTTTGTCTTATTGTTTCTTAAGATGATTTTGTTTTTTTTCTGCTAGCCTCAATATGCACCGTGCTGTTTATAAGCTTTTAGGTTCGGTTGCAAAGTATGAGTTCTATACTCCTATACATGTCAACTTCGTGTTGGCTTTTCTAGAAAGAAGATATATCTATAAAATTAACAATAACAGCCTATCAGATGTGTATCCAACTGTTGTGATGGAGTGGATCTTTTTGTCAGATACCTATTCCCATGTATCCAATGCATATGTGTGGAACAAGGATAAAAGGCTGATATGAGGCCCTTTTGAAGGATTTTAGCTTCATTCAATGATTCTTCAATATTTGACAATCTTTAGCATCATGGAAACAGTTAATTATGTAACTAGTACTCTTAACGATTAGGTGATTAGACTTCGTGGTTTATTTGTGACCTGAATATTGATTGGAGTTGGGATTTGCATTTGAGAAGATACTTTAGTTTAGAATATATTAGGACCTGGAATGATAATCTTACTTTTATAGGAAAATTTTCTACAACCAGTGGTGCCTTGTATTTGTGTGTATGGTCTAGTGGTACTTGCAATACCATGAATTGTGTGGATTAGGATTGTGAAGGTGTTATGTGGGCATGTGCTAAGTCTCACATTGGGCGAGTATTAAGTCGATATTGGCTATAAGCTATTACAGGAAACTTTAATTGTGATTTGTCCTTTTGAGGTACAGTGAATGTGTGGCTAACATTATTTTTTGGACTGTGACCGACCATGTCAAAGCCAACTTGGTAATGGTTATAGTTTAGGGGCATTCTAGTGTTATGTGAGTCTTGTTAAGGAAGTCAGGGATTAAAAAGCAGCCCGCTTTTTTTTTGGGGGGGGGGGGGGGGATGTGGGTTGTGGGGGCGAGAGAGGAGGGGACATGTAGCTCTAATTGTGTCAACTTGGTAACGCCATATGGTTTTGGGCCATTGCCTTTTAACACAAGTCCAGAAGAGGATGACAAGGATTTAAGTGGGGAAGATTGTTGTGATCACAGTTATTGCTTTTGGGGTATTAGTGCAAATGGCTAGTGCTTCTTTGGATTGTGATATTACCTACCCTCATATTTAATTGTAAGAACATAGAAAAGTAAATGTATAAGTAATATTTAATTAGAAATTTCAAAAAATTGTGAAATTTTATAAGAGGTATGAGTTCTTGTTTTATATATGATGAATTTGTGGTAAATTTTCTTCATGGATGTTAGAGAAATACTTCTCGACGTTTTTATAATGGAAGCACTATTGCCTTGGCTATCTGAATGCTTGGACAGCTTTCCTTGTAAAGTTTCAACTTTGTTCTAGATTTTCATGGAAGCATTTAAAATAGCTATATTATAACTATTAGTCATTCCCTCACTCAAAGATTGGAGGAATTTTCTGTATGTGTGAACCTGAGTTTTGTAAATGCTCTCTATCTCTCTCTCTCTCTCTCTCTCTCTCTCTCTCTCTCTCTCTATTTTGGGTCTACATATGTACTAAATGGGTTAATTGGAAGGAACTGCAACATGGATAGATATTGCATTTGTTAGAAAGCTCACAATTCATAACTAAGTTCTAATTCCTGAACAACTGAATTATGTTTCATAGCATTGTAATTCACATTGCTGTTTTCATGGTAATTTCTAGTGAGTATCTGGAAAGTTCCTTTAAAAAAATATTTTGAGAAGTATAAAAGTTATATTTAGCTGAGCCAGAGTACTAACTTGACCTCACAGAAAGCTTTGCCACGTCACACATTTTTACTTTAAATTTGATAAGAAACTGACTGGGAAACTGTTATTTTGTTCCAGTGCTTCTTACTCATTAGAATATTGGAGGAACCTATTGAGAACTAGAAGTTTTCCCATTATAATGTTTTACAGGAATGCCACATGCGAATTGAAGAAGAAAATTGTGTTTTACTCGGTAGTTGAGGGTTTAAAATCCTAAATTTTATACAGGACCACCATAGAAAATGGAGGCCATTACAGTGAATGGTGTTTGAATTTTATGAAATGCCATCACATATTTTCAATCATCATCTATGACGATACTTTTCCATCTGAGACAGCCATGTACATAATGTATATCAGTTGAATATTTGTCTTAATATGCATAACATAAAGTCACATTTTTTGTGTGCATGCCTAACTCTGAAGGTTTTGGTTTTTGGACAAATGGACACAGATGGCGTGTCTGGCATTCCTGCTCCTGTTGTGGCTTCAAATGAGTTGGTGGCAACTCAATCTATCCTTAAAAAAGAAGCAACCCCTCTTTCACAATCCATTTCTCTACCCCCAAAATATACAGGGTTCAACATGAGCTCTTCTAGCATACGCAATGATTTATTGTCGAATGATCTTCGTCAGAGTGACCTCAAACCTTCCATAATGAGTGAGTTGACAACAGATGATGATTTCCGGTTTGGGTCATTGTCAAAGAAAGATAGCTTTGACAGCTTGGAAAGCTTAGTGCGGATCAAGGAAGCAGAAGCGAGGATGTTCCAGAACAAGGCTGATGATGCACGGAGAGAGGCTGAAGGTTTCCGGCGGATGATTAGGACTAAGAGTGACAAGGTGGAAGAAGAGTATGCTGGAAAGCTTGCCAAACTATGTTTGCAAGAGACTGAGGAAAGGCGCAGGAAGAAACTGGAGGAGCTAAAGGTTTTGGAAAATTCACATGGTGATTATTTCAACATGAAACGCAGAATGGAAGCTGAGATTACTGGCTTGTTAGAGAGAATGGAGGCAACAAAGCAGCAGTGGGTTTGATTTCTTTTTTCTTTTTTACATTGATGCTTATAGTGTGTAGTTTGTTGTTGTTATTATTTTGGATTATGCTTGTTAATTTAAATGCAAAATGAAACAATCATTTTCAGTTGTGAAATTTCAGAACTAGCTTTTCTCCTTTTCATCCATTTTTCTCAGAAGCTTGACAGAGCATGGATGCCAACCAAAATTTATTCATTACTAGGACCATATAACAATTCTATCTGCAACTCTAGTTGTATTTAAGTTAGTCTTGTCTTGTTGAATTTGGTCTACATTTTATAAAAAATGATACGATTCTACTATAATAGTAGCATATACTCTTAGGTTCATTCTATAGCCTCAAGAAATTAATACTAATTGGCAATTCAGTTTGTTATTGAAAGCGAATCAAAATACACCCATTAATGTTTATTTGATGCCAATCATGCCACTGAATCTCCCCCTCATGTTAAAGTCAACCAGGCATCATTTTCTTAGTCAAATTTAATTGGGATAGTGAGGTGTGTGGTAGGTAGCCAGTGGCTAGTGGCCAGTGCAGGGCAATGTTGGACCACAAATGTTTCTCAAGTTTGCTAGGATTATCAATTATCATCATGAGATGATATTTTCTCTTTTTTCGGCTACATGTTCTGTAAACCAAAGCAAATATAATACTTTTTTGCGCCAAAACAAATATAAAAAAGGCAAGGGATTAACACCATTAAAAACTGTACCAAGAAATGCTGGTGGATGGAGAATAAACTATAAAGGAGTAAGGTAATGCGCCACTAGTGATCTTACAAAGATAGTCTTATCTGTTCCTCAAAAAAAAACAAAGATAGTCTTATCTTTGGACCATTAAGGGCCACTGATTTCGGGCTCTTACGCAATTGGTGCTTAGGTATCGAATTTTTCTGACATTTATTCTCAGGTTGCCTACTCCACTATCACAAGATTCACAATAGAACATCAATAAAGTACGGAGCTTTTAACACGACACAAGTTAACAAATAATAAATATTCAGTATGTGTCAATTGAGCCAACTAGTTCTTATTAAGTTGAGTTTGCAGAGTATCCACTTTAGTTATGGTTATGAGTTTTTTATTTTTTGATAATTCAATAATTACAGTACTGCATTTAAACCATAAATATTTTCATTAAAAACATTAAGAGAAACTTGTTTTAACTACTCTGGCATTATGCTCTTTGTTTTTATGTTTGAACAATGATGTTCTTACTTCTTATGCGTGCCAAAGGGTGATCATTATGTTTGTGATTGCAATAAAGTACACTATCACTATTTGTCTATGTAGGACAGAGAGAGAATCATGATAATAATGATTATTGTAAAGCTTTTTATATTTGACTTGAAAATAATAAGAATGGACACGGCATCAAGATAAATTTTGAAAATAAATCCCACCAAGCAAAGTGCGAAGCGAAAGGTAGAAAAGGTAGGGTAAATTTTATTTTTATTTTTTTCGTGCATGCTTGCGAATGATTGGTGACCAATTGACAAATCTATATAATAATAATAATAATAATAATAATAATAATAATAATAGATGAAGCAGAGAGAGTGTGAAATTGAATTTCAAATTAGAACTCTAATTATGTGTCACGTGTACACACCAATTAGAACTCTAATTATATACCACGTGTACACACCAATTTCAATCAATTAATGCTGTGCTCTTTTTGGAGTCCAATTTTGCTTCATCTTTACCATGTTACTTTTTAAATATTTGTGCAAATGTGTTATTAACATTGAAAACCAAAAAGACCACATTAATTACAATCATTTTTGTTTGACTTTTTTTAGACCGATGAAATGCACCAATTTTGAAAAAGAAGTGGCGCATGGATGCACGCATGGATGGAATTATGGAAAAGAGGTCTACAATTCTTATTTTCTTTTCCAAAGGAGGTGTATTTCAAAGGGTTATTTATTAATTACAATAATTTTCTCTTTATGGATAAGAATTGCACCGATTTGTAATTAATGTGGAAAAGAATTGTAGAATTCTTTTAAAAGAATTGCACCGATTTCTCATATTTTATAGGACTCTAATTTTGTGCCATGTGTCTAGAATTTGAAATTGAAGTTGAATTTTGCATCATGTGACTAAATGTATGTGAGCTCATTCTCATTAAAATCACTTCCTTGTATCGGGTCAAGTGAGTTACTGTGCTAATTAAATTTTTTCTTTATTTTGTAGTCAAACATGAAAACCAAAGAGATTAATATCGGTGATAAGAACTCATTATATGGCAAAATGTATGTGGACTCATTCTCATTAAAACCACTTCTATGTATCTGGTCAAGTGAGTTACTGTGCTAATTAAGTTTTTTCTTGATTTTGCAGTCAAACGTGAAAACCAAAGAGATTAATATCGGTGATAAGAACTTAGTTTGGGTACATTACATAATTTCCAAAAAGATAGTTTGTATTTTTGTTATAAATTGCTTACAAAGTTTGCATCTTTACATTTGCACTGAGTTTCGGATTAAAGTGCTTTTTTCTTGATTCTGACATTGAGTTTTGTTTACTATTCACTTACAAAGTTTGCATCTTTACATTTGTTATAAATTGCTAATATGTGATTAGATGCACATTTTGCCTAAAATTCACTATCTTTATATTTGGCTTTTTGTTCAGGTTTGGCACCTATAACAATGAAGAAAGCACTGCTGTGGACCGATGGATGATACTTTTTGCAAGCTGCAAAGAAACTTAGTGATCAATGGAATCTCATGCAAATTTGAGAGGACCCGGCTGTAGATGTCAGGATGGCAGATGTGAGTCACTATGTTTTTAAAATTTTCAGTGAAAGTAAAGGTTATGAACAATGTAAATTTTTCAAAGAGAGATTTATTATTCTATATTTACACAAGTTTGGTCGCCTTCTTGGAGTGGATCACTTTACCCTGTCTTTCTACTGGAATTTTTTATTCAAATTGTTACAATTTAATACGAAATTTTATTTGAATTTTCCTATTGTTGTTACTATCATATATTATCATTCCAATTGTTTAATTAGAATTTGAAATTGGAGTCCAATTTTACTGTACACATGTATAATCTAATTATTTTTAATTTTGCTATCATGTGCAAAAGCTAATGAGATGAAATTAATAACACATTAAACACTCATGCTTTGAGAATCGGTAGTACCAATCTAAATCCATTGGACCTGCTTCGTGATAATACAACTATGAAGGATGTATAAAAACACGCACAAACCCATCTCTCTATAAAAAGAGATTGGAGAGAATTTCTTTTATCAGCCATGGAACTTCAGAGATTTTTTCTTCTCACAAATGCCCATCATGTTATAAAATGACCCATCGTATATATATACTGCTAAGTTTTGTTAATGAAATTTTCTGGTTAATAATATGAATTTAGACTTAACTGAGCTTTTTAAACATGAATAAACTCATGATTAATAATATATCCATTCCTGTGCGGTAGCACAGAGCTACATACTAGTAATTATTAATGACAAATAAAATAAGCTTTTAAGATTTAAAAGGAAAAAAAAATTAAGAATGTGAGGAGTCCACTTTTTATTTATTTATTTTTATTTAAGAAAGACCTTGAATTTCATTAATGGAGGCTATTTAAAGGAACAAATTAAGAATGTGAGGAGTCCGCATCTTGAAGGGCCATATAACATGAAATCCGGTTCTTCAAAATCTAGATTCCAATTTTTTTTTTCCTCTCTCAAAGTGAATTTGTATGTTGAACATTTGGATTCCAATTTTCTTTTCCTCCAAAATAAATTGGGATGTTAAATATTAGATTCTCTCTCTCTCTCTCTCTCTCTCTCTAAAAACTAAAACATTAAAACAATAGTTATTTAAGTTAATGATTTCTTAATTATGAAAACACAGAAAATTTGAGTGAAGGTTGCATATCCTTTCATTTTCTTTACTTCCAAAAAAATTCTGGATATTTTTTATTTTAAAAAAAGAGTAAACTATTTATTTAGTTCCTAACTTTTCAATTATGTCAATTTGGTCCCTAACCTTTTAGTGCCGCGTCAATTTAGTCTATGTTGTTATTTCTTGGATAAAAATTACTGACATGGCTGACCACCAAAATAAAAAATTAATTTCCATTGATGTGGCAATAAAATTTTTTTTTTTTGGTGTCTATTTGCTACGTTAGCAATATATCCAAAAAATAATAATAATGACTAAATTGACACAACACTAAAAAGTTAAGGACCAAATTAAAATATGGTAAAAGATAGAGACTAAATATGTAGTTTACCCTAAAGAAAAGTAGAATCTGGATGCTCAACATTGGATTTGCTTTGGGAGAGGAAAAAAAAAAACCAAAAAAGAAATATGGATGACAATCATTTGGAATCTGGATTCGCCTTGGGAGAATTTTATTTTTTTAAAAAAATAATTTGAATTCGGTTCTTCAAGACGTGGATCCCTCACGTTCCTAATTTGTTTCCTTCAAACCCCAAAATTTTATTCATATATTTTGTCATATACAATTATTTCGTCATCAAGATCTCAATGTTCTTCATTAATAACGTCCAGGAAGGATGACTAGGAGGGTAACACTGATTGCATAGAGAAGGATCAACAGCCCAGTGAAGTTCACTATGTATCTTTCAGAAAAGGAAATGTCTGTCTGAGAAAACACAGACAACCCTATTTCAGCATTTACCATTGCAAAGAAGAAGATCACCATTCCAACAAATATATGCCATGGAAGGAGTGTTGCTCTTGCTGTCCATTCAGCACCCGGGAAGCAATAGGCAAAGAAACCTAACACAAACTGAAGAACAAGAGTAGCAACTAGCAGGTTATTTGGTTAAATCCCAAACATAAATAATTCCAATATATGTAGAAATGAAATGACCAATAAGTTTTTTTTTTTTTTTTTAACTAATTGTGTAACTTATTTTGTTGCCAAGTATTGAAATGTATGACCAAAGAAATAAAAGAATAAAAAGTTTTTTTCCCCTCAGATTACTGAAATTAATTTGTACAAATTTGTTTGATTTTCTATTATTCACAAGTCACAATTTTCAGGTGTCTATAGAATTACAGTAATTATCATTGTTTTTTCTTCTTTTTCCAATTTATTTCAATTTATATATATATATATATATATATATATATATATATATATCCTATATTAATAGTTAAGATTAAGTAGGTGAACAAAGAAGAAAAGAAGAGCACAATTCAATTCAACTTCTACTAAAATATACATTTGTGGTATTTACACGGATTTCACCTGATTGTGCAAGTTTGTCTACCCCAACGTGGGAGGGAGATCACTCCAATACATTCCAGTGTTAGTTAATGGCCCATCATTGGCAGTACTTACGTCTAGTGATTGTTTGGTTTCACTTTCTAGAGCTCAAAATACAATTTTGTAAATGTATCCGTTTGGTGTTTGGTAGGTCTTACAAAATCGTATTTATTGGCCATTATCGTATTTTGTACAATAACGCATTGCACCCTTTTGTAAAATGCAACTATAAAAGCAAGTTTTCATAACACATAAAAACGTAAAGCTCAACCAAACTAACTCTTAGTCCAATCTAAAACATCACACCCGTGTAAAATGTCTAGAAATCTATTGGATGAAACTAGGGGTTTTCATATGTGTTGTGCTAAAGGATTGTTTTTCAACCCATCCGGACTCTGTCGGGCTAAGATATTCTCAATCCAAAACTAATCCAACTTCACATAGTCGGTGGGTTGTGCATCCATATTTTAGACCTTGACAAAAATTGGGCTTTCATAAATTATGTAAACACATTTTTCAATAAATTATTAAGATGTGCTACATTTATAATATTTTCACAATAAATCATAGGTAGTAAGTTATTTTTTGTTCTAAATTTCAACCCAACCTGCATGGTCGGTGGGTTATGCATGCATGTTTTATGTTTTGAAAAAAAAAAAATGGACTTTGATAAATTATGTAAACACTTATTTCAATAAATTATTCTAAAATACTATGTCTACAACAATTTTATAACAAATCATAAATAAATTATTATTGGTTATAAATTTCAACCCAACCCAACCCACTAATCCATGAAAATGAACCCGAAGAGTTGGGTTGGGTCAATTTCGTTAGGTTTGATGCTCACCCTGAGATTAATCAAAATGTTGACAGCTCTTGAAACCTCTACTAAAACATAATAGGGAATGTTCCTCACTAGAACAGTGTGGAATGTGGACCAACCACTAATCATGGTACACATATTTTAAGTAGAAGTGTTACCTGCAAGCCATACAAAGATACGGTAGTAATGCCCAGCCAGGAATGCAAGGTTTGCAAATTCTTTTCTCCTGTCTTATTTTTATATTTGAAAATCATATAAATTCCCAAAATTCCAGAGAGAAAAGCCGTCAGGTGCAAAACCAAATGAACCCCTTTACGCGTCTTTCTTTTCGCAGGGATTGACTTGTATGCCATGATAGCTGTTTAATCAATATATTATATTTGATTAGTGAAAATATACTTAGTGATTTCTTAAATAAAAATAAATAAATAAATAAAACAAAACAAACGCTTTTTTCTTTTTTATATGTTGAAGTGACATGTCTAAAAGGGCCGCGTTTTTCTTCTTTTAAGACACTCATTCAATTAGACACTCATACACGAGATTAGTGCAATTAGCATTTGGGGTTTCTTTTAAGATACAACTATACAATTTTCCACTTTCAACGGAAAAGCAAATCAACAAATAGGTCAATCCAAATACATACTTACTTGGAGAGGAAGCTCAATTATCAATCAATAAAAGAGAATGGGGATGTGGGTGATAGAATAATTGGTAAAGTATTTTAACATCATTATACAAAAAATCTAGAATTGAATTCCACTCACACTATACAAATAGGAATTAAGCTATACTCAATGGCAATGCCTAGCATTCTTAATGAGGAGAACTAGAATTTAAATTCCATTTTCCAATTGTTGTAACAATTTTCTATAAAAATAAATAAAAATAAAAAATCCAAAAAAAGAAAAGAAAAAAGCACCACTTCACTTTCCTTCTATTTCTCTTGAGAAAAGCTCTATAATCATATTCGTACCTCAATGATCAAGTAAAGCTCACAAAACACTTTACGGAAAGTAGCTTTATACAAACTTCCATGGTACATTTCATTCAATAATAAATAAACTTCCACAGAACATCATACATGCAGATTGAGAAGATTGGCTCATTAATATTTAGATTGAAGAGTACAAATTACTACAATAATTGATATACTTCAACAAAAGGAAAAGGGGTTTGAGAAAATATCACACAAAGAATAAGCTTTTGAATTCACGGGCTTCCTTAATAGATGTCAAAATAACTTTTCTCTACATAGTAAAACCACTTTCCTTACCTTGTCCTCCAATTACAATAAGCCCTATCACCATTATGAAAGGATGTAGCTGTATATAAGGAGAGGAAAACAAATCCTTTAGATCATATATGGAAAACACATCCTAAAGGGTATGTAACATAATTAATTAAATGCCATGTCTCATGAAAAAGAGATTATATGTAAGTCCTAAATCCTAGTATCTCCCTCCTCTTTCTTTTGGATTGCTCACTCACTTATTTTAAAAGAAAATCAAATCAAATATAAGAGAGAGACGAGAATCAAGATATATATGTGGTGCACTTTAAGAACTTACATTGAAAAGCTTGGAACTCTCATCGGATTTGAAAGAAAATCCTTTCCGAAAATGAAGGAGCCAAACAAGCACTAGAGTTATCACTGCTATGGTTATCAATTGTGCAAATATCACAAACGGGGTTGCTGAGACATTGTAGCTACGAGGTGCCATTGCTAATTGCACCAATCTCTTGTGTATGAGTGTCTAATTGTAGTAATTGACAGAAAGGGATAGAGAGAGAGGAGGAGAGATCTATCTTAGTTCCTTTTTTTTTTTTATAATATAGGTAAAGCTAAGTCTTAGGATTCATAAGTAGACCCAATTGTTTACATTAAAAGGATGTAATTATATTCTATGATCCATGCCTCGAAATATTTTGGTTAGCACAAAGAAAGCATTTTGTTGGGTTGAGAGAGATACCAACAAGTACGAAATTTGAAGAACCGTCTAGCCGGCAATTCCAAGGGAGGAAATTCCTATGACATAGAAGAACTTTGGGATTTTTTTATTTTAATTATTATTAGAAGTTTCGAAAGTTTGTTGAGGAGTCGCCTTCTCTTCACAGCCAAAACCAAGTAATTTGTCACAAGAAATTCCTAATAGGTTAGAATTTGGTTAAACGTGTACGTTAATTACTAGAGAAATTTGAGGGTGGGCAAAATGGGAGAATCCCCCCATTAGGGTGAGGGAGGCCTTGACTCCTCAAAATTAAAATATAAAATATCTAGGTTAAGTATGTATAAATAGCAATAAAATAAACTTAAGTATATGCATGTGCTTATACATATAAAAGGGTAAAGTAGCTAAGTTTTGACACCCTAAATCTTAATGAAAATTTATTTATCTATAAATAAATTTAATTTTATAGTATATAATTTTTACATGAATACAAGATTATTTATATATATATTTTTAAAATTATATATCTAAAAACAAAATTACTTTTACAATACATGAATTTTACTTTTTTTTTTTTTTTTTTAAAGAGAAAGAGTTTCAATCTATGACGTCTGCTTCTGATAATAGTTTTTTATTATTAGACTAAGACACCAATCGGTTTTTGGTGTAGACAGGAATTGAATTTTAAATCTTTTAGTCAACTATCAAAGATTTTAGTAATTAAGCTAACTCAAACCCACATATGAAAGTATAACATTATTTATATTCATTTTAATAAAGTTATAATCCCATTAGTGATAAATTGTATGTAACAACTACTTATATTAATTTTTATATTTATAAAATTATAATGAACATGTGGTTATCTCTCAAATAATAATGGGAAAAAAGTGTTTTGGTTCTTACCCTTTATAATTTGTATTTTAAATAAAAATGCTTAAATTTTGTCTTATAATTTATTTTTGTACTTGTTTTGTACCTAAATACCTAGATAATTGTTGATTAAAAATAGTTTAAAAATGTAAAATGTTTTTATGAATATTGGAACAATATGTCAAATTTAATAAATATGTTTTTATAGTACAATATGTCAAATTTAATAAATATATTTTTATATTATACAAATTGAGTTATAAAGTATTTTGATTCAAATTTTGAGTTATAAAGTACTCTTTAGACTTTAATTCTATTATACTTACAAGGAATATAAGATATAGTAATTTACTTTAAGATTGTCCACGCCACCCACCCACCTGACTAGACATGTTTTCCCCACCACCCGATTTGATGTCTTTAGTGGTCAATGGCGGATCATTGCCTTCAAAAATCGCCTCTAGCAAGTCTCCTCCTCTAAGACTCATCTTAACCTAATTAGAACGTGAAAACTCTTAAATCCGGTGAGTTCTACTAAGTCAAGTGACGTTTCCAATGAAATCCATCGAAGATTCACTAATTCCAGCAACAAACCCAATCAACTTTGGTAGAAATTGGAAACCAAAAAAAAAAAAAAAAACTTTGGTAGAAATTCCACCATATCTAACAAGGTCTCTGCTTCATCACTAGATTTGGTGAGATCTCACCAGATCTAGTGAGATTTTTGTTGTTGCTCTGCTTCTCTCCACCATTACCAATTTCATACAAATCCGACTGCAACCAATGAGAATTCGGTCCGACCTCCCTTACTAGTCAATGGTGGGTCTAGTTCTCCACCAGCTAAATGGGATTATATACAATGTGGGTTGAGCATAAACCTAATTCGGACCAATCCATAGACACCCATACTTTGAACTAATGGAATTGATTTTAAGAAAATCTATAGACACAAATAATTTCACACTTGACTAATGTAGTAGATTGTTAGTGATAGATAAAAACATGATGTTAGTGGTGGGTCTAAAAATAAGAAATAATAAAATTTTGTTAACACAACTATTGGGGAAAATAATCAAATATAGTAATTTTTTTTTTCTCTTTTCTCTGTGTAAGATTACTCATTGATTTTTCCTAGGACTTGTGGCTCTAAAACCAAAATTCTCTTAGGACTTTCGTAATTTTTTTAAAACTTCCTAAATATTGTTTAGAAATTGATATTTACAGTTGCTTAGTAATGTTAATTACTTCGGTGCTCAGTTTTCTTATCTACTTTCAAGCTTGCCCCTTTGGTTTTTCACCTGCTAAATATAGAAGGTTTTGGCGTGGAGAGTTACGAGGGAAAGGTGGTTCTTGATACTATAAATAATCATTAAATAAGAATATAAGCTTCCATTCATTTGACAACAAATCAGAGTGGCGCAGCGGAAGCGTGGTGGGCCCATAACCCACAGGTCCCAGGATCGAAACCTGGCTCTGATATTTCCAGAGAAAAAGCTTCCCACCCCCTCCCCTTTTTACCATTTCCAAACTCCAAAAGACCAAATCCAAATCCGAAATTGATTCAAAATTAAAGCCAGCCATCAAACGGTGGATTAAAGCTATCTAACCCCTCTTAGTTTGCTGGATTTTACTATTTTACATCCTATTTTTCAGCTTTAGGAAGTCTTATAAGAAAAATAAAAATGTCATGTTTAAGGAAGGCTAGCTAGCACCATTGACATATAGACATAGTATTGAACCAATATTTTGGATAAATATTGACTTATAACATATTCTTCTTCTGTTCAACAGACCAGAGTATCAATGTTTTTGAATGTTGCATCAAACCTCAAACATAATTTATTTCCTAATGGAAGGATGTGTTCAACAAGACAAAAAATTTTCATGGAATTAAAGCACTAAATCAACAATAGATGGTAACATTCACCATAATTATTCAATATAATTTATCAGATCGTGGAAGGATCACACTGAGGGTAACGCTAACTGCGAATAGGAAGATTAGAAGCCCGGTAAAGTTCCGAACAAGTGCTTCTTGGTTGCGCTCTAGAGCTAAGGAAATGAATATTTCAACAAATCTTGTTTCAGCGGTGCATATTGCCAAGAGGAAGATGACCATGCCGAAAAATCCGTGCCATGGGAGGATCATTGCTCTTGTTAAATTTTCTGCTTTTGGGAAGCAGTACGTCAAGAAAGCAAACACCCACTAAAAATGAAAGAAAGAAAAGAACAAGGATTAGAAAAAGAAACCTAATGAATAATATGTTTGGTTAATTAGGTACAAATTTTATTTCAGTAGGAAATGGTTGTTCAAAATTTTGAAATGTGCACAACTTTTATTATATCAAATGAAGTTGGTAAAATCATAAAATTCTAAACAATGCCTAAAACCAAACACATTAATAGGTTTGTCAAGGAAGCTTTGGTGTATAAGTAAATGAAAAGGGATATACCTGCAAACCAAATAAGCAGATGGTAATGATGCCCAGCCAGGAATGTAAGGTGAGCATTTCTTCAACATTAAAGTCACGGTTAAACATGAAAGCCGCATAAACTCCCAAAAGTTCAAGCAGAAGAGCTATTAGATGTAGTGTGAGGTGTACAAGTTCCCGTGACCTTCTTCCTGCCTGGACAGTCTTGTGTGCCATAACAGCTGCTTCATATGATTTTAGATTAGTGTATATTTACTGTTTACATTTTTTCAAAATATAGATTTCCCATGGAAATGAACCGTTTTTTATTAGAGTAAAATTGCATTTGAAGCCATAAAACTATTCTTAAGATTGAAAGTGTGTTTGGTAAAATAGATTTTAGGGAGAATGAAAAAAAAAAAACAAAGAGAGGAAATGAGGAAAGAAAACTTTTTGGAGAATGTTTGGTTGGGAGGAGGAGAGGGAAAAAAGATGATGGAGCCCGGGTGTTTTCTCTCTGAGCCCACTAACAGTTTTCTCTCCAAAATGGGGAGAAAACTAGGTAGGGAGAAATCTGAGGATAAATGACGAAATTGCCCATGTGCATCGCGCATAGTTTCATCCAATTGCCCCCCTCCCCCTTTTCTTTTAAGCTTTTGCTCTACTAAGCGTTTGCCTCTTCTTTTCTATTATTATTATTATTATTATTATTATTAATACTTTCTTGGGACATTGCCTCTTCTTTTTCCCCTTTTTCCTTTTTCCTTTTGATTTTTTGGGGCCGTGGTGTGGTGCTTTGTTTTGTTTTTTGTTTTTTTTTTCTTTTTTGTTTAACTAGACATGATTTTTTTTTAATAATAAATTTAGGTGTTTTTTCTTTTTTTCTTTTTCCTTTTTTTTTTTTGCTTGTCACTTTTTTGTTTTAATTGGGCATCATTTTTGACAAGGGTATATGAGTAAATTCATAAAAACTCTTTTTTTTTTTTTTTCATCCCTCCACTTTTCCACTCCCAACCAAACAAAAAAAAAAAAAAAAAATGGAAAATTAAATCTTTTTTATCCTCTCACTTTTTTACCCCTCCAACCAAACTGACTTACTTTCCCAATGAACTAGACAGAAATAGACATGATGCAATCTTACAAATAATAGTAGGAAAACACACTTCATGTGAGGATTTAGGTCCCTTGGCAAATTTCCATATTAAAATTTGCTTTAACAAGGGTTATATTTGTTAATGTATATATTAGTATTATTTTCGTGCAATGCATGGCTTGATGAAGATTCATATTTAAGCTCAAAATTTTTTAAATAATTAAAATTAAATTATTAAAGAAATAGTAATTGTGGGGAGTGGAATAGTCATCTCTCGAGCCTAAAGCCCAAGAAGCAATTGGGCCACAGGAAAGAATTGGGCCATGAAAAGAGAATAGCTTGATTATCACGAGTATCACAGAAAAAATGAGTGATGCAAAAGATTAGTTCCCGTGGAGATGATAAGGTGCCACCTTACTCGTGGTATGGGGCGTGGGTGGTCTATGCGTGATTACCAGAAAATTCTTTGGAACCAGGAAAGGTTCAGGAACATGCAAGAAGGTTGAAAATCTTTACCTCCGCATAGTGATGAGGTTCTTACCTCACCTTTGCCACATTAAATGCAAGTGAGACAACCTGAATAGTAGCAGCAACTCCCAAAAGTCAGAGTTCCAAGATAAGGGAGGGGAGGAATTCGATAAAGTATAGAAGAATATCCCTGAGGCTTTGGTAGACAACAAGATGGCTGTGGTGATAAGAGCAAGGATTAAAGCTATAAAAGGGGGAGGAAAGGTAAAGTAAAAGGGGGATTAGAAAAATCCACCTAGGGAGAGAAATAGAAAGAGAGAGTAACACTAAGGGTGTCACCACGGGAACAAGAAAGTTTCCTATATTAACAACTGTAATTGTAATCATTACATCGATGGTCAAAGAAATCCATTGCTTGTGTTTCTCATTATGGAGTGTATATTCCTTGTTGTTTATTTGTATTTAACTTGTGTGAATTATAATAGCAAAATTCCTAGGTGAGTTCCTCAAGGGCCAAATTCTGTGTCCCTATAATTAGCGTCGTCTATTGGAATCACTCTACCAAGCAGAAGACTTAAGAGTTGAATTGTCTGGGACCATGGTCAACCGAACACGGAGCAATCCCAATCATTTGGAACAGCTTAGAATGTCGGAAGAATCTGTCCCTGCGGATTGACATGTGAGGTCTGAAGTTCATAGGGAGACTTAGCGACAACCTAGTCCCCCTCCGCAAGGAGAATGATCAACTACCAGTATGGAGGGTCCATACTACACAAATTGGGACATGGAGGTGGAAAGGTTGAGGAAGCAAATGGCCCTATTGCAAAGGAATGCTGGGAAGGACAAAGAATTGCTACGTCGTAAAGACAAGGAGCTACATCATCAGAGAAGACCGAGTCCAGCACTTAGTCACTCCCGAGGAGATGAGCACGAAGTGGGTGATAGGAATCAGAAAAGGGATAGGAAATCACCCCATCCTCATGGGGAACAAGAGAAAACTCCCCTAAGGGAGAGAACAGTTACTCCACCTCTTTATAAGAATAGAAGGGAGGAGCAGGATGGGGAGAGGCTTAAAGGGTCAGTTCATTATTCTCGAGTCCTTACGACGCCCTATGTCACTAGTGAGGATGCTATGAGTAAGGCTCTACATCAAATATCTCAATCCCCATTCTTGAAAAAGATAGAGAAAATAGACCTACCTAAGAGATTTACTAGGCCGGCTTTCACAATTTATGATGGCAAGACGAATCCTGTAGAGCACGTTAGTCATTACAATCAAAACATGAACATATATTCTAAAAATGAGACCCTGGTGTGTAAAATTTTTCCATCTAGTTTGGGTTTGATAGCTATGAGATGGTTTGATGGGCTAGAAAAAGGGGTTATCCAAGGTTATGATAAGCTTATTAGGGCATTCGGGGCCAAGTTTGTGATGTGCAGTAGGACCCTGAAACCATTTGCCTCACTCCTCTCGTTAGCTATTGTGAGAGTGCTTTTTTTATCTAGCACACAGACCTAAGTAGAAAACATGGATCCTGTGCCCTTTACTTGTTGTTTGGTGGATTAGGCTTGGTTCATCGCAGCTAAATGAGGGCTGATTACGAACCAAGTTGTGCGCAAGTCACATAAATCTCCTCAAGGCAATAATGCGATTCCTCCTAAGCAATAAAATACCATTATAAGTGTTTTAGTGTCATAAAATGACCATTTACGCTTACGAAATAAGTAAAATAAGTATTCATAATATTCAAAATGAGATATTTATTGAAATAGAATATTTAAGACTTATCTTTTATTGTATAAACATTTAAAAAAGTTCCTTCACTTGGTACCCCAGGTATACTGTCGTGGGATCCTGGGCGTATTGTTGTGGGATCTCGAGGCATACTAGACCCGTAAGAACCCAGAATGTTGATTCTCTGAACTATATGATCTTTCTCCATGATTATTATGCAATAGAGTTTTGTCATTTCCCTTTACCTCTATAGGTCCTCATAAAAACATACTATACAATACACATATCTTCAAATAATTGTTAGTTTCTTAAATTAGGATATACATTTTAATACATATACATATATGTAAATGAATTTCATGAGAATGATTCAGCCACGAGGATTCTGGCCCCAATTCTCTCAGACTTAGTGTCTTTGCACAAGACTTGTGGGATTTGGAACTCAAGTCCAAATGGCTTTGCTTAGGCATTACCTTCCAAGATAGTTAGGTGAGGAGGATTTTTGTAGGAAAAAGTGATATTTGATGTGTGCATATTTTGGCATGTGTTTCTTTGAAGGCTAAGGGCACGCTTAGTACACTGTAATGATTATTACATGAGAAAAAGAATAAGTATTACAAGGAATACATTAAGTTAAAATGTAATAAGTATTACTATTTATTAGTTTGGTGACCATTTATAAATAGAATCTTGAATATGCATCCACAATTTAGTAGAGTATAAAAAGGTGTAATTAAATCATTTTTAAGTCAAATTTCCTAAAATACACTTATTTTAGGGTGTTCAAAATAGAGCTAATAATTAACAACAAGAAAAATTTATCTTCTTTCCTTTTGAAGATGTAGCAAGTAATGGCTTTTTATGAATTTTTTTTTTTAAAGTTATTACATAAGGTGAAGAAATAGATATTCAGTACTTTTGATAAGGAATAGTTATTCCTCATTTTGAAGAATAGCTATTCATAAGGAATAACTATTCATTGTAATAAAAAAATAACCAAACAACCGAATAGTTATACCATAAGAATATCTATTACATTACAGTATCTATTACAGTCTACCAAATATGCCCTAAGTGATATTTTGAATGATCTCAAAGATATGGGACAAATTCCTCCACCTTGGCTCTCTTATTTTCTTGCTTTCTTTCTCTTCCTTACTGGGCTTTAAAGCTTTAAGAATATATGTTTTGAACCTTTGAACTCTTCCCCTGAATCACCCTTTTTCTCCCTTTCCAATCCCCCCTTTTTGCTATGCCTTAATGTTCTTTTTATAGCAGACTTGATCTGGTACCCCAGGAGAGGACGCCTTAGGTCTGCTGGGTAAAACCAAGTCCTCTGGCACCTGAAAATGTGCATTGGGCAGAGGTTTAGCGTATTTAGGCAATTATAACTCAAAAGGGCATTTGGCTTTAGCTATAAATAAAAGATTCATTTTTGGAAAGTCAGAGGAATGGGTGGGCTACCCGATGTACTGTGACAGCTTTGTTGAAAATAACAATTGAGAAGAAATTGTAGGGGGGGTGTCATGCACATGGGGGGAATTGAGTTTTTCATTGGTTCATGCATTCCAAGCAAATATATGAACCAAGGGAAACCTTTGGGATCCTCCTTTCACCAGAAATCACTTCCCTACCGACCAAACCATTCCTCCCTTACTATTCACTCAGGATCCCACGGGCTTGGATCATGGGTTACAAAGATAATACCTAGTTTTTCGCTGGATTTTTAATGGCTTTTGTTGGAAATATGAACATAAATCTTGATACATATCCCTTGGTTTGATTGGGATCCTTCTTCTTGCTGCATATCCTCTGGCTCGACCGAGATCCTTGTTGTATGTCCTCTGACCGGGATCCTTGCTGTATATTCTCTAACCTGACCAAGATCCTCTTCTTTTTTCTTTATTATTATTATTATTATTATTATTATTTCCTTCTTTTTGGGATTTTGGGCCTTCTTGGTCCTTCTTAACTTCATGAATTGGGCTTTCTTTACTTTTCATGGAACAGGCTTTCTTGTAAAATTTTGGTCCTTAGTAGCAATGAAGGAAAGTGAAACCCTTAGAGCTTATTCAAATCGGTATTAGGAATTGTATAATGAGATCAGGGGAGACAACAGGGGAATTGCTGCAAGTACCTCTAAGGTGGGCCTTCCCATTGATTCTAACTTGAGGGCTTCATTAGCCTTAAAGCTAGTCATGGATATGAACAAACTGATGGAATGGGTAGAGGAGTACAAGAGATTGGAAGATAATCAGTTGCAAGATAAGGCTAAAGCAAAAGTACTTGTAGAAGAAAAAAAAGAGGTCAAAGCAGATCAGGCCCTTCGACCTCGGAGGGATTTTTTCCCCTAAGCTTAGAAGTAAAGGACAGAAATGGTTAGCTCATTTTATAAAGAGCTTGTCTACCAAATTGTGGAAAAGATAAAGAATGAATCATATTTCCGTTGGTCGAACAAGATGAGTGGCGATGTTACCCGAAGGAATTAGAGCCAATGTTCATACCATCAAGATCGCGAACATACAACTGAGGATTGCCGAACTTTGAAGGACCACTTGTGTCAGCCTAAGAAAGTAGGTTATCTGGCAGAATTCCTAGTTCGGGAAGATTCATGCCCGTGGGACTTCAAAGGGAGGACCACCACAGGAACTTCGACACTAGCTTGGAGGCTCATAGGGGTAATACATGCAACTGGGAAACAGGTGGAGACTATGAAAACACCACCCAGGATGCTGACTGTGAATTCGGTTTCAAACACAGAATTGAAAGGACCCGTACACAAAAAGAGTTGATGGGAGGATGAAAGCATCGACTTCATGAGAAAAGCCCTTAAGGATACTATTTAGCCCTATGAAGATGGCCTGGTAGTTACACTGCAAATTTGGGGCTTCGATGTTAAAAGAGTCATGATAGATCAGGGAAGTAGGGCATAGATAATGTAACCAGACCTATATGAGGGATTGGGTCTTACTCCTGAGGATCTGACAAAGTATGATAGTCCCTTGGTGGCCTTTGATGGGAGCATTGATATGCCAGCGGGGTAGGTGGCCCTTCCCATTGAGGTGGAAGGACGAAAGGAGATTGTCCACTTTATAGTAGTGCATTCATACTCCCTGTATATAGCAATCCTCAGATGTCTTTGGATCCATTCCATAGGTTCAGTACCTTTTTCATTGCATCAAAAGGTGAAATTCTCAACTAAGCAAGGCATTGTGGAAGTACATGGAGGCCAATGTATGGCGCAGAAATGCCAAATAGCTGCTGTGGGCCATAAGCAGGATGCAGAGTCCGAGTCAACAAACCCCTTGCAGCAGCTATAGTCCCTACCCGAGGATACTTGCGAGCAACTAAAGAAGATACATATCGAACTCGGGGATAAATATTTCCAAGTAGGAGCTAATCTTCCTATGTTGGAAAAAGTTGAATTAATCTTGTTTTTAATAAACAGTTTAGATGTGTTTGCATGGAGTCCATACCCGAGGTGGATCTAGACTTTATTTGTCTTCGACTTAATGTTGACCCTCGTTGTCCACCAAAGAAACAAAAGCCTCGTAGGTCCTTAAATATACATGTTAAGGCAGTGAGGGAAGAAGTGGACAAACTTAAAGAGTCTAGGGCAATCAAGGAGATTTATTATCCCAAGTGGCTAGCTAATATGGTGGTAGTAAAGAAAGAGAATGGGAAGTGGAAAGTATGTGTAGACTTCACGGACCTAAACAAGGCATGTCCTAAGGATCCTTTTCTAGTTCCAAAGATAGACCAACTTGTTGATGCAACGTTTGGGCACCCCGGGATAAGTTTTCTTGACGCTTTACAAGGATACCATTAGATAGCTCTGGCCCTTGAGGACCAAGAGAAAACTTCTTTCATAGCCTCTACTGGTAATTTTCATTATAAGGTTATGTCATTTAGGTTGAAAAATGTGGGATCTACCTATCAGAGAATGGTAACCAAAATGTTCAAAGAGCAACTAAGCAAGAATATGGAAGTGTACATTAATGACATGGTAGTAAAGAGTAAGGCCATGGAGAATTGCCTCATTGATCTCGTAGAAACTTTTGAGACATTGCTGAAGCACCATTTGAAGTTGAATGCCTCCAAGTGTGCCTTTGGGGTCAACTGGGGGAAATTTCTAGGCTACTTGGTGACCCATCGGGGTATAAAAGTTAATTTGGATCAAATTGTAGCTCTGCAAAGTCTAAAATCTCCTCGGTGCCCTAAAAAGGTCCAACAACTTATTGGGATGACCACGGCTCTTAATCGGTTCATTTCGCGGTCCACAGATAGATGTCGATCCTTTTTCTAGTTGTTGAAGAAATGGAAAGACTTTTTGTGGATGGATAAGTCCCAGTAGGCATTTAAGGAGCTAAAGTTGTACCTAGCCTAGGCTTCCATTTTTGTCAAGGCCAGTGCCCGAAGAAATGCTATAGATGTATTTCATTGTAACTAACCATGCGATGAGTGCTATTCTGTTGAGATTGGATCAGGGAGTACAAAAGCCAATCTTTTATGTTAGTAAGACTCTTGTGGAAGCAGAAACACAGTATCTACCTTTAGAAAAAGTTGCACTGGCAGTAACTCATGCAGTACAGAGATTACCCACTATTGTTAGGCCCATACGGTAATTGTGTTGACTGAGCACCCCTTACAAGTGTTGCTCAAAAGGTCGGATTTCACGAGAAGGATAGCTAAGTAGGGGGCTTCTTTAGGGGCTTTTGATATTCAAAGGACAAGTCTTAGTAGACTTCATTGCAAAATTCACACCCAAGCAACTCGAATTTTTGCAAATAGAGGGAAGCAGGACAGTGGGACCTTGAGAAGACATATGGTAGGTATATCTGGATGGAGCGTCGAATTGCTGAGGAGCAAGGGTTGGAATTATACTTATTTCTCCGAAAGGAATCAGAGTGGAGAAGTCATTCAAACTGGGTTTTCTTGCATCCAATAATGAGGCAAAGTATGAAACTCTCCTTGCAAGGCTCAGAATGTTTAGGCAGGTAGGGGCAGATAGAGTGAAGCTATATTTTGATTCACAGTTAGTTATTAGTCAGATCACAGGCGAGTTTGAAGCTAAAGACCAAAGAATGATGAGCTATTTGAGAGAGTTCGGGATGCTAAAATACCAATTCAAGAGGCTAGAGATATCGCATATCTCAAGGGGCAATAACAGTCACGCAGACTCTTTGGCTACTCTAGCTTCTTCAGTGGAAGATCCCTTTCTGAGCATGGTGATGGTTGAACTTTTGCCACTCTCTAGCCTAACTCCTTCCAACAAGAACTTAGTTCTGAGCATACATCTGTCTGTAAGTTTGATGGATCCAATTATAGCTTATCTTTGAAATGGGATTTTGCCCGAGGATAAGAAAGGGTCTAAGCAGATCAGATGCAGGCCTCCACGGTATTGGGTATTTGAGGAAGGGAAGTTATATAAGAGATCGTATTCAAGACCCTATCTGCTATGTGTGCATTCTGAGGCAGTTGAAAACACTTCTAGAAGAGTTGCATAAGAGAATATGTGAAAGCCACATATGGGGCCAATCGTTGGCTGACTGAGCCCTTACTCAAGGGTATTGGTGGCCAAACATGCAGAGACAATTATTGGAGTACTCCAAAAAGTGCAATCAATGCCAAATGTTTGCACCAAGCATTCATCAGCCTGGGGGTCCTCTTAACCCTATATCCAGTCCATGACCTTTTGCCTTGTGGAGGCTAGACATAATGGGACCTTTTCCAAAGGCCACGGGAAGTAGAAGATGGCTTCTAGTTGAGACAGAGTATTTCACCAAGTGGGTGGAAGTAGAGCCACTTGCTAATATCCAGGATACTAATGTGAAGAGGTTTGTTTGGAAGAATATTGTGACACGGTTTGGTGTGCCAAGAGTCCTTATATCAGACAATGGATTGCAATTGGATAGCAAAACCTTTCGGCGCTACTGCTCAAAATTGGGAATTATCAACAGGTATTCTACTCCTTCTTATCCACAAAGCAAAGATCAGGAGGAACTGACCAACAAGTCCATAGGCAATGGCCTGAAGAAGAGGCTGGATGACTCAAAGGGTCGATAGGTGGAAGAGCTTCCAAATGTGCTATGGGTGTATCGGACCACTCTATGACGCCCCACAGGAGAGACTCCATTCTCAATGACATATGGAGCAAAAGCAGTAATAACCGTGGAAACTGGGCTTCCTACTTCTCAAACTTACGTCTTTCAAGTGGTAGTAAATGATCAATTACTCTGCAACCATCTGGATCTGATAAAAGAAAGCTGAGATGTGGCATCGGTAAGGTTGGCTAACTATCAACAGAAAATCTACCGAGGTTACAACAAAGGAATCAAAAATAGGGAGTTCATTCCAGGAGATTTGGTGCTGGGGAAAGTTTTGGGAAATACCCAACATCTAGCTATAGGAAAGCTAGGCCCGACTTGGGAGGGGCCATATAGGATCACACCCATTGCTGGGGTTAGTGCTTATCGGCTAGAAGATTTGGATGAAAGACCTATAGCAAGGCCGTTGAATGTTTTTAATTTGAAGAAGTATTACTTTTGATTATTATGTAAGAAGATGTGAATTAATCATGCTACTATTTTGTTTACAACAGTGAGTTTTGCAATGGCCTAACTAGGAACATTAAGATTGCATAGAAAAAGTAAAGCTCGTGGTACTAAACCCTGTCTTTGCCATGGGTGGGTTTTAAGCTGAGTTCTCTACCTTAGTTTGTGTTCGGGTTCACTAACAAAAAATGAAATTAAAACTTTATTGAAAGTAAACCCCGTGGTACTAGACCCTATCTTTGCCAAGGGTGGGTTTTAAACTAAGTTCTCTGCCTTAGTTTGACTTCTAGGTCACTAATAGAAAATGAAATTAAAACTTTATTGAAAGTAAACCCCATGGTACTAAATCATGTCTTTGCCTTGGGTGGGTTTTAAACTGAGTTCTCTGTCTTTTTTTGACTTCAAGGACACTAACAGAGAACAAAATTAAAATTTTACTGAAATTAAATTCCATGGTACCAGACCCTGTCCTTGCCCCAGATGAACTTCGGATTGAGTTTTCTATCTTGGTATGACTCCATGAACACTAACAGGAAGTGCACTACAAACTTTGGAAAAATAAAAACACACTCCGAGGTAATGGACTTCATCTTTGCTACAAATGGATCTTAAATTGTTGCCCTATTTGGTTTGCCCATATGGACATTAGACATAAGCATCAATAAAACTGGCTAGCACATAATGGATGAGTTTCACGAAGCAAGTATCTCGGGTAAGTGATTATCCAAAGTTATTACCTTGAATTTGATCAAGTTGTTTAAATATCAGACATTGTTGGCACTTAATGAATTATTGATCTAGCTGAAAGCTAGTGATATTTTTCCCGTGGGAAAAACCAGGAGCCTAAACAAAGTAGGAGATAAGAGTATGAGGCATAGACAAATAAAATAGAGCCATACCGAGAGATACATGTATAGGAAAAAGATTCAAACACTTAAAGTAATTTAGTGCAAAATAAAATCCCCCAAAATCAGGCAAACCATAAAATTGTCCTTAAAGAAATGAAAATTAAAAGAAAATTAGACATGGGGCTCCTCGGTTGAAGATAATGCAGCTGAAGTAGTCGTCTCTCCTCTTAATACCGTGGTAGGCCTGGCCCCCTCCACCTTTCTGACAGGAGATTCGTCATTAATGATGACTTGGATTTTGAGTTTTGGAATGATAACCAATTCTGCAAGGATAGGAACATTGGGCTCTTGCCTTAAGGAAGATCCAGCCTCAACTTCTAACTTGTCTAAAGCTGCAGTCCATCCTTTGATGAAATAGACTTAAAGGTTCTGCTACACCTCGGGCTTTACAATGGCGATGCAATCATATTGACCTTGGCAATAGGCCTCTTTGATCTTGGAATCATTAGCTACAATATAGCTTTTCAGCTTAGCATATCTTCTCGTGAGAGTAGTCTTAGTCTCTTGCAACTCCTTTTCCAAAGCCTTTGCCCTCTCCATGATGGACTTGGTGTTCTCTTCAACCTTGGACCGCAACCTCTCAGATTCTAAGACCTTGTTCATGACATCTGAAATCTTCTTAAGAAGATCCTCATTGTCATTACTTAACTCCTCGGCCCTAGCCTTAGCTGCTTGGTACCTCTCCTCGATCACCACGGAGCATTGATACCCCTACCATTTAGTGGAGATAGTGGTTATATATATATATATATATATATATAAAGATAGGAAAATGAAGGCAGTAATAAGAAAGGGAAGAATTTGTTACCATGATGGCCGCTCTCTTCATGTTGATTAGGAGGGAGTCATCATCCCACTTGGCCCAATGCTTCATGTCCTTGGGCAAGGGGAGGGCTTCACAAACGCTTTTAGCTACCTTGCCGCCACGGCCTTCCTTCTATGGCCTGACCCTATCAGTCGTAGGGAAGGGAACCCCATCCATGATGAAAGAGTGCATGTAGGCAGGAGCTCCCATGACGTTAACACGAGAATCCCTTAAGTTGGGAAGGGAATTTTCAGAGCTAGGGGTTGTAGAAGTGTGGCCCACCCCCCTTAGATGCTTTCGTCTGATCCTAGTCTCTCGAGCAAAAGTTGCTACTATTGCAGTAGTCGGGGCAGCTTGGGTGACTACGGGGGCATTAGCAATTGGGACTGGAGGAGTTTAAGTTCTAGGCACTGTAGGAGTGACCGAGAGTTGTGCAAAGGTCACTCCACTTCATTGGAACGTCATCTTTACTGGAGATTCTTCTGAAGGGATGACTTCAAACTCATCTCGGGGAAGGGAAGGACTGCGGGGAGAAGTGTTGCCCATTTTCTTCTTCTTCCTTTGGCACCGCGGATGATAAGTTAGAGTTGGCTCTCGATGGTAACCCCGAGGTCCTCAGGAGTGAAAGGAGGAGGAGAGTTGCTTTTATACCTTCCTTCTTCTTAGCAGACTTGCTCGGACGGGGATAAAATGTATCCCTTGAAGCGAACGTCAATATAAGGGAGAAAAGGGTTCTTCATAGTTATAGCCTTTCCCGTGGCCTGGAAGCTTCGATACACAGTGGAGTAGCCGAGTATCAAGTAGGCTGCACGGAGTTAATCGTTGCTATGTGGGTAAATTGGAGACCTCAGCAACTTGTTCATGTCTGTGGAGTTAATTAACTACCTCTTCTTCTTAAAGATGTGTTTCTCTAAACCCAAAAAGAAAAAAGAGAAATAAAGCAAAGGTTAGTCGTGTGGAATATGAAGTACAACTTGGAATAAAAGGTAGAAGTAAGAAGCTAGTTAAAAGAAAATCCTATTAATTCTACCCACTTGATTGACCCCACTAGTGGGGTAATGGATTCCGTCGGGGTACCAGTTCCTGAGACGATCAGGTAATCTCCCTTTGTTTCCTTGTCGGAATCCAAAAGGCCTGAGATAAGCCTCACCTCCCTGTGCCATATTTTAAAGTAATACCCGGAGGTTTTACTATCTTGGAAGCTATAAATATAGTTGATGTCGTGCTCAGTAAGCTTCAATCCGAGCCTCTTATTTAGAGTGTTGTAAGGAGGTCACTCATGGGAATCCCCACTCCCCCCTCTACAATAACAACGAGTGGGATTACCACTCTGCCTTCCCCCTTCGAAAGTATTGCCATAACTTACTTCTATATCATCAGGAAAATTGTATTTCCTCCAAAACCCAGCTAACCTTTTAGGGGTATCCATCATGGATTTAAATTTCCTTATAATAAATAAAGAACGAATTGACAGGAAGAGTGTGAAGATAAAACTAATCTATAAAGAAAGGAAGGGAGACGAACTTACAATAAAATGTAAAGGAAGAGAGAACGGGAGTCACTAGAGGCCGCTTGAAAATCATCGGAGAAGGAAGTGGTAGAGAAAAAAAAAAGAGAAAGATAATTTCTTTTTTAGAGTACTGAGAGAGCGATAATGGAACAATCATCTCTCGGGCCTAAAGCCCAAGAAGAAGTTGGGCCACAGGAAAGAATTGGGCCACAAAAAGAGAATAGCTGGATCATCACAAGTATCACAGAAAAAAATGAGTGACGTAAAAGATTAGTTCCTATGGAGATGATAAGGTGCCACCTTACTTGAAGTATAGGGCATGGGTGGTCCAAGCGTGATTACCAAAAGATTCCTGAAACCACGAGAAGGTTCAGGAACATGCAAGAAGGTTCAAGATCTTTGCCTCCGCATCAGTGATGAGGTTCTTACCTCACCTTTGCCACATTAAATGCAAATGAGACAACTTGAACAATAGCAGCAACCCCCAAAAGTCAAAGTTCCAGGATAAGGGAGGGGAGGAATTTGATAAAGTTAAGAAGAATATCCCTGAGGCTTTGGTAGGCAACAGGACAACTATGGTGATAAGAGCAAGGATTGAAGTTATAAAAAGGGGAGGAGAGGTAAAGTAAAAGGGGGATCAGAAAAACCCACCTAGCGAGAGAAATAGAAAGAGAGAGTAACACTAAGGGTGTCACCACGGGAACAAGAAAGTTTCCTATATTAACGACTGTAATTGTAATCATTACATCGATGGTTAAAGAAATTCACTGCTTGTGTTTCCTATTGTGGAGTGTATATTCCTTGTTGTTTATTTGTATTTAAGTTGTGTGAATTATTATAGTAGAATTCTGAGGTGAGTTCCTCGAATGCTAAATTCTGTGTCCCTACAGTAGTAATAAATTATAAAATAAGTAAATAATTTTAATAAAAAAATTAATTTAATTTTTAATTGTTAAGAATTTAGACTTTGTCACTGTTATCTATTTTTATATTTTAAAATTCTCTTTATACTTTGTGTTAATTTCTTAATATGAGATATGGAATGAGTTCAATCATTCTTATTTGGGTTATGCTTAATCTATGATCTAGCTAGCACAAATAATAATAAACAAAATAGTTTCTCAATACTGATTTTTCCCTAGTGATAGTGTAATTGAAAAAATCAACACAGTCACAAATTAAATACAATAACCAAAAACCGATAATCAAAACATACACAAAAGATTCAAAAATCGAGAATAAATAAATAAATAAATAAAAACTTACATAACACAACCAAGAATTTAAATGGTGTCCATTTTTTTTGCTTTTTTAATTATACAAATGGATTATATATATATATATATATAAAAGTTCTGAAAATTTTGATAATAGATTTTTAGTTAGAGTAGAATTTAAATTTCTAAAACTTAGATGACAAAGTTTTATCTAAATTAAATTATTGTTAAATCTTATCCCTTAATCAAGAGCTTTGTAACTTAGTATCCTAATAAAATATTAATTTAATAAGATGCAACTTGAGGAAAAACAAAAAAAAAATGTGGGTTGTGTGAGATTTAAGTTTAGAAAATTTTCATAATAGACTTTTAGTTTGTATAGAATTTAAATGTTTTAAATTATTGTAAAATCTTGAAATTTGAGGGGAAAAAAAAAAAACAAAAACAAAAACGTGAGTTGTGTAGGATTTAAGTTTAGAAATTTTCCATAATAAACTTCTAGTTTAAGTAGAATTTAAATTTTTTTTAAAATTATTGTTAAACTTATCACTTAGTCAAAATGTTGGGGGGGGGGGGGGGGGGTTATAGAAAGGAAACGTGGGTTGTTATGTGTGATTTAAGTTTAGTAATTTTTTTATAATAAAGTTTTAGTTTAAGTAGAATTTAAATTTTTTTTAAAATTGTTGTTAAATCTTATCCCTTAGTCAAAATGTGAGTTTTTATTTTTATTTTTATTATATAGAAATAAAACGTGGGTTGTTATGTGTGATTTATGTTTAGTAATTTTTTTATAATAAATTTTAGTTTGAATAAAATTTAAATGATAAAGTTTTATCTAAATTAAATTGTTGTTAAATATTATCCCCCAATTGAGAAAATATCAAAACAAAAAATATATAATTAGTTTACTAATGAATGAGAGTAGCCACTTGGCGCAACCACAATTTCTAAATCTAACTTTTATTACATAGTAAACTTGTCGCTAATCCATCTGACGCATGGAATAGTTAAAACCAAAAACCCTTGTAGATGATGGGAATAAAGTTGAGAATAATAAATTCTTAAGAGATTAATAAATTAGATTACTTCAGAAAACAAATTCCAAAATGAAAATTAAAAATTAAAAAAAAAAAAGAAAAGAAAAGAAAAGAAAGAGAGGTACATATATATATATATATATATCAAAATTTATGTAGGGAGGACTCCCTGTTGCTTTCACGAGAAGAGACCTATGTTTCCTGAAAAACCAAAAAAGAAAGAAATTTCTAAAATAAAGAAAACACGGAAAACAAATAGGAAGCAAAAAGTTTTTTAAAAAAATGATGAATTTGGTTTAGGGATGGTTCTAGGGCTTTTATTGTGTTTGGTTTTGAAAACATAAAGGAAACCAAAGTGAATCTGCATATGAAATGGCACATAACCTTGCTCCATGAAATCCGAAGGCAACACTCTGCATAGCAGCACAGGCCTTAAATGGAACATTATCCCCTCTGTAATAGCTCTAATATCTTGGTTTTGAAAACTGACCAAATATATAAAGTATAAACATTAAACCACAGATATATTAATAACAGATTAGTGGTGAAGTATGTCTGGTATTTCATAGCAAAAGTGATTATCAACAGGATTTGAAATCTTCAAATACAAATAAACTAACAAAAGAAATTCAAAAGATTTTCTTTCCTTCCCTTCTCTCATTTTGTTAGCCACCAAAAAGAAGGGGAAAAATGGTTTTTAATCTATATATGTGTACCAGTACTACTTCTTCATTGAGGAATTTTATCAGTCGTGTTATAAACTTATAGACAAACCTACCCCCAATAAAATTCATGAACATTGCTAAAATCAATGCAATAAACTCTAATATAAAAGAGCTAGAAAACCCATAAAAAAAATTTAAAAATTTAAAAACAAACAAACAAACAAACAAAACAAAACTACCCACGCTCCTTTCATACCCTTCAAAAGGTTGAATTTTTTTTTTTTTTTTGTATATATAAATAAACTATCAAAATTCATATTTACCACTACAATTCAAATACAACCTAAAAACATAAAATAAAAAGAGAAAAAAAGTTGCCCACATAGACTAACAGCAAGAGAGTGTACTTGCACACATTTTATCAAACACTTAGTGCATATGTTTGTTGGATTCCCAAATCTATATATATAATAATAGGTGAAGCAGAGAGAGTGTGAAATTGAATTCCAAATTAGAACTCTAATTGTGTGCCACGTGTATACACCAAATTAGAATTCCTAATTAGAATTCTAATTCTGTGCCATGTGTCTAAAATCTGAAATTGAAGTTGAATTTTGCATCATGTGGTTAAATGTATGTGGGCTCATTCTCATTAAAACCACTTCTATGTATCGGGTCAAGTGAGTTACTATGCTAATTAAGTTTTTTCTTGATTTTGCAGTCAAACGTGAAAACCAAAGAGATTAATATCGGTGAAATTGAAGTTGAATTTTGCATCATGTGGCTAAATGTATGTGGGCTCATTCTCATTAAAACCACTTCTATATATCGGGTCAAGTGAGTTACTGTGCTAATTAAGTTTTTTCTTGATTTTGCAGTCAAACGTGAAAACTAAAGAAATTAATATAAGTGATAAGAACTTGGTTTGGGTACATTGCATAATTTTCAAAAAGATAGCAAAGTCAAAGTTTGCATCTTTGTTATAAATTGCTTACAAAGTTTGCATCTTTACATTTGCACTGAGTTTCGAATTAAAGTGCTTTCTTCTTGGTTCTAACATTGAGTTTTGTTTACTATTCACTTACAAAGTTTGCATTTTTACATTTGTTATAAATTGCTAATGTGTGATTAGATGTACATTATGCCTAAAATTCACTATCCTTATATTTGGCTTTTTGTTCAGGTTTGACACCTATAACAATGAAGAAAGCACTGCTGTGGACCGATGGATGATACTTTTTGCAGGCTGCAAAGGAACTTAGTGATCAATGGAATCTCACGCAAATTGGAGAGAACCTGACTTTAGATGTCTGGATGGCAAATGTGAGTCACTATGTTTTTAAAATTTTCAGTGAAGGTAAAGATTATGAACAATGTAAATTTTCTGGAGAGAGATTTATTATTCTATATTTACGCAAGTTTGGTCATCTTCTTGGAGTGGATCACTCCACCCTGTCTTTCTACTGGAATTTTTTATTCAGATTGTTACAATTTAATCCGAAATTTTATTTGAATTTTTCTATTGTTGTTACTATCATATATTATCATTCCAATTGTTCAATTAGAATCTGAAATTGGAGTCCAATTTTACTATACACACGTACAATCTAATTATTTTTAATTTTGCTGTCATATGTAGAAGTCAATAAGATGAAATTAATAACACATTAAACACTCATGCTTTGAGAATCGGTAGTACCAATCTAAATCCATTGGACTTGCTTCGTGATAATACAACTATGAAGGATGTATAAAAACATGCACAAACCCATCTCATTATAAAAAGAGATGAAGAGAATTTCTTTTATCAGCCATGGAACTTCAAAGGGTTTTTTTTTCTTACAAATGCCCATCATATTACAAATGACCCATCGTAAAACTACAAAATGAGTACAACTTTGAGGGTTTTTTTTTTAAAAAAAAATTTTTAAGCTACGAAAATTTCAATCACCAATAAAGATTGAAGATTCAATAGCATAAATGGATCTTTTGGATAAACATTGTCACCAAGATTCATCTTTCTGTGTAAAATATATATACTGCTAAGTTTTGTTAATGAAATTTTATGGTTAATAATATGAATTTATACTTAACTGAGCCTTTTAAACATAAATAAACTCATAATTAATAATATATTTATTCCCGTGCGGTAGCACGGGGCTACATACTAGTGATAACATAATAGCAATGAAAAGAGCTTTCTTTTGAAGAGAGTCCAATCCCAATTTGCAAAAAAATTTATTTTGGAAAAAAAAAAAAAAAAAAAAACACTACAGAAAGATTGAAACCTAGTGAAAATTAGCAGACAAACTGAGAAGGTTGAAGACAGACAAAAGCAAAAACTTAGAGAAAAGATAGAGGAAAAGCAAAAGTACTCAAAAAATAGAACCAAGATCATTGATAAACATGGAAGACCGAATGGTGGGAGCTATGGCTTGTGAGAAAGGTCCAATTCGCAAGGGCGACCAAGTATTCAATTTTTATGTGTGTGGTCGTGCGTGTCTCAGGTTTTTAGTTTGGGGTTTTTCAAAAATAAAGTATCAAAACATGTAGTTGGGTTTTCAAAGGTGATCTTTGCTGTTTTTATTCAACAAATTAAATAATTTTAAAAATTAAAATAAGGTGTAAAATTGTAGAGACTGCAAAGCAGAGGTGGTACGCTCTCAAAATGTCAATAAATAGTAAAAGGTTTCAGTTTTATATATAGTATATATAGATAATTTACTATACACGTACGAGCCTAGCGCATTAGGCTCTTAGTGGGCTACATGTATGGTAAATATATATTAACAATATTCATTCCAAATTAGTTTAAATAGGTTATGAGATAGTTGTTATTTGAAGGCTACAGGATTGTGTGATTCTGTGAAGACTTGTTTGACCAACTTCAAGCTTTATTAGAACTATCATCAAGAGCGAACGCCATATATTGAAACTCTTTCTAAAAAATAAAAAATAAAATAAAAAAACTTCAAGCCTTGCTCAAGCAATCATTAAAATTAGGAAAAGATTAATTCAACCATAAATCGAATGAAGTTATGAAATTTTCAATCCTAATTCTTCTTCAACGCCTATTAAAAGTAAACCTATACCTATCTATAAATACCCTTCCAGGCACAATTTTCAGGGTGAGAGGCACTTGTTGTACTATTGTTGAGAGAGCCTTAATCGAAAAATCCTCTCTTTTGTGTTTCATTTTGTGAGTTGTTACTAAGTGAGCGTTATGTTTTTCATTTAAAGTACAAAATTTCTTAACCTCTACTAATGAGTCCATTGGTGTATCGAGTTTTGGGTTGATGTATACAATTTCGTTCTTGTTCGAAATTTAGACAACAATTTTTTTTTTTTTTTTTTTTTTTTTTTGTGTGCGCGTGTGTGTGATCTGTCTAACCAGTTATGTCAACCATGTCATTGTTGACAATTAATATGCTGTGTTGTTTATCTGTATATATTAAGAAGATTCAGAAAATTAGTTTTTTTTTTTTTCCAGTCAAAAATATCCCTAAATTAATTAACCAACAACTTAAAAATGGGATTAAAATAGTAAATTGGAAAAAGAAAGTTAGTTATTACTTTTTTTACTGTAAAAAATACCCATACCTAAAACTTAAAAATTGGATTAAAATAGTAAATTGATAAAAATAATAAATTCCTACTTTTACGTTGATTTAAATTTCTACTTGTACTCACTAACTCCCTACAAAATAGGATTACTCTTTTGTTAGTTTTAAAACTCCTCCAATCTACAAAACTCACCCCATGTATTTTTTTTTTTTTTTTTTTACGATGTATTTGTTTCTTCTGTCCTCCTTTTTTTCAAATTTTTTTTTTTTTAAATTTCATTACACCCTTAGGTTTTTTTTTTTTTTTTTTTTTGGGTGTGTGTGTGTGTGTGTGTGTGTGTGTGTGTGTGTGTGTGTGTGTGTGTGATTGAAAAAGTAGAAATCTCAAATTATAATAAATGCAAATTATTAATCTTTACCCAAAAAATAGAATAGCCTCTGAGCACACGCATGAGCGCGTGCTCAGAGGCTAGTATTATTTTAATAGATTGTATTTAAAAAATAAAAGATTTGATGTAGAGTATATTATAAAGTAAACTATTAAAATAAATAAATTAAGTTTTTGAGGTGCTAAAAGTTAAATTTGTTAGCATATTTGATGTGAATAATGCATAAAATCTAAATGACTATATCTAAATTTTATTATTTGAAAAGTAGATTCAATTGAAAATGGGTTAAGGAAGCTTGAAACTTCCCAGAAAGCTCACTAAAGTCTTTGTGACATATTTAACTTCATAGAAGGTATACAAATTATATCATACTTTCAAAACTCATAGTTTGTGCTTATTTTGACAGATTTTCAGGTTGTAGAAGAAAAATAATTTTCTAAAAAAGGGAAGAAAAAAAATTAAAAATTCTGTTGATAATTTTTTGGCTAAAATGCAAAACTTATCTTTTATATTTCACCAAAATTCATTTTAGTCTTCTAACTTCCAAGTTTATTTAATTAAAGCATTTCCATCAACTTTTTGTTATATGTTGTGATTAATTTTCTAATTTTTTAAATTTTTCTTCAAAATTTTTAAATTAAAAAAAAAAATCAATTAATGATTGAAAAGTATTTTTCAGATTTTTTTTTTTTCAAAAAATTTTAACAAAAGTTGACGAAAATGCGTTAATTAAATAAATCTGAAACTTAGAAAATTGAAATGAATGAAAACAAAATTAAAAGACTAAATGAATTCTGAAGAAACTGAAAGGGTGGATTTTGCATTTTAGCATTTTTTTTTTTTAATTGAGATGTCAAAATCTTTTTCCTCCTATCCTTTTTTGCACAATAAATTTTTTTATTTTATTTTATTTTAAATTTGATTACCTTTTCCAATTAAAACAAGGCCAATTATAGTTAGAAGTACATGCACCTGCAGTAAATGGAAGGAAAAGAAAAATGAAGTCTAGCAAATTTTCAGCAAGATATTAATAATTTCATCGAAAATATATGTGCATGCAAGAATTGTTTACGAACTGACATTGAGTATCATCCACTTGCTGTCGGATTTGAAATCGATGCTTTGTCGTCGAAAGTGTAGGATCCAAACAAGAGCTAGGATTGTCACTGCTTGGCTAGCACATGAGCATATATTGTGACTGGGTTTGCTGAGACTTGGTAGCTACGACTTGTAGTTGCCATTGCACCTATCTGAATCTCTAAGTTTGTGTCTATATGGAGAGAAGTGAAAAACTTGTAAATTTAGTCTCAACAAGAGACCTCATTGCTTTCATAAATGGGTGTAATATTGTATGAGTCAATGCCACGAATAGGTGTTAGCTCCAACTAAAAATCGATCTTACACAATATATATAATGTTGTCTTGCGGTGTTTTCGAAAGTACATTATACACAGCAAATGTGCCTTTTCGTTTTACCAGATCTTTCAAAACCAATTGTATATTCATTGATTGCACCTTGTGGAATAGGTGTTCCAATGTCCAATCCAATATAAAATTTGACTATTAAAACATATATTTCCACTGATTCGTTGTCAATATCAGTACACCACTTCCTCACCAACCAATACTAGCTAGGCACCAACTTTGCCAAATGCCACAACTTTTAGCCATAGGGTGACCATACTCTTGGCCAAAAAAGTGTTTAGCAAAGCCAAGTTTTTGTGTAAGTCTAACGAAATACAACTTTTTATTTTTATTTTTATGTCAAGTAAATCCCAGATGCACAAACCACCTGCTTAGACCCGTGTATTGGATGAGTTTGAATGAATTCAGAGTTAGAGTTTGAATCTGGAATGGTTGGATTTATAACTCATAATGCGCCCATGACCACTGAATCAATTTCTTTTCTTTTTTTTTTTTTTTTAAATTTTAATTTTATTTTTATTTTTATATATAGAAATTTTAAGAATAAAGCAATTTGGAAATTAAATTATTACATTTTTTTTTCTCGAAACTTTCTATCATTTAATAATGATGAGAAGAATGAGTGATTAATATAACAGAATTAAATATATACCCATTAAGTTTAGACCTTTTGGATTAAAGTGCGTCTCTATATGTTTTATTAATTATTTAAGGAAATTTTCCAGAGTATTTATCTCCAAAACATATATATTATATGTGAGATTATTGTCAACAGGTATCTATATATAATGGTTTCTTGTAACTTCTAAAATTTTATTAAGCTCTTAAAACATTCTTCCATGATTATAAGAATCTTATAATTTTACATTTTTAAGATAGTAAGAATCTTTAATTGTTATTATTATAATTATTTTTTTTTTTTGGGTTTTAATCCGAATTATAAATAACAACAAAAACACAATATTAGGAACAATTTCACAAAATTATAGAATTATGTGAATGCATTATCCTTATAGGTTGATTTATACTATTACTACCTAGAGTAAAACACGACGTGATCGGTTCTCAAGTGACACAACTCCCCATGATCAAATTGCACTCACTTCCTTACACAAGAATCAAGAACAACCTTCTAACAAATGCCTTTCCTTTTAATTGATCAAGAAAATAATTTGAGGTAGAGAGAAATATGTGGGAGAGAGCAAGAACACTTGAGGAAGATAAACCATACTCGGGTCATTTGATTGAGAAAGCAATAATAGAAATAATGGAAAAAATGTTATGATGGTGTGTTAAATAAACCTCTAACTTGGTCAGAAAATAATAGAATAGTATACTAGCTTAGAAGAGAACCTAAGGACAAATGAGCAAAAATAAACGATCACAAACGGATAGAAAAGCCCACAAACTGGTGTATTGCACATTTGTGATATAGATAATGACCATGCCTACATTGGCCCCATATCATAAGATATCAAAGGGAGTCCACAATAGTTTATAAACACAAATAAGAACACACTCATAACCAATGTGGGACTCACAACAAGGTTCAAGTGTTTGAAACCCAACCACATCAACAATGTCCACATTTTATAAACACCAATTAGCAAAGGAAAGTAACTTAAGAAAGCATGCATCACTTTGGTGCCAAAAGTTTTAACCATGCCTAGGATAAATACGTAGATTAAATTAAATAAACAAGTGAGTCCTCATTTATCCAATTATTGCCCACAAAAATTTTGGAAATTTAAAGGATGTTGATGGAATTCATGATCTTGTAGCCTAAAAGACCCAAATAGTTTGCCAAATAGCTTGAAATTGGACATATTTTGTTTAAATACCAATTAAATAATATTTTGTTTACTTGAAATATATTCTTCTTGTTTTGTTAGATGCAAAATTAAAAATTAAAAGAAATTCTATCTATAAATTATAATAACTAGATTTTTTAAAAAATGTATAGAGCAATAGCAATTGATTTATAAAATGTACTATTATAACCTCACAAAATCATAAATTTATTTAATAGTCTCAACTTGTATAAAAAAAAAAAAAAAGATGGATTTATTAAATTGCTCAGTGAGTTAGATAAAAGAACACAATATGACTAAAAGAAACGCTATTTGGTTAAGCAATCAAATAATACAGCAAATTATGGTTGAAAATTTTAATGAAATTATATACATATTTAGTAGTAATTAGGATTTTTTTTTTTTTTTTCTTTTTAGGAACCGGTAAGAAAATTAGTTAAATATTTTTTGATGTTTTCTTTTTCACAACACTTAATTTTGTTGTTAATCAAATAAACAAATAAATTCAAACAATAAATTTTATTTTAAAAAATAAAAATAGAGTGGATGGTGGGCCACCTATAGCTTCTTCTTTTTAATTAAGTTATACATATATATATATATATATATATATAAACATGTACTACAGTACTATATAGTATATGTTTCCAAGTTCTCAACTTTTCGATTATATTTGTGGGAGAAAACAAACCATGAGCACAACCCAAGAAGAGAATTTTTTTTTTTTTTTTTTTTGAGAAAGAAGACACTCATTAAATAAAGTCAAAGCGCGGCCAAATCAACCCAAACAAAAAGTAAGGTGCGAGATGAAACATCTTTCATTCACACAATACAATCTGGTGTGCTCAAAGCTAGTCTAGCTAAACTATAAGCAACTTTATTGCCATCTCTCCTAATGTGAGAGTATGACAATTTTGAAAACAAACCCGAAAATAAAGAAACATCATTTATCAGCGGTGCAAAGGGAATTAATCCATTGCCGTTGTTCCATAAAGCCTTCACTATCACTTCTGAATCACCCACCACAATAGCATAGTCCACTCCAATCTCACTGCCAAACTCCACTGCTCTGCACGCAACAATTGCTTCCACTTCCACGGGCTGGTATGCCTACTCCAATTACCGAATTAAGGATGCCATTACCTCACCATTGCAGTCATGAACAACCACTCCAACCCCTGTTTTGTCGTCTGCATTTGAGATTGCTCCATCATAATTTATCTTGTATTTGTTCGGTGGTGGTGCTGTCCATTTTGGCTTGTGCTGTGGTCTGATCGGGTTGTGTTATGAATACTACAAATTTTATTATATAATACTTATAAATTAATGTGTTACTAATCACAATAAAATAACTTAAATATGAATTTATTAGGTGATTGAAGTTCATCAATCTCATTCATTGCCACGTCAATTTTTATGTTTAAGTGTTTCATACAATAAAATTTGTAATAGTTTTATTTTCTTCTTTCTTCTTTCTATTTTTCTTTTTTCATTTCCTTTTTTAAATAAAAAAAATATTTTTAATCTCTGGACTAATATTTGGAGTTCAACTGGTTAAAATTTGAAGGTATTTTTCTACTTGGGATCTTAAGCAATTACCTAATTGGCCTAATGGGTGGGCCAACTCTGATCCCATTCAAAGTTTATTTTGTGTAAATATGGGAATTATTGGGGAAGCATCTGATGAAGAGAGGAAAAGGAATATGTGTCATGAACCCTAATCTGTGAAGTAAAGAAAAACATGAGCTGCAAAGCCCACCTCATGAAGTGAGATCCTTGGGTCACAAGTCCCATTTGGGTAGAAAAAATAAGGGTAAATTACAAAGTTATTCCCTATTCTTTACACCATATCTCAATTTGGTCCTTAACCTTTTAATTGTGTCAATTTAACATCTACCGTTATCTTTTGTATGGAAATTACTAATATGGTAAACGGCTTAAATAAAATGTATTTTTTTTTTTTTTTGGCATGTCAACAGACACCTTTACCGCCATGTCATTTTAAAAAAAATCAAATAAATCCAAAACACATGACAACCAAAATCCCTAACTCATCATTATCTCTCTCTCTCTCTCTCTCTCTCGTTAGTCAGACTTACCACCCATCTCCATCTCTTCTCCCTCATCCTCAAGATCTAAAGTAATAGACAGTAGTGAGGACGGTGACACTTCTATCTTCTGGTGGCAGTACAGTATTTGTTAATGTGGCAAAAAAATAATTTTTTATTTGGGCCGTCTGCCACATCAGCAATTTTTATCTAAAATTAACAGCAATGACTAAATTAACACAATATTGAAAGGTTAGGGACTAAATTGACACAATTAAAAGGTTAGAGACCAAATTAAGATATTGTATAAAGGATAGGAACTAATTTTGTAATTTACCCTAAAAATAAAAGTTGCAAGGCGCAATACATGAAGTGAAGTAACTTGGACTCCATGACCATGAGAGGTCTCTACGTAGAGAAAAGCAGGTTCTAGCCAACAGGACAGAGCCACTCATTGGAAAAGTAGGTACTAGCCAACAAGGATAGAGCCACTCATTGGCTAGTACTAATTTTAGTAATTTTTGTTCTATAAAATTACACTTTACCCCCCTATAACAATATCATTGATTTCTTTAAGAGTAATACTATAATCACAAATTTTTCTACAAAATTTTTAAAAACTATTGAGGTAGCAAATTCTTATTGGTTCACTTTTGTGCCCATTATTTACGTTACTTTTTTACTCATTAATAATCACTCACCACATTAGCTATTTATAAATAATAAAAACTTTGTAACTCTAGCATTTTTCTTGTTTTAAAGGCCATAAAAAATTAAGGTAATTACACTCTTCTTTCTTGAAATTTGAAAAAATTAAACTCAACTCTAAACCTGAATGGAAAGACATTCTCCTCCCTTGAGGTTTAAAAAAATTAATACTCTCCCCCTTTTGTTTGTATAAGTAACGAAATATTCTAAGTTTCTATAAGAATTTCTTTAAAAAGGTTTTACCATGATTAATAAAAATAACTGATAAATTTAGAATAAAATGCAAAATTTATCAAACACTAAAACATTTGCAATGGCAAATCTCTCCATAACTCATTAAAAAAAGAAAAAAAATCATATTTAATATTTTAAAATACACTTTAGTTAAAAATTAAATTCAATGAATTTTAATTTTGAAACTGAGGATAATTCTTGAAACTTGCCTTTAAGCAAAGGACAGTTTAGTACATAACATTTTTAATATTAATTTAACAAAATTTGGTCAATCAGATATTCAGATGTCAAGGGGGAAAGTGTTTATTCCTCTCAAGTTTGGGGTGGAGTGTAATTTCTTCAAACCTTAAGGGAGATGAGTGTTATTACCCCTAAAAAATTTATAGATCTAAAATCTAAAACAAAATATACAAGCTCCAAAAAATTAGTACGGCAACAAAAATTATCAATAGCAAAGATAAAATAATAAAAATAAAAAATTAAGCCCAATAAATCAATTTCACCCAAAATAAACAACCCAGCTCTTTAAAAAAGTTTAAACAAAATAATTTTGTCATTATCTAGTAGTAGGCACAGATATAAACAACTCAGCTCTTTAAAAAAGTTTAAACAAAATAATTTTGAAATTATCCAATAGTAGACGCAAGCATTAAAAATAACTAATAAATAAAAAATGGGCTAAGCAGCAATAGAGCTGCCGCACACAACTAGGAGCAGAGCCGTCCTCCAATCTCCAAATCCTAGCTCCATCCTTAATAGCCAATGCCATGAAGTTGGAGTTTTTGACTTTAGCTTAATTTGCGCATGTTTTATTATAATTTCTTGCATTATGATGATGTAATTTTCGGTTGGAATTAAGCAAGGCCTGCTCTATTAGGGGCCTAAAGGCAATAATGTCTAGTGTTGTATGTATTGAAATTTTAATTAAATAAATTTATTTAATACTAACAAAACTAAGGTCAATTTGATTAATTAAAAAAATAATTTTTGAATCAATACTAACCAAACTAAAGTTAATTTCACATAGAGAATTAAATATCATGGTTCAATAATAAAAATTTAACAAAAAACTAAAAATTAATAATCAGATTTAAGCAAAAATCACCAAATCTTCATTGGATCTAAGCTAAAACCAACATATCATCATTGGATTTTAGTGGATCTGAGATCCAATTTTCTTTCAAGGGTTTGTCAGTTAGATTAAGTGGCTCAGGTTTTGAAGATGGAGACCCGCCATTTTTTTAGGGGTTCGTCAATCGAATCAAGTGGCTCAGGTTTTGGAGATGGAAACCCGCCACTTGATCCGTCAAATCAGTTATTGAAGCCAAAGACCCATTGTCAACCACCTGTTTGCTTGAAATGAGCCAATTCCGATTCAAATGGCTCCAAGTCGAACGATTCCATTAGATGTCGGTTGGGTTTGGATAGCCCTAGCTCGTTTTGAGCCATATATCAATAATAATTGGCTAAATGAAAATTTTCAATTAATGCTTGGTACTATACTTTGGTGAAGGTTCACTCTACACCACTTATAAGAGGCTATTATTGGATCCTAAAGAAAAATGGCCCTTAAGCATCAAAACGAATGTTCTCAACAAAATAAATAAAGCATCAAAATGAGTAGCCATTTTTTAGTTCATATTAAATATTATAAATGTAAATGTAAAGGTGTATCTATTGAGTATTGACACATCATTTTAATTTTTAAATAATGTTTCGGTTTGTATATCATTACATTCAGGAAATACAATCTTAACAATAAGAATGGGCGAACCAAAAATCTTAATTATGAAATAAACTCTTTGATTTCAAGTGAAACGGAGTTGAATCATTAAGCCATGAGAATTTTTGTGAATCCAAAAATATTTATTAGGGGTAAATGGCAAGCCATTCAAACAATCAACACACACCGGTCCTCGTGAGACAACTTAATTACAAAACGTATAATAATATAGGTATTATGACAGCAATCAAATTAACTTGAGATGTTTGAAAGAAAGAAAACATAGAAATCACGCTAATATCCAGAATAAAAAGTATAATAACCAAGAGCAACCGAGAGATCAACAAAGATGCCAAAGAATAGAATGGCCAGTCCAGTAAAGTTGAGCAAACGCGATTCATGTTGATGCGGCGAGAGCTGCAGGAAAGTAGACTTCTCCAACAGCCCTGTGAGAGCTGCGCATATTGCCATGTATAAGAGTGCCCTTCCCCCACACAAGTGCCATGGCACAAATTTATTTCTTGTTGGAACTGAAGCTTTTGGAAACATGAATGTAAAGAAACCAAACACCCACTGCAAAACAAAGATCATCGACAACTGTGTGAGACTTCTTTTGTTTTTTTGATATATAAATGAAAGTTTGGAAAATGTACTAGTAAAGTATTAGGCCACATTTTTTTTTTGGGGGGGGGGGGTTCTTTTTTGTTCTTTGGATGATTTTGTCCCAAGTTTTTCATGTTTAAACTCAGTTATAGGTAAAACTTGGGTTGTTACCTGCAAACAAAACATGCAGATAGTTGTTATGCCAATCCATGAATGCAAGCTATACACATCTTCCTTGTATATCATGTCATGGTACTTGAAAGCAGCGCTTATCCCAACTATAGCAAGAACTATAGCAAGCAGGTGAACTAGCATGTGAACTGATTTCCTAACTCCATGCGATGCACGTACTGTTTTGTATGCCATCATTGCTGCTCAGAACACCAAACTCAAGTTAGTGTTAACAGAATATAGTGTAAATTATATATTGATTGTTCCGAAAGTTTGAACGGTTAGAAAATTATGAATTTAATTATTTATTCATAATTCTAACATGAACCAATGATAAAAATTAGCAGTTTCAATTAAATCAATAGAGTTTGTTTGGTCTCCAAAAGCTCCAAACTAAATAAAAAGAAAATTTATATTTTTTAAAAAACTAGCAATTTCTATTTCGGATAACGCTAGATTCTAAGTTTGCAATTTTAAGCATTTTCTATGATTTTTTTTTTTTCTCAAATAAAAAGCATTAAGAAAGCTAAAATATATACCTTCACCACCAAGAAAAATCAAACTAAAGAACATAAGAAATGGGTGAACCTGTCAAAAAAGAAAAAGATTTCAAGATTTCCCTCATAATTATACCATGAACCAGAATGAACATTGTTAAAATAAGCAAATTGTAAGTAATTGTCTTACATTGAATACTAGGTCTGGATTGTTAGATTCATAATTCAGGCCCCCCCGATAATGCAACAACCAAATAAGAATGAGAATTAAAGCCGTAAGGCCAAAAAAGTGTGCCACATAAGTTAAACGAGAGGCTGCGCTATAGTATTCTGATCTTCTGTCCATGGCAGGAGGGAGCTAGATGGGTGTCAAGCTAAAGAAGATTTTTGTTTCTTAAAAATGAAATTGTGTTTAAATTTGAATGCCTATGGTTCTGACAGTATTTGTTGAGTGAGCTCTTATAGAAATCTCTTCCCTAAAGCTTAAAGAGTAAATGGTAAAAACATTGTTCTTGGGATTACTTGTTGGGTTTGGTATCTTGAATGTTGAGGAAACTTTGTGCTTTAGCAAAGCACCAACAAGATGAAGCCAGCCCCAGTTGTACCAAAGGACTTATTCTCTTTTACTAGCGTAACGAACATTAATTCTACAAGAAAGAATCAGAGACCTCCAATCGTTAGTTCTTGATGGCCTACACTACAGTGATTCACCTTACATTGATAAAAGTTAAAGTGTACACGCGAAAGCTCAGATAGTAGTTAAGATCAATTTTGATTTGTTTATGCCATTCAGAGCATAGCAATTCAAGAGGTGGGAAAATTTATTTGATTGTAAGAATGAACAAAAATGTTAATTAGTACTTAATTGTAAGGCATGTATTTGTTGTTAGGACAGAGACTTTAGAAGACAACATGTCCCAACAGAATGCAAAAAGTATGAATATTTTTTTAAAAAACAAAAGGAATCAGGGGAAAAGAAAAAGATGGGAAAAAAGGAATTATAATTAGATTAAGAGCAGGTTAAAGTATCACCTATTCACACTGATAACCGAAGAATCCTAGGCAAACAAATTAATACTTTACAGCATGTTAAAATACAAGTATCACTGCTTTACGTTTCATTTGTTTTGATGGGAATAAGAGGCTTTGTTCAAAATGACTTGTTTGCTAGAAAACTTACTTATTTTCTTATGTTTGGTTGCAACCTTAAAATAAGCAAATAAATAAATAAATACTATTATTGATTGTTTAGCTCATATGGAAGATCATTAATATTTTTTGTAATTCCATTACATTAACAAAAATATTCATTTATGAAAGCATATCCCAAATGGAAAAAAAAAAAAAAAAATTTCTATGACAAAACTCAAATTCTGAATCTATGCAAAAAGCCAAAAATGTAAGTGTCTATTTAATGAACAAAACTTAGATACAGTACCTTAAATGTTATTTCTTAAGTTTCCCTCTTAAGATTCGGTCATATAACTACTTAATTAAAAAATGAACTTTCATCCTATGAAAAAAAAAAAATTTATGTGGCAAAATTTTAAGAAAAAAACCTAAAGAACAATATTTAAATATTATACCTAAATATTGTCCTATTTAATTATTTGTTACTTTTGGACACAAGTCTGGCTAGGAGCAACATCCTCTGGAGTTCTTGAGATGCTTTAACATGTAAAATTCTTTAATCCTCACATTCCTTTTACAATAGGAGGCTAAGATTTTGCCACCTTATCAATCCACTAAAACAACCACTTTCAAAAGTCAAAGTCAAGTCTTTCACACATTAGTCTCATCAATTCCCTGGAATCTCTAGAAACTCTAGAGGATTAGTTTCAAAAATAAAAATAAATTAAACTTGGCCCATATCAAATTCAAAATCCAATTCATTGGTTTAATTTCTATTATAAAGTAATAAAAGTTCTTTTTTGAAAAAAAAAAAAAATAGACACTTGCCGGCATACTAAAGGTTTTTTTATGGACTTCGCACACTAAAGTTCATAAATATAAAGTGGAACACTTCCACGTATAATCTTTTATTCCTTATTAGTATTAGCAGTAATTAGTAATTACGGCAAGGATCAAGAAAGCAAAATTTTGGAAATAATGTTGACAGCAATTCAGTAATGACATGAACAAGAATCATGCAAATCCTACTCAACCATCATTATGTGAGAATTGTAATAAGATGACAGTCACATAGTATACAAAATTGTATAATTTGAATTGGAATATTTATTGTAACCAACTCCCTAAAGAGATATGTTGTACTTTTTTATAACAAATAAATTAGAGAAGTCAATATCTTACCGGTATCGGCTATACCAGGGAAATATACCATACTGACCATTAAATCGGTACCCGTATTCCTCTAAAATGTACTAAATAAAATACCAGATTATATTGACCTATATCAGCTATATCGGAATTTGCTTTGGCCGGTATTGGCATTTCGGTTGATACAATAAAAAATATTTGTAAAAAACACATATTATTTAAGTTAATATATTTAATTAATGAACTTAAGCTATATTTAGGCTTATAAAATATGTGCAATTTAAATTTTATGTTGATAAGCATAAAAATTAATAAATTCATACTTATAGATATAAATACAAACATTTATAAATGTATAGAAATATATAAATAGTGGTAATCCTGGAATGGTACACCAATACCGAAATATTTCGCTCCCCTAGCTAAATCGAAATGGCTTTCAATACGAAATTGACTACCTTGAAATAAACACATATATGTACAAGTTATTAAATTGTTTGTAAATTTTTATTATTAGGCTAAATTACAAATTGCACTCTTTAACTTTGTTTAAAATTCAATTTTTTTCATTTAATTTCACTTTTGTTAAATTAAAGTTTTTGATTTTCAAGTTTATTTAATTAGGCATTCCGTCCAATTATGTTGGATTGATTGTTGTTAAGTGTCTTTTTTATATTAAAAAATTCATAAAATTAATAAAGAATATTTTTGAAAAACTAAAATTTTTTAAAATAGAATTATTATTTGGAATTGGGATGAAAAACCAAAAATCCAATTAACCCCTCTTTCTTCATCATCATATTAACCCCCCTTCCCATTATTGAAATCTTTTTTAATAATGGAGAAGGTGGAAAATTGGGAGAATAGAAAATAGTGGGAGGATAGAAAAGTGGAAGAATAGAAAATATTTTAGTTTCTTTCCTTTTTGTTTGGTTGGGAGTGGAAAAATGAAGAGATGGAAAAAGTGAGTTTGTATAAATTTACCCATACACCCTTATTAAAAAATAATGACCAATTAAAACAAAAAAGTGACAAAAAAAAATCACCCAATTTATTAAAAAATAAAAATCATGTCCCAAAAAAAAGTCATGTCTAGTTAAACAAAAAACAAAACAAAACAAAAAAAAAATGCAAAACAACCATCACACCTACAGCCTAGCAAATAAAAATAAAAAAGAGGAAGAGGCCACATGCCCATTGCCTAGGAAAGCACACAAAAAAAGGGGGGAAAAAGGGGGGAGGGGAGGGGGGGAACAACTAGACAAATCATCTATGTGCACGTGCACATGGGCATTTTTGTCCATTAAACAGCCTCATTTTCTTCATTTAGTTTTCTCTCCATTTTAAGGAGAAAACTGTTTAATGGGCTCAGGGAGAAAACACCTAGACTACATTATTTTTTCCTCCCCATCTAACCAAACACATTCCAAAAAAGTTTTTCTTCCTATTTTCTTTCCAAAATTTTCTATCCACCCTATTTCAGCTCTAAACAAACACACTCTTAGACGGACCACATTTTGTTCTTCCCATGTGCATTGTTGAAATTTTAGGCCCACGTCACAATAACTGTGCAATGTACTTTGTGTCTGTAATTGGTATCAAAGCCTCCTAACTACTTTTGTACACAATAATACTCTCCCATCTTTATGAGTTATGTAAATAAGTGTAAAGTATAGGTTGTCTTCACACGTTTGGTTTCAAATTAAAAAGCCAACTTATTTTACTATTCAGTTTATTTTTGCTATTATTTATGCGTCCAACTGCACTTTTTTCTATTATTCATGGATCTCGCTATACTATTTCAGTTAACTTTTACATTTATCTACAGTACTTTCAGTAAAAAGTTTTCAGTTTCAGCAAAATAAGTGAATCACAAACAAACCCTTATATTCTATTCTTTCTACATCATAAAGAAAGATTAGGTTATTATTTCATAACAAAAAATCACTTTGGAAAACATAAGGGAACGTTTTGGTAACTATTTTTTTTTTTTCACTCCATACTTTTTTGGAAAACATATGGGCGGTTTTAAAATCGTTGTTATAGATACACCTATACTAGAGGTTTTCATTATGAAAAAGCACCAGCATAGGTCCTAAAAATCGCCGGTATAAGTTTTAAAACTGCTAACTAGGAATGTCCCAACACAAACAAAAAGCGCCAAAATAGGGTCTGAAAAGCGTTTAGACCTATACCGACGGTTTTAAAAAGTGCTAGTGCAAGTCAAGCGACCTTATTGCCATAGTCGTTGGGCAACAGTAGAAAACGCTGAGAAAAAAAGTGTCGGGATAAGCATTTTTGGCCTATTCTGGAGCTTTTTGGGGCTATCCTAGTAGTTTAGAAACGCTGGGATAGCCCTAGTTTTTTGTAGTGCAATGACCATTTCTCTGTATCCAATAACTAAAAACTTGTTTGGTTAGCTGAAACCAATGAAAAATAGAAAATAGTTTTCCTTTCTAATTTATAAAGAAAAATGAGCTATCTTCAATTTTGTGTTTTTTTTCAGGCTTATATATGAGAACCTAGCAAAGACCCTTTCTCTTTCTCTCTCTCTCTCTCTCTCCTCCTAATTTTAGATTTCTTCTTCTTCTACGTCTTTCTTTGTGGTTGATAAATTCGTCAGACTGTTATTCATCTTCTTCACTCCAAGATCCATCTCCCTAATTTCAAATTTCTATTTTTCTGCTAGCAAATTTGAACTGTTTTTCACAATTTTTGGCAAGCCCCCCCTTCTTCTTCTTCGTCTTGTCTTCTATTCCTTCAGTTCAATTTGTTTTCTTTGCATTGTTTTATGTTCCTTTTTGGTTTTGTGAACCCACGTGACTAAGCATAAGGTCCAAACTATATTGCTTTCAACTAGTTCCCCTCTTCCAACATTACGGATCTATTTGAATACCGCTTATTTTGCTAAAAATTAAAAGCTTATTGTTGAAAACACTGTAATAAAATAATTTTTTAAAGGCAAAACCCATGGCTACATTTTTCATTTCTTGGTGGTCCGTGAACAATACCCATAGGACCCACTAAAAAAAAGCAAAACGCAGGTTCATTTGCTCGCGAACGCACACTATGTATCATATATTCATATATATTTTTTTTCTTTTTTCATTATCTGAATTACATATTATTGTTTTATATTTTGACAAAAGTAATTGTTGTTATTATTATTATAATTATTGAGTAAATATTTAGACTTAAGATTTATATATTAGTTGAAATATGAACTTACAAGGATCAGATTGCAAAATTAATGTTGACAAATGATAGGCATCATTGATGTATTTGAAGTTGGAGAATAATTGGCAGTATTGATGCCTTCATATAAACTTAAGTCACTAATTGTCATATTTAAAAGCGTAATTTCCTTATGATAGTTTGAATATTTCAATTATAAGTTTTATGCTTTGAGTTGATGGCTATATACAAAACATTTAAATTTAACAATTTGAGTGAATATACAAAATATTGTGAATACTTCAGAAGGAAAAAAAAAAAAAAATTGAACATTCTCAAAAATAGTTACCAGAAAACTTTTCTATTTTTTATTCTTGGAAAATTATTTTTTCTTTTCAACTAACCAAATGCGTTTTCCACTTTGAAAATAGAAGAAATATTTTTCCCTTAAAAACAAGAAATTGAAAAAAAAAAAAAAAAAAACAAAAACAGTTATAAAAAATACCCTAATATTTTTGGTATAATAAATTTGTTTTTGCTCGACCTAACTGGACCCCCAAGGCCCAACTCTGGTTTTGGCCCAATCTCTTCAGATGGAGATCTGCATTCACCTCACTTTAGACGTGTAGTTAAGCTGGTTCCAAATGTGCATATATATAAAGACCATTACTAGATTTTGACACCTATAAACTCCTATAGTCTATAGAACAAATCCTTATTTTTTTTACCCACGAAAGAGGCCCACCGAGTTTTGGACATGAGGGACCAAATACTGGGCCGAGTTAAAGTCAAAAAATCTCTTAAAGTTTGTTTGCCTTCAAATAGTGTCTTTTCTGTCCAGCCCAAACAAGATAGGGCTCAAGTTGTTCCATACTTTAGGCTGCAACATTGTGTGTGGAGTGGACTGTGGAGGATTGACTTTGGCAAATGATGTGTAGCAAATATCTATTCTATATTCCACAAGTATTTCTGTTATGAGGTTCAACTATTTTTTTGATGTGTAGCAAAGGATTCATCACTTGTTGGGACTTTTAGGGACTCATTTTAGGGGTTAAGGGATTCATCACTTGTTGGGACTTTTAGGGACTCATTTTAGGGGTTAAGGGATTCATAAGTCTCAACAAATTTTAGTCATATCTTTACTATTATTGCCCGTTTAGATTGAGGAAGAGTGAGGAAGAGTAGAGTAGATTTAGATTCAGCCAACTCTATTCTACTCCCCTCCACTCCTCCTCCTTCCCCTTTAATCCAAACAGGCTCTTAGTTTCTTTATTTTATTTGACTGGTGTGATTATAATTAAGAAGGGACAAAACCCAACTCTATATCCAAAAAATATATATATATATATATGGTATATACAAAATTTGCCTTTATTAATAATTGGGGCTGATCCATGCGTCTATTTTTATTTCATTATAAAGTATTTTAAAGTGTAAAATTGAGGGAGAAAAAAAATCAAACATGTAGCATGCAAATTAAAGTTGATGGAGTATGAAATGGAATACTAAAAAAATGAGAATGAGGATTTTTGTAATGACGTAACTACTAGCTAGTTTGCGTTCATTACTTTTGTATGTGTGCAAAGCATGGTACCTGCTGGGAACAGAAAGTTCACTTCCAATTCTATTTGTTTGCTGCAGTTCAGATCAATCAAAAGCATTCAAACTAAATATTCAATAATAGTATGCAAATTAAACTTGGATCTTGGTTGGGAGTCAATTTTAGTGGATTTCTCAATCTGTCACAAAGAGCTCGTGGTTTTGTGGTTCGGTGATGGTACGGTTTGGAAAATGTTGGTGCTATGTTTTAATTAAAAATAGGTAGCAAAATGGTGGGTATGGTGTGGACTGGTCGTGGTGGTTCTACCAAGCCAGGCCATTAAATTTGTAGCAATATATGGATCAACCAACTTGGCCTATTTTACAATCTAAAAGTAAAACCTGCATGCAATAGATTAGGGGTTGAAGCCTAGGCCTTATGTATAATGATTAGTAATTATTAGGGCGACTTATGCACCATTTCAATTATTGTGCCGTCATCATCTCAACACTCAAACCAACTACTAAGACTGCATGTGTATCTATTTGAATAATGCTAATATTAATAATGTTGAGAAATTTAGACTCCGATTGTGCCGTTGAACCATTTTTAAGCAATGTGAATTAACAAATTCAATTATGTTCACGGCCACGGTTAAAGAAATCACACAAAATATTGCATAGACCAAATAAATACAGAATTAAAAGAGACACCCAATATGGTTTACATAGAACCAATGGAATAACTATTCCAAACTAAAAATCATTTTGAGGGCTTAACTACCGACCTCAAGGAAAATAAATTCACTATATAAAATTAATGTTTACAAAATACAAATAGAAAATTAGTTTTTTTTTTTTTTTTTTAAGTTTCAACCTATGGCGACTACTTCTGATAGTTATTTATCATCACACTTAGACACCAATTTGTTTTTGGGTGTAGGCAAAGATCAAATCTCAAATCTCTTATTTAAGAATAAAACATTTTACCAATTAAACTAATTGGCACCCACAGAAAAAAATAAAATAAAATAAAATAATTTCCTCCTGTAAAACTTATTAACATTAACCAATGCAATTTTGAATCCATGAACTTTCCTATAAGGACCTTTGTGGAACTTAAAACTATTGCTCATGACTTCAAGTACCCACTAGAAGATTTAAAATCCACAGCAAACCCCAAGATGACTTAATGGCTTTTAACTTGTGCACTATGACAACATAAACACTGTGAAAGATGAGTCTCTATTCGCTTCTAAACTCATGAGTTGAATAAGTGGAGATTACTGTTTTCTCTTTGAATGACACAAGCTTTTTTGCCTCTACATCCTCTCCAAAAGTCATATTTAATGGGCCTTTATATATACACTCCAATTCTGAAATTGTGATTCTTGATCGATCTATTAGGTGTTAATGGTGTATCAAAATTCTTGGGTCTCTGTCTTGGAGTTACAAATAACATCAAAGTCTCAACAAGGCTTTAACATTTTTTGTCATGGGTTGCTAAGTGCTAACACCCTAATTAGGGTTTTTTTTTTTTTTTTTTTTTTGAAAGGTGAAACACCCCAATTAGGGTTACACTAAATAAATAGAACTTCACTAATTGTCATACAGTAGGAACAAATTAATTGCAATCCTTCTTTTTTTTCTTTTTGTAATTTTTTTAAAACATTTATTTGGCCATTCTCAATCAGTTCTGCTCGTTTGGCCAAACAAAAAGTCACAAGGGAAAGTCCTTTTTTATATCTTGGGACTCCTCTAGAAAAGATAGAGTAGTGATTATGTCAATGAGCTTGCATGCACTTGGCTAGACAACGAGGACCACGCTGCAGAGAACATGGCTCTTATAAAAATCATAATTTTAGAAGTTCCACATTTAATACATATTATGATTGGAGAGAAGAATTTGGGGGAAGAGAAGATAAATGCTAGTTTGATTGATGTATATATGCATTAGCCATTAGGCTCCCTCTTTTGAAATCATTACTAGATTTTTTATTTGTGGGATTAGCATAAAAAATAAATCATCGCAGCATATAGTGGTTGTCAGATAAGCATTCATTTCCGAGCTTTCTTGGGCCATAGCACAACAACTTGATGGAGACATTTGCATCCATTTCGATCCTTTCATTCTATCTTTCTTTTCGTTTTCATCTTTTTTTCAAGTTTTGTGTACCTTGAAATCTGCCTAATTTTATTATGCATAGGTAATAGGTTTTAGGAGTGATTTAGCTTGCAATACGAACTTGTTATGCACGTAAAAATATTAATATTTAATTCGACATTCATCATTTCTATGATTTTACCTTTACTTTTCCTTACAAAATGGCGTAGAAGCTGTTTCCAATATTTTTGTATAATGTGAAGCATAGGTTATAGGAAACTCGAACTCTGTCCATGCAACTATATATGCAGTTAGCACAGAGATAAATTAACTCACTGTATCCAATCTCACTATATATAATTATTTCATTTAATAGTTTTAACTTGAGGCTAATTTGTCATCTCAATATGTATAGGCCATAGCATTAGGCTGAATCATAATGATTTTCTTTTTTTTCTTTTTATTATTTCTTCCCCTAAGTGTAAATAAGGGAATTCCACCCTCGTAATTAAAACCCACATAAAAGAATGGATGCCACTTGATCATATTCATTGCGAAAATATTAATTTCTTCACTTCATAATTAATATTAAACCAAATTGGATTTTTCTAAACTAACACATTTGTCAATAATTGTAAGTTGGCAATATATGCCATGCCGACTTGATAATTTTGTTCGATTCGCTTGGTTAGGAAGTAATTAATCATGGATAGTGATTTTTCTTTCAACCATTCCACATCATATAGTACACGTAATAACACATTATTGGACATTATTGGTTGGCACACAATTCATAGGCAATGTAAGGAGTTGGTCCAATACAAAAATGATCACGAATAAACGATATTGACTATACGTAAACATCTAAATTTAATATGTATATACATCTTGTTGAGATGTCTCATACAGAAAGTACACATCAATCAAGTAATAATAGTTACCATGCATGAAATTATTGTGCTAGATAATCCTCAATATCAAAATTAAGATAGCCTCATTAGTCAGAGTCATGATATCGAAACTTCGAGAATTGCTGATAGAAGAGAATGGTGATTGATTTGTAGACGTAGTATATGACACAAACAAACATCGGTGTCCATTCTATTCTTATGGCTGTCGACATGTACGTATTTGTAATTATATTAGACTTTTTGGTATCTTCTGTACACACATATATTCTCTAAGCTTGGATTTACTCCATGCCAAAATGGAGAAGCGATCATGACAATGATCTTACTTGTGATCTTTTTCCTACAGCTATACTTGAAAAAGACTAGCAATTAATTCTGATTAAATCCAATAATAACTAGTATTTCCTAAGCAATTCCCTTTGTTTAAGTATTCAATAGTAAGTAACTTTTGAAAATTGAATAGTTTAAAATTGACTTTGTTTATTCCTATTTACTATTACAATCTTTTATGTCAATATCAACAATTTTCGTACAGGTATTAATGCAATTGAAAACAAGAAAGGAAATTTCTTGGTAATTTTCAGGCAATTAGAATAACAAGGTTAAAAGTTGTCACTTGGCTATTTGGGGTCATCTTGGAAGGAGTATGGTACTGTTAGTAACATCCTATAGAATGAGTATGCACCAGATGTAAAGGAGAAGAGGCATTCTTAGGGATACAATTTTTGTAATTCACAAAAATAAAAGAAAAAAAAAATGAAGGATAAAGTGGAATTTACAAATTTAGAGAATTCAACTTAGTTTCTAGTTTCTGCTACTCAAAATAATAGTAATGAAATCATTTGTAGGCCAAAAAAAAAAGAGAGTCAGAATTCAAAATGATGAAAAGTTTTATCCTTGCCTTTTATTAGGGTGGGGATGATAGAAAAGTTGGTGGCCAAGTGTCAAACGAGGCTAAGCTGCGTTATCATGATGGGAGGAGACCCAAAGGCCTAATCCCAGAAACATATTTGGATCTTCAGTTTTTTTTTTTCACTCATGCCAGAGTCCCCATCATCCCCCCACCGTTTTTACGTGTGGGACCATTTAAAAGCTGGATCCCATTTCATAACGTCTTGATTCGACTTTCTTTCTTTCTTTCTTTTTTCCTTATTTCTTGATGTTTGGTACTTTGGTATAATTAATTGAAAGTCGAGACATAGTGTCTGTATTAATTTTGCTAATTTATTTTATCATTCAGTTTATTTTTACTACTATTTGTGGGTTTTATTGTATTTTTTGGTACTATTCATGGGTCTTACTGTACTCTTTCAGCCAACTTTTATCTTTATCTTCAGTACTAATTTTCAGTTTTAGCAAAATAAACAAATCTTAAACAAACTCATAGACCTAATAAAATTGGACTTGGCTAAAGTTGCAAACGAACTGAACTTTATTGAGTAGGGCATGTTCAAGCTTGGTTTGTTAAGAAAAGTAAAAACTCAAGTTTAGCTCAAGCTCATAACAAATCTAAAACTAATGTTTGAGCTTGAGCTCATGAAAAACTCAAAAAGCTTGAGCTTGGCTTGATTAATAAGTCAAGTCAAGTTCAAGCTTAATATCAAGCTCATACTCGAGCTTAGGTCAAGTTTTTGAGTTTAAGATCTAAGAAAATTACTTTATCAAATGCTTATCAAATGCTTAAATCTCTAAAATTAGGAAAAATTAATAATATACTCATTTTATCATGCGTCTAATCCTACTTAAGATTAGACATTATTCAAATTAAAATTTTACTTAATTAAATTCATGCATTCATCTTTCCTTGTCGACAGCTTCAACAAAATATAATTTTTACATTCATCCTAGGTGGTAAAGAACTAGAAAAATACTTGTTTGTAACTATTAAGCCACCATCATTGTCACCATCACGCCACCAACCATCGTCTCCTCACAACTAATTTGACCATCACCAGGGTAGAACCTTCGCATCATCACTTCTATTAACCACAAACTCTCTCTTCCACCTTTAAACGAAATAGAAAATTAGGTTGATAATAAATGGGTATGGTGTGGTATTGGTATTTGATAGCAATGGGACATGAAGTGCTACATTTCAATTGCTCTATAATTCTTGTATGAGTTTTTCCAAAATTGTTCTGCAAATATTGGTTATTCTTGAATAACCAATATTTTATTAGAGTTTAGTGCCATTGTTAATCTCAAGTAACTTGGTATCAACAATAGGAGATTGTAATGTTTCTGTTGCGTGCTTCTTCACCCTCACATGAGGGTGGACCCCTGTGAAGCATGCAACAGAAACAAGGTATTCTTTTTCTAACAATAAAGCCATTGTTAATAATGGTGTCATTGTTAAGCTCATGCCTTCTGGTATCCATAACATACTTAAGTCTTAATGTTACTAGTGCGTTCTCATGTCCAATATGCTTGGTGCTGATAATTACTCCTAAATTAAACCACAAGAATAACATTGACTCCTAGGATAAGTTGATTTCTATAAATTAGTTAGGTTAACATAACCTTAAAATGACCTATTTATTAAATGGATCGTATCAACCCAACATGTCCCGTTTATCAAAAAGGTTATGCAAGTCTCATGTTATGTCAACTCAGTTGATAAACATTTCGTGTTATGGTTGGGGGGATCTTAACACAATTAATAATTGTGTTATATTTATGTCAATCTATTTCGTCTAATACTCATAAATCAACACAATACAAACACAACTCGTGAGCACTAATTGCCACCCTAGACAATGCAATATGTTAGGTTCTAAGACTTTAGGAACTAATGTATTAGAACTTCAATATGTATTATGTTGGCAAACCACAATCAAAACATAAAGTCTAGGTTTAGGCTTGCTCAAAGTGTGATTTAATGTAAAATTGGAATCGAGTGATTGCAGGATTTATTGGACAAAATTTGCAAGGCTTGATCGATCGAAAATTAGACTCGATCGATCAAAACTCGTGCAAATTTAATTTTCTACAAAAATTCCAATTCAACCCAAGCTCATATAAGCCCATATGACGTGTAGGGTTTTGTGTTTCACTCTAAGTATAAAAGAAAAAAATCTAACTGCGTTTTAGAGGTCTTTAAAGAGTTGTGTGTTGAATTGTCTATGAGATCTGAAAGGTGTTTACCTTCATACACACACATAAAGTTATCAAAATCAAGATTTGTGTCAAGAACTTGATGATCTCCTTAGTTGCTACATAAAGAACATTAAAGAATATTTGAAACCTTTGAGTGGAATCTTAAAGTCACAAATAGAAGAACTTGTGATTACTGCAGATCAAAGAAAGAAGTAGTCCATGGACTTGGGGCTGTCATGTGATCGTGGTAGTTTTCTACTCGATGTAGCAATAGAATGTTAGTAGTCTAAGTTCTATTGTAAAAACTTCAATTCTTTCATAGTGGATCTGTTTTTTTACTTTGAGGATAATTAGGTTAAATCCTCCCCAATTTTTTTATTGGTTAGGTTTTCCTGTGTCATCATATCATAGTGTTCTTTATATTTCTGCATTATTTGCATGATATGATATTATTGTGTTAACCTAGAATTGAATAATTTATCTAAGTAATCACTTTGAAAAATAATTAGGTTAAACAACTTGTGTTAAGGGATCTAAAAACGTATAAGTGGTATCAGAGCCATAATCATGGGTTCAAGTCACGGTAGTGTCATTGTGATTGAGGGATTGTTGGGGAAGACAACAATTTGACTCTCTACAACCACTTTAATAGCAGGCCCGCATGGTATGACCTCGAATGCCATAAAAGATTTGAGTGTGCCTTCCTCATCACCAATTAGTTTTAAGGTGAAATGGCATAGCTCATGATCCAACAAATGGTATCAGAGCTCACTAATTGGTTTTGTGGTTCTAGAATATATTCCTACTGGACATTAGAATGTTGACATCTTCACCAAACCTCTTAATAGAAGTAAGTTTGAGACACTTCATCAAGTGATTGATATAATTCTTTGCCCCTAGTCACCCTTGGCTCTTTTGGTTCTTGCGCTTCATCTCAAAATCCTTTATGACCATTCTTTTCTTGAAATTTTTTTTTTTTTTTTTTTTTTTTTTTTTTTTTTTATTTTTGCTTTTAGGATTTGCATTGCATTACATTCATGCATTTCATATTAGGTTGTTTGTGTTTATTTCTTTAAAACAAAATATATATATATATATATATATATATGGAAAGAGGGTTGTGGAAGGATGTGTTTGGTATTACATATCTTAGATTTATGGTTGAGGTTGGCCATATTATCTTTACTTAACATGCCTATGTACTTTATTTAACTTGGATGAGCTTATTTTTCTGCAATTTGCTAGTTTTAGCTATGTAATGCATGTTGTGTGGGAGGGTTTATAGTTTTTGATAACTTGATCTTGATTTTGAAATCACATGCTTTTGATTGTAAGGACTAAAAAATCCTAATAGAAAGGTATAAATAACTATCTCACCACTATTTACTAGCCAATCATGAACATTGTAATGCATACCATAAGATTTTGTACTCGATAAAGTGTAACACATACACACACAAAAAATAAGGTGTAGCCTTGGAATTAAAAAAAAAAAAAATATATATATATATATATATATATATAATAAAAATAATAATAATAAGGCAAAGAAATAAAAATGGTGTGTACATTATAAGGCTAAAATAAAAAAAATGCATGATTGCAAACTTATTTTCTAGGAGATGTGAGAATTGTAGGATGTAACTCTTTATGTAATAGTCACTTTCAAACTTATGTGATGAATAATGTAGAAATTGTGATTGATTACTATCTACATATCACCTCACATATATCTCATGCTGTTACTAATTGCACACACTACACAAGTTATTCTTTCCTAAACTTAGTACATGAAATTGTGTATGAATTTGTTTGGCCATCCAAGATTATATGTTCTTTGATTTTGATACAAAATATGTTCATTGATTGAATTTTTGGGACAAAATGTGTCATAATCTTGTTTTGGAAGATCTGGGTTGAATTAAAGTGTTTTTGAAAAACTTTTAAACTCATATTCATGCATTTCATTCATGAAATAAGTTGGTTTGAGTGCTTTCTGCATAAAACTTCTGCTGTTTTTCAAAAATTCAATTTTTCAAGAATTTCGATCGATCGAGTGTGTTCTTCAACTGATCAAAAATGCCTTAAAGTTTTTAAGTATGGTTCTACTTGGTTCGATTAATGCTCGATTGGTGCTCGATCAATCGAATTTGTTTTTCAATTAATAGAACCCAATTTTCAACTGATTGAAATTTTTTAAATTTCTAAGGAATAGCTTTTTCCCGACTCGATTGGTACCCAATCAGTACTCTACCGATTGAATTTCAAAAGAAAAGAACAAAAAGGTTCCTTTCTCTTATGTGTTCTTCAGTTTTTTTTTTTTTCAAAACTTTTCTTTCTCCTTTTGTCTTCTTGTGCCTCGACCAATACAAAACTCAAGCTTTTTTACTTTTTCTTCCTCCAATCTTCAAGGGTTTTTGTCCTCAAGCACTAGTAAGACCTTTATACCCTTTCATTTTCAAATTATTTACATGTTTCATGCATTTTTCTTTGAAAATTTCGAACAAAAGAAAATTGGGATTTTTTATTTTTCAGTTGTTTTTAACTATATTTGGTCATTGGGTTTTTGTTCTTAGATGTTATAAATAGATTTCCCATGCATTAATTTGAACAATTTGGTGTTTTTGAGAACAATTGGAAATCCTAGGGTTTGGTATTTTGAGAAAATTGGGGATTTTGTTCAATTGGGCTTAAATTGATAAAATTGGTTTGTGAAATTGATAAATTAAGTCATTATATGATGTTTACTAACTAGTGTAATGGTTAATTGATCAATTTGATTTGGTTTTGAAATTGGGTTTTTCAAAATTTGGGTTTTTGGACTAAAACTCTTTGTTCATGTCAATTGTTGGTAAATGATGAGAAATTGAACAAGATTTTGATGCATTAGGGCATGCATCATATAGATTATTATTTGTTAATAAATTTTGTGCTCTTACTCTTTCTAATGCAGTTCACCCTTGGTCTTTGTTTTGTTTTTTGTTTTCCTTTTTCTTCTATACTCTTAGAATCATGGTTATGAAGACTAAAGCAAAGAAAACCTCTACCCCATCCTCTTTTGATTTCCAGAGCAATAGGTTTAGGTTTAAGAAAAATCAAGAAGCTTTTGAGAAGCTTTTTGTGTTTAGACCTGTTTGGGCTAAGCGTAAGGTTATCCTAGATGAGGTAGATCCCAAGATCCGTAGGAATTTTGAGCGTCGAGATTGGTTACCTCTCTTAGATGTTGAGCATCCCGCTTTGGCTGCTTTGATTAGAGAATTCCATTCGAACCTCTTTGTCCACTCCGATGTTCCTAACATTCAATTTGTGAAGAGTTGGATAAGTGGTAAAGAGTATATCATTACCCTTGAGGTAGTGGCATCTGCTGTTGGTGTACCTTTGGTACAGCAGCCTGTGTATCCTTACACAGAGTCACCTTATTTTGATGATATCATGTCACTCTTTACTGGTACTTCCATTAGTTGGGGTACTGATCCTAGGGTTACCTCTTCTGAACTTACTAAGCTCAATTACTTGTTTTTTAGGATATCTTGTCATAGTATTTGGCCCATTTCTCATGTTCACACCATTCATATTGAAAGATGTACGTTCTTGTATGCTCTCATCACTGATGATCCTATTAGTTTCCCTACCCTTTTTATCAGTTCACTTGTTGAGGTTGATAGGAGTAGTGCAAAATCCCATGGTTTGTTTTTCCCTATTTTCATTCGTAAGATTTTGTTCGATTTAGGTTTAGATGACTTCCCCATATCTGAGCTTATGCATATCATTGCTCCCATAGGTGCCACCTTCCTTAGGCAAAAGGTTGCTCAGTTGAAAGTGAGCTCTAAATGCCCTCATGTTAAGTCTTCTACAGGTGATGCATCTTGAGCTCCTCCTTCTGGTGATCCTTCTACTGAGGCTTGTGTGGACCCCACAGCTGCTATGGATCCTCCACGATCTACATCTAGCGACTCTTCCTTGCGTGCTATGTTGGATACGATTCTTACCATTTAGGCGGCGCATGGACAGCTCTTATTGGATGTGCTCAATGAGATTGCGGCCTTACAAGTAGATTTGGCGGTTGCTAGACGTTCTACTCCACTAGCTTCACCCTCTGATAAGTCATGATTTCCCTTTGGCAATACGTCACAAAAAGGGGGAGTATATAGAGATTGGAGGAGATGGTTTTGGCAATATAGATTGTATCTAGGAGACACATGATATGTATTTTGGTTTTGATGTATTTATTTTACTTAAGGGTTGTATATGTTACATACAACCCATAAGTAAAATCAAGAAGTTTATTATGATTTACTTGTATTTTCCACACATGCGTTTATGTATTTGTTTAGTATTTCAGGAATATACAAGTTAATTCAGTTGTGACTACTGTCTTCTACAGGTGATGCATCTTGAGCTCCTCCTTCTGGTGATCCTTCTACTGAGGCTTGTGTGGACCCCACAGCTACTATGGATCCTCCACGATCTACATCTACCGACTCTTCTTTGCATGCTATGTTGGATACGGTTCTCACCGTTCAGGTGGCGCATGGACAGCTCTTATTGGATGTGCTCAATGAGATTGCAGCCTTACAAGCAGATTTGGCGGTTGCTAGATGTTCTATTCCACTGGCTTCACCCTCTAATAAGTCATGATTTCCCTTTGGCAATACGTCACAAAAAGGGGAAGTATATAGAGATTGGAGGAGATGTTTTTGGCGATATAGATTGTATCTAGGAGACACATGATATGTATTTTGGTTTTGATGTATTTATTTTACTTAAGGGTTGTATATGTTAGATACAACCCATAAGTAAAATCAAGAAGTTTATTATGGTTTACTTGTATCTTCCACACATATGTTTATGTATTTGTTTGGTGTTTCAGGAATTAACAAGTTAATTCAGTTGTGATTGCTGTCTACTTTTGCAACTGATAGATAGTGGTTAGATTGAATTGTAATTGAGGGTTTTTATAATTGATTAGGCTATTTTACTTTGAGCATTTTATGTTTTGTAAGTGTTTTGTCACAGATTGCCAAATGAGGAATTTATTAGGTTCTAAAACTTTAGGAACTAATGTATTAAAACTTCAATATGTATTATATTGGCAAACCATGATCAAAACATAGAGTCTAGGTTTAGACTTACTTAAAGTGTGATTTAATGTAAAATTGGAATCGAGTAATAGCAAGATTTATTGGACAAAATCTGCAAGGCTTAATCAATTAAAAATTAAACTCGATCGATCAAAATTCGTGCAGATTTAATTTTCTGTAGAAATTCCAATTCAGCCCAAGCTCATATGATGTGTAGGGTTTTATGTTTCACTCCAAGTATAAAAGAAAAAACTCTAGCTATGTTTTAGAGGTCTTTGAAGAGTTATGTATTGAATCTTCTGTGAGATCTGAAAGGTATTTACCTTTATACACACACATAGCATTATCAAGATCAAGATTTGTGTTAAGAACTTGATGATCTCTTCCGTTGCTGCATAAAAAAATTAAAGAAGATCTAAAACCTTTGAGTAGAGTCTCAAAGTCACAAGTATGAGAACTTGGGATTGCTGCAAATCAAAGAAAGAAGTAGTCTGTAGACTCGGAACTATCATGTGATCGTGGTAGTAAGTTTTCTACTTAATGTTGCAATAAAATGTTAGTGGTCTAAATTCTATTGTAAAAATTTCAATTCTTTCATAATGGATCTATTTGTTTACCTTGAAAATAGTTAGGTTAAATTCTTTCCAAATTTTTTTCCGGTTAGGTTTTCTTGGATCATTATATCGTAGTATTCTTTATATTTCCGCATTATTTGCATGATATGATATTATTGTGTTAACTTAGAACTGAATAATTTATCTAAGTAATCACTTGGCTAAATAACTAAGTTAAACAACTTATGTTAAAGGGTCTAAAAACGTACACATTAAAATATTGTCAACATGATTACCTTCAAATTTTAAAACACTATGGCACTACATCCAATACATCATGTCCGGAACTTCATAGTATAATGGTCGAGTAGAACCAAAATTTCGGCATATGTTGGACATTATTCAAGCTCTCACCACCGCTACTTCTAGTCTTCTACTCACGCCCATTCTGAAGCAATTCTGCACTTATGGGTAGTACACAACTGCACACCCTCAACAGATGCACCTCACCTCTACTACATGATCTTGCACCTTTATGAACATTTGTTTGGGACACCTCATAATTATAATCAATTGAAAGTTTTTGTATATGCATGCTTTATTCATCTTTAACCCAATAAGTGCACTAATAAGCTCTGGCCACACTCTGAGTTGTCGTAGTACTTGACAATGACTCATAATCGATTTCACAAATCTAGTGATAGGTTAAACCCTCTTGAATCCAACACTTCTTTTCTAAATCCAGCCAAACTTTTTTCTTCACCTTATCAAAGAACTTAACACCTTTTCCCAACGATCATCAATGCCTATTTTATACTATTTAAATCATATAATCTGATGAATAGAATTGTAATTTTAAGAGACATACTATTCATTCCTTTTTGGTGCTCTTGATTTCACATTTACTTTCAGTAGAAATACAAGAAATTACCATGAAACAGGTTCAATGATAATCTATCATAAGATACATATCTTGTGGAACAACCAAATCACATTTATAAATAATCTCTGCATGTGTAACTGTCATTTGAGAGAGAGGGGAGGCATATGACTTGGGATTGTCTTATGTGTTTGATATGTCGGGAATAAATGATGGACAATGGGCCTACAAAAAAAGAAGAAGACCCAAAATTTCTGTTGAAAAATTAAACTAGAAACCAAAGAAGTCGAATTCAGGTGGTGGAACCCAACTGCGTTCAGTTGCACATAGATTATAAATGTTTTCTTTTTAAAGTTTTTGGCGTGTCATTGTTTGCGTTCGGTGGAATCTCATCATTTTATACATACAGCCATTTTAGATGAGAATATTTTCCTACTACCATGCATGGCTTTTATAATTTATATTGTCACGAGTTTGCGGTTATATTCACAATATCAGCCAAGTGCAAATGCGCCAAAGGAATAAATATATAACGGCTATATCCCATTTCTTAATTATTATTTGTTTCAGTTTTTTTTTTTTTTTAAATATTATTTTAACGATTCGAAGTATTTTATACGCATATATTTAATTAATTAGTTTTATACTATCCAATCCTTAATTTAAGAAGAACAATGAGAAGAATAACGTCTTCATTAAATTATTATCATCATAATGAATAACTTTTAATTTTCTTGCCAATTATTATAGTTCCCATACTGGCCCAATTTTAAACGTATTTCAAAATTTGTTTTTATTATGTCTTTGGGTAAATTTGAAGCCATTTTTGGCATTGGGACCATAAGTTTAAGCTGAATAGAGTACTTTGCTTTTCTTTTCTTTTTCTTTTTTGACTTAGCTACTTGAACCACTAATTAATCCTTGTGATATAATGTACTGATTATAAAAATAAAAAATAAAAAAATAAATAAAAAAAGATTATCAGAAAGTTTAATGTTAATGTACTTGTGCCTATGGATGCATGTTTCAACCTTAACTAGTTAGCTAGAAAGACAGGAATAAAAATTTCTCTCTACATTTGATAGGCAACTAATGCAATTAAGCTCAGAAGTTTCATGGTCGTCACATTCTTATTTTTTTTAATGTTATTTTTCGTTCCTATGTTAACATTCAATGAACAGCTAGCTAAAAAAAAAAGTTGTTTATTCCTAACAATAATTTTACCTAATAGTGTCTGATGTAAAGGTCCTTTTTTTTTTAATGAAAATAACTTGGTATAGTGGACAATGCTTGACTTATAAGCAGTTTGGTCACACCGAAAGGTATGTATGTCACTAAAAAAATTCGTAGAAAACATTATTTTTGTACCCTTTATCCCCCGTAGCCTTGTTTGCTACTAATGCACTTATTATTATAATCTATTCAGAAGCGAGACACACTTTGCTTCATACTAAAATATTGTATTATTAGGAAATTATTACTTTCTGCCAAAGGAAGGAATAATAGTGTTAGAGAAGTTATGTGAGTTCATTCCACAAACTATGAAATGGAATTTTTTTTTTTTTTTTTAATCTGATATAAAATGGATTAATTGCCTATTTCTACGGCGAAGAGATAGATTAATAATGCATGTGAACTAATGCCATTGCTGTCAAGAATCAGGTTGTTGGGATATTAGGATACACCTTTGAAATGAAGAGATCTCCACAATCTTAAAAGCTCAACGAGAATGTGATCGGTTACTCAACGAGAATTTTTGTTTAATTTGTAGGTTTTGTGTGACTTGGAAGTAATTAGAAGTTCTCTTCTCAAAAAATTAAAAAAAAAAATAATATATATAAAAGAAGAAGAAGTTCAATACTTTTTGGATTTTAATAATATGTCTCACAAAACAATGTTAATTAGTTAAACATCTAGCAAGGATTTTAAAAGAACGGATATTTATAGTTATGTCGTCAATTAAATATTTAAATTTTAAGTTATTATAATCTAAAATTGTGCATAAAAATTAAGTTTATAGATTGAATAATAAATAACATCCAATTGACATGAAATTTGATATGTTTGCTTAAAAAAAAAAACACATGCAATTCAATTGTCAAATTTTTATAATACATAACCATTTTTTTATCTTACAAAATTGAAAACTCTATATACAGAGTTCAAGCAATACAAGAGGTGGATTTCTCCCACCCAATTTAATCAAATCAAATCACAAATTAGTCTAAAACCAACTCGTACTTGGTCCGACATATAAACCAACCAGTTTAACTTAAATTTATTTCAAACAGGTTTAAATGAAACGATTCTTTTAAAACTTTGAGGTTTAAGGTTATGAAATATACTCAAAACTCTAAGATTTAAAAAATCATTTATCCTAAATATTTTATCTCTTTTGAAGTCAAGCTCGGCCACTATTTGTACACATGATCTGGTTTGACATAGACTCCCATTTCGTCCATAGTGGCTATGGATAGATTCAGATAAGCAAAGAATATTAGAAAGTAAAGAAACACAAGGGCCAGTGACTCTGCGTATGTTGCTTAAAGAACAATGGATCGATGTGGAGTCGCACATGCAAACAATGCTAAAAAAGTGAAGGATGATCACAATTCACAAGGGTGTTTTAGCCGTTAGGGCCACCTGCATATGCATATATATGCATTGGATACACATCTATTATATTTAATAAAGTCTTCTGAAGTGTCATAAACACAGTTGAAATCCTTGACTTGGTGCTGAATTGTCAAATATATCTAAACCAAACCAAACGCAACCCCTACTGGTTGAGACCTGAGAGAGTAGTAGGGTTCACGAGTCTTTGTTTTGACCCCCTGAAATCGGATGGCCATGTTTCCTTCTAATTTTTTAGTGGCTCCACACACAATCTTTCATAGAAAAGAAAGGGCACTATTTTTGAGAAAATTTGATGTTTCGCACCATACAAATATGCTGTCTGAGTAGCCAGTCAGTTACCACAATCAACTGCAACATCAATCTTGGTTTTATCACATATGGAATGTGGATAACCTTTGCAATTGACATACTTTTGGTTTGGTTATTTTTGTAATTTCACGTATATCTTTTTTCTCTCTCTCTTTTTTCCTATAATTTGATGGTTGGGATGGGAGGGGAAAGATTTGAATTGCAAATATCTCAATTAGAAACATCATAATATACCTGTTGAACCACAAGATTTCTTGACGATATAAGATATCTTATTTTTCATTCTTGATATCAAATGTCTTGAGGACAATTATTAATTAAGGTAGAATGTCAACGTAATACAATCCAATTACTTATTTCAAACAATCAAGTTATTAGGAATAAGTTGATTTAAAGCTCGTGATTCATTGGCTAACATTTTATGGCGTGTAATTGCCGGAGGGGCTAAATCAACCATCCACATCATGTTTTACTTTTTATCATGTTTTCCTTAAAGTTTATAGTTGTGCAAATAAAGTTTTAAAAAGAGGACAAGAGCAAGCAAATAGAGTGAAAGGAATATGATAGTTGTCCATCTTTTATATACCACCGCTACTTAGCTTGGGACATGATATATTTGGGTATAAGTTCATCGTATACTATTTTTGTGTAAACTCTCTTTATATAAATAAATATGGTAAATACAGTTAATCTCTCTTAAGTTTGTGCTAATACTGATCAAGTTTAAGACTATTTAAAATTGACTAATCCTTAAACTCAACTTAGTCCATAATTTGTAAATTATTTTCTCATTTTTATTCATATTAATTACCAAATTGATTAATTTTTAAAAGACTGATATTATTATTTATATTTTACCCAAATAAATAATTTTTGTTATCTTGGCGGCTCTCATGAACAAATATCAAGTGAGAGGTGTGTAAGGTTGAATTTAATCAACCATTTAATTGGCTTTATTTCGTGACCAATTTGCTTGTAATTTAGCACTTAGCAACCCTGTATTTAGGTGGAAAATTTGTAAGGGTAGTGCATGAGAAGTTGTGAAGAAAAGCTCAAGAGTGTGCAAGAAAAACAAAGGTTCGCGGCTAGGGCTCGCGGGTGGATCGCGGCTGGCAAGCCGCCAAAAGCTGGCACGTGAGAGGCACACTGGGAAGCTGAAGGGTTGCGCCAGCTGTCACGCTACAAGACAAAAGTTCCAGACTAGCTAGACCGTTACGTTGCGACTTGAACTCGCGACTTGGACAAGCCGCGAGACCAAGTCGCTAACTTGCCCTATTTGGCAAAAACTGACGTTTTGCATTCCCTTCTCACCCTACTATATATACACCTTTATACCCATCATATTGAGAAAGCTTCTAGAGAGAATTTTGTGAGAGAAAACCCTAAAGAAAAACAAGATTGTCTCATCCCTAATTTTCATCTAAAGAGACTCTACAAATTCCTCTACTCTCTTCCTCTCTATTGTCATACCCTTGAGAGGCCATTTACCAAACCCTTATCTCACCACATCCACGTCTGTGAGAAGGTCTATTTGGTACTTAGGGAAGCAGTTTGGGAATGAACCAATAAACATTGGTTGATGCTATGGTCAAGCAGCGGAATCCGACAAGCTAAAGAAGAAATAGGTTCGGCGTAACCTTGTTGGAGCAAGAAGCTTGGAGGGCTTAGGTACTTGGGTAAATCAGGCTTGAAGGGTCTTCTGCTGTTCATGTATCCCAACTGTATTCTTTAGTGGATTTTATCACCGCTTGGAGGGCGACGGAGAGATTTTACATCGAGGACTTCTGTTTCCTCTTCGATAACACATCGTGTATTATCCGTGTGTTTGCATCTCTTTTTCCTTTATCTTTGCCTTATATTTACTGCTGTGGATGTGTTTATATTTAGCTTAGATTGTTTTATCAATTCTGTTATAAGCTTGTTATCATATTCCGCACATTAATTGTTTAATATAAAGTTTGAATTGGTATTTTATATCTGAGGGTCTAAACGTTCAAGAGTGTTTCATATCCATATTGAACTTTCAAGGTGGATAACAATCAAATACCCATCACTATCGCCGTGTACAAAAATGACCCGGTGAAGAAAATGAACAAAATGAAAAGCGATCCACTTTAGATATTACTGAAAATAGTCCCCACAACCTTTAGAACTTAGTTGAACCATTTAATACGGCACAGATCCATCAAAGAAAAAAGGGGCTCGATTTCTTAGATGGCAACCAAACATCCCCTACAGCCCAAAAAAAAAAAAAAAAAAACCAATTATATTTATATTTATCATATTAGCGAGTACTATTAAGACAGTATTTAATAAATTAAAAAATTATATAAAAATTTTGACATTTTTTTATAAAAATGTCTCCTAAACCAAATTAACATTTTCCTCTTTATACATATATTTTTGGGGGCATTGCTATTTATTTCTAAAAACACAAAGTGACGAAAACACCCATTTATGCAGGTCCATATTAGTGTTTTGTGTCAGAATCTCCTCGTGCAGTAGTATCTTTTTTAAGTGTATCAACGGTTAGTTATTTGTCCTGTTGACTGTGTAAGAAAATAAAATGAGTCTCTGTCTCTGACTCTATTTGCCGCTTCCAATCCATGTCTAACTCATCACTCGTGAGTCGTGCCCATCTTCGTGTGTGTTTACTGTTTTTACCCTCATCCTCTGCACTTCTTCAATTTTGTCTTACATTTTAACCCCGGTGTTTACTGTTTTTACCCTCATCCTCTGCACTTCTTCAATTTTGTCTTACATTTTAACCCCGCATGAAATAAAAAATAAAAATTTTGATTTCTTGTTTTATTACTAAGATACTATTATCAAATAAATAAATAAAAATACTATTAGTATGGGCACAAATTCTCCATTAATAAGTGAGATCCAAGCATGAGATTTTTAACATTTTAAATAAGAAATATAATGAAGAGTCTAGAGTTAAGGCTTAAATTAAAAATCTCTTACTTTGATTCCATGTTAAATCACTAATTCTAACCTACATACTTATTCAAAGTTTGGATCAAGTAATCAAATTCATTTCTATTTATTTTATATTGAGCTAAACCTACTAGTAAAACTTTAACCACAAGAATCACATGCAATATATTAGATTTTTTTTTTCTTTTATGATTCGAAAGTTGAGATGAAGATTTAAACTCTAAAAATCTCTGTTGAAAATACAAAGAGAAAACAATTAACCTACAAGTTTCTTCGCTAATATATTGGATTTCAAATCTAAACCTTTTGACAAATGCAAAAATCAAATGAATTAATGAATTTTTAATTAATGATATCATTACTACGAATTTGATTTAAATGAGAACAAATATGAGGGTGGATATGTGTGTTTGGAAGTGTCTAAGCTACTTTGAATATTAGTAGAATATTTCTTTTGCGGTGAGATGGAAGTTCACACTTATAAAGATTATCCACTTATCTTTTTCATTCATTTACTTAAAAACAAAACAATTTTCTTTTTTAATTTTCTTCAAAAAATCTCATTTAATAAGTGGTAATAATTGTGGTGACTTTTTTGTAGTATTGTGAAACAATAATCATTCTCTAAATCATTGCAATTTAACACAAATTTAAGAAAAAGATAATACATGTATAGACTGGTAGATTGCAAAGAGCTCAAGAAGTCAAAAAGTCTCATATATTCTGCCAAAATATAAAAATCACCGAAAGAAGTTACATATATTTTGACCAACCCCTTTTACATACATTTATTACTTTAAAAAATTAATTCCCCTTTTTAGTTTTGGGTTAAACATCCATTTGTCATGCTCAACTCATCTCCAACAAGAAATCATTGGAAGAGCGATTCTAGAACCACCAATTTTTCACAATTATCTTATATATCAAAGGTTTTGTAACTGAATTGACATCTTCCTATATACAAAGTGTTTGGAAGACTGAGGGAAAAATGTTCGAGCTGTGAATTAACAGCATATCGTAATTATCTCTAAAAAAAACTATGATTAATTAACGGTCACTTTCACATAAACTTATAACTTTTTCTTTACAACTCGTAATCAAATACATTATAAATGTAGCACAAAAAGAAAAAAAAAAGTGTGGTTTTAAATTTTTACCGATCGAAATTGAAATAGCAAGTACCAAACTTTTGGACCCCACGATCAAAGTTGTATTAACACTAGAGGTCTCAAATCAAGAGATTCTATTACTATAGTTGATTTGAAAAAAGGAAGAATTTTTTTTTTCTTTGTAGGAGAAAAAACAATCTAGACCACAACGAGTTTATTAGGTCACATTGTCACCGTAATCAAACAGGCTCAAGCATCTCAATCAGAGCGACAAATGCGTCAAAGTTAAAATCTGCCTTGGAGTCAACAAAATTAATGTGCCTTAAATTTTCCCAGCGATTAACCAACCGCTCCACCCTAACCGATTGCTTTACATGCATGTCTTTGTACAAACTTTCAACGACCTCCTACTATGTTGCCTGTCAAGTCAATACTAATTACACCCCCTTCACAATAATGCATTCATTACATTTCATATTTCAATCATGTTAAGAACACCGAAAAAACCAACTACTTTTTTCAATCTTACATAACTTTTTAGATAGTTTTTCTATTGTCGTATTATTTATCATAATTGGATAAAGCGGTCAACTGTAAACAATCATTTTCTTGCATGAACTTGCTACTTTTTTTTCACAATTCAAAATCAACCGATTTAGAATTGCAGTAAAAGTTATAATACAAAAATGTGTCCTTGAACTTTTTCTTTAAAGTAGTGTCCTCGACTTGGCTGGGCCACCATAACTCAAAGGACCATTTGGTAATATTGTTTTAGTAATATTGTTTAAGTCTTGTAAAAATACATATAGATGAAAAAATATTGTGAAAATACATGTTGTATTGTTTAAACAAAGAAAACTGTTGTTCAAACAACATTACCAAACACAAACAAACTCAAAATCACATAAATGGTGTGAAAAAGTGAAAATTCTATGAAATATACCCTTAGTGTCGAAATACTTTTCCTTAACATTTTTGGCTATGTTCTATACGCCGCCCCGACTTTCTTTTTTTTCTTTATTATTATTATTGAATTTTTGCCTCGACTTATTCATTTTATTCATTTGAGCCCATGTACCCTATATATGGTTCATTCACCTTAGCCGTTGGATATAAATCTTGGGTAACACCCACAATCACATGGAGCAAAATGGCTTCCACACACCAAGAAGCAAAGGTGAACGGCTTGGATTAACTAGAGGATCTAATTCTCGGGATGCCCATGGTATAAATCTCTTAGCTCACGTGCATGGTATCCACGATTGTGCAATGTGCTTAAAGCATTAGCCTCTATGCGCCTAGGGATCTCATATTTTGATCCCATTGATACCAAGGTCCCCCACGCACCTAAACCAAAACCCAAGCAAATTATAAAGTTTACAACTTTAGAGTAAGCAAATTTTCTGTCACAATTTTATGTACATAATCATAAACAGTAAAATAAACAAAATTGAATGTATATATAAAAGTGATTATATATCAAGTTTGGATAAAAATTATAAGAGATTAAATTCAATAAGAACATCGTGTAAAATCTAAATTTTACTTCTTTAATCTCAATATACAACATCTTCATATTATATATTAAAAACTAGATACAACTGCACTCGATTAATTTTAATATTCATTTAAAAATTCAACTTAACTGTGAATTTATTGAGATATTATTATATCTAATAGGATGTATTAAACTTTTAAGTAAAAAATTAATATGAAAATTTCTTATTAAATAATATAAAATATAAATTTTACATTTTATCCTCTTCAAAAAAAAAAAAATTTACATTTTATCTTTAACATAAATTTATCCTTACCAAATTCGGAATTAAATTAAAATAATAAAACAACTTGCATGCAAATTCACCAATGTCGTGTCCGTCTAAGAAAGGACATATAACGTTGAGTCCTTTCCCATGCAGGTGCGCACGTTTCCCTACACAAAAGAGAAGTCAAAAACTTTTACCACAAATCTCTCTTTTCACGACATCTATTTTTAACTTTTTGCCTCTTTTTTTTTTTTTTTTTTTTGATTTAGTTACGTAAATCAAACAAAAATTGTCTATTCCTTTCCTACGCGTGAAAAGTAGGACCCACGTATAAAGTGTTGGGTCCCGCCAGCCAAGACAGACACGGAGAGTCACAAGGAAGAGAGAGAAAAGGTGACGCCGTTCTCGACGGACGTTAATGAGAGGGTGAATTGGCTTTATGTCTTTCCCTTTTTAACGGGATTGGACAGAGTCAGTCCGATCCCCACGATTAACGGCGTTAACTTCGCGGTATAGACTACAAGCCAGGGTACCATAAATTACGTTATGAAACGAAACTCTTTGTCTATTTCTCTCTCCTGCCACTACACCTACCAATTTCAAAAGTTTTTCTAAATTTGTAGGCTGTTTAGGTTTTCAATGGGACCCAACATGAGGTAACGGCTAGTTTTTTGTTGACGCGGAGAAGATAGGATGTCACTTATTGTCGCGTCTGCATGTTGAGTGAGCCTCAGTCTGCGGCAGAAAGAGTAACGGTGCACAATAATAAATAATGAAGTTAATAACGGTTCACAATCCTAAAAGGATTTTACTGATGTGTGACTTAAAAACACAGAATATAATATTTTTTTTTTTTAAAAATAATTATTGTAATAATTTTTTTAATTTTCAATAAAAAAATTTAAAAAACGAAATTTTTAATGAATTTTACTAATGTATGCCCTTAAGGTGTTAATTTTCATTTTTTTAAAAAAAATTTCAAGAATTGAAAAAGTAATGACAGCTTTTTCAATTCTCGAAAAAGTATTTCCAAAAATAGAAAGTTTAATGTTTGCCCTAAGGGTACATATTAACCGAACCCTTTTTTAATATATGCTCTAAGGGTATCTATTAACTGAACCTATAATAAATAATCGGATTTCGAGTTTGTTTGAAATCTGTTTATTTTGCTAAAATTAAAAACTTTTTACTGAAAATATTTTTTTTTATAAAAGTAAAAGTTAACTGAAATAGTACAGTGAGATCCATAAATAATACAAAAAAGTATAAAGAAACCCATAAATAGTAATAAAAATAAGTTGAATAGTAAAAAAATGGACAAAAATAATTTTTGCCAAACCAACACTTAATTTCCAGTAATTCTACCATATATTTTCACATATTTTTTTTTTTCCAAAATTGTATAGACTGAATATAATGAAGAAAAAATTGTGGATCTGTATATAGTGGCAAAAAGAATTTGCGCCGAGACCAGCCAGCCATGCTTCGCTCTCCAAGCAGAGGCGTCTGTCATCCTATTGGCCGTTCAACACGCAAAAGCTGAAAATTAGGATGAGATTATCTTTGAAGAAGACGCCAAGACTTACTTTGACCCCTTCCTTGCCCCCCTTTGATTGGGCCATTAGCAGTATTATTAGTAACATCTTTTTTTTTTTTTTTTTTTTTTTGAGGAAGAAAGAAGGGGACTCGCGTGTAGTAGTCATTGTCCCACGCCCCATGGTACAGTTGGGTAAGCCCATGGGTACCACCAGCTCGAACTGGAGCTCGGAAACTCCGAACCCACACACACCCCAAGCTCTATTGGTTTCTGGGACTTCCAGAAATTGCAATTACAGTCCTCGTGAGAACTCGAACCTGAGATGTGGTGAAGCCTCAGCAGTCACCTACCAGTTGTACCACACCCTCTGGTGATTTATTAGTAACATCTAAGTGTTGAAAGAGGTTTTTTTTTTTTTTCTTTTTTTTCTTTTTTTTCTTTTCTTGTCTTTTTTAGTTGGGTTAAGAGAGATTGTAATACAATTAACTATGCGGCTGCTATGCTCTCCATCAGCTCTCTTCAATCATTTTATTTTAATAATTACAATCTTTCAGACATCCTTATGACTGCTTGTAATTAAGGTTGACTGCCATTTATTTTCTTTTGATTAATAACATTGATTTTTATTAAAAACAAAAAGAAAATCACAACCTTCTCAAAAAAAAAAAAAAAATCACAAAATTAGAGTCTGCCTAATATGATAATATGATAATTGTGGTAATTAAGAAAAGAAAGAAATTAAAGAAGATTTGAAATTCGAACAATAGATATCAAATACCAAATAGAGTTCTAGTATATCACTAGTCTATCACTAGAACCCATTTTCCTTTTTTAGTAATGGTGAATGTATCCCCGAACTCTCCAATTTGTCTAAATGGCAAATAGAATGTAAAATACATCTTCTTCTTTTTTTTCTTTTTCTTTTTTCTTTTTGTGTCTCTAGCAAGGCTCAATGATGAAACAAGATTTCTTATACATATTTTAAATGATTTTTTTAAGTGAGATTCCTGATTGGTATTGTTTTTAGTGTAATAGATTCATCCGTGAGTGATTTCTCAAAATAAAAAATAAAAAATTCATACTGGAGTAGTGCTATATCAATAAGAATTTGTTGAACAAAATTGTATCCTTATCCTTGCTTGTTAATAAGAATTGTCCACTAGTGAACCAAATTAAAAACAAAAGATTGCTTGTATCCGTGGACAATAATTAGGTATAATTCGTTTGGTGGAGTATATCAAAAATTTCAATTAAATTTAAATATATACTTGCATTAATTAATGAAACATAAATATTATTATATTTTATAAGAACAATAAAAGATAATTTAATTATGTGTTTAAATTTAATTGAAGAATCCAACATATTGCACCTAAATAACTGTACCAAAGTTTTACCTTAATAAAAATTAAAATGTATGTATAGATTTGATTGGGTTAGTTAGGTTGGGTTTAGGGTATTTTCTAATCCAACCTAAGTTTTAACAACTTCCATATTTTTGTAAATTACTTTTAATTTCATTAAATTTACCGTTCAACTGATGACCTAGTAGTTGAACTTTCGATCCAATGACTCAAAACTTAAGCTGAGTCAAGTTTGGATTTGAATTTAATGTCTCAATCATGATACCAGTAGAGGAAATCTATCTAGAATTTCACACATAAAGTATGAGTATTTAATAAGGTTTGACATTCACCAATAAATAATAAAAACTTAAATGTATGAAGTTATAGTTCAAATCAGCTGCGTGCCAAGTTCTTTCTTAAAAAATAAATGTTCAAATTAGCTACCAAATTCGTAACTTCTGAATTTAATTTTACTATAAAGAGCGAATGCGTGTACACACATATATATCAATTAATGGTCACCAGAATTGTTCTCAAATTAAAATTTGTTAAGCACGTAAATTCTTGCATTTTTTTTCATAGATTGACAATCTAGAACTAGTAGGGTAATTCACCTAGACGTTTTAAATTCTTGAAATGCTCTTTAATTCCATAATTGACTAGATTAAACTTGTGTTACAATCAAATTTTTTTTTTTTTAATAATTATTATCCCTTTTGAGAAGAGAATCAATAACAAAATTGAATACCAAGCGAATGAAGCGATAAAGAGAGGTTTCTCAAAAAATAAAGAGAGAAAATTCATATTATTTGTGACTGTATGTTGTGACATAATATGGATGACAAAGGAACTGTATCTACATCATGATTCATGAGACAAAATGGAAATGAAGTATAGGATCTTATGCGATTAAGTAGACAAATTTACAAATTTACTCAGCCATCTAAATGTCTAGGGACTATGTGAGTGATGAGAAGAGAGTTCAACTCATAGATATGAAACATTACAAGGATGTCAATACCATTGAATTATCACTTGAACCCCCATAATAGAGAAAATTAGATGCTTATCTTGAAGAGATATAGAACAATCTAAAATAAAGCCAACATGTTAGATATACAAGGTTTTTCACAACATTTTCTATATAACTTCTGAAAGTGATATGTTGTAATTGGAACAATATTAACATTTATAGGACCTCGGCCACCAATAATTTCACATTTACTAGTGCCAATCACAATAAGCCACTTTGAGAGTTAAAAAGGCATGAAAAATTTTGTATCACTAAATTGATAGAAAAACAATAAGATATGTTCAAAAAGAGATGCTCTACTTAACTAGATTAGTGTGAGAAGGAATCCAAAACAATAAGAAATTATATGGAGAAGATTTAGTTAATTCAACTAATAAAATATGTTGTTATTGGTTATCACCATAATAAGTGGATGAGAGGGATTGAAATCTAAGTTCTTTTTATTGAGAGAATTAGATAATTTCATTAAGTTATAAGGCTCTTTAACACTAATATATAGCATATTATTGTTATACCAAATACATTGAATTACATATTTCTGGCTAAAGGGGCCATTTAGGTGAATTAGAAGGAGGATTCTTCTATGATGCAAGCATTAAGAAGGGCAAAAGGCAATGGAAAAATTAGTATATTACCCTATTGCCGTATTTTATTTTATTTATCTTAAAAGTTAAAAAGAATAAAAGTTTAGGGAAAAAGTTCAGTATTTATAAATTATAACGTATATTTTGCCATTAAAATATTAAGAAGTGTGAAACCAGCTCATTGGCTTGCTTTATATGATGGTTTGGGGTCCATTTAGAAAAGTTTAGTCCGTTAATAATTAGTTGCAATTATAGTTATGTGTTGCTTGTCCATGGTTAATTTATTTTGTATAATACGTTCCATGTGATGTAAGTGTGGAGTTGTATCACCTCTACTCTACCATTTTTTGGGTTGAATTTTATACCCTATCAATCATAATTTATTACATATTTTTTTATATTTTTTTTTTATAAAATAACCAAAGTTAAAAACAAATATAATAAAAAAAATCATACATGTAGGGTCAGGTTTGGCAGCCCAAGCCCAAGGAGGGATGGATTTGGAGCCCACTGAACCCAAAACAATGAATTTTGTAGAGTGTGGGTGGAAGAGCAAGGCGAACAGCAAAAATAACAGCGTGCAACAGCCACACTAGTGAAGGAATTCTAATTAATAACTGCTCGGATGGGTATAAGAACAACGTCCGAAGAGGTGACTTCCCTTGGAGGGTTACAATTCTTGCTGCTGCCGTAAGAAATACCCTTCTTTTTCCATCAGGGGATTTTCCCACTTACATAGTACCTCCTCACTCTATCTTGATCGTCCACTTGTTCATCATCCAGACATCCACTCGAGTGCTTGTCCCATCAAGGGTGTTCCCCAGACTTATGTAAGTGGCGATAGCAGGTTGATACTGTTCAGGGGTCTCTTCCACATTAATGCGGCCAGGGAGGTAGGTGTGGTGTAATTAATGCGGTGGTTGAGGTCTGTCTTTTAGATGCTACTCCGATCCAGTTATGTTCCCCCGCGTCCGAGGCCCATTCTGTCACTACACCTGCCGAGAGAATCGCTCGGGCTGCAAAAGGTTGAACGTCAGATTCGAGGGTATTGGACTCCTCGGATCGTCGAACCCATCCTCGGATCGTGGACACCCTTCACCAGATGTTATCCGAGCCTGACCAGGCCTTCTCAGCTCTTCGGGAAACGGTGGGCCGTAGGTAGGGCCTTGGGCCCAATGCCTTTGGCTGGGTTTTCTCCCCTCACAATAGCCCCTCAAAATTATATATATATATATATATATATATATTTTTTTTTTTTTTTTTTTTTCATATCCGAAGGGAAAAAATATGATTTTGACCTGCCACGGAACAAGAAGCTTGGGTGCATGCCAACTCGAGCTGGCACGTGTGTGGGGGCCTTGGGACAGATGCTTCATTAATGCCATTGCGGTTTCCACACTCCCAAGCCGCAGCATTAATTGCACCAGGTGGCGCCCTGTCTTTCGTATCCAACGGTGAGCGATTGATCAGACGGTGGTGGTCTTTTCCTTGGAATTTGGGCGGGAATGCCCTGACCTTTCGCTTGACCCGGTATAAAGCCTCAGAGGAAGTTATTTCCTCCCCACTTTTGCAAATCTTCAGACGCTCCAGCAAGAATAGACGCACTGCCCCGCACAAATCCTTCAGTCACTGCTTTCAAGCTCCCCCAGAATCACCACGAACCTTCCTGTGAGCCTGAAACCCTTCCAGAGATTTGTTTCCGGTGAGTCATCGCACAACTCCTTTAATTCTCTCTTCGGCCCACCGTCTCCTTTAAGCACTATGGGAAAGCTTGAGTACATGGTGGACAGCCCTGAACGACTTGAGGAGTTTAGGGCCACATATCGCATACCCCCTAACGTGGGTGTGAAATATTGCCCCCCAGAAAAGATACTAACAGAACGCAAAACTGGGGAGGTGGTCATCCCCCTCATCGCCTTCAAAGAAGGAGGAATGACAATCCCCATGGGTCCCATCACCACTAACTACCTCCGGAACCACAGGCTTACTCCCTGGCAGTGCGCGCCCAACATGTTTAGGATCCTAGGAGCGATTGAGGACCTTGAGCGCCATCTGGGGTTGGGCCTCACCTGGCTAGACGTAGTACATATGTACGAATGCCACAGCCAGCAAGACGCCGGGTACTACTTAAAATCCCGGTCGGATGTTGTCAGGCTCATCTCCTGTCTTCCCAAGTCCAACAAAGGGATGAAGGACGACTACGTGATCATTTCGGGCGCCTGGCATGACGGCAATGGTTGCCCGACCAGGCTTGGGGAGCCAGGTGGGACGTTAGATCTAGGCTCACTAACTGTAGGCTTAGGGACCTCGTTTTTGACGTTTTTTTTTTCTTCTTTTTTTTTACTTCTCTGTTTTTGAGATTGACCCCTTTTTTGTACTGCTGTGCAACAGATAAAAGACACGTTTCTCCTCGGCTTAGCCTCACGAACGTCGCTGCCCTCAACTTCCTTTTGAGGTCAGAGATCTTCGTGAGCGAGGACGGGCAACTGCGGTCTGCTCCCCTCATCCTCGGATACACAGCGAAGCCGAAGAGTATACAACCGGCCGGCAACGCGATCGTACAGGGAGATCATCGCCTAGCAAGAATTGACGTTGGTCGGACGAACTTCTTGGCGCCGTACGATCTTGAACCTGTTCCCCACCCAAATCCTCGGAACGTGCCTCCCATTGTTCAACCCCTCCAGCAAGTTCTCCTCGGACAAGAGGTTGAAGGTGAGGGGGTCGGCTCTTCAACTTCCTCACTAGAAGAGCAGATAGACGGCTTTCGGTTCGAGGGAGACGCTTCAGGAGTTCAGCAGGTGGTAGAGGTCTCTGACGCCGAGGAGGAAACCTACGATAGGCCGGACGTCCGTCTTAATTTGCTAGCCGCTCACTTAGAGGACTCCTCGGACGAAGACGACATGGATTTGAGGCTCCTGATGAAGGGCAGAGGCCAAAAGCCCGATCCGAAAGGTGCTGGGACCTCCACGGCAGTGGCGACACTTCCTCCTGCGCCTCCTGCGCCTACTCAGGTCCCTAACCCAAATTTGAAGGTGATACCAAACCTTCAGAAAAAGAGACCCCACAATGAGGTTGGGGGGAAACAGGTGCCACCGGCCAAGGGGGGCAAGCAGCAAAAGGTGGCGAAGGACAGCAGGACGCACAGGGCTTCCTCTCTCGAGAGCCGAGAGGAGCCCACTGGTGCAGACGTGCGCCGAGGAGGGGGACCGCGAATCTGGTCTCCAAGATTGGAGCTGGATGGCGCTCCAATCCTGTGGGACACCTCCCTCAGGAATTACGATGGAGGGAGGGCAGGCTACGTTGCCGAGGCCCTGCAGCAGCCGCTCCTCCTCCCACATGATATGTCCTCCTTCGGGCGCTTCTCCCAAAAGGAGCTGTTCATGTCCCTTAAAAGGGATTTGGCCCTGGTAAGTGTACCCTCCCTAAGTATAGGTTTTACATTCAATTGGCTTTATTCCTTAGCTTGATGCCGGAAATGTTGTTATGCAGCTTACCCAGCAGGTTTACGTGGCCGAGGGGATGAACGAGGACTCATGGCTTAAAGCTCGGGCGGCATCCCAATCCCAGCTTGAGGCGGAGGCCTCTCTTGGTCAACTGAAGGAGGAGCATGCTCGGACATCCGAGGAACTAAAATTAGCGCTCACCGAAAAGCGAAGCCTCGAGGCCGGGCTTAAGAATGCTGAAAAGCAGGCCGAGGAACAGCGTGGCCAATTACGCATGTCCGAGATCAACCTGGAAACCGAGAGGGAGCTGGTGAAGGGTCTGCGAGCTGAATTGCAGAAGGCCAAGGCGACTGCCCAGGTGTTTGAGCAAAATGCCAGGCTGGCTAAGGAGGCAGTTGAGGCCGAAAGGAAAGCGGCGTACCAGATGGGGGTAGAGACGACTACATCCCAGCTTGTGGAGCAGTTCGCCTCGGTCAGCCGAGACTACTGCCTCGCAAGTTGGGGTAAAGCCTTGGATGCCGCTGGAATTTCGGCCGATTCAGAGCTGAGGCTGCCTGGGAGCGTGTATTATCATCCTGAGATCCGAGAGCTCCCAGAATCAGACCTCCCTGCCACTCAGACTCCAGAGACCCTCCAGGAACAGCCGGACGACAAGGGCGAACCAGCTGAGCCGGCCAATGGTTCGGGCAAAGAGAAAGTTCCTGCTGAAGCCAAGGACCAAGCCTCCGGAGCATCTGAACGGACAGGCCACGCTGCTGACCCTGGGCCTCCTCCAGCAAGAGAGTAGATGCATAGGGCTTTCATTTTGTACTTGTACTTTTTGTCCTTTGCTTAAAGAATTGTAACTTTCCTTTTTTTTGTTTTGTTGACTCTATATGTAGACCTCCTTTCTTTAATGGAATAGTTCCCCATTTGCCTTCAATGTTTTTGATACATGTTTTATTACTTATTATTGCCACACACACAACTACACGTTGCAATTATGACATAAAAACGCAAGCAACTTGATTGATACGTCATATTGATGACGTGAGTAATCGGAATTAACATTGAAAAGGATAGGCCAAACAAGAGTTGTTGATGAGTAATGGTTGGAATGAATACTTATGCGAGTCTCGCATCCCTTTCCAGATTAAACATAGGTTATTGTCCCTCGGTTTCGATTTGAACATAACTGAGGAAGACTAATGGAGTGTTAACTAACCCAAATCATCTGGTCCGAGGACTACAGACATGATTCGGATTTAAGTTTAAACACTGATGGAGTGTTAACTAACCCAAATCATCTGGTCTGAGGACTACAGGCATGATTCGGATTTAAGTTTAAACACTAATGGAGTGTTAACTAACCCAAATCATCTGGTCTGAGGACTACAGGCATGATTCGGATTTAAGTTTAAACACTAATGGAGTGTTAACTAACCCAAATCATCTGGTCCGAGGACTACAGGCATGATTCGGATTTAAGTTTAAACACTGGAGTGTTAACTAACCCAAATCATCTGGTCCGAGGACTACAGGCATGATTCGGATTTAAGTTTAAACACTGGAGTGTTAACTAACCCAAATCATCTGGTCCGAGGACTACAGGCATGATTCGGATTTAAGTTTAAACACTAATGGAGTGCTAACTAACCCAAATCATCTGGTCCGAGGACTACAGGCATGATTCGGATTTAAGTTTAAACACTGATGGAGTGTTAACTAACCCAAATCATCTGGTCTGAGGACTACAGGCATGATTCGGATTTAAGTTTTAACACTGGAGTGTTAACTAACCCAAATCATCTGGTCCGAGGACTACAGGCATGATTCGGATTTAAGTTTAAACACTAATGGAGTGCTAACTAACCCAAATCATCTGGTCCGAGGACTACAGGCATGATTCGGATTTAAGTTTAAACACTGATGGAGTGTTAACTAACCCAAATCATCTGGTCTGAGGACTACAGGCATGATTCGGATTTAAGTTTAAACACTGGAGTGTTAACTAACCCAAATCATCTGGTCCGAGGACTACAGGCATGATTCGGATTTAAGTTTAAACACTGGAGTGTTAACTAACCCAAATCATCTGGTCCGAGGACTACAGGCATGATTCGGATTTAAGTTTAAACACTAGAGTGTTAACTAACCCAAATCATCTGGTCCGAGGACTACAGGCATGATTCGGATTTAAGTTTAAACACTAATGGAGTGCTAACTAACCCAAATCATCTGGTCCGAGGACTACAGGCATGATTCGGATTTAAGTTTAAACACTGATGGAGTGTTAACTAACCCAAATCATCTAGTCTGAGGACTACAGGCATGATTCGGATTTAAGTTTAAACACTAATGGAGTGTTAACTAACCCAAATCATCTGGTCCGAGGACTACAGGCATGATTCGGATTTAAGTTTAAACACTGGAGTGTTAACTAACCCAAATCATCTGGTCCGAGGACTACAGGCATGATTCGGATTTAAGTTTAAACACTGAGTTGACACACTGTGGACATGCTGGCTGACGAAAAAGGCTTGATTAATAAAAGTACTTCTTCAAGTTGTTTACATTCCACGGACGTGGTATTACATGACCGTCAAGGTCTTCCAAAAAATATGCTCCGATGCCTGCTCCAGAGGTGATGCGGTATGGTCCCTCCCAATTAGGTCCCAATTTTCCCCAAGCTGGGTTTTTCGCCGTGCCCACAACTTTCCTCAGCACCAGATCACCGGGTTCTAGGGGTCTTGCCTTTACGTTAGCATCATAACCTTGCCTGAGTTTTTGTTGATAGTGTGCCAGCCGAACCATTGCATTCTCTCTCTTTTCTTCAATCAAGTCTAAGCTCTTCTGCAATTGTTCATCGTTGTCGGTTGGGTTGAATGTGCCTGTTTTTATCGTTGGGAACCCGGTTTCCAGAGGGATGACAGCTTCGGCCCCATAGGTCATTGAAAAGGGGGTTTCCCCGGTAGATCGACGAGGCGTAGTCCTGTAAGTCCAGAGTACGTGCGGCAGCTCGTCTACCCATCTACCCTTCGCATCATCTAACCTCTTCTTTAAGCCATTCAGTATGACTTTGTTGACGGCTTCCGCTTGTCCATTGCCCTGGGGATAGGCAGGAGTGGAGTATCTGTTCGTGATTCCCAACTCGCTGCAGTAGTTCCTGAATGCCCTGCTATCAAACTGCAAGCCATTGTCCGAGATGAGAGTGTGAGGAACTCCAAACCAAGTGACAATGTTCTTCCACACGAACTTTTGCACATCAACGTCTCTGATATTGGCTAGCGGTTCGGCTTCGACCCACTTGGTAAAATAGTCTGTTCCGACCAGGATGTATTTCTTGTTTCCTGCAGCTTTGGGGAAAGGTCCCACAATATCCAAGCCCCATTGGGCGAAGGGCCATGGGCTAGATAGCGGATTAAGATTTCCTCCCGGTTGGTGAATGTTCGGAGCAAAGCGTTGACACGGATCACACTTTTTGACGTATTCATGCGCCTCCTTTTGCATGTTAGGCCACCAGTAGCCTTGGGTGAGAGCTCGGTGAGCCAAGGATCTACCTCCAGTGTGGCTCCCACAGATTCCCTCGTGCAGCTCCTCCAGCAGTATTTCAGTCGCTTCGGGGTGCACACACAGCAAATATGGTCCCGAATAGGAGCGTTTGTACAGTTTCCGGTCCTCGGATAGCCAGAACTTTGCCGCTTTCCTCCGAACTTTATCGGCTTCATCCTTCCCTTCAGGCAAGACATCTTCTTTGAGGAATTTGATTAAGGGGTCCATCCAGCAAGGCCCTGCCCTGACCTGGTGAACCTGGACTGCCTCTGGTCTTGTTTCTGTAGGCCTGAGCAAGTCTTCGACGAGGATGATCCTCGGCAGGTCCTGCACCGAAGAGGTGGCAAGCGTGGCTAAAGAGTCAGCGTGTGAGTTGCCACTTCGGGGGATATGCAGCAATTTGAAAAAGTCGAACTCTGATTGGAGGTGTTTAACACGGCTCAAGTACCCCTGCATTCTCTCGTCCTTTGCCTCAAACTCGCCTTGTACTTGGCCTACTACCAGTCTCGAGTCCGAGAACAACTCCACAGACTTCCCACCCATTCTTCGGACCATAGTCATTCCCATCAACAGAGCCTCATACTCCGCCTCATTGTTCGTTGCTGAGAAGTCCAGCCTTAACGATTTCTCGATGATGATTTTCTCAGGGGATATTAGTACTAACCCAACTCCGGAGCCTCTCTGATTTGCCGCGCCATCGACGTACACTTCCCAATGGGGGGGATTCTGTTGCGAGATCATGCCAACTGATTTTTCATCCATGCCCGACGGGGGTTCGATTTCTTCTGCTTGGGGTTCCGTGAACTCAGCCACCAGATCAGCAAGAACCTGTCCCTTGACCGAAGTGCGGGGCATATACCTTATATCAAAAGCCCCTAAGATTGTACCCCACTTAGCAATCCGACCAGTATAATCGGCGCTTCGGAGCACCGCTTTGAGTGGTAGCTGTGTTAGAACGATGACCGTGTGGGCTTGGAAGTAGTGAGGTAGCTTCCGCGTGCCAAGCACCACTGCAAGGATAGCTTTCTCTAGAGGCAAGTAACGGACCTCGGCCTCGTGCAGCGACTTGCTTACATAATAAACAGGCCTCTGCACTCCAGAGTCCGATCGTACTAACACTAGGCTCACTGCATAGGGGGCCACAGCGATGTAGGCGAACAGCACCTCGTCGGGCTCGGGGCTAGACATGATGGGTGGCCGGGCCAGATAATCCTTGAGTTGCTGGAATGCTAGAGCACACTCCTCAGTCCACTCGAATCCCTTCCATTTGTTGAGTAGAGAGAAGAAAGGACGGCATCTGTCTGCCGACCTGGAGATGAACCGATTGAGGGCCGCGGTCATTCCGGTCAGTTTTTGGACCTCCTTGGGATTCCGAGGAGCACGTAGGTCATTAATGGCCTTTATCTGGTCGGGGTTGACTTCAATTCCCCTGTGGGTGACCATGTATCCTAAAAACTTGCCGGATCCTACACCAAACGAGCACTTAGAAGCATTTAAACGTAGCTTGTGCCTTCGCAAGGTCCCGAAAGTAATTTCAAGGTCTCTTATGTGCTCAGCTATGACCTTGCTCTTCACCACCATGTCGTATATATAAACCTCGATATTTTTGCCCAGCCATGGCTCGAACATCCTGGTCATCATCCTCTGGTAGGTAGCTCCCGCGTTCTTCAAGCCGAACGGCATCACTTTATAGTGGTAGTTGCCAATAGGAGTGACAAAAGCAGTTTTCTTCTGGTCTTCCATCGCTAACGGTATCTGGTGGTAGCCTTGGAAGGCGTCCAGGAAGCTCATCCGAGGGTGGCCGACAGTGGCATCCACCAACTGGTCTATTTTCGGCATAGGGAACGGATCCTTGGGGCATGCCCTATTCAAATCCGTGAAATCTACGCACACTCGCCACTTCCCACTCTTCTTCTTCACCACCACGGTGTTTGCGAGCCACTCGGGGTAAAAAACTTCTTTGATAGCCCCAGCTTGTTTGAGTTTCGCTACCTCATCTCTTACTGCCTCGGCATGTTCCTTGGATGGGCGCCGAATAGGCTGTTTCTTAGGGGTGATTAGGGGATTCACCTTCAGGTGATGGCATATAAACTCCGGGTCAACCCCGGGGGCTTCGTACGCACTCCAGGCAAATACATCGAGATTTTTCTTTAGGAACTCTATCAACTCCTCCTTCTCTCGAAGAGGCAGCTGAGATCCGACTTGGAAGAACCGGTCAGGATCGTCTCCAATGACCACTCTGGTTAGCTCCTCACACCGAGTGTCTTCATCTGGCACTCCGGAGGGAACTCCTCGGGACTGTAATTGCTATAAATTCCCCCCCGTCACGTCCGAGGACTCGGCCGGGGCCTTATGCTGGATGGCAGCCACCATGCACCGTCGGGCGACGGACTGGTCCCCTCGGATCTCATGTATCTGCCCTTCCGACGGATATTTGATCTTCTGGTGCAAAGTCGAAGGAACGGCTCCAAGCGCATGAATCCAGGGTCTGCCCACGAGTGCCGTGTAGGGCGAATACGCGTCCACAACTATAAAGTCCAGTTCCACCACCTCGGAGCCAGACTGCACCGGTAAGCGTATCCGGCCTTTTGGGATGACCGGGCGTCCTTCAAAGCTCAAGAGGGGAGAATCATACGGCGTTAGGTCTTGGGGTTTCAGGCCCAGCCCCTTGTAGAGGTCCGGGTACATTATCTCCACAGCACTGCCCTGATCCACCATCACCCTTTTCACATCGTACCCCCCTATCCTGAGGGTAATGACTAGTGCGTCATCATGGGGTTGGATGGTGCCGATCTTGTCTTCATCCGAGAACCCCATGATAAAGGGGGCAACCGACTCAGCCCTCTTCGGTTCTCGGCATGGCTCCCCAGTTGATGGTCGGCCTACCGACATGACTTTCGATGGCCAGGACCCCGTTCTCCCCGGCGCGGCGAGGACGACATTTATGGTGCCTAGCGGTGGCTTTGAGGGATCAACTCCGTGCGCCCTTGAACCCGCCTGCCCTTGGCCGCTGGAGGGGTGCAAGAGGTGCTTCAGTTTACCGTCGCGAACCAGCTGGTCCAAGTGATCCCACAGGCTCCTGCAATCTTCCGTGGTGTGCCCATGGTCTTGATGGTACTGGCAGTATAGATTGTGGTTGCGTTTCTCTGGGTTTCCTACCATCTTGTTCGGCCACCTGAAGAACGATTCATTCTTGATTTTTTCCAGGACCTGATGCACTGGCTCTTTGAACACGGTATTAACTGTTTGAGGATTCGTCAATCCTGATTGCCCGGCAAAGTCTCTCCTGGGTTTGCTGTAATTATAACGGTCGGACCGCGACTCCCTCCTGTCCTGAGAGACAATCTTGTCCTTTCCCTTGCCCTGCTGCCGATCTTCTTCAACCCTCTTGTACTTCTCTATGCGATCCATTAGCTGTCGTACGTTCGTGACCGGTTTGCCAGATAGAGACGCCCTCAATCCATGGTCGGCGGGGAGGCCTAGCTTGAACGTGCTGAGGGCCATTGCATCATTGTTGCCCTCCACCTCGTTGAACATCTCCCAGTATCTGTCTGAGTATGCCTTCAATGACTCAGACTCCTGCATAGACAGTGACAACAACGAAGAAAAAGGCCTGGCCACCCTTCGGCACGTGACGAAACGGGAGCCGAATGCTTGAGTAAGCTCCTTGAAGGAGTTGATGGAGCCTGCCTTCAGACCATCAAACCACCTCATGGCGACAGGTCCCAGACTGGAGGGGAAGACCTTGCACATAAGAGCTTCGTCTCTGGAGTAGACAGCCATCCTCTGGTTAAATTGACTCACATGCTCTACGGGGTCAGTTTTACCGTTGTAGATGGTGAAAGTGGGCTGGTTAAAACGCCGAGGAAGTCTAGCCCCATCAATCCGGCGGGTGAAGGGTGATTTAGAAATCTGGTTCAGAGCCCTATTCATGGCATCGTTCTCCATGTCTCCACGTGATGGACTCCTACGTTGTTGCTTACGATGAGACTCCTCCTCATAAGTGTAGGACTCACTGGCTGGTGTCCTGGACTTGTGTTGATAAGAGACATCCTGTTCGTCATCAAGATCATCCTCAGAGTATGAGGAGGCCCGTTTCCTCTTCGCGTAGCGTAACTCCCTCTTTAGTTTTTCCACCTCCAACTGCAGATCACGGTTCTCCTTTGCATGGGCCATGTGGCTTCCCTCCTGTGATTGGCTCTGGCTAAGACGCACAGTGTGCACGCTCCCCTCGCGGTTTTGTCTCCTTTCCAAGTTGACGAAATGGTCCACGTGCTGGGATGCTCTGGATTCTGCCTGTTGTTCGCCTAGTCCTGCCATTGTCGACTGTTGTTTTCACTCTTGCACGTGCTCTTCCCACAGACGGCGCCAATTGTAGGGTCAGGTTTGGCAGCCCAAGCCCAAGGAGGGATGGATTTGGAGCCCACTGAACCCAAAACAATGAATTTTGTAGAGTGTGGGTGGAAGAGCAAGGCGAACAGCAAAAATAACAGCGTGCAACAGCCACACTAGTGAAGGAATTCTAATTAATAACTGCTCGGATGGGTATAAGAACAACGTCCGAAGAGGTGACTTCCCTTGGAGGGTTACAATTCTTGCTGCTGCCGTAAGAAATACCATTCTTTTTCCATCAGGGGATTTTCCCACTTATATAGTACCTCCTCACTCTATCTTGATCGTCCACTTGTTCATCATCCAGACATCCACTCGAGTGCTTGTCCCATCAAGGGTGTTCCCCAGACTTATGTAAGTGGCGATAGCAGGTTGATACTGTTCAGGGGTCTCTTCCACATTAATGCGGCCAGGGAGGTAGGTGTGGTGTAATTAATGCGGCGGTTGAGGTCTGTCTTTTAGATGCTACTCCGATCCAGTTATGTTCCCCCGCGTCCGAGGCCCATTCTGTCACTACACCTGCCGAGAGAATCGCTCGGGCTGCAAAAGGTTGAACGTCAGATTCGAGGGTATTGGACTCCTCGGATCGTCGAACCCATCCTCGGATCGTGGACACCCTTCACCAGATGTTATCCGAGCCTGACCAGGCCTTCTCAGCTCTTCGGGAAACGGTGGGCCGTAGGTAGGGCCTTGGGCCCAATGCCTTTGGCTGGGTTTTCTCCCCTCACAATACACATGACATATCATAATTGGTAAAACACACAAAATTAATTTATATTGTAACATCATTCTATATCCAATAAGAATTTTGTAAGTCAACTTACATTTTTTTTTTGTATTTAAAAAATAAATAAAACATTCAAATTTAAATTCCTCCTTCTTTAATTATCAACTAAAAAAAAAAAAAAAACCTCCTATCAATCATTAAGTAAATTTTATTTTTTTTTTTTTTTTTTTGGTGGTGGGAAGGGGGGTGGGGGGGAGAATTATCTAGTGAAGTTGGTGAACCCTTATAAATATTGAATTTGCCCATGATTTTTTTTTTTTTTCCTAATATAATCAGTTTATATAAGTTTATTTATTTATTTTTTAAAGAGAGGCATTAAAGCATTGATTGGTTTCGGCACGTGTCAAAACCATGTTAATTGCCTAGCGCCGAATTTTAGATGCTGGCCCACGCCTCTGAGAGAGAGAGAGATTTCCACTTTTTGCCTCATTAAATTTAATTAATTTATTGCCCCCGCTTAGCAGTAACATTTTACCATGATGCCACCAGAGGCCCACAACAGGTACTTTGGTAGGGGGGCAAATCTGTAGATTTGTGAGAATTACAAGAGTATTTCGGAAATACAAATTACAACACTGACTTGGGACAGTGTGGTGGCTGGGGCGGTTACCTAGTCAAGAACGCAACTGCTGAGTCAGCCTAACACCCATTTTCCAATTTCCTTTCTTTCTTTCTTTTCTTTTATTTTTTAATAGAAAATTATTAGGGCTATAAACTTTTGAGTAATGCAAAGGTCATTAACTATTTTATAATATTTTATAAGTTATTGATGTGATTAATTTGTACCAATTCTTAACGAAATTTATTAATGACATAACTTTTTTATTTATTAATAACCACTCATCACATCAGTTATTTATAAAAATAATTTATGACTTTACCGTATTCCTAAACTTTTGTATAAATTTTTCGATAAATAGCTGCTGTAATGAGTAATTATTAATGACATTAGTTATTTATAAAAATAATTTATGACTTTACCGTATTCCTAAGCTTCTGTATAAATTTTTTGATAAATAGCTGCTATAATGAGTAATTATTAATGTGTGTACCCGAGATCTCCCACTAGACTAGACCTGGTATTTGAGCTCACAATTTACTTATGTAGTGGGTATTGAGTATCCTACTATGGGTAGTTCCTAGGCAAGTTCAAGGAAATAATCAACATAGAAACTGATGGTGCAAGAAAAACATTGCGCCAGACACTCGTCCATACGTTCGTCCATATCAACGCTAGTCCATATTTGATTACCATTAGCCCTCTCCACTATGTTCGTCCAATGAAGGACGAGTATGTTTCAAACCTCATCCTTCACCATGGACGGACTATCCATCATGGACGGACTGGAAGGCATGGACGGACTATCCATCATGGACGGACTAGAAAGCATGAACGGACTATTCATCATGGACGGACGAGAAGGCATAAACTCACCAAGAGTTAGAAGCTTAAGTATGCATACAGCCAAAGAGTTGTATTGCTTGAATCTTAACACAGTTCCCGAAGAAGTGACTTTCATGACAGTTAAGGGAGTTACCCTCTGAACTTTCCAAACGTTACGACGACTAAGAAAGATAACCGATTTCCAACACTATATAAAGGCCAGTCTGCATAGAGGTAAGGGGACTTTTTTCTTTGGTAAAGAATAGGAGATAAGTTAAGTATTGAGGGTTTCTTTTTTCCTTCAATTGACTGACTTTACCATCGGAGAATCAAAGGCCGGCATCCACCGGTCTGCTTTTCTGATTTCTTTTGGTCTTTCAGGATTCACTTTACTAGATCCAGAGCGTTCGAAGTTCACTCAACCCGTTAGAGACTTAGTGATCATCAGTTGGCGCCGTCTGTGGGAAGGAGTAGTTATTGAATCTTGTTTGATTCACTGAGTTTTATAGTTGTTCTCTCCAGTCAAGGGTTGAAATGGTTCGAACAAGGTCTAGAGTAACAAGTCCAGGCCCTCAACATAGTGGGGATGCATCTAACAATCCTCACCGCGACCGTCAATCAGCACCAGCCATGCACCCACCCTCTTTTCAGCATATGCAGTCCATGGCTACTGCTATGGTAGAATTGACTCGCCAAAACCAGGAGTTGGTTAGGCAACTTGAGTTAAGAAGGCAGCCTCATGAACGGAATGCTGAAGAGCGGGCCCAGAGTCAAGAGGAGGAAAGGAATGTTGAGACTGACGATCAGTCAAGAGGCACTGCTTCACGGAGGGTACCTCATCTAGAAAGGGAAATGAACCAAATGAGAAGGGTCATGGACGAGATGAGAGAAAATATGAAGAAAACAAACCCTGTGGAAGATTTGGTTCACAGAACTGATTCCCCCTTTGTGTCGTCCATCAATGCGCATCCATTGCCACCTAAGTTCAAGATGCCCCCGTTAGACTCATATGACGGGACTAGAGATCCTTTTGACCACATTGCCACCTTCAAAACTACTATGCATCTCCAAGGAGTTCCAGATGAAATAATGTGCAGAGCTTTTCCTACTACCCTGAAAGGACCAGCACGAGTGTGGTTTAGCAAAATACCTCCTAACACAGTGGCATCCTTTGAGGAGTTGAGCAAGCTGTTCGTCAACAACTTCATTGGAGGGCAGAGGCATAAACGTTCTTCGTCCAGTTTGCTGACCATAGAACAAGGGGAAAATGAGAGCTTGCGGTCCTTCATCACACGCTTCAATAGGGATGCCTTGGCTGTGGACGAAGTGGATGACAAACTCCTTTTGGCTGCATTTTATAATGGCGTTCATTCTGATCTATTTATTCATAAGTTGTATGAGCAGGCCCCCCAGTCAATGGCTGAACTAGTTCATTCAGCCCAGAATTTTATGAATGCAGAGGATGCTATCATAGCCAAAAAAAGGAAAAGAATTGAGAAGATTGAAGCCAACCCACCACGTCAGTCAGATCAGAATCCTCGTCCCAAGAAGGGGCGGACGGAAGATAGAAGGGATCGAGAAAAGAAAGCAGGACCTTCATCCCGAAATCAACAATATACCCCTTTGAACATGCCACTTGACCAAGTTCTTATGCAAATTAAAGACGAGCCTACTTTGAAGTGGCCAGAGAAGATGAAAGGGGATCCCAACAAACGCAATCGGAACAAGTACTGTCGTTTCCATAGGGACCACGGGCATGATACAGATGAATGTTTTGATTTGAGGCAGCAAATAGAAAATCTCATCAGACAAGGAAAGCTGAGAAATTTCCTTGGACGAAACCCCAAAGACGAGAAATTGAAAGCGAAGGTAGAAGAAACGTCACGGCCACCACTTGGAGAAATAAGGATCATCCTAGGGGGAAGTCCTACAGGACAGACGTCCAAGTCAAAGAAGGCGTATCTGAAAGCAGTACAAAATGTTCAACTCTCAGGGCGATTACCAGGTGGGAAAACTACAGAGGAGCAGACCATTACCTTTACGGATGAGGACGCAGAGAGAATCCATCACCCTCATGACGACGCTATAGTCATCACTCTCCTCATTGCTGATTATAAAACCAGAAGAGTGTTGATAGACAACGGGAGCTCAGCTGACATTTTGTATTATCCAGCCTTTCAACAGATGAGGATAGGACGAGATCAGCTGCGACAAGTAAGCTCCCCTCTAGTGGGATTTGGCGGAATGAAGATACAACCTGTGGGCAGCATCTTGCTACCAGTAACAGTGGGGGCATATCCGCAGCAAGTTACCAGGGAGGTGAATTTTCTTGTGGTTGACTGTTCGTCCTCTTACAACGCTATAATTGGGAGGCCAACCTTAAATAGCTGGAAGGCTATAACATCTACCTACCACCTGTCAGTCAAGTTCCCAACGGAGCATGGGATAAGCCAAGTACAGGGAGACCAATTAACGGCAAGAGAATGTTACCTGGCCATGTTGGCTGCGGACGACCAAATTCAGGCAATGACGATTGAAGAAAAGAGGGTTGTAGCAGAACCTGTCGAAGCATTGGAGAATGTTCCTTTAGATGATAATGACCCAGAGAGGTGCACCAGGATAGGGGCAGATTTAGAAGTCAAAGTCAAAACGGATCTCATTAGTTTGTTGAGAAGAAATAGAGATGTGTTTGCATGGAGTCACGATGATATGCCGGGCATAGATCCCAGCGTCATTACCCACCATTTGAGCGTATGCCCTTCCTTCAAACCAGTTCGACAAAAGAAGCGAGTGTTTGCCCCAGAGAGAGAAAATGCTGTTAAGGAGGAAGTTCAGAAGCTAGTCACGGCGAAATTCATTCGAGAGGTATACTACCCTGAATGGTTGGCCAATGTAGTTATGGTAAAGAAAGCGAATGGCAAATGGAGGATGTGCGTTGATTTCACGGACCTCAACAAGGCTTGCCCAAAAGATAGTTACCCGTTACCACGCATTGATCAGCTGGTTGATTCTACTGCGGGCCATAAATTACTCAGCTTCTTAGACGCTTTTTCAGAGTACAATCAGATACGGATGGACGAAGCAGACCAGGAGAAGACATCCTTCGTTACCAGTCAGGGATTATTCTGTTATGAAGTGATGCCTTTTGGTTTAAAGAATGCAGGAGCAACGTACCAACGGTTGGTCAATCATATGTTTCGTCCACAAATCGGGCGGAATATGGAAGTCTATATAGACGACATGCTGGTGAAAACTCAGGACGAGGACAGGCATCTGGACGACTTGCAGGAAACATTTAATACACTGAGGCATTATCATATGAAATTAAACCCAAGCAAATGTGCTTTTGGGGTGTCATCAGGGAAATTTTTGGGGTTTATGGTCTCTTACAGGGGAATTGAAGCAAACCCCGATAAAATCCAAGCAATATTGAATATGAAGCCTCCAAGCAGTGTTAAAGAAGTTCAATCTCTTACTGGACGAGTCACTGCCCTCAACAGGTTTGTTTCCAAAGCAACTGACAAGTGCCTACCATTTTTTAAGGTCCTTAAAAAAGCATTTGAATGGACTGATGAATGTCAGCAAGCATTTGAAGATTTGAAGATGTACCTTACCAAGGCCCCCTTGTTAAGCCCGTCTGTGCAAGGGGAGGAGTTGTATTTGTATCTGGCAGTCACCCCGCATGCTGTAAGTTCAGCATTAATAAGAGAGGAAGACAAGGTCCAAAGGCCTGTGTACTATACCAGCAGGGCGTTGAGGGGGGCAGAAGGACGATACCCATTGATGGAGAAAATGGCTTTTGCATTGATAACAGCCTCCAGAAAGCTCAGGCATTACTTTCAGGCTCATGTCATTAATGTCATGACAGACCACCCACTCAAGAAAGCTATGAACAAGTTGGAGGCTGCAGGACGTCTGATCCAATGGGCCGTCGAGCTCAGTCAGTTTGACATAAAATATCAACCAAGGCACACCATAAAAGCCCAAGTTCTGGCAGATTTCATTGCAGAGTTTACTTCGGATTGTGACGAGGCGAACGAGAAAGAAAACATTAAGTGGGTAGTTTACGTGGATGGCTCGTCTACTCAACATGCAGGAGGAGTAGGTGTAGTTCTACAATCACCACAGGGAGATAAACTAAAATACAGGGTCCGTTTGCAGTACCAGACAACTAATAATGAAGCTGAGTATGAAGCTCTTCTCAAAGGGATAGAACTGGCCAAGTCTGTTGAAGCAAGATCACTCCTCGTCCAAGGAGATTCTCAGCTAATCATGGGTCAAGTGAATGGCACATTTGAAGCAAAGGAAGAACGGATGAGAAAATATCTAAACAGGGTGATGCACCTCGTCAAAAAGTTTGAAAAAGTGAACTTCGTTCAGGTTCCAAGAGAAGAAAATATAGAGGCAGATGCTTTGGCGAAAGAAGCCTCAGCTAGTGAATCCGTAGACGAGGTAGATGAGATCCAATACATGCCAAGTATAGACATTCCAGAAGTACAACAAGTGGAAGGCAAGACAAGTTGGATGACTCCACTTGTATCGTACCTAAAAAATGGACAACTCCCTGAAGAGAAGGACGAAGCAAGAAAGCTAAGGGTGAAGGCAGCCAAGTATATTCTAATGGATGAAGTTCTTTACAAAAGAGGTTTTTCCCAGCCTTATTTAAGGTGTTTGGCACCGGACGAGGCAAACTACATAATAAGGGAAATCCACGAAGGGGCATGCGGCAATCACTCAGGAGCCAAGTCACTCGTCCACAAAATCGTTCGTGCAGGGTACTATTGGCCTAGCATGCAAGCTGATGCTAAGGCCTACGTCAAGGTCTGCGACCAATGCCAAAGATTCAGCAACGTGCCTAGGCAACCATCAGAATATTTGACTCCAATGACGGCCCCCTGGCCCTTTGCACAGTGGGGGTTAGATATTCTGGGTCCGTTCCCTCTAGGTGTGAGACAAATGAAGTTCCTTGTGGTTGGAATTGATTATTTTACCAAGTGGGTAGAGGCAGAACCCTTAGCTAATATTACCCAACAAAATGTAAAAAACTCTGTGTGGAAAAACATTGTGTGCAGATTTGGTGTGCCCAGGGTGTTGGTATCGGACAACGGACGACAGTTTGATAATGCAATCTTTAGAGATTTTTGCCTACATTTTGGTATACAAAATCACTACTCCTCACCAGCCCATCCACAAGCTAACGGTCAAGCAGAAGTTGCAAACCGATCCTTGCTGAAATTGATCAAGACTCGGCTTGAGGGGGCTAAGGGGGTATGGCCTAATGAATTACCAGGTGTGTTGTGGGCGTACAGGACGACTGCAAGAACTCCCACAGGGGAGACTCCTTTCAAGCTAGCATATGGAGCAGAAGCGGTTATACCTGCAGAAGTGCATATGGCTAGTCACAAAGTAACAATGTATCAAGACAACGATAATGTGGAGCAACTCCGTTTGAGTCTTGATCTCATAGATGAAGTCAGGATGAACGCTGAGCAAAGGATGGCAAGGTACAAGAACCTTATGGCTAGACAGTATGATGCAATGGTGAAGCCAAGACGTTTCAGCGTAGGCGATCTCGTCCTAAAAAGGGTTTCCCTGGCAACAAAGAACCCAACTCACGGGAAGTTGGGACCAAATTGGGAAGGCCCCTACAGAGTCATTAACTGCAAAAGACAGGGATCCTACTACTTGGAAGCGCTGGATGGGAGGAAGTTAGAACATCCTTGGAATGTGGAGCACTTGAGGAAATACTATCAATAAAGCGACATGGCTTTGAACGAGTCTGAAGACTACATAAACTTAAAAGACTATTTAGTTTGTTTTATTATTGTATCAGAAACAGCTTTATGGTTTGGTTTGTGTACAGCTTTATGGTTTGGTTTGTGTTTGGTTTTCTTTTAAGGCAGGCATTAGTTTCTTAAAACATGCCTCGTCTATGAACAATGTATTATGAACAATATTTGTGGAATGTACATAATGTTGTGTAGATCCATGATTCAAGCACTGCTTTTTGTTCATGATAACTTGAAAACAGCTGAAAAGCTCAAAACGAGAAAATTCTCTGGACGCAGAGATGTAATCTCAAAATGATATAAAGCACTCTCGTCCAAACCTAGGGATGAGGTAGAGCTGGTATCGGATCTCTCGTCCAAACCTAGGGACGAGGTAGAGTGGGTATCAAATCTCAAGCTAAACAAAGCGATACCCGTCCAAAAGCACTCTTGTCCGAACCTAAGGATGAGGTAGAGCTGATATCAGATCTCTCGTCCAAACCTAGGGACGAGGTAGAGTTGGTATCAAATCTCAAGCTAAACAAAGCGATACCCGTCCATGAAAACGGGGGAGGATAAAAAAAAAACAACAAAACGAGAAACAATTTAATTGTATCACGAACGAAAGGCAACAGGAGCATTTTAAGCTTATGCAGAATCACCAACTTTAAAGAAGGTATTCCATGGACGAAGTGAAGCACAAACAAGTCTAAGGACGAGTAGTGCCCATACACTTAACCATTTTTAATGAAGTTTTATTATCATCTTACATGACTATATGGCAAATGAGGATTCCAGTTAGAATGGTTTCAAATTTGTATATAAAATATAGACAGGTAAAATGAATTAAATGTAAAGCATAAACACTCGTCCATAAAGCGAGTAGTACACATTTAATTGTTTTTTAAGGGCGGACTAGAAACGTCCTAAACACCCTTTTGAATGTTTCATCAAGATTCGTCCTTGAATATGGACGAATTAAAAGTACTTGAGTTACATTTAAAATAAAAAAAAAAAAAAAAAAAAAAAAAAAAAAAAAAAAACTACTACAGTCATTAACATTTTTTCAAATAGAAGCATCTGGATTGGGATCGTCCTGGGGCTGAGTGGTAGCATCATCCTCAATGTTGGCGTCCTCAGAGTTAAGTTCAAGGAGAGAGCTAGTGGTGGCAGGGTTTAGATTCAGCATGATGGAACTGAAGTCCACTTCAGGAAATTTTTCAGCAGCGTCCATCTTGAAGTCTTCAAACCCTGCTGCATAGTTAGTGTCCAAAGCATCAGTATACTGCTTGGAAGCTTTAAACTCAGCCACTGCATCCTCCTTAGCCTTAGAAAAGAGAATGCCTTGCTCGTCGATCCTCTTCTGTAAATCCTCAAGACGAGCGTCTTTATCTAAAGCATTAGCCCTCAACTCTTCAACCAACGCTTTGAGCTCATTCACTTCCTTCGTCGTCTTGGCAGCGACCTCAGCCCATTGCTTGGCCTCCTCTTTCACCTCCTGTATTCTCGTCTCCAGCAGAATCCTCGTCCTATCCAACCCAGTGGCTTGTCTGGACGCAGCTATGAATTTAGACATGCCCTGGAAGCCAACAGCAAAATAAGTTAATATATAAAAAAAAAAGAGAGAGTAAAAAGTGTATACATGGTCAAGACGAGGGAAAGGCTTTACCTTGAAGAGGTCATGAACACCTGAATGTTCAAAATCCTTCAAGGACATGTCATAACAGGCGTTGATGTCTTCGTCCTTCACAACACTTTCAAAGCGTTCCCAAGCCAAATCTTCATTTTCAATTATATTGGATGGGACCCTCTGGGACGGCTGAGATGAGGAGGGTACGGTCTTGGATGGAGGAGTCTTGGACGGGGTAGACTCCACAGGAGTGGACGAGTCAACCTCGTAAACCTTAGCGGGTTGCTGCGAAGATGGAGTGGGCTTGATCACTTAGGACGACCCGTGTTTAACTTTCTTTCCTCGCCTGCTGGGGAGGTTCTCCAAGTTCAAATTTTTGGAAATGGTTTTTCTTTTTTCCCCAGCAGAGGGACGACCCTGGTGATCAAGCTCAGGACGACTCCCTTCTATACCAATTTCTTTTCCTTTGTTGCCTCTCATGGTGGCCATTCCTGCAAAAGACGAACAGAATTTACTTAGAAAAGTAAAAACAAAAGATTTAAGGAATGTAAAAGAATTTACTTACTCCTTCTAACTGTGACCTCGTGTGCAATGGCAATATCAGTAGGGTTAGGACCTAAACTCCACTTGGCCAGTAGTCTAAGGGTGACCAAGGAGTGGAAATCCCTGTCTGCGTGTAGACGAGCCCTATGGACGCGATCACGGTGTAGTTTGCTCAAAGAAGGCCGTCCAACAGCTGTTTTTTTAAAAAAAAAAAAACAAAACAAACAAGAAAAGATTAGATAAGTTAATAAGTCAAAAACAAGTAAAAAGGAAGAAAAGCTAAGGGACTTACCCTCAGGACGAAGGTTCCCTAGGTCCCCAGTGAAACGACCAAAAGAATCCCGGCCAACGTCTATGGGACTTCCAGCCCAGAATCCAGAGACGAAGAAGAACTCCGTCTTCCATTTTCTGTCAGACGAGGCCAGGGACTTAACCAATTTACAATCTTTACTCCTGGCTGTGAATTGTTAAAAGCCAGGAGACTGGTGAATCTCGGAAGGTTTATAGCAATAGAGGAACTCGTCCACAGTAATAGGACGATCTCCTCCAAACACTTCCTTCCACAAAATTTGCATAGAGACAACTAACCTCCATGCATTTGGGTTAAATTGACACACCCCTAAACCTAACCTAAATAACAGTTCTCTAATAAAAGAATTCAAGGGAAACCTAAGACCTCCAAGAAGGTAGGCCTCATATACACCTATTCCAAAACGAGGATTGCAGCACCACTCTCCACGGACGGGTAATCTAGGATTGAACTCGTCCGGGATTTGGTACCACTCCTTAAGGTTGTTTAGTCTATCATCGTCCGTTTTTGAGGGGATATCTACAGCGCAACTATATACAGTGACCTCCGTCTCGTCCAAAGGATTAGACGGAGGAATAGAAGACGAGGTACCTACCTGGGACCCTACAGTTTTCCTAAGATGTTTTTGTATTTCTTCTAAAGGAACCCCAGGGACCCCTGAGACGTATTCCTCGTCGGTAGTGTTTCCCCTACTACTACTACTACTAGTGTCACTGGAATTATTACTACTCCCGTCATAGTACTCGTCTATGGCTCTTTCTGTACTATTACTAGACGAGGAGATGGTAATTCCAGACATTTTCTAAAAAAGGAAAATTTTGTAAAACCTAAAAGACGAGGGAAGAGGAAGTACCTGGATCTAGGACGTATTGAAACTATGGACGCAGGAAAGTCTTAGACGAGAATCTAGACGAGGGATGTCAAGAAGGAAAAATCTCAGAAGTAAGAGGGTAATGGGGGCATTCCACTATTTATAGATGGTTGACCTGAGCATATGAAACGACGTGGCCAATCAGACACTGACACGTGGCCTCCGTCTCGAGAAACTGAATCGACGAAACAAATCGCCAACCACGTATTGACACGTGGTATATCTGATTATTAGGAAAACTCACACGTGCAGAAGAGTAAACCACTACATATTCATGGACGACGCATGGACAAGGGGGCAACTGATGGTGCAAGAAAAACATTGCGCCAGACACTCGTCCATACGTTCGTCCATATCAACGCTAGTCCATATTTGATTACCATTAGCCCTCTCCACTATGTTCGTCCAATGAAGGACGAGTATGTTTCAAACCTCATCCTTCACCATGGACGGACTATCCATCATGGACGGACTGGAAGGCATGGACGGACTATCCATCATGGACGGACTAGAAAGCATGGACGGACTATTCATCATGGACGGACGAGAAGGCATAAACTCACCAAGAGTTAGAAGCTTAAGTATGCATACAGCCAAAGAGTTGTATTGCTTGAATCTTAACACAGTTCCCGAAGAAGTGACTTTCATGACAGTTAAGGGAGTTACCCTCTGAACTTTCCAAACGTTACGACGACTAAGAAAGATAACCGATTTCCAACACTATATAAAGGCCAGTCTGCATAGAGGTAAGGGGACTTTTTTCTTTGGTAAAGAATTGGAGATAAGTTAAGTATTGAGGGTTTCTTTTTTCCTTCAATTGACTGACTTTACCATCGGAGAATCAAAGGCCGGCATCCACCGGTCTGCTTTTCTGATTTCTTTTGGTCTTTCAGGATTCACTTTACTAGATCCAGAGCGTTCGAAGTTCACTCAACCCGTTAGAGACTTAGTGATCATCAGAAACTAACCTCTCTTCTCCTCTCTTAAAACTCTCCATTGTGTGCTCGGTTGTTCTCTCAATTTTGCCTCCCAATTGTCTATCCCCTCTTTCATTGTACCTTCTACTATCTATAACTTGAAGTTAGTGGTAGAATCATGATTGCTCTCTAGTTCTGCTCGTGTAGGTGGGACCCAATTTAATTATTCCTGACACGAAATATGCTTCGTTGGGAATGGGAGCTAGGACATTAGAACTAGTGCTGGCTACTGATAATTACTCAGTAGCGCAATCTCCCAGGGCACTCAGTCCGTAGAGGCATAGCCAGGCATCTTCGGTGTACCTACTGATCACAGTGTACTCGAGGTGTATCCATATACAGATATCACAAGTGATGGGCTAATGCTTTTAAGTTGCTCATGGGTCACTTATGACAGGATGGGCCCATAGTCGATACTATTCATAGGCCTATTCTAGCTTGGGCCCAAGGAAAATGGGCCTCTTGCAGTATGTCGTACAATTGGTAATTAAAAAATTGATGTTAGTAACGAGATTAGATGAAAACTAATAAAAATATTGTAAAAAATTGATGTCATAACAACAAATTGTAAAAATGTTGTAAACCAAGTTAGGTATGTGCCATTACTTTTTACGTATTATTATTATTTTTTTTTAAATAATTTCAAATTTTGTTAAAGGAAAACCCCTTTTGGCCTCCAAAGTCTTTAATAATCATTATTTTTACCCTAATGATTCATACTTTTTTTTGTTATATGTATATAACTACATGTTTATGCTGTGCCCATTGGTGTTGTTCTACTTTATTTTAATTCTTCTTACTTTTTATTATTATAGTTTTGTCACTTTATCCTTATTCGAAGACTCCAAAGTTTGATTTTCAAGCTTAGGGCTTCATTTTTGTTTCAAAGTCTTGAAAGAGGGACAAAGTGCTAAAATTATTGTGAAAGGGATAATTTAAATTAACAAATGTACACTGTATCACGGGCTATGATTGTCTCTTTTTCTTAATTTTTGGAGGACTTTTGTAAACCTTAAGCCTTACTTTCTAAGGTGGAGAGGAAAAAAAGGGATTTGATATGCCAACCAATTCTAATTTAAAGCGTGTTTTGTAATTTATTAAGCCAATTTGATTTGCCAATCAACTGTGCTTGGTCTTTAAGCTTGAATTGACTCAAGCAATATCAAGCTAGATGAATCAAGTTCAAACGTCTAATGCTCTACTCAACTTAGCTCGTTTTAATCCTCTGTAATATTACATATTTTGAAAAATTTTACATTTTTAAAATTAAATTTACCCAAAATAATTTGATTTAATGGTAACTAATCAAATTGGTTAAATGATACCAGAAATTAAGAAAAATAAAACTAAAATAATCAACTTCAAGAACTATAATATATATGTAGTCTCTAATCTTTAATATATACTAGCCTCATTACACACACTCTACACATGCAATGAGGCTTTTTTTTCTTTTTCTTTTTCTTTTTTTAGTTTAATGTAATTTTTCAATATGAATTTATCTTAGTGAGGTTACACATAAAGGAATTTTTAAGAAACTAAAATTTAGGATTTGAAATGAAGTAAATTGCAAGGTTGTTACTGGTTGTTATTATTGGGGAAAAAAGTAATTTTAGTGTTAGGTTCAAATTTGAACCAATAACAACTAACCACCTATGATTTGTTGTAAAAATGATGTAAAAATGTTGTGGACCTAGCATCTCTCTTTAATAGAAATGCTACGTCCACAACATTTAAATAGAGTGTGTGCTAATTTTTAAGGAAAAAGTTTCTCTGGTTGTTTTTTTTTTTTTTTTTTTTGAATTTTGAATTTTGTTGAATTACAATTTAACCTCTTTTTTTTTTTTTTTTAAGAGTAAGGATTATCTAATTAGATTATGAGTATTTTGACAGTTTTTGAAATCATAACTAACTTTTTGAATCCTCTTAGTATATAGAAATTAGATTAGGAGTATTTTTGACATTTTTTTGAAACCATAACTAAATTTATGAATCTTCTTAATATATAGAGATAAAACCGAAAACATTTGACTTTTGAATTTTGGTTAACTTCATAATATTTTGTTACATAAACTTTTAATGTCTCTCATAATTTACAATTTTACACATCATGATTCTATTATATTTTTTTTAACTAATTATAAATTACTATATTTTTAATTTAAACCATTCATTAGAATCTTACCAAATTATATTTTCTTTAAATGATAAAATATATAGTTCCTTATAGATAGACAATCATAATTAATGAATATTAACGCATCAAAAATAAATAAATACATATTAATAATTACCATATTTATTAAATTTTATATTTAGTCAACAAATAAATAAAAGATAGAAAATTTTGTTTGCTAAACTTTCATATGCATTGCATTGGTGAGAAAGGCATATCACAAAACCATTTTTTGTTTTTTTTTTTTGTTTTTTTAATAGGACATATCCCAAAACCTTGAAACTTGTAAGAGGTTGTTATAATTTACATTCAATTTTTTATTATTTATTTAATTATTACTACTGCTCATTTAAGTTATTCTTTTATTGAAACTTAAAAAGTTGGAAAGTTAAATGGATTGTAGTTCAATTGGCATTCCCCCCTTTTTTTTATTAATAATTAAGATAGCTAAAAACAACCAATATTAATTTATCACCACAAAAGAAAGGGTGAGATTTTTTTAGAGACAAGAATAAGACATTAGTGTGGCCTTATTATAGCAGTCTTGATTAGATGATGGTTTCATAGATAAATTTTAAATTGGAAAAAATAAAGTGGAAGGTGGGATTAAAAATCAAATGAATAGAGAATTAAAGGAGAAAAAAAAAAGTAAAATAAGAGATTTAGGGTTTAAACCTAACTTACACCAAAAATTGATTAATATCTTGATTTAAGGATAAAGAGTTATTATCAAGAATAGGTTACTCAAAATGAAACCCTCATAAAAAGTAAGGGGGGAAAAAGACACATGCACCTTTTTTTTTTCCCCCATTTTTGCCCAATTGGCCTGAAGGACATGCTGCTTTTCTGAGTAATGAACTCATGCACTTTGCTCTGTCTTCATGACAGAGCCAAGTGCATGACATCAAAAAAATGAAAGTCTCCTTAACCAGACTGAAAATTATTTACACAAACCAATAAATAAATAAATAAATATATATGTGTATATATATATATATATTTAAAAAGCTAATCATGGACATTAAAAGATAACAAATTCAAATTAACAATAATCGGGCCAAAAAAGAAACCCCTCTAATTCCTCAATTACTAAATAAAAAAAAATTAAAAAAAAATTAAAAAAATTAAAAAAAAAACCCTGTGTCTACATATGAACAGCTAGCTAGCTCTCTCAAATTCTCATCACCTCTCTCACCCTGCCACTCAACAATAAAAGGGGACTCTTCCCTTTCCCACTTTGTCTTTCCTTCTCGTTTTTAGCCTTTTCGCTTCTCAACACCTCTCTCCCTCTCTAGATTGAGACGTCACACAACACATTTTCATATTCCAGACCCATCTCTTTCCTTCTTTAGCACTCTTCTTTCTTCATACTCTCCCTTTTATTCTATATATTATAAGTCACAAAATCCCACGCATACACACACACACACACACACACACACACAAGAAAAACAAGAACTAAAGGATCACATATAATAAAAAAAGAAATATGGGGTTTTCTTATCTGGGGTTTCTTGTAATGGTTTGTTGTTTACAACTTGTGGTTCTTGTTTCTGGGTCAACCAAGAATTTGCCAATTATCAACTTTGATGAAGGGTATACTCATCTCTTTGGTGAGGATAATCTGGCTGTAGTTAGAGATGGCAAATCGGTTCATCTTTCTCTGGATGAAAGGACAGGTTGTTTGTCGGACTTTTTACATAGTTTTGGCGTGTTATATGGTTTTGTTTTGTTTTTGTGTTTTTTTTTTTTTTTTGGCCTTTTGAAGCTTTGACTGATTCTTTGGCTTTTTGGTGGTGTATAGGCTCTGGATTTGTGTCACAGGACCTTTACCTTCATGGCTTTTTCAGTGCTTCCATTAAGTTGCCTGCTGATTACACTGCTGGTGTTGTTGTTGCTTTCTATGTGAGTTGTCATATCTCGTTCAAAAATACCCTGAAATTGTTTTTACTTTTTTATTTTGTTTATCTCCTAATCTGTGAAGATTATGATTAAAGTTAGATTATTTAAGAATTTTAAGCAAAACCCAGATTTTATTTTTTGTTTTGGGATTGATTTTCAAGGTTTTTAAGTGTAAAGATGGTTCTTTTATATTCAAGTTGAATAACCTCATTAACCAGAGCAAGTTGATTTTTTTGTTAAAGCCAACATGGTTTTCTCTTTAATCTGTTTTTATTTTCATCTCAAGGTCATTAATAACAGACCAAGTTCAAATTTAGGGATCAAACTGATAACACTCGGGGGAGAATTTATTACTAGATTGTCACTTCCAGTGCATATAACAAAGTTTTTTTATGAAGTTGGAAGATTTTGTTAAAAGTTTGAACCAGCAAAGTCATTTGCTTTTCTTATTCAAGTTTATATTGTTATTTTGTGGTTACAGATGTCAAATGGTGATATGTTTGAGAAGAACCATGATGAAATCGATTTTGAGTTTTTGGGTAACATTAGAGGCAAAGATTGGAGGATTCAGACCAATATTTATGGCAATGGAAGTACCAACGTCGGCAGAGAAGAGAGATACAATCTCTGGTTCGACCCCGCAGAAGATTACCATCAATACAGCATTCTCTGGACTGATTCTCAGATCATGTAAGCATAAATCATCGATACCCCACACAACATTTTTGGTTTCTCTTTCGTTTTTTTTTAAACACAATTTTAGATTTGTATAACTTTTTTAGATATGTTCTCTGACAAACAAAAGCTTTTTATGAGTTGGTTTTTACATTTATTCACTAATAGTTTCGTATTGTGAAGTATTGAAATTGCTTTTTTAGATGTTTGATGTGTTTGTTGCCTATGTTCTCTTCTCTGCTACAAAAAACAGAATCTGCTTTGGTTTTTTTTCTTTTTTCCTTCAATTACTAGATGCCCGTTTCATCAAACTTATGTTTCTTTTAATAGCATTACTCATTGATCTAGTTGATGCTCAGTTTGGTTACTTAAAGAGGTCAATGACTGATCGGAAGCTTTGAATTGTAGATTTTGTAACTTATATGTTTTGATGTGATCGACCCAAAATCCACTCATTTGGGGTGAATTTATAGACTAGGGAATCAAAAGATCCAATAATTTTGTCTGGTTAGATTCAAATTTTATATATATATATATATATATTTTTTTTTTTTTTCTTTCTTAGTTATCTCAGCAACTAGTTTGAGGATAAAGTTTTTGTAATTTAGCTGGAGCATTTAATACCTCTGTAATTAGAAATTTCAACTTTTCCTTGTATACTAATAATAGTTTATAAAAGTTTTTGTCAAAAAAAAAAAAAAAAATTATAAAAGTTCACACTTTTGTTTTGTATGTATCATACCTATCTAATTTTAATTTTTCATCTATTATTATAAAATTTATATTAAATAAGATAATATCATATCTTAACAGTTAAAAATTAAGTATGGTACATGCCAACAAAAAGTTGCATACTGTCGAATATATAAATCAGTCTAGTGTCTGTTTGGATTTTTGGAAATTGATAATATCCTTCTTGTGTCTGTTTTTTCATTGCAGATTTTATGTAGACAATATTCCCATTAGAGAGTTTAAGAGAACAGAATCTATGGGTGGTGACTTCCCCTCTAAGCCAATGACTTTGTATGCCACAATATGGGATGGTTCTGATTGGGCTACCAATGGAGGCAAATACAGAGTAAACTATAAATATGCCCCCTACATTGCGGAGTTCTCCGATCTTGTCCTTCACGGCTGTGCAGTTGATCCCATTGAGCATATGGCAAGGTGTGACAATGCTGAAGGTTCTGAAGGAATTCCTACTGGTGTCACACGGGTGCAAAGAATTAAAATGGAGGGTTTTAGAAAGAAGCACATGACATATTCTTATTGCTATGATCACATTCGGTACAAAGTTCCCCCATCTGAGTGTGTGATTAATCCCCTAGAAGCAGAGAGACTCAGGACATTTGACCCTGTTACATTTGGAAATGGCCGACGCCACCACAGTAAACGACACCACCATAGCCGATCAAGCCAGGCCAAGGTTACTTCTTCCATTTGAGAAGGCTGCTGCAAAATTTATTTTGTCATGCGGACATTATTGTCATCTTGATTCCCTTTCTGCCTGATATAGCTGGGTCAGTTTTTTTGTGTATAGAGCATAGGTTTATTGATGGTGGTAAAGAGTATTATATGGTTCATGGTGGTGGGTATGTATGTGTATAGTTCATACCTTTAGGTTCTCCCAGTTATTTTATCATTGATGATGTATGTCTTTACAAATCGAATTTGGAAATGATTTCTGTAACTTAATAGACACACCCCTCATGGGTTCAATAAATATCTAGTATATGGCGTTACTATTATATGTTTGTGTTAGGTGGGGATTCCTGTTGTTTTATTGCATTGCTATTCTTTAATTATGATAGTCAAGTATGTTTTATGTTATTTTAATCATTCCCTTGTATGGCACTACTATTATAGTCCACGAAAGAACCTTGAGCATGTCGAACTTGTTTTTATATGTGTAATTTTCAAAATTCAGGCCCTTTGGTCTGTGTGTCATTTTCCCAAGGCCAGAGTTGTCATCTTCAGAGGGCAATTTTTATCAATAGTAAGTGGAATCCCATGTCAGTTGAATGTGTCAAATGGTGAAACAGAAGTGGGTACAAATGGCAGTATGTTAGGACCTTCAGTTCACAGTAAAAAAAAGTTATTAGGGCTGAAACAAAGAGATCTCGGTTTCAAAGTTGTCTTTAAACTTTGTAGAGGGGACAGTAGGGGGGGTCTCCAGGTTATGGATAGGAATTTGTTTTGTTGTTGTTTTCTTTCCTTAGTTCCAAAAAGAAAAGAAAAGCAAAAGATGGGACTGAAATGACAAAAAGAGAGGAAATTTACCTGCAATCTTTGGTAAAAGGAAAAGAAAATTTTGAGTTATATCAGACAGATTTTATGTGTTGAAGGAAATTTTGTGAATGAAAACTTATAAGAGAACAGATAAACTTTTGTATTGTTGGTAAGATTATGATAAGAATGGTAACTTCATTGTTGGTAATGAAAGATGTTTTAGTAGAATAACTATTCTTGGCTGTAAAATATGAATAAAACTATAGATATATATTTATGATATTTCTTACTCATATAATTATTTTTTTTAAAAAATATTTTTTAAATTTGACATTATTTTTTTGTTAAAGAATAGTTATGGAAAAGAGATTTTTTAATGATTTTTTATTTTTATAATTGTAAGTGCATATAGAACGTTGTATTTTTTGAAATATATTAAATTTTAAAGTTAATACTCAAACTAACAAATAACTATTATAACATTTTAAAATGTTAGTCCTTAATTTAAGAAATTGCTAGTTCTAAGGAAAAAATATTTCTTATAATAAAAATGTAACCAAATAGTGGAATAGCTATTACATATGTATAACTATTCCATTACACAATCTACCAAACATGATAAAATCATTCCCCCTTTCCTCTCTCTTTTACAAATGGTACATTTTCCTCTAACTCAACCTCCATCTTGAAAACGAAAATATAATATATATATATATATATATATATATATTTAATTGTAAGATTATTTTGCATTGATAAAATACTTTTATGCTACCACTCTAATATAGCAAACTATGAGTGTCCGTCTATTATTTCATATAGACCCATTACTTTTTATCTGTTACTCACAATTTATCACAAGTTGAAGCAAAAATTATGGCACATAAATTGTGTCCATATTTTTTTTTTTCTTTTGAAAACAAGTGAAAATTCAAAAAAAAAAAAAAAAAAAGAATTTTCATGAAAGTCATATTACAAACTAACTAAAGGGAGACAGAGAGTATCAAGGACTTCATTCAACCTATTGTGTAATTTTTTTGGGGAATAAGTCACACTTTCCTATCTTAATCTTTCATTTAATTACTAGGTCTCTCCCCAATCTAGTATGATGTGAATACTCTAATATCATCTAATCGAATAATACATACAAGTGTTACTAAAAAAATAAAATTTGGGATAGGAACAGGAATGGCATGAGCTTTCTAAGGCTTTTATCTCAAGCTCAATCCTACTCAATGACAAGTTGAAAAGCTTTCAACCTATGTGACCCAAAAACACTAAAGCAAAAAACATTAAGCTAAATTTTCCAGTTTGGGGGACCAGATAAAATGCGGAAAGCTAATAATGGAGACTAAAAGAACATTGCTTTTCATAATAATCTTCTTCAAATTTAACAACCAGAGCCCACTTGCAGCCCTCTTTCATTACTGGTTCATTTTTCTTTTTGTCTTTTTTTCATTATTCTTTCATTACTAGTCATTAGCTTAATTGCTAAGCAATGTACATAATTTATGTCTGATATTGGCCCATTGTCATATAATTACCTTTTAGACTCATTTACAACATACCAGTGTTTCAATGCAAAAAACAAAGATATAAACAGTAATTGTTAAAAAAAATAATTCAAAGCATAGAAAAATAAAAGAATCCTCACAAATTGCTCTCTGGCTAGATATTGAGGATGGAGACTGAACTATCTTTCCATATTCATCTTCTTTAAATTTAAAAACCATAGCAGACTTGTAGTTGTAGTTGTAGCTCTCTCTCTCTCTCTCTCTTTCGCTCTTGGGATATATTTGATAGATGATGTATCTAAAATCTTGCACTCTCTTTTACCATACAAGAATCTTTACTAAAAAAAAAAAGTGCAAGAAGTCAAGAACAAAACTCACTCATCGATTCAAAAGGAATAAAAATGGTCCAAATAATTGCCTTGACAAATTGCAAAGGCATGTTATTTAGTATTAAATAACACTATTTATACATTATTGTCATTCAGGTCAATTCAGATTGTTTGGAACCAGCTGTTTGCAAATGTTAGCTATATTTTTAGCACTAGTATATTTGGTCAGCGCTACATTAGGTACTCAAAAAACAAAATTCAATGAGTTGGCCCACTTCGGAGTTGTTGGGCTTAGTTTTGGGCTTATAGATTAAAAGATTGTTTGGCATCGAAAATTGTAGCTGGTTTTACATTCTGGCATCATGTGCATTCTGGTTCTAAGTGGCTTCTTGAATTCTTCTAGTAGAAGCAACTAGTATTTTATAATCAAACACAGAATAATGCCACAAAAGCACTGAGAAAATATAAATATTCAGAATGAAAAACTTATTCACTTAGGACCTTAAATAAAACAAAGAGTAAATCAATTTATATGGTATAAAATTAGAGGTTGGTTCAGATTCTTGTCCAGTCATTTTTGGCTGACTTTGATGCTGCATGTTTTGCCAACTTATTAAACAAATGTTGGTGAATAAGATCCTTACTGTCTTGGACTACTAAAACATTTGCATATCAATCTGATTATCTGACACAACCAAACATGTCTGTAGCATTATGTTGTCCTGTAAGCTTATAATTATCACACACATAAATTAAACAATCTTTACCAAACTTTCACATGTCATATGTAAACGTTGCGTTTGTAATTTTGCATATCCCCCCACCCCATTTTCATTTATGATTTCTTTATAACGGCTGGCTTATAAGTTAGTAGATGATTATAGGAATCTTTTAAGGACAGGATATGATTTATGGTTTTGAGAGAGAGAGAGGTTTGACTCCTTTTTTTTTATGAAAACCAAAAAAAAAAAAAAGTTGGTGAGGGTAATCAAAGTAACTTCCCTATTTAAACGTTATCATAACATCATCTTAGTTACTGTGTCCAAACCTACAAGCAAAGGACTAATACGTTGTAATTGTTATCTTAACCTCCATTCATGTTTGAAAAGAAAAGAAAAAGAAAAAAAAAATCCGTGAAGAAGGTTATTTGGTACTCGAAGTCAACTTTCAACATGTGTAAGATTGTCTTTATGAGTTCAACCATGAAGCGAAATTCAATGAGCATTAAATTAAGTGGACTTAAATTCATAGTTCTGACTCTGAAGGAAGATGTTGAATTTATATATTTTTGTAATGATGACCAAGAAAACCCTACACTCATGGGTAGTTGATGATAGTTCTTTTCCACCAAAATTCACTACTAGCTCTTAGCCCACAAACAATATAAATTAAAGCCCCCACCCCCCCAAAAAAAAAAGCAAAAGAAAATCAAGTAGAAAAGAGAAAAGGAAATGCATATTCGTTTGGTTGTTGTTTAAAGGTTTCAATTTCCACCATGCTTCCAATTTTGTGTGGCCAATCGATGAATAGATGAAATTATTACAGATAACTAATCAATTTGCACGTCACTTGCCAACCTGTTTTCAATTGGATATGAATATAGTCAGCAATGAAAATGAGATGCTCTCAACTTCATTTATTTTGAACCACATGACTTCAGGAGTTATCTATATGCACTTTTCATCATCATTGAATTCATGTTTGGTTCCTATCAAAGCCGTCTTTTTTGGTTCAGCTTTTTTATTTATTAGTAAGTTACACTTGTATATTGCAAGTTGCATAAGATGAATCTACATCCGTGACCTCACCAATGAAGGGAAAAAAAGAAGTGTTTTTCAAGCAAGAGTTCATTGCCTTTAATGGTTTGCACCTTTTAGGACGTGAATCTGTCATGGTCTTCAACTAGACTTCATAGCCTTTGATGGTTTACGACTTTTTGGGCATGAATCTGTCATGTTCTTCATAAGGAATTTAAAGAGTCTTTAGCAGTGGATTTTTGGGCCATAATAATTACTTGCTCAACTTTTAGTTGATTCTTGCAACTGTGAGAGGTATCTGAGTCCATCTAACTTGCCAGCCTTAAAACCTGACCCTGTTCAGATAAAGGTCACTTGCAACATTTTCCAGGTATCAAGCTACAAGAAGGTAGCAAGTAGTATCCAGTTTTTGGACATCTTTATATTTAGGCAAGATGGTTAATTCCCTAAAAAGAGAGTCATAAAAAACTGAAACAGCCCATGTATGCTGCATTAGAGAGTAGGGCTGGATTTGTCATTAGATATGCCCAAACATGGGGCTTAAAATTCATTAGGGTTTTGTGTGGATTTGAAGATTTAAATCAAGACATTAGAAGAATAGTTGTTAGTAACTTAGTATAAATTGGTTGATATAAATTTAACAAATACATGATTATAGTTTGAAGATTTTATTTGGACAGAAAAGGTTGTTATATTATGGATCTAAAATGACTTATCATACCTGATCTTTTTAAATTCACATATTGATAAAGCTCAAATTCACACATTTTAAATTTCATATGAAAAACTTGCTACATTATATTCTATTAAAGTAAAATTTATATTAGAAATTTTAAATCATCGAACAACTATGAACATATATAATAGAGAACAGTTACTTTTTCAAAAAGTTGACTAATGTACAGCAATCTTTTCAATTATTTTGCTTGAAGGTAAAATACCCTTTTTATGCAATAGAAATAATACATATCCTAGTGTTTAACCCTAAAGCATGTGATCTCAAGCCACAACAGAAAGCCATGGTGACAGTGAGTCCAATGATTGCAAAACCGACCAAAATAAGAGTGAAATTTAGGAGGCAGAAAAGGGGGAAACAGCTGCCCACTTGGGGGGTGTTGGGCCGAGGTGGGCATTTGGGCAGGAAAGTAGATGGTCATGGATGGTATCTAGCAATGAAATAGAATATTGTTATGCAATTCTACAAGAGAATTTCAGGAATTATTGCCAATGCTAAATCGAATGATCATTAAAGTGTTTATGCATCCAAGGCAAGTTACACCATGTCTTGGTATGTTTTGAAGCATGAAAACTGCTTGCAAGATACAGATGCTTCAAGAGGTCTGAGCCAGATCCAAGAATTCTTTAATTGGATAAATGGCAAGTACAAAGCACAAAATTCAAAGTATAAAAGAAGATTACAAGTACAGAGTCCGCATTTTTAGCCTTATTACATATCATAATACGTTACATTGCTTAAGTACCGTTGTATGTGATATTGAACCCTCAATTCTGGGATTCAGCTTCTCTTCTTTCTATCTGTTTAACAAAATTGCGGACAATCGTCTTGCCTTCAGTGCTTATAATGCTTTCTGGATGGAACTGAACCCCCTGCAATTTCAGACCAAGTTGATTGTAGCAGGTTACTAATTCAGCAAGAAATAGCAATTACTAATCTGAAGATTATAATTGCAGTGACTGAAAGAAAATGACCATTACATAAAAAATAATGAGAAGCGACATGTCAGCAAACCAAACAAATACTTAAAATAGTTACTGATTTTTTTTTTATTCATTCTTTGCACCCCATTGTTTTCTAGAACTATCCTGCTAGATCACCATAGTTATAAAATGCTACTACAATAAGATTTCTTTATATGACCCAACGTTGTGCATGTGCAGCAGGGTTGAGGTGAAAATTAGAAAACATTCCATAAGGGGCAGTTTTGTGCTACAGTAGATAGCAAAACATTATTGATTTATAATTTCATTCAGGATATATCATATGCACATTAGATAGCAAAACTATGTTGAATCCTTTAAATGTATTTGTGTGTTCAACACAAACCTTCCCCAAATGTTTAATTCAAATATTGAACCCGATTTTTCACAAAGATTCAATCTTGTGTCCCTATAATCACAAAGAAAGTGCTTTGGGAGTATACTATCATTAAATTTTTTACTTTTAAAAAAAAAAAAAAAATAGCGTCATTAAATTCACTACACTTTCTCCCTCAGCAGATTCCATTTGCATTAGGGGTGGATTGAGATTAGAAATGCACCCAATTTTGCAGTTAATAGCAACTGATTTCAATAACCCATACTCAACTTTCTCCAATAACATCATCTACCAAATGACCTAATCTTGATTCAAGAACCCCACTAACCACCCCCCCCCCCCCACCCCCCAAAAAAAAAAAAAAAAATTATGGCTTATAGAGTTGTTCATCATTCTCAATTATGGCTTATAGAGTTGAACTAATCAATGATTTTTCAGAGGTAAAAACAATTCACGCCTGTAAAGTTTCATTTCGACCTATGAATCTCACCTTCCCCACTTTTTATGGTGAGAGGAACTGTCATTTGTTCCATAGGCCAGTGGCAAGTTAAACTCACAAATATCTCTCCATGTTTTTATAGGAGTTCCTAGAGTGAAAAGAAAATAGATCCATTATGACCTCCATTTGTACCTTGGTGTCTGTATCCTTTAGCAAACTCATTAGGGAAGAGAATATGCTGGTTTGGGTAAGGGATTCTCATATAATGCGGGCTCCTGTCTTGAAAAATCAGCCTTCTTTTTCTTGGAGTAACCCAAAAACCAAATTTACTAGATCCACACACAACCTAGCAAATTGGAGAAACCCAAAGACCCACAAGAAAACCCACAACGACCCACAAGAAAACCCATTCACCATTGCATGCAACAGAGATAGATCCCCACCGCAAGTCGACATCGCGAAAGGCCCTAGGCACATTGGAGACTTCAATAGATAGATCTCCACCATGACATTGACAGCAACCAGAAACCCAAAGATCCACGCATGACAGAGACTTCACCTGGTTAGAATTATGGTTAAGTCTCTGGCATGAAATGGTGAATTTAACATAGTATCAGAGTAGGAGATTCCAAGTTCAATCCTTATCTTCGCTCTACTTTCCATTTAAAATGTTAAAAATCCCACGTGTTGGACATCACTTATCAAGGAGGAGTTAGGCCCACACTCGAGGGAAAGTATTAAAATTATGATTAAGTGATTAAATTCACTATTTCCTAATAGTTTAAGCTTTTAGGAGAATCGGTAATTTATCGCCCGCCATTCAAACTCCTAAAGGTCTATGCGAGAAAGAGAGGAGAGGGTGGGGCTTTGTGCGTGCATGAGTTTTGTAAACGATTTACAAAAAAAAATAAAATAAAATAAAAATTGTTGTAAATCATTTTATAACTTTTTCCATTGTGTTTTCCCAGTCAAACAAAAATATTTTTCAGTTTGACCAAGGTTTTACAATGAAACCAACACCCAAATATGTTAAAAATGTTTCCAGAAAAAACTTTACAACGAAACAAACGCAGCCTTAGTGTTCCTACCAGTTACAAATTTGGGTCTTCTAATAGGTATTTCACAGGTTTTACCTCATATATACCTTTAAACTCTTTCCTAACCCAACTTTGCTTGAAGAAGGGAGTCATGGTAATGTAGGTTAGATTTGCAGGATGAGAAAAAAGCATGCATTTAAGAAGCCTAAAGGAACCCACATTAAGCACTTTCAAGTGACAGAAAACCTCTTCGATGGCTAGAGAAAACTATTCTTTTTGAAATTCTAAGACTAAGGATCTGGGTATTATGCCAACTAAGAGGCAAAGAAACTAATTAAGAAACCTTTTTGGTCCAGGTTTAAGTGTCCACAGAAGTTATTTGAGCCTTAAGAGCTTTTAAATCTTATTACAAATAGGGTTTCATGTGTAGGGATAATTTCTTTCATCCTAGTGTCAAAATTAGTTGTCATTAGGGATTTCTACTTTTTTATAACAGGTTTGTAAATCTTTCGCAACTGCTAATTCAGAATTGAGATCTGCAGAGTTTGCTTTGTTCATCTAGTGATATTGAGAACTCTATTCCTTTTTATCTTCTCCTCCCATCGCTCACTTGTCTTAAATTCCCTTCACCTCTGATCACCATTCACCCATCTCTTCAAACCTTTAGAACCCACACTTTACCAACCAAACCATTCCCTCCACAAAAAAAAAAAAAAAAAAAAAAAAAAAAAAAAAAAATCTAGCAGCTGAAACTAAAAAATCAAGATATGGTTAATATTTATGCCACTGCTCATAGCTTCCAAAAAATTGGTCTTGTCTTGTCTTATTTGACCATAACCCCTTGATCCTAATGCAAATTTTGAAACCCTAAAAGCCCTATGTTGTTCCAAACCATTAGCCACTAATTCAAAATTTAATTTCAGCCTTTAGACTAAAGTCTGATCAATCTTAAAATACCAGAAACCTTTTTTCCTATAGTTCTTTCAGCTATAGACTCACAAAACACTTTCACAAGCCCTCCTGGTCATACGACATGTTTTCTAGTAAGAGAACCCATAAACTAAACAGCAGAGTTATCAGAACCAAACTGAGCATTAAACCATCAAAGAAGTTGTATGATGGTTTACTAGTTCAACCATTGGATTAATATTTAATTTATTAGAAATAAATTAAAGAACACATAAAAAATAAATCAACTATAAAAATGAGATGAGATTCAATTTTAACATAAATATACAATTATATATTGAAAATTGATATTAATTGAATAATGTAGTTCAGAAAAATTATTCAAATACAGAATTAAATTTTTTATTTTTATATAAAATGACTAAACATAGGACACTTGAATAGGTATTTTGACTACTTCAAGTTTAAAAGAAAAAGACTAAAAACCCCATAAATGAAAGTGCACAATTGAAGGAAGGCATGGTTTTTTGGTTAAAATAGCATAACATTAAACAAAGAAAAAAGGGAAAAAAGAAAGTTCGAGTAAAACTGTGTGGTCCAGTATTTTTGTAAAAATGCCGGGTTTTTTCACAGTTCAATCTCTATCCTTTTTTTTTTTTTTTTTTTTTTTTCCAAATGAAGTATTTCCTTCAACCGACCCAAAATTTTGCATGCCCAACAGTACCCAGCATCAATATAGACACACCCACAGAGAATCCTGCATTAATCTACATTGGTGTGGCCAGAATCCTATTTGGGGAAGAGAGGACCAGGTGTTGAGATATTAATACATAAAAGAAGCACTTCCAATTTAACACATTGGACGGGTGTTTCTCAACCTAAAAGGCTGGTTTAGTTTGATTTTGAATCAATCCTTAAAATCAAATCAACTTTGAACTAGTTTAAGTTTTTGTGCAATATGCCTAAACTCAGTCTTTAATTAATTAAAGTTTTGTTTGGTTTATCTAACTAAATATACTGCAATTAGATTCTAAAACACATACATACACACAAATACACAACAATGAATATAGCTGTATATGAAACTATATACATAATTGAAATTTAATTTTAATGTCCTGAAGATGTTCGCTCATGAAAGAATAAAGATAGGTTTGTTTTGATATTAATAAAGAGATAGGTGAGAAAATGTGATACTTTTTTGGGGGGCTTTGGTTGGGGGAGAGGAGGTTGGGGGGAGTTAATTTCACATTTTAACTTTGGTGAATATCTAGAAAGGGAGGGGAAATGGAGAAAACAAAACCTTTGGCTTTGGTGAAGAAAGAAGCATGATCACTTTATTTTAAGTTGTAAAAAGTTGGTATAATGTGACAAAAAGTTAGTAAGTGATTGGGTGTTGGAAGGGAAGAGGGGACAATTAAATTTCATCCTTGGGCAAGGGAGGTGGAGGAAGGGATAATACGTCAACATGAGGGTTATAATTAATTTTTTTGATTAAAAAAAAGAGGAGGTTGTAGTCAGAGTTATCCACTGCTAAAATTTGGGTCTATGGCCCATTGGATCATGGACCTAGGGTTATAATCATTTTAGGGGTATCAAGAGATGCACCTGCCCCCCTTCACTCAATCATTGCATATCTACACACACAATTACACCTCACATGTATTCTCTTACCTCTGTCTGTGCCCTGTGCTTCTAAGATTTGTTTTCTAAGCAATTAATCATGCATGCATAACTAGTGAAAATTTCAATAATACAACTGATGGGTTGCCCATCATCAAAATAAATTTCCATTTAGTCATTTATCACCAGAAATGAATTCTCATTCAATAAAAAAAAAAGGGGGGGAGGGGGGCAGTGAAGTCGTTGTTGCATGATTGGCTCCTCGATGTAAGATGAAATCAGCAGGTCAAGGTGGCATTCCAATGCTAATACTTGTGATAAGGGGGGGAGTGGGTACTTCCAACATGCTGTCTGGAAATTACTCTAAGTAGCCAGTGTTCCTCTGAGAACTACTTTCGAGTAATTGCCTGCCCAATTGACAGTCACACTAACTTATGCATAGACAGAACAAAGGTTCAGGACAAAATAAGGCCAACTAATGACACCTTACTTTCTACCAAATAACTCAATCACATTACTACTTTTCCAGCCTATTCTGGTTCCAATATTTGAAGATGAAATGCTGTGGCCTAGTCTAGAAAAATGTTAAAATTCTTTCCATTACTAGCAGTATTTCTTCACACACCAAGAATAAACCAAAAGGAAAAGGTAGCAAGGGGGTTGCATATAAAGAGGAAAGTAAATTGCAAGATCACAACTTCACATGTTACAATACAATCTTGACTTTTGGAGCTAATAAATAAAGTACCTTTACATGTTTATTACCATATATGCAGATTGCAGAAGAATGCTAGAAATTAATTTGCAGTACGTCTCAAAGTGTAGAGGTCATGGTACAAATTCCGTCCATTTCCACTATCAGAAAGTAATAAATTATAATGACACCTCATATTCTAAGTCCACATATTGGTGTAATAACTGTGTAAGGTGCATTTACCTAAGCCAATGGAACTTCCACCCTCATCAATTCCTCTCAACAAAAAAATTGTCTCCCTCAGAACATAAATAAGTGAAAAGGAAGTTTCTCAATTTTTTTTTTTTTTTTTAAGGTGAAAAGGGAGAACAATATCTTACCTGTAGGTGCTTATATTTCTTATGACGAGCAGCCATTACCAGTCCATCCTCTGTCCATGCTGTAATCACAAGTTCGTCATCAGGAAAACTTTCCTTCTCAATCACAAGGCTGTGATATCTACCAGCAACGAATGGGCTGAAGAGACACAGACCATAAAACACACCAACATCAGTGAAGAGACTCAGTTTCATTTAATCTGTTAGCAAAAAGTGAAGTGTAAATGATGTACAAATATTCTGTTATCTCCATGGAAGAACATATATTCTCAACTTTTTCCTGTCTTGCATATGGCATTATCAAATTGATTTTATGACTAACATAATTCATAGATCAGCCATGTTCTTGAGGTTCAAAAGTCCCTTTCACAAATTTTCTACCTTAGCTTGTCACATCCTCTAGGATAAAATATAATTGAATTGAACCCATTTTAAGCAGTATATATCAAGAGCATTTTGTGACATAATGTCGTATGCAAGACGGGTAATTACATGTAAGCCGCCAAAATGAGCTTACAAACAAAAAATAAACAAACTTCAAGCTAGTGGTTCCATATGACGCTAATTTAATGGAAATTTCCATATATTCCCAGAGAGTATTTACTGAAAGGTATTGATCACATAAAGTCAAGTCAACCCATTTGCAAAAAGATGACCAAATGTATGATGTAAACCAAAGTCAGAAAAAGAAATTGACAAATCCTAAAATTGCTAATTCTTGATAACTTAAAATAGTGCAATCAAGGACACAATATTTAAAAGCAAACAATTGATCCAAAAATAAATATTACAAGATTTTAAGGATATGTGGAATAAAGTGTATACTTTGATAACCCAGCAAACAAGCTGTCTTCCTCCTTCTCATCATAATACACGAGAGAACTCTTTCCATGCATGACACCAGAAGGCGAACGCACAACTTTCCCTACAAATGGACAAAATCACAAGGTTCCATAAAATGGTAATAATATACTTCACAGTCCCCTCCCCAATCCAAAACCCTTACTTCCATGAGTTGAACCCTAGACCCCTAGACCTCTCCCTTTAATTGGGGAAAGGTAACCAGTAATACTGGCTACAATGGCCCTTGGTCCACAGGGGATGAGGTACCATCAGCTACAAGGGCCACAAGTCCATAAAGACATAGGTTTTGCATTAGAAACCCAAAAAGAATAGTTATCCAGTTTATCAGCCATGACAAAAACAAGACTTAGAAAAGTTGGTACTACATGATTCCCATTTTCTAGTGATTACAGATTTGCATATATTCAGTAATAGCATACAAACTAACTTAATCATACATTCAGATGAATAAATCATACATTGGGATTGCTTATAAGTTTGAAGACATCTAAAAAGACTCACCACCAAAAGCCTCTCCAATGCATTGCAAACCCATACACACACCAAATACAGGTACAATAGGTCCAAGTTCCAGTACGGTTTGCAATGATATCCCAGAATCCTGGGGTGTACCTACAAAAAGAAAGTATGGTCTATAAAAATCTTGGTGTGAGTAGTTCCTTTTCCATTTCTATAGGCCTTGGCCATCTATATTTCAAAACAACACATCCAAAAAATTCTTACCGGGCCCTGGGGATATCAAAATTCCTCTTGGATTCATCCTATAAAAATGGCAGAAAAAGTCACAGACATGATTGGATAATTACATTAGACATGCTATGTATAGCCCATCAGAAATCCCTAACCAATCAAAATACTGTCAACATGCATAGACAAGCAAAAACAATAGCAATCCTTACCTTTTCAACTCCTCCACTGTAATCTCATCATTCCGGTAAACTTCAAAGAAACATCCTAACTCTCCCATATACTTCAGAATAAAAAATAAAAATAAAAAAGCTATTAGACTAAATCTTCATAATGTACAATCAATAATAAAAAATAATAATAAAGAGAATCATTATGAGAAATTGTTTAAAAAGCAATAACTTTTGAAGTATATACAACATTATAAATCTTCATAAATTAAACTTCCATTCATTTGCAAAACCCACAACCAAAAAAAAAAAAAAAAAAAAAAGGAAGCCTCTACAATATAAATAAGTATTTCAACTGGTTTAGAAGATAGAGAATAGATTAGCTAATTTGCAGGGGTGAAAAATGACAAAAGTAAGGGACTAATTAACCTTTTCCAATATTGCTGCGCAAAGGAATCTAAAATCGATTTCAAGTGGAAGAATTAATTAGAGCTTAAACACATTTTTTCCTATTTAAAATTTCTCCTTTTATTTTTTTCTCTTGCCATTTCCTTTTTAATCAATATAAAGTGGGAGGGAAATCTTCATTAGATATCTTCTCTTTTCTACATACTCTTAAATTTAATCACAATGGAAAAGCTAAAATAACATTAAACTTTTATATGATTTGTCATATCAAAGCATTAGAATACCTCCCAGCAGTCTGGAAGATCAACCGCCCAAGAGCATGACACTATAATAGAATTTCAATCAACTAGAAAATATAAACCAGAACAGAATAACCAAAAACAGCTTGCTATGATATAAACAACATGATGCAGCCATGGAAGATTGATATTGGATAATACTTAAAACTTGGCCTCTTTAATAATTACTTTACGGGCTCCACATGTGAAGTCCACCAATGTAAAAGTTGTTTGGTTTTAAAGATCTAGGTATGAGTCTTTTAGAGTTAAAATAGTTTTTTTTTCTTTTTCTTTTTTGGATTTTTATTTATTAATTTCTGCGATCCCTGCTAATTAAGGGTGTTTTGGTAGTTTAGTTGAGTCTAAAATTTTCTAGGAGAACCTAAGATAGGTTTTATTTTCTTTGACCCAAATAAGTCTTTTATTAGGGTTTTTTTATTAGTAGTAAAACTAGGAGTCCTAAGACTACTAGAAGTCCTAATAACACCAATACAAGAGAAGTCCTTATTACTCCTTATGTGTATTTTAGCTCAATGTACTCAAAACTCAAAAGTGATGGGGTTGATTAAAAAAGAATATTTAGTATTTTGAGCATAGAGGCACATAGGCCTTTATGATGTGTGTTCTTTTCTTCCATTCTCTTCTCTCTTTTCTTCTCTCCCTTGTGGTGCTGTTCATACAACCCTGGAACACAATAAAAACCTCTCTCTTTTTTCTTCCTTACAACCCCAAATCAACCACTTTCTTTTAGCAACCAAAACCCTAAAACCCCACAAATGTTCTTCTGCCAAGCAGTTATCAAATAACTTATAAAACCACCCTTTAATTCCTAACACAATTCTATATCCCTTTCTTCAACAGGTCTAAATCCTATTTCCACAAATCCTTCTCACCCTAACCCCACCACAACCACAAGTAGGCAAATTCCCCTAATTAGGGTCGTGAAACACATTGCACATCAAAGAAATCAATTCATTATACACAAAAACTCTTCAATTCTAGCATAGAAACGATTTATCATTCACTTCCATCAAACAAAAATAAATAAATAAATAAAGATGAGACATTTATGACATGAATTGCACTTTTCTTCCTCAATTTTGTCACCCTATAAGCAAAATGTAAACTCCATAAACAAAAATCGTGGACTCAATTATACTACTAAGAACATACCCTTCACTCAAAAATAAAACATTTGTATCATACATTATCAAAACTTAACCAAACAGAAAAAGAAACAAACAAAAGCAAAAGAATTGAGGACGAACCTGGCAAAGATTGTAGGTGAAACTGTCATAATTGTCAATGACGATAATTGGGCTGTCAGATTTTTTGGTGGAAATAGGAGAACTGGCATTGGATTGGAGAGGGACAGAACTCAATGAAGCTTTTGGTTTTGGGACCAACCCATTTCTTGTTTTGAGAGGTAAAGTAGTTATAGACAATTGGTTCTGGTTCTGATGGTTGTGGTGGGCAAAAAGGAAAGGGTTTTGTTTATGAAGGGTTTTGGGGGTTAAGAAGAGTGAGGGTTTAAGTTGAACCGAAGAGAGTTGAGAAAGCGATAGAGCAGTAGCCATTTCTGTATCTCTCACAAAAACTCTTTCTTTGAGTGTGGGTGTGTTAGAGAAAGGGACTGAGATTTAAAAAAGAAGAAATGGGTAGTGAGTGGTGGTTGGTGCAATCAAAAACTGTCTATATCTGTGTCAGCCTACAACAATCCTTGTACATTACATCATACATGTTGAACAGCGTTTCCCATGTGTGAAAATGGAAACAAAAACCCATGTGTTTACGTGTGTAATTTTTGTTCGGATTTGGCAGATGGTTTCACGAAAATTTCGGACAGAACATAAAAACAAGAAAGAGAGTACCAAAAAAAAAAAGATACTTAAAAGGAAATGAAATGAATGACAGTAAGACTTATCCCATCGCAGAAGGTCCCCCTCTTCTTCTTCTGCTGTTTTTTCTAGCGTCTGCCCCAAATTCTCACACTAATTTCATTTGCTTTGTTTTGTTTTATTTTTTGTGTTCCCACAGTTGAGTTTGTGTGGCCCTCCACGTGACTAACGTTTTCTTTTATAGGACCACGTGACTAACGTTGGAAAGACTGTAGTGGTGAATGAAACATATTTTTGGACTAACTTAGGAATAGAAATGATATATTCATAATATTTTTACAATAAATCTTAATTAGTGGTTTGTTACTGGTTGTTATTGTTGAGACAAAAAAGTAATTTTAGTATTAGGTTCAAATTTGAACTAAAAACAACTAACCACTTATGATTTGTTATAAAAATATTGTGAATATAGCACATCTTCACTTAGTAATATTGTTCTAATAACGTTGTTTATATTTTTTAGAAATACGTGTAATTGAAAAAGTGTGTAAAAATACGTATAATGTTATTTAAAAACTGAAAACTATTATTTAAGTGCATGTAACAAACATCTCCTTGTTTTTTAGGGGCAAAATACTGTTTTGCAGTATTTTGTTCCAAAACTTAACCAAAATTTTATTTTTCATTCTTAAACTTTAAAAAAAAAAAAAAAAAAAAAAAATCTTCTCTAAATTATTGAAAGGTTTATCTTTCGTTTTTAAATTACTGAATTTTTTTTTCTTTCTATCCTTTAACTTTAAAAAAAAATTATTTCTTACCCTTAAACTATTATAAAAAAGTTCCTTTTTCATCCATTTTTTTTTTCTATAAACTATTAAAAAACTCTTTAAAGTTTTAAAGATGAAAAAAAAATTTAAGTTTAGGGAAAAAAATTTAATAAAATTTAAGAACAAAAATAGTATTTTTACCATTTTTTTTTGTCCATTTGCGCATTTTTATTTATTTTTATTTTTCATTGGTTTTTTTATTACATAGTTGGGGCTACAAGGACTTAAACCTAAATATCTATGTTGAAAATATCAAAAAAATGTCAATAGAACTACAAAACTCTTTGACAATACAAAATTACATATGGTTCAATTTTTATATTTTCTGCACACAAAAAAAAAAAAAAAAAATTACGATGTTTGTACTTATTGCTATCATTATTATTGGCTTTATATACCATTTGCTATTAACTTTTTCATTTACTTTTTAATTTATTTGGTATATTTATAAATTTAAAAAAAATTACATTTTCAAGTTAAAGGTATACTTTAGTTTTTCTTTAAATTAAAAAAAGAGAGAGTATATTTTAGTTCATTTCTAATAAAAAGTAATCAACAAAAATCAAATAAACACTTTGATGACCAATGGACTTGCACTTTTATGTCTCTTATGAATTACATAGGTTTTAACTTTTAACCAATAACATATAAATAGAATTTAATATCATATGTTTGGTATGTGTAGAGGCGGAACTAGAATTTTATGAATGCAAGGACCAAAATAATAATAAATATAAAATTAAACCAATTTAATAGTGTCATACAAAAAGTATGAACAGTTTTGGGACTAATCATATTTTTTTTTTGAGAATTTAGGTAAATTTAGGAGTAAAAGTTTAATATTTGACAAGTTTGGGGGGCTAACTATGCCCCCCACCCCCTCAATCTAAGTGTTTATGCCCCCTGGGTATGTGGTAATATCATGTAATAGAATGGTTATTCATATGTGATAATTATTTGGTTACATCTTTATTACATAAACTAGTCATTCTTTAAGAATATTTATTCTTTAAGGATAATAATTCTTCTTTAGAAAGAATTGAGGAATAATTAGTCTATTTATTCTTTAAGGATAATAATTCTTCTTTAAAAAGAATTGAGGAATAATTAGTCCTTTGGGCATATTTGGTATGCTGCAATAGATCTCGTACTGAAATGGTTATTCATGTTTAATAACAATTTTAGCTATTTGGTTTTATATTTATTACAAACAATAGTTATTCTTTGGGACTAGTTTTTCATTTGGAATAATTAATTCTCTCTAAAATGATTATAGAGTAATGCTACAGACACAAATTATTTTATAACAATGTTACAAACTATTGATATGGCTTTAACATTTTCCAAATAATTATTGGTAAATAAAAATGTGATGTTAGGGGTGGGCTCAAATTAGAACTAGTAAGAATTTGTCACATCAATACTTTGTAAAAATGTTGTAAAATAGTTTGCGGTTGTAGTATTAATCAGAATTGTAATATCTATACTTAAAGTAGGTGTAACAATTTTTTAAATTAATATATTAAAAAAATATACAAATGTTCATATGTTACAACTAATTTTGCAACCAAACATAAGAATAGGAAGAGTTATTTAATTACAAAACCTTTTATTCTGGGCATGTTTGGCAGAATATAATAGATATTGTAATGTAATAGATATTCCTATGGTTTAGCTATTCAGTAGTTTAGTTATGTTTTTATTATAGGGAATAGTCATTTCTTATAAATAACTATTCTTTAAAATAAGGAATAATTATTCCTATCTAAAATGGTTGTAATAGCTACTCTTTAGTATGTGTAATAATTTATAAAATTAATATATTTCCAAATAAACAAACTTCTTATATGCACAACAATTATGGGAAAAAAAATCATTAAAAAAAAAAAAAAAAAACCTTCCCTCTCACATTTAAAAAAATATTATTGTCTTGAAATGATAATTGTTTGAGTAAAATATTTCCTAAAATAGAATTTAAATTTTATTCTAATATTACAACTCATAACCAAACTTATGATTATGTTTAGTTATTCTATTATAACACATTTTATTCCTGATAATAAAGATTACAATTCCAGTCATAATCTTCATTCAATGTACCAAACTTTCCTAGTAATAAATATTACTATTCGTACATTAATTTCCATTCAATGTACCAAACGTGCACTTAGTAGGTGTATCAACTTTTGAAATTAGTTAAAAACACCTTTTTAGTCCCTATATTTTTGGCTCTATTTTCAATTTAGTCCTCCAGTTTTCACAAATATATATACACTTCCAAATACCAAAAAATTTTAAAATTACCAAAATATATTCACTTAAAAATAAAACTACCAAAATACCCACTATTTGGTTTCCAAGAAAATCTGAGAATCAAACAAAAGGAAAATTCACTTTTAATTCCTGATCTTATATGCAGTATTGATGGGAAAAATAGGTAAATACCCTTAATTTTAAAACTATGTAGCAAAATGTATTTCTTTTGAAACTATCTAGTGAAATGCCCATCTTTTGAAACTCAATTTTAGGGAAATTGATTTCTACATGGAACTTCCATGTGTTTTGTGCCATGATGGAGGTCGCTGACCTAGCATTTTCGATCAAAAATGTCCACGCAGAACTCGATTTTACTAAAATCGAGTTCAGTACAATTTTTTTTTTTTTAAATGGAACTCAATTTCTATAGTATCGAGTTCTTTGGAAAAAATTAAAAAAATAAAATAAAATAAAGAAGAACTCGATTTTCATAAAATCAAGTTCTGTACAAAGTGCTTAGCGACTTACTGGCAAGTTGGCCTACCTACAAACTTGTCACCAATTCCTCTAGAATAACAATGCCCCTCACATGCAATCTGACAGCTTGATTCAATCGCCATACAGTCGTAAGAGACACTATATTGAGCAAACTTCAACCCTCTTGAGACTAACCTCATTACAATAAATCCCACAAAATATAAGGAAATAAATTTATGGAATTACCAAAAAAAAAAAAAAATTCATGGAATAATGCCAACAAAAATGACATGGAAAAACATAACTTAACACTTTACGTAGGTGATGCATATGGCTACGAGAATGTCAAAAATATAAGCTCTATGGACCTTGTCCAATTCTCAATGTGAGTTGTTACGTACCATTGTAAACAATGTCTTAAACTACGACCCCTACCTGTTGGAATGAAGAAGACATTATATCGTCCTAAAGACAATTTCTGTGGAGTGTGTATTTTATATTTTGTTTAAGTTAATGTCAGTATTGTTAATGTTTAATATGCAATATATTCATATTTATGGTATCCTAAGTATGAATTTGTGTCTTTCGTATCTTCTGCATCTAATTCTAGTGTCTAATTTTTCATCCTAAATAGTCATTCCAAAATACTGCAAATTAATATGTGATTACTTCAAACGATGACGCTAGTTATAATATAAATAAGACGCGTCTTTGTTCCAAACATAAATAATGTTACCTTTTTCCCTTAAATAGATACAACAGTGATAGACATAGTTCTAATATAATAATAATTCATCGTAAATAGAAAGTAGAACATAGCAATGGTGACTAGACGTTCTCCTTAACTGTGCAATGCCTTGTACAACATCTCCACACCCGACTAATAAATGTATCCTGCAAGAATTGATTGCATGTATAGTGCTTGATTGTATAACTTACAGTCCACTAATTCACAAATCTCGGCTTGGGTCCAATATCAATTTGATCTTCATTCAATTTTTTTCCTCTTTGTAATGATTCAATTCACTATGAATTCCATTTATAATGTCTTTTGGCATCTAAGTTGCGTGTCGCCAAGGCACTGACAACTTATAACAGACCAACTCCTCGTAAGACATCCCCTATTCAAGAACTAACCAAGCCCACTCCTGCCTCGTTGTATTGTGAACTAGTGGACTATTTTGCAAAGTAAGATCAATTAGATAACTGAACTCATCTTCTAATACCCAGCAATAACTCATCACTGTGAACACATCACTCAGCCTATAAGCTGAATAATCCATTCAATATGACTGCAATAACATCTCAAGTGAAATTAACGACATACATCAACAGTTGGTAAATAATTATGTATAAAGTTGTATACGACAAATACAAACACAAATTAATGTAATAGTACATGCACAAAATTAAATGCTGACATTGACTAGTGGTAAAAAAAAAAAATAATAATAAATATGTTAGTAATCATACGAATAAAAGATGGACCATGTCTAGCCCTGTGTCAATGAAAAATGGGTTTCTGTTACAATATGCTGCAAATGTGTCATGATAACTGACTTAAAAGTGACGCGACATGACCAAATACGAACTTCATTCAATTTTGTTGTCATTGATGGACATGATAACTTAGTCACATGTCATTACTATTGCACACAAGGTGAACCATCACTATAACCTTGTGAAAATGAGGAGTCGTGTTCATCTTAGACCATGAGCTGAGGTTATAAATGCACCAGCTTCTTAGGTTGAATAAGATATTTTGCAACACATCAAAATGACATCGTTTGGTGAGAAAAAGGTTTGGATCTAATTCGATATGTACATTATCAAAAACAACCATAGACATACACTGACCACTACGAAGTGACATGGTTTGAAAAAAAGAGAGATTTCGTGAATATTCCAATATACTCGTACAAGAGTCCTAAGCAAATTATATAATACGAGGCAAGTTAATGGGCATATGCTTTCATTAGCTCAAGACCCTGAAAATGTTTATTATTATTTTTTTTTTTAAATCAAGGTTACAATGTCAATGGGTTTAGATTTCATACAAATCAATGTGGTGAAAGTAAAAGAACACAAAATAATGGAGTTATGGTGAGAGAGGAGGATCGAAGTTGCTATGTGCCTTATTATGGATAATTAACAGACATTTTTGAACTTTAATACATTGAAAAAGAATTGTGTTGTTCAATGTGTTGATTATTTTTTACTTGTAATGGATATTTGGTAGATGGATAATTCAACTAATTGGGATAACAGTCCACTGAAAGATTTAAGTAAGAGTTGGGAGGAAAATTGTCACGATCAATTAAGGAATATTCATGAATTGAACAAATTTGGTTTGCAACTTTTGATTGATTGGCAGAGAAGACGAGATGTAGCAATTTTGCAACTTCTTGTACATGTGGTGCATGGAATATGGATAATGGACATATATTGTAGTCCACGTTATGTGGATAGAGTACTTACCGAAAGTAGTGCGGAAAGAGAAAATGTTCGGCAAGAACTACTAAATGAACTTAGATGCAGTAGGAAATATAGAGACATAATTCGAATGGGGCCTTATGCCTTTGCTAAGTTGTGTGAAATTCTTCGAGGAACTGATCGTCTTAAAGACACTAGGAATGCTTTTGTTGAAGAGCAAGTAGCCAAGTTTCTTTACATTTTAGCACATAATGAGAGAATTCGTACGGTTTCCTTTTTCTTCCATCGTTCTAATGAGACCATAAGCCGTCATTTTCACAATGTGTTGAGAGCAATCATCTATTTAGATGATCAGTTCCTTCTACAACCTAATGGGGCAGAGGTTCCCCAACAAATACAAAATAGTCATAGATTTTTCCCATACTTTAAGGTAAACATATTTTTAAGCAACTATATGGATTGCTTTAATATGAATAAATATTTCTTGATTTAATAGATTGCTTTAATTCCAGGATTGTGTAGGGGCCATTGATGGGACACATATTCGTGTAAAAGTGTCAACAAAAGATGTGCCTAGATATCGAGGGAGGAAAGAGTACACAACTCAAAATGTATTGGTAGCATGTGATTTTGACATGAGGTTTACATATGTTTTACATGGATGGGAAGGGACTGCCTCTAACTCGAGGATAATTAAAATCGCTTTAAGTAGGAAAGACAAATTTATAATCCCTAGAGGTAATGTTAAGTTATAAATACAAAGTATACTTATAAAAAATATAGAGAATTACTTATAAATATAGTGAATTACTTATATAAATTATTTTCTTAATAGGAAAATATTATCTAGAAGATACGGGCTTTATGCTGAGAAGTGGATTTATGGCACCATATAAGGGTGTACGTTATCATTTAAAAGAGTATTCAGGACGTGGCCAAGAAAATGCTGAGGAACTTTTTAATCATCGGCATTCCTCTTTGCGCAATGTCATTGAAAGGACATTTGGTGTGTTGAAGAAACAATTTCCTATTATATCTGGAATGATAGAACCTTTTTTTCCAGTTGATACAGTTACCGAGATTATCTTGGCTTGTTGTATATTGCACAACTATCTTATGAGAGTTGATCTGGATGAAAGGTTAATTGCAGAAATTGATCAAGATATTTTGAATGATGACATACATAATGAAGTGAGAAACAATACAAATGATAGTGATGCAGATGCTAGAAGAGGAGCAATATTACGAACTAGAATAGCAACTAGAATGTGGAATGACTATGTATCGCATGATCAATAATTTTAGTCATTATGTTATAAGATTTGACTTGCTTATGTGTATCTTTCTTTATAAAATAGTTTCGAATGGAATGACTGTTGCTGAACATTTACCAATAGTTGCTTTTGTACAACTATTATGTGTACCTTATTAATGTTTTAGAAGAATGTTTAATTACTAGTTTATTTATAGCAACATTATGTTATGTCGTATTTTGTTTTGTTGGTTTGTATGTAGTATTTGCATGTAAATCTTATTAATTTCTTTGTAGTAGTTGTATGTAATCTTGTAAATACTAATATGTTTAACATGCAGTCTTTAAAAATGTCTAAGACATTGAAGAAGACAACTGATAGTGAGTCTAAAGCAACTAACATGAGATGGACTGATGACATGGATGGCTTCTTACTTAACGTCATGTTAGAGGAACAAAACAATGGAAATAAGCCTAATGGAACATAGAGTTCTCATGCTTACTCAAATATGTCTAAAAAGTATTCAGAATCGTTCGGTTATGTAGTTGAGAAAGGTAACATCAAGAATCGTATCAAAACATTGAAAGGTACTTTCCATTCATGTCATGACCTTTTCAAAAACATGAGTGGATTTGCATGGAATCCTATTACTGGACTTTTTGAGACTGAAGATGAAGTGTGGGAACCTTTAATAGAGGTTAATTATATTTATTTTGATATTGTGAAATGTTTTTTAAATCGAGTCGATACATTTTGTTGGTACTTTGTTGTAATAATAATACTAATAAGTGTGTATTGTATTCTTATAGGCAAACCCAAATGCTAAAAAATGGAAAAGAACTCCAATTCACCATTATGAAAAGCTATTTGATTTGTTTTCCAAGGATAGGGCAAATGGTGAAGGTTCTATAAGTGCAAAGGAGAAAGTCTGTCGATGGGAAAATGACAGAGAGGATGGTGTAAATTTGGAAGAAAATATTGATTGCTTTGATGAGTTTAGCATGCCAAATGTAGATTCATATTCTCCAATGGTCTCTCCTTCCTACTCATGTGAGACATCATCCAAGAAGGCGAAGAAAACACCTCAAATGGTTGAAATGTTTGAAAAGCAAATGGAAAATTTTCAATCTGGAATTAATAATGTGGCAGCAAGTATAAGGCAAGGAAATGAAATTGCTAAGGAGGGACTTGCTATCAAGGAGAGAGGATGTCCACGTTGTTAATTTGAGGATGAAGTTTTTTCTGAATTGGTGAAAATAGGAACATTGACAAAACACCAACTTGATGTGATGCTCTTCCTAATTAAGGATCCAGTCAAAATAAGAGTATTTTTTGGTGTTCCAACTAGTGAGTTACGTCGACAAATATTATTGAAAATGATGTATGCTAAGGAACCTTAGTTGTTAGATAATTGTCAACTGACTTTTGATAGTAGCTAACTTTTGTGGGTTGAATGTAGTGTAAATTTAATTTGCTAACTTTTGGTAGTAACTGACTTTTATGGGCTGAATGTAGTGTCAACTAACTTTTGGTAGTAGCTAAATTTTGATTTGCTAACTTTTGTGGGCTAAATGTAGTATATTACATAATTAGCAATACTTGATGAATTTGTATTTCAATCAAGACACTAGAAGATAATGTAATATTTTAACTTGTACTGTGCTATGGATGAATGAAATTAATATCATTTTGCTCCAAAGTTTTATACTTCTTCTTGGTTCAGATCTACATTTTGTCTAGCCTAGGTGTGTTGGATTGAGATGGTAAGTCATTCATTATTGGTTCTGATGAAACCTAAATAAATGCATGTTATTCTTTTTTTTTTTTTTTGATAACTCATTTATATATCTATGTTGTTGTACTTGTATGAGTTTTCTCCTGAATCTCAATGAATTGAGCAACATGGTTAAAAATATTGGAAATGAAGTAGTTACTGTGATTGATAAGAGTTGGGTATTTATGTCTTTTTGTCTAGATTATGTGTTCTTGAACATTGGATTATTGTTTTATTCCATCAGGTTTTCCCTTCTAGCTTAAAATAATAGAAAGAAGGTCCAACTGTCCAAGGTTGGGTAGTCTTTGCTTTGATGTCTTTGGCGATAATCTCAGATTTTATTATGTATTCCTCTTCTTATAGCCTCGTTCTTTATATATTAAATTTCAAGAAAAAAAAAATTTGCTAAACTTTTGGTTACGACATAAAAGGACTCAGTTGTCTCTTTGAGGAGTGTAACATATGCTAACCACATTGAATGGCTATAAAATCTTTTGCTCACAAAAGTTTGCTGAATTCCTCTTTACTGACCACGTTTTTGTGGGCTGAATGTAGTGTAAAGTTGCTAACCACCTTTTTGCTGGTTACAAAATCCTTTGCCTAATTAAATTTATATGTACACTATTATAATTTTTACATTATAATAATAATAATTTATATATATAATGTGGTAAATTTTATATTATTTAATGAGTACAAATAAATCTATTTTTTACATATTATATAACAAGGGTATAATAGTCAATTTATATAAATGACATTTTCCATCCTTCCCTTTTTCTCTCCAATCAAACAAAAAAGTTTTCCACCCTCCCACTTTTCCACCCCTCCAACCAAACACATAAGAGAGAAAACTAAATATTTTCTATCTCTCACAATTTTTCATCCTCCCACTTTTCCACTCTTCTGTCCAAATGGACCCTTAGTTACTCTGAATTTCCTTGAATCTCTACAAAAGCCACACATTTTCATTAACAATGACTCGTCTTATGCATTTTTTTGTCTTATTACCAAGAAGAGCATCACGGTTGTTACACTTGCTAAATTCTGATTTCAAAATCTTCTAGCTTATCTAATCCCCTGCTTCTTACATTGTTTATAATACTACATAACATATAGCATATAGTCACATGGTACATCTTAGTATCTTACATATATATGCGTAAATTAAAATCAAAATCAAACCCTAAGTATAAATCAGCACTTATTCACATTCACAATCACAGAAAAATCAAATCAAAATCAAACCCCTAAACTAAATCAAACCCAGAAACTACCCTAAAGAGAGAGAGAGAGAGAGAGGGAGATGGTGGATTTATTTGAGAGTGAAAGACAAAGAGAGGGCAAGTGAGGGGAGTGAAAAAGCCAAGTTTTGTTTTGGGTAAAACATGAGTGGATTATTTAATTAAGAAAAAGTGCGGGACCACAAATTTTTTTACAATTTCTTGCCACAATTGTTACATAGTAAAGTACTATGACACAGCAAAGCATGATTGGTAGAGAAAAAATTGTAAGTCCATGTGTAAAGAATAGTTAATCACTTACGGTTTGCCACATTAGAGTTGTGGAAAAATAATTGCAAAATAATTTGTTGTCATAGAATTTCTCTTTCATTAATTCAGTTCAAAGTGCCCACATCAGTCCCTTTTTTTTTCTTTTTCTTTTTTCCTTTTTTTCCTTCAATTTTTTTCAAAAAAAATTTCTCAATTTTTTAGGAGGTTAGAAATACTAATTTACCAATATTTCACTATGACAATTCTCCAAAGCCCAAGCACTTATGCCTTATTTGGATTGAGGGGGAAGGAGGGAGATTAAGGGAGAATATAGTAGAATTGGCTGAATATTAGGCTAATTTTTGGCCAACTCTTCTCTACTCCCCCTTCTTCTCCCTCAATCCAAATGGACCATTAATGCCTGGAGATGTACAACCATTTAAAGGTGCGATGGTACAATCTCATTCATCTAAACTAACAAGAGTTAAATATTTTACTATGAATACCCAACCAGTTAACCACAACCACCATATTTGAACGAGTTATCTTAAACAATGACGATGTTCCACAAATGTAAATTTGTATTAATGAATGAGTGGATACAATTCTCAGTATTTATATTTTATTACAAAGGAAGAATCCTTTGATTGGATCTCCTAGAAAAAAGTCTTTGATTAAAAAATTGTTCAAATATAGTATTGATTCAAACCCAAAATGTCCTCCACTTTGATTGGAAAGTGAATTGAAAGATCTTTGTAATGAAATTGCGATAAATTTACAATTGTGCACCTGTTAGATACTCTTCATTCTTCATTTGTATTTTGTGTTATTCATGAGTGTCTTGAAAGTTCTTCATAATTGAATATATTTTTTGTTAGAAGTTCCACAGAGTTGTAGGACTTGAATCTAACAAATATTCTTTGATTGATTATAGTTCTTGAAGTTCATGGATCTTTTTGAATTTGATCTGGTAGAACTTTGAGATTGAAAATGTTGATTTAAATGAATATCTTTCATATTCGAAGATTTAGTTGAATTAATTACTTTGGGTTGTAGAACTTGAATCCTGTAACAATTTTGAAACGCTGAAGTTCTTGTAGGCTTTGTAGCTCGCTTTGACAAAGTTTCAAATCTTCTGCTCTCCTCCCTCGAGATTGATGGGTGCTTTTATTTACAAGAGTCTTGAAGAGATTTAATAATACATTGTTGATTTGATTGGTGACTCATCATAATTATAATTGTAGGACTTTTAAACCTTGTTTTTCAAGTGACACAAGACATTATTTGATTTGTCAAAATTTCTTAATTTATGTAACTTATGGCAATGCTAAATTAGTTTGCATGTGTCATTTTTAAATTAAGACATCGACATGTGTCAACATGTGATTGACTTAGAGAATTTCCATTAGTCTCTCTTTTTTTTTTTTTTTTTTTTTGAGAAAGAATTTCCATTCGTCTCTAAGGCTGTGTTTGTTTCGTGTAAAACGTTTTCCGGAAAATACATATTTTCCGGAAATGTTATTTTCCGGAAAAGGAAAATATGTTTAAGTGTTTGGGTGAATTATGAAAATTGTTGTGGAAAATATTTTTATGTGTTTGGATGTATTCTAAAATGCTATTTTCTGGAAAATTTTTCACATTTTCTCAGCATCCAAACAAATTTTATTACAAAAAATTTCAATATTACAACTAATTCAATAACAAATTCCGGCAATAAAAACACAACACAACAACAACAACAACAACAATAAATTCCGGCAACAAAAATTCCGGCAACAACACCACAACAACAACAACAACAACACCACCAAATTTCGGCAACAACAACAACAACAATAAATTCCGGCAACAAAAATTCCGGCAACAACACCACAACAACAACAACACCACCAAATTCCGGCAACAACAACGCAACAACCACAACACAACAACCACAGCAACAACAATCAGTTCCTTAAAAAAAAACAAAAACAACAATCAAACTTAAAAAAAAAAAAAAAAAAAAAAAAAACCGGAGAGATCGAGGAAGACGAAGATTGACGGCGCGGCGCGGCGCGACTCGCCGGTGCGAAGAGCGCCGGGTTCGAAGGAGTTCGACGATCGACGATCGACGGCGCGGTGCAATCGATTTTCCGGAACTGGATCTGCTCGTGACTGGATCGGCGCGATGCGATGGGGACTGGGTTCGAGGGTTCGTGGTCGCCGACGATGGTCTCTCGGCTTGGATCGACGGTTCGTGGGTTCAAGGCCGCCGGCGATGGGCGCTGGGCGCTGGGCTTGGATCGACTCCGGCGCTGGGCTCTCTCTTTCTTTCTCCCTCTCCCTCTTCGTGCTCTCTGTTTCTTTCTCCCTCTCCCTCTTCGTGCTCTCTGCTTTTGGGTTTTCCGGAAAATGAGATTTGAAGTGAAAATAGGAACGGAAATGCATTTCCGTTGTCTAAGGGAAAATAGGAAGTGAATTTCCGGAAAATGGAATTTTCCGTAACTGCCAAACGCGCGGAAAATGTGGAAAATGATTTCCGAGAAATGCATTACCACCGATTCAAACGCAGCCTAAATGACAATAATTAGACCTACTAAATAGCACATGACACTTTTTAGTTATATTATAATCTAGACTAAATTACACTTTTGACCTTTAAAAGTTATAATTATTTCGGTCCATTAAGTTTTAGAAAATTTAGTGTATTTTCTATTTACTTTATTAAAATTGTGAAAATACTATGTAAATTCTTTAGATTTTTATAATCGATTTTCCTTTATATATATATATATATATATTAAAAAACCAATCTATTATTTTCATTTTAATAACTAATAAATGACCCCAGGTCCAACTCAAAACTTGAACTCTTCCTTAATTTTCCAGGATCTTTTTTTACTGTTGAGATTTTAAGACATAAATTTTTTTTTTTTTAATCTTGTGACTTAAGAGAAAAAGATAGAAATACAACATTGCTTCCAAAACCATGAGATAAGCAATAGAATATATGCATAAGAAAGTAAAAGAGGGATTGGTCTAGTAAGCATGTGCAATGCACCTTTCAAAAGTTAGGGATTAGAATTGTACTCTACTGTCCTCTGACCTTGGTGGTTCTATTGATATGAACTGGAGTTGAGGAACGTAAGCGGTAGATCTTTTTGTAACACAAATATACACAATGCTGACCATCTGCTTAGATTGTTCACAAATGGAGCTTTCAATCACAACGTAGGTTATATTGGTCCGCTAAGCGACGAGCAGTTCCATCAACCATGATGTTGTCTATCACTTCATGCTTCTTGTAATTTGCGTTAAGAATATCTTGCTGATACTTTGCAAGACTCTCTTCTTCTTGCAGTTGTTGCTACAACAAGAAATTTATCTAATAAGTTAAACATTTAAAGAACTAGTCTAGTGCTTATTTTGAGGAAAATTATTTTCAACACTTTATGTTGTTTCTCTTTTCTAGTCGAGTTAGGATCATTTTCCTGGTTGATTTAGAATCTTATTCTCTAGAAAGCAAAAGTTATTTTGAGAGGTTTTCTCTATTTTCTTTACCTACTAAGTCTTGGGTTCTTGTTGTAGTTATTTTGTGTTAAAGACTTTGCTTCTACATACCTATGCTGCATTATAGATTCAATATCTGCTCCAAAAATCATGTAATAAAACAAAATGCAATGAATAATATCAAATCAACGAAAATTACCTTTAGTAAGAATGCAGATTGAGCTGCATTTAACTTGGTAAGGTCCTTAATTTTCTGTGCAACCTTAAAATCAGGATCATTTTCATCCAACCATTGGCACTGTATTGTTCTACCAGGCATTTTCGGGCGATCATCAAACATATTCACTTCTGCAGGACGAGCCCTCACCGGCCTTGGCATCCCAGACACCATAAAATAATGGTGGGAGGTCATAGATACAACAGCTTCAGCTTGCATTAAGTCCTCCATCTCCACCAATGCACATTGCGGGATGTTCCTTGGTTCGATGTAATTTGGAATGAAATGAACACTCTTCACATTCCCAAACTGATTAAGAGCATATCTCACCACTGGTTCAGTGATATGTGGTGAGAGGTTATCAAGATAAACTGTTCGCTTCACTTTCTCTTCAAACGCAGCATAATCAGCTTGGGTTGATGGTGATGCCATTTAGGTTCTGGAACATAGAGAGCCGGAGCTGATTAGCTGCGTTTGAAAAGAAGATGAAGTCACAAGTCTTGGAACACACAAAGCCAGAGCTTTGGTGAAGAGAAAGGAGACAATAGCTGAATATCAATTGGTAATTTTATATTATAGTTTGGCATATATAAAGAAAAACGATTCCGCATATATATGCTAAGATAGAACCGCCAAGTTAGCCACAATCATATCATATTTGAACGAGCTACCTTGGCGTCAGTTTTAGACCTTCAACCCACGGAATACAAGGGGTGTTGCCAAATATGTATTCCTTGACCATTTCCAACTAATAAACCTCCACCTTATTAAGTGATGGTATCTCTCTACTGCTCATAATAGTATAATACTCTATGTCTCTATCAAACCCAAGAAGGAGATTTGGTCTTTTTTCCATGAGTGTATCTTCTGCACTACTATATTTAACTAGTAGTTGTTAAATAATAGATTGTTTTAAAAGTTTAAACTATTAGAAAATTGTGAATTTAATCACTTAAGCATTTAAAAAAAAAAAAAAAAAAAAAAAAAAAAAAAAAAAAAAAACCTCTCTTATTTGAGGACTTAAACTTCCTCTTAATAAGTGAGGTCCAATACGTGAGACTTTTAACATTTCAAATGATATGTAGAATAAAGATAAACTCAAGATCTCTTAATACTATTTTAAAATATTAAAAATCTCACGTATTGAGCCTCGCTAATTAAGGGGATCTCTAGGGCCTTTAGGCTCACATGTGAGGGAGATTGTTAAAATTATGATTAAATAATTAAATTTATTTTCAAATAGCTTAAGTTTTTCCATAATTGTAACGGTAGTAGCCAACTTAGTAAGTTGATATTCTTGAATTTATGAAATCTCATACCCTCGTAAGAATTTTGTTGGCATAAGGTATCTAGTTTACCATTACAAAGGTTTGGTTTCCACTTGAATTTTCTTGCTAAAGGCTAAAGTATGCACTAGTTTGACAAGGACTATTAGGGCAGTGAATGAATCAAGTCATTCATAAACAACTTGGACTCGACTCGATAAAAAACTCATTTATGTTTGTTTGGTTATAAATAAGCCAAGCTTGATGCTTAATTTTAGTCTTGTTTAATAAACAAACCAAGTCAAAGCAAAAAAAAAAAAATTGTTCATGAACAACCCATGAGATACAAGGCTTGATAGAAAAAAAGTCAAGCATAGACTTTTTATTTTTATTTTTTATTTTTATATAAAATAGAAATTCTACTCTAACCTAATATAAATGTATATGTATGTGAAGCTCCTTCCTAAAGACTTGAACTCCGACCGTTGCCCCCCATACCTCACACCCTATACCCCACAAACACTTATATTTATGGAGTGATCATCGCACCAAAAGTGTGCAGTGATAAACATAGACTCATTAGTGGCCCATTTCTTTCTAAACTAACCAAAGACCGCTTTAGATTTCTGTTACATGTTTTTTTTTATTGAAAATAAAAATTTAAGTGGGTCATGTATGATCCTTTCCATCAATCATCTAATATAAAGTTATGAAATATGTTATTATTTTTCCATCATAAATAATACAATATCTTATAGAATTTCTTTACGGTTCTTTCCATAATTGTATTACTTGATTTATATTAAGAAAGGTTGAAAAATGTGGCAAGGATTTAACTCGGTGGAGTAAAAGAAGTTTTGGGAATGTCAGAAGATCTCTAGTAGAAAAAAGGAAGATGCTAGCTCAAGTAGAAAGACTAGCAATTACCTTTGGCAGCAACTCACGTGTTAGAGAATTACAGGTAGAGGTTAAGGAGTTGAAGAATAAAGAGAATCGCTTATGGAAGCAGAGAGCTAAGTCATTTCGGTTAGTGGGGGGAGACAAAAACTCAAAATATTTTCATAGCAGGGGAACCCAAAGACACCGCAGGAATAAAATTTCAGGGTTCTTTAATTCTTCAAATCTGTGGTGTACCAATACAGAGGATGTAGCAGCTGTATTGACTGGTTTTTATCAAAACCTGTTCAAGGTTTCAACAAAAGACCAATGCTATTGTCAATGCTGATATGAATGCACAGCTTTCTCAAGACTTCATGGAATGGGAAGTTCAAGCAGTGTTGAAGCAAATTGCTCATTTGAAGGCGGTATGCCTCCTCTCTTTTACCAAAACTATTGGCCTCTTGTTGGCAGTGATGTTACACAATCTATTCTTTCATCCCTTAACACTGCAAGCTCAAGTAGAAAGACTAGCAATTACCTTTGGCAGCAACTCACGTGTTAGAGAATTACAGGTAGAGGTTAAGGAGTTGATGAATAAAGAGAATCGCTTATGGAAGCAGAGAGCTAAGTCATTTCGGTTAGTGGGGGGAGACAAAAATCAAAATATTTTCATAGCAGGGGAACCCAAAGACACCGCAGGAATAAAATTTCAGGGTTCTTTAATTCTTCAAATCTGTGGTGTACCAATACAGAGGATGTAGCAGCTGTATTGACTGGTTTTTATCAAAACCTGTTCAAGGTTTCAACAAAAGACCAATGCTATTGTCAATGCTGATATGAATGCACAGCTTTCTCAAGACTTCATGGAATGGGAAGTTCAAGCAGTGTTGAAGCAAATTGCTCATTTGAAGGCGGTATGCCTCCTCTCTTTTACCAAAACTATTGGCCTCTTGTTGGCAGTGATGTTACACAATCTATTCTTTCATCCCTTAACACTGCATCTCTCCCTCACCCTTTAAATCACACTTTTTTAACTCTCATCCCTAAAGTTAAAAATTCTAAGAGAGTGGATTATAGACCTATTAGTTTGTGTAATTTTCTCTACAAAATTTTTTCGAAAGTTTTGGCTAATCATCTTAAAAGAATTTTGCTATCTATTATTTTAGAGCACCAGAATGCTTTCACCAGGAATCATTTGATCTCAGATAACATTCTTGTAGCCTTTGAGACTTTACACATCATGAGCAAACATAACTCAAGGAAGACTGGGTTCATGGCTCTCAAGCTTAACATTAGCAAAGCATTTGATAGGGTGGAATGGACTTTTTTGGAGGCAGTGATGCGCAAATTGGGCTTTGATGAGGGGTGGATAAATCTCATGATGGTGTGTGTCAAGTCTGTTACTTACTCTATCTTGATCAATGGGAAACCAAAAGGCTTCATTCAACCCTTAAGGGGCATCATGCAAGGCGATCCTCTCTTGCCATTCCTCTTCTTATTGTGCACATAGGGGTTGCATGGTCTTATTTCCCAAGCAGAGAGAGAAGGTAGTATTAAGTGTTTCTCTTTGAGCAAGAGAAGTCCTAGTTTAACCCATTTACTTTTTACTGATGATAATCTACTTTTTTGTAAAGCTAACTGGGATGAATGTTAACAAGTTTTGGGTATCTTGACGGCTTATGAATAGATCTCTAGGTAACAAGTGAATAAGAATAAAACAGCTCTCTTTTTTAGCAAATCTACTATGGTAGATAGCAAATAGGAAATTAAAGAACTATTGGAAGTTCTTGAAATTAAGCAATATGAGAAATACCTGGGCTTGCCTTCACTTGTGGAAAGAAGGAAAAAAGCAAGCTTCGACTACATAATAGAAAAGGTTTGGAGGAAGCTTCAAGATTGGGAAGAGAAGCTTTTATCACAAGCAAGGAGAGAAATCCTGATCAAAGTTGTGGTCCAAGCCATCTCAACTTACACCATAAGTTGCTTCAAGTTACCCTTGGGACTTTGCAATGATATTGAGAAACTTATCCATAAATTTTGGTGGAGCCAACGGGGAGATAGACATAAAATCCACTAGGTTAAATGGGAGAAAATGTGCAATCCAAAAATTGAAGGGGGTATGGGGTTAAAGACTTGACTCTCTTTAATGATGCTCTCTTGGCTAAGCAAACATGGTGGCTGCTGCATAACAAAAACTCATTATTTTATAGAGTATTCAAGTCAAAATTCTTCTCTAATTGCTCGGTGATGGATGCTAAAGATTCACGGAATGGCTCTTATGCATGGACAAGCATTCTTATAAAAAATGGAGCTAGATGGAGGATAGGCAATGGAAATTCAGTCAACATCTGGTTTGAAAATTGGCTTCCCTCTCTGAGCTATCCAAAAATCTAGACCCTACTAACTGAAGATGCTCAAGAGGTTACAATGAGTTCATTCATCAATCCTTTTGCATGATAGTGGGATGTGGGGCTTCTAAACAATTCTTTTAGCCCCACTGAAGTCAAAATAATATTGAAAATCCCCTTGAGCAATCACTTCACAGAGGACGTTCTCTATTGGCCCTATGTCCAGTTTGCATGGTTTTAAAAACCAAACCGGTCATCAAACCATTTTTTTTTTAATTTCTAGTTCAACCTCGATTTTTGAACTGTTTTTCGGTTGTTGACTGGTTATTGACCGGTTTTGGGACTTTTAACCAGACTGGACTGGCTCCTAGTTCCTGGTTAAACTGTTGGACCGGCCAGTTCAGTATGGTTTTCAAAACAATGCCAGTTTGGGGTATACATAGTCAAATCTGGATATCAGTTCCTAAAGAGCCAAGAAAGGCAACCATAGGTTGCCCAAGAAGTTTCTACCCAGTCACAAAATTTTTGGAGGAAAATCTAGGGCCTAAAAGCTCCATGCAAAGATAAAAATTTCATATGGAGCGCATGTAAAAATACCATCCCCACCAACATGAATCTTGTTTGGAGAACTGTGATTGTGAATGGTTGCTATGAACTATGTTTACAGTAGGAAGAAGATGTCCTACATGCTATCTAGTCTTGCTCGTGCCTTGATGGGGTGTGGAGTTGTGATGCTTAGTGGAATTTTCGAGATGGTAAGACTTTCCTTAGCTTCTCAAATCTAGTAAGCTTCATTGTGGAATCAAACCTCAATTTTGAACTCTTTGCCATGGTCTCTTGGTTCATTTGGAATAGGTATAATCTAGTCAGAACCTCTTCCCCAGTTCTCCCTCTTGACCAGGTGTTTCACAGTGCTTTTACCTCTCTTCAAGAGTACCAAGATGCTCAACTATGCCTCCCTCCCCCTCCACCTAGATTGTCTTCTGCCTAGAGACTTCCATCGGCGAATTGCTACAAAATAAATTTCAATGGTGCCATTTTTAAGGAGGAAGACATAGTTGGTATTGGTGTTGTCATTAGAAATGATCAAGGACTAAGCATGGCTTCTTTGTCACCAAATGTTGCTCTTCCATCTTTTGCAGTTAACGTTGAGGCCATATCAGTAGCCAAAGCTCTAGAGTTCTCTTTGGATATTGGTGTGTTAATGGCTATTTTTGAGGGTGACTCAAGTTTAGTTACTAACTCACTGAAAGATCCAGGTCCATCACTAGCTTCCTTTAGTCACTTGTTCTGCGATGGAAAAATTTTAGCTGAATCTTTTAATAATATTTCTTTCTCTCATGTTTGCCGCGAAGGCAATTCTGTAGCTCATAAACTACCTAGGCATGCTATACATGTCACTAGTTAATCTGTGTGGATGGAAGATGTTCCACCTCACCTTTATACTGTAATTCAAGTTGATTTAGCTGTTGTTTCTCAAAATTTAAAAAAAAAAAAAAAAAAAAATCTTAGGTATGAAGTGAAGAATACCAAATTACTATAGTTTGACAACGAGGTCAAACCATTAAAATGGTAATTTGAAAATATCCCATCAAATAATAAAACTGAAAATAAGGAGAAAGTATTTGTATGATCATTTTCTGGCTCTTTAAATTAATTAGGTTATAACCCATGATGAGGTTATCTTACTTTTTACCTAAGTGATTGAGGATGTCATCTCGATTTTCACATAAGCATTATAAATGGGTCATTTGACAAAAAAAATTAATAATTAAATGGACCCTTCACACAAAATTAGACCACAATTAGAAGTTAATTTTGGATTTTAGTAGCATTTTAATTTATATATATATATATATATATAGAGAGAGAGAGAGAGAGAGAGAGAGAGAGAGAGAGAGAGAGAGAGAGAGAGAGAGAGAGAGAGAGAGAGAGAGAGAGAGGAAATTACACTTTACTACCCCAAACTATAACTCGTGTTACACTTTGCACCCTGCCATTAAGTTTGCTGTTAATTTGGATGAAAAGTCAAACTTCAGGGTGCAAAGTGTAATAAGGAGTATATTTTAAGGTGGTAAAGTGTAATTTATCTTTTGTTTTTAAAGTATTGAGAAGAGAGACAATTAGGTCTTTTCACATGGTATCATATTTTCCATCCAAATTAATAGCAAACTTAATATTGGGGTGCAAAGTGTAACAAAGGTCATTTTGCATCTTTTGGGTGATAAAGTGTAATTTTCCCTACATACACAAGAGCCAAGAGTTTTGAGTTCATTTTGCATCTTTTGGTAGAGCAAAGTGTAATAAAGTGTAACAATGGTCATTTAGGGTGGTAAAGTATAATTTTCCCTACACACACAAGAGCCAAGGGTTTTGAGTTCATTTTGCATCTTTTGGTAGTTCTAAGGGAGACATCCAAAGTTCAAATCTTCCACCCCAACTATCCAACTAATAAAAAACAAAAAGATAATTGTAAATTAACCCTATCAAATGCCTCAATACTTTTGAAATAAGTCTATATACTCCAAAAAAAAAAATGACAAGATTTGAAAATGATATTAGCAATGGGCCCATATGAGAGCCAGTAAAAACTCAGTAACGCAATTGTTGTGAAAAATATTGTATAAGTGGTATTGTTCATACTTTTCCTTAGTAGGTGCAAATCTTTCTAGGTGAAATCAACAGGTTGGCTTTTAAGGCTCTCCGGCTGGCTTTTAAGGCTCAATGATATTGCTCTGAAATAACAAGAAAGAAGATGCACCGAATAAGTTGGTGGATCTTATGATTTTGTCAAAAGGAACCGTGTTTGTGTTAATATGGATAACGTTTCACATTGTTTTCATTAATTTTAAAGGTAAAAGCAAAAATGTAAGGCCCAAATGATATGCCACATGCCACACACAATTGTTTGAACAACAGGTTTTTTATTTTATTTTATTTATTTTTAAAGAAGAAACAGTTTGAATTTTCATCAATATAGATATTTTTTTATTTTTTTTTATTTGTACAGAAGGAATCAATGGATAGTTTTTTTTTTTGGGATAGGAAGGAATCAATGTACAGTTTTTTTTTTTTTGTTTTGATAGGAAGGGATCAATGTATAGTTAGTTACAGGTTTTCTTGAAATTGACATAACACATTGTAATAAAATAATGCCACAAATTGTTGCTACTTATTTTCTTCAAAATTTATCGTTAAAAAAAAAAAAAAAAAAAAAAAACTTCCTGGCCCACTTGAGGGACCAAGGTTTAAATAACTAGTCGCTAACCCGTGCGATGCATGAAAAAGCTATTAAATATGAGTTAGAAGATTATTCAATCACACACACAATCTTCTATTTTTTCCTATTTGATTTGATTTATTTTTTCTATTTTTTCTCTCTCCTATCTTTATCTTTAATCTTTATTTAAATTTTATCTTTTTCTTTTATCCATCATAGAAGTTAACACCTAATTAAAAAAAAAAAAATATTTACGCTCTAAGGGTGTGTTTGGATACCGCTTATTTGCTGAAAACTAAAAACCTTATTCATAAAAATACTGTAACAAAATAATTTTTAAATGTGTAAATAGTGTTGTGGGACCCAAAGAGATAAAGAAAAATGTGTTTTGCTAACTTTTGTGGGTCTGTGAACAGTACCCATGGACCCACAAAAGAAACGCAGATGCACAGATTTGCTGAAAAACGCCAATCCAAATGTACACTAAATGTTTGTTTAGGAACAGCTTATTTAGTTGAGATTAAATTTTTTTGCTGAAAGTACCATAGATAAAGATAAAAGGTAACTGAGATAGTACAGTGGGACCTATGAACAGTACTAAAAAATATAATAAGACTCATAAATAATAGCAAAACTAAACCAAATAGTAGCAAAAATAAGTTAAATAGTATTAAAAAAATGGCTTTTTAAACCAAACCGCAAGCTAGATGTATACCTATGTATTAATTTAGACTTATAAAAAAAAAGTTTGGCTTATCTGCAGTACTTTTTAACTAGAATCTCCTTTTATTTTAATGAAAAACTATCATATCACACACTAATTAAATAAAAAGTGGATATTAAAACTCACTACTGCTTGCTATTGTGTATTTAAAATAAAAAAAGATTTCCCATTAAAAAAAGTACTGAAAAAAAGCCAAACCCATAAAAAAATATGCTACATTTATGATTTATCTACTCTTCTACGTGTTAATATCTTTTATTTATCCTTTTTACTTTCGTCCCTCTTTTTTCTTCGTATATAGGGGTGTGCAGAAAACCCACCGACTCGCCAAACCCGATCCGACCCAACTTGACCCGTCGGGTTTGGTCGGTTTTTAAGGCTTGGTAGATTGGGTTGGGTTACAAATTTTTTTTTTTATAACGAGTCGAGTTGGGTTTGGGTCATAAAATTACAAACTCGACCCGACCCACCTATATATAATATATATTTAATAATTTTTTTAAAAATCAGCTATAGGGTACTTATATATATATATATGTGTGTGTGTGTGTGTGTGTGTGTGTGTGTGTATATATATTTAAACATATATTATATATTTAATAATTAAAAAAAACCAGCTGTAGAGCAGCATTTTCTCAGTTCCTCCTACTAATACTAATTTAATATATTATATAATTAATAAATTTTTTTAAATAATCAGTTCTTTCTATCCTATATAAAAGCCAATTAATTCACACAAATCCTAATAAATTATTATTTTTGTTTAGTCATTAGTGTTGTTTGCCTTTAAGGAGTTACATTGATACTAATCTTTGAGTTTTTTTAATATATTAATATTTATATTTTTTTATACTCAATTTAATAATAATAATAATAATAATAATAATAATAATTTGTTAAACTCATGGGTTCAACCCGACCCAACTTAACCCATGTGGGTTGGGTTGGATTTATGTGATGGGTTGGATTGGGTTGAATTTTTTTTTTACCCACCATGGTAGGTTGGGGCAAAAAATCCCCTTAGTCCGACTCAACCCGACCCATGCACACCCCTATTCGCATGTTATCTTCTTTGCTCCACAGCTAGCTTCAGCCACTGACACATATTACCTCTCCACACTATTTGACACACTACTCCACGTCCACAAAGGGTAAATTAAGATCTGATTTCAAATGAAAACATATATTTCACTCTCTTTCAATCTTTCCACATACAAGTTGCAGATCTCCTTTGTTTCCTCATATAACTGGTAGCCATTACATCATGTATTGGTCCACGGACGAAGGTCTCTCTTAATAGCAATGGCCAAAGTTCTTTCTACTTGGTAAGGGACTATGTTTTTTTATTTAAATTAGTGCCAATCAAAGTGCCGGTACAAAATATATCGACCGTACCAGCCAAGATTGTCCCATATTCACTCCCTTGGTTGAAAGGCTGAAAAAAGAGAGAGACAGTAGCTGCTTTGAAGGAGGAAGAAGAGAGATTTTTTTTTTTTTTTTTTTGAAGAAGTATCGGGATATGTAATTTGTATTTGATTGGAAATAAAGATATTTATTATTAATTTTTTAATAATGCTGTTATGTAAAAATGTGAGAGTTCTAAAGGTTTTGGTTTTATATATATACTAGTATTATGCCTGTGCGATGCATGGATTAATGAAGAATCATGTGTAATCTAAAGAAAATAATAAATTTTTTTAATTTAATTAAATTTAAATAATAACATATATTTAATTGGTAAACTCAATTTAATAGTTAAGAATTATAAACAACCCAAATTACTAAACAAAATAAATAAATAAAAGTAGTGAGATTTACATAAGAATTGAATTTTTGTATTTGAAAGCAAGGGAGGAGGCATCGAATTTCAACCTATCAAAACAAATGTGTAAATATAAACTTCAAGAAATATTTTTGAGAAATACTAAGAGTTAAGACCTTAGCAATAAGTTTGCATTGATAATTGAAAATAGCTTCATTAGCATTGAGATGTCATAAGAATTAAAAAGTAATACCTTTTTGTGAGGTCTGCACATCCTTCTAGGCTAATTTTGTGAACAACAATCTATATTATGAGTAAATGAAGATCTATATTGCTAAGCCAACTAATCTATATTGCTAAGCCAACTACACCTTAATTTTTAAGGTTTTTATCTCACTTGAGAATCCTTGTTGTGATCATATTCCAATAGATTATGGTTGATGAAGATCTAGTTAATTAAGTTTCGACAATTCAAGCTTATTGTAAATAATCACTTTCAAAATTCCAATAACATGAATACTTCCATTTTTTTCTCCTAAGAAAATTTAGGCGAAAGAATAAAGAATACATACCAGAAGTAATGAGGATTGATCATACTTACCAATTATGGAATAAAAATCTTAATGATCCATGAAAATAGCATCCATGACTCCACAAAACTGTACGTGCCTCCCTCCATGGCCATATAGAGATGGTCAAAATAACTAAGCTTTTCAAAGTTCCCTTCAAACTCTATAGCTTCAAAGAGCTCCAATATAGTTAGTTTTAGTATAAATAATATATACTTCCGTTATAGAACAAAACCATCCAACTAAATATATATACAAAAAAAAAAAAAAAACTAAGAATACAAAAAATATAACCTTCATGAATAGTCCGAATGAGAAGTTTGAGGGAGGTGGAGCAAATGTATTTATAATTTTTTTTTTTTTCCAATTGATTTTTATTCCCTATGATCTAATCGCAAGTTTTAGATATACTTGAAGGTAAGCAAAAATAGCAGCAATTTTTTTAGATAGATACAAAATCTTAATTGTTCTTATCAACTTTTCCTCAACTAATCTTTGGATAAATACAAAATTTTACTTTTTCTTATCAACTTTCCTCTATTTATTTTTGGATAAACACAAAAGAAATAGATAACATTGTTATAAATTGATTTTTCCTCTGCTATATATTTTTTTTATAAGTTTATAGGTCAATTATTGTATATTGTATAACATGCATGGTTCGGATATTTGGTTATTACTAAAACAGTTTTTTTTTTTAAACATTTGCTTGATAAGTGGTAGAATTATTTATTTATTTATTTGTCTTAGTATTATCTATTTGAAATTGGTATTTGAGAATCAACGCAAGACATTTTTTTTTTTTTTGGTTATATATATTAACGTGTAGTATAGTAATTAAAAAATAAGAAAGTTGCATAATTCTTTACCTCTTGAAACCTTGCTTCTGATAAAGAAATTTCAACAAGAAGTCTGGTTTAGTATTCATCAAAATCCTTCCTTCTTTTTAGCACTATTTGTCTGCTGGTCTCCCAATACTGCTGGGTTTAGTATTCCAATTGTGATCAAATTCTTCTTCTTTTTTATTTATTTATTTTTCATAAGTTTGTCTATTTAGTTTTATTCAGTTATCTTTAATCTAATTAAGATTTTTATCCACTTAGAAATTATAATTGAAGAAAAATTATATCTACTTAGAATTTATAGCTGACAAAAACTTATATATATTTTTTCTTAAAATCTAAAAATCTAAGAAAATTTCTACAATTTGGTGCCGCCATTTGGCGCAACCATGGCGTCTAAGCCCAACTTTTATTATATATAATATGATATGATATAGATGACATTTTATATTATCTGAGTACAAAATCCCATTAGGCTGAGAGGGTGCTCGCGTAAATGATGAGTTAAACTAATTAATTTGGAAAATTATGAGTTAAACTAATTAAACACATAATTTTGAAAAAGCAAACGGCACTTTTTTTGGCCAGTACAAGTGTCATTCAATTTTTTTTTTTTTTTTTTACAATTCAATATATACAATATTAGGGGATTTGAACATTGTTTTCTTAATAAATGAGAGCATGTTAGCGATTGATTTATAAGACTCTTTAGCAATTCAAATCTCAATAAAGTTAGTTTCGTATCTTAGATATCTTGCAAAAACATGAATTGCTATACAAATATGGATCAAGCTCTTAAATGTTAGATCTATAGAAAATTATGTCTATCAATTTTATAAATCTATTAAAAAAAATCTATAGAAAACTACATAGTGTTTCTGAAGGGTAATTATTCCGTATTTTGAGAAAATAGCAATATGGTATTTTCACTTTTCACATTATAATGTATCCTATTAATTAGATTTTTGGCGGATCCATTATTCACGTGTGAAGGAGTACTATGTCTACTATACTTTGGGAGTATCTAATAATTTTTTCTTCTAAAGTTAGCAATTTGATATTTCCTCCTCTCATATAGATATAAATCCCACTAATTATTGTTGGAGTATTGCATTGCTATACTTATAAAGTAAGCAATAGTTTTTCCTTCCAAAGATAGCAATCTAGATCCACTCTTGACTCACCCATGAATTTAATTCTTCCTTCCAAAGTTATGATGTCATATGATATTCCCTTATCTCACATGGATGATAGATATCACCATAAATTTTGTAATTGAGATCTATTATTATGTGTTTTCTATATATATAAAAAAAAAAAAAAATCTATTATTATATAAGAGATAGAAATCCTCCCACCTCTAACTTCCACATTATTAAAAAAAGGGAAAAAAAAAGTACTACATGATTGCATGCTGCATAAAACAATATTGCGTGATGATAATACCTAAAATATTTTTAGGTATTTGGTATGACAAGTAAAATTTTTCAAGTAAATTATCAAAATTGGTGGGCTAGCCATCGAAGTTGCTAGTGACAGGACTGCCAGAACAATGGCTCCAATGATCGGACTGTTGGTGACTGCCACCGAAGTTGTGTCTTCAGCGATCGAAACAGTGTCTTCAGTAATCGGATTGCCAACACTAGTGGCTGGAATGACGACTTTGGGTATCAGACCTTTAGCACTAGTTGCTAGAGTGACAACTTTAGCCATCGGATCTTGGCACAAGTCATAAGAGCAGTGGCTCTGACCACCTATTCATTGACATAGGTCATCGGAACGGCAAATTCTACAACCAAATTGTTGGCATAGGTCATTGGAATGATGGCTTCGGCCATTGGACCGTTGGCACCGGTTGCCTACCCCATTGGATCGATGACCTAGCACTAGATGGGTGAGGGAAGTCATTATATGTTTTTGTAAAATGTTTTACTAAAATTTTAAAGATAAAACGTTTTGCAACTTTTTATAAAAGATTTTACGGTCGATGGAAAATATTCTATAAGTTTGACCACATTTTACCTACAAAACAAACAATTGAAACTGAGAAAAGACTTTTCAAAAAATAAATTACTCAAGGATTACTCCATATCTGCATATGGATCATAACTACCTGTCTTAAGATTTGGTGAAACACTTCCAAAAAAAAAAAATCTTAAATGAAAAATACTTCTAAATTAAAATAAATACATATTTTATCTTTTCACATAATAGCATGTTTTACTAAATTTATACGTGTGACCTATTATTCATTTATCAAAAAGGAGTATACATGTGCCGGAGCATCTTATAATTTTCTTATATAGATTACAAATTCTACTAGACTCTAAGGGAAGGTTCCACGAGGGTTAATTTTAGTTTTCCTAGATTCATTAGAAAAAGTTGATGAATCTTATAAATACTAACAAACCTACTATTATGAATTAAAGAAAATGCAGACGGTAGAACAATTAAAAATACAGGATGGCTTACCCCAAAAAAAAAAAAAAAAAAAGAGGATGGACTTTAGGATTTCGCCCACCTACATGTCCTCTATGGAGAATGGTGGAATTTTATTTCCATTTAACAATAAATATAAAAAAATTTAGATGATTGTCACGTTTCAAAACAATGTTGAAAAGTAGAGTCTCGAGTGCCTAAAAGTAGAGTCTCGAGTGCCTAAAACTCGAGTTCCATGATAAAACTCAAGTTTTTAAGTCTCGCTTTGTAAGTGAAATGCTTCGAGGCAGAAAAAAAATTCAAGTAAAAATCGAGTTTTAAAGACTTAAGTTCCAAAAATAGGGACTTAAAAATGTCACTATAGATCTATTGGGCTCATTGTATGACAGTTAAAAATTTTTTTTGCAGGAAAATGCCGCTATAGGACTATAAAACGTCACTATAGAACTTAAAAACGTCACTATAGGACTCCTTGAACCTACTATGGGTACTTATAAAAAATTTTTTGCAGAAAAACACCACTATAAGGTTTTAAAACATCACTATAGGACTTAAAAACGCCATTATAGGGGTGATCGCACTAAAAATTATTTTGCATAGAACTTGAGTTTTTAAAACTCGAGATTTGTGTGGCATTTTCATTAGCAAAACACTCGCAAAGCGAGTTTTTGAGACTCAATTTTTAATATGGATCTCAAATTTCTAAAACTCGAGATGCTATTTTTCTTAATTTTTAAACAAGTTGCCTAACTTACTATTTATTTTCCCTACACAGAGTCATTCTGCCCATTCTCCCAAGAATGGTGGCGTTAAACTAAATTTAATTAATTTAATTGTTATTTGAACTAAATGTACAGTATTACTTTTAATTAAAAAAAAAGGTACCCTTTCCCAAAAAAAAAAAAAAAAAAGGTACAGTATTACGGTTATAGCACGTACTATGAGGCTCCTCCATCTTTTATCTCGGAAAAAGCAAAAGAATGGCTCACGTTGCAAGTTGAAATTTTTTAAGACAGGAGCCAAACAAAAACTTACTTGTATTGCCTCAAAAAATAAACTTTACAAAGAAAGTTTGATTTACAAAAATAACAACCAATTGTGTAAATAATAGGAAAGCCACTTAATGTCTTAAATAGTTCCTTAGTCTTTTTTTTTTTTTTTTTGGTTGAGAAAATAGTCCCTTAATCTGATCCAACTAAATCCAAAGAAACAAAGTAAAAGATTGAAATTATCCATGACAAGATATCTCATGTTTTAGAACCCAAAAATGAGAAATGAATTTTTATTCTCTTCAACAAACTAGAACAAAACAAAACAAAACAAAACCAGGTCACTTTGATATCATAAAATGACAAAAACACCCTTACATTCACTAACATAATTGTATTGGCTAAAAGAAAATAAACTTCAAAAATAAATTTTAATTTACAAAAAACAAATAATAGTGTAAATAATAGGAAGTCACTTATTAATGTCTTAAATAGTCCCATAATATATCATCCAAACAAATCCAAAGAATGAGAGCAAAACTTTGAAGTTATCCATACAAGATAAAGCCCCACCAAAGATTTTTCTAGTAACTCTCAGACCAAAACCCAAAAATGAGAAATGAATTTTTAAAGCATTCTCTCTGTCAACAAATCAAAATAAAACAAAAACAAAACCAGGTCTCCTTGAGATAAAAAATGGAAAATGTCAAAAACACCCATATAGTCACGAATATTCTCTCCCTGTCCGATCCACACTCTCAGGCCTCAGTTCCTCAGCACTCTAGACCGTGTGAGACCACTCACAACAACAGAGAGAGAGAGAGAGAGAGAGAGAGAGCCTCTTCTTAGCCACCATTTAAGACCATACACATGCGTGCTTAATAAGCCATTTCACTCCCAAAAAAAAAAAAAAAAAAAAGAAGGCCATTTTACATTCACTTCTATCTTTTCTCTCTCTCTCTCTTTCTTACTCACACAAAGTCTCACACACACATACACATGCCACTCACAAGGACAGCTCTCACAAACCCTAGATCTTGTTGCAAATCCCTACGGTCAAAAGCTTAATACAATAAATAGAATTCTCTCATCTTCAAGTAACTGTCTCTTTTTTCTCTCATACCCACAATCCCAATTCCCCCCACAAACCCCATTTCCAGATCTGAGCTTCAAATTTGGATTTTTGGGTATTTGGGCAAATTCCCATTTCTTCAATTGCGGAAATCTTAATCTGATCGGATTTGATAAGATAAACAAAACCCAGTCCCTGTTTTGTGTTATTTTTGTTTCTAAAGACTGAATTTTGTGCCTTTTTGTTAGGAAAGTGTTGAATATAGATATAAATTCAATTGGGTCTAAAGCCAAAGGCTGGAAATTTATTGTCTTTTGATTGATTTGGTATTTGAATCTTTATGGGAATTTGCTCAAATTTGATTTGGATTTAGAGATATTCGTTCGTGTGCTTTATATGCATAGATCTGAGTAGTGAGCATAGGCTATATATGTGGTAGTAGTGACATTTTTCTGGGTAGTGGGTTCTCCATGGCAATGCCATCGGGAAATGTGGTATTATCAGACAAAATGCAGTATCCGAGTGGTGGTGGTGGTGGGAGTGGTGCCGGTGGCGGTGAGATCCACCCCCGACAGTGGTTCCCAGATGAGCGGGACGGGTTTATCTCGTGGCTGCGTGGCGAATTTGCTGCTGCCAATGCAATAATTGACAATTTGTGTCACCATTTGCGTGCTGTAGGCGAGCCGGGGGAGTATGATATGGTGGTAGGGTGTATTCAGCAAAGGAGGTGTAATTGGAACCCAGTGCTGCATATGCAGCAGTACTTTTCTGTGGCCGAGGTGATATTTGCACTGCAACAGGTGGTGTGGAGGCGACAGCAGCGGTATTATGAGCCGGTGAAGGGTGGGGGCAAGGATTTTAAGAGATCTGGTGTGGGGTTTAAGCAAGGGCCGAGGTTCGACGTTGTGAAGGAAGGGCATTATTCTAGTGTGGAGTCTCATAGTCATGATGGGAATTCCTCTGTGGGTGGTGTCGTTGGTTCGGAGAAAGGCAGTGGTGAGAGAGGTGAGGGTGAGGTTGGGAAGTTAGAGGATAAGGCTCCAGCAGTTGGGGAGGATAAAAAAGGTAATCAATTATGCAATTGGGTTTACATTTTTCTCTGTGTGTTGTTATTGCAATATGGTGAATGCTACATTACTTAACTAAATTGCATCTTATGAGTTATAGCTTGTTGGCAATGAATGGAATGCTTAATTTCAAATCCTCTGATGTTAATGTTATTGACTAGGAAAATGACTTCTTTTGAAGCATCTTTTGGTCATCCCTTTGATGTTAATGTTGTTGAATAGAAAAGTAACTTCTTTTTAAGCATCTTTGGCCATGTGTGCTGCCATGTTACATGGGAATTTTGGATAAGTATTAATTTTCTTTTGGGTAAATATCAAGCAATTTTTTTTGTAAGTCAATTAGGGGTAATTGTTCTCCTACCTGAAAGTTGCTTCATTAGATTATGGCTACTTTTGAGATATGTAGTTACTACTTTAGATTGTTTGTTAATAGTACTGTTTTACCTGAAAGCTTATAGAACATCATATTGGATCATTGCACATATCTTTTGATGCGAACTCATTGCAAAATAAATTTTCTTAAGTGGCTTTTATATAGTTGTCAATACCAAATGACAATTTACAAGGAAGGACAAGGGTCTGCTGCCTTTTTTTGGTAATGTAATAATCTGTGGCTTTAATTAAAAGAAAAAAAATGTTAATTTTTTAATTATAAAATTTAGGTATGATTATCAAAATAGATCAGTATGGTGTATATTGCAAAGCTGTTTATGCTGATTTTTAAACAATGATTGCACATTAATAACAAAGTATCTGAAAATGAAAATTTAAATATATATAAACAAAGTATCACATAAATATTTAGACATGCATGGCATGCCTGTATAATGACAACACCATTCTTGTGTTGCTCTATTGTTAGAAAGAAAACTCTGGAAAGTTTGATTGCCTATGGGTATCTTTTGCACCTTCTTCCCTCTATTTTGCCTGGTTTTTTGGAAATATATTGGATTTTTTTTTTCTTTACTATTAGCAAACAGTGACTCATTAACTAACAAATTTTGTTGCTCTCCCAATGAAGGTTCAACAACTCCAAATAGAATCAAGCTTACAGTTACAGAATTATGAAATATGAAATATGTCTTATATTTGAGAAATTCTATGCGGCAACTTTGATGTTTATTGTTTCTGGTTACCAAAGCAGATGCTGGCAGCTTGAAGAGTTTGGGAAGTTCAGAAGGGACAACATGTGGCAATTCTCCAACTGAAGCCAAGGTGGTAGATGATGGATGCACCTCAAATTGCAAAGGTAATTGGATCTCTTTATGGAATGTGCCAGGTTCAGGTTTTGGGGAGAAGGGGGGGTGGGGGGATTAAAAACCCCTTGGGAGTAGGTGAGCCATTGGGGTTGTATCCATCAGCTCTTGATTGGCCAAAGAGAAAAAGGCAGTGGTGGCTGTACTGAGCAGGATATAATTTGAAGGCTAATTCTGGTAGCTCTTTAGGTATCAACAGTTTGATGGTTGGAACATCTAGGTTCCATTTTTTGGCTGAAAGGGGAGAAACTCTCCCTCTCTCTTGCCTGAATTTAGGACAGAATACAGATGCTTCTTATCTAGAAATTTTTTCTTTAATTTTTCTATACTACTAATAACAGGATTCCCTGTTTGGATTTCATCATTTTGCGTACTTAAATATCCTTACAAAAATTCTTAAACTTTCTAAAATGTCCCTATCTTTTAGTTAAATAATTTTAAATTTAAAAACACAAACTGGTTAAAAGAGTAATTTATAATTTTTAAAAAAGGTTCTAACTTTTAGGATTTTTCCCTTTCTCTTCTCCAATCTGAATTACCTTTTTTTTTTTTTTAAAATTTATTTTTATAAATTTTAAATTCAAAACTTCAAACTTTTATCAACTCTCATGTAGAGAAATATCTTAGAAATTAGGACACTATATCTATCTCACTTTTAAACATTATTCCTCGTAAAAAAAAAAAAAAAAAAAAAACTCATGTAGAGAAAGATCCTAAGAATTATGACACTATCTATCTCACTTTTAAACATTATGACACTAAACCAAAATGAATAATGAAAAAGAGCCTCATCGCATGCGTGAAGCGTGTGTGATGAGGCTGGTTCTAAATATTTTTGCTATTGTATTTTGAGTTGGACTACTATAATTTTCTTACAGAGAATCATTCTACAGAACAAAATCAAAATGAGAAGCAGAATCTTGCTCCGGTTCCAAAAACTTTTTCTGGCATTGAGATGGTTGACCAAAAGGAGGTAGTATTCTACTAAATACTTTTGTATATATCTATGACTTAGTTTTATTGCTTAATATGTTGAATCTTGATACTGAATTTTCATTTATAATTGTTTTCTATTTATGAGATGTGCTTATCTTCATGTCAGGTTAATGTGGTCGAGGGTCTGAAACATTTTGAATCGTTACTTGATGACTCTGAAGTTCCCAAACTTGTTTCTTTGGTTGATGATTTGAGGACTGAAGGAAAAAACAGAAAATTGCAAGGCAAGTTTGCTAAGTGCATTTTTTTTTCTGTACACTTGAAGAAGAAAGAAATTTTCATGTGGTTTCTTTCTTTAAAACTGTACCTGTGATTTTCAGATGATTCATTTGTTGCCATTGAAAATTTGGAACAAGTTTCACCATGTAGGCTTCAAAATTTTAAATAGACATAATCCATTTCCATGCATGTTTTAAAGTCTAGGGAGATCCATTTCTGGACACATTGCTTGCAAAATGGATTCTGTAACATTTATAGATGACATCTGAGGCACAGAAAATTAAAATGACTTTCTGTGATAGCAGTGCAAGTGATATATGTATGGAATTGTGCAATTCCGTATGCCATGCTTTTTTCCCTGCATTCTTACTGGTTTGTTCAAATATAATCTGTGCCTGTTGTTTTTCTGGTTTCCCTAAAATATTACAAAAAGGTCATCAATTCTGAATTAAATGTAGATTACATGCATATTATTTTTTATATGAGACTGCATTAGAATGGAATTGAAAGTAACCTTGATTGGGAATTGAATGTAAATGACTTCTGTTATAAAAACATTGCCATTATGCCCTTTATTTTATAAAAAAAAGGGTTATAGACATTCATTAAAAGGGGGGGGGGGGGGGTATTATGAGAACTTCATTAAAACTTCATAAAAGCGCATTCCATTCTCTGATTCCTCCCAAATTTGGGAGGGATTAAAAAATGGGTTCAAGAGGACTATTAAACTCCTAAACGAGGGAATAAAAAAAATAATCTTTCATTTTTTCCCCCATTCCATTTTCCCCTATTCCCCTCTCCCAAACAAGCTGTTAGTGTCAGCATTGTATGATTTAACAAGTCTTGAATTTGTTCATTGCACACATTTACTCAACTGCACTGTGTACTCTACAATCAAGGGTTAATGTGCTTATTTGTGTTTGTCTATAACTCTCTCTCTGTCCATATACATGTGTGCGTGTGTGTGTGTGTGTTTGTGTGTTATGTATGTATGTATGAAACTATGAACAATTATATGATAATTCCAACATAATTTACAATTTTATCTTGAACAGTATTACAAAGTCATCACGTGATTGATGAAAATCTTTGACAGATTTAAACTCCATTAAATTACAAAACTTGAAGAACTAAATAAATCTATTAAACTAAAAAATTATAAAAATTAATAAATGATGGTCTTTCTATCTAGAACGATCTTCTAAATAAAATTTTAAGGATTGAGCCTGTAAAGATTTCCTTTTATCAAGTAATTATCATATGTTTAAGATAATCTTTTTATTTTTCTATGTTTTAAATTTAAAATCTTTCAGGATAATGTAATGCATTCCTGTCAGATGTAAACAACTGGTATTCTACTTTCTTTTGGCCATAAGGTTTATTCTTGTTTCGACAACTAATTTGTCACAATTTGCAACACTTGAGATTGTGTTGAGCTATATTAGATCAAAGGCTGATTATGTTGACACATAATTAACACTTCTCATTGTCTTTAAAGAGTCTTTGTCCATCTTTTTCCTGACCCTAATTGGGGGTGTGGGATGCTGTGTATTACTGTCTAATTCTGGATATTGACTCATAGGCTGTGCTTTTATCCCGCATCTTATGCATTGGTGGGTTTAAATCAAACTAAGGGATTCCTTGAATGGAAGTCACCATTTAATTTTTAATACAAACAGTGATCGATATCAATTTGATTTGTATGGCATTTTGCATATAGGGAAACTATTATTTATGTTCTTGAAAAAAATAGTGCCCAAAGCAGATATGGATCAGGTCTTTAAAAAATTGTAAAATATTTATATTCATGTAAGAATTTACTGAAACTTATTTTTGACGATGGGTAGGAAAGAATTATATAGACAAAAACAACAATTTACAAGAGCACAGGGGCATTCCCTACCAAACAAGACCTGCACTTATACAAACACAGGAAGAAACGACTAGCTACCTCCTAGAAACATTAAGCTCTCTGCAACTATACCTATTCCTGAGTCCTTTCAGTATTCTTCTATAAGTATGGTCTATCTATGGCACAAGGAGTTAATTTATGCAAAATTGCATAAGCTTCTAATTGTTTGTCATTCCTCTCAGATGTCTTCTTCCACTGACAGTTTGTGAACCTGATGCAACCCTTCTGTAAGATGAAGGGCTAGGATTCTAGGGTTACTAATGGCAAGTCACCTGACCTTTTAAAATACCAAAGGCATAATAATTAATTAAACATTAGAATTAAAAGATAATGGACCAATGGGACTTTTCTTTTTCATTGGGCTTACATTTTCCTGCATCAAAGCCTATATGATTTAGAGAATAAAACATATAAGAAGTGAACTAGATAGTTATTTGAGCTATCAAAATAGCAAGAAGACTCACATCCAATTCCTGAGAGAAAGGTAGAGAAAAACCACAAATGCTAGATGAATTTCATTCAATAATTTTCAAAGAAGCTACTGTTACAATTTTTGCAAATCCTTAAATCAGATAAGAGAAAGTTGCCGTAGTAAGACACAATCAGAACCATAAAATCAGCTTTAATCTATAAATATGTTCTGCAGAGGTCATATGCCCAATTAAAAAAGAAACGTGACTTATTAGTGGTCATATGGCTCATTTAACGGTCACATGAATTATTACATAAAAGAATTAAAAGACTAAAATAGCGTGTAAGTCACTCTGTCCCTAATTGTTAGTCCTCTATTCCATTCTGAGATGTCCCAAAATAAAGTCCTCTTTGAAAAGTCAATAAGTAAGTTTCATAACATCCCTTTTACTTTATTTAAAAAGTCAGTGAGGGTAGTTTTGGAAACATGTACCTTTAAGACAATAAATTAATATGCTTCCTTCTAGTGTTCCTTGGTGGTTGCTAAGTGTTGTAAAAAATCCTCTTCAACATGATTTGCATTAGTTACACATTCATAAGACTTAGGATCTGCTTACTGAAGCTTAATAGAATACTCTATTCGAATTTTAGTTAAATTAGATGATTAAATTCACGATTTCTTAATAGCTTAACCTTTTGGGAGAATATGTAATATAACATGGTATAGGAATAGGAGGTCATGAGTTTGATCTTTGTTTCCACTCTACCTTCTATTTAAAATGTTAAAAATCCCACATGTTGGGCACTATTTATTAAGGGGAGTTTGGGCCCACACAAGGGGGAGTGTTAGAATTATAATTAAATTATTAAATTCATCATTTTCTAATAGCTTAATCTTTTGGGAGAATTGGTAATTTAACAGACTCTATATTGGTTTGGTTAATGCTGAACCATTTGTTCATGGGACCTGTTTTTGGCTAATCCCATTCATCCTAGGTGGATACAACTTGTCTTCAATGCTGCGATTTTTTTTTTTTTTTTTTTTTGACAAGTATGTCCCTTCATTCAAAGAACATGTTAACTATTGTTTTAGATTTCCCCCACTTCTGAAGAGAGAAATTTTGGTTGGCTGTGGAAAGTTGTTTTTTTGTTTTTGTTTTTTTTTTTTTTTGGGGGGGGGGGGGGAGTGTTGATGTTTTGCGGGGACCATGAGATTGGTGGTATTTTGCATTGCAAGACAGTTGTCAGAATCCAGAACAGTGATTTGCCTTTTGAGAAACTTTCTGAGTAAAAGGTTGATAGTGCTACTATTACAACTTACCAGCACTGTTATTGTTATTTTTATTGCTATCTTTCTGTTGTTTGTGTACATAGCCTCTACTTCTTTCTAGAAAAAAAAAAGAATGGGAAGGAAAAAAGCCTATTCTAATTTTGTATACATTATTGGACAAAATTGTTTTTTACGTGATTTGTATTTCATAATTTCTTGTTAAAAATTCGCTGCTAGCTTTTGTGGAAGCATTTTTAAATTTATAAAGATTTTCCTTTTATGTATATAAGTAATAACAATGGGTAGGATCTTTGTTTGTTGAGAAGCAGGTCAGACGTATGTGGTCTTAAAGAGGCCTATGAAGGGACATGGAAGAGAGATGATTCAGTTAGGCCTTCCAATTGCAGATGCACCTCCAGAAGAGGATAATGCAGTAGGAACCTCCAAAGGCATGTTCCATATTAAGAATATTTGTGTTGGATGGTAAAATTTTAAGAGCTCTGTTGGTTATCTTTTTACTTAAATATCATTTCTTGGATCTCTATAAATTTAACTTTGCAGGGAGAATAGAATCCATCCCTTCCTTGCTGCAAGATGTTATTGAACGCTTAGTAGGCATGCAGATTATGACTGTGAAGCCAGACTCTTGCATCATTGATTTTTATAATGAGGTTGATCATTAAGGTGTTTTCTTTTTGTAATTATAAGTGTGTAATGTGCCAACCCAGCCTAATTTTATGTTGATTACTTCTAGGGTGATCACTCACAGCCTCACATTTTCCCACATTGGTTTGGAAGGCCTGTTTGCGTCCTGTTCTTGACAGACTGTGACATGACCTTTGGAAAAAATATTGGGATAGGACAACCTGGGGATTTTAGAGGCTCTCTCAAGCTTTCTCTTACACCTGGGTAATCAATTTTAACCCTGAACTCTTTTCTTCTTGTTGCTTTATTTTTACTGGTTAAGAGGTTGCTACTTTAAGGGTATGTTTGGATGGATGGATAGGAGATGGAAGGTGAAGGGAAGGCTTGAGTTTTGAGGGAAGGGGCACCATTCAACAGCCTTCTTTTCAATTCCTTCAAATTTGGGGAATTTGAATGGAGGGGATATCAAGTTTAATAAAATTACTGATTAAAATTTCAACATCTAAATGATACTTATTTGTCATAGCACTCTATTGTTAATTTACACGATATCTTATCATTTCATCTCATTTCCTCCTTGCAAACATACAAAGGGGGCTGCCTGCACTCTCCCCTCCCTTGTATTTCTTAAAAGATCTAAAGGAGGGTTGGGATGACTAGTCCTTTTGATACAGGACAACCAGAACAAAATGCAACAAAAGGAAAATAACAGGATATGATCTAGGAGTCGGCATCTAGGCTTGGCACTAAGTGGGAAAACCACTAGGATTTAGCACCAAATAAACCAAAAGGCCATTTTTTTTACTCATCAAAATATCTACTATCTCCAGAAGGAGTACAATAGGTTGCTTATATAGGGAAAACTAAACTCTAGTTCTAATTGGCGGAGGAAACTCTAATTGCCTTATTACAAAGATAAACTTGCTTCAAAATATTAAAATACTAATACCCTAATAAACTACTAGGACTCAAAACATAAAATTACAATTAGCTTGCAAACATAAATAATACTAAATAAAAATCTTCTTGTGTCTCCCGTATCACCTTCTCTCCCTCCAAACTCCAAAACATAGTTTTAATACTTATCTATTATTGTCTTTCTAGAAGACAAGTTATTTCTGTGTAGGTTGATGTGATTGAAAATTTAGGCATGCCAATGAGAAAATTATGGAAGAATAATTGCTAGTGTTCTGGTTTAGTGGTATCAAGGACTAACTGAAAAGAGCAGCTATTGTGGGTCCTTGGGAAAGTTAGTTGGGCTTTTCATACGTTGAATTTTTAAAATTTTAAAATAGCACCAGAAGGAATTTCTCGACATTACTTCCACATACCCTAAGACCCTATAACTTTAACTTGCACCAAAGTCCTCCCACAAAAAATTTCCCTTAGTTTGGTGTAACTTTAACTTGCACCAATTTCCCTTAGTTTTTTCTATTATAGACCCCATATTCAGAGTGCCTATACGAATCCTATTCTTCTAGGATAATTTCTTTACCCACATCTCTCAATTAAAGTTTGAGAGCTATTTTTGAACACTTGTTCCTTAGGACCTCTTTTAAGCATATAGGCTTCTGCAAAATTTTGAACTATTGAGAGGCCCGACTACCTCAAATTATCCAGAAAATTTGCGGCTTTCTTCTTTCGATCTTTCTATTATGGGTGGTTCTCACTGTTTTTATATTGAATCCAAATATTTTCAACTGGTGGTAAAGGAAGGGGGACAATATTTTTCTTCTAAGGATTTTTGAGCGCATTAGGTACTTTATGAAGTTGGTCTTCATGGGTAAGAATGTTGCATAATGGCTGATGAAGAGTACAGAACAGATTGTCGTTGGGATTAGACCAAAGTATTTTTATACTTTTAGAGAAGGTGATTTAGCCTACACCCTCCAATGGAGATCCAACTCTTTTGGCTTGTTCCTTCTTTTGACTGAATTTAAAGTTGGCGGGGCTAGGAGGTCCATTCTTATTCTAGAAGGCAAAGCAAAGAATGGATGGAGGGTTTTTGGGTTAGGATTGAGGAAGATGTTGGAACCTGAAAACTATGTGAATGATGGTTCTGGTCACTTGAGATTTGTAGCTCAGCTTCTTAGGGATAACTCACGGGTTCAACCTTGTAAAACTTTTGCCGATATGGTGCGTGGGCATCAGGTGCAAGTCTGGGGTGGAAATCAGCAAAAGTTGTTAAACACCCATGATAATAGGAAACTGCAATTAGGGGATAATAGGGGAGAGAAGCAGAACCTAGTAAGTGTACAGAGGAGGTTAAGTGCATCGCCGGTGAGCACACCAAATCCGACGACTCTTGGAGGAAGAGTTGTGGGTTCTCGGAGCATTAATGGGAAATTTGATTTGGGAGAGACAAATTCGGTAGGAAATAAAAGGAGATTACCGGTGATATTCAATTCAAATTTGAATGTATCTATTTTTGGAAAAAAAAGGTGAATTGAGGAATTCCTACTGGACTGGAGAAGCCTTGATTGTAGAGGTGAATGGGGAAGGAAATAGGAATCCTAATAAAGGTGGACTGAGGAGTTCTAAATAGGTCACAAGGAGTCAGAGGGAGCACGTGGTGGGTCCCTCTAGTGGGTCATGGGTTCATAAAAACCCTGTGGTGGGCTTAGACCAATTTAGGCAAGTTGCAGGGATTCCTAATAAAGGTGGATGGAGGAGCTTTGTATGGGTTTCAAGGAATCAAAGGGTGCAATTGGGGGCTCCTAGTGGGTCACGGGGTCAAGTTTTGAGTCCCCTGTTGGCCCAAATTGGTTTTGGTTCTTTTCAGTCTAATGAAGCTTGCTTCTCGGGCCCAAGAATTTATGAAATGGGTGAGCCCTCTTTGATGACAAGCCCAACACCCCTGGCCCACTCGATGAAATCAAAGATATTTACTTCAGACAAGGCCGAGTCATTGGCTTTCAAAATCAAAGTGTCTGAGCAAAAGGGAGAGGTTGGGATTAGCTTCGATAGCCTCACGGTGGCTAGGATAGAGGTTGGGAATCTGGGATCAATTCCGATGGTGTCGTGGTGAAGCCGATGGAGGATAATCTGAGCTGTCTTGATGGGAAAAGCTCCAACAGCATTGTGGTGGATGGGTTGGAGATTGGGACCAGCTCTAATGGTCTTGCGGTGGCTTCGACCGTGATCGATTGCGTTTTTTCTGCTGGGTTAAACTCTAACGGTCACGAGTCAGTTGGGATCAACTCTGATGATCTCACGATGGCTTCGGGCAAGTCCGACAAGGTAAATATGCAACTCTCAAAGGGTATTTTCTTTGCTAATATCCTTAAAAGACTTTCAGTTGCGGGTTTCATGGATTTTGGTGTCAATAGGGAGGATAAAGTTGGAAGTGTCTGTAGTGTGCTTTTGATTCAAGGGGTGGATAACAAGGGTACCAGGTCGATTGATATGGGTGAGATTGGCTAGCCCAATTTAGCATTGATGGAACCAAAGTCAAATTGTGGCCTACCCGATTTGGGAGTCTCAACAGTGGAGGAAAGCTTGGCTGATTGTAATCCGTTGTTTACTATTATTCCTCCAGGGTGGGCCTTGTCGATGGAAGTGCACAACGATTCTGAGGTATTAGACATTGGTGGTACATTGGATGTCTCTAATTGGGTGAAGTACAGAATCCTAGGTTTCAGGATAGTGATTGGGCTTTCTGTGAAACGTCATGAACAGTTGTGTATTGCTTAGCTTCAAAGGCTAGAAAAGGAGATGGAGGTTATTAACCAGCAGCGGAAGAAAGCAGCTGCTAACTAGAAAGTTGCATCCTCCACGGGTAAAGGGAAAAGAGACTTGAGGAATTTAATCTCAACGGTTAACTATGATGGAAGATAGTGTGTTGGAAGTGTGGTAGAGTCAGTAGTGGGGCCATAAAAGTCTTTATGAAGCTAAAAATGGTTTCATGGAATGTTCGAGGTTTGAATGACTCCCAGAAATGTTTGGTGGTGAGAAACTTGTTACGTGAGTGGCAGTGTGATGTGGTATGCCTTCAAGAAACAAAGCTTGCCGGCATAGATAGACAGCTGGTTTGCAGTATATGGGGCTATCGGTATGTGGTTTGGGTGGCTTTAGATGTTGATCAGACGGCAGGTGGGGTCTTGATTATTTGGGATAGGAGGGTTTTAGAAAAGGTGGAAGTTCTGGTGGGCTCGTTCTTGGTGTCATTTTAGTGGAAAGGTGTGGAGGATGGTTTTATTTGGGCATGTTCAGGGGTGTATGGCCTGAATGATAACAATTTGAGGGGTGTTCTGTGGGATGAGTTGGTTGGTATCCAGCAGTATTGGAATGTTCCTTGGTGTAGTTTTGGGGATTTTAATGTTGGTCATTTTCCTAGTGAGCGGAGGGGTGGGTCTAGGCTTACTCCAACTATGAAATTTTTTTTTGAATTTATTGAAGATTTAAACTTGATAGATTTGCCGTTGGAGGGAGAGAGTTATACATGGTCTAGCGGTACTGACCAACCATCCATGTCTAGGATTGATAGGGCTCTAGTGTCACAGGACTAGGAGCAACACTTTCCGGATGTGATCCAACGGATTCTTCCACGACTTGTTTTAGATCATTTCCCAATTCTTTTGGAGGCAGGGGGTATGGCAAGGGGGAAAAGTCCTTTCCGGTTTGAGAATATGTGGTTGAAAACAGACGGGTTTGTTGATAGAGTAGATTCTTGGTGGAATCGCCACTCTATTTCGGGTACTCCTAGTTATGTGTTTGCAAAAAAATTGAAAGCTTTGAAAGAAGATATTATTCAGTGGAATCGCCAAGAGTTTGGCAATGTTGGATGTAGGAAGAAAGATTTATTGGGGGCTCTGGAGTTACTAGATGCTAAAGAAGGGGTCCTTGGACTCACTGAGTCGAAGAGAGTTGAGAAGGTTGAAGTGAGAGCGTAGGTACAACATCTTCTTTCTCTAGAGGAGATTTCATGGAGACAAAAATCGAGGATGTTATGCATTAAAGATGGTGATAATAATACTAAGTTCTTCCACAAGATGGCCAATTCTCATAGAAGGTATAACCATATGAGTTTCTTAGAAGTAGATGGGGTGATTTATGAGGATGAAGTAGAAGTGGCTACTTAGGTAGTTCAATTTTATAAAACTCTATATCACGAGCCTAAGGAGGGGTGACCATTTGTGGAAGGATTGGAGTTTGATCAAATTGGGGAGTTGGAGAGGGGCGGTTGGAGAGGAGATTTGAGAAGGATGAGATTCTATCAGTAGTCAGAGATAAGGGGATAAAGCTCCAAGTCTAGATGGCTTTTCTATGGCCTTTTCCATCATTGCTGGAGAGTGGTAGAAAGTGATGTTTTAGCAGTCTTTGAAGATTTCTATCAACACTGTAAGTTTGAGAAATCTCTTAATGCTACCTTCATAGCTTTGATTCCTAAGAAGAATGATCCCTCAAACATTCGTGATTTTAGACCTATCAGTTTGGTGGGGAGTTTTTATAAAGTCTTGGCCAAGGTTTTGGCAAATAGATTGAAAGTGGTGTTAGATAAACTGATATCTGAATCTTAGAATAGTTTTGTGGGAGGTAGGTAGATCCTTGATTCAGTTCTCATTGCTAATGAGTGTGTTGATAGCAGAATGAAGTGTAAGATTTCGAGGGTGATATATAAATTAGATATTGAGAAAGCTTATGACAATGTGAATTGGTGGGAGGCTCTTCTGAAGTTGTTGAAGAAAATGGATTTTGGGGAGAAATGGTGTAGTTGGATTCAAACATGTATCTCTACAGTGCAGTTTTCTGTGTTGGTCAATGGATCCCTAGCTGACTTCTTTGGTAGCTCTGGAGGCTTGAGACAAGGGGATCCGTTGTCTCCCTTGTTATTTTTAGTTATGATGGAGGTGTTTAGTAGGATGGTGAAGAGAATGGAGGGGGCAGGTTTACTTAGTGGTTTTAGGGCGGATAGTAGGAGGGGTAGAGGGGAAAGTGTTTCACATTTGCTTTTTGTGGATGACACTATTTTGTTTTGTGATGCTAAGGTGGAGCAAGTCCTACATATTGATGCTGCTTTGTTTTCAGGCTGTGACTGGTCTGAAGGTTAGCATAGCTAAAAGTGAAATGTTTCCCATAGGGGAGGTAAATAATGTGCATGCTTTAGTAGAGATTTTGGGTTGCAGGGTGGGGGCCTTGCCAATGACTTATCTGGGTAAGTGCCCCCTATTTGGAACCCTATTTTGGAAAAAATGGAACGGAAGCTAGCAGTGTGGAAGAAGCTGTACTTATCAAAAGGTGGTAGGTTGACATTGCTTAAAAGCACGCTTTTTAGCCTCCCCACTTATTTTTTTTTATCTCTATTCACCATTCCTACGCATGTGGCAAACAAAATTGAGAAGATGCAAAGGGACTTCCAGTGGGGAGACCCTAAAACACATCTATTTTGGGGGGGGGGGGGGGGGGGGGATAAGGTGTGTATGCCAATTGCTAATGGCGATTTGGGTATTAGGAAATTGACCACTTTCAATAAAGCTTTACTAGGAAAGTGGCTTTGGCATTTTGGGATTGAGGAGAATAGGCTTTGGAGGAGGGTGATAGCTTTGAAATTTGGGGAAGAATTGGGTTGTTTTTGGGGGGGGGGGCAGGGGGTGGTCATGGATGTGGTTTATGGAGAAGTATCCGGATGGGATGGGGAGTTTTTAATAGCAATGTTTAGTATAAGGTTAAGGTGGGCGATAGAGTGAAACTATGGAAAGATAGGTGGTGTGGAGATCTTCCTCCCCAATTGGCTTTTCCAGTATTGTACAATCTTGTTGCAAACAGAGAGGCTTCTGTAGAGTCATCTTTGATTGGTCAAGGGGCAAGGGTTAGGAGAACTTGGGATGTTCATTTCAATCAGGGTCCTAATAATTGGGAGGTAGATGTGGTGGACAAGTTTTTTCGATTCTTGGCATCCAATGTACCTTCAGGGATTGATGGTGATCGGTTGAAATGGAAGTTGACAAAAAATGGGGATTTTACTATCTGTTAATATTATCATAAGTTACATGGCTCTTCCTCTGTGATTTTTCCTTGGAAAGGTATTTGGAAGGTTAAGGCACCTCGACGTGTTTCTTTCTTTGTTTGAGCTGCTACATGGGATAAGATCCTCACGGGAGATAACTTGCGGCTTAGGGGGCTTTGAATTTGTTGATTGGTGCATTATGTGTCATTGTTGTGATGAGACAGTGGATCATTTGTTGTTACATTGTGGAAAGACTTATTGGCTGTGGTGCTTTGTCTTTAGGAGTTTTGGGATTTCATGGGTTCCCTCGTGTACGGTGTCAGACTTTCTATTTAGTTGGTGGAATTGGCTGGGGTAGAATGCATCTTCCATTTGGAACTTAGTTCTGCTATGTTTGATGTGTTGTATTTGGAGGGAATGCAACCAAAGGACGTTTGAGGATTTGGATAGATCCGAGGACCAAATGCTTGCTCTTTTTTTTTTGTTCCCTTTTTTATTGGGCTAGGGCTTGGGGACTCACGTCTAGTGACTCTCTTCATCTTTTCCTTGGCTCTCTTTCTTTGTAATTCATGTCTTTTTTTATTTTTGTTTTCTGCTATTCCTTTTCTTTTGTAATTTTGATATGCTGATGCTTATTTGCATCTAGCAGTTTTCTTGAATATACTTTTTCTTACCTATCAAAAAAAAAAAAAAAAAACAATTGCTACTTTGTCATTTTTGTTTTCAAAAATTGTATATGGAGCTATTAGAGCATTCCCGTCAACAATTGCAAAAAATTTAGCATTTACAATCTCAAAACACCTCATTTTACAATATACCAAACATCAAACTTTTTATTTTTTTACAACTTCATTTAAATATTATTTCTTTATAATTTTTTTTTTGTTGTTTTTATTTTTTCATCCTCTCTTTCTTTGGTCTCATTGTCTCTCTCTCTCGCTCTCTCCCTCTCGATGGCCCACGCCGATGAGACCAATCAAGTCGATGATCCACGCTGGTCACATCGATGATCCACGAACCCAAACCCATGAACTCAAACCCACAAACCCAAACCCACAAAATCGCCGAAGCAAATCAGATCACGACCCAAAATGCCAAATCCATAACCCATGCAACCACTACCAAATCTAACATCAAATCACAAAAGAAAAGAAAAGAAATCACTACGATAGAGATCGGCTTGGCTTGATGCTCTGGCCTGGGTTTCATCGGAGAGGGAGACAGAGACGTCGAGCAGAGGGAGAGAGAGCAGATAAATAGGAGCAAGAATGAGAAATGGAAGAAACAGAAATATGAGAGAGAGAGAGAGAGAGAGAGAGAGAAGAAAGTCTGGAGAAAGAAGACAGAGAGAGAATATAAAATGATTTTTTTTTTACAATCTTGCTACAGTAGGCTGCTAGAGATAGTAGTCTACTGTCGATGAATTGCAAAATTTATTAGATTTAAAAGCTTTGATGGAGTATGCATTTTAACATTTATAGCATTTAGCATGCTAAAATTTAGCATTTATACCATTTAGCATTCTTAATGAGAATGCTCTTAGGAGCTTCATTTTTTTAATAAATGATGCAAAATGAGGCTTAAAATGAGCTTGCAACTTTTTAATGCATAAGGAAACATCTTACTACTCATGGTGAATTGGCTTTATATAACTATTTGCTTCCCAAGTTTCTTGCTTTTATTTTATTTGAGATTTAACTGAATTTTCAGATCTGCTTTCTGATATAATGTTGGTCACCATGACAAAAACAGATCTCTCCTAGTAATGCAAGGAAAATCCTCAGATGTTGCCAGACATGCAATTCCCTCCCTCCGCAAACAGCGAATACTGGTTACTTTCACAAAGTCTCAACCGAAGAAATTCACACCTAGTGATGGTCAGCGCCTTTCTTCACCTGCAGGAGCTCAATCACCCCACTGGGGTCCACCTCCCAGTAGATCTCCCAATCATATTCGTCATCATGTGGCTAACAAGCATTATGCTCCCGTTCCTCCTACTGGTGTACTACCAGCCCCACCCATTCGTCCTCAAATCCCACCTCCTAATGGCATGCAAACACTTTTTGTGCCTGCCCCAGTTGCACCAGCAATTCCTTTTCCTGCACCAGTCCCCCTCCCGCCTTGTTCGACAGGATGGCCAGCTGCTCCACCAAGACATCCTCCACCTCGCCTTCCTCTCCCTGGCACTGGAGTATTCCTTCCACCAGGCTCTGGTAATTCATCATCTCAGCAGTTACCAGGTACGACAACGGAAGTGAACTTTTCTGCTGAGACAGCTTCCCTGCCAGAAAAAGAAAGTGGTTCAGGGAAATCTAGTCATAATACAAGTGCATCTCCAAAAGGGAAATTAGAAGGGAAAACACAAAGGCAAGACTGTAATGGGAGCATTGATGGAACTGGCAGTGGACATACAGCGGTGAACGAAGTAGAACAACAAAGTGTTGACAATGCGGTGGCAAGCACGCCAGCCGGAGCAGTTTAGAGAGAGAGAGAGAGAGAGAGAGAGAGAGAGAGAGAGAGAGAGAGGGTTAAAGGAAAAAGGAGGTAGGCTGCGAACTTCAAAGAGTTTGAAGCAAATGTAAAGAGCGGCAATATTCAAGACATGACATTTCATACTATCAAGGGGAACGAAGGGAGGGGGAAGAACTTTTCGGTTCTCTTTAAAACCCCTTGTGTCCTCTGTTCCTTTTTTTTTGTTGTCTTATTATATGAATTCTTACATTAGGCGGAAAACTCAGATTCTTAATTTAACCGTGGCTCTTTTGCTATCTTGATCAAAAGTTTTGGTTTGGATTTGGTTGTAGATATGCAACCTATGGCTCTTGAAATCAATCCACGGAACAATCTGAGATTGAGCCAGGATACCTGCTTTCAAAGTTTAACAAAAGGAGGCAGTTAATGGTCAGCTAGCAGGGTTAACTCTGACAGATGAAAGTGACCAAAGCATGTACAAAATATTGTTTTGGGAGTAACTGATCAAAATTCTAGCATAGAAAATATAGGTCTTTTGTCTCGCAATATAATTTGAAAGCCGAGTTTCTGTAGTCTAGAACTTTAGATTGGTATGTATGTGTGTGTGTGTGTGTAGTTTTTTAAAAAGGAAGGTAAAGTTCCCAAGGTAATAAAAATCTCCTGAATGCATAATGAACCCAAAGTAATTAAGATTTGGGTAATTATAGATGTCAAAAAGCTCCCATGAGAAGAGCAAAAACATTTGTATTTGAGAAAAGAATGGATAGATTTTAGCTACAAAATTTGTTGTAATTTAAGTCTACAATTATAGTTGTTAATATCGTACAATATGCGATATGTATCGTATTGTGTGTAAAAAGTTTCGTATTGTATCGGCGTATCATAAGTGCTCACGAATTGTACGATACAGTGTATCATATGAATCGTATTGTATTGTAAAATCGTAAGTATCGTACGATACATAAACAAATGCTTTAAAATAAGATTTTTTTGTTAAAATTTGTACTTTTATTTGAATCTAACAAGTTGTTAGACTTGTTTTAAACATAAATCATTAGGGTACTTAATTTAACCTAATAAAGTAACATATTCATAAGTTTCTTTTCTCTCTTTCTTTTACAAAAGTTGGACTATACAGTATATATTTACATTTCACTTTAATATTTACAAATTTATTTTCTATACTATGAATAAAATATTAATTGACAATATAATATTTTTTTCATTATTGTTATAAGTCCAAGAAACCAGAATGCCAAGAATTTTTTTTTAATTATTAAAATAAAAAGAACAAGAAAACATAGTAAATGTTAATGACGATGAAGAAAATGTTAAAGAAGAAATAAATTTGCAAAATAATAAATGTGATGATAGCATTGACTTAGATGGGGTTTATTAGCCAATATGATGAATATGATAAAATAAATTAATTTTTTGGTCATTTATAATATATTATAACTTTTGAATTTAAGCAATTTGAATGTGTATGTTATAAACACGTGCTAGTTTAATTTATTTAGTTAGCTTGTTAAATATTATTACATAAGTGATGAATAAATTACTCATTAGTTGAATATATTCAAAATTTATAATGAATATGCCCTTTATGTATGTATATCTATAATTTTTTATAGATTTTATTAAGTGTTTGTATATCTTACGATACACGATACTATACGATACACGATACAAAAAAATAAAAAATTGATTCACGATACAATTCATGTTTTGACAACTATGTGACTATGTCTACAATATTATTAATATTATTAAATATTTCAAAATTTTAATCGTTGAATTACATATTTTTAATGTTCTTAATACACATGTCAAATTTTGTGCTAATCAGATATTATTTATTATATGATTTATAAGATTATATTTTATGCATAATTTTAAATTACAAAAATTTGTAATTTAAACAATTTATTGATGACATGACTATTGATTTTTAATTTTCTAAAAATTTTACAAACATGGAGGATATAAGAAGAAAATGTAATCCAATAGTGAATTTTTCAAAATTCACTTTTAATAAAAAGATATTGAGTAAGGTTGTAATTTTATATTATAACTAATTTTGTAGTTAAATTTTGTTCAAAATTGTATCTAATCACTAGTTGAAGTCTTGTGTGTTGCATGGTTTTGCTCATAAACGTATATAGTGTGCGTTTGGGAGTGGATGAAAAATGAAAATTATTTCACTATTTAGCTTATTTTTACTACTATTTATTGGCTTCACTGCACTTTTTGGCACTATTCACGGGTTCTACTGTACTATTTTAATTAACTTTTAGCTTTATCTATAGTACTTTCAGCAATAATTTTTCAATTTCAACAAAATAAGTGATATTCAAACAAACCCATAGTATAATTTATTTGATAAGTAAACGAATAGTTTATAATTCATAATTTTAGAAGTTTCATTAATCGTATTGAGACACTATAGAGATTTGTGTTTCATTGGTGTAAATTTGGAAAATATAAAATTGATAATGCAAAGCTATGCATGCACTTTGCGCGAGTAGCACTTGTACATTTTCTCACAATTGTTTTGAATATATAGTTTTTTTATAGGTACATACACATTCATTTCACTAATAATAACAATGTACTAAAATAAAAAAAAAATGACAAAGTTAAGTTACAAAATTGGTTGTAGTTTAAGACTACAACCTTACTCAATATCTTTTTATTAGAAGTGAATTTTGACAAATGCACAATTAGATTACATCTTCTTCTTATATCCTCTATGCTTGCAAAATTTCTAGAAAATTAAAATTCAATAGCTATGTTATCAATAAATTGATTAAATTGCAAGTTTTTGTAGTTTAAAATTATACATAAAATATAAGTTTATAAATCATATAATAAATAATATTTGATTAATACAAAATTTTGAGATTTGTATTAAAAGTGTAAAGAACATGAAATTTAACAGTTAGATTTTCAAAATATGTATTAATATTTATTTTATTAAGTAAGGTTGTAGAGTTAGGCTACAACCAGTTTTGTAGCTAAACTTTGTTTAATAAAAAATTAGGCTTACATAGTTAAAAAGCAAATCATACTCTTATTAAAAAAAAAAAAAAAGAAAAAGGAAAAAGAAGAAGATCATACATAGTAAAAGAGAAAATTTGTGATTTTGTCTTTATCAGTGTTTAAAAATGGCACAACTATTTACAAACAATCCAGCATCTTTAGAGTTGGAACTTAGTTGGTCTAAAATTTACCCACCTATGGTTGGTCGAAATTTAAGTTGCTTACCTGTAATTTGAAATTTGACATTTACCCACCTAAGGTTAACTCCATTAGAGTTCCTTAACCCATATTTGTTAAAAACATAGCAAAATATGTAATTTTTTCTTCTTCTACTTTTATGACTCTCTCCCCTAAAAAAAAAAAAAAAAAAAAAAAAAAAAAAAAAAAAAAAAAAAGATCAAATAAGATAAAAAATAATTCAATAGAATATTTATATCATGAGATTATAAACCACAGGTAGCAAATTTAAATTTCGATCAAACGTTAGATGGGTAAAGTGTCAAATTTCAAACAATAAGTAGATAGCTTAAATAATACTTCCATGATCTTGTGGTGTGCTCTGTGGGTCCGATACACTAATTCTTTTTCCTCCAAATTCATATGAAGGTTTTTGTTTACCGGATAGGTTGGTGGCTACAAAATAAAGAATGACCATGTTTGTCCTGTAATCTTACCCACCCAATTTGTAATCGTGCTGAAAAAAATGGCTAATGCAGTCACCGTTTAGAGAAAACAAAATGAATCATATAAACCGAATTAAAAACTTATTCATGGAAGCATTTAAATGAATTAATAGAGGAGATAATTAAAGATAATTTAGAACTGGTTCTTATTAATTGGAATTCAAATTCTATTGGGCGTTATTATGAAACACCATATCTATATGTGTAGTATAAATTTAGCTACATTTTCTAATTTTATAAGAAAAAAAAATGTTGTGGCAATAGATAATTGCATAAATTAAACAATTGTTTTTAATATCAATGATCTCTTTTAGTTCTTAATTAAAAAGAAAAAAAAATGACAATGCACTTGGACACGCAAATCTAAATAATTAGAAACCAAACAAAGTGGTTTTTGTAGGATAATGATTAAAGATAGTGATTAAGGTTAGTTCACCTAATTCTAATTGGCACATCCAATACCAAAACGAAAAAGTAAACTACCAAAAATAAGCGCCCTTTGAGCAAAGCCATTGATAAATGCACCAAGTATTCCATCCCAAAGTATTGTATGTAGCATTGACATGATCATATCTATATAGAAAAAACATTAATGATACATGGGAAATGTTAACAAGCTCGATCGGTACTTGTTAAGATGCAAAAAAGACAAAAATAAATGTTAGAAAAAAGTAAAAAAAAAAACACCAAGTGATACTTATATATCTATATGGAAAAAACATTAATGATACATGGGAAATGTTAACAAGCACCAATCAGTACTCGTTAAGGTGCAAAAAAGACAAAAAAAAAAGTTGGAAAAAAGTCAAAAAATACACTAAGCGATACTTATAAATCTGAAAAAATAAGATAAAACTGTAAAAAAGACAAAAAAATTATCAGAAAAATTTCAAAAAAGTTGTTAACGGGTAGTGTCTATTAACACAACCCATGATACATTATCATCTAGATATGTGAGAATTGAGAAACAATACCTTTTGGCGAGGTTTTGCGTGCCGAAAATGTTTCTCTTAGACTATTCTTGTGGACAATCACAATCTGTATTATAAGTAAAACCAAATTTTTTATATACACCCCAACACGTACACTACATAAATAAAATGAAGTAGAAATTAGATTGACCTTCTAAGCGACTGCATCATTCATATTAACAAAAGATGACCCAAAAGCAAGCAGAAAGCTACATAAAGATACATCTCATTATAAAATGAAAACCATCAAAAAAGAAGAAAAAAAAAATAATGTAACCACAAAAGAAAAAAAAAATTGTCATCTTGAAGCTTTTGATTACTTAACCACCAAATAAGCATAATTGAAATGCAGTATTTGGATAGGTTTTCTATAAGATGAATAAATTATGCACAACAAAAATAATATGAGAGTTTAATTAAAGATAAATAGATGAACAAATCAGCTATTTTTTTTTTTAATTTACATTTTATTATATAAAAAAAAATGAGGAAAAAAAATATGTTTGGACCTATAAATTGTCATAAGAACTAAAAATTGATAAAAAAAATTAACTATGCACATGCTTTTTGCATTTGATACAAACTCGAGTTTGAAGAAAACAAATACAATTGATCTCTACAACATCTCAAAAAAGAAATCATCAAACTTTCATTCTATTAAATTAGAAACAAACATTAACGTGGCCTTTAGATTGAGGAAGATAGAAATTTACCTTGGTTTTTCGAAGAAAAGATAATATATATACTTCTTTTTTGCAATTTAATTTATAGCCTTCGTTTTCCAGATGACTACATTTCCTTTTATTTTTTGATAAGAGACTACATTTCCTTATAGCAATGGAATTGAGTTACGAATTAGGATGCCACCAAATAATTTCAGGTAAGTTGGGTCTCGATAGTTTTCGATTGATTTTAGTAGTAAGAGAGTAGAGTTCCTTTTTTTTTTTTGATAACAAGTAGAGTTCCAATTAAAATCTATTATATAAAATCCCATCAAATTATTTCTTTCTCATCTATACTTGACAACAAATATGGAAATAAAAAAATTGTTGATAATTCATAAAAGGAAAAAACCTGATCCACCGAGGCTATCTTAGAATTCTGCTAATTCAAATTTCGTTTAGGATATATACTTGTACCATAGCTCAAATATAATTGAAAAGTTAATATCAACTTTTGTGTCTACTTAAAAAATTTGATAAGAAGTGATAAAGCAATAGACAAAAGGTTCATAAAATTAAACAAATTGTTGTTTTAATTTAAAAACTTACTGAAATTTGGTGCAGCCAATTGGTATAACATGGCTTCTAAACCCAGCTTTGTAAACTTCGGTTTGCAATTTGGTGCAGTCATTTGGCACAACTACGACTTCTAGGCTTAAATGTAGCCATTTGACATAACCATGATATTTAAGCCTAACTTTATAATTTGGTATAACCACTTAGTGCAATCACGACTTTTAAGCTTGACTTTTATTATATAATATATGATGATATGATATGATTTACCCACAACATGAGGGAGGATGAACACTAAGTCAATATTTCACCAATAATCAAATGGGAAACACCTATGAACTATTGGTGAAACACTAGTCATTGATGCCTTTGTAGGGTTAAGGTAGTCATGGCTTACTAAATCCAATGGGTAGGATGCTATTCTTTTAATTTTGTTGTGTATATGGTCAACTAAGCAATTATGTGACTTTTTTAAAAGTGTTAGTTTAGAACGTAATTATCTCAAATACCAAAATAAAGGTTACATAACTATTTTGGTCCATAAATTTTACCAAATCTCTTTTTTCATATTCGACCTTTAAGAAGTTCATTTTTTTGTCACTAAAATATTGAAAAATTCATCTTTCCTCCATGAACTAATGAAAGTGTATTACTTTTGTAGGAATGTGTTTTGTAATTCTATGGTTTAAGATACTAAGCAAAACATGTGTTACAATTAATTTGTGTTATGAGTTGATATTGATTTAAAATGGGAAATTTGGACAAGAGCACATAAACTTCCAGGGTCTTTTTATTAATTTAAGTGTGATATGTAACATGAATCTCTTGAGTGTTTTCCTTACTATTTTCTCGCTTGCTATATTCTCTGTATCTCTCTTCTTTTCCTTTTATATGAGTTATCTTCATATTTTTTCCTAGTCCATCTGGATAACTTCTGGCTTTATTGAGCTCTTCTTTATTGATTTTTCATCATGGAAGGAAAGTTTTGAGGTCTTCCTCATGGTTCAGGTATCTACCTGGATAACTTCTGGTCTTATTAGGCTCTTTCTTTTTAGGTTTTTCTACATGAATGGAGACGTCTAGGACTTTTCTTATTGTTCAAGTTTGTCCTTTTGCATTAAATGCGGTGGTGCTAGACATGTGATCTATATTTATGCAAGGGCTATTGTGGAATCATCAAGAACTTTTAGAAAGCTACCTTGGAGAAGTTTAGCCTCTCTAGGATTTACCTCGATAGTTTGAATATATCTTGGATATGACCTTGGTGTGTGGCATGGAAGGATATTAGAACTAGCCAAAGATTCAAGATTTTGTGTTTGTTAAAAGAAATATGCTAGCCGATACTAGATTTATTTCCATCGATTAGGTTGATACTTAAGTTGGGCCTAGTACTTACCTTATTAGTTATTATAATGAGGCCCAATATTCACCCAGTATTCACCCCGCTACAACTTTATTTCATTAAAATTAAAAAAAAAAAAAATATCATTTTTATCTTTAAACTATTGAAAAATAGTTTTTTTTTTTTTTTGAGATAGCTCTAAAATCTAAACTATTAAAAAAAAAAAAAAACTCTTTATAATGTTTAAGGTGAAAAAAAAAAAAAATATATTTTGAAGTTTAGGGGGCAAAAAAACAAAATTTTGATAAACTTTAGAACAAAATAGTACTTAAAAAAAAGGAAAAAAAAAAAAGAAAAAGAAAAAAGAAAAGAAAAGAAAAAAAAAGAAAGAGTGAAGAAGAGAAGGGGGAAGTTGGAGTTGGGGAAAAATGGAATCAGAGGCGAAGCAAAAGCAGAAGCAGCATCCGCGTTTGATTCTCCACAATTTCTTGAGCGATGATCAATGCAAGGAACTAGAATTCATACACAAGAGCAACAGCACCGTTGGGTACAGACCAAACGTATTCTCCACCACTCTCTCTCATCTCATCGCCACCAACTCTCCTCATCTTCTCCTTCCTTTCGTACCCATCAGAGAGACCTTGAAGGACAAGGTCGAGGACTTCTTTGATTGCCAATTTGACCTCTTCATCGAGTTCACCGGCTTAATCAGGTTTGATAACACCACCCTTCCCCTTCACTCACTTTTCTCAGTCTCAAATTAACGTGTCGTGTCTTTGTTTTTCTTGAAATGCCGTGTCCGTGTCAGAGGTTCATAGTTTTTCATGACTGTCCACTAGGCCAATGATTTATTATGAAAAAAACCCATATTCTCAATTATTAAACCTGATCGTTTTTTATTTTTAACGTTGTTATGGAAAATCAGCTGGACCAGAGGAGCAAGCATTGGATGGCATAGTGATGATAACAGACCTTATCTCAAACAACGTGACTTTACGGTATGTTTATGTTACCTAGTACTCAACTGTTTCCTATATTGTCATATTGAAATGGGTCTGTTGTTTGTTTCGGTGGAAAATGTTTTCTACATTTTCTGGTGTATGTGTGACGGAAACGCGAAAAGTTTTATTTTTTTATTTTTATGGTCAATGGAAAACAAACTTAATAGAAACGAAAATGTTTTCCAGAATACCACACTCATATACCCAACAAACCCCACAAACGTTTTTTTTTTTTTTTTTTTTTTAATAATTTTCCAAAAAATGAGTCATTTCCAGAAACATTTTTCAACATAATATACTTAGTGAATCCTTTCTTATTATAGTCACTCATCAAAAAATATAAAAATAAATGACATGCCATTTTTTTTTTTTTATTTAGTGCTCCTCTAGCTATATCTATTCTTTGTTGATATGTTATTTGGTTCTCCTTTGTGTTGGTGAAAGGCAGTGTGCTATTTGAACAGTTATGGGAGGGATTTTAAAGGTGGACTTTTTCACTTCAAGGATGGGGAACCAACAACTATTGAGCCCTTGGCTGGAGTAAGTCTACCTCTTTATCCTATCTTTATTCAGTTCTTATACTAAACAATGAACCATTTGGGCTAATGAGATCTGTGGGTTTAACTTTCCATTAAATGTGGACCACTTGAGACCATCTGAAATTTTTTTGTGTATGGGTTTATGGTGTAAGGTTATTGAACTTGTCTGAGAGAAAGACAGAATGAAAATTGAAAACCATTTGAAATAGTAGTTGGAGTGGTTATCACTTGAGGCTAATGGTGGATTATACTGTCTTATTTGATCTAATTTCGTTTGATTCCTAGATCAGTGTTCTCTAATTTTATTTTGTATTTCATAGGATGTTGCAATCTACACGGCTGACAGCAGCAACATTCATTCTGTTGATGAGGTACTCTCAATTTCCTCTCTCTTGTGGGGTGAAGTGTTGCTTCCATTGTAGTTTTGTAATTGAAATTTGGTTTCTAAGTCAAGGGGTTTTTTCCTCCCCCCCCTCTCCCTTAAGATTTGAGATACTAGTCCATTATGATTTGTTTTTTAAAAACATTGTTCCACTATTATTTGATATCTAAGGAGAGATTGGAAAAACATAAATAAAATAAACAGTAATAAAAGATAAGGTATACACTTGGTAGATCTACTGTCTTGGCGCTTTGCAAAAGTTACAACTGTGCCAAATAGCATTATTTATCTCATGTTTATATTAATTTAACTAATGCTGATTGCCAATATTTTGGTGAGCATAATGTGCAGCCTCATCCAACATTCAATGGAGAAAAACTACTTTTCCTTCTTACGTGTCCATGACAAGCCTTGTCCTTGGAGGGGGTCATCTCATGAGACCTCTCTTTCACAACATGTGAGACTAACACATGCTGTTCTTCTACTTGCCTCTTTAGCTTAGAATGTTTGTTGGAGCTCATACTTTAGTGAGGCAGGTTTGGGAGAGGTGCTCTTGCGATAAAGTCCATAGCATGTTGGATGTCACACAGGTGGTGGCTGGTGTGCAAATTCTTTGCGAAAGATGTCAAAAAACTCCTTAAGTACATTAAATTTTTTTTTTTGACAAATGAGGATATCCAAACCTTTTTAAGTATCTAACTATTCCCTCGGGCGTATACAATCCCCTCATCTCACATACACTAGGTTATTATAGGGTGGAATCTCTCGGGGGTGGCCCTTAGGTGCTAGCAAGAGGTTTCGAATTTAGGATCTCATGGATATCGTAAGGCCTTCGGAACCACTTAGCCAACCCCTCGAGGTTACATAACTACTTCTAGTGGCTCATCATGAGTTCTTGGTGCCACTTCATTGGTACCAAGGCAAAAATTATAGACTTCTTATTTGCTACTCTCATTATTATTATTATTAGAATTGGGTCCCATGCCTTATGTCAATTGCAAAATATATTGTTTTTTGTTTGATTAATATCAGGCGTCTGTTCACCTCACAAATTGGGATTTGGTTATCGATGCATAATTTTGGACTAAATTTTTTACTTGTTTACAAATCTATACTAATAATAATAGCTAAACTATAGTTGAGATTATATCATTAGCATTTATCTATATAAAATAATTTTATTTTATAATATTATAAAATTTAGATTTACCGACATTGTTTACGGTTAACTATATACAATAATTTTCTTTTATAATCTTATAAAATTTAGATTCACCGACATTGTTTTGTAAAAAAATCATACATAACTTTTTCCTAGGAAATGGACTATTTATATTTATTAGTAAATTACAAGTAATAATTTGATAATAAAATTTAGATTCACCGACATTGTTTTGTAAAAAAATCATACATAACTTTTTACTAGGAAATGGACTATTTATATTTATTAGTAAATTACAAGTAATAATTTGATATCTTATAAACTAATTTACAAATTTGCAAAATTCAATCTAAAATCTATGTAAGTATATTTTATATGTGTTTACATGTGAAAATATAATATATATATATATATACACACTCAAATCGAGCCCCATACTCATGACCTTGTTCATAAACACATTATTATGTTTGAGCTTGGCTCGTTTAATAGGTGAGCCTAAAGTTGGGCTTGAGCTTGACTTGTTTGATATATGAACAAACATAAACCAATTTTTTTCAAGTTGAGCATGAGTATGATAAACAGCTTGGGCCCTACAGGAAATGTGTGTTGATAATTTCTTAGACAATATTCTTTTATGCATATATAAAATGAAAACAGTTAGTGTTTATTCTGTGTCATCGAATGAGATGTAGTCCTGATTGCTAAATTCTGAATCTCATTGTTGTCTGATGCTAATTTATCTTTTGACAGATAACGGATGGGGAAAGACTTACACTTACATTATGGTTCAGCCGTGATGCTTCCCATGATGAGGATGCTAAGCTTGTTTCTCTTCTCTCACAAAGTCTTTCACACTATAATGAGCCTGGTCCATGTCTACCTTTGCCAGCATCCAGTAATATGTACTGGTTTTCACCTGGCCAATCTTCCTATCAACAATTGGGTTTTGATATATGCTGGGCAAGGCTGCATGTTCTTGGATTTGATGTTTATTATGATCAAGATATGAGTTGCAATTTAGATTTCTCAGAATTACTGATGAAGCCACTACGATTAGCAAGGGGAAATGAGTTGTTTGATCAGGAATTTGTCAACATTTTGCATGCTCTTCAGGTACTCTAACCTAAAAAGTTTACATATTCTGTTGCTATTATGGAGACAACAGATGGATATGATTGTATCTAAAGTGTTCCATGAGTTTTACATGATCCTCTTTCTGCAACTTTTGCTAAACCAATTCCTTGAGCTTAACCTTTTCTGTGATCGGGGTTCAATGGGTATTGTTCAAGCAACGTAGGATGTCATATATGGTTATTGGAAGAATTTTCTTATTCTATTCGTAATTTTTAGAATATTTTAGGATAGCGTTTTGTTTTATTGTTTTTTAGTAGTTTATGAGTGTTTTAGTCAGAACTAAGTCCTTATATGATAGGTTATTAACCTAAGTTGCACGGACACGGACACGGACATGGGTACGGATACGACACAGTGTGGACACAACAATTAAATAATTAATTAAATTTTATTTAGGCATATTTTTAAATATTTTTAGACATAAAATACGTTTATGTTTAGAATTTAAATTATGTAAGAACTACAAATAAGTAAACTAACACCCAAAGTAGTACAATAATACACATAAAACATTTAGAGTACAAACTAAAAGTATAAATAGGCTATATTCAACATCAAACTAAAAACATAAATAAAACTATAGCAGGACACACAAAAACAAAAATCACTAAATTCATAATAAACATTATAATTTAATAAATTTATAAGGCAAAAGGCTGAGTAAAGAAACAAAAAAAAATAAAAAAAAATAAAAAATAAAAAAATATATACATACACACACAGTATAACACAGTGACAGTGAGAGTGGGATTAAAAAAAAAAAAAAAAAAAGGTGTTATAAGTAACACAGTGACAATGAGGTTGGCCAAAGCATTCCATGCCGAGAGAGAGAGAGAGATTGGAAGGGATAGAGGGCATGGCATTGACGGCGACTATCTATGGAGCTCGCCGACTCGCTGATCGGCCCGATCTAGCACCAGCGAGGGACAAAGGGCAGAGGCCAAAGGGAGGGTTGAGCTGTGGGTTTCAACTTTCACGGTAATGACTTCTTAGACTCCAAGCTTTTTTTGTTTTAGGGTATATCACAAAATCAACGGTAACGATTTGTCCATCTATCAAAATCTGTGATTTTTTTTTTTTTCACTACTGGCATATCCACCGGTTCAGAGCCGTGTTGGAGAAGCGGGGAAAAAAGAGAAAAAAAGAAAAAAAAAGAAGACACCGCTTAGACTCCGGAGTTTGGCGAGTCGTACTGGTATCCGTGTCTAACATGTGTCGGACATTGGTACTTAGCCAAAAATGGTGTGTTAGTGCAACCTAGTTATTAACTAGGATCTATTTAGGAATATTTATGCTTAGAAATTGAGTTTTTTGGTTACTTTAAGTGCCTTTTTGATGCAACCCAGGTTATGTTTGGTAATAGTTTTTGTTTTCTATTTTCAAAAACTTGTTTTTGGGATATATAAAGAAAAAGAAAAACAATTTTCTTATGTTTTTGAAATAAAAAACATGTTTGGTTAGTTGAAATTAAAAAAAATAGTTTTTTGAAGAAAAAAAAAAATACTAAAATATGTTGTTACTAGGATTTGAACTCTAATGCTAACTCATCAAATGAAACAGATTCATTAAATCAAATTCGTGTTTTCATTGACTTTTGAAAACTAGAAACTGATTTTTGCATGTTTTCAGATTCCTTTACAAATTAAGTTTTGAGAATAATTTTTGTTTTCTGTCTATTTTGGGTTGCCAAACAAGTTTTTTAGTCTCAAAGATAGAAATCTTTTTTTGAAAACAGAAAATAAGGGGAAAAACAGTTACCAAACATACCTTAGTTTTCAACTTTTTGAAAATGGGGGTTGTTCGAAAAATCTCTACCTAGAAAAAAGTGAAGTTGAAAAACGCTGTACTTTGAAAAAGTATGGTTTGATAATGCATTACCAAACAAGCACTAAATTGGTCCCTAAGTTATAAAATGAATTGGTCCCATCAGGTTGACTTACCTCTGAAACAACCATCTCGGTGCATGGAGAAGCTGAAACAGTCAGCTGAGAGATGATCAATCCAGTTTCCCTTCCGGTACCACAATGGAACCTTTGTGGCGGCCATTTTTGTTTTGAGATCATTAAAAAAGAGTCATGTGCATTGGAACCCAACTGGCGAATAAAAACTTTCCCCCCTCCCTATACATTCTTACAAACTGTCCAGGAGATTGTTTAGACATTAGTTCCTCCACATTAAACAACAGATGCTTCACACTCTCCTTGCCCATGAGCACCGAATGTAAGGAGTCCCTACCTCTCTCATAAATACGTAGCATGTAAATCGTACCACTGGTTGTAGAGTTTTGTTTTTAAATCTTTTGGGGTTGCTTGGGCGGTTCCTGAGAGAGTGAAGAATCTTTTACTAGGATGGAGGAATTTTTTGGGGAAGCATTCTTCCGACATTTGGAATTTGACACCATTGTGTTTGATGTGGTGTATCTTGAGGGAGAGCAACGGGAGCACGTTTAAGGATATGGAGAGCTCAGGGGAGCAGCTTCTTGAATCATTTATAGGGACTATATTTGATTTTTCTTGGGCTTGAGAACTTACATCTAGTGATTCCCTCCCGATGCTTTTAGATTCCCTTTCTTCTTGTACAAAGCTTTGAGTCTTTTCTGTATATTCTTGGCTACCTCATATTCTTTTTCCTTGAAGTAGTCTTTTTTTAATGATATTAATTTGACGTAGCTGAGGCTTCAAGAACCTTTCGAGTGTCATTAGTTTGTGACTCACTTGTTGAAGTTAAATGACTATTAATGAAAATATTTTAAGGCCATTTGTTTCCATTTCTTGCAGATGGTTCAATAGCCCCCCTGAGTCTTGAATTGCCTCAATAATATTTGGTTTCTATACAGGTTTTTCTATTGATAACCTGAATTAGCTCATTGCAGGTTGTGCAGTTTTACTGTTGGAAAGCCTCTACTTTGCAGACTTCCAAAATTCAAATAGACACTGTCAAGGTGGTGGAATTGTCTCAATTGCAAATGGAAAAAATTAATAGATTGAATCCTGTATTTTCAAAGGATAATCAACTGGCAGAGACAGTCTTAAACTGCATGACGTGTGAGAGCAGACAACATTTCCTTGATTGGGCAAATTTTGCCTCGTCAATCTCTCTATGGAGAGATTATTCGTCAAAGTTACATGAAGAACTAGTTAGAAGCTTACCATTCTGGAAAACCCACCAATCTATATTTGGAGTTCAATTTAATGGGGCCTGAGAAGGAACTCGTACATTCTTTCATTGTTACCACTTGAAATGCATGAGTCTGGGAATTGAATTTGCTCTAACTCATTGCCTTCCGTGTCATCTTTCTCTTATGGATCTTGATCTGCTGCAAAATCTAATAGGCAATTTTGGTGTACTTTTCTATTTAGCACATCTGCACCAGCAGCATTTATTTAGACTTTGGAATATGGGCAGCAAATCATGAAACTATAATTGTGTTAATTAAGTGAAGGAATTACTTGTAATTGTAGATAATCCACGTAAAATTTTGAACAATTATACCATTTAATGGATGTAGATCCATTTCATTGTTTGGAACCTCAACAATAATGCTGCCTTTAGTATATTACATGTAGTGCTCTGTTTTGTATATGTTGCAAAGAATACATTGAGATTGAATGGGTTTAATGTATTATGAAGGTCAAAGTGGTACTTCTCGTCTCTAAAAGTTTCTCCCCTTGGGGATGTGGTGAAGTTTGCATGGGCATGCTAGTTGACACAAAAGCAGTACTGTTACGGATAAGGTTTCTCTTCAAACTACTTTGTTACGGATAAGGTTTCTCTTCAAACTACTTTGTTACGGACCGTATTATTACTTCTCATGCTAGTTACTTTACCATTGCTAATCTTACTGCCAGTATGCTTTTGCATGGTTTTCTTACTGTCCAAGTTTGATTAAAAGAGATTAAAGGAAGAGAAAGAGAGGGTAGCCTGATTTTTATTCTATAGGTCCATGGACTTTCTTGTAGATAAAAAAGGAGGATATTGTTATAATTTAATTGTCTGAAAAATCATATAGTGTGTGAAGGAGTTTATTTCTGATAATTTTTTAAATTATTTTTTAAAAAATAAGTTATGTAAAAATATAGCTGTATGTAAAAAAGGTGAGCTACTGCACATAAATTTGATTGTAAAAATAAACTGATATCTTAAACTAAAAGACAAACAAGTAGCACCTTAAGCTATTACTCCTGCCGACCAAAAAAAAAAAAAGAAGAAGTCCGATCCCGTGATGTCCAGTCTAATCATGGGAGGCAAAGACGCATGGCCACAGTGAATGAAATGGACACATCACATGCACGCAGTTAAGAGGACCTCATTTATATAAAAAAGAAGAGAAAATTTCTCTACTGGAACTATCCAAAATTGCACAAAACCATGAATTGAATCTCTTCCTCGTCCTCCAAATATATGTATATAACCACTATAAAAAAATTACCTTCCCTTTCACTCCCTCTCTTTCTCTTGGTGTAAAAGCAACATATGGATGTTATATACATATTATCTCTTAGTGATAACACTAACAATGCCTCACTAGTCACTAGTCACTAGTCACTACCTCTTCCTTCAAAGCCTCCAAACCGCTACCAAAATATGAAAAATCAGCACTGCAAAAAAGGGCTACCCCCGTACTTTATAAACGCCGCTATAGATCTTTGAAGCTTCAGCATAGGTTCATTTGAGCTATGGCTATATCAGCACTTTCTATGCCGGAAGCCCCTTGAAGTTAAAAGGCTTGAAGCATTACCCACCTCTTCAATTCAACTAACATTTATTTAATAAACACAACCACCCTTGTTTCTGTCTCTTTGATTTGCAATGTGTAACGCCAAGACAAAACTGAGGGTGGTGCCTTCATTCCATGTCTAGTACTACTATTTCAGTGTCTTTGATTCAAACATCAACCACTTAATCTACCCCATTGGGTCTCCAATTTAATTTACCTTATAATAAATCATAATATTACAAATGTCACGTTCTTTACTTGATACTCTTACTTCTACATTAATGAAGTGTATGTATTGTTTTAACTTTGATACAGCTAGTAATTGAGTAAAATGGAAGGAAAAAAAAAATCATTTTTTGGTAGTTAGCAAACTTAACCTAGGGAACATGTATATTTATGCTGCCTCTTTTTTTACCCTCGATCCCTCTCCTGGACAAGTTGAGCTTTTTGTCCATGGTACTGCTAGCATATATTTCTCTTTATAATTCAGCAGCGTCAAGGCCTTTGGAGATGCCCCATTTGTGCAAAACATTGCCAAAAACATCATAGAACACAATATTCACATGGGTTTGAGTAATTTGCATTGACATAAAACCTTGTCCATCATAATATAGCTTCAATTCCTTAGGGTTCCACTCCCTAATATCACCCCTCCATGCCTTAGAGCCACCTCCACTTGTTAGAAATTGAATTTGGCTGCCACAAGAACAATGTTATTAATTAGCTGTTAAAAGTAAAACTAAATTCTATGAATTATTTTCACACATAATAATAATACTAACCTGTTAGTGCTACTAATGTGTTCCAAGCAGTGGTCATGCCCATTTACGTACAAATCAATATTATTTGCCTGAAAATACAATGGATTTAGGAAATTGTTACTTCAATTACAATAATCTTTTACCAAAAAATTGTACGATTTTTTTGGAAACTTAACTAATTAGAATATATTTACTATGAATATTAGTCTATTACCTGAAGGATTGGGAGAAGCTGCTCTTCAAGCTCTATAGTGATACCATGCTGCCCAGCACTTTTGATTGTATGGTGACCGACCACAATCTTCCATTTTGCTGTGGAATCCCTCAATGCTGAATCCACATCCTATTGCAAAACCAAAATTGAACTATTGATTACCTGCTTCGTATGCCAATACATAAGGAGGTTCAAGTCATGGTTGAGGTCTTTGGTTCAAATCTCTACCCAATATCTTGGGGAGACTCCTAGGATTCTTCCATATAATCACTATAGTGTGGGTAAAATGTAAGGATTACACACACATACATGAAAAATAAACAAGTGATTGAAGAGTTCTGGACATTCACATTAACAAATTAAAAAAAGGTTTTGCATTACCAATATATACCATTTGTAAGATAATATTGATTATTAGAGAGAGTATGGGTTGTCCGAAATATTTACTAATTTACATCACATATATGTGTGCACATGTATATCTGACTGTGTAATTATCAACGAGAATATATGTGTGCACGTGGATGCTAGTTTTATAAGTGATATGCAAGGCTTTATCTATTCCTCTCCCTTTCTCCTTTTCTTCACCACCCCCCCCCCCCCCCCCCCCCCCCCCCCCCAAAAAAAAAAAAAAAAAAGAAACCAATCAGACAAGAATCTTAGGTTACCTCCAAGAGGTTTGAAAGATATTCCTGGCGTGGCAAAATACCTCTCCAATCATAGGTGCTCTCCTTTGGGTCAGTAAAGTATTCATTCACGAATGGAGTTGTGTCCACAAAGAAAAATTCCACAAATCCTGTCAAATGGAAATCCAAAAAATTGTTTTATTTTTAAGTAAGTGTTTGTAACATGTATATATATATATATATATATATATGATGTTGTATAAATCCAAAAATAGATAATGATCTTTGTAAGGTCAGATTTTGCGGCCCAAGCCCAAGGAGGGGTGGATTTGGAGCCCACTGAACCCAAAACAATGAATTTGTAGAGAGTGGGTGAAAGAGCAAGGCGAATAACGAAAATAACAGTATTCAACAACCACGCTAATGGGGGAATTTGAATTAATATATGCTCGAACGGATGTAAGTATCACGTCCGAAGAGGTGATTTTCCTTGGAGAGATTGGGTTACAAATCTTAGAGCTACAGTAAAATAATACACTCTTCCCTCTTTCTGATTTTCTGATCCCCTTACTATCAGGGGGCTTGCCTACTTATATAGTACCTCCTCACTTTATCTTGATTGTCCACTTGTTCATCATCCGAACATCCACTTGAGTGCTTGTCCCATCAAGGGTGTTCCCTAGCCTCATGTGAGTGGTGGTAGCAGGGCTGATACTGTTCAGGGGTCTCTTCCACATTAATGCGGCCAGAGAAGTAGGTGCAGTGCATTTAATGCGGTGGTTGAGATCTGTCTCTTAGATATTTCTCCGATCCAGTTATATTCGTTTGTGTCCGAGGTTCATTCTGTCACTACATCTGTCGAGAGGATCACTTGGGCTGCAAAAGGTTGAACGTCAGACTAAGGTTCTTCGGATCCGAGGGTATTGGACTCCTCGGAGCATTGAACATGTCCTCGGATCACGGCCATACCCTTCTCCAGACATGTTCCTTTCTCAGGGCCCCTAACTAGGCTTTTTCATCTCTTCGGACAATGGTGGTCCGTAGATAGGGCCTTGGGCCCAATGCGTTTGGTTGGACTTTTCTCCCCCACAATCTTAATATTCAGTCCAAAAAAAAAAAGATGATCCAAGTGGTTTATTATTATCATTATTATTATTATTTAAGAAAAGGTTAGAAAATGTAGGCGGTATTTAACCATTATATTTTTCGTTCTTACATTATATATGTATCGTTGCAAAAGTAGTACTAACATAGATTTCACCTTACAAATCACATTTCAGAATAAACACATCCAAACAACGAGAATGTGAGATCATGTATGATTGTATTCTTATCCATCTCTAGTTTTATGACTGGATCTCTCCAAGAAATTAATATCACAAATAGATGATTTTTTCATTCTAATTAATAAGCAAAAAATTGAATACCTGCATTCACAATGAAAGATCTCAAGCAAAGCCATCTGTGGTCCATCTTCGTGAGGATGGGACTCAATTGTGCCTCTACATCGCCCCTGTAGTCGTGGTTTCCCAAAACTGTTGCAAATTTAATATATATGAATAAAACTTAGGAATATTACATTAATTCTACCCTGGCTTGTAGCACTAGCTATGTATCAAATATCAATATTCAAACAAAATAAAAGTTACCATTTGTTGCATATGGATTAATTTGAGGATTTGAAAAGAAGGGATTTCAAGAATAATTGCTAGTGCAAATAGCTACATATAAATTTACTGACTTTGGGTAGTTTTGGAGATTTTGTTAAAAAGAAAAAATTGTGATATCATGGATTTGAAATGACATTGTATACCTAATCAATTTAAATCTTTGTATTAATAAAACTCAAATCTATTCACAAATTTTATTATCAGAAAAAGAATTGTTATTTTATGCTTCATTAAAGTATTTTAAAGAAAAAGTTAAGATTCAAAGGAACCAGTTGCAAGAATAATTAAATGTAAATCCTAGCTAGCTAGACGAACCTTACCATTATACCATTGTTTCTGCAAGCTTGAGGCAGTGTAGATATTGATAAATGACTCATTGAATGCTGGATCAGACACCCCTGTCAATCCATCTTCGTAGAAATTATCCCCAGTCGATATCACAAAGTCTATGTCTAGTTTCTCCCCAACTACTCCCATCTACAAATTTACAAATTGGAAAGAAAGAAAAAAATTTAATTGCTTATATAAAAAGAAAAAAGAAGCTGTACAAACTACAAAGTTCAGTAAACCATGCATTTATCATAATGTTTTGTGTGGAAAAGTTTAGTGCGTAATTAAAATTTTATAGGCCACAGGCAACTTTAGAATTTCAAGTACAATTTTCCACAATTTGTTTCCTCAACTTCACTGTTTTTACTTTTTATCACTTAATAACAGGTGCCATTTTCTTTTTAGAGTTTTAGTATCGCATGCTCTTAGGATATATATTAGTAAACTATTTTAAAAAATTTTTTATGAGAAAATGAAGAAGTAATTAACTTTTTTGACAATTTTTTCAATTCCTCATAAAATGTTTCTTAAAATAGATGATCAAAGACATATATTCACCGGACCATTTTTTTTATATTGGTTCCAAAACTAATAATTTAGAGACCAGATTGTTAGGGTTTATAACTAGCTATTTTTGATCCTTTTGAAAGCTGTACAAAACCAATATACATGATATTTTGCAATCAAGGGGAATCAATGCATATGCTGTACAAACTATATATATTGGTTTTGGTGAGCATCGGTACAAAATATAGTTGATAACATAAAGGACTTTCTGCTGGGTTTAAAGAATGCTCAAAGCAAATAGCACGTGTTATGTCTGTGTGCTTTAAATGTTTATGCCACTAGTTTTTTTTTAAAGCTCTGTTTGAAAACTGTTTGTAATTTAATTTTATTTTATTTTATTATTATTTTTTTTTTCACTTAGAAAAGAAAAGAAGGAAGTAATTTGAAGATCCACAATGGGCATTATTAAAGCCTATTGTTTTGATGGCTTTCAAACCATGCAAAACAAAGTCACATAAATATATTTTTTTTCAACCCCAAAAAAAATCTTGATACAATGAAAAAAAGATTGGGATAAAGCCTAGAAAAATTTTGTCTAAAGAAGAAAAAAGATCAGAATGATCGGTCTTCACATGCAGTCGCTATTTTTTTTTTTGGGTGATAATCTTCACATGTAGTTGCTTAGTCATTAATTGGAGGATGCGTGTGTATTGTGTATACCAAATGTGAAAGCAAAATTGTCCAAACTCCTCCTCTGAAGTTTCCACAAAATATTGCAATCGAGGGGAATCAATGCATATGCTGACATGAACTGGCAGAATGATATTAAGATGTTTTACCATTGTATGATCAGCCAGTACTTGGTGGAAATGCAAAAATTACTACTAATTTTACTATAAAATATTTAAATATTGTTATAATAATAAATATGATTAATGACACATCAACAATATAATAAATAAAATTTTAATTATTTTTTATGTTATGTCTTAAAATTGACATATATATCAATCTGAAAATTTCACCACAATAAAATCTGTAATATTCATGTTACCACTTTGACTATTAATTACCAAAGGGAAAGAATTTGCAAAAAGGTCTTTATTGAATACTTATTTAACTTGTTGTATCCATCAATTATTATTATTATTATTTGATGGATCCATCATTTATTTGTTTCAGATGAAAGTGACTCTTGATTCTCAAAAAAGAAAAGAAAAACGAAGAAAAGTGTTAGCAGTGCAAGCATAATTCTGCCTAAATTTACAAAAAAAAAAAAAAAAAAAATTGTTTCCTTTTAGAAAAGGAGAAATTGATTCCAAAAAATCATAATCTATTTCTCTGTTCTCTAGAAAGAACCATTGTTAAGAAGTTTTATCCTTTATTTTATGCGCAGATTAAAAGTATGAAGAGAAGGATTGATGTGAAATTAGCATTTAGCATAGATACCAAAAAAATATTCGTTAGTGGGTTATGAGGATTTGTAGTGTATTTTCCAAGGATCAATTTGGATTGTGCAAGGAAATTGACCTCTGAAACATCGTAGTCTATCATAGTTTAATGCCGTGGGGTTTACTTCTCCGCAAGAATCATGATCAAAAGGAAGGAAAAAAAAGGAAAAGAAAAGAAAAAGAAATATCCATATATTATATCGAATATCCTTTGGGAGTATAGTTATTTCACGGCCTTAGCTGATCAATGCCAAGGGAAGCATTTTCATTATCATATGACAACTAGTCTCTTTACACGCATTTTGCGCGTGCAATGATACTTTTTTTTTTCTTTTGGTTTAGTGTCATTATTTTCTTTTTTAATATTTAATATTTAATATTTAATTTTTTTTTGAATGTATGGATTAGTAGGAGAGTGTCCTATTTTGTAGGCATTTTAAGTGGAGATGAAGATATATTTTTATCGGATTGTTCTCAAGTTTTTTCTTATGTTAAATTAAGGTTTACGAGTATTTTTGAACTACATAAAAATTCAGTTCAAAGAGAGAAATCCTCTTATAGATAGTATAAATAGATATAAATCTTGTTTACTCAAATTAATATATATTTTTTAGAGAGTTTCAACTTATAACGTCTGTTTCCGATAATTGTTTTTTATTATCAGACCAAAACATTAATCGCGTAGTTTTTGGTGTAGGTGGGGATTGAGCCCTAGATCTCTTATTCAACTATCAGACACTTTATTAATTAAGTTAACTAGAATCCACTAGTTTATTAATATTAAGTACTAACAGATATTATTACTAATTCCCTACGTATAAAACCTACTCTTAGTTAATAGCTTACGTATTCTGCCAAAAAACTTGAATCTTTTAATAAGGTTGCGGTCATGGATAATGCATGAATTCTTTTAATCTCTTAATAGAAAACATCCTATTACATTTTGTGTTTATTTAATTCAATATTTATAGCATTGAGGAGGAGAGGAGGATTTGAATTCTAATTCTTGTGTTGTACAATAGAGAGCAAACAATGCAATAGATATAGAGCTACGTGTATCTAATCACATTAATTATTTTGTTTTGTTTTGTTATCAGCAAACAAAGACATCAAATATGTCGGTACGTGACAGGTTTATCCAACTAGACAGGGAACTACTGGTATATTAATTAATCTAGTTTTATTTGGCTTTTACAGCACTACATGTACATATTGATTATCAAAGTTTCAAAAAGATTTAAGAAAAAAAAGTGCATATGTAAATACACATACACATGCATGTTGACATGAAGATGAGCTTGGTTTTTGGGAGTTTAAATATATTAATTAGAAAAATTTTCAGCAGATAAATCAAAGTAATTGATGTAAGAACTCTAAAAATGAAGAGGAGAATATATATATATATATATATATATATATATTGTATAATGACCTGAGTAGCAACAAGGGATTGGTTGTAGAGTCCTTTTCTTCCCCAATCTCCAACGACCAAAAGGTTTAGAGACCCATCAGCTTTCACGGGGTGTTCAAAACGCTTAAGCTCCGCCGTGGAAGGAACAAAGCATAGCCAAAGATTTGCAGTAAAGAAAAGAAAGAAAAGCATGGAATTGTGAGATGGAGAAACCATGGTTGCAATACTTGGAAGAAATGAGAAAAAAAGAATGGTAGCTTTTGGTGAACCAACGTTCCTTTTATAGCTTAGGAGTTAGAAGGCGTGCAAAATACGCAATACGAGTCAAAAAAAGAAAACAAAAAACATCTAGATTATAACAAGGGATTAAATAATGGAATTTGCGTAAAGAAGCACTCAGAAACTTCAGTGATGCAAGTGTCCGATTTCCTTGAAAATCAAATATTGCTAACAGTCCTTTCCACGAAAAAAACAGGAAAAGAATATAATCATATATATTGCTAATTAACGGGTTAAAATACTTAAGGTTCATATTGTAATGTTTTTTTAGTAACGTTGTTTAAGTGTTGTGAAAATATGTGTGGGTGAAAATGTATGTGGGTGAAAAAGTATTGTGAAAATATATATTGTGTTATTTAAACAACACAGCCAAACACTTTCATAGTATTCTTAAAAGAAAAAACAGTAGGTAAATCTTACATTGAAAAATGAGTGTGATTTAAAGAAGTTTAAAATATGTATTGTATATTTAAGAATTAAACTCTTTTAAGTATACATCATTGTCAATTTCTTTAAGACCTTTTTCCTCTCTTTGTGTATGTGTTAAAATATTTTGTATTCTTAAAAAAAAAAAAAAAAAAAAAAAAAACCTCTAAGTACGTAGTTTGGCTGGCCCAATCTCATAATGGTAGTTTTTAATTACGGGCTTATCTATAGGTGGTACGGCACATACCCAGTTGAATGGATTCTTTAATGGGGAAAGAAGGAATAGTAGTGGCTATTACTAGAAGCAAGGAACCAATGAAGGATAAGATGCTGTTACAAGTAACATTGGGCTGGGTCAAGGAATGACCTCAATTGTTGAATACTAAAGAAGAAGACACATATATACCTGCCTGGGTTAATATGTTTGAAGGATATGTATAGCACATATATAGGGAGAAAATTTGGAAAGTAAATGGAACTCAAGCATAAGTGTCACATACGTATCTATTAATACACCACTCACTTTAAATGGAGGTCTGTGTCATGAGTCATGAGGACTACTTGTCCTACACTAAAAGCTCAAGGTAAAGAAAATTAGTGCCTAAATAAAAGCTGTGGGTGGTTTGTATTTGTAGGCTGAAAGTAGGACGTGGAACATAAAGTAAGGTTAGTTGAAAAACATAATTATCCTGACTCATTTCATAGTCCTTCGCGTGTACACATATATTTTAAAAAAAACACACACACACATAACTACCGTAAATTTGTGTGTAACTTTTTTTTTTTTTTTTTTTTTCTTGAGGAACAACCTAACTCGGGCTGAAAATAGATAATTAAACCAAGTCTTTTATAACAAAATTTAAAATGTTTGGAGGAACAACCTCCCCCCAAACCCTTAGTGGAAAGGAAAACCTAGCATCCTTAGCTAAAGCATGAGCAACAAAATTACCCTACCGCCTTACATGGATGATAGAGTAGGATTGAAAATAACCACCTATAGACGTAAAGTCTTTTACTAATTGACTAGCCGGCACACTTGAGTCCTTCCCTATCCGCAAACTTTTCACCACGAGGTCCGTGTCTCCTTCGAAGCAAACCTTTTGAAAGCCAAGGTCACGAGCAAAAGTTGCAACTCTTCGGGCAGCCAACAATTTCAGAATTTCCATTGATGTTGGCATGGGCACCTTCTCAGACAGAGTAGCTAGCACTCGCCCCTCATTGTTGCGAATAACTACCCCAATTCCTCCCTCCCGCTCCTCCCCAAACACTGCCTCAACAAAGTTCGCTTTTACTGAGACCACTGGTGGAGGCTGCCACTGCATTAGTCTCGCCCTTGTTTGAGATTCGTTCTGCTGTTTCCCTTGCTGAAATTCACGTAACAAGGACAAAGCAATTTGGACAATCTTTGAACTTGGCAAAGCTAGTTCATTGTGTCTCCGTTTGTTTCTTTGGACCCATATTAACCATGCAATCATAGCAAATTCCTCCAAACTTTTTCCTTCCGCCTATTTGATGCTAACCAGCTCACACACTGAGTCTATGCACGTGAATTTTGTCCTTACCTCAGCAAAAGAGTGCACCCACCCCTCACAGATATTGGTACAACTCCATATTGCGCGAAGCACATCTTCGCCCCTGCACTTGCACTGATCACACACTGGGTTGTCCAGCACTTTCCATTTCTTTAGGTTGACCTTGGTTGGGAGCGCATTTGAGCAGGCTCGCCAAAGGAACACCTTAACCTTGTTTTGTACTTTCAGTTGCTAGATGCTCTTCCAAAATTGTTTTACCTTGACATCATTGGGGCTAGAAGGTAAGGCCCTGAATTCATTCTCACACAACAATTGATAACCCAATTTTACTAAATAAACTCCTGTCCTGCATCTCGGCCAAGTAACACAGTCCTACTAGTCCGTGACAGGTAATGGGATGCACATTATTCTTTGAGCTTCGAACGGCAAAAAGAGGGCTTCCACTAGTTGTGCATTCTAGCCCTCGCCCCGAGCTACCAACAATTTTTCGACTTTCCAATTTTTTGCAACCTCATTCTAGGGGGAAACCACACAAGCCGAATCTCCTCCAGGTAGCCACCTATCACCGTAGATGTTAGTCTTCCTTCTGTTCCCCACACTCCAAAGCATCCCAGTTTGGACAAGTTTTCTAGCCTTAGCAATGTTTTGCCAAGCATATGATCCCGAAGTGGCCTTTGCATCAAAAATTGACTCGCTTGGGAAGTATTTTGCATTGAAAACTCGAAAACTGAGAGAAGAACGATCCACAAGTAGTATCCAAACTTGCTTAGCAAGCATAGCCTCATTAAAATTTTTCAAATCTTTGAAGCCCATGCCCCCCAAAGCCTTTGGTTTGCACAAAGTTTCCCAATTCTTCCAATGGATTTTTCGTTGATCTCCCCTACGCCTCCACCAAAATTTCCTTACCACCATCTCAGTATCAATTAATAAACCGGAAGGGAGTTTGAAACAGCTCATCGCAAAGGTGGGTATAGCTTGAACTACCGCTTTTAGGAGCACCTCCCTACTCGCTTGCGAAAGGAGCTTTTCCTTCCAACCTTGCAACTTACTCTACACTCTCTCTTTAATGAAATTGAGACTCGCATTTTTGTTTTCCCCATCCACTGCCGGAAGCCCAAGGTACTTCTCATATTCTCGCACTTCACTTACTCCTAAGCGATCAAGAATTTCTAACTTCCTCCCTTCTATGGTAGACACGCTAAAGAAAATGGTGGTTTTTTCTCTATTCAACTTTTGCCCTGAGGCTTGCTTGTACAACCTCAAAATACGTTGGGTAGCATCCAAATCACTTATAGTAGCACGGAAAAAGAGGAGGGTGTCATCGGCAAAGAATAAGTGGGTGATTTTTGGCCCATTTTTGCAAAGGGAGAAGCCCCTAATAGCATCGGACCTGGTTGCCTATTACAATTGACAATGCTTCAGAGCAAATCAAGAATAGATACGGGGAGAGGGGATCACCTTACCGAATACCCCTTGTTGGGTGGATATCTCCCTTTGGCACTCCATTCACTGGAATTGAGTAGGAGGCCGAATTTATACAACTCATGACCAGTGCCACCCATTTCTCATTAAAACCCATCTTCACCATTGTTTCTTCCAAGAAACTCCACTCCACCCTATCATAAACCTTGCTCATGTCAAGCTTCAAAACCATGAAACACCCTTTCTTCGACTTTTGGTTCTTCATTTGGTGCAAGGTTTCAAAAGCTACAAGAATATTATCTGAGATTGATTTACTCGATTGAAAAGCATTTTGTGATTCCAAAATAATCATAGGTAACACCATCTTGAGCCTGTTTGCAATCACTTTGGATACAAGCTTATAGATAATATTACATAGAGATATAGGGCGAAATTTAGAAACTCTTGAAGGGCCTTTTACCTTAGGTATAGGGGTGATGAAAGTTTGATTTATTGATGGGGGAATAATACCTGAGGTGAGGCAACTCAGCACTGCTTCAGTCACATCATTGCCCACTGATTGCCAATAATGTTGGAAAACGAGAGGTGGAAGACCATCAGGACCCGACGCCTTTAACAGTTCCATTTGCTTTAGGGCCATGACCACCTCTTCCCTAAAAAACTTAATATTTAGCATTTGGTTCATCTCATCCGAAATAGAACAAGGAATACTAGCCATTACATCACTAATCAAGCTTGGGTTAGAAGAGGTGAAGAGTCCTTGATAATAACTAACTAAGATATTTGCAATCCCAACCTCATCCAAGCATACCTCCCCATTTGGATCTTCAAGTGAATCAATTCTATTTCTTCTAAACCAATGCGAGGCCCTACTATGAAAGTAACTTCTATTATTGCCACCCTCTTGAAGCCAAAGAACTCGGGAACGTTGTTTCCACATTTGCTCCTCCCTCACTAGGAGCTTTGAAATCTCACTCTTCAACTGTTGTACCCGAGACATGCTTCCACCCCTTATTACAGCTTCCTCGGCCATCCTCAATTGATCTTTTTTCTCCCTAAGGCTTCGAGTCACATTGCCCAAGGCAACATTGCTCCACCACTTCAAATTTCTATGACATCTAGCCACTTTTCCCTCCACTCTCTTCATTGGGCTGCCTTGGCAATCAATAGACCATGCATCCTCAATCACTTCCCTACACCCCTCATCCCTCATTCACATTTGTTCAAACCTCCATGGCTTGTTCACTCTTTTTGGAATACCTGATAAATAAATCATGATTGGTTTATGATTCAATGTGCCACTCTCCAAATGGACCACCTTTGTAGTCGAGAACATTTCTAGCCAATCCACAGTGCTAACTACTCTATCAAGTCTCTCCCACACTGTATGCCCCTCACCTTGCCCATTACACCAAGTGAACTTGTTTCCACTAAAACCTAAGTCTTGAAACCTACACTTATCCAGCACATCCCTAAAAACCTTCATTTGCCTACTTGGTCTATGCCTTCTCCCCCGTTTCTCGTGAGCTTGTTGAAGTCTCCCACACATAACCAAGGTAAGGAAATTTTGGAATTCAATTTTCTCAAGGTAGCCCAAGAGATATGATGGTTACTTGTGTCGGGCTCGCCATAAAAGCCTGTAAATCGCCACTCCTCCTCTTTCCCTTTATTATCGACGGTGTCAATATGATTTAGGGAATACGTGTCCACCAAGAAATCCACTTCTTTCTTCGAAAAACCCGCCACCCCCCCCCCCCCACCCTTCCCTTCTCTAGAAAAACCTAACATACCATCAAACTTTAGCTTGTCATGTAACTGAGTTAGCCTAGCTTTTTTCAGCCATGTTTCAGCTAGGAACACGACTGAGGGAGAATGAATTCGAATTAAATCACCAAGCTCTTACTCTGTTTGAAGGTTCCCAATCCCCCGACAGTTCTAGCATAAGAGATTCATTGTTATTGGTGGGGCTGCACCATAGCCTCCATCATTAAATCACTTAGTTCATGACCAGAATGGGAAACCAGCCTCTTTTTGCATGGTAACTCACTACAGTCCACCTCTAAAGCTAACCTTTTTGAGTTTTTCACCCCCCTAGGTGCCACATTTTCAATGAGATGTGCATGGCATTTTTTCCTTGTTCTTTTTACTTTTCCCTCCCCAGCACTATTATTTTTAAAGCCCATAACATTTGAAATATCACACAATGCAAAGTGGGTAATAGGGACACTTACCAGGTTTTCCTCATGCAATTGGGATTGTGAAAAACTCTTAGCACCAGGCTCATGCACCCGTGACTGTGAAAAGCTTTTTGCACTAGCCACATTTTCTACATGCCTACCCGGGTTATCATCATGCCTATCTGCTGACTTTGGGGTAGGCTCATCTGTTTTTCTAGCTTGATTTTGTTCCTTAATTCCCACATTTTCCCTTTCTAGGTTGTCCCCTAAAAACCTGCCCCTCACCTTGTCAAATCTGCCCATTTCCATGTCTATCTCTTTTAGCCTATCCTAGAAACTTTCCCTCGAATCTTGGCCACCCGATTTCACGAACTCAGCAATTGTATCCCCAATTTCAGACTCAACTGATCTTCCATTTAACGCCTCCTGAAAACTCACTATTGCCTCGGTTTGTGCATGCGCCATTGTTGGAGTTTGGTTGCCATTCAGCTCTACCGGCAAGTTCGTCCCACGCTCCTTCGCACCCTGTTTTTGTTGGGCTTTTTTGGCCACATAGAAGCCCGGTACCTTAACCACAGAGTTTCTTGCCTTCACAAATGGAGCTGCATGATCCCACACCCTATATGCTTGACTTTCCTTTGTGAGATTACCTTCACTTTCCACCCATAGATCACAGTCCCTATCCCCATGGTTTAGGCACCTACACCAGTAGCAAATGTTGGGTAGTCTTTCATACTTGAAAGACACCCAACTTTGCTCATCGTGGGGCAGAGATATTAGCCTCCCCCTACACAATGGTTTATTTATATCAATGGTGACCTTCATCCTCAGGAAGCTCCCACCATTCGTCTCTCCCTTATCGATATCTTGCCAAACCGTTCCAACTACTGCACATAGTTTTTCAGCCACTATTTTATTCATGAACCTTAACGGGATATCATGAAGCTGGACCCATATTGGAATTTTATCAAACTTTAAGTCCTTGATAGGGATTTCCTTGTCATACCACTACAATACAACGAGGTGTTTGTCGAAGCTCCACGAAGCGTTGCTTATTATCCTCTCCACCTCTTCCTTTTTTTTTTTTTCAAATGTAAATAGTAAAACATGGTCACTACTTTTCCTCACTTCAAAATCCTTCACAAACCTCCGCAGGGGATTGAAAGTTCTTGTCACCGCCTCAACATTCAATACACTTCTAGTGAAAAACTTTGCTGCCATGGTAAAGTTCTTGGTTGATAACTCATCGTCCAAACCCAGCTCCTCACCCTCCCTAGCATTCAAGGATATTCTTTGCCAGTGTTTTTTAAGATTGTCCATTTTTCCTATTACACTCACCTCTTGTGTTTCCCAAAAAAAAAACCCTAGCAAAAAGAAATCCTAATGACTAACTCACTCCAAGCAATGAATTGCTCGAGTTACACAAAGTCCTCCTAGCAGGAATGGCAAACTTCTACAGCCCAAGAAAGGTCAACTGGTGTCCCAACAACGCCTCTTTAGTGACAGAGAAACTTCGTGTATGAGTCACTCATGACCACTAAATTGGTCATAAATGTATATGGGTTTTTGTGTGTATAACTCGATGAATCATTAATAGATGTATTTTTTTTCCTTTGAAAAATGTGTACTATAACTCATAATTAAGTATTTATTAATCCTTAACTTGTGCCCTTAAGGCACTTATAACAGTACTCATATTAAAATTAGATTACAACCCGTATTTACACATGAGTCATATGCTGGCTACATTCACACAAATGGAAGCCTGTCTCTATGTTGCTAAAGTCGCGGGTGAATCCCTTTCCCCCATAAAAGCACGTTCCATTGGTTGATTCCTGACAAGTTTTATGACATTAATCAACTTTCCTAGGGGTCGACTTATTTTAGAAAGTGAAGTCAATCAAGTTTAGTCAACATTTATCCTTAATTATGACTAAAAAAAACTCCTTTATTTACCTAAGTAAAAGCAAATTTAAAGTTTACCACTTGTTTATGAATATGGGGTCAATAGCTTCACTCCTTATTCAATAACCAGACCCTAGACATTCCAAGCTAGCTACAAAACCTCTCCTCAGATCTTGAATTAAGAACTCTCACAACTCTCATTACTTTTTCAGTCACCGTACTTACAACATTCAAACCTTCTTAGCAACTTAAGAGTAGCAAAATATCATGGGCTTAATGTGAATCATAGGGGAAATACCCCCCTCAATGTCTATGTGTAAATTAAAACAAATATTATGAGCTAATGTGAATTACAGTGGAAAAAACCCTCTCAATGTTTGTGTAAATTAAAATAAATAACTACCAAGTAATAACAATATATATATGTATATATATATATATATATAGACACACACATGGAAACAAATTTTTAGCAAGCACTATAGAAACACAACCACACAATAATGTGACAGCCAAATTGTCCAAACTCTTTCTCTTAATGTTCCGTAAAATATTACAATCAAGATCTCTTACTCTGATATCATGTTAAATTACCGACTCTCCCAAAATGTTAAGTTATTAGGATATGGTAAATTTAATTATTTAACTAGATACTTCTGACAATTGTCAGCCAGTAAACATGCTAAAATTACTACTAATTTTACTATAAAATGTTTACAAATTAATATAATAATAAATATGATTAATGACACATCAACAATATAATAAATAATTTTTTTATAACTTTTTTATGTTATGTTTTAAAATTGACATATCAAGTTGAAATTTTCATGACAATAAAATTTGCAGTACCGATGTTATCATTGTAATTGACTATTACCAAAGGGAAAGGAATGTGCAAAAACTCTATTTATTGAATATTTATTTAGAATCTGTTTGGATACCATTTATTGCTGAAAATTGAAAATACTGTAGTAAAATAATTTTTAAATATAAATAGTGCCGTGTGGGACCTAGTTTTAAAGTTTTTTTTTTTTAAATATTATACTTGCGGGTCCTGTGAATAATGCACGGGGCCTGCATATAAAACGCTAAACGCAAACTCAGCCCTTTTTCAGTGCAATCCAAGCAAAGGCTTAAAGTGTTGTATCCATCAATTATTTGTTTCAGATGAAGGTGACTCCTGATTCTCATAAAAAGAAAAATAATTTTTACGGAGAAAAGTGTTAGCAATGTAGGCATAATTCTGCCTAAATTTACACCCAAAAAAAAAAAAAAAAAGGTTTCCTTTTAGAAAAGGAGAAATTGATTCCTAAAAGTCATAATTTATTTCTCTTTCTCTAGAAATAACCACTGTTAAGAAGTTTTATATCTTTAATTTTATGCACTGATTAAAAGTGTGATGAGAAATTAGTTTGATGTGAAATTAGCATAGATACCAAAAAAATATTCGTTAGTGGCTGATGAGGATTTGTAGTGTATTTTCCAAGGGTCAATTTGGATTGTGCAACGAAATTGCCCTTTGAAACATCGTAGTCTATCATAGTTTAATGACGTGGGCTTTACTTCTCCAGTCTCCACAAGAGTCATGATCAAAAGGAAGAAAAAAAGAAATATCCATATATTATATCGAATATCCTTTTGGCAGTATCGTTATTTATCGGCATTTGCTGATCAATGCTAAGGCAAGCATCTTCATTTAATTAGTAAAAGATAATGTAAAGCTTGTTTGACTCAAATTAATATGCTCATGCTGTGGCCCACCTTAATTTGATTGGGCAGTTGTTACTTGTTCCCTCAGTTAATTACTCGCCTACAAGTTCACTTTCTGTTATCTTTGTTTTGTAATTGACACATTCACAGTTTGTTATCATTATTTTTATGCTAAATAGTTTATTAATAAGGTTGCCGTCATGGATTATGCATGGATTCTTTTAATCCCTTTATAATTGAAAACATCCTATTGCATTTTGTGTTTATTAATTCAATATTTATAGCATTGAGAGGAGAGGAGAGGAGGGTTTGGATTCTAATAGTAAGTCAACAATGCAACCGAGCTACAAGTCTCTACATTTTATCAAAACATTTTTCGCAAACAGAGATATCAACTATGTTGTACGTAACAGTTTTATCCAGGGCCGGCCATGGCCTAAGGCCCCCTAACATAAAAAGGCTCCCAAATATGGGGCGGTAAGGGTTTTTTTTTTTTTTTTTTTTTTTTTTAATAATATTGTATTTTTCTTTTTATTTTTAAATTTTAATTAAAGAAAAAAAATTTGAGTTAGGAGTAGTATATTTTTTTCCCAATCTTAAGAAGACCTAAAATATTAGAGTTATGCTAGTATATTACAAGTTTTATTACATAGGTCTTACAAATTGTAGGTCACTAATGAAGTAATTCAATATTCATTTATTCTTTTGTTGAAGTGTCACTTCATTACCACATCAGTTTGTAAGCTTTTTGTAGTAAAATTTGTAATAAGTTTAGTATTTTCTCTAGACAAAAAAAAAAAAAAAAAAGAATTAATAGAAATACAACCCAGTCAACATTAAGTGTATGAAAAATACTAAAGCTAATACAAATTTTAGGACAAAAATTTTACAAATTGATGTGTCATGAATATGATTGACGTTACTTAAATAATATAATAAATGAATATTTGAATAACTTTTTTTTGTAATACAAGATAAAATTTCTACTTTAGCCTAATCTAAGTGTATATGTGTGTGAAACTTCCTCCTAGAGACTTGAACTCCGGCCCTTGTCCTCGACACCTCACAAGTATTTATATTTGTGGAGTGACCGCCGCACCAAGGGTGTGCAGTGGTAACTCTTTTTTAATTGGTGATATGCCAATTTGTAAAGCCTATATGGTAATTATCATTAGCTCACTTTAGGTGAATTAGTCATATTAATAAGTAAGAATTAATAATAGATTTGAAATTTCCCCAAAAAAAATAATAGATTTGAAATTAAAAAAAAAAAAAACGAAATATTATCTAAGTGATATTTAGATGTAAAAAGGCCCCTATAAAATTTTTAAGCAGATGAATCAAAGTTATTGATATAAGAATTACAAAAAAAAGAAAAGGAGAATATATATATATATATATATATATATAGTATAATGACCTGAGTAGCAACAAGGGATTGGTTGTAGAGTCCTTTTCTTCCCCAATCTCCAATGACCAAAAAGCTTAGAGCTTGTTTGGATGGGATGAGTTTTGAGTGATATCACTCAATTTTCTGTTTCCATCATCCAAATCGTGTGGGTCCCACGGATGAGCATTTGTTTGGATGAGTTTTAGATCATTATTTTCATCACTCAATTCTCTAATTTTTGAGTGATGAGATATGGAAACTGAAAACACAGTTTCCAATACTCAGTTTTCAATGACATATTCGTAATTAAACTCGCATACCCAGCCGCAATGTTTGAAGAACGGATTTTTTTTTTTTGGTGAAACCTAGCCGCAATATTTGACAAATTCTCTTTTTTTTTTTTTTTGGGTGAAACCCAACCGCAACTTTTGAAGTTGAAAACTTGGCCTGAGTTAAGCTGCCAAATAGGGGGTTTGGGAAATTGAGGTATTTTAAGTGATGACTAGAGAAAATTAAGTGATGAAAATTGAGTGATAACAAATTACAAACCAAACAAGCCCTTAGAGACCCATCAACTTTCACGGGGTGTTCAAAACGCTTAAGCTCTGCCGTGGAAGGAACAAAGCATAGCCAAAGATTTGCAGTAAAGAAAATAAATAAAAGCATGGAATTGTGAGATGGAGAAACCATGGTTGCAATGCTTGGAATGAGAAAAAAAAAATGGTAGCTTTGGTGAACCACGTTCCTTTTACACAGGGATGGACTTAAGATTTTAAACTAGTGGGGTTGGAGTATAAAGAAAAAAAAAATTCTAAATAAGCATCCATATAGTATTAAAAAAATTTAGATTTTAACATCTCAAAAAATTACTTTATCTATTTTGCCTCACTTTATAATAAACCCAATATCAAATGTTCTATTATTTTTTTTATAACTTCATTTAAAATAATATAAACAATTCATTAAAATAATAAAGGAAGCGAGATAATTTGAATTTTTTAATTGAATGAAGAGATATAATATTAATAAAATATTGTAGTTTATTTTTAACAACTTAGTAGTTTATTTTTAGCTTTAGCTTCTCTAATAACACATAATTTTTTAGGTTTTTTGGTGGTAAAATAGTTTTTTTTTTTGGTTAAAATACAATCACCATTATGAATATTTTTATTGTTTTTGTTAAGTTTTTTAATTAGATAGTTGCTATTTGAGTAAAACTAGTTAGACTTATTAGAAAAAAAAGGAGCTTAACATTTTTAAAGGGGCCTAACTACAAATATAAAAAATATTATAACTAAAACACAAAAATGTTTTTTGGACCCGGGGGGCCAGGCCCCCACTGGGTCCGTCCTTGCTTTTACATATATAGCTTAGGTTAGGAGTTAGAAGATGTGCAAAATATGCAATATGGTCAAAAAGGAAAACAAGATCTAGATTATGATAAGGGAGTAAATATTGATATTTTGCGTAAAGAATTACTCAGAAACTTCAATTATGCAAGTGTCCGATTTCCTTGAAAATGAAATATTACTAACGGTCCTTTCGACGAAAAAACCAAGAAAAGAATACTGTTAACGGTCAAGGAAATTTTGATATTGCATGGAAAAAGCTGGTTTGGAAATTTTATTCGCTGACGATGTGTTTTTATAAATAGAAAACATAATTTTAGTTATAAAAATAATGGGTTAATTCCGTGTTGGAAAATGAGTATGAGTTAAAAAGATTTAAAGTCTGTGCTGTGTATCTAAGAATTAGGCCCTTTTAAATATACATTACTGTCAATTTCTTTAATACTTTCTCTCATTTTTCAATGTGTGTGTTAATATATCTAGTATTTAAAAAAAAAAAAAAAAAAAAACTCAATTAAATTCATTACTAGGTAAATTTGTAAATTTATTTAATAAAATTAATAGCAAATTTAGTATTTTTGTAAGATTGGCTCCACTAAAATAAAAAGAAGTGTCAAAGTTATAGGGAAAATGTTAATAAGCACCAACCGTAAGACACTAAGCAGTACTTATAAAACTCAAAAATTGAGATGAAGCTCTAAAAAAGACCAAAAAAATTTGTTAAAAAAATTTCAAAAAAAAAAGTTGTTATTAACGGTTATTGAGTTCAGCCAGCCCAACTAAAGTCCTTTGGCTGGTCCAATCTGATAATGGTGGTTTATAATTACGGGCTACTGTAGAGGTGGTGCATAGTACATACCCGTTGAATTAATTGAGAAAGAAGGAACAGTTGTGGCTATTACGAGAAGCAAGGAATCAATGAAGGATAAGTAGATCATACGATACGAAGACACATATATACCTACCTGGGTTAATATGTTTGAAGGATATGTATACCACATATATAGGGAGAAAAACATAAATAAATAAAAACAATAAATTATTGGAACTAGAATAGTTTCCTTAAAATAATTTTTTTTTTTAGTAGCAAAAAAAGTTACTCATGCTAGTATGAGTCACTTTTTTTAATACGTGATTAACCAATTAGTGTCTTACCGTTATAACTTCAAATCTTATCGTATCTATGTATATAAAAGGAAAACATATATATGCCATGTATGTCTAGTTATGTCATTTTGATTAAAAAGGAGAAAAGGTAATAGAAATGTTACGTTTATTACAACAATTTCACATAATATTTTAAATGGTATGTTGTTATGAGTGATTATGGGTAGACAAAAAAGAAATTTAAGTTGTAGATTCAAATTAGAACCAACAACAACTTATCTTTCAATACGTGATTAACAAATTGGTATCTTACCGTTATAAGTTCAAATCTTATCGTATTTATGTATATAAAAGGAAAAAATATATATGCCATGTATAACTAGTCATTTCATTTTGATTAAAAAGGGGTAAAAGGCAATAGAAATGTTACGATTATTACAACAATTTCACATAATATCGGTATGTTATTATGAGTGATTATGGGTAAACAAAAAAGAAATTGAAGTTGTAGATTCAAATTAGAACCAACAACAACTTATCACTTATAATTTGTTGTGAAAATATTATAAAAATATTGTGTTTTTAGCACTTTTCAAAAGGTAAAGGCCATGCATATTGCAAGTAAATTAATAGAAGTCTTCAGTTGAAATGAAGTGTATGAGAGATACAAGAAATAAGGTTTTCCTTTTGGCATAAGGAAACTTAATATATTTGATTTGGAAAGTAAATGGAACTCAAGCATAAGTGTCACATACGTATCTATTAATACACCACTCAATTTCAAAGTTAGAATGCCTAAAATCGTATTAAATAAGCTATAAAGATGAAGTAAGTTCTGTTTTATACGTATTCTGTTGCCAAGTTGAAGTTTTTCATCTTTGTAAAGTTGAATTTTGAGTTGGATTGGCTGTCATTTGGAGAGAAATTTTAAATTCACAAGATAGTGAGATACTACTTTACATATGCTTGATTGTGCATGGAACTAGTTGATAAAATTGATACGGACAATAAAATGTTCAAGTGGCCAGGTAGATTATCAATAAGTCCAACAGCATCAATAAAGATAGTCCCCCGACCCCCCTGCCCAAAAAAGAGAAAAAGAAAAAGAAGAATATGAATGGATCGAGTTTTGACAAGTGTTATTGTGGAAATTTAGAATATGAAAAGCTTACTTATCCTGTTGTCCTAGAAGCTCAAGGTAAAGAAATTTAATGCCTAAATAAAAGTTGTGGGTGGTTTGTAGGCAGAAAAGTAGGACGCGGAACATAAAGTAAGGTTGGTTGAAAAACATAATTATCCTTACTCATCTCATAGTCCTTGCGTGTGTATGCATATATTTATTAAAAAAAACACACACACACATAACCAGTTATCCTTAGTAAATTTGTGTATGTAATCCAATGAATTATTAATAAATGTATTTTTTTTTAATGTGTATTATAGCTCATAAGTGAGTATCTATTAATTCTTAATTTGTAGTTCATTTTTCCCCCATAAAAGCATGTTGTTCCGTTGATCTTTGATAAGTTTTATGACATTAATCAGCTTTTTTTGGGGTTGAATTATTTGAGAAAGTGAAGTCAATCAAGTTTAGTCAACATTGTTCCTTAATCATGACTAAAACAACTCCTTTATTTACCTAAGCTAAAGCAAATTTAAAGCTTACCACTTGTTTAAGAACGTGGGGTCAATAACTTCACTCCTTATTCAATAACCAGACCCTAGGGACACCCCAAGCTAGCTACAAATTCTCTCCTTAGATCTTGAACTAAGAACTCTCACAACTCTCATTACTTATTCAGCTACCGCACTTGCTACATTTAAACTTTCTCAACAACTTATGAATGGTGTGTTTGGATACTGCTTATTTTGTTGAAAATTAAAAATATTGTAGTAAAATAATTTTTAAATATGTGAATAGTACCATGAGACCCATTTTTAATGAAAGTTTTGATAAAAAAAGAGGTTTGTGGGGTTCGTAAACAGTGTACGAGACCCACTGGAAACACACCACAGCCACAAAATGACATCTAAAAAAAAAAAAAAACAAAACAAAAAGAAAACGTAGACGCAAGACGCTGCCTTTTCATCAGTACCCAAACGGGTACTAAGAGTAACAAAATATTAAGGACCTGGTGTGAATTTCCATTAATTTTCCTCGTATTTTCTTCCCATTATTTCAGTATGTTCAGTGCAGTTCTAAGACAATTTATGACATGGAACTGATTTTTAGTATTGACCAGCGGTTGAGAAGTGAGAACTCATTGAACCAAGACCAAACAGATGTTTTTAAACTACAAACTTCATTAATAGAGATTACAGAGGTTTGAAAGCAGAGTATATATATATATATATAAATCATAGATTAATAGATATCTTTAATCTTCCTCTTCATCCTTTCTTTTCTTTGCTTTTGTTAACATATATCTCTCAACAAGCAATCGGCAAAAGAAGTTTCTAATATAATAAATATCCCCCAAAGCCTCCTCCTACTGTCTTTTTGCAGTGAAACTTCTCTAGATGGTAGAGTAGAGCTGTTTGTTTGTACCCCACTTGTGCAAAACTCTGCCAGAAATATCATAGAATGCAATATCAACACCAGCTTGAGTAATTTGCGCTGACATGAAACCTTGTCCATCGTAATAGAACTTCATTTCCGTTGGATTCCACCAATCAATATCACCCTTCCATGCCTTTGACCCACCCCCACTTGTTAAAAATTGAAGTGCACTGCATCAAAAAATATGGTTCAATTTTATGATTTTCTCCATTTCAAAAATTAAAGCTTCGGATTATTATTATTCGTATTTACCTGTCAGGACTACTTATGTGTTCCAAGCAATGGTCGTGTCCATTTATGTAAAAGTCAACATTGTTTGCCTGAAGATTTAAAACAGTACTGAGTAGAAGCATTCATTTACTTCGAAAATAATTTACATGGGACTTTATTTTTTTCAGATCATTTGGTAAACGTTTTGAATTACCTGAAGGATTGGAAGAAGTTGAGCCACAAGCTCTACAGTGTTGCCATGATTCCCAGCACTTCTGATTGTATGGTGACCCACCACGATCTTCCACTTTGCAGTCGACTCTTTCAATGCCGAATCCAATTCCTAAAATGGATGATTCATTATAAATTTAGATTCTTACATCATAAACAAATGGTAGTGCATGGATAAAAATTTTGGTTTTTCAACTTTGTGGTTTTTGTTTTTTTGGTGTTATAACTTATAATGTGACAACATTATTTAAATTTGGGAAATCAAGTTCAAGATTTTTAGGAATATCTTATTATAGATAGAATAGTATTTTAATTCTATAGTGTCCGTCTTGTAATAACTGTTTTTTATTATCAAATCAAGATACCAATTAATTTTTGATATAACCTAAAAAACTTTACCAATCAACTAGAACCCACAAAATTTTTAGGAATTGATTATGAATTTTTAAGAAAACTTATTTATTTGTTGAGAATTCTTTGGCTTAATTTGTTCTTCATTTCGTATTGATCCCATCACCTCTATTCCAAGTCCTTTTACTCACTAAATTTCTCATTATTTAGTAAGGAAAAAAAAAAAAAAAAAAAAACAGAAGAAGAAGAAGCTTATTTATGTGTTGAGAAAGTTTTTTTATTTTTTTATTTTTTGAAACTTTTTTTATTTTTATAACATATGAGCATGTAATTAAATGATTTACCTTTAGGAGATTTGAAAGGTATTGGTCTCGAGGTAATACGCCTCTCCAGTCATAGACATCATCCTCTGGGTTCGTGAAGTACTTATCCCTAAAAGGAGTTGTATCTACGAAGAAAAATTCTACAATTTCTGCCAAAAATAGAAAATAAATTCAAATTATAGAAAAATCTACTGAATTTTCTAAAATTTTAAATAATTATATCTTCCTAAGTTGCTTTTAAAAAGGAAAAGGAAAAGCTGAAAAGTGGAGTTGTATTACCTGCATCCACGATAAAAGATCTCAAGCAAAGCCATCTGCTTTCCAATTTCCTGAGGATAGGACTGAGTTGTGCCAAAACATCCCCCCTATAGTCATGATTGCCCAAAACTGCAACATAATAATAAAGAGAAGTCAAAAAAATGTATCACTTTTTATTTTATTTTATTTTACTTTTTTATTAATATTACTTGTATTTTTTTTTCCTGAAAAGTTACATTTTAAACTTCAAAAAAAAGATATAATATTTTAAACTTTATAGTATAGTAACATAGTAAATTAAATTTACAAATAACAAAAAAAAGTCATAAGATTTTCAAAAGTTTTAAATTGAAACATATAGTTTCAAAAATAATAAATTAAATTATGAGATATTAAAACGTAATGAATTAAAGCTCGGCCCATTTAAAGGTTTATTTGTCACTTTTTGAAATTGTACTGTTTATTTTGTTCAATAGGTGTAAAGTTATAATATTTTTCATAACTATTGAGTTAGCAAGTTATAAATGTTAGATAATAAATTGATATTAATGATAGGTTTAAATGAGAATAAATAATAACTTAACAACTCATTAGTTATAAAATTTATTAGTAAATGAGAGATGCTACGTCTACAACAATTTTACAACATTTTTACAACAAATCATAGGTGGTTAGTTATTATTGGTTCAAATTTGAAACTAATAGTAAGATTACTTTTTTGCCCCAACAATAATAACCAGTAACAACCTGCCACTTAGGATTTGTTGTAAAATTATTGTAAAAATGTTGTAGACATAGCATTTCTCTTATGAAATATATTATGTACGTGGTAGCATTGCTCTAATTTTTTTTTTTTTTTTAAATTATGTAAAACTAAATTCTTTTTTGAGACCAGAAAAACTAATTTGTTTCTAGCGAAAGTAGATGATTTAATTTGTTATTCCTAAAACTATATAGTTTAATTTGTTACACACCATCTTCTCAAATAAAAAATAAAGAAATTGTTACTCAACAAAATTATAGGGAAAATGTAATATTTGCACCATATTTAAATAGATTTTTTTTGAGATTTATACCAGTATACCACTGCCTTTGCAAGCTAGGTGCTGTATAGATATTGGAAAATGACTCATCAAATGCTGGATCATCAACTCCCGTCAGTCCATCATCATAAAAATTATCTCCAGTGGATATCACAAAATCAATGTCCAACTTGTCTCCAATTACTCCCATCTGGATATTATTCAACAAAGTCACATATAATTTTCTCCAAAAAAAAAAAAATCCACATATAATTAATTTAAATAAGAACCAAAAAAAAAAAAAAGATTCTTATTTAATATCCTCTAACTTAAAGCAATAAAATTAATTACTATAATTATCTTAATTGGATTGAGTATTTGAGTTACAGATAAGATATAAAATGTTGTGAATATTTGAATAGAAAGACAATCCAATAGAGAGAAAGCATTGGTTTTTATTATCCATGATTACCTTAGCTTTGAAAAATAAACAAAAGCAATTGTGTAAGGTTTGAAACGTGCAAGGAAAACCCATGTCGATATTTCAATGGGCGGTGACCTGTCTAGTGGCCCCCGTTACCAGTAGTTAATTTAAATAATCGAGTTAGGCTGAGTCTCATACATATGCTTGTCGTCAGAAATTGATAAGTCATATGATTTTGACCTTTCCACCCATATTATTTCTTTTTTATTTTTTAACTTAATAAAGAGGAGAGGGTAAAGTTTATATATTATAACCATCGTCTGAATGCGTACTTTCACACTTAACAATAAATATTTCGCCCCTCCAAAAAATAAAAATTTCAAAAATGTAAAAACCTCTGAAAAAGTTAAGAGTAGTAATAATGATAATAAATAAATAAAAGAAGGGCCCCGAGGGCACTGTTTGGTGGAAGTTTCATATTAATAACGTGGTCTGGAAACCAAGACGTGAATAAGTATGTCCTATACCCATAAAAAAAAAAAAGAATAAGTTTGTCCTATAGTAATTATGTAGGTAAGGTGAACTTTTTACATGCTTCTCTGGCTCCATAAGGTACAAAGAGCATGACTTGGATTGAGAGAGCATAAGGAATCTATGTGGAATTATTCCCAAACATAGCAAACCATAAAAAAAGATAAGAGGGGAATAATGATAAAAAAAAATAAGATTCTGATGTTGATGTGATGAACTATCATGGAGTTTGAAATCCGCTTACAGCATTGGATGTAAGATTTTTTTAGGCTTTATTTTTAGGCACTACTTCATGAGTTGAGAGATGAGACTTCTAAACTTAGACAAAATAGAGTTAGAGTCTTGTCCAGAAGGTTAAGAACTAGTAGATGATGGGAAATTTGCTTCCACGACACACTGGTTAAGGTTCCATTTGTTAAGCAATTGAGATTGGTTAACTAGCGTATCTCATCACTTTATATGTGTTATTTATAAGCATTAGGTGGAGGATGAGGTATTGGTTTTAACTTTTAAGACTCGAATGCAATGTAACTTTGTAAAATAAAATAAAAACTAGTACTGTAAGTTATGTTCCATTTTCCTGTTCATCATGGTTTAAATTTGCATAAACTTACAATGATTATAATTCTATATCATAATAAAGAGTATTTTAGTTTGACTAGTTAGAAGAAACTTGAGATTCAGATCGTCTTCTTAATCCTTTCGGTGAAGTCGGGTGGTGGGCTCATCTATGTTTTCATCTATCAAATTATCGGTACATGAAATTTTCAGATAAAGAGTGGAATAGTTGAGTCCTTATAGTTATATTAAAAAAAAAAAAAAAAAAAATCCCCCATCCTTCACTGAATATATTAAAAAAAATAGTAATCTTATAGGCATTTGTTGACTCTAGCAAATTCAAGAGCTAGAGTGTCTTACTTCGATTATTAAATTGATATATTCTGATAATTGGAACAAGTAATCAACATTTAATAAGCAAAATAAATAATTGAAACAACAGCATCATGGAGGAAAAAAAAAGTCAGAATGTTGATGGAGGTATATCAAGATAAGCACTAGGTAGGAAAAGAAAATTGTATATGTAAGGTAGAAAATATAGTGACCTGATGACCGACTTGAGATTGGTTATAACCTCCTCTTCTTCCCCAGTCTCCGACCACCAAAAAGCTAAGAGATCCATCAGCTTTTGTTGGTTGTTCAAACCGCTGAAACTCAGCTAGGGAGAGAACCAAACATAAGCTAAGTATAGCAGTGAATGTAACACACAAAAGCATAGGTTTGGTGGAAAAGGCAGCCATGGTTTTTGGGGGTAGAAACTGAGATAAAAAGGAGGAAGCTTTATGCTTATGGGAATTACAGAGAGGCAAGCAAGCTTTTTATATGGGTTATAGTGGGGGTTGGGGTGGGGGGTGGCAATAATAAAGCAACTAACTAGGGATGAATTATCAGGGGGTGGTGTCAATAACAAGGCTCATAATATAATCAGAAGAGTTTACCATAAGCCCATGAATCCCTAAAGTTGAAGCCTATGCGTGCGTTTGGGAGAGGATTATAGTGCGTTTGCGTTTTTAGTTGGTTTTCATGACACTATTTACTATCCACGGCATTATTTATTATTACAAATTATTTTGCTATACTATTTCTAACAATAAATTTTAATTTTCAATAAAATAGACGATATTTAAATAGACTATATATATATATATATATATGACATTTATGACTAATCATCCACAAATAGACAATAAACTGTGGGGTCCACTAGATAATCCTTGGACACACAAAAATTCTACACCATGATACCAATCTTTGGAAACTGCCGTTTGTGCATGGTATCTTTTTCTTTTTCTTTTTGGCAAGGACAAGAGTTTGTAAATAATATTAGATTGCATTTGTTTTAGCATAATTTTTTTTTTTTTATGGAAAATATTTTCATTTAAAAAATTTTAAGGAAAAATTCATTGTTTCCAATAGTTGGTTTGGTTCATATGAAAATTTAAAGAAAAATTCCTATTTTTCTCTTTGTTTCCCACAAAATGCTATCCTCTAACATAACTGAATTTAATGCAAGTTAACATACTAGTTCATTAACATGGTATAATCTCAAAACATCACAAGCAACATACCATAAAAAACTGAAAGAAATTTGTGGGGCCAGAAAGCAGGCAGCCCCGGCCCACTTCAAACCAGGCCCAAAAGTCCATGCCGAGGATGTATGTAGGGTTCGAGGATAAAAGTAAGAAGTCCAGTCCCCAAGGAATTGGTCCAAGGACGACTCCGTCCTCGGACATCTAAGACCATAGAAGTACACAAGCACTACACCATCAAGGGGGGTCTTCTTAAATATCCGAGGAGGAAAGAGCAAGTGACACGCGTTAACAATGGGAGCACGGCGGAGGAGCAAGTCTAAGATGAGCTGTCACCTCCACATTAAATGCCCACAACTAACGTCCGGACCACATTAATGAGGAGGGGATTACAGAATAGTGTTTCTTTGGTTGGCGCAACCCACAGGAAGAATAGGAAGGTGGCTGATGGGACAGGTACTCAAGTAGTGGCCAGGTTGTTCAACAAATGTAGGGTTAGGATCAATGGGGAAAGGAGTATATAATGTAGGGGACCCCTCTTGGAATAGGGGGGAAAAAGGAGAAAAAGGAGAGGAGCAATCGGCATTCTCCTAGGAGCAATTGTAACCAATCACGAAGGAAGTCATAAGAATTGCAAGCTCCCAAGAGAAAGGCCGAGGAGCATCATTGTTCGCTTTCATCTAAGAACTACAACGCATGGTCGTTGCATCCCTTACTAGGGTCTAGTTCTTGACCCCACTCTCTACAAATTAATTGCAGGGCTAGCTGGGCTTGGGTTCAATCCCGTAACTCATCAAGAACCTCGAACTTGGTCCCTGCAAAATTAATTTTGAAATTAAAAATTACGAAAGAGAGAAACAGAAAGATATTAATTTTGAATTTAAATATTGAGAGAGAGAGAGAGAGAGAGAGAGAGCAACGACAACTATGGTTGTAGGGAAGAAGCAACAACAATGATGAAGATTAAAGCACCAGCATCAGTTGTGCTATCTCAAATATCATTTTGACACGCTAAAACTTACTTTATTTGTTTTACCACATCATTTTACAATGTACCATACAATGGTAATTTTCACCTCTAATAAAAAAAAAAAAAAATATATATATATATATAATGGAAAAAGTAATTTTTTATTTATTTAATCATATCATGTAATAGGGGTATAAGAGTAAATTTTATACAAAACACATTTTCTATCATCTCATTTTTCTTCTCAGTCAAACAAATGAGTTTTCTACCCCTTCCATTTTCCACCCTCCCTACCAAATACCATGAGAAAAAACTAAAATTTTTTCTATCTTCCCACTTTTCTTTTCTATCTCCCCAACCAAACGGATCCTAAAGGATTCACATTTGATAAGTTTGAATTTGAAATTTGAATTAGAAAGTCTATTAAAAATGGACAAGACAACTAATGACTTAATTAATGTGAGATTCCTTCCTGTGAGACTTTAAGGTTTGATTTTTTATTTTTAATTTTTTTTTTTTTATAGAAGATAGAATTTTTACTCTACCATAATCTAAGTGTATATGTATGTGAAACTTCTTCTTGGAAACTTGAACTTTGACTCTTGCCCTCTGCAATATCCCACAAGTGACCATCACACCAAGAGCGTGCGATAGTAGATTTGAATTTGAAATAGGTTGGTTGTGAAAGGGCATTAATGGTTACTTTATTTATGAGATGCTTTCTAAAAGGTAAGAGCATAGAATTAATGAAAGCTAAAAGTACATATTCTCAATGTACAAACTAATTTGGAAAGATATTTAAGATTTAATGTAGACATTAATCTAATCAAGAACATCCTAAATAAAACTTAATCATTAAATGTCAATCTCTTTTGGATGATTATATGCTTAATGTTTGGATGATTCATTTTATGCACTACTCCCTTTATTTTGTTTGTTTGTTTGTTTTTTTTTTTTTCTCCATCTTAGTTAGATTTTAGGGTTAGGGTGCGAGAATGTGTATAGGGCCTATTTAGTAAAGTCCATTTAAGTATAACTATGTAATAAAAATAAGGGCCAACTAGAGCTGGGTGGTCTTGAGTGCCTTACGACCCTAACCTCTTCTTGAGATTGCTCCCTACTTTCATTCTAAAAGTCCTTTGGCAATGATTATTTTTGCCAACTTATTTTTGCTACTATTCATAGGTCCCATTACACTTTTTGGTATTATTTATGAGTCTCATTGTACTATTTTAGTTAACTTTTATCTTTGTCTACAATACTTTTAGCAAAAAGTGTTTAATTTCAATAAAATAAGCAGATCTCAAATGGACACTTAGTTTGGTGTGTAGATCTTCATCATGGATTTATAATGGTTCATGGATCTATAATTAGGTAGTGATTCCTTTTATGCCTCTGTTTAGAGATATTTGCGTACTCTCTACTCATCATCAATAATGAGCTCAAACTATAGAAATGGAAATTAAGCGAACCGTGCATCCTGGCTACATGACAAGGATAATTGTAAGGCACAAAAGGGGATGCAATCCACGCCAATTGTTGGTGGCTAAACCCTTGGTGTGTTTTTTCATTGGTAGTAGCCATTATTTTTTCACATCATACACAAATCAATATGCTCATTTATACTTCTACATCTTTATTGTAGTGATTTGTTGCATTGATTTAACTGACCATGAATTGAAATTATTATTTCCATAATTGATAAATTAATCATCGTGGCTAAATTTTTCTAAAATTGTTAATGAGTCTAAACAATAACTCAAAAATTCCCAAAATTTAAGACTCAATCTTACCAAATTAAAAATGAGTGATGCAAATTCTTAAAGTTATATACATTATAACTTGAATGAATTGTGCTTTCTTGTGATGGCGACTATAAGTGGATAAATTTTGGCTAAACTACAAGTAGATAAATTGTAATTTTCCTAAAAGATTAAATTTGTGAAAAAAATTAACGAGAGAGAGAGAGAGAGAGAGAGAGAGAGAGAGAGAGAGAGTTTCCACTTCAAGACTAAAAATGCAATAAATAAATAAATAGTACAACAATTTTGTATTCTTTGAAATAAAAAATAAAAATAAAAGGCACGCTAGAGATATATTAGATTTTTGAAAAAATCATTGTTTTGTTTGGATGTGGTCAACTTGTGGGATTTCAAAGTCATTGAATACAAAGCCAGTCATTGTGGGATTTCAAAGGTAAAAAGCATAAATTCTATCGGTGGATTGAGGTATGTGAAATTCTTGGGGGTGACAATCACTACATTTGTAGGGGCCACCTTATTTTTATATAATATTAGCTAGGGATTTCAAAAGTTTTGGGAGGCCCATGCCCTTAAGATTGTGCCTCCGCCTGATTGGAAGCAATGTGAAAGGCTGGAAGCCAGAATTATTTTTTATTTTTTATTTTTAAAAAGTGGCCAAATTACATATTTTAATAGTTTTAATAGAAAATCCGTTAATATAATAAGTTTCTGTGATACATGTTTCCTATCATTTGCAGTAATGTTTCATCACTTTGTATATAAAATGATTAGATTATATGTGACAAATTTACAACTCATGAATCATGTTTAAGGTCATCCTATATTAGTCTCTTAAATAAATAAAAATATAAATAAAAGAAGAAGTTCACTCTAACTGTTCTCCTTTCACAAAAATTTGAACTTCATATCTATGCTTATATAAATAACTTTATTTTCCATTCAATTTATTGTATTAAATCATATTTTCATATTTTACGTTTACCACCAACAAAACCTAGCGTTATTCTTAGCGTGCTTGCACTGAGGCACTGTTTTTTGATAGGCAAGAATATTCAAATCCGGTTGGCATATCCATTATGGATATGGGTTGAAAATGAGAATACATGTTTTTTTATGGATTGAATGAATTGTGCTTTCTTGTGATGGCGACTATAAAATTTCTTGTCATGTAGCCAGGATGCACTGATGATGAGTAGAGAGTACGCAAATATCTCTAAACAGAGGCATGAAAGGAATTACTACCTAATTATAGATCCATGAAACATTATAAATCCATGATGAAGATCTACACACCAGACTAAGTGTTCTTTTGAGATTTGTTTATTTTGTTGAAATTAAACACTTTTTGCTGAAAATACTGTAGATAAATGTAAAAATTAGCTAAAATAGTACAATGAAACTCATGAACAATACCAAAAAGTGTAGTGGAACCCATTAATAGTAGCAAAAATAAGTTAAATAATAAAATAAGTTGGCAAAAATAATCATTGCCAAATGACTTTTAGAATGAAAATCGGGGGTAGTCTCAAGAAGAGGTCAGGGTCGTAAGGCATTCAAGACCACCTAGCTCTAGTTGGCCCTTATTTGTATTACATAGTTATACTTAAATGGACTTTACTAAATAGGCCCTATACACATTCTCGCACCCTAACCCTAAAATCTAACTAAGACGGAGAAAAAAAAAATAAAGAAACAAACAAACAAATAAAGGGAGTAGTGCATAAAATGAATCATCCAAACATTAAGCTTATAATCATCCAAAAGAGATTGACATTTAATGATTAAGTTTTATTTAGGATGTTCTTGATTAAATTAATGTCTACATTAAATCTTAAATACCTTCCCAAATTAGTTTGTACATTGAGAATATATGTACTTTTAGCTTTCATTAATACTATGCTCTTACCTTTTAGAAAGCATCTCATCAATAAAGTAATCATTAATGCCCTTTCACAGCCAACCTATTTCAAATTCCAATTTACTACCACACACTCTTGGTACGACGGTCACCTGGAGGATACTATGGAGTGCAAGAGTCAAGGTTCAAATCTCCAAGAAGGAGTTTCGTATACATATACACTTAGATTAGAGTAAAATAAAAATTCTATCTTGTATAAAAATAAAAATAAAAATAATAATAATAATAATAATAATGAATTGTGCTTTCTTGTGATGGCGACTATAATTTTTTTTTTTTTTTAAATGTTTTTTTTATGGAGTGGTATAGTTAAATTTGTCTCAACTAAAATAAAATATTGCAAAATAAGATGGATTTAAAGTGAAAGGAACCTTTATAAATCTGCCCATGTATAACAAAAAATGGGAGAAACTTGCCGGTGGATAGATGTCACACTCACATGGGAGCTACAAAGACAATGCAAACACCTAAGGATCATGAATTCTCATTTTCAACCCATATCCATAATGGATATGCCAACCGGATTTGAATATTCTTGCCTATCAAAAAACAGTGCCTCAGTGCAAGCACGCTAAGAATAACGCTAGGTTTTGTTGGTGGTAAATGTAAAATATGAAAATATGATTTAATACAATAATTTGAATGGAAAATAAAGTTATTTATATAAGCATAGATATGAAGTTCAAATTTTTGTGAAAGGAGCACAGTTAGAATAAACTTTTTCTTTTATTTATATTTTTATTTATTTAAGAGACTCATATAGGATGACCTTAAACATGATTCATGAGTTGTTAAATTTGTCACATAATCTAATCATTTTACATACAAAGTGATGAAACATTACTGCAAATTATAGGAAACATGTATCACAGAAACTTATTATATTAACAGATTTTCTATTAAAACTATTAATATATGTAATTTAGCCACTTTTTTTTTAAAAAAAATTCTGGCTCTTCCAGCCTTTCACATTGCTTCCAATCAGACGGAGGCACAATGTTAAGGGCGTGGCCCTCCCAAAACTTTTGAAATCCCTAGCTAATATTATATAAAATAAGGTGGCCCCTACAAATGTAGTGATTGCCACCACCCCAAAAAATTTCACATTCCCCAATTCATCGATAGAATTTATGTTTTTACCTCTGAAATCCCACAATGACTGGCTTTGTATTCAATGACTTTGAAATACCACAAGTTGACCGCATCCAAACAAACAGTGATTTTTTCAAAAATCTAATATATCCCTAGCGTGCCTGTTATTTTTATTTTTATTTTTATTTCTAAGAATACAAAATTGTTGTACTATTTATTTATTGCATTTTTAGTCTTGAAGTTGAATCTCTGTCTCTGTCTCCCTCTCTTCCGTCAATTTTTTTTCACAAATTTAATCCTTCGGGCAAATTACCATTTATCCACTTGTGATTTAGCCAAAATTTAAGATGCTTACATGTCATTTGAAATTTGGCATTTTATCCACTTGAGATTAGCTCAGTTAGATTTTCATAACCCACTTCTATTAAAAGCAAAACTAAGTATATAATTTTGCTTCACTTTTATGTCTCTCTCGTTCAAAAACACAGAAATACATAAAAATACAATATCAAATAAGATCAAAAACTATCCATAGGAACACTTGTATCATGAAATTTCAAACCATAAGTAGGTAACTTAATTTTCAGCCAAACCACAAGTGAGTAAGTGGTAATTTACCCCTAATCTTTTTCTCCAAGTTATATATACTTTTCCCTTGTTACATCATCAATTTGTTTTTATTAGTTGATTTTTGCTTTTAGGTTCTGATAAGTTGTGCCAACATTGATTAGTTTCTAATATAAATTTGGGTTGCCATAGTGAGTCTCTCTCTTCTTCCCCCCCACCCCCCCCCCCCCCCCTTTTTTTTTTTTTTGTATGAAAAGAAAATTGTTAAGAAGTTCCATGTGAAAATGATAATTGATAAATTTTATTTTATGAAAGATTTTTTTATGAGAGTTGCTAAATGTTTTTTTTTACATGTTTATAACATATTAGACAATCTTTGCATAATAATTTGAGTTTAGAAATATTATAATATGTTAAATTTATTTATTTTATATCAATATACAATATTACTAATGTATAAACACATAGTTCGGCTCCCAAAGTTTAAAATCCTAATCACGCCCTTGGTTCAATTTACATGGCTGAGTAAAGCTGTTTAGACACCTCCCATTTGTGCAGTTCCTTGCCGAAGACATCATAGAACACAACCACAGCTTCTGTCTGAGTCAGTTGCACAGACATGAAGCCTTGACCATCATAGAAGAATTTAACATCATCACCGTTAAGTCTCTTGACATTGACATCACCTCTCCATGCCTTCGAACCTGCTCCGCTTGTTAAAAATTGGATAGGACTGCATTTTAATCCCATATATATGTTTTCATTAGCATAAATCTGGTCACCCAGATGGCTTATTTTTGAAAAGAAATTCTGCAGAGAAGGGTTCTCTATATATTTTACCTGTCAGGAGTACTAATGCGTTCCAAGCAATGGTCGTGACCATTTATGTATAGTTCAACATTATTAGCCTGCGTATTGAGCATAGCAGATGTGAAGGAATGAGATAAAGCATTGTGACATTCAAATCATAATATAGGTTTATGTATATATACTTAGCCCTTTGCAAACAGGGTTTATATTATTTGAGTAATACTAATGACACAAAATTTATCACAATCTTTTTCATTATTGTTGACGTGATAAGTTAAGCTTGAAACAGTATCACTTTTACATGGATTTATTACTGTCACTATTTTTATTAATACTAATCACAACATGTTATCTTGACCGTTATTAAAAAAATATTATGCCTCTGGACTTACTGATTTTGTTTGAAAGATGGTGATATTACCTTAAGTATTGGGAGAAGGTACTTTATGAGCTCCGGGGTATCGCCATGATGCCCAATACTTTTGATTGCATGGTGACCAACCACAATCTTCCGCTTTGTGGTTGACTCCCTTAATGCTGATTCCAAATCCTTGGTAACAAAAATTTATGATCATTAAATCATGGTATATATGATCAAGGTTCTCTTAGCAGAATAATTATTCAGACTGTATTATTTACTAGCTTCTTATTCTAGATAGATACCTTAAGAAGATTAGTAATGTAAGTCCTTCGTGGTGATACACCTCTCCAATCATACTTATGGTCTGTCTCTTTGTAGTAATCGTCCACAAATGGAGTGGTATCCACGAAGAAGAATTCCGCAATTTCTAATGAATCAAGGTAGAAGCAAAATGAGAAAGTGTTTTGGTATGATAGTACTATATTACAATTAAGACTAAGGACATAACATTTTTCATAGCGATTGACATAGTTTATTGTAATTGGTATATAATAAAAATATTATTAGTGTTGGACTAGGTAAAATTAAGCAGCGTTACACTAATCACAACAAGCCATTTCAACTTTTGGGAAAAAATTGCAAAAACTATTAACTTCCAACATTTAATTTGAACATATATAAATACGTGTATGTATGTTGACAAACTGACATACCTGTGTTAAGGATAAAAGATCTTTGGCAAAGCCATCGGCTGTCAATCTTCTGCAAGACAGGGCTTAACTGCGCTTCTACATTGCCCCTATAGTCATGATTTCCTAGAACTGCACAAAAATCTAGCATTAGAGAGAGAGAGAGAGAGAGAGAGAGAGAGAGAGAGATCCTTATTTGTAGAGGGGATTACTAGCTAGGACTTACCACTATACCACTGTTTCTGAAGACTCTTGGCAGTATAAATTTTAGAAAAGGACTCCTCAAATGCAGGATCATTGACACCCTCTAATCCATCGTCATAGAAATTGTCTCCAGTGGATATGACAAAGTCTATGTCTAATTTCTCTCCGATCCTTCCCATCTACATTGCGTAACTTAAGCGTTTTTAGAGAAAAACCATTTTAAAAAGAAAAGATAATACTAATAAAGCAAAAGTGGCATCACTGGTATGTTAATAATTTTTTGTGCAATATTTGTTACACACAAGTTGTTAATACACACCTCATTTTTTAAATTGAGACTGTAACTTAAAGTCAAGATTTCTAAATTCAAAATCATGATGGTTTCAATTAAAAAACGCAATGTGTGTAAAACTGTGTGACAACTTGTGTATTATAAACACAATTCATTTTTCCCCTATTATATAGGGTCTTGCAACTAATTAGCAATTAATTATGATATGGTTGAGCATCCAAATTTCCCATATCTTTTTTTTTGCTGAAATCCAAATTTCCTATATCACCTTACCTTTTAATGGCATGATAATGTAATTAACGGTTGTATGTATATATATTTCCTTAAAAAAAATGAATAAAAAAGAGTAAAATGGCATTGTACAAAATACTTTTCTTTTTTTTTTCAATGTTTTCTGAAACATGTTGTATTCTATAAGATAGGCTTGCCTTCCAGTATATATATATAGGTCCTCTTCATTACAAAGGTTTCTTTGATTTGAGATATGTTTTTAAAAGTTTTTATAATTCTTATTTATTTTGAAAACTTACCAATAAAATATGCATATAAATAAATAAAATACACCTAAATATTAATTAATTAATTTTTTATCTTATCACGTTGTGCCTTAGCTTTTTACAAATTATGTGATTTTTTTAATGATTTCAAGCTACATATAGTATTAACAAACTATCAATCAAGCCAAATACACAAAATCATTGTTTCTTAATACATTAAGATGCAATTATATACCAATAAAGATAAAAGACATAAAATACCATTGGTTTTTATTTTGGTTTTTAATAAAAAAATTTATGTTTTGGGTTGAAGATTTACATGAATTTGGGATGGACTGGACTGAGCTGATTGGGTTGATAATTTTGGAGGGGATGAGGCCTAGCTAGGTAAGGTGCCTAAATATAGATTTTTTTTTAGGCTTAAAATATACTTACTATTTTTTATTTTTCGTAAGTTTAGGGGCCCGGCCCCTTGGGCCTGTTGCTTCTTAGGCTCTATGCATACATGAACGTGCATGAGAGAGAGAGAGAGAGAGAGAGAAGTAGTTGGAAGCAAAATAATGAAGAAGAATAAAGGTTTTTGGACCTGAAGAGCAACTTCAGATTGGTTGTAAAACCCTCTTCTGCCCCAATCTCCAACCACCAAAAAGCTTAGTCGCCCGTCGGCTTTTGCCAGGTGTTCAAACCTTTGAAGATCTGCAAAACTGGGTAGCACCAAAGAAATGCATAACATAGCAGCTGTCAAATGAAGGCACTGAGCTTTGGTGGCCATGGTTACAACCATGGCATTTCTAGGGAGAAGGGGTTAAGAGACAATCAAACAAAGGTTTCAAATGGGGGAGAGAGAGATAGAGAAGAAGAAGAAGAAGAAAACAGTACTTAAAAACTAAAGGAAACAACTCAAAGAAAAAAAAATTTACTTTTTAATATTGTAAATTGTAATCAATGAGGCCTTGTGTGATTGTATTTATACATGCTAGTATTGCAATGCTATTATCACCAAAATTAAGGGATCACCTTTTTCTGCTACCTTGGGAATATACTAACTGGTACTCCACGTTTCAAGGGACTCAAACTATGTTTAGGTAGCAAAGGGTGGATAATCTATGAGATAGAAAATGGAATATTCTTCTTCATGTAATTGCTGCCTCCCATCTCATGCATCTCTATTATACTCACAACTTCTTGGGTTAACGACTTAACGTAGAGCTAAATTTGACAGACCAACTTAATTATATATATCTCAACGAATGACATAAATAGTTTTTTTTTTTTAACAAATGTTTGTTCAATTTCAAGCCAAAGTTTTAGAAGGCCAATGATGGGTTAATATCATTTAAAGAGGCAACGGATAAAAAAAACAGGGAAAGATTAAAATAAAATAAATAAATTAAAAAAAAAAAATATATATATATATATATATATATATATATATTCCACTGTAAATTAAATTTGCTCTTTCTTCGTTTTTCCACATTTGGCTTAAAATTGGGATTCCTTAACCATTGCATGTTAAAAATTAAACCTTAGTCAAGTAAGCTTGAAAATGGCTTGTTCAATTGGTGAACAAGTATTAGCTTTTAATGAATCAAGCTCGCCCACTAGCTGCTTAGTTTGATTAACAGAATTATAATTTATAAATACTTTCCATTATCCTTGATATATTTATCCTATTTGTGCTAAGGATTATTGAAACTTTGGTAATCTTTAATTTGCAGCTCTGCATTCCCACGCTATCCTCACAAAGGATTTCTCATATTTGGACGTTCAGGCAATATGTTTTCATTACAAATCAAACTTCTACGCATACAGCTGCCATATGAGTGCCCAAAAAAACAAATACAATCCAATCCAATCCAATCCAACACAGAACCGTACAAACAGCTGAGTTAACATCAACATCAGAACAAATGCAACATTCAAGATGTTTTGCTTCTCATGCCCTGTTTTCTGATATAGTTACAACCATAAAGCAGACATTTCACACGACAGAAAACAAACACCATACATTTGGATAATTCTTGACAATGACTGACTTGACTTCCAGGTTCACAAACTGCCAAACAAATTGTACTTAAGAAATAGATAGTTCATACTTCATGTCCTACTTCACACAAACCTGAGAGTGATATCTAGTCTAATGGCTGGGGCCTAAAAGAGCAAGAAGAAAGGCCCTGTAATGGCCTGATGTCTCTGAGCGAACAGCATCATTCAAAGTTTTTCCATATTTCTTCTGGTACTCTGCCTTTATATACTGCATATCCATCTCTGCCCTTGTTACAACTATCCTTATAAGCGTAGTGTCATTTGTTCCCAAACCCTTCATTGCATTGTGTAAAACCTACAAATTTTTATGAATGTTTACATTTCTATTTGAAGTAAACTAAGTCACAACTGACATGAAATTTAGAGTTACAAACTGCCAAAATTTATTCCAGAATACATCACATCAAAAAAAGAATATAAAAATGGAATTCAACAAATCAAATAATTTTCATTATTTGCAGAATGAGCATAATTTAATTTATATTTAGGGTGTAGTTCCAGCCAACCCCAAACAATTTGGGATAAGGTTTTGTTGTTCTTGTGGTTATATTCAGTGTGTGGTTCCATGGTTCTCTAAAGTCAACAGTAGTGAGAGGGCAAAGGAACATCCGCAGATGACATAGCATCTCCTCCAAGTATATTAAAAGTATACAAATTTTATGTCCAATGAAATCTCAGAGCAAAAATATGTGGAATTAGAAGAAAACGAAAAGCATCCAACTCTTCTTTTCCATCAAACTCAAGGAAATTGTGGGTCAAAACATTTGTCCAGAAAAATGTTAAATTGATACCTTTGCGAAGTACTTTCCTGGATTGTGAGCACATTGTAAGATAGTCAGAAGGGCAAACTCAAAGTTACCAGAGGTTTCCTTTTTTACTGCCTGCAATAAGTCAAGTATGCATGAGCAGGGAAGCAAAGATTTGGTAGGGAGGATGGCTCAATGCTGCACTATAGACATACCTTTTTTAACGAGTTTCCATAAAAATTATGGTAAGCAGAATCAACTGCAACCAATTGTGCCCTACTTCTTCCACTGAAAATGTGTATGAAAGTGTTCTCATCAGTTCCCAATTTCTTCTCCCCGGCTTTGAAGAGAGCTTTTGCATCCTTCTCCACCATCAATTTATCAACTTCCGGGCCTTCATAGCGTGGTGTACTTAGATATGCAAGCAGTAACTATACAAAAATGATATAAATCATGACACTGATTATTTAAATGCTTAAAAAAATCCAGAAGAGGATATCAATTTGGATTTGTATTTGGGAGAGCAGGGGAGGGGCTCTGCTGGTGGTGGCTGAAGTAAATTTACTATGAATGGACAAAACTACTCAACAAAGGCCCATATTGCCTGCACTAGAACATCTTTGAACCTGAGTCACCAACATAGTGGAAGACCTTTGTGAGGTGATAAAAGGTGGGCAATACGCAGTGAGACTCCTCCCACATTGGGTCAGTGGCAATATGACCCATCATAATTTCAATTTAAAGTAACTCACTGAACTAAGAAAAATTAACTTCACACTGATAAAGGTGGCAAAAAGAAAAAGTCATTAAATCGACAAAAATTAGACATGAGTCGAATGGTAGTAGAAATTTTACCATTATTTGTAGATTGAAAGCATGAGAGATCAATTTGCAATCAAGTTAAAGTTGTAGGGTTCTCGTTGCATTTTACCCTTCAAAAAATGAAACTTTATTTCTGATTTGTTCAACTGTTTCTTTCCTTTTTACACAAACTTTGTGGACATTCCTAGGACTTTAAATGCATTGTTGTTACATCTATGTTCTAACATATCAACAAAAATGAAAGAAATATAGTTCCAAAGCACTTCCCTTCCTACATACTTCATGTTACCATAGCTTTTCATTACATCCTTACTGAGAATATATACAATGGTCATTCTACTGTACACACTTTTTCTTTTTTTCATGTATCATTCTACATAATCTTAACTGTTGATCCACTATTATAAAATATATATTAAATTATGTAATATCCTATATGGTACATATAGAAATTAGAATTCTCCTTTACAAGAATTTATTAGAGGTTGGTGCCTTCATTCATATTTTTATTCTTTCAAGAAAGAGTGACTTTATGCCATCAATTCATTCCATAACCAATGTATCCTTTTCCCAAATTTTATATGAATAGGTAGTAGAATGTCAAACATTTCAAGACCACCCATATATTGTCCATATGTCTATTTTTTTCTTTAATGGTTTATACTCTTTAATAATCCTCATCTCTCAAACATATCGTCAAAAAACTATGACCATACATCAGCAATCTACAGGAGCTGATTCTCCATCACAAAAGGCCCTCGTCACTTTTTTTTTTTTTTTTATAGTCAAGAATAATTTATTTAAAAGAGACTACTTCAGGAAAAAAGACACGAAATAGCCTAAATAAAGAATTACAATCGAAAAAATATCTACATATGAAATCTTGAACAGAAGTACTATCTGTAGACCTAAAGCAATTGACCACTCATAAAGAGAACTAATGAAAGATTCTAGCGATTGAGTTGACGTGCATTCCACATCTTCAAAAGTGTGTTGATTTATTTCCCACCTTATAGTCCATAGCACACATAAGGGAACAAGGTTCCAAATAGCTGACAAACAATTAGGTCCCCAATCCATCATCCACATAATAAATCAAGAACCTTCTCCGGTACTGCCCTTTGAATCCCAAACATCCTAAAAACATAATGCCATAAGTCAAAAGCCAAACTGCAATGTATCAAAAGGTGGTCCATAGTCTCCCATTGCATCGACACATACAACACAAACTCATACTTAACATTAGTAGAAGAAATAATTTAGAGGACTTGATAATATCTCAAGCGCTCAAGAGCAAGTACATGAGTTCAATTCTTATGAGCGACAACTACATGCAGAAATTCTCAAGATCAATATCCATTATCCAAATCTCCCTATCTGGAGTACAGCCTGTATAGGACTCTAATTTGGCAGAACCAACACTACATAATGCCTTGTTTTATTAAGCAGTCCTCCTCTGGATGAACTGGCACGATATAATTTGGAAATAGTGAACATTTTTGCACCCATCGCACACAAATATCAGAAAAGAATTTTCACCCATCACATATGTAAATTAGTAATACAACTAATTTAAACATAAAACTTTCTATCAACATGCTATTTTCATTAAAAGTTTTGAACAATGCCTCAAAAGCAGATTGTAATGTTATATATCTGGGTAATAGAGAACTTAGAAGATACTAATATCAACAAGGTAAAAGTACAAACACCAATTTAAACTACATAACTATTGAGCTAGAGACTAGAAAGTTAAGCAACTTAATAACAACATAAGCACTGAAGCACACACATGCAGAGAGAGAGAGAGAGAAAGAGAGTGGATGACCTTTTTGTGATCTCCAGAAGCTTGATATTCAATGTCATGCTCAAGGTAAGTACCAAATTTTGAAAAATAAATTTGTTTAATTTGTTGAATTTGGGACGGAGTACGGGAACATATTACTTCAGTAGCAGCTTTAAGATCAACAATATCAACACTTAATGCCTGCCTCACTATCGTAGCATCCCGTGTTGCTGGATCATGCACCCAGAGTAAAACTGCTTTCTGACATAAACCAATAAAACAAAAAAAATCTAAATGAGCACCCAAAACAAGAGCAGGAGTTTGTTAGTGGAATACAACTTGCACAATTCACAAAAGAGAGAGATCCACCGATTACTACTGCATAGTAAAATAATAGACAAAAGTAGAAAAGATAAGGATTACGACTTTTTAGAAGAGGTGGGAATGAAACCACAAATAATCTTTCACATACCTTGACATTGTTACTTAGCTCAGAAGACAAGCGTTTGTTAAGGTCTTCAGAATACATGGCTCTATATTCTTGTTGAATAAGAGCACGCTGGGTTGCATCCCGATGGGCAAGAATATTGATAATTGCTTCAGTATCACAGCCAAATCCTGTAAATGAAGATAGATAAATAAATTGATTGAAACAATAAATAAATAACTAAACAAAGAGCATAACTTTCAGAACCCAATTTCATATAGATTATATTTTCTCGCTAACTATTATGAAAGTATCAGACTTGAAATGAAATAAGATTATCTACAAATGGAACACCAATGCACATATGAGAAGGGAAGGTTAATTAATGGATTGATGCTTAGTGTTATAAATTTCGTTCCAAGCCAGTCTTAAGTCCGGAAAAAGGAGGGTTGTGATAGGTTGACGGCCATCATAAAATTTGGTCACTCCATTATGCTTCATTGTCAAAGGAGTAAAGTTGACAAACGAGCAAGATGAAAACATTTTGTTGAAGTATCTATTTCAACCCACCACACATAATTAAGGTCATCCTTTCATTTCAATTCATTGATAAAATAGCATATTGCCATAATCATAACATAACAGAAATCAACAAATAGTCAGAATACAGTTGCTTTTCAAATAGGACAATGAAATGGCAAGGTAAAAATGATACAAATAAAATACATTTGAAGCAATGCAGATACGTGGCCAATTTTGAACACATTTTCAGATCGTGTCAGATGGATTAAATTATAAACAAGTGCTGGCTCTTTGCCCTAATTGGAATATATTAACCCCCTATTTGTGGAAATATTGTATACATGAACTCATAATCCAATCAAATAATGAAAGCAATCAGAAGCAACTGTGTTTCTTGTAATTCTTTTATGTGTTGTTTCCTACTTCTGCCAAGCATTTTACACTTATCAATTTGATACCCTCAAAAGTCATTTTCCTCTCCAAAGTTCCAGTTTTGAGTTACAGACCAAACCAAAAAACTAGGGCACCGTTTGGTAACGATATTTAAACAAAAAAATCTATTATTTATACACCACAATACACACATTTTCACATTCTTTTCAGCCACAAGTATTTCCACAAAACTTAAATAACCTTACTAAAAATTTCATAACAAACCGCCTGGGCCTTTCGAATCTTCTTCTAAATGGGCTTTTTTTTTTTTTTTTTCCACCTCATTTTCACTCCCCATAAATTTATTATTATTATTATTATTTTTTAAGTTCGCATCTAAACAGGAAAATATTTGTGAAAAAAAGAAGAAAAAAAAAAAAAAAAAGAGTCATCCTTATGAAATTATTGAAGTAAAAAAGAGAACCCAAAAAAGGAGTTTGGGTATGCTTGCTTGGTTCCCAAAAAAAAAGAAAAAAAAAAAAGTACCTTTGAAAGCACGGTAGAGGTGCATAGCATCATCACGAGGCGAAGTTAGCACCGGAGGTATAGTTACCGTAGACATTCTTCTTCTCTGTTCTCTGTTCTCTCAAAAATTATCGAGATACTCTGTCCTCTAGCACCGGCATTAGTCTTCTTTGCCAATATATGCGCTACTGACAAGTCAACAACCTTGGTCAACTACCATGTGGTTTGTATCTACTGTTTATTTGATTTTTAAACGGTAAAGCATAAAATTATTTATTTATTCTCTAGATTTTATCTACGGTTTATTTCAAAAAAAAAAAAAAAATTTGGTCACTTTTTAAAATTACAATTTTTTTTTTTTTTGGTTACTTTTAGTACATTTTAATGTATTTTCAATAAAAAGCTAAATAAACTGATTTTAACCCACCTAAAGTTTTAGGTTTTTACTTATACTCAATTAAAATCCAAATTATTTCTCAAAAATAATAATAAAAAATATTAAAGTCACAATTAAATTTATGCGAAAGTTTTAACAAAAATCTCACATTTATCCGTTACTCAAAGCAAAACAAAGCTAAGAAAAATGAATTTTTCATTTTTCATTTTCATTTTTTGACTCTAACGAAGCTTTCTCTCTTTATCTTCTTAATATAATAATTATCAAATTAATTTATGAACAAGTTAGAGGTGAAACATATTTTAATTCATGGTTTTTCACATTTTTCAACTTTGTTACTGTTTAGAATAATGAAAATGAATAACAAAGATGGACACATGCTTCAAATTAAAATGATTTCATAAATTTAGAATTTTAATTGACATAATTGACTAGATACAAAATACGATTTAAACTCTAACCGTTTTGATGTAATTTCTACTAGATTAAATTACTCATTTCACTTGGAGAGTTTAGGTTTCTTTTCATTTAGGTCCTTTAAGTTTGAGATCTTTCGTTTTGGTCCACCAAGTTTGACTTCATTTTAAAAAATGATACTTCCATTTATATGAATAATTTGGAGAGAGAGAGAGAGAGAGAGAGAGAGAGAGAGAGAGAGCTTTTTGAAAATAAACTCAAACTTGATGGGCCAAAATGAAACACCTTAAACTTAAAAGATCTATATGAAAATAATCTCAAATTTTAAGGATCAAAAGTATGATTTGGTTTTGAATAAGAGAGGACTTCAGGGAGGATGAAAAATGTATCAAGGAAACAAAATCAATAAATAGGAGGTTTCTTTTCTTCACGTTTCATAAAAGATATGTAAAAGGGTATGGGGAGGTTTTAGATAGTCCATACTTTCCAATCTTTCATTTATGAAAGAGAGGAAAAAATTGAGCGAAAATACAAATAAGATATTTACAATTTTGTCATTTAACATCCTTTATTATTTTTTTTTTCTTTTTCTTTTTACATAATCACCATTTACACTCATGGTTTGTTGTAGAAGAGACCATATTCAATGTCAAATAATTTATTCAATGATAAGAAATTTTTTTTATTATTTTTATATAAATTGGGTTAATTGAGACTCACCCTAAATTGTAATATTAAATTAGTGTTGGTCAAGAAGGATGCATGTGAGACCACTATATCATATTTATCTTATTTCAAATATGAAAAAAAAAAAAAAAAAAAAAAAAAAAAAAAAAAAAAAAAAAAAAACAAACAAACAAACAAACGTGTTATTAGTCTAAGAGACTATGACCTTAGCCCATTTTTAAGTTCTCATTATTTGGGCTAAACTCATGTGAATGAGTGAGACTATGTTATTTCCTCTCAAAATAATGATTCAACAAATGATATTGTTCCTCCTAAATTGAGGGTTTTACATTTGGAGTCACCACTAAGTTGGCATGGTACTTTGCGTGTGCATGCGCGTGTGTGTTTTTAATAAAGTCAAAACATTCAAAAAAGAGTACATACATTTACCTTGAATTTAGACATGTGTAATAATTGGCTATAATATTTTTCTTTTTGACTAACTTACATTTTGAACCTTTATGTTGGGGATGATTTTCATTTTTTTCCTTACGCTTAAGAACTTTCAATTTTGTCTTTTGTGTTTGATGTTGAACTCCACCCAAATACATTAACCTCACTTTTGTTAAATATCACATAAGCTCAAAATTTCTTATGCTATGTTTGGTAATATGTAAAATATCTTCAGTGTAAAATATTTTTAGTTGAAAATATTTTTAGTTGTTTGTTTATGTTCTGGAAAATACACCGGAAAATTACTTCTAGTGTTTGGTATTGCATGTAAAATCCTATTTCCCAATTTAAAATATTTTGTAGAAAATTTGTCAAAAAATATGCCTACAATACAAATGAGTATCTCACCATAACTATATACATCATATATGCACAATACAAGACAATATATAAAAGTTCAACAGTACAACACAATAATTCCACAACCAAATACAAAAAAAGCCCAAATCCACAATATTTGAAATGAAAAAAAATATAAATTCAAGTACAATAACTGTGGGAGGGGAGGGCTTAAAAGAGGGAGTATTACCAAATAGGTTCAGACTGAGGAAGCAATTGGGCCTGACTACTCATTATCTCAAGTCTAGCACAATAAGGATAATCCAAATAGTGAGATCGAGAAAGTTGACTCGCCCGAGGAGCGTATACTCCTTGGGAGACTGTAGACAAACGGCCAAAGCCATATGACTAAAGACTGTGGAAGGAAGTAGAGATGTGCAAGCAATGCAAGGAGGAAGCTTCTAAATAAAACACCCATCACCCCTACATTTAATGCACTGCACCAACTCAACTAGCCGCATTAATGGCAGAATGACCCCTAAACAATGTCCCCACACCCTACATCCTACTCTACCACCACCAACAAAGCAACGATGGGACAATTATCTAAGGAAAGATTAACAACCCTTCAAGAGGAAGGCAAGGATGCGATCCTAGCAGCTATATATAATATAAAAGATCATCCTAAAAGGGGATCAGAAAAACTAAGAGAAATGAAAGAAAGAACGGAATTAGGAATTGTGTAAACAAAAGACTTGTTATCATAAGAACAATTGTTCCTCGAACAGACTGAGGAGAAAGCTTGAATAATACTCCTTGTTCTTTCTTTCAACTAATCCCTTCTTAAACTATTGACTCATATATTTCTTTTTCTTTGAATTCACCAATTAAGGCTACTAAGGCTCAAAGAGTTAACCTTAACAATCCACCTCTACAAATAAATTGCATCGGGCTTACATTTTAGCCCATTCCTATTTTTGATTTGGCCTGGTTTCTTGTGTTGCCCTTGACAATAACAAATAATTAAAAAATCAAAAGTACAAAATGAAAATGAACAATATATAATTCCAATACAAGAACAAATAATTAATTAATCAAAAGTAAAATATATATATATATATATATATTTTTTTTTTTTCTAGTGCCAGATTGGTAGAGAGAGGGCGTGTAGGTCTTGAGTAGGGTTGTTTACGGGTCGGTCTAGGTCGAGTTTGTGCCCAACCCAGAACAAACTCAATGGAATCAAGTGGTAGAAAATCTCACTCGCTGCCGACCGCCAGAGTAGTCAGGTTAGGCAGATCAAACTGTCAACAAGTAGCAGACGGGTTGGTCGGTGTCATAGATTTGAGAAAATAGTGAGAAAATGGTAAGAAAACCCAAATCCGGTGAAAATCTCATTGGATTCTATGAGATTTCGCCAGATCTGGTGGAAATCTTACCGCATTCGATGAGATTTCGCCAGATCCGGTCAAAATCTCATCGGATCTACATGAAATATTGTTGAAATTTGGGGTTTTTCACTGAGATCTAGAAAAATTTCGCCAAAATTTGGGTATTTGTCAATCAGTTCGGGTTTTTCGAGTTTTGGGTAGGGAAACCGAAATTGACCCGACGAAGTCGGTTTCTGGTGGTGAAGACCCGCTAACCGTCGAAATAGTTGGGTCAATAGGCATAGGGTCAGATCCAGTTAGTTTCTTTGGGTGGGTCTGGTCTTCAAATGGGTTTGGATAGCCCTAGTCTTGAGGGAGAAAGAAGAAGAAAGATGGAGGAAGAGAGAGAAAAAGATGGAAGAGAGATAGGTCAGGAGGAAGAGGGTCTTTTCAGCCTTGGTTGGTTAGAGTGAAAGAGAGAGGAAGAGAAAATGTGGGCACGGGCTTGATCGGTGGTATCTTTCTCTCTCTCCTTCCTTCGACTTGGCGTGAGTGAGGAGTGTGGAAATAAAATGAAGGTAAAATCACTATGTAAAAAATTCATTTTTGAGTCTAAGGGTATGAATTTATGATGTTGCAGAAGCCTGAGGAAAACACACACAATACTCTATTAATGGAACAAAAACTAAACTATTAGCTTCTGGTGGTAAACCTTGAATCCATGAGGGGCTTCCTTGAATCTACAAAGAGATAAACTGGAATCCACCAAAGAAAGAATTTGAAAAAAGTCTGTGTTTATTGATATAGTCTAATTTGCCTCTGACGGCTAAAACATACAAGTATTGAGAAAAACGTCTAAAACCCTAATTTACATTAATTATGCGATTAGGTGACAAATTACCAAAATTTACCAAAAATGGGAAAATTGAGTTAGGCTCTGTTTGTTTCGGGCGTAAAAAGAATATGGAAAATATTTTATACCATGATGAATGTTTAGGTTGGTCGGAAAACTTAGTCAAATGGAAATTTTTTATCAACCTCTAAGATTTAAAATAAATTAAACGTCTAATTTACCTTCAAACCACTTATTCCCATTTTTCTCTTCTATCCGAACCAAGAGAGAGAGAGAAGAAGAAGAAGAAGAAGACATAAGAACACTTACAATGGAGTACGGAGAGAGCATGAGCCACCGAAAAAAGGATCAAACCATCGTGTTGACCTAGTGAACAAGCTTCAAATGCAGCCTTAAATGCAGAATCATAAACTACTAACCTTAAGGATCATTCCAAAACAAGCGGAACCTCATTTTGATCTTTGAGTAAAAAGTTATTAAGGAAACAAATATTACTATAAACAGCAAAATCGCAATTTTTGGGGCCTAAATGAGAGAATTTGCCATTTTCTAGGGGTATCTCATGGCAAAGCGATGATTATTGCTCAGAAGGCCGTTTCACTTCAGCCTACCAAATTTCATGTGATTCCGACTTCGAGGCTCATGATTTCTACTAGTATATTTTTGCCTTGCACAATGATTTCAAGTACACGTGAGAGTCCAAGAAGGTCATGACGGTCTGTTCTACATCCATTTACAGTCAAATGAAACATATTTTCAATTTGATCGTATTTTCATTTGCACCCAAATACACTTAAGGGTGTAAAATATTTTTCAAATTTCCTTTTCACCCAAAACAAACACAGTCTTAGTTTTTTCTATTTGAAAATACTTTGTTTTGAGCATAATCTATAGACACCTCATTTTGTGTAGACTAATAATCTTAAACCCCCATTCCCAACAATGAAGTTGTAAACTCTCAATAACCATTATTACAATGTAATTAAGTTATTCATAGAATGTCCAAAAAAATCAAAACTTAAAGGTGCTTAACAAGTGTTGCTAGAAGATTACATTTCCTTATTATTTTATCCATATATCACAAAGTACAATTTGAGAAGAAGAAAATATAGAAGACCTTCTATCGATAAGAAAACACTTTAACACCTTAGAGTATTGGCATTGGGTCTTGCAAATGGTATATGTTGGGAGATTAGCATCAAAACTATAAAAGTGTGCATTATTCGGTATTGCAATTGTAAAAAAATTTACAATTGTGCTACAATAGCATCTTATTTATATGATGCTACTATAGCAGAATGATATTCTTAATTTTTTTAATTTTCTCTCTCCTATTTTTTATTAATAATTCTAACAAAATTTCTCTCTCCTCTTTTTCTCTCTGATTATTTCTCTTCTCTTCTCTCTCTTCCTTCTCTCTCATTCTGCTCTCTCCTCTCTTCAAACCCAAAACCCTATAGCCACCACATCATGGCCAGACCTACTGTCACGGGCCACGACGAGCCACCACTCATTCTCATTATTTCTCCTCTCTCTCTCTCTCTCTCTCTCTCTCTCTCTCTCATTACAGATCGGTGTGGTGGCATGGAGATCGGCGTTTAAGGTTTAGCGCGGAGATAGGCGTTTGGGCGTGGCATGGAGATTAGTGTTTGGGCATAGCGATTGGTGTTGGATTGGTTATTTTGGTGTGACAATGGGCGTTAGGGCGTAGGGCATGGCGATCGATGATTGATTTTTGGCAGTTGTTGGCTGTTGTGGGTTTGCAGTAATGGTGTGTGTAAGGGTGGTAGTGGGTTCCAATCTGATAAGGTGTTGGTGGCTTCTAATATGAATAAGGTGGGTGGTTGGTTGTGAATGGTGGTGGTGGTGGGTTGTGTATGGGTGTCACTGTGCTAAGAGAGAGAGGGGGGAAAAGAGAGAAAGAGAGACTAAAATTTATATAAAATAAAGTGGTTGTAGTGGTGATGGCTTCTTGTGGTTGTTGTTGGTGGCTATTGTGGTTGGTTATGAATGGTGGTTGTGGTGGGTTGTGTGTGGGTGTGGTTGTGCTAAGAAAGTGAGGGGAAGAGAGAGAAAGAGAGACATAAATTAATATAAAAATAAAGTGGTTGTGGTGGTGGTGGTGGTGGTTTGTTGTGGTTGTTGTTGGTGGCTATTATGGTTCTATTGGTGGTACAGATCGAACCCATGCAATTATGAAATTGATAAGAGAGTAGTTATGGTGGCCAGTTGCTTAGAGAAAGAGGAAGAGAGATAGAGAAAATGAGAAATGGTAAATATATATATATATATATATATATATATATATATATTCAATTAAAGTGATAAAAAAAAATAGAGTTTGGGATGTTGGGTGTGTTGTAAAATAGTATGGTATAATAAATAAAGTAGCTTGTAAGATGGTAAAACATGATATTTTTTAGAAACCAGGTGTGAATGCTCTTACATGAATCCATAAGGAAAAAAAGAGGGGCTTAAAATACACTGTTGATACTTGAAATGTACACTTTGAGTGCTTTTAATCCTTAATGATTAAAATAATTGATTTTAGTCCCTGCAAATATAAAAATTTATGAACTCTTTATATTTCTTGAACAAAACAATGAGGTAGCCTATTTTTAATGGCATCTACTTGTTTTTTTAATCTAAAATGTCTCAACCCACCCAATTAATTTTTCATCTCGAAAGATGTTACCTAACATGCTAGGTAATTATTTAGACCTCAATTATCAATTTTACAACTAAATCACTTTTAATCCAAAACTAACAATTTATGCCCAATGTTAGAAATACTAAATGAATAGTATTGTATTTCTCAGAGAATAAAATATACATGAGTGCTTTTATATAAGAAGCAGAGTGTATAGTACAAGCTTGTGTGTAGTACAATTATGTGTGTTATACAAGTAAACAAGGTGGGCCTAAGGCCCACAACCTATTACATGTTAACAGCCCCCCTTAAACTCAAGGCAGGTATGAGATCAACTTGGGGTTGTTAACCAAAGCACGAAGGCGGCCCTTAGGATGTGACTTGGTGAAGATATCTACAAGTTGATCTTTAGAGGAGACTGAAAACAGTTTGAGAGCACCATAAACAAATTGATAATAGATAAAATGACAATTGATCTCAATGTGTTTAGTCTGTTCATGGAAGACATCATTGTGAGCAATATGAATGGCACTCTGGTTGTCACAATAAAGAAGAGTAGCAGTAAATGTAGATGCACCTAAATCCTTAAGAAGCCATCGAAGCTAATGGAGCTCAGATGTGGTATCAGCAAGGGCATGATATTTTGCTTCAGTATTATAGCGGGCCACAACGGTTTGTCTCTTATTTCACCAAGAAACTAGAGAAGAACCAAGAAGAAAGCAATAACTAGTGGTTGACCTTTGATCAAAGGGATCTCATGCCCAATCAGCATCAGAGAATGTACGAAGAACGAGAGAAGATTAAGTAGAGTAAAAAATGCCATGAAAGAGAGTGCCCTTTTGTCACTTCCCAAACTTGATACCCGGATTTGTGACCATGACCGGCATGCTAATATCAAGCCTAAACCTGATATTAACAAGAACTAACTTAAATTTTACAAAACTTAAAAAAAAAAAAAAAAATTCCCTATTTCTTTTCATTCTTTTTTTACTTAAATGATATAATTTTTCACTTAACATTCAGAGCATCTACACTGTACTCAAAAAATAACATAATCCACTAGTTACTCAAATTCTAAATTCCACTTTCAGTCAACATGTCTTAATGCTTTAAGGTACACAACTTTCATTAGATCCTAAAATACACAAAACTACAAAGCTAAATATCAAATTGCTAATTTGGGATCTATACATTAAAATTAAAACTAGCTCCTTCCAAAACTTGACTAAGGCTCCCTCTGCTCCAAAATAAAACCTGTTGACTGAAAGAGTGGAAGGGGTGAGCTACACAGCTCAGTAAGGGTAAGATACATAAAAATTTAATAAGAATGAATGTAAATCAAATCATTTCATTTTATAAATATTCAGATAGGAGAACATATTTTCATGCATTGTATTTTATACTATTTATAATAATAACTTATACACTCTTCGTAGGAAAATAATTGTTCTCTTTTTTCTTATCAGAATAATATTACCAAAACCTTTCGAATTGAATTTCTTTCATTTCTTACAAAGTCACCAAATATAATATTGATTGTTTAGTATCATATACAAAGGTACATACATACATACATATATACATACATATATATATATATATATATATATATATATATATACCTCTCTCTCTTTATATATATATATATATATATAGGATAGATCCAGAAGTTTGAGGTTAAAGGTAATTAGGTTGTAATTGTTTAACTAGGCTTTTAATCATGAATATGAGAAGATTGTTTAGAAGTAACTCTACTACCAGTATTAGGTCATCCAGTACATCCCTTCCAGAGATTCCCCAGTCAGATGGTGTAATCAATTCTGAGAGTTATGAGTCGTCAGATCTAGATCTAAAACTAGGAGATTGGAACATCCCCAAGGTTCCCACCAACAAGATCTATAAATCTTCTTGGACCCTCAGGAATGCCTTTAAAACTAGTTTCAATGTCAGAACCATAGAACAGGTTTACAGTATCAACAAGGAGTACGAGACGTGCTACTTGTTACCTGAAGAAACCCTGGTTAGACATATGAAAGACGGATATAATTATATCCACATTGGTTTAGTCCAGGTCGGAGTAGGAACTAGTCACCCCTTCACCAGTTAGTACTTCAACCAGTGTTGATCCACGTCTAGAAACCAACAGATTAGTTGCTTTAGACGTCCACACAGCTTCTAGCAGTTCTAGCCAAACCTCCTCAGATAGTGAAAAGGAGATAGAACACTTAGAAAACCAGTTTAGAGATTTAAAGGTCAAAAGGCTTACCAACCCAAAGGTAACCACTACTAGCCTAACCAGAAATTGGTACCCCAGACCTACACCCCCTGACCTCCAATTCGAGGAAAGAAATCTTAGCAACCAGTTCTCTGTCACTTCAGGTAAACTCTATGAATGGAACATAGATGGTTTGTCTGAACAAGAGATCCTTAACAGACTCCAGCATATGACCATGGTAGCCAACAACTACATCAGTGAAGGACATTCCCATACTGAGGTCATAGGACTCATTTCCTTAGGATTCACAGGTAAACTCCTCCAGTGGTGGAACAATTGCCTTACAGAAGAATCTAGGGAAGACATTAAGCATGCTGTCCAAAAAGATGAGGAAGGTCTCCCCATCTTTGATACAGATAGAGGAAGTGGTATTCCCGACGGAGTCAATACCTTGGTCTATACGATCATGAAACACTTCGTAGGAAAACCCAGCAACATCACATCTAGGATTTACGACCAGTTGAGTAACCTTAGATGTAAAACTCTTGGCGACTTTAGGTGGTATGAAGATGTATTTACTACCAGAGTCATGCACAGAAGTGATTGTAACTCTCCGTTTTGGAAGGAGAAGTTCATCAATGGTTTACCTACCCTTTTTGGAGAAAAGGTTAAAGAAACCCTGTGTAACCCCTTAGGTGTCATAGATTATGATAACCTAACCTATGGTGACATCTCTAGCACCATTCGAATCGAAGTGAAGGAATGAAGATGTGCAGAGATCTCAAAATCCAGAGTAAAGCCAACAAAGGAAAAGCCAAGTACGAAGTAGGAAACTTTTGTACACAGTATGGCTTACCCTCCATCCTTCCTAAAAGAAAATCCAAATATAGAGGCAAAGAATCCCCTGAGCATTTGTTTAGGAAAAGAACCAACGCCAAGTACTATAGAAAGCAGAAGTCTAGCAAAGATGATTTCTATAAGAACGGTAAATCCAAATCCAAATCCATAGGAAAATTCATACCCAAAGCATCAGAAAAATGCTACAACTGTGGAAAGAAAGGTCATTTCAGGAAAGAGTGTAAAGCTAAGGCCAAATCCCTTATCAATACCCTCGTTAGTGACCAAGCAGGAAAAGATGAAATCTTTAAACTCCTAGAACTCAACCACTCAGACAGTGAGACTTCTAGCGATGAGATTCGTCAAATCTACCAAACAGCCTCCGATTCCTCTAGAGTTTCTTCTAGCACCTCTAGTGGCACGGATGAACCCATACCATGCATGGATAGTTGTTGCAGGAACAAAACTATCAATGTGCTTTCTAAGCAAGAAGAGCTGCTCTTAGATCTCATAGAACAGATCGATGACCCAGTCACCAAAACTCAGAAGCTTACAGAGTTTAAGAGAACCTTAGTTAAGGAAACCAGTAAACCTGAAACTAAGCTTCAAGAACCCAAAGTTGATTTGGAACAAATCTACAGAAGATTTACCAAATCCAAGAAGGAAGTTACAGTCAACGACCTTCAAAAGGAAATCAAGGAAACTAAGTCTGAGGTTAGAACCCTTAGGCAAGAGCTAACCATCCTTAGAGTTGATCACAATTTCCTTGATCAAAGATTGAAAAATCTAGAAAGTACTTCTCATCAAGACAACGGGGCAGGAACCTCATACCAGAACCTTTCTGATGATAAAGTAGAAGAAACAGTTAATCCAACTGCCAATATGGTTCAACTTCAAGACCCTGTCCCACCCAATGACAAGTTCTTGGTAACTATCAGTAGGATTAATTTCCAAAAATGGCACTCCAAAGTCAGGATTGTCATAAGCAAAGATTTTGAATTCGAGACTATAGCCTTGATGGATTTAGGTGCTGATCTCAACTGCATTCAGGAAGGAATCATTCCCTCCAAATACTTCAGGAAAACCAGAGAAAGGTTAACTTCTGCAAGTGGAGGTAAAATGCAGATTGAATTCAAAATACCCAAAACTCATGTGTGTCAGGACAACACATGTTTCAAAACCACATTTGTCCTAGTGAAGAACATGACAGATAGAGTGATATTAGGAAATCCCTTAATGTGTCTGTTGTATCCTTTCACCACGGATAGTGAAGGTATCACTACCCATCCTTTTGGTCAACCAGTTAAGTTTGAGTTTCTCAGAGGACCTGAACAGAGTGAGATTACCATTCTCCAAGATGTCTCAGTTTCTAAGACCCTCAACCTTTCTTCTCTTGATAAGCACACACAAACTCAAAACCCTGATTCTTCCATCACTATTGATGTCCCTTTTAATCCATTCCAAGGAACATTGTGTTATACTCCTCATATCTTGCAAAAAAGTATTTGCTCCATAGCATTGCATGCTTTAACAAAAGATGTTTTCAAAACCATGCAAATTCATGTTATTTATCATTGGCAGGAAAAAGAGTAAAAATCTTATCCCACAACAATGTGGCGTAAGTTGACTTCTTCAGCAGAAAAGAGGAACAAGGGGAAAGCACCGGCATCGGGCTATCCTCAAGACAAAAGGACTCCTGCAGTAGGAGCATCTCCTTTTGTAATGCATGAAGGTGCATCCTCTAAGGGAAACCGAAGAGGATTAACATCCCTTCAGGATTATGTCCCAACAGAGGTGACATACTCCAGTGGTGACAAAAGTGTTACTTTGCAGGAAGTTGTTTCAGAAAGCCTACAATGGAAAAGGGGAGCATTTCAGGCTCTTCCACCTTCTACCAAATGCATCCTAGATAATCTCCAGTATGCATGGAACTTCAGCAAACACACTCGTTTCCAAACAACTCTCCAAGCCTTAGAAATTCATCTAGTCAACCTAGAAACTGGAAACGAGATCTTTACTAGTCAACTCTTTGGCAAAGAGGATATCCATTCAACGGATAAAATGACTATTATGGGCACTGATTATGCAAAGTTTAGTCCTATGACTCAAACTAACCTAAGAAGTGCTGTTGCCAACTTGCCTCCAGAAATACAGAGTCATATTTCTTATTCCCCAAATATGTTCATATCATATGATCAATGGTGTGCACATTTCAGAATGCTGGTTACCGCCCGCTTTTCGACAATTGGTGAAACAGATGAAGACCATGAAGTCTCAGCCGACAGGGCATTGACCCACGCTGCTTGGGAAGGATACTTTGGCACCAGTCAAAGGGTTTATGAAACAGGACACCCTTTTCCTGGTCTTATAATTAACTATGAGGACGGATATGATGAAGATGAAATGGATAGTAATTCAAGCTGGCTCTCACAAATGTTCGAGTATGGTTTTATCAGACTGATCAAACTGACTCACCGTGGCCAGATCATACAACTACCACAAATCATCCAAAATGTTATCACTAAGGGAAGGAGTCCCTTTGCCTCAATCAGATGCTGGAGCACCCTCCCACAATGGGACAGTAGCAACTGGATGGATGTTATACCATTAAAACATCTGGTGCTAATTAATGGGTATGCCCACTAGGGCCCTTGGTGGGAAGGAAACACTTATCTTGATTTCAGCAATCCCCATAGTCTTGCTGATTGTTGGAGATCCTATTTCAGCAATGAGATCCCCATGGTTGCAAGGGAACTTTGGAAGGATTACCATTTTGTTGGGAGTACAGGACGAATCTCTGTCTTCACCACCAGAGACTTTTACACTGCGGCCTTGGGCCTCCGTTGGATTAATTCCAATACTAACCCTAGTAATTTCATTACCCGATCACCAGAACACGAGAGTCTGAATTGGTGTGGAGTTTGCGATAAATTTGCCACCTTCCATGAACATGATGATCATGACAGCCCTCCTTCTTGGCCCGGTTACTATGCAAGATTCTACACAAGAACAATACCCGGACAAATTACTATTCATCAAACAGTAACGATGAACAGTAATCCTGAAAAGCAAGGGGACAAAGCACTATTCATGTACAGTGACCGTTACTATTCACTCTACAGTTCCCCGACAGAAAATCACGGATTTACTATTTGCTTTTGGCTGAAATGATTGTTCACCCGAAGTTAAAGCATTTCACCCTCCGGATTTTCAGCAAGTCTTCAGCAGTTCCAGACGCTCCCTTCTCCTATAAAAGGCAGCCTCCTCTCCAGTCTGAAGCAGGTCAAATTAGAGGTCCAAAAATTGCAGATCCAATTTTAGGCCTAATTCCTTAGCTCCAAAAATTGTAGCATCTCCCTTCTCTTTACCAGTTGTAAACAGATGGCTTTCTTATTTTGTATCACAGTTTACAGAGTTTGTAACCTGTACTTTTTACATTTCCACACACAGATGGCTTCTATAACCCATCTCCCCCAGTCCTTGTAACTTACCCCCTTATATATATATATATATATTCTCATTACAAAATAATCACTTTAACTTAAGCCAGATAATTGGTAATTTTGTCTTAAACTAGAAACATCTTGACGAATAAGAAACTTTTCTTCATAAACTTCTTATCGTAAAATATTATAACTTTCATAGTCATAAAACTTAGCGTTTCATAAAGAACAGTTATCTGATAACTTTTTAACTTAAACTTTACTTTCATCAAAAGTTTTATATTTATAGAACACTAAAACTTCAGAAGCTTTTATTTTTACATAACAGCTTTTCTTTTCATCAGAAACTTTTTCTTTCCATGAGAGCTTTTAACTTTTCACAATGCATTTAAACAAAATCATTCTCTCATGATTAATAACATAATATAGCTGTTCATAAATAGCATATTGGTTAGTCCATAACTGATAAGTCTGTACTTATTTGGGAGGCTTCTAGCACCACTGTGCTAGGCATCCAGCATTCCCCACAATGCTAGGTATTCTCGAGATCACATTATAATACATGTCTTCAACCATACGGGTGTTGGTGTGGGTGTGTGTTCCAAAAACTTTTATTTTTATTTATTTTCTAGCTGTTGGAAATTTATGAGTAAAATAGCCGCTGGACAATTATGAGAAAAATAACCATTAGGCAATAATTGATAATATAGCTATTGGACTTTTAAGGGTTATTAGTAACCAATAACTTAGACTATTATCTTCATAAGTAGCCTATATAATACTCATCATAACACAATTTTTTAAAGAGATTTTTTACTACTCTATGTTTTAGATATACACAATTCTACTATCTTTCTCTCCCACATATTTTTTTACAAGAATATTTGTTATAAGGAAAGGCAATAGAGGGTTGTTCTTAAACCTTTTGTAAGTGGAAGTGCGTACATCACAAAGGTCGACACTATAGTGTAATCTTGGGGGGTTGTTTGGCCAAAAGAATCAATCGTATTAAGTTTTACTTTAGGTGGCACGAATCAACCTTTAAAGACAACGCTTTCACAACGTGATTCTATAGTATTGTGAGATCGTTCTAAATTCCTTTTTTATTTTATGTTTTTGCTAATTATTTGGGATATTATTTTTGTATCGAAACTTATTTATTCACTAAAATATTTCCAACAATCTTAAAGGTTGATCTCTTGCTTCAAAATGGATAAACAAGTTATTGATCACAAAATTTTATATTGTGATATGATATTATGTTTATAAAGAAAAAATGCTAGTAGTTATATTCTTAGATATAATCACTTATATCTTTTGTGGAGTTTATTTTGCTATCTGGTTTATCTAAACAATTTGGTGGACTAATGTTTTAGTAGAAAAAATAAATGATGTCCATCCAAATGTGATTTTGATTCTCTAATCTAAATTAATTTGTGAATAATAACGTTGTCTTGATATGTGGATATCAACTTATTGCATTTGCAATTATGTGATACTATATGTGTATTGTATTTTGTGAAATTGTTTTATGTCTATTAAAATCTGAGGAACATGAGATTGAAAAAAAACGTATGTGTTTTGAGAAATGTTTTTTGGCTCAAAAGAAAAATGTTAACAATAATTTTTATGAGAAATGAGGTAAAATTTTAATTTTTGGTAGAATTCTAAAGAGAGAAAAAAATGGTGTATACTTATGGTGAGGGCATTCCTATTATTAAGTGGAATCAATAGTGCCGTATCAACTTGGTACTCCTTTTGTATAATGAAGATACAATAATACTATAACTTAATTAAATTTTATTTTCCTTACTAAAGTATTCAAGCAATCATTTATGGTCATGTGAAAAAGAAATTGTGGATGATTAAACGTTTGTATTATACAATTGTGGTATAATGATGTCAAATGTTACAAAGTATTAAGTGTCTTATTCTTGTAAAATTTTGGACATTCCTAAGAGTGGTTTCTAGTAGTTAGAGGCTATTGGCTTTATGTACAAAAGCTATTATTTCTACATCTCTTGACACAAATATGAAATAAGAAATTATGGAAAAATAATTAAAAATTTCTTTATATATATATTAAAAATAAAATAAAAAATGATCCAACTAGTATTTTGGGCTAGTGGATAAGATCTAGTGTGAATAAATATTCATTTTATCCACCAAGTGCAAGAGTGATATTGAAAAAAATTTATATATATATATATATATATACACATATTTTTATTGGCTATATGTGTTGTTTTGAGATGGTGGATAGGTTTTTATGAATTTGAAACAAAAGGACTTTGCAAACCCATAACAAGAGTAACCAAACTCCTTAGTTTGGTACATAATAATTTGGATGATTTAAAACACACAGTGACTAGAGATGGTAAAAGATTTTATGCAATTTTTGTTAATGACCATTCTATATTTATTTAACTTTGTGTATTAGAAACCGAAGATAACGTATTGGAAATTTTTATAAAATATAAAAAATGAAGTTGAGAATGGCATAAGCCTAACTTGGTATACCTCGAATTGTGGGGGTGGTTGGCTAAAATGTTACAAAAATCTAAAAAGAGAATACCTCAAAGTGTGGGGTACTTGCCTAAGGACATGCTACATGAACCTATAAGGAGAAAACTTGATTCTTAGATATGTGATTGTGTGTTTATTGGTTATGTTTGTTATAATTCATGATATAAAATTATTTTGATCAATAGTGATGTATTTAGAATTTAATACTATTGTTGAATCTTAAAAATATTTTTTAAGTATGAGGTTCCTTTGAAAAAATAAGGACAATATGTTTCATGAAGCTATTGATACTTCTAATGATCTTGTTGTGATGTGCAAGAATTGAGAAGAAGTAAGCAAACTAGGGAGAAAAAGAGTTATGATGACAATTTTCTTACCTATATTGTTGAAGATGAACATGTAAGTTATTATGCAATTAAATTTGTTGATGCACCATTATTGTTAGAAGCTTTTAACAAATTATTAGATTATGTCTAATCACACTTGGAATGAGTTGAGCTTCCACCTAAGGTTAAGCCTATTAGTTGTAAGTGGGTGTTTAAAACAAAATTGTATGGTTACAATTGTATGGTTGCAAATGGGTTTCTAAAAGAAAATTATAACTAAATGGAATCACAAATAAGTATAAGGTATGCTTGGTAGCTAAAGGATATAAGCAAAAATATCATGTTGATTATTGTATACTTATTTTTCGATTATTAGAATTGCATCTATAAGAATGTTGTTTGTCATTGTATCTATTTACAAACCAATTATACATCATATGGATGTTAAAACTGTTTTTCTAATAAGTGAATTAGAATATATATATATATATATATATATATATATTATATGGAGCAACCTGAGGGTTGTGTTGTCCTTAGACAATAACGTAAAGTTTGTAAATTGGTTAAATCCTTGTATGGATTAAAACAAGCACCTATACAATGACATAAAAATTTTGATATATGATGCTTACACATGGACTTGTGACTTATGGTTATATAATAAGTTAAATAATGATGAAGGTTTCATTATTCGTTTATATGTTGATGACTTACTTATATTTGGAACTAGCCATAATGTTGTGCATGATACTAAATGTTTTCTTTAGGCCTGTCCACGAGTCGGTTTGGATCGGGTTTGTGCCCAACCCGGAACCGACCCGACCAGATTGGGTCTTCCAAATTTTAACCCACCGTCGACCGGAGGGTTGATCGGATTGGACGGGTCAGAGCTTCCACAGAGTTTGGGCGGATCGGTCGGGGTTGATTATTTGGAAAACAACGAGAATCCGGCGAAAAAAAGATGAAAAACGGCAGAACTCCAGCGAATTGTTTTTGAAAAACGATAGAAATCCGGCCAATCTCTCCAGATCTAGCGAGATCTTGGCCATTTTCAGCAAGATCTTGGCTAGATCTAGCGAAATCTCGCCGGATCTAGCTTAAATCTTCCCAAAAAAATCTCAAATCTCGCCGGAAAAATGATAGGTCGGTCGGATCGGGTTTCTCGGATTTAAGAGAAGGAGATCCGACCTCCGACTCGTCGATCTCGGATTTTGGAGAATCAAATCCGTCCCCGACCGCCAGAGCAGTCGGTTCGGTCAGCGGCGAGTCGGGTTCCGGTCGGCGGCACCGGGTTGGTCGGTCCGGTAGGTCCTTGGACAGCCCTAGTTTTCTTGCCTCTAAATTTGATATGAAAATTTTGGTTGAGGCAAATGTTATTTTAGGCATCAAGATCCTTAGGGATAATGATTATAGTGTACTATCACAATCTCATTATGTGGAAAAAAAAAATAAAAACAAAAATAAACACTTTGATATGTGATCTATGTCTATTATATATGACTTAAAGATGCACTTGGTAAAAAATTGTGGTGACAGTGTTTCACAAGATAAATATGCACAAATTATTGGTAGTTTAATGTTTTGACAAATTGTACTCATAATCTTAATATTGAGCATTGTGATACAATATCTAAATTATTGAGATATTTAAAGGGGACTTTTGATTTTGATTTGTCATATTGTGGCTATCATACTGTTTTAGAAGGATATTGTGATGCTCACTAGATCTCTGATACAGATGAGGTGAAGCCCACTAGTGGATATGTGTTTACACTAGCTGGAGGGGCTGTCTCTTGGAAGTCAACCAAGAAGACTTACATAGTGAGATTTAATATGAAAATAGAGTTAGTGGCCTTAGAGAAAGCTAGGTCCAGAGTTGTATGGCTTAGGAGTATATTAATTGATATGCCTTATTTTACTAACTCTATTGTCTCTGTTTGCATTCCTTGTGATTGCCAGACTACCATAATCCGTGTTAAGAGCAAAGTTTATAAATGAAAAAATTGACATATCCAATTGAGGCTAAGACAACTTATTGATAATGATGTTATATCAATGGACTTTGTGAAACGGGAAAAGTCAACATATCCAATTGAGGCTGAGACAACTTATTGATAATGATGTTATGTCATTGGCCTTTGTGAGGTTTGAAAAGAACTTGGCTGATCCTTTGACCAAACCACTAGCAATGAGCTGATGAGTGAGACATCTAGGGGGATTGGATTGATACCCAAGTTGCGACACTGTGACTAATACTCAACCTTTCTATGATGGGTGATTCTACGCAAGAGATTAAATGGGTAGAGGTCATTAGTGGTCCAAATGTGGGAACTGTCATTTATCATATGTTTTCTGCTATCTTGTTAAGGAGATTAGTGATAAGTCCATCCCTATGGTGTGAGACAGTGCTAAGCTGCAGAATTTGGTGAGGATGAGCTTAGGCTCTTAATGGATCCATATCCCTACTTGTTGGGATAGGGTGTATCTGCACGCACTCTTGATGGATGCCACCGATTAAGTTGCAAATAGTTGGAGGTTAAGCTTTAGGCTCTTAATGAATCCATACTCCCTACTTGTTGGGATGGGGTGTTCTGCACGTACTCCTGATGGATACCACCTATGTGTGAGTGGAAGTTATGCCACTTCCTATGAGACTTTTTGGGTAGGTCTCTAGAACTCTCATGAAACCCAGTGGCACATGGCCTGGATAAGACGCCAACTCGCTTAAGAACAATCTTGATAAAGAAAGTTATGTGGGTGATAAGTTTGGTTTACTAATAACTTGGTTAAAAGAGTTTTAACTCCACCACTGTCTTTTAGTTCGTACTTATTTATCCTACGTATGGTTAAAACCTTCTGGTACCATATTGATACATGCTTTTTTTAGTTGTGTGCATTTCCTATTTTGTGTTTGTAACATGGGGATTGTTGGTGTGGGTGTGTTCCAAACACTTTTATTCTTATTTATTTTCTAGCCATTGGGAAATTATGAGAAAAATAGCTGTTAGGCAATAATTGGTAATATAGTCGTTGAGCTTTAAAGGGTTATTAGTAACCAATAACTAAGACTATTATCTTCATAAGTAGTCTATATAATACTCATCAAACACATTTTTTAAAGAGTCTTTTTACTACTCTATGTTTTAGATATACATAATTCTACTATTTTTCTCTCCCACATATTTTTCTACAAAAATATTTGTTCTAAGGAAAGACAATAGAAGGTTGTTCTTAAACCTTTTGTGAGTGGAAGTGCGTATATCACAAAGGTCGACGCTATAGTCTAATCTTGGAGGATTGTTTGGCCAAGAGAACCAATCGCACCAAGTTTTATTTTGGGTGGCACAAATCAACCTTTAAGGACAACGCTTTCACAGCATGATTCTATAGCATTGTGAGATTGTTCTAAATTCCTTTTTTATTTTATGTTCTTGCTAATTATTTGGGATATAATTTTTGTATCAAAATTTGTTTATTCACTAAAATATTTCCAACAAGGGGTAGGTTGGCATTATCCACAAGTTGGCTGTTACCAATAAGGGTGGGTACAGCAGAGCCAGTCTCACTTTTAATGGCCAATCAGATAACATTTTCCATGGAAAGCCAATAATTAAACCTCTACTAGCAGAGTTCAGATCACCAGAGGACATAACCAGAAAACATTTCATACTTATACATCATACCAAAATTTCTTATTTTGCATAACAATTTATAATAATAGCATTTCCATTCTTTTCTTTAAACATCATGTTCATGAAAATTAGTAATGGCATCAATATGCTTAAATTATATGCATAGGGTTTCGAAAGCTCACGAACATATCTTTGTCTGAAACATGTTATATGTCATACCTCTAATCAAAAACCTTTTAATGCATAATATTCTTTAAAATAACCTCATGACTTACCAAATACTCATATAACTTATCCCTTACCTGAACGCAAAGGAACCGAGAGTTTAAAGTCGAAGGAGCTTAGACTTAGGTACTGGTAACACCTAAACCAAATGTTAAAGCTTATTACTTTCAATTATTCCTTATTATAAACTTACACATTCATCTCAAAACCTATATCTTAGAACCAAGAAAATCATAATCCCACTTTAACGAGGTTCCCACAAACATATTATGTACACATCAACAAATGATGTACCAAACTAAAGAAAAACTATCATTTTCATATTTATATCATATCTCCATAGGAGCCAACTTCATTTTAAAAGGTGCTTTGAGATTAGGGCAATAATGCATGCATAAATATAAAATCCTTTAAGAATGGTCATGTAACCACATACGCTCATATGACGGCATACAACACGTTGAACAAGATACTAACATGAAAAAACAGTAGAATGGTTTAGAACCCCTCCTTTAGAGTACTAAAACTTAAACCAAGTTATACAAAATTTATCTATAATCTAGACCTACTAAATGATAAGCATATTAATTTATAACTCAAAACATTCATCCTAACTTTAGAATTAAATCCTCAAAGTCGGAGTTATTATTTACTGTTTACTGCTCATTTCAGCAGCATATGCCTCATTTGTAAATACAAATGAGCTACCTAACACATCCAATTCTCATGCAATTTTATAAAGCCACTCCTCTGGATGTCTAGTAAGTACCATATCCATTTCAAAGTCAAAGCATAAATTCATGATTTATTAAAAATTATAAAAGACAATATACTCAAATCTGTCCTGACAAAATTTCATGCAATTTTGAAATTAAATCATTATTTTTATATTGATCCAAATGCTGTGAGACCACTTCCATTACATCCATATGTGTCTTATCATTCATAAGAACTACTCCTAGCATCATAATTCATTGTATACAATTTAATACATAATTTATCATGCATAAACACAAAATCTGTCACAATGGCAGCTCTGCAACGTTTTCTTTTAAAATTATAAAATGATTGCAAATTGCCTTATTATCATATGGAGATTTTTATACACTCATTAGACATGTTAGAAAACACTTACCTACAGTCATTTAACCATTTATAGCAAAATTAAATACAACAAAATCCCAGCGGTAATATCAAAAGTACTCATCCTAACTTTTTCTTATCATCCTAACTTTTTCTTACTTCCTTAATCATATACAATCATTAATTAGTAAAAACCCTAATCTATCTTCAACAAACCATCAACACAGTTGCAAGCTTCTTAAAACAACATATATATATATATATAGACTCACAAATTCATAATTTTCTAATTTCACAAATCATAAATTTCAGCTTCTAACAATCAGATTAGAAACATAAAAGTGAAACTAAAGCAAACCATTCCACCATTAAAATATCCATAATAAGATGAGGTTTTTATTTACTTACCCACAAACTTTGAAGCTGAAATCTTAGGGCTAATCTTTTAATTTCTTCCTTAGAGAGAGATGTCTATGATTTTCAGTGAGAGAGTGAGAGAGAGGTACTGTTGTGTAAGAGCAAAGGAAGAAGAAAGAAACAAGAACCAAGAAAAAGGAATAGGGAAAGAAGAATAAGGGCTAAACCTTTTGGTGTAGCCAAGAAAAGATAAGGAAAGTGGATTTTGGGTGGGGTACGTGTAATGCTAAGGAAAAGGGTTGGTGAGTCAACCTATACACTTTTAAAAATTTACTTCCCCCCCCCCCCCCCTCCCTTATAAGCTTATATTCTAGAAAGGCCCGGACAACAATATAACTTTACATATAAACCCTTACCTTTATAAACTTCTTTCCATAACGTTAAAAGAGCATGAATGTTTTATAACATCAAAATATTAAAGCCTTATGCACTAAACTAATTAATATAATACTAAGTATATATTCATAGTACAATTAGTCATTCAATTATTTATAATCTTTAAAATTCTTATTCAAAGGTATTATAAAGTAATATGTTTATTAAATACTCTTCTATTAATGATAGAAAGAAAGTGTCTTAAAATAATAATAATACTTAACCACTCAAACGCAAAGTTCAACTATACAATTAGGTCGGGGTGTTACACCTTCAGGAATTGGAGAATGTGTAGAACATCAGCATAGTGAGTTGATTGTGGAGCTGACAAATGCTGGCTCACCTGGTAAACAACATAGAAAATGTCTGAACAAGTGATAGTGAGATAAACTAGGCTGCCAACCAATCCTCTGTAAAGAAAGGGATTAGACAATGGTTTCCCCCTCAAGAGAGTCAGATGTACGTTAAGTTCAATTGGAGTGTCAACGATCTTGCTATCAGTGAGTCCAGCTCGAGACAAAAGTTCAGAAGCATACTTGGCTTGAGTAATATAAACACCATATGTGGAATGAGTGATTTCAAGATCCAAGAAGTAGTTGAGATGTCCAAGATTTTTCATCTCAAACTGCTGACCGAAAAAATCCTTGAGTTCTTGAATTCTACTAAGGTCATCACCAATTATGATCATATCATCCACATATAGGAGAAGCAAAATAAAGCCTTTGTTGGTGTGACAAAGAAACAAGGCAGAATCATAACGACTAACAATGTAACCCAAGCGAAAGATAGTGGAGCTGAACTTGGCAACCAAGCTCGTAGAGCTTATTTAAGGCCATAAAATGCACGTCGAAGGTGACAAACCTCATTTGAATCAACAGGGAGGCCAAGAGGAGGTTGCATATAAACTTTTTCACTTAAATCCCCATTAGGGAAGGCATCTTTGACATCCATATGAAAAATGTCTCATTTACTAGTAGCAACAACAACTAAGAGAGCACGAACAAATGAGATACAAGCAACCAAAGTAAAGGTCTCTTCATAATCAATTTCATACTCCTATGTAAAACCTTTTGCAACAAGACGAGCCTTATATCGCTTAATGGACCCATTTGAGCGAGTCTTGAGGAGGGAGAGTAACCAAATCCCAAGTATGGTTTTTAGATAATGCATTAAGTTCCCCTTTCATTGCAATATGTCATAAAGGGTTAGTGGAAGCCTCACAATAGGTGTGACGCTCGTGCAGTGTAGTAAGGGCAGTGTAACAATGATAGACAAGTAAATGTACAAGAATGGATCTTACTTGAGTTGAGTGACGAGGTGGAATGTGTTATGGAAGATCTTCAGGTGGAGTAGGAGCAAGGGACCCATGCTCAAAGTGGGGTAGCTCGTCATCAACCTGTTCATCTTCCACTTGATCATTTAAGAGTGATCTAGGAGAAGCATAAAAAATATTTGGTGATTGGATAGAGAATTCCAAAGGAGGATCGGGAGCATTTATAAAAGGAAGATGTGACTCGTCTGGAAAGATTTTTAAAACAGAGTAGGTAGTCAGGGAAGAACGGAACTGAGATAGTTCAACAAAGGAGCAATGTTCCCAAAAGACAATATTTCGGGAAACATAAAGATGATGAGAGACAAGATCATAACACCGATAGCCCTTTTGAGTTTCGCCATAGCCAAGGAAACAACAAAGCCTGGATTGAGGCTCAAGTTTGTTGTGCTCATAAGGCTGAAGATGAATGAAACAGGCAAAACTGGAGGAGCGCAAGTGATGATAGTTAGGAGGTGACCCAAAAAGGCACTCATATGGAGTTTGATTATGGATGACAGTGCTTGGAATGCGATTAATGCATGAACAATATGAAGAGTGGCTTCACCCCAAAATGGGGTAGGAACTTTGGCAGAGAGAAGAACAGCATAAACAATGTTAAGAATATGGCGAAATTTTCGTTCACCTTTACCATTTTGTTGAGAGGTACCTAGATAAGTTAGATGATGTATAGTGCCATAAGAATGCAAAAGAGCTTGAAAAGTTACTAGATCGAAAAATTGTGCCATAAGAATGCAAAAAAGCTTCAAGAGCATTATTAGATCGAAAAATTTTGATACGTTTGGAAAATTGTGTTTCAACCATTTTTGCAAAGTTACTATAGATTGGTAGTAATTTAGAATGAGATTTCATAGGAAAAATCTAACTATATCAAGAATAATCATCAATAAAGACAACAAAATATTGAGATCCACCAATACTAGTAACAAGGGAAGGACCCCAAAAATCAAAATGAATTAACTCAAAAATACCATTAGAAATAGATTCACTATTATTGAAAGGCAAAGTTGGCTGTTTTCCTAACAAACTCCTAGAAGCTAACAAACTCCTAGAAGCTAACTGTTGTACCAAAGAAGAGGGTGCATGACCATGATGAGAATGCCAAAGTGCAAGAGAAGGTAAGGAAGAAACTGCAGCAACTGCAACAGTAACAGAAACATGAGCAATTGATGAAAGATGAAGTTTGTCCATGAGAAACATACGCCCAACTCTAGGATCGGTCCCAAGCTCCTGCCCCATCCTCGAATCCTGCACAGTACACACAGAATAGTAGAAAATAAGGCGATAACCTAATTTAGCTAATTATCCCATAAAGCATAAATTATAGAAAGTAAACCCACAACTTTGGGATCCACGAGAAAGCAGACCTAGGGTGATCTCGCCCCAAAATTGAGAGGTTGGAGGTCGAAACAAAACCTAGACTATTGTCATGCTTGGTGGAACCATCAACTATATGAATATTAAAAGGATGTGGTGTAGGTTCAAGTTTGGAGAATAAGGATGAGTGAGGTGTTATGTGATTGCAATAGGCAAAATCAAAAAGCCTAGAGTGAGACTTACCAAGTAAAACTAAGAAAGTAGTGGAAAGAGATGTATTATCAACCATACGAATAGCTTGAGCTATGATGTCCTGTAGTTTAGTGGAGGAGAGGTTGATAGTGGATCTAGAAGACTGGGACTCAGTTGAGATGGAAGATATTGGTGGAGTAGACTCAGTATTAGCAATAGCCGCAGTAGATTTATGCGACTATAACAAATCTCAATAGTGTGGCTAGGACGCTTGCAATAGTTGTAGAACTTTTTGTTGGACTACTTGCGACGATTGCCAGAGCTAGAGCTGTGGGGGGAGCAGAGAGAGCAGTAGCCAGAACATTAAGCTTATTCTTGGCTTGAAGGGTTGCAAGACAAGCTTCTTCTCCAACCAACTCATTTACAGCAATATCAAGACAAGGAGGAGGACTGTGATTAAGAAGCTGATATCGGATGGGCTCATAGTCATTGCTAAGTATCATCAAGAATTCATAGAGACGAAATTTATCTTAAACAGTAACATATTGCTGAGCATCCTTCGAGCATGCCCAAATTGGCTTAGAAAAGTCAATTTGGTTCCAAATGAAGCGAAGTTGATCATAGTAGTCATTGATAGATTGCCATGGTTCTTGCCTGAGCTGATGCAACTCAACCACTAACTGATATTTCCTGGATCCGTGAGAAGTGAAGTATCTTTTGGCCAATATATCCCATGCAGATTTTGCATCATTAAAGCTGCTTAACAAATTGGAGATGAAGGAAATGGAGGTGTTTCGAATCCAAGTGAGGATCATGTGGTTGTGACTATTCCATTCAACCATGTGACTGATGAAGGCAATATCTTCTTCAGCTGCCCCCTTGATAGGAATAGTGATTGTACCAGCACAATATTGTTAGAGCATGCGACCCTTAACTTAAGACCAAGATAAGTAATTCTTATTCCCCTCCAATATAGCATTGATGAGGCAAGGAAGAAAAATATCTTTTTTTATCCATTTAGAGGCAAAATATGCAAAAATGAAATCTATGCATAAAATTGGGTAAAGAGCACCTAAACAGCAAAAAAGTCAATGGTCAAACTCATGGTCAAAGTCAATTAGTGGCAGTCAATAGTCAACGAGCGACGGTCAACAGTCAACGACGCTAACATGGCGGTTGACGTAGGTAGATGACTGGATGATGATGTCAGCTAGGGTTGACGTGGCAATGATGTCGTCACGGATGACGTTAGCCAGGACCAGAGGCCGGCGCGTAAGGTGCAGCTCCTTTGGGTGGCGCATGCACGGTCTTCGATGACTACGAGATTTCCATGACTGAGTAGATCAGGGCTAGATGATCATAGTGGTACCTACAAAAAACTTAATCAAAGAAAGATTCATGGAGAAAACGGTAAATATAGTGGTCTTTATGGTGTGGGGCTCCTCAACGACGGTGGCTGCAGGTTCGAAACCAAAAGACGACAACTAAGAGACGTCAGAGGTTCAACAGTGGCTGTTGTGACGGCGAAAGCAATAAGAGTGGAGTTACACCAAGAGAGACAAGACTGCTAAGAGAAAGGTCAGAGCAATGACTCTGATGCCATGTTAGAAATATTGAATGAATAGTATTGTATTTCTCAGAGAATAAAATATACATGAGTGTCTTTAGGGCATCTCCAGTAGCTTATTCAAATTCTCACATTGTTTGGAGAGCAAACAATTTTACCTACTTACTTACTTTTTCAAATATATTTTTCAACAAATTCTCTAACCATTCTCTATTACATCTAAATATTATTTTTTTCATCATTTCTTTAATATTATTTTGATTCTTTATTCTTAATGTGCACAAAAAAAAAAAAAAGAAAAAAAAAAGAAAAAAAAAAAGAGAGGTTGAATATTTTAGTCATAAAAATTCATTTGAAGAGCAATAGTAACTCTTCATGTGTGGAAAGTACTATAGCTTATCTACTCTATTTTTTACAATTGGGAAAGGTTGTTGGAGCTAATTTTTGTGGGTTTGCTCTCCAAACATAGTTTTAGAGAGGCTACTGGAGATGTATTTATATAAGAGGCAGAGTGTGTAATACAAATATGTGTGTTATACAAGTAAACACTCAATATACGTGATTAATCAAATTCACATTGCATGCATATTCAAATGTTGAATATGGAAATGAACAGGCAGGTTAGCAGTGAATTCGAGATGAAAGTTGGGAATGGAGATTCATAAAGATTGAGAAGCAGATAAGTTGTCTATGTCATAAAAGAACTATATTGAGAATTTACTTGAACACTTCCGTATGCAGCGGTCTAAGCCAGTGAGTACTCCATTAGCAATACATTTTAAGCTTTTAATGGCTTTGTCACCACAGCCTTATGAGGAAAGCACATGTATCATGTTCCTTATTATATAGTGCAGTTGATGTTGGCTTGGTATATAACATGGTTTCCACATAAAGTAGTAGAGTTGTTGGATTGGAAGATTATGATGGTGATGGTGATTTGGATAAGATGATATCTTTGACAAGCTATGTTTTCATATTATCTGGTTGTTCCAGTAGATGCAAGGCGATGTTGCGGTTGACAATCACTTTGCTTGCTACAGAGTCATAGTATGTGGCAATGACAGATGCAAGTGAAGCTATTTGGTTGAAGGGTTTAGTTAGTATCTGGATTTGCAGCAGAATGCCTGTTATGTTTTGTGGTATCCGGAGAATCATACATTTACTATAAATCAAATGTATTATGTGAGAACCAAACTCATTGATGTCAGATATCACTTCATTGGTGAGACTATATCTCAGGGAACCAGTACAATCATAAAGGTTGCTACAAATAGATATTCCTAAAGATATGATGATTTAGTCGGTTCCTTTGAACAAGTTCAAGTATTATTTGGACTTGGTTAGTGTTTGCAGTTTGTGATAGCCGTTAAAATTTTTGATAGAAATTCTGGAAGAGTTTTATTTGTGGGGCTTGGCCAAATTCAAGCTAATTAAGATGGAAATTTTTTACATGTATGGCTTGCTTTGGTCAACTAGATTGACCAAGTCCTATTATAGGACTCCAAGATTAGTCGCCTTTTTGGTTTCCTCTCAGTCAATAACCCCCTAACCAACTTTGCTTGGTAATATATATGTACATATGCAGCAAGCCGGCAACTGTTTAAAATCATGAGAGTGCCGCAAAACAGAGCTAAGTAGTGGCATTGGTTTGAGAGAAATTTCAGGTTTTCTCTGGTCATGTGATTTCGGTACCCTTTTTGTAATAATCTCCCTAAGTGAAACTTTCTTTTCAATGCCACTAGACGTAGTAGGTCTAAAACAAACCCATGTAAATCTTTTTGTTTTTTGTGTGATTATCTTTTCTATTTTGTATATAAACCCATGATTATTTGGTTACATACACAAACTTTCGTTATCTCAAAAAATTGGTATCCGTGCTTCCGTTGCTACAACCAAAAAAAAAACTTGAATATACAGGAATTGGGTATTGAATAGCACCGCTAATATTATTTTATTTTATTTCTTTTGGGTTGGATAGCACCACTAATCTGAATGGCCCGTCTATATAACCAAGGCTGAAATTTATTGCAGGCCGAGCTAGGTGCAAGTAGTCATCATCGATTTGAGCTCAAACCTAGCCCAACTTATATATATATGGCTAAACTCCATGTCTCCATCCTTACTTTCTTTCTGTTTCATCATTCATGCATGCACGCGTACACAAAAGCCTAACACTTTGTATAATTGGATTACTCCAAGAAGTGTATGGAGCACTATTGCACTAAGTTCCCAACCAGAGCAAAAGAACAAAAAAGTGCATGAAAATCTATCAAAATATGATAAAATTTGTGTAAGAAAGCATTAGCAGTTCATAGCTATGCTCTTTAGATTGAAGATCTTTTGATCTAAAACTAAATACTGGATGTTTTAATGTAAATTTGACATTCTTTATTAATAGTGGCCATTGCCTCAGCTTATATAGATATCTATCCAAGCATGTCTTAGGCATATCAAGCTCAACAGATTTTATATTTTATTTTATTTCTCTGAACAAGCTTAATAGGATTGAGGGCTTATTATTACTATGCATGATTTCAGAAAATATGTATTAAACAACCTGTTTTAGTCCTTAGTTGATTTTATTCTCTCAGAATCTTGAAATATAAATCCATGCATATAATATATGAAATCATTTGAACATTGATTTTGAATTTTTAAACCTCAATTTGAGAGGACTAACCAGATTTTTTTTTTCAAATGATAGAATAATCCCGTATCTCTACCCCACAGCCATGGTAGGTTGAACTGAGACCTAATTGGAAATATTATAATTTATATGTATTGACTACAATGTGATATTTTCATTCTAAACAATTTTGAAAATTTTTTTGACTTTATGATACAAATATCTTGAGATTTAGTACTATAGTTTTTTTTTTTTTTTTTTTTCTCTTTCATGATTGAGTTCTAGTAATTTATAATAAATATAAAGCTAGTAAATATTCAATTTTTTTTAATGGTTTATGAGTCAACAATCATTTCCTATTATTCACATTAAAAGCTTGTAAGTTTATTTCCACGGGGTTGGAGGAAAGAAATTATATGGTCCAGAAGTTTCACTAGTAGATAAGCATTGTATAAATAAATATAAAAATTTGATCATTGACATTTTAAAATAACTAGTGGTGTAAGTTGATATATAGTTATAATAAATTAAGAGAATAATAGAAGACCACCCATTTTTAAATTCAACAAGCCAAAAATTGAAAGTGGTCCCTAAAGTATAATGCTTGTTAGCTAAACAGAGTGAAATGGACGAATGATATTTATTTTGCGGCAATTTTTAACCCTTAAAAGTGTTAATTGGAGAAGATAGGACGACAAGGTCATACCCTTGCAATTTGCAATATTAATAATGTGTGGGTTTGGATAGAAGGTTTAGTTGAAATGTACTTTCTCATTGTAATAAACTTCATTATTCAACCCGACTCTCTGGGGAAAGTTTTTCTTTGGTACTACATTTCATTCTTTGGTGTTTCATAGTAATCTTGTTATGCCGTCCATCCAATGCTACGTGATTTGCGTCTTTGAAACGAAACATAGAAAAGTACAAGCAGCACATAATCTTAATCTGTCAAGTTTAGGAAAGAGCAGCCATTGTTAAATGTTAATTAACACTCTTGTCCAAAAATGGAAAAGGGAATACGAAAACATGCATGGCTCCAAGGCTAGTCCTATTTCTTTAGAAAAATAAAAAAAAGAAAAGCAGGCAGGGCCAAATATTTTATTTATTTATTTCGAGGATGATATGATAAAATAGACGTGGTAGTTGATCTCGCTGCCCATACGTTTTCAAATTTTTTTTTATTAGTTGTATTATAGGTTTTGTTAGCTGTGGCAAACTAACTTTTTAGTAAGTTAATCAAGATGGTAATTAAGGACCTCATTGCATCACAAAGCTCCTAGCTTCTAATTAATTATCACCATGTGCTTTATAATGGATAAATATGTATGCACCACATTATATTAAAGGGTTAAATTGATAGTGAAAGTAGAATTCTTGTTAGCTCTGTGATTACAGACAGACCAGATTAAATAAACTAAAATGTCAAATTGTTTAACAGGTAAAAGTGTTTAGGCTATATATATAGGTCAGCTAAGTGTAGCACTTTTAGTTATAATGGATTGAAAGAATTGAAGCCCTCGTGTCATTGATTGTCCTTTAGTATCTCTTCCTGATTCTGTGTGATCGGACATTCGCTTATATATAGAGCTCAAACATGAATCAAAGATGTGATGGCCAACGACTGCATGACATGATTTACACCTGTATATATGTTAAAGCATTTTGACCGATAGTGATTGTATATGTTCTTATATATGTTTGCCGAATTAGTTGTCTATGAGCAACATATCATTCTAATTAAGTCTATCATAATTAAGTTTGCTAGATATTGTTTTGGAGAACCTAGCCTTGCGGTATCCACTCTGATTCTCTACTCAACATCTTCCTGTTGTGCTTCAATAAATTTCATGAAAAATGACCAACATCCCAGTTAGTACCTAACTAAAGTCTACATTCATCAGCACCCCAACAACAGCAATAAACCAACAAACGAAAATCCCTGAGCGTACAAATTGTCAAATACTCACCCTTGCTCTGTGCTTCATCCCGGCCACAAAAGTAAAGAGTAAATGTTGGGCCAAATATTTAATTTGGGGACGTTTCTTTCTCAAAGTTTGTTTTACCCGTGGTGTGTTGTTATAACTGAAAATGTGGGCTTTAGCTTAACTCGTGTTTTAGTTTCTAATAACACGGAAGAGTATTTTTCCTTTAATTTATATAAGTATTATAGATATTACATGCGGTAATATTGTGTGGTATTATTATGGCCACTATCTATTTAGTTGTATTATAATATATATTTTAATGTGTTATGTCACTGGCACAGTAATGGTAAAATAAAGCTCTAAGAGAGAGACAAAGTGGTGTCTTTTTATTGGAAACTAAGAGCATTCACATAAGGAAATGATATCACATCTAATTTTACCATCCTAAAAAGCTATTTTATTAATTATATACCACACAATTTTACAATACATCCAACATCTTAAAATTCTATTTTTTTCCCATTTTATTTAAATATTCTATTTTTTCTATTGCAACCAAACTAGATTCCTTTCCAGATCAAAACATGAATAAATTTGTTGAACTTATTGACAGTTTGAATAATGCAAGATATCAGGGGCAAAATTCTAGAGGAAATAATGGCCTAGTGGCCAATAATATACTCAGGGGCATGAAGTATCCACTAGGATCCTCTTGAATGGCTTGTTTGGAGAGAGAGAGAGAGAGAGAGAGAGAGAGAGAGAGAGAGAGAGAGAGAGAGAGAGAGAGAGAGAGAGAGAGAGAGAGAGAGAGAGAGAGAGAGAGAAGATTTTGTTAAAATTTAGCCTATTTTTAGATCTTTACTCCCCCTTGTTCCCCCTCAATTCAAATGGAATATAAAGGAATTTTAACGAAGTTCCCCATGTGGAAGTACCACAACGAGTTGAAGGTTATCCTCCACGTATGGAAGAAAAGTTTCAAACCCATTTCTCTCGAATTGAATTAGGAATATCAATGATTGATCTAGCTAGATTAAGGCAGAAACTTGATGAATTTGTAGACCAGTTCATCATGCAGTTTAAAAGGGCTCGCATGCAATGTCAAACTACTTTACCAAAAACAAAGCATGTCAGGCTTGCAGTGGATTAGAAGCCAAACTAATTAAGTTAATTGGTAGGCTGAAGGTGAAGAGGCTAGAGAATTAAAGAAAAGAAGATGAGGATGAGAAGAGCAAAATATATATATATATATATATATGAAGAAAAAGAGATGATGGGTCGAAGGAAAAGCAAAGGTAAGACAAGGAATGACAAAGAGAAAAAGAGGCATAAAAGAAGAAGAAATGTTAGAGAAAATATAATAGTAAGGTAGGAAATAATAAGAGCCAAAAAGTAGAGAGAAAGGTTTGGAAAAAGGTACCTAACGTGGCACAATGAGAGATTAATTTTATTCACACAATGCTTAATTTTTTCCCAAAAAAAAGAGGAAAAAAAAGGGAGGAGAAGGGGGGGGGGGGGGGTTAGGGGGGAAGCTTAACAAAATAATTACAAATCAAGGTATAAATCCAATCAAGTTTATGAAGGTTTGACATTGTTAAAGTTAGAGATATATATTAGACATATTAGCCCAATGTAAAAGGGCCAATCTCATTCTTACTTGTACTAGTAATTTAGAGTTTAGTCACCTATATATACTCATGTTAGAATTCATTGTAGCACAGGTTATTGTACTACACTCTTGTACAATAAAGATGTAACTTTTAAGGGATTCCTCTATGGATGTAGGCCGACAAGACTGAACCACATAACCCTCGTGTTCTCAGTGTCCTCTTCTATGCTTCCCTTTCCGCACCCACTCTGGCATATACAATATGGTATAATACATCGCGTTGCTAATAATGCCATTTAACATGGTATCAGAGCCAAACTTCGTTCTTAGCATCAAACAAACATCTTTAGCAAGCAAAGAAGATTCTCACGTGCACACCACCATCAGAAGTCACACATGCTTATCTGCTGGATCTAGACTCCACAGCATCTGACAGCCGCCATGGTTCACTGTTGTGTCCAGATCCTCAAGCCCAAGCAATCCGTGCCTCTCCCTATCATATTTGTGCACATCAAGCCTTCGCCTGATGAAACCAACAAGACAAACGTGCTCTATGGCATATCGCGAGCAAAACCCAGAAACCCGACATCCAACGACAGCTGCATGTGCCACCACTTTCAAAAACGGCTCTTGGAACTCTCACATGCGCTGCCAAAGGTTCTCGACTCCTAGCTCGGATCTCAACCACATGCGCTGCCGAGACGGCCTTGTCGTCCCCCGATCTAGTTGGCCTGAGAATTTGGTAATCATACAACATCACACGTGCCACCTAGGAATTTGTCTTGCCACCATGCGCCGGTACATGCCATCACGCACCTTCCACGCGCCGAAGAACTCATGCTGATGTCATCAAGTGACGTCATCATTTCACGTCAACATGCCACGCACACCCTATGCCACGTTAGCGACACATCATAGGATGACGTTAGTGGCTCTGCTGCCCGATTCGTGACCTGACCTAGAAACCCGAAACTGACCTAGACCATATATCCGTTGACTTTGACCATGGACAGTTGACTTTTACTTTTGTTGACTTTTACTTTTTGCATTGACCTTTAACCAAAAGTTAAAATTTTCGAAAAGGCCTATCTTGTTCAGTTTTTCGCTTATATTCCGATTTTAGACTTTGTTTCTTCACTTGAAACTCCAAAATTGGTTAATTGGCATATTCTTCATTGTGGTTTCTTCAAAGTATCTTCAAGTGATCTTCTAATGCTTATCCAACCCTAAGCCTTCATCGAGCTTTCGCCTTGAGTTTGAGGGAGGGTGTTAGAGATATACATTAGACATATTAGCCTAATGTAATAGGCCCAAACCCATTCCTACTTATACTAGTAGTCTAGGGTTTAATCGCCTATATATACTCATGTTAGGGTTTATTGTAGCATAGGTTATTGTACTACACTCTTATACAATAAAGATGTAGCCCTTAAAGGATTTCTCTATGAATGTAGGTTGACAAGGTTGAACCACATAACCCTCGTGTTCTCGGTGTCCTTTTCTATGCTTCCCTTTCCGCATTCACTCTAGCACATACAACATGGTATAATACATCGCATTGCTAATAATGTTATTTAACATGGTATCAGAGCCAAACTTCGTTCTTGACATCAAACAAACATCTCTAGCAAGCAAAGAAGATTCTCATGTGCACACCACCATCAGAAGTCACACATGCTTGTATGCTGGATCTAGACTCCACAACATCTCGCAGCCGGCATGGCTCACTGCTGTGTCCAGATGCTCAAGCCCAAGCAATCCATGCCTATCCCTATCAGATCTGTGCACATCAAGCCTTCGCCTGATGAAACCAACAAGACAAACGTGCTCTATGGCATATTGCGACCAAAACCCAGAAACTCGACATCCAACGGCAGCCGCACACGCCACCACGTTCAGAAACGGCTCTTGGAACTCTCACATGCGCTGCCGAAGGTTCTCAACTCCCAGCTCAAATCTCAACCACATGCGTCGTCGAGACGGCCTTGTCGTCCCCCGGTCTACTTGGCTTGAAAATCTGGTAATCATACAATGTCACACGCGCCCACGCGCACCGCCTAGGAATCTGTCTCGCCACCACACACTGGTACACACCGTCACACACCTTCCACACGCCAAAGAACTCATGCTAATGTCATGAGGTGATGTCATCATTCCACGTCAGCATGCCACACACGCCCTATGCCACGTTAGCGACATATCATAGGATGACGTCAGCGGTTTTGCTGCTCGATCCGTGACCTGACCTAAAAACTCGAAACTGACCCAGACCATGTATCCATTGGCTTTGACCCTAGATAGTTGACTTTTACTTTTGTTGACTTTGACTCTTTGCATTGACTTCTAACCAAAAGTTAAAATTTTCGAAAAGGCCTATCTTGTTCAGTTTTTCACGTATATTCCGATTTTAGACTTCGTTTCTTCATTTGAAACTCCAAAATTGGTCAATTGGCATATTCTTCATTGTGGTTTTTTCAAAGGCATTCTTCAAAGCATCTTCAAGTGATCTTCTCATACTTATCCAACCTCAAGCCTTCATCGAGCTTCTGTCTTGAGTTTGAGGGAGGGTGTTAGAGATATATATTAAACATATTAGCCTAATTTAATAGGACCAAGGCCATTCTTACTTATACTAGCAATTTAGGATTTAGTCGCCTATATATATTCATGTTGGTATTCATTGTAATACAAATTATTGTACTACACTCTTATACAATAAAAATGTTGTCCTTAAGGGATTCATCTGTAGATGTAGGCCGATAAGGTTGAACTACATAACCCTTGTGTTCTTGGTGTCCTATTTTATACTTCTCCTTTTATATTCACTCTAGCATATACAACATGGTATAATACATTGCGTTGCTAATAATGTTATTTAACAGTTAAGTAAGCTCAAAAACGAAATTTGGTTTTTAAATTAACATGGGCCACCTCCCTAAATCTCACTCTCCTAGTGGTATAATTATATAATTAAGTGTTTAATTATCGGGTGACATTTCTTATTTAATGCAAAGTCATGAATCTTGTTTTCATTTTCTTTAAAGCTACAATGAAACAAACAAAATCGTTAGGGAACATAAATTGTTCATCATAGACTAAAAAACTGTTTATTTTAATGTGTGGGTTTGGATAGAAGGTTTAGTTGCGGCGCGTTTTCCTCCTGTGCGTTTTCTTTTTTTTTTTTTTTTTTTTTTTTTGCCGCACTTGTTGATTTTGAGGGACAAAATTCATTGTGCGTGTACTGTACGTGCACTGTTCATGCACTGTTCACGCAATATTTAATATTAAAAGTAGGTCCCGCAATACTATTCACACATTTAAAAATTATTTTGCTACAGTGTTTTCAACAACAATTAATTTTTATCAACTTT